>OV743429.1:3215400-5658119 GCA_928269145.1 Agriphila tristella | reverse complement strand
AAAGAGTTAGAGACAGATAATAAACTAGCTTTCCTAGACATTCTCATTATCAGGAATCCGAACCAAACCTTGAGCCATACAGTGTATCGTAAAGCAACCCATACAGACAGATACCTCAATGGTGACTCTCACCATCATCCTATACAGTTAGCTACCGTAGGGAAATCTTTGTTTCAGAGAGCCCGCGGCATCTGTGACAAACAACACCTGACGGCTGAGCTTCAGCACGTCAAACAAGTACTGCGTAAAAACAAGTTGCAAGTACCACGCTTTCGTCACAGAAAACGCGACAAACCAGCCACAGTAGAGCGTCAACCTGCCATCCTACCTTATTTGAAGGGTGTCACTGACAAGATTGGAAACATTCTGAAGCGAGCGTCAATCAAAACTTACTTCAAGCCGCCGAAGAAGATCAACCAATTCTTACGACCTGTCAAGTGTAACATCCCCCTTCAAGCCGCAGGCGTCTACAAACTAGATTGTGACTGTGGGCTCTCCTACATCGGGCAAACAAAGAGAAGTATAGGGACCCGCGTTAAAGAGCATGTAGCTGACATGAAACATAGGCGCGATAACAAGTCTGCAGTGTGTGATCACGCCTTTGAGGGGCCCAACCATTACATTAGATTTGACAAACCCCAAATCCTTGCTAAGGAACGTAGATTTATTCCTAGAATGCTCCGCGAGGCTATCGAAATAAATAAATATCCTAATTTCAATAGAGATGATGGTTGGAAAATTCCACCAGCTTGGGACCCCATCATTCACAAGCTGAAGCCCCATACACACACTGCAAGATCTAATGATACGGTTAGTTCCTTTTGCAAATAAATTAATAAATATAAAAGACGGAGGCCGGCTTTCCTCTCCAAGTTTTATTTCGCCATTTCTTTCTTGGAGGGGCCTCCCAATTTTGTGAAATGGTGGTAGTTTCAGTAGATTCTCTCTCTTTAGCATTAATTAAATCACAAAATCAACTTAAACCAATTAAAAAGATAAATAAAATTGTAAAATATTAATTTCTGAACATCTTAAAAAAAATTCATCGCTTGAGGGTAGGCTCACGAGTAGCTTCAGTCCCCCGTGACCACGGCAGCTGCAAAGGTGCCGAAACGTCGGAAAAATCAAAAATCAAACCAAATACCAACTAATTACCAAAGTACTTTCAATAAAACCGCGCTAGTATCCGTTAAAAAGTCTTTTATTTCATGTTAGTAATATACTACTGCGGGGGTTGTTGGTGTTTTACAAATAACCCTGTATAAACTCAGGTCACATATCGCAAAAAAAACATGACTCAACGACGTTTGGTCAAAATAATGTGTCTAGAAGTATTTAGCAGCGATGGCCAGTATTTTTTTAAGAGTAGGGACATGTATTGTACAGTAGGTAGCCAGCAGGGAAAGTATCGAGTTCCGAGCCAGCCCCCCTACTCAAATGGCCAACTTTCTATTCGTTTGAATGCTACGCTTACATTTGAAGCTTAAATAATAAGCAATAGATGATTAAATCACATGTCGCAAACTTATGTAAATCACAGACTTAGATGTATTATGTGGAATTGTCAAGCTTACGGCACTTAGTTTTATAGTTTACTGCTTATTTTAAAGTTTTAAAAGTAAGCGTAGCGTTCAAACGAATAGAATGTTGGCCATTTGAGTAGGGGGGCAGGTGACTTGTAGGTCGGTCGAGTTGTAGGTAAATAAATCCAAAAAGGAGCATACCTGAGATTCTGCGTAAGCTATGGATTGCGTGATTTGTGTGTGCCGCAAAGGTTCCTATTCATCTGTGTTATGTATGGGCCCCATTATTCGGGATTGCGGACAACCGACTGTATTTACTAACCCGAGCAAATGGGTCGGCTGAAATTAAGCTAGTTTTTCCCTGTGACTTTGTTTCGCTCGTATTTCGCCGAAGCTTTATTTTTTGGAGAGCGACGTATAACAGAATTAATGGCTAAAACAGGGTAGATAGAGACCATCAAACTGGGCAACTTTTACTATGGGACCAACTCGGAAATCGCGAAAAAAGTCAGTTGTAAAAATCATATAAAAATTAATAAGGAAAATATGAAAACGTACGAAACAGCTGATTTTTTTTCATCAATTTCAGAGTTGGTCCCATAGTAAAAGTTGTTTAGATTAATGGTCTCTATCTAAGACCATTTTCTGGTTTAGATATTAATTCTGTTACACATTGTATATCAATAGAAAAAAAATACTCGATTACAATAAACGCTCTGGCGAATAATCTCTACTATTATCTTCAACAAAACCAGATACTCCCCCAGATTAATAAAAATCGGTCACCCATCCCAATCCAAACCTTTATGAAAGTCGCTTAGTTTTCACGATCGCAAAGGCTCGCCAAGTTTTTGCCGCGTCAAGATTAATTCAGTGAAAATGGCCGACATCCATAATCGCTTGCGATGCTAATAAGCGGCCTGAAGTCACCGGTCTGACCTTTGAGATAATCCCTTATACAGTCTAATGGGTAGGGTTGTCGACTGTTTATTTGTTAAATAAATAAATACGTTGAGGTGCACTCAAGAAAAAAGGGGTGGGTGCGCGTTCATAAATGCTGGTCAGGGCTAATACAAAATTAATTGGAAACTTCTACAATTTGTTTTTTAAACTGTTTATTGCACATACTTTTTGAAATAAAAAAGGACGATGAGATGAATATTTGGAAATATTTTTCAAGATGAACCTAATTAAAAGGTCGGTAACTGTTTTCACTATACGTTTTCATGAGGTCACCTAATCACCTTCTTGGAGGTGAAGTCACTTCAAAAAATAAAAACTGGCATTTTTAATTATGTAAACGGTAAGAGCAGATGTATAACTATAGTTAAACTTTGTGTTTAGTTTCAAATATTTTGTAAAATATAACCGAAACACGAAGATTGCTGAGAGCCATTTATAAAAAAAAAGTAAGTACTAATGAACATCAGCTCTTACCGTTTTTCCTCCTCCTCCAAACAGTGAAAAAAAGCAGCAAGTACCAGCCCTAACATAAAGAAAGACTGACTCAGCATTACTTTGATACACTAAGGGCGGACAGTAGATTGGTCGCCTACTTTTTGTAGGTCTGAATAGAGAAATGATGAGGTCGGTTACTCTCGCTTTCTAGAGATATGTACAATCGACCACACCGGCGTTTTAACGCCTTTAAGGTTAAAGTATAAGATTTAAATAGGAAATGTTTAAGGGTAAATTGAGTTAGTAGAATAATATATAATTTGATCATTGCGGCCATTATAGGTCAAATGGGGTAACTTTTTAAAGGAGTCTATATCTTGAGACGTGTTTGTTTCGATGGTAGGTATGGTAACTCCATTAACTTGAATATTAAGTTTATGGGTAACTCCAATACGTAGATCTATTGCTATGGTCAGACTATCGCGCTGTCACGAAGCTTTTCGTTGTCGTGTTGTACAATTAGAAACTATATGTTAAGGGATTAATAGTAGATTATACAACAAGTGAATAAAAAGGGAATTTAGTTCGAGGGACTAAGTTGGATCCCGAGAGTAGCGAAGGATACAAAGGACCGAGATGAAATTTTTTTTCACGAGTTGTGTACTCTACTTTTTACCATTGACTGCGAGAAAACAAATAGGTAGGTAGGTACCTAGCAGTACTTTAAACTTAGTATTTATAGATGGCCATCAGCCATTTTTAAATCCCCACTGCTGGGGCACAGGCCTTCCTTATGGGTGGGAGGATGGGCCATAACCCACCACGTGGGCCCAATGCGGATTGATGGGTGTTAACAACTGCAAATGCAGCCGGGACCAACGGCTTAACGTGCCTTGCGAGGCACGGAGAAGCTCTAGATAATAAATTTTTGGTCACCCATCCCATGACTGACCTATGCGACCCATGCGTGAAATTAGAAATTTTCCAATGACATAAAACAACCAAGCTAAGAGAGAGATTACACGATCAGTCTGGCATCAATCCATTTCATCAGTCTGTATAGACTTTGTATTTTTGCAGACTGAATATCGTACCAGACTGATGGAATGGACTGATGCAAGACTGAACATTCAATCTCCCTTTAATAGATACAAAAGAACCCAAAGATAAGACACTAAAAAGAACCTAATTAAATTTGGCGGGATATTTTTTTTTCTTTAATTTTATTGTGTAACTATGACTCTATGGAATAGCTCCATAGCAGCCAGTAGGTATAGGTACTTTTTTGTACTAATTCATTAAGCGCGCTTGTTCCAAATTCAAATTATTTTTATTCACTCGGTGAATAAAATCGCTTATTATTCACTCTTATCGTTGAATTAAACGCACTTTTTAGAGTGGCGATGGTAAAAAGTTTATTTTCATGGAATCCCTTTAATTTATGAAACACGAATTTCTTGATTAAAAGTTTCTAATTGGACAACACGACAACGAAAAGCTTTGCGAAAACGCGATAGTCTGGCCCAGGGGTAAGTACCTAACTAAATTACTTTACTTTAAGTATCGGCAACGGGTGTCCCTTGACTCGCCTAAAGTCATTGGTCCTAATTTCATTTGGCCGAATTTCTTTGGCTTAAACTCCTTACGTACAATTATTGTTTGGCCTAATAGATTTTTTCGCATCTTTGTCGTTTCGCCTAAATGTTAAATTCCCTAATTATCAAAACGACTAGTGTTAATTGTCCTAAAATTTATTAGCATACATATCTTTTGACACAATAATGACTACGCCGAAGTATTGTTAACCCTAATATTGTCTTGCATACATAATTTTTGGCATAACAATATTGTATTGCATTCAAGTTGGTGACAGAAACAAATCGTCAAAAAACGGGCCAGAGGCCCCCCGCTATAAAGAAAAACTTTTGATGCGAACACCATTACGTTAGGTTAGGTTAGGGTTTTGAACACTTTTATAATGCTTGCATGCATGCATGCTGCATGCCTGCATGATTTTATGCATGCATGCTTTTTTTGCATGCTTGTTCACTTGCTCGCTTGCATGCCTGTATGCTTGCTTGCATGTTTGCTTGCAAAATGCTTGCCGGGGGGTGCAGGGGGGCTGGCCCCCTTGCTCGGGGGGGTCGGGGGGCCTGAGGCCCCCCGCTATAAAGAAAAACTCTTAATGCGAAGACCATTAGGTTAGGTTAGGTTAGTGTTTTGACCACTTGCAGCGGAGCGAGCGAAGCGAGCGGAGCTCCCTAATGCTTGCATGCATGCTGCACGCTTGCTTGCATGCTGCTTGCTTGCTTGCATGCTGCTTACTTGCTTGCATGCTGCTTGCTTGCTTCCATGCTGCATGCTTGCTTGCATGCTGCATGCTTGCTTGCATGCTGCATGCTTGCTTGCATGCTGCATGCTTGCTTGCATGCTGCATGTTTGCTTAAATGCTGCATGCTTGCTTGCATGCTACATGCTTGCTTGCATGCTGCATGCTTGCTTGCATGCTGCATGCTTGCTTGCATGCTGCATGCTTGCTTGCATGCTGCATGCTTGCTATTTGATCTTGATTGTACTTATGTTGTCATGTTTGCTTGTGTGCATACTTGCTTGCTTGCTTGTATGCTTGCATTCTTGAGTGTGATAGGCAATTAAAAAGACAACGACAGGTTTATCTGCTCATTCTTTATTTTTAATTACTTACCAAAAACATAATTTTTCGTAATTTAAATCATGTGCAATTGTTGTTAATTGTTGGTAAAATTGTTCAAAAGTGTTTAGTGAAATTGAGTAATTTTCAATTTACAAGTAGTAAACAATACCGATTAAAAACGATTATTCCTATAATAATTAAGGGAAGTAAACATTCGGCAAAAAAAATAGTAGGCGTTACACAATTGTGCGAATCGTTATTTAGTACTTTTAAACATTAGGGATTATGAATAGTTATGCTTAATGATGAATTTAGGAAGTAAACATGCGGCGAAAAAATTTTAGGCGAAGTGAAAATAGGCCAAACAAATTTAGGTCAAATGAAAATTGTGCGAAAAGTTTTTAGGCTAATAAGTAGTGTGCCAAAGACAGTTAGGACAAAAAAAATTAGGCATTCCAATATATACCCATCGGCAACACCAAATTGCAACTTTCAACCAGGGATTGAAATACCGTTAAAAAATAACGATACAAAAAAATTACGTTAAAAATACCGTTAAAATATTTTATCGGGAAATTTACCGCTAAAAATAACGTTAAAAGTATTGTACCGGTAAAATTACCGTTACAATAGTACCGGTAAAATTATCGGTAAAAAAGTAACGTTATTAATTGGAATAACGTTAATTTTTAAGTAACGGTAAAAAAAGTAAGAAATAACGTTAAAATAAACGTTATTTACTAAAATAACGTTTATTTCAATGTAACGTTATCTAAAGTAACGTTATTTATTGACATAACGTTAATGTTAAAATTAAGGGTAAAAAAAGAGTAAGAAATAACGTTACATTTAAAAATAACGTTATCATTCCCTGCTTTCAAAACACTTCTAGGTATTGGGGTTGCCATTCCATCGAAACAAACACATCTCATCAACCCCTTACTTTATCAAGTTATCCCATTTCACTGCAAGTAAATAAAATAAACCGATAATCTACCTCACAACCGTACGTCCGTTTGAGTTTTAATATGGCGTACCTCGCATTCAGCTAGCTGCTATGAAATTTAATAGAGACGCCTCGGATGCCGGAATATTCTGCAATTTCGTGGACTAGACCTGAAATGTACTACATAAATAATGGAGCAATTCTGCGATATATCACGCGTTTCAGTGTTTACGAGTTTGAAAGAAAAATTGCTTGCTATAAACAATATCGAACGTATTACAAAGGTTTAACATAGAATTTTTAAATGACCATTTTCATGTTTATTTTATAAATGAACTGGACCAGCTGTTTTAGGATGTTATTATCGGAATAGTTATATGTTCTTTTTGCTAAAAACGAGATATTTAGTAAGCACCTTAGTTTAACCCTAACAAATAGCTCTAAATAGAGAAGTAGGAGTTCGTAAAATACCGATACTTTTATTTAAGTAGTTAAACAGACCCTCTTTCAAACAAACAAATACTGTACAATGAAAAATTGCTTTAGGTTTTTTTTTTAAAACAGAAGACTTGTGATCTCACTGTCAATAAATATTAAAGAATCAGTGTGCCTCTTTCATACACTAAAACAGTGTTTTATCTCGTATTTCCCGTACATATAACACCAGTTTCAAAGATATTGATATTTTCGCATACTCCAAAAAAGACTTTTAATAAGCATATTATTAAAAAATACAAACGTCACCATAAATTTTATTCAATTAATTATCGATAAATGGCAGTTAATGATTGAGCGCCTGTTTCACAATCTATTAATAGGGTACTAACAGAATTTTTACGAAATTACCCGTCAAGTAGGATACTAAATTGAACTAAATAGGACTCTCACGAAAAAATTCGTTCTATATATTTATTTAACTATCTTCATAAACAAATATTATTTACTCTTACACACACACACACACACACACACACACACACACACACACACATACACACACAAAACACGATAAGTACTAGTTTTTTGTTTTATATTCCAATTTTAAAAGAAAACATGTAAAATGGACTTCGGTTTCTTTTATATTTTGCCTATGCATATATAGGTACTAATCTGTTTCCGTTTACAAAATTACTGGTAATTGTCGATACGCTTAATTAAATTTTATTTCAGTGATTTTCAATGAAACTTACGTATAAATGATAAATCACCTGTAAAAAATTAACTAGCCAGCTATAATTTTATTTTAGTTACTAGCGGCCGCCCGCGGTTTCACCCGCGTGGTTCCCTTTCCCGTGGGAATATCGGGATAAAAAGTATCCTATGTTTGAATCTAGGCTATCTACTATGTGTGTGCCAAATTCCAACCAAATCCGTTCAGTAGTTTTTTGCGTGATTGAGGAACAAACAGCCAAACATCCAAACATTCAAACATCTAAACATCCAAACATCCAAACCCACAAATTTCGCATTTATAATATTAGTAGGAAGTAGGATGTCATACGGGTTAAAATCATAATTATTACCTAAATCATGCATTGATGGGTTTTGGTTTTTTATTTAAATTATCATTTTTGGCAGTCGAGTGAAAAAATTGAGGTCAACCCTAATGTAATTTAAAAAATACTTAAATATTGAACTTTTATCAGAAATATGAATTGTCTATTTGAAAGACAAACTGTTTCTCGACTTCTGTATCAAATATTTTTTTTAACAATTAGCTAAATTTGTGAAACAGTTTCTCAAGTGTAATTAATCTTCGCTTAGCAATTTATGTAGAGCATTTAAACAACTTAAATTCAATAAAGCGTGCTATTCACAGGGCATTAATTTTCGGTGTGCGACAGATAGTGCTTAACTTCCAAACAATATAGCATGAAATTAGGGCTGCCACTTAAAATAAATATAGAATATTTTTGTGCTATAAATTGCATTTCATTTGTTCGTAGTTAAGTTTCTTTTCATTATTACCATTGAATTTTCTGTCCCTTTGTTTCTAAGATATACTTAATCCATTTATTAGAAATGTGACTCCAGTCGCCCAATAATAAAGTGAAAAATATACTGAACGGAAAATATTATCTACAATAACAACTTTTAAGTCATTGAATTTTCGGATTTTACAAAATGCTTTTTTTATATTTAGATAATTAATATCAGTATTAGAAACATATTAGAACATATCGACTCACCCGTAGTCCCGTCTCGCGTCAGAGGTGCTACGGGTGACACGATTTGTTTTAGTATTTTTGTAACATATTGATTGTCTTAACTTTTAAGTCACTCCAGTTAAAAACCTAAAATACCAATCAATGAAACTCAGTATTAGGCTCAGACATTTTCAATCTTATTTGTTTGTGTTGGAAGTTTCAAGTAGTACCTTATCTTAACCCTCAAAATCACTTAACGATAGACAAACATCGAAAACTTGTCCAAGCAAACAATGCTTAAACAAGTTTTCGATGTTTGTCTTAAGTTGAAGTTATGAGGGCTTTTCAAAATGACAAAAAGCTGTAGGCTCGATAGATGGCGTTGATAAAAACTTATGTCTCAATGTAATTTTTTTATTAATCTTCGAAGAGTACTCAGGTAGGCAGGCTGATGTAATCCTAATATATTTCTCTTTGGGCAGATGTCAGCCAGCGAGCGCTTACTTTCCTCTTTGGTATAGGCCATTTAGAGTCTGGTCAACGAAAGATGAACCGGAAATGGAGGCGCCACTTTCCCTGCTAAATTAACGTTTAGAGGTTAAGTTATTGGAAACTGAACCTAAAAATAAGGTGCAAAATTAGTTCCATTTCCAACCGAGACTCATCTTTCGTTGACCAAACTCTATTTTTAAAAGCCAATTTTGAAACATCTCTTTCCATCAACACCATCTAGTGAGGCTATTTTTATTTGTTAAACGTCACTTTGACAAGCCCTCATTCTGATTCTGAAAATCAAACAAATCTGGCAACCCTGATAAATATTGGTAAAATATTTCATTTGCCGGCACATCCCGCAATGCAGGCAGAATTTCGATAATGGGTTAATATTCGGCCATTTAATTTACAGGTTTATGGCATCATTAAATCCGGTAGAATTATGCGCTCGGTACCTATTACCGGTTCAACCACTGAAACGGTACTAATGGCTGCGGTATTTGAACGATCGCGTTTTGTAGAACGTAAAATATATGTTTGACTAACTTCTGCCAGCGATTTGAATTCTATTTTCCGTGGCACTTAAAAATCTTTCTTAGATGGCAACATTAGAAACGTCATAATACCCTTAATATCGATATGACATTTCAGACCGATTCGTCTAGTGCTTTGGAGCTTTGCGATAATAAACCAGTCAAGATAATATCCTAGTTTTTAGGGTTCCGTACCCAAAGGGTAAAAACGGGACCCTATTACTAAGCCTCCACTGTCCGTCTGTCTGTCTGTCTGTCACCAGGCTGTATCTCATGAACCGTGATAGCTAGACAGTTGAAATTTTTACAGATGATGTATTTCTGATGCCGCTATAACAACAAATACTTAAAATATAATAAAGTAAATATTTAAGGGGGGCTCCCCTACAACAAACGTATTTTTTTTTGCCGTTTTTTGCTTTATATTAATAACGACAACAGGTAGACAGTTGAAAATTTCACAGATGATGTATTTCTGTTGCTGCTATAACAACAAATACAAAAAACTGAATAAAATAAATATTTAAGGGGGGCTCCCATACAACAAACGTGGTTTTTTTTTCGTTTTTTGGTACGGAACCCTTCGTGCGCGAGTCCGACTCGCACTTGGCCGGTTTTTTTTATACCTTGCGGCTAAAAACTGCCTCTCTCACTCTAATGCCGAATATGGTAGATAGAGACCATCAAACTGAACAACTTTTACTATGGGACCAACCCTGAAATCGCGAAAAAAAAATTTGCTGTTTCATTATAAAATTAAAAACGAAAATATCAAAATGTGGTTTCAGAGTTGGTCCCATAATAAAAGTTGTTCAGTTTGATGGTCCCTATTTACCATATTCGGCATACTGGGGTTGTTTTGTAACATGTTGTATATTACAATAATTATGAAAAGTTAATTAATGTTTTCTTAAAATAATAGTTAATTTACTTTTTAAAATTGTTTCTTGAAAATAACAAAAATAATACAAAAAATGTATTCGTATATGAACTTCAAAATGTCAAAACGTATATTTTAGTGCTAAAATTTCCATTGCGGTCGGGATAGTCAGTTTGGGGTAATACAAGCAGAATACCGGCTGTTACCCCGACGCGACGGGGGTAACATAATGCGCCGTTTGCGGTAATCGCCACTTGCGTCTGCAGTTTAGGGGTTAGGTAAACCACTTGTATGTTTTCAACTTTACATCGCATAAAAGTTAAATTTTATAAAAGGCAGTGCTGGAAAATGGTGCTCATTTTGACGTGGCCATAAAAAATACTTTGATTTTTTAGTTCAGGAATATTTTTTTTTATTAGGATGTGTATGTCGCTAAATAGGCCAGTAAAATCTTACAAATGTTTTTCCTAAAACCGCAAAATGCGATATATAGCTGCATTTCTGGTATGTTATTTGGACCTATTAGGAGAGTGTGGAACTATCGCCCGATTGCACTAAACTTAAGGATCGCCTAAGTCTTTTCCTAACTACAACACGACCAAATTAAAACGGTGTCATAAACTTAGCCGTCATGTAGCTGTCATTCGCCTAGTTATTTTGGTCGAGTTGTAGGTAAGAAAAGACTTAGGCGATTCTTAAGTTTAGTGCTTTTGCACCTATGTTTTGCAAGTAAAAAAAAGTTGTGTTAGCTGCGTTATAGGTACGTGAAAAACTGCAAAAAAATTTAAGTTTTTGCAGTTTTATTCAAAAACTATGGGCTTTTGACATAAGTTGTCAATGTAATTTTGAAAGTGCATTAAATTTCAAAGAATTAAAGCCAATCAGCTCCGTATGTGTAATAGTTTTTGAGATATGATGCTTGACACAATACATTGACACTCACCGGCATATCTAACCGCCTACACCGTTATTTTCATACAAACATGCTCACTTCACAGTCTCATAAATAAAAAAGCTTGTGCATATCTGAAATGATTTGTATGTTGATAGATTAGTCAGGTGCTCATTTTTCGAATAAAAATATCAAATAAGCATAGACATCTCTCAATTTCGCTCTAACATTTGAAACTCTAACAACAATAAAATAAGTCAACCGCGCCGCGTTAACGTCCTAAACTTGAGCCAATAAATCTTGTCTCAGCTTAGTCTAGTCTATGTTAAGTTGCTTAAAAGCTCCTTAATATTTATTCATACGCCTCCAACTTAGCCCAACTTAGTCCCCGTCACAAGTCTGCTAAGTAATCCTGTTAACGTTTGAGTAATGGAGACAGCTTTGCCCCAAATAGTTGTACGAACAGATTTAATTGCCCCTTAATTGGGGCACATCACTCTTTGGTGACTTTTGAACCAATTCACAAGTGCAAACATTCACTACCTACCTACATAAAATATAAAATTCCAACATTAAAAATATTATAGGGTTTAATGTGAGATTTTTGTACAATATAGGTACTAGTAGTACTTACAGTACCCGACATCCGTTGCGATGACACAAAGAGATGTTTTTTAGAAACGCATGGAGGACAAAATAAATCATTCATTTTTTTTGTAAGTAAGTACCTACTTAATCTATTTTTGGGGCAAGCGTACGCGAATAAGTAACAAAAAATTTATCGTATGACATACACATTTGTATGTCGGTGCTAAATTGATAGCACATCAGATGCAATCTGATCTCAAATCTCAGGGCCTATTACAAAAAAGCATCGCGATAAGCGTACGATGTTCTTCCCACTCAGTGGCACTATTGACTCACAGATAAGGTTCAATATCAAGTAAATTAAACGACGAATTGCGTCCGACTATCGTGATACTTTTTTGTAATAGGCTCTCAGATGAGTTATTTAGGAACGCATACAACAAGGAAACATATTTTGACATTGAAAATGTCTTTTCGTTCGCTCCAGTATAGGCACCGATTTCACGAAAAAGTGCGATCCCCTTATATCACAGAGCGTTGTGATTGTGAAGATATGATATTCAAAAAGACTCAAAAGACGCGTATTTACGAGAGCTACAAGGTGTAAAAAGAATTCTTCGAGAAAATAAAAAACGTAAAAAAATATGGCTGAAATAGTGGAAAAAAACTTTTTTTTTTCCGATTTTTTGATTTTGGCGCTCGATATTTTGGAAACGAAGAATGATATCAAAATTTTGAGAAAAATTCTTCTGAACAATCTGGTCAACTACAATTTGAGCCTAAAAAAAAACGATCGGGTTAAGGTTTTGCCCTGTAGCTTAACCTTTAACATTGAAAATGTTTTTTCGATCGCTTCAGTATAGCCCCCATTTTCGCTCAGAGTGCGACGTCGCCTTGGTGTCGTAAGTTTTAAGGCTACATGAATGGTTGAAGCCTCAAATCAAAAGACGCGTATCAACGAGGGTTACAATATGTAGCGTGTTGGCGTAATTTCGGGAAGCGCGCTCCTTAGATGCGCATCGCGTCGCTGAGTTGACGTAGCTACTAATAAATCTTAGATTTTTTTATATATCTTAGGTTATAGTTACTACCTTTCAATAAAATAGTAATGTTTATAAAAATGAAATATTTTTATATGAATTTCATGCACACGAATCGCAGAAAAGTAAATCCAAAATTGTTCATGGATTTGCTGTGATTTCAAAGTATTGTAAGTACTAATTCAAAGAAAGGAATATTTTTTTTTTATAAAATTCAATAAAATTATTAAATTCATTTTCAATTTACCAGAAGGTCGTGAAAGGCACGAGATCTGTGATTTTTTTTTATAAATAAAAGATTTAACATTCCTATGTTTTTCACATTCAGCAAAACTTTCTAATCGATTATTATACATAAAGTTAAGCCCCAGATATAATAAAAAGGGATTTTATTTTGAAGATATCTCATATCAGTTATTCTGTTACACAGAGATTATATGGAAAATCTTCTGAAGCTACGCTTGCTCGTCGCTCAACTCACGAAGAAGTATTCACTGATCCAAGAAGTTCTGACAATCCAAGCTGTTACATTATGGCCCGTCTACACTGTAATGAAATAAATTATTTTAAGTAGGTATGTTCAAAAAATATACCTAATCGTTTATATTGCAATGTGCAAAGTATATTAAAAAAGGGAATCAATACTTTAGCATACCATAAACACATTTTGTTCTCCAAAATTCGTTAAAGCTCATCAAATATTAAACCGCCCAAGAAGATTTGATGACCATAACCTGCATAAGTTACCAATTTTATTAAATTTGAGCTTGATCGCTGCGGACATATATAAAAACACGATGGAACACAAAAATAAAATGAAAATTCTTGGCTAACTCCATAATAATGCACCTGAACGTGTGAACGTGTCAGTGAACGTTTATACGGCGGCATCCATTGACTAGAAGCGGCACGTGCAAAGGCGGCGCGTTAAAAGGGTGACACTATCTAAGCGAACGAACTTTAATGTCTTTACTTCAATTTGTCCTATTCGCCCCAAATTAATTTTATTTCTTCTGAATTTGTATAGCAGTAACTGATGCCTACGTTGAATTTAATATGAAATTCACTGTTTTCGTTTGAGACATTTAAAATTCCTTCAATGGACTAACTATTCCATGAATCCCTAACAACTGATTAGTTAGATTAACTAAATAAAGAGAATAGTATTCATCAAAGTCTGAAGTTAGAATGTTAATAATAGATTAGTAGCCAAGGGATGTAAGGTAAGGGTAAGGGTAAGGGTGCTTACACCCGAGCTAACTACTCTGCTTTACATCTCGATGGTGAGGTAAGTAGAAAAAAACCGGCATTACAAGAATAAAACATTTTATTAGTTAAAATTTATAGTGAAATGAGAACAATTTTCAAATTTTAGGGACAGGTGTTTTTTGGGCTATGTTAATAGTTTGAGATTGTGATATTTGTTGGTCATGGATAAAATCTAACTGGATGAAGCTTTCTTCAGCAGAAGTTGATGGTTGCGGATCATCTCTTGAGAATTTTTTTAAATTGTTTGAAAGCTGAATAATTTCCGTAATTTTGTTGGTAATTTTACTTTTATTTTGTATGGAATCTTCAATGTAACCTTCAGCCACCTGGATAATACTGGATTTTTCAATTACTTACCGCCATAGGGTTTTTTTTAATTACTTACCGGATTTTTACATACTTACAGGATTTTTTAATTATTTACCGCCCTAGAGCTTTTTTAGCTACATTATTACCTTAGAGCGCTAATTGGTTACCTACAAGCCCCATTTGGGGGTAATAAGGACCTACTTACCGACTATGAGAGATGTAAAGATATTTATCAACCTTGTCAATAAGCGTAGACAATTTTTTTCCGTTGTTTATAATACTAATTAGGTATTACAGAATAGAATAGGTACAGGTAACAGCAACAGAACTGTCCTTTAAGGTAAGGCAGTTCATAAAATCTACTCTGCCACTATCTCTTTATCTATTTATCTTAGAGCATTTGAATTCTTTTTATCTCTCATGCCAGAAATTTTACGAAATTTAGTAAGCATAAATAAGTATCACTGTCGTTGAAAATTACGAAATCTAACGATTGGAAGTTTATATAAGTTTTTGGTGTTATTCAGGAGTTTTTTTACAGAGTGACCAAGCCATGTTTCAAAATTCTGTTTGGTTATTGTGTTTCTTTGTTTTTTTTTTTCAGTCTACAGTATTTTTTGTGAAATAACATTCTACATCAGTTCTTCACACTGGAAGCACAAACATCAATCTTTTCATACTGGCCTCGCCTAGAGTTGTAAGTTTTTTACAACGTTAAAAGCCGGTTAAATTGTATTCCGGAACAATTCGCGTTGATTGCAATCGGGACAATTAATCTAGTGTTGCGCCGCAATATATTTGCGATCCGAGTGCATCTGTCGGTCGGTGATGGATATGCCTGGAGCAGTTCCAACCGGTCACCCGTGATATTTGTGCGCGACGTAACGTGGCAAATTTAATGATGCGCCTCTGTACCTTTGGAGTACAAAGCCAGGATTATAGGAAAGCTTATCGTGAATTCAAGAGCTTGAATTAATTATAGATCTAAAAGTTAACTACCTTTTAACTGCGTCATTATTTTGGTGAGGTGATTACCTTTAAAAAAGTTTGAAAAACAATGAAACTTGGTTTAGGAAGGTTTCGGAGGAGGACAATCTAGGTTAATGGTGCCAGTGCCCTCAGTCCTACAAGGAAAACTTAAACTAACTAAAATTGTAAACTTTTATTTTTTGGGAGTTTTCTATACCTATTTTTGTAAATTGTAAGCCAAGATCAACATATAAAAAATGCACAGATACCGCTGCACCTTATAAGTAGTGTATAATTGTGAAAAAAGAAATATATTATGTAGCTTACTTGGTTTGAGACTTTCGCCAATTGAATTGAAATGATTTCGCCTGATTCAATCAAATAGTGTAGGTATGATATTATGTAAAAAAAATATGAAATTACGATATCTGTTTTGCTACAGGAACTCTGTCGTATTATACAGTTCCAACTTCGTTTGTAGCTTCAAAACCAGTTATTCCAATCTGTTACCGCAAAGAATACACCTTGACGTAAATTCAGGGAAACCTATGTCCGAGAATTCTCCCTATGCTAGCTACCCTAGCGTAGGGTAAATTTTCGGATATAGTTTCATTGAATTCACCTCAAGATCGATTCTTTGAGGTAACAGATCGGAATAACCGTTTAAAAGCAAAATTCAAATCTGTTCCGAAATATTTCACTCCAACTTTGATTCGAGGTAGTGCTGTGCCACCGCGAATCCAAACATATCCGTTAGGTGCATCCTGATTGATATACGGGGCGGGACAGCGAACAAACGGTTCCCGTTCGATATTTACAACGTGACGTGACAAATTGGATGACTCAGCACTGTTGGGGCTCGGTAGGATTATGGACTAGACACAGAGATTGATGTGCCCCAAAATTTGATGTGCAGACTTTTGTTTATTGGCCTTTCCCCGGTTGGTTTGGTGCTATTACACTTTGAAATTGCAAATATGTTTTTCTGTGGATTTGATTGTTGTTGTTTATTCCTACATCTAAAATAATAGAACAACGTCGATCTATCGAAAGAATTGTTTTATTTACTCCATAGTAATATCACACTCCGGGCACTCCATACAAGCGCCGCGTTACAACTAGTGATGTACAAGACTCGAGTCCTCCGAGTCCTTTTGTCCAGAGCTCGGAGTCGTTTTACAGGGCTCGCCTCGTTTGTATGAAGCTCGACGACTCGGGAGTCTTTTTCAGAGCTCGAGCCTTTTTCAGAGCTCGGCCGACTTCGAGCCATTTTCACGGCTCGAGTCTTTTTCAGCGCACTAGTTGTGATGGGCTGCTGATGAATGAGGATAAGTAGAGCTAAAGCACAATAGGTTAAGCATCTACGGTGTTCTTTATAACATAAGACATTCATCTTTTTAAGTTCTAATTTTGAAGATAAGAGTCAGATTTTCAGGGCTCTGTGAGCTCGATAGGCTCTGCTTTAATATCTCCGTAAATAATAATATTGTAAATATTATTATTGACGGAGATATTAAAGTCATAAATATAAACTATAAGCTTTTTATGAGGCTCGCGTTCATTTTAAGACTCGAGCTTTTTGAAGGCTCGAGCTCTTTTAATAGGTTCGAGGCCGAGCTCTTTTGAAGGCTTGAAACTCTTTTGAAGCCTCGAGGCGTGGCTCACAGAGCTCGTTTTTCGGCTAGGCTCAGGCTTACGAGCCTACTGAGCTCACCGAGTCCTGCCAATCCGAGTCGAGTCTTCAAAAGTAGAACTCGATGACTCGAGTTTTGTACATCACTAGTTACAACTACCTATTACACAGACGCTACACAGTGACGTTTTTGCACACGCGCAACTGTGTTCATGAAGTCTAAGGCTATTGAATGAGCCTACGAACTAGCCCCTGCCTACGAACTCGCGGGGCGCGGTGAGGTAATTGATTGTGGGGCGGGACGGAGAGTTTCCTTTCTGTACGGTAGTACTTATATCTATTCTGTGGTAATATGCAAGGAGCTCGGTGGCGCAGTGGTTTAGCGACTGGTCCAACAATTGCGGGGGTTAAGCAACTTTCGCAGGGGTCGGTCACGGGATGGGTGACCAAAAATATATTATCTCGGGCGTCTCCGTACTTCGGAAAGCACGTTAAGCCGTTGGTCCCGGCTGCATTTGCAGTCGTAAACACCCAATCCGCATTGGTCCCGTGTGGTGGGTTATGGCCCCTCCTCCTTATCCACCCGTAAGGAAGGCCTGTGCCCCAGCAGTGGGGATATCAAAAGTGGCTGATGGACAATATGCAAGTGTGTAGGTATAAGATACGATAAAAAATGTATTAGTTATCTATATTTTTTAAGGCGTCAGAGTCTCAATATAAGTTATGAATAACGGCTGCCACCTTGAACCAGATAGGTAATAACTGAGCCCAAAATGATTTACTAGCTACAAAGAGCTTTAGATGTTCAACGTTATGTTGGTTTTAACTATTATGAAAATGGATTTCGTGACTCAGCTTCGTTTTATAAAGTCTTAAGACTAAAGACTCATCGCTTGAGTTGAGAGATAAATGTGCCCAAAGAGATGCGTAGGAATTATAGATTGCTCCTTTACCTACAGGTTAAACAAGTAAGATAATAATCAAATATTGGAAACTGTTCGCCTAGGTACTAAAAGTTTAAATTAAACTCATCAACCCAAAGAGTTTCAACTTATTAACAATAATTAAATATATATTACTAAACATAAATAAAAATAAAATATATATTAGGAAAGTATTTCAGAAAATATTGTGCATGCCACGTATGCTCTGTAACATACTATGTACCAGTGGCGAAGGGTCCATACATGCCGATTCCTATCGGCTTCCCTTTCAGAAATCCCACCCTTGAAATCCACCATACAGTTAGGAGAATGTTTAGAAAAATTATTGGTCCGGCTTACCTTTGCCATATTTTGACTCCTCGCCACTGCTATGTACTAACTACTATAATTATAATAAATATAGTTACATATTGTAATCAAATTGACTAATATTATTAAAGTAAATGTACTTCACTGTAACTTTAAATGAAAAATAATAAAGCATCCTCCTCTCTTTTTAAATTGCTGTGCCCAACAGGGTCTATAATGAATCCAAAATGTATGATTTCCACCAAAATGTACTTATAGATGCAATAAATGAAATATGAAATATGAATATTAGATACCTAACTTCAGTCTTTACAAAATTACTTAAAATTTAGTACTGTTTCAAATTGTGGAGTTCTTTCAATGGTTATAAAAGCTTTTTCACTTTATTTCTTTTTCACACCAACTAAAAACTTTTTTTAGGAAGTTGCTTTAACCGCCTCTGTGGTCTAGTGGTTCGCCCAAACGTGTAAGACGCAGGGGTCCCGGGTTCGATTCCCAGAAGGGTGGTACATTTGTCTCGGTTTGGTTGGTGGTAGGGCTTATTTTCAAATCCGCCTGGCTACCAACATTTTACCTAAGTCTGACGCCATAACAACAATTTAAAAATTGTTGTGTTCCAACAGTTACAGAGCCAGTTCCTCAGTGGTGAGGATTCTGGTGTTGTGCGCTTCGAGCTGCGATCTGATGATGGCCATCTAGAGAGTGAATGGAGGAGATCCAGATCGCTGTACATACCCATCTGATCTGATCAACAGTCTAAGAGATGTAAAGATATTTTTGAAAAGCCACGAAAATAGCATTAACATGTATGAAACCCTAAAAGGAACTGAGAACTCAGATCCTTACATCCTAAAATGCCGATCAATACGTTGGGTGTGTTGTGTATGGCGATCTGTATCTCCTCTATTCACTACCAAGACAGCCTCCATCAGATCATAATTCAGTCAATCCTTGGAGAGCCAAGGCTTCAAAGTTACCTCGTTTATATGAAATAAACTGACGTCTTTAATTATGTGGACGCCAGTTATTTCATTTCAGTACACTATGTGTAATGTTTTAATTAAAAAAAAATGTGTTCATCCATCCCAAAATATAACAAAGAACATACCCGAATTACACCCTTTGTTTGTTCCAATTTTAATAGGGATGAAATATGAAAATGAGAACGTCAAAACAATGTTTTTTCATCAGGGTAGGTAATACTCAATTCATTACATTAATACCGATATGAAAACATAAAACCTTTTGCGGCCAGATGCGACGAAATCACGCAAAACATGTGGGAATAATTTAAACAGTAGGTATCCGATATTGGGGTATTTTAATAAAATGAATTTGTATAAATACCGCATATAGAACGATTATATTTCGATATTTAATAATATTATAGTGATTCAGTCTTATAATGGATGCATGGGAGGTGATTCTCGGGCGCGTGACATAGTATCAAATTCGAGATATCTCGAAAAAGACAAGAAAATATAGAGATTGCAAAGACTTGACTTTCAGCTGGAGAAGAAAATCGCTGAGAATAAGTTTTTGGCTGCAATAAAGATTTTAATGACATTTTTTTATAGAGATTTGTGATTAGAGATAAGTATGTCGAATTTGAGATTTGTCGCAGTGCGTGAGAATCGGTCCCATGGTGTCTAACCTAAAGCATAATTTATTCTTATGCCGAAAGTTGAATGACAATAGTGCGAAGAACGTTAGTGCGAAAGAACGTTAGTCCGAAAGAACGTTTGTGCCAAAGAAACTATTTATGAATATTTATTCTTTAATTACTTTACCTTTTGATATTTTCCGTGATATATTTATTAAGTCTTGATTGCATTATTAAGTACTAGTAATTTACATAATTACCGCAAACATAATGTATTCAATGATACCATAATAACTATAGATTACTAGCTATACTGTTAAAAGTTGTTGACATTATAAATCCTAATTTGGCTTAGTAGTTTAGACCCTTTGTTTTATAGTATTTTTTAAATCTTATTGTTATTCTATTTTCTTTGGACATTATTTAGAATTTTATTTTTTATTGCATGTTTATTATTTGACATTTGTTTTTTTGTTATTTTATTGTTAGTGTATTTGTAATTATGGTAAACTTTAATTAATTCATTTATATTATTGTTAGATTAAGCTTACTGGCGTTTTGGAAAATTCTGTAAGCCTGTAAGTATTTTTTGAATAAATAAATAAATAAAACAAACTGTCAAGCTTCCCAAGGGCCCAAAACACAAACTGGTCATGTTGTCTTTAGCAAGTAAGCCCCAAACAATGATGAATGCCTTCGCTTATCCGGGTGTACTTAGTTATCCGGCTGTACCAAGTTATCCGGTTATACCCAGTTTGCGTTAACTTGGCTCCGGATATTGTAGGTACGTAGACAAACGACTGCGTCGGAGGTTATAGGGTTAGTAAATGTGACACTGTGGAACTATTTCGGAATAATAAATAACCTTGACTATAGAAGTAAAGGTACATTGTTAATTTGAAATCATGCTGAATCCAGATGTTAGTATTGAGGTAACCAAGACCAGTACCTTCTTATCTGTAACTGTAGAAAAATTCACAGATTCCGCAGTTCCCGCAAGAATCGGAGCATTGAAAATGAATACAAAAATTTACGAAAAAACTAAATCAAATCAAAAGCAAAATCCTATAATTTTTCTAAGGTAAGTATACTAGGTCCCTTTTTATTTTTACGATCGATTGTGAGTGAAAAGTGCCCCTGACTGCTTCGACGCGGCTGAAATATTATTAACCGATTCACAAAAATCAACTAATGCACTTCTCGTCTGCTTCCGCAACTTTCAATACCTTTACCATGACGATCGGTCAATAATCATAGAAACTACATCACTTTTTATATACCGAAATACCCGTTTTTCTACAATTCCAAATCTAAAGGGACCACCTACACTACAGGTCACAATTTTAAACCGATTTTAAAAAAAAAATCGCTATTTTGTAGCTAAACTAATACCCTAGGACTCTTTTTTTCATTTTTTCTTAAGTCGGTTTTTTTCTCGATATATTTACAATTTAGTAAACAAACACTCCCCAAAAAACCCGAATTTTTCGAAATTTCAGAAAAAGTTACCAGCCGATTTTCAAAATTCAAACGTCTACACGTGTCTTAAAAAATTGGTACTATTCCCATCACGATCCTCCTAAAATCCTCGGAACTATGACCAAAAATACGTCTCAGGCGATTTGCATTTGTTAACCATTTTCAATGGTAAAATAAAAAATGCTAGAAAGCATGCGGCAGTGGCTGGAGCTTTGCCAGTAAATGCTAAAAACCGAGATCAGGAAAGAGTAAAGAGCATTATGTCAGTTTGGTCAAAAGTTTTTAACGTTTTTGATGAAATAATTTAATTGGAATCTATTCGGAACCAAACATACAAAGATTATATTTATAATATTGTTGTTGCGAAGTTATATACAAAGCAATTCGAGGTTTTAACAGCAAAAATATTTAAAAGTTATTAATAAGGGTAATAGTTCAGTAGCAACACTTCAAATCGGATTTAATTCCTATAAAAGGTTTTATTGTATTAATGGCATCTTTTGTTGCCCAATATGACTATCCTAAGTTCCCCCCCCCCCCCCCCCCGGCGGAGTTGTGTTTAAGTGGTGGGGGGTAAAAGTGTACCCCAAAAGGGGATTTGACCTGGAAGGACTGGTTGTTCATCAAATTGTGTAAGAAGGTTTTAAAGCTGGTTAAATATGAAACAATTTGAGGGTAGAACGGTTTTGATACGAGCAATAGATTTGGAGACACAGCTTTTCGAAATTAGACCAATTTTTTAAGTTACACGATTTCTCTTAAATTTCTCTTGTGTATCCCCCACGTCTAACTATTGAAATAAGAGAGTGAAAAATCTAAAAAATATATATGCTGTAAATCTTAATAAACATTTTCAACGAAAATTAGTTTGAACGAGATATAGTTAGCAGTTTTAGAGATATAGCACATTTTCCATAACCGCAAATATAACTTTGTTATTCATACAAACACTATGAAAAACAAAGTTATTTTGCAAACAAAAAATGATAGTGGTATTAAATATGGTATGCTTTGTGTCTCCAAAACTATCGTTCGTATCAAAACCGTTCTACCCTCAAATTGTTTGTAATTTACCCAACTTTAAAATCTTCTTACACAATCTTGATGAAAAACGAGATATAACAAAAACACCGCAAAAATATCCTTTTTGGGGTGCATTTTCACCCCCCACCACTTAAGCACAACTCCGCTGGGGGGGAAAACCTAGGACAGTCATATTTGGCAACAAATGAAGCTATTAAAACAATAAAACCTTTTGTAGGAATTAAATCCGATTTAAATGCTTACCCTACTGACCTATAAGAGGAAGGTCTTTCTTTCCGTTCCAAAAGCTGTGTTTTCAAACGATCGCTTTCCCGTTCCCTTTCACTTTCATCTGACGCATGCCTCGAGACATGCAATCATATCAGCAGCCGCACGACACCCACTGCTGGGTATAGGCCTCCCCCCAAGGATCTCCACGACCATCGGTCCTGCGCCGCCCGCCCACATCCAGTGGCTTCCCGCGACCTTCACCTGATCGTTGGTCCACCTTATCGAGGGCATACCCACGGAGCGTCGTCCGATGCGCGGTTGGTTTCCAGAACCGTCCCGCCCCAACGGCCATCGGTTCTTCTCGCTATGTGTCCCGCCCACTGCCACTTCAGCTGAGCAATCCTTCGAGCGTTGTCAGTTACTTTTTGGCATGCAATACCACACGCTAATCGTGCGCTTTCCCGTTCCTCATGCGCTTTCAAGTGAGGCATATGACTCCGGGCAAGCAATAGCGCATGTCATATCTTCTCAAAAAACGTCATATTACGGCAGAAAGTTGAACGTGAAAGCGCACGGTTTGGAGGTAGATAATCAATATTGCATGCGTTTGACGCAAGTTGTCTTGAAAGTTGAAGCAATTCAGTGAAGATAGACCATAAGATCTATTCACATCGTTTATAAACTTTTCCTCATCTGAATCTTATCTCAGTTAACACGCATTTCAAGACTAGTCTCCTATATTTATTCTGTAGTCTAAGACGTGAAAGCTATTCCTCGTTACTTTGACAAACTACGCTATCAGATCTGGAGATAGGATTTGGAGATATAGGTACCCCGAACTCGGCCGGGTCGTGAATATCGGACGGATCATCCGGCCGGGTAATTTAGTTGCGGATATTGGAAATTTGAAATCCAATTTCACTATCGGTACAGTCAGCGTCACATAATATTGAAATACTTAGGAACATCTAAAGATTTAAAGAGATTCTTTAAATCTTTAGATCTTTAGATTTAAAGAGACAGAAGAAACAAGTAACACCACAAACATAAAAGAGAGATACAAATGGCGGACTTATCACTAAAAAGCGATTTCTTCCAGGCAACCTTGGGATGGACAGAAATTCAGATAAATATTACGTGTGCAAATTCAATAAAGTAATTAGTAATAATCCTACTAAACTCGAATACCTACATCATATAAATATCCTTACTTATCTTATAAAGGCAAAAGTCCGTTTGTTTGTTTGTTTATTTATTTGTTTGTTTGTTACGCCTTCACGCCTTAACTACTGAACCGATCATCATGATATTTTGCATACACATTGTCCGGGTACAGAAAAGGACAAAGGGTACCTTTTATCCCCAAGAATAGGCATGTTGACTATTTTTTTATTTTATGTTACATAAATTATACCCCTCAAAAAAGAAACATTTGTATAAGAATTATTTCGCTAGCATGAAAAGTGCCCGAGATATCACAGTTTGAAATGCACAAAATTGGGCTCACCCGAAAACGCTCCATACTAACGGCTACCAAGTTATGACGTCACGCCTTCCTACGTTATATGCAACGCGGAGGAAATTTGTTCGGCAGCTATATTAAATATTGTGTTTATCAAAATGGCTTCTTTGACAAATTTGCTATAAATTTTACGGACTAACTAAATGTATTATTTATTTTTACAAATTTTATACTTTTTAAATGGACTTGTCCACCCGACTTTGAAGAGTCATAAAACAAATAATACGCAATTTATAAAACCAAGAGGTATACAAGCTACTCCAAAAGTTTGATATGTTTACGATTTTTATTAGTATTTCGTTATTTTATTCATAAGTCAACATCACTATTGTTCCCGAAAAAAGTATTTTTCCCGAGGGATAACAAAAAAAATATCCACGCAGACGAAGTCGCGGGCGGTCGCTAGTATTATATATGCGAATGTCCGTTTGTTTGTTTGTTGCGCCTTTACGTCTTAACTACTGAACCGATCATCATGAAATTTCGCGTAAACCTTTTCAGGGGTGTAGAGAAGGACATAGGATACTTTTCATCCCGAAAAACAGTTTTGTTCCCGAGGGATAGCAAAAAACTTCCCACGCAAACGAAGCCGCGGGCGGCCGCTAGTATGATAATATGTAACTAATATACTATACACCATTATTTTTAAAGTATATCTAAAAATGAAAAGGGGTGTTCAGACCACGTTAATAAACAACTTTTACTATGGGGCCAATCACGAAATCGCGAAAAAAAAGTCAGCTGTTTCATACATTATAGTCGAGTCGATGTTGTACTTTTACTATGGAACAGCTGATTTTTTTTTCGGGATTTCGTGATAAACAACAAAAAAACAATAGGAAAAATAAAAATAGTAAAACATTGGATACTTTTTATCCCGATATTTCCACGGGAACGGCAACCACGCGGGTGAAACCGCGGGCGGCCTGTTTGTGTGTCATAAAGTTTTTGAACCACAACCAAAAGTGAATAAGTGCAAGGCACAGACCATACAACAAGTACTAGTGCAACGTTTAGCTTTTCAAGTTTTCACACATTAATTGTGCAAGAACTTGTAGTTGTAGTTTGAAATTCTCAACTTTCACAATCCTTTATTCGCAAATTGAATCATACAAGACGTCCTTAATATGTTACAGGTAAAAAGAGTTCTATGACTAACCAGAATTCAGTCGATATTTCCATAATGCCATTTTCATTAACTGCCAAAGTTCCTAGGAGCTGTTCCATGAGGCTATTTGATTTATTATCATTGATATCGTCTTGGATCCACGCCAGCGTTTACAGACGTAATGCGATGCACTTCGGAGCTGATTACCCGGGTCACCGCTCCGGATATCCGGTTGAATGAAATCCGGTTTGCAACGAGCTTTTAAGAATTGTAATAATTTTCAAATAATATGAGTTTTGCTGGCAGTTTGTTTTATGTTCAAAGCTTTTATAAATGCATTTTTCAAAACTATAGTTTGGACAACGGACTAATCTACTTTGGCAATAGTTTATTTTGGTCAGTACTTAGACATGTACATATTAAAATTAAAAATACTTATCACTGATCGAGTGTATTATAATGATGTCGCGTAACGGTGGCAAACAAATTATTAAAATGAAATTCCCAAAGGAAAGAAAAGTCAACATTGCCGTCCAAATGGCAGAGCGTAGAAAAGGTCTTGTAAATTATTTTTACCCATGTGCGAAGGGAGTTTGCAGTAGTTATTTAACTTTCTATGTAGTCATCGAGCTAATTAATTAGGGCTGTCGCGTGAGTAACGTTAAGTGGCTTGTATAAAGTCCAAATTAGACCGTTTTTTTAATAAACAATATTATTTGTATTATTTCAGTTGTTCTTTGGAATAAATCTTATGTAATAGAATAAACTATGTCGGGATTTACACCATGTACCTGTTTATTTTTGAGACTCCGATATTTCGGCGCAGTTGCATGCGCCATGATCACGGAAGAACTGTCGATTAGACAAAAAAATAATCATCAAAATCGGTCCATAAATGTCGAAGATACGCGCGAACAACGATAAAAAAAAAACAATCGCATTGAGAACCTCCTCCTTTTGTTGAAGTCGGTTGTCTAATCGACAGTTCTTCCGTGATCATGGCGCATGCAACTGCGCCGAAATATCGGAGTCTCAAAAATAAACAGGTACATGGTGTAAGTCCCGACATAGTTTATTCTATTAACGTCAATAACCATGGAAATTTAAAACAATAAATCTTATGTAATTATTATATCTACCTACTTGTGTATTCCGCGGCAATTGTAAAAACATCTTGTTAAATCAGTCTATTTTATTTCTTTTTTATTAACCGACTTCAACAAAAGCAGGAGGTTCTCAATGCGATTGTTTGTTTTTTTTATCGTTGTTCGCGCGTATCTTCGACATTTATGGACCGATTTTGATGATTATTTTTTTGTTCGATTGAGTTTGCATGCGAGATTTTTTTTTTAAATTGGTCGAGTAGTTTTCAAGTAATCCTGAAAATACTATGGTTTTGCATCAACTACCTTGACGACTTTGTTATTTATGAACCGAATTAGATGAAGTTTTTTGTGTTGGAAGGGAAGGGAAGGGATACCTTTAGTTTAGTCATTTTAACCGACTACAAAAAAAGGTTCTCAGTTTGACCTGTATATATTAAAAATTGTTTAAGAACAAAAAAAACCGACTTAAAAAAACCTGCCTTTAAAAAGCAAGAAATAATATTCAAATCATTAGATACGCATTATCATCGTTATAATAACGTCTATTGAAGTCGGGTGGGGTACGAACGTGCCGTACGTACGTACGGGAAATACAACTTCCTTTTTTTATTCTAAAATCCCCACCCGACTTCAATAGACGTTATTATAACGATGATAATGCGTATCTAATGATTTGAATTTTATTTCTTGCTTTTTAAAGGCAGGTTTTTTTTTAAGTCGGTTTTTTTGTTTTTAAACAATTTTTAAATTTGATGAAAAATTTTACTCACGTTAGTGATTATCTTATTTCCTTCCTTTCCATTTATTAAATTGTAATTATCTAAAAATTTTAAAATGACTATAGTTTTATTTCTCATCAGGCAAAGAAGATTTTTTTATTAATGCATTTTAAAAACTTGTTCGGAGTCTTTAAATATTGATTATGGTGAAAAAGTCGAGTCTAAATTATATATTAGTGCATTATTAAATAACATAGTCTGTTTTATTCATACGGTAATATCACCGCATTACGCATGACTGGGTCGCACTAAAGCTTTGTAACTCCAGCCGGAGCGTCGTTATCCGGGCGTACCCGGGTATACCCGGCTTAGTAGGAACTGTTGTGCACAAAGAAAATAGGTGTGTTACTTATGAATACTGTATAAACATGACAGTGAGTTATGACAACGTTCTGTAAAGGAATTCATTATGGAAATTATGATATTATTTTGTGAATGTAGAAACTAGAGTATTGCACACATTTATACAAAGTGATAATGAATATTAAGATTATAATTTTTATGTTATGATACAACATATACATATTATTATAGTCTCTTGAGACTTAAACATTAAACACAATACAAGAAAACATATTTTAATTTCAATTCAATCGTCATCAATTAATTTAACAGCTTATTATGTTAGGCATTTATTTTACAAGTATAAAAAGTATAAAAGTACTTATCCCTCATATTATTATGTGAACGGGGGGTAATTATCTAACTTTGATGCAATCAACTCTGAGAGAAATCACAGTTACATTGCTGCTTTAGTTAAAAACCAATGTGACAACTATCTTACTTAAAGCAGCAATGTAACTGCGCTTTAACAGACAGACTTATGTAATCAACCAACTGATAATATGTCATCAGATTCATTCAAAGTTACAAAAATTCTTACTAATTTATAAAAATGAAAGTCTGTTTGTTTGTTTGTTACGCCTTCACGTCTTATCTACTGAACCGATCGTCATGAAATTTTGTACACACGTTGTCAGGGGTACAGAGAAGGGTATCATTTATCCCGAAAAAAGTATTGTTCCCGAGGGATAGCAAAAACCTTTCCACGCAGATAAAGTCACGGTCGCCCGCTAGTAAAACATAAAATATCACTACAAAACGTAACGATTCTAAAAAAAAAAAACGCACCAGTAACCACAACATGGCTTCCAAACTACAATACGTCTGTCTACAAAACCGGGTGCAATTTTACTCGCCCGGCTATTCCGGATTAGTTCCGGACTGCAAGTGTCAATCTCAAACGTGAAATACACATCAGTGGTCACAACAAAGCCTATATCCAGAATTCCGGGTAGAATTTTACACGTCCGGGTTTAATCAGAATTTGTTTGACGTCATTGTGTCAATTTTTGACAAAGAGCATCTAATAATACTTACATAGGTATGACCATTGCCGACAAACAAGGTTGAGTTTACATGGTGTTTTACCGTGTTTTGTATGATGATGTTAGGCCGTGTTACATTGTGAAGCTCGCATCGCAAACCAACCCTTCTTCACGATAGTGGATGCGTTTGCTTGGCGAGCCAACAAAACGGTTGCGTTTCCGTGCGACTAAAGTCAACACAAAATAGAAACCCGTTTTGACAGCATATAAACGCAAAGTAAAATGTTACTTATGCTAAAGGAATAAAGCTCAAGAAAAATACCGTTCCGCAATTTTAGTGAAAAATTATGTTCGAAAATTATACTGTATTTCTTTGGGGTAGAGAATATTTTTCTTTGAACACGTTAACTGTCAAAACGGGCGTCTTATTTTGTGTTAACTTTAGCGACTTACCGCTAGCCCAGGACTTTTAGTAATGGGATATTTTATGACAATTATGTCATACGTTGACAACTTTCTTCTATATTCAACTGTTTTTTAGATAAATAGAAAAAACTAAAATCAAGGAGATTTTTGAGGGGGGAAGGGAAGAGCGTATGTAGGTATAGGTACATGGGATCCACGGGGAATTTTCCAGATATATTCAAGGGGATCTAAGGAACACTTTAAAAACCAAAACCTTGCGCCGGAATAAGTATTTTGAATTTTTTGCCAAAAGTCTACGTCTAGTCTTTTTTGCTAGGCTACGCGTACCCGATCATTTCAGCAGCATTGGTCAAGGAGGTTTTTTTAATGTCCCAAAATTTTACTGATTTCCGGATTTAGAGCTCATTCATAGAACTAGTGGCTCCGTGAGCTGTAGACCTCGCGTTAAAAAGTAGCTCAAGTTGTATGATGTTTAAAAAATAATCTAAAAGATATCGCCACCCCTTTTAGATTAGTGGAAATTTTTGAAAAAACCTCGGTTAACGGCATTGATTGAAACTTTTTGCCACCGGGTTTTTTTAGACTAATTTGACCCTGCTGAACACGATTCTGCTCGGTGTCAACCCCTCCCCCACTTCCTTCCCCCCATTCCTCCCAAAAAGTGACGCGTTTTGCGGTTTTTTCAATTTTTTTCAAAAATTATTACAGTTAAAAGAAAACTGTACATGACAAAAATAATCTGCATAAAATTCTCTACAACATTTACATATAACTTATTTGACAGGCATAATAACTTAAGAAATAATGTCTGGTCAAACTGCATATATTTTTATTTTTTCAAAATTTTTGCATTTGCAGTTAATTTATCAAAAAACGGTCGAAGCTGGGATAAAATAACCAAGGAGCGAATTAATCTTCATAGATTTACCTACAAAACAAGACCTTATTTACTATTGTTCAAGTATTCGTTCACGATTCGCAGCGCAGACGCCCTGCCGCCGCGAGTTACGAAGTTTAGATATTGTTATAATTATTAATTACTCGTATAGTAATATTTTGTAGGTGATTTGAAAGACAAAAATAATTTATTTATTATACTAGTTATTGCGCTAAAAATAGTTATCTACACATAAGATTATTGTATAAAACTATTTATAATTGAGTGTCTACTTTAGGTATTGATCTGTTGTTGGGTTATGTAGCCATGTTTCATAATAAACACACTATTAAATTAAATTAAATTATTAGTTTTACCAACCCTGAAGCGGGGATTCATTGCTGAGACGTTGATCAGATCGAGCGTAGCCCACGAATACGTTATCCATTCCTAATAACTTTTTCTTTCTTTCTTTGCCGATTATGTGGTTCTTGTAGCTCAGACCTTGGAAGTCTTGTACCTGCACAGTTTCCTCAGACTTAGGGTCTATACAACATGGGGAGATGTGTCGTGTCCCAAGACACATTCCCCGGATGGGCGGACTTATCTGCCGTGGGTGGATAAGTCGTCAAATGACGAAGAATGGTTCGATGTTTCAAGACGATTCAAAAGGACATGAACTGATTTTAAAAGATATGGCCCACACTATGAACAGAGTCTAGAGAAATATTTAACCTCTCTTTGTCTCACTCTCCCCTGCGATAGTATGGGATAACCGAACGACTGAAATCGTGTTAAATACTTCGCAGTTCTTTTCGTATCCGGACTGGAAAAGAACTGCGAAGTAATTAACACACTTTCGGTTTGCCGGTGATTTAGTTCTTGTTGCTAACATCTTGAAGGACAAGGACAGCGCTCAAATATGTAAGTAGTGCTTTCCAAGAAACGTCTTTACCAGAAAATAATGGGAACACAACACTCGAAGTGGATGACCATAAGTAGGTGCTAGGTAGGACAGGCACAATCCAGAACTTTTTCTAGTAAGAGATCTTCGTTGAATACAGCTTGTACCTACCTATGGGCGGCATAATTTGGTGGGAAATAACGAGTAGTCAAAAAACTGAAATAGTTATGAAAACTTTCGCTAATATTGTTTTTGGGATATAGCAGCTAATATAGCAGAGACGGCGGCGGCGGGCGGCGTCGCGCTGGCGCGGCGCCCATGTCTAGGCTGAGATGATGAGGATGATGACGAAATGTTTTTTTTTTTTTTTTATTATTATTATTGCAACTTCTCCCTAGACATGGAGGTCCAGGTCTTTATTTTACAATTTTTCATCTTTTACACTCATTTTTTTTTTCTTTCTTTTAATTTTTTTACAATATCTTGATTCTAATACATTTCTTTCTTACATATTTACTGTTCTTAATTTCTAGTCGTTTTTATTCCAATATTGCATGTCTTAATATTATTTATTATATATATTTGTATTTACAATGTTTTCTATTCTGTCTTATGTCTTGTTTCTTTCATTTACTATTTTTATAATTTTCTTTGCAAATTCTATTAATTTATCTCTTTCTTTGCTGTCTCTCATTATGTCCTTTAGGGTTTCTTTGCTGAGTGGTGTGTCTAGTGTCTGTGTTGATGACGAAATGTTTAAGTTAAATAATGTAGTTATTCTAAGTACGTACATGCGTATCTTTGTGATGTAGCGAGCACAGGTATTTGAGGTTCGTGGGGCGGTGGTGTTGCGGCAACGTCTGCGTTGCGACCTGTAGATCGTTAACGAATATTCGTACGACGTTAAGTTAGGTCTTGTTTTGTAGGTAAATGTATTAAGATTAATTTACTACTGGAGTGTTTTATCACAGATTCGACCGTTTTTAAATAAATTAACTGCGAATGCAAATATTTTGAAAAAAATAAAAAAATATACAGTTTGAGCATACATTATTTCTTAAGTTGTTCTGCCTGTCAAATAATTTATTATGCAAATGCTGTGGAGGTTTTTTGCAGATTATTTTTGTCATGGACAGTTTTCTTTTATCTCAACTAGTTTCGGAAAAAAAATGAAAAAACCGGAGATCAAGACACATTTTGGGGGAAAAGGGGGAGAAGGGATCAGGGGAGGGGTTGACACCGGGCAGAATCGTGTTCTGCGGGGTCGAATTAGTCTAAAAAGTTTCGGTGTCAAAAAGTTTCACTAAATGCCGTTAACTGTTGAAAGCAGAAGCAATTTGAGATTTTTCCGCCAGTCTATTTTTCACTGTTCACGAGCTTTTCAAAGCACGTAGTAGGTACCTGCGTGCTGTTTGGTATTATTTGGTAGGTATATTCGCAGCTAGATGGCGATTCTAATTTTAAACATTTTCCGAAATGGTGATTTTTGGTAAATTTAGAAAAACTGGCTAAACTAAAAAAATCTATATAATCATCGAACCTGCTCACAAAATTTCACGAGAATCTGTTGAAAAATGCGACCTGTAGAGGAAAATGGACAGCTGGAAAGTTGGACTGAAATATGTTTTTTTACATTTCTCCGTCATTACAAAAAATTTAAAAAAACTGGCATGACAAAAAAATTCTATGTAATTTTCGAACCTGCTCACAAAATTTGACGAGAATCGGTTGAGAAATGCAACCTGTAGAGGAGAACATCCAGCGCCAGAAAGCCGGACTGAAATACATTTTTCTTACATATCTCCGCCATTACGAAAAATTTAGAAAAACTGTCTTAACTTAAAAAAATTTACATGATTTTCGAACCTGCCCACAAAATTTCACGAAATTCGGTTGAGAAATGCGACCTGTAGAGGAGAAAAGACAGAGCCGGAAAGCTGGACTGCAATATGTTTTTTTTACATATCTCCGCCATTTTGAAAAAAATTAAAAAGTGGCGTGACAAAAAAATTCTATATTATTTTCAAACTTGCTCACAAAATTTCACGAGAATCGGTTGAGAAATGCGACCTGTAGAGGTGAACATCCAGCGCCAGAAAGCCGGACTGAAATACATTTTTCTTACATATCTCCGCCATTACGAAAAATTTAGAAAAACTGTTTCAACTTAAAAAAATCTATATGATTTTCGAACCTGCCCACAAAATTTCACGAAATTCGGTTAAGAAATGCGACCTTTAGAGGAGAAAAGACAGAGCCGGAAAGCTGGACTGCAATGGGTTTTTTACATATCTCCGCCATTTTGAAAAAAATCGAAAAAGTGGCGTGACAAAAAAATTCTATATTATTTTCAAACCTGTTCACAAAATTTCACGAGAATCGGTTGAGAAATGCGACCTGTAGAGGAGAACAGACAGCGCTGGAAAGCCGTAAAACCTGATTTTTTAAAATATCTCCGCCATTTTGAAAAATTAAAAAAATCTGTCTCGACAAAAAAATTATATATAATTTTCAAACCTGCTCACAAATTTTCACGAGAATCGGTTGAGAAATGCGACCTGTAGAAGAGAACATACAGACATACGAAAGAATTTTTGCCCAAGCTGAAGCAGAGACGCTTCGCTCGCACTTCGTGCTCGCTCGGTCAATTACACGCGCGTAATCAAAAGAGCCTATCTTGTTTACCTACGTCAATAATGAAAAGAATGAATCTACGCACGCGTCGTGCTAAGGATTTTTTTGTGAGTTTGCCGATTAATCAAGATTTTTTCCGATATTTTCCAACCAAATTTCTTACTTTTAACTGCACGTTCATATTCAGATATCCCCATTTAATTTTTAGATATACTTAAAAATTAACGGTGTATAAGTCTGTTTATCCTTACTTTTCCTATTTAGTAAACAGCTTTTGACAGTCGTCTTTTAAATTTAAATCGGTATTTAAAATATTTTTGGCTTATTAAATCAAATTGTCGCTAATAATTCGTAATTTCTTTCGTTATCTATGTGTGGAAAACCATTTTTGTTGTATTTCATAATATTGCATTTTTTCAATAAAGAGTGTTGGGTGATGATTGTTTACCTATCAAAAAAGACATGTAATGATAAACAGACATACAATTGGTGTGTTTTTATTACTTTTTATGCAGAAAAAAATCAAAATTCTTTAGATGGTTCAACTGGAAAATTTGGCCAATTTAAAGCAATAAAATACAGATTGAATCAAGTCGCGATCAACATTGTGTTGAAATCCTTTGGAGTGGCGCCTTTGTTCAGTCCTTTTATAGGTAAAAACCTACCTATTTGTACGTGCCCAGGAAGGTTTCTTTATATTATTTGTATTTATTGTTTGATTAGAAAGGGAAGTCTTAAGTCTTATAAAAGTGAGTTTTATTTAAACCATGATTTACTTGTTTGAATGTCGTCACTAGGACCTGTGCCAAAGTGAGGACATTAAAAAATGTAAAACTGCGGTTTCATAGACGGCCGAAGGGGACTCAGGCACCTACGTGGCACACTCAGAAAGTTTTGAGAAACTGAAAAACTAACTCAATATGGATAAAATATTTTTATTACATCTTTTCAAAGAACTCTCCACCAGCCTCTACACAAAGTTTCATCTGAACCAATTTTCAAAGCACTTTTTGCAGTCCGCCGCAGTCACCTCTATGGGTTTCTTAGCTTCGGTAAGGCTGTGCGGCACCCAGAGCAAAACTATCTCCTCCTCACGCGAAGGTGCTCGTATAGAATCGGTGTCGGGAATAAGTTTAATACCAAATTCTCACATCGTTTTTTCTGCTATCAGGGTGCCAGCCTATACAACAAAGTCAACAGAATTCTGTCAATCTACTCGTTGCCTAAAAGTCAATGTAAGACCTTAATAAAAAATTGGCTGCAAAAATTTACCTACTCAGTAACAGAAGACTTCCTCTGAATGTTAGAGGGCTTCCTGCCTGAATTAAATAAATGTAACTATAAACAAACGATTCTTTTGTTTGAATTAAAAATCTCTCACGCACAAACCTCACATTCACATACACACACATACACACACATACACATACACACACACACACACACACACAACTAAACACCTTCTAGTTTTCCAGCTCACATGATCTATCTATAGATAAAAGATATTATGTTATATGATTGTATCCGTGGGGTGGGGACCTGGTGATCTGTAATACATGTTATTCCCATTTCAGACACCAGCTCCTCACATACTATTTGCATAAATGTCTTTAAATTGTACCAAAATATTGTTTTGTGAGGAGAAATAAATTTTATTTTATTATTATTTATTTATTTAATGTTGTGAAACCTGTGTGCGCTGAATCTCTTCGTATGTAATTCGCCTGTTTTCTAGAATTAAATTTTTCACTGCCAGCACACTTTCTTTGGTAACAGCCGACGAAGGACGACCACTACTTTGTTCATCCTCCAAAATTAGGCGACCGCACTAGAATTCTGTTGTTTTGAAGGTCCTTCATCCATACATGCAACCAGAGTCCGAACGAAAACTGTTAGTCGCATTTTTTTATTTATTTAGCCCTGAATGGACCAATACTGCGCAAGTAAAGTTTTAAAACTTGCATTTTGGAACTAATTCGCAAAGCTAATACCTATGTAATTTCTGTTCTTGAAACTAATTACAGCATTGGGGATTGTGCTGTATGGTGTGTTCTGTTCATGTCCTATTTATCGAACGCCCGTCGCCCGCAATGCCCGGGGAGTTTGCCACTTGTCGGATTGCATGTTTCAACGAAACATGTACCGATACAATGTATGTTACTACATTAATCGAATTTGAAAGTACTTTAATTCAATTTCAAGGTTTCATTCTTTCAGACCCTTACATACCGAAGAACGCAGTCATAAAAATAGATATAACCGCGTGTAGTTGTGGTTCGCCCACCCGTTTAAGACGCAGGGGACCCAGGTTCGATTCCGAAAGGGGGGTTCATTTGTACTCGGTTTGCTTGGTAGGGCTTATTTCAAGTCCTCCTGGCTAGCTACTACCTTCTTAAGTCCCACGCCTTAACAACAATTTAAAAATTGTTGCGTTCCGGCAGTTAGAGGTAAGATAGCCAGTTCCCCAGTGATGAGTCCGGGTGTAGTGCGCTTCTACCTTCGACCTTATCGTCACTTAACATCAGGTGAGTTGAAGACCTAGCACTATCCCGTTGCACATAAAGAAGATACCACTACTTCCGGTTACACTTTACAGTGCTCTTTTGTAAGATTTGTCGATGCGATTATGGTGTGTAAAATGAGACAAAGTGACTAATACTGCTGAACTGATCTGAAGTTCACATCACAAACAAAATAACGAAGGTTTAGATCTGACATTGTCAAAATATGCTAAGCTGCAGGCCTATTACATAAAAAGAATCGCGATAATCGGACGCAATTCGTCGTTAAATTTGCTTGATATTGAACCTTATTCGCAAGTAAATAGTGTCACGGAGTGGGACGAACATCGTCCGATTACCTAAATAAAACTTAATGTTAACCCACTGACGTCCATTATGGGTACTTGTATAATGGACGTCAGTGTGTTAACCCCATACATCTTTACATTGCTAAGTAGGTACGATAATGCTTCACCATGGAGATCGCAAGGATTATCAACGTGCCAGTAGAAACTCAGTTTTTGAAATAAATCATAAATCAAACATCATCTTTAAAAATTGCTTTCAACTCTTCCCGTCCAAGTTTTGTATTCAAATGAATTGAAATTTATTTACCATACTGCATAATTTGGTTCGTGCAATTCGCACCGGCACAGAGTTGGCACCGTTCCGACTTCGCCGATGGCTTAACGATGGCGACCATTCACAACTTGTAATTAGTTTTCGGATAATCCTTGTAGATTTAATGTCTTTATGTCTTTCCTCATCATCTACCATTTCTTTATGTCCTCACTATTGAAGCACAGGTCTTCCTAACCTGACAATGGATAAAAACGCGAATCAGCTATAGTTTTTAAGACTATTTCTATTTCCACCATCTTTACGGCAGTCATCTCCAAACTTCTTAACATGATGTCAGAACTAACAGCTATAATTTCTCCTATTTGCCGTGTGTCAGAATAAAAAGAAATTTGAGTTTCATACAAAAATACGCGAAATCTATCATTTTTAGATTCTTACTGGGTCTGCAAATTGACTATTACAGCTTTCGAACGATATCAAATTAAAATAAAATCCGATTGAATTTATCAGAAAAAATCCTTTCGGAACCTTTTTGTGGATGGAAATTTTCTTTTGTATCTAAGATTATAGGAAAGGGAGGAACAGAGATAAAATTCTGAATTGTCCTATCCTTTTCTCTCTCGTCTTTTGTTGATAGATGCAAGAAATATTTAATGAACGCGTCCAAAGTCTAGTTTATATAATGTGATTAGGATAAACGCGCACTAAACGGCTGTAAAGCGTCCCCAGGCGGTCGCAATTTGCAACCTCTAACCATCTTGGGTTGGAATTGAGCCAACTGTACTGAACATTTTCCCTGGCTATTGTGCGGTGTTCGGGGGTAAATTATCCTTGTAATGATGTCCCGTTAGTGAAATTTGTATGTGTATGTTTAGCTTGTTTAGACGACATATTGTATATTGAGTGTTTGAAATCTAAAGTGACAGCTACTATTTCGATCGGTTGTAATTAAGTCTCGAAACAGTTCAAGGGTTTGCAGTCTAATTAATTATACATAGTTCAGGTCTTAGATAATTATTGCCAAATGGATTAGTTTCCAAAAACAATTAGTTAAGAACTTATTAGTGACTCTTGTTTTCAGAATAATGAACTCTGAAAACATAAAAAATAACATATACAAGTTTGTGCCGAGATTTTAAATTCAAAATTTTATTGGGCTGCAAGTTTTGTATGTACGAAAGCTGCAAGCTTTTTTGCGTTCATCTAAATTATTATCTTTTGAATAACTCTATATTCGAATTCCAAAGTTTTTATTTTTATTTTAATGTGGGTTTCAATAGGCTTAAATATAATGTTACTCTCCCTTTATTTATCAAAGATAAAGTAAAGCTGCCGCTTGGGAAAGTACATACATAGCACGTTTTCCGCGTCCTTTCTTGGTCACTTAACAACACACTAGCTAGGTAGGTCCATCCACCCATGTGGCATAACATGATTGCCACGTCTACGCCACGTGTCATTATTAATTTCTGAAAATTATTATTACCCACCCGCATTAAACATTTAATTTTTATTTCCTTTTCGTTTTGTCATTCTCGTTAACTATACTTAAATTAAAATACATGTCAGAACAAAGTCCGTCAATGTCACTTTCACAGGCTAATATCATTTTATTTCGTTTCGTAATGTCAAACCACAGATTTTTTTTTTTACCTGTGCATAGGAATTGTGTTCCCTAGTGCCTAAGACATTTTTATTTCTTGCATGATATCGTTGTTTTTTTTTGTAATCTCAAAAAGTTGTCTCAAATAAGTATCCGTTTTTGTCATTGTATATTTAATATGTGTTCCAATCGCTCCTTTGGCCCTGTCAGAATATCAGTGCTTCTGGTCATTCTGTACATCGAAGAATGACCCAGAAGTTAATTTTGCTGAGGCAGGGCCCATTAGCTTCACACTTTCTGTTTTTATATTGTAGAATTAATATGTATTTATCTCTTCTTGTTTGTATCTTGTTTCATTGTATACTGTTTTATTTTATTTTGTGTGTTGTTAATAAACGTTTCTATTCTATTCTATTCTATTTAAGTAGGTACCTAGTCCACTGGTACCTACAAGTTTTCTACATTTCTTATACAATTTTATCTTTCGTATAAATGTCGTGAAATTCTAAGGAGGAGCCTACAAAAAGGGAAAATCCTTGTATACGTTGGAAATACGTCAATCAAGGTATTCCTTTGAAGACATTCTGACATAATTCCTAGCGTAGGCGAAAAACGGATGTCTACACTGTGAGTGATTTTATTAGTTATTTATGTCACAAAGAAAGGCCTAATAATTGCCTCCATCTATACTTTAGTTTTAATGGTCTACCCTTTTAGGGTGCATGATAGGAATCCGATCTTCGCGTCCTACTTACCTCAGTGTCTCAAGACGAAAGTCTATGAACAGTGTGTATTGTCAGTGATGACTTACGGCAGTGAAACGTGGTCGCTAACTATGGGTCGCATAAGGAGGCTCAAGGTCACCCAGCGTGCAATGGAGATTGGAGAGAGCCATGCTCAGCGTTTCCCTGCGTGATCGAATCAGAAACGAGGAGATCCACAGGAGAACTAAAGTAACCTTCATCGCTCGAAGGATTGCTCAGCTGAAGTGGCAATGGGCGGGACACATAGCGAGAAGAACCGATGGCCGTTGGGGCGGAAAGGTTTTGGAATGGCGACCGGTGGGTAGGCCCCCGACAAGGTGGACCGACGTTTTTGTAAAGGTTGCCGGAAGCCACTGGATGCGGGCAGCGCAAGACCGATCGTCGTGGAGACCCTTAGGGGAATAGGCCTCCCCAGCAGTGCGTGTCGTGCGGCTAATATGATGATGATAGGAAAACATGGTTTGCGCGGGCCATATTTTTATATAGAAAACGTAAAGTAAAAAAAAACATACGACAAGCTAAGTAGATTAGCTAGTAGCTACATAAACCTCACAGATAATTGTAAAAAAATCAGAATATCATCGAAAGCGCTTGTCGTGGGTCATATTTTTGGCGTAAATAATAGCGGTAACGTATTGAATTCTACATCAAAATACACTTTAAAGTATTGTGTAGTTGCTCCAATAACTTTTTTCCAAGAAAGATAATGAGGATCAGTAACAGGTTTGAATCCTATGGTTTTATTGATATAATATAAACACATTTTAGTAGCTATGAAACCTAGTGAAAGTATTTTTGAAATCCGTTTAGAAATGATCGAGTTAAAAGGGTTTTAAGGAAATGCCAAGCTCAATGCAATATGTGCTTTATCACGTACGACATAAGGTTCGCGTCCGTCGCGATGACGTCATAGGGACCCCCAAAAAATCAGTGTTTTAGCTCTTATAACTTCTCAGGTTTAAAAGATAGCGTAAATTTTTTTTCACAGTTGATCATATGGTGGCATTAGCTTTTTAATTAGCCATTGAAAAAAAATCGTTACTGATCCTCATTGTGCTAAAGATAATAATGAATAAACAACGAAAAACTTCGCAAAAGTGCAGAGGTGAGGTTATTTTAAATAAAAAATAAAAAAAATAAAAATTATTTATTCCAGACCACAAGTTCGTCCATTTTTGTTAGTAACAAAATGTACTTATTGTTATGTTAGTTAATACATTTTCCAAACTCTTTACACGTAAAGAAAAAGATAGAGACAGATGATTCCGCATAACGGAGCCAACGAGGCCGTAGTTATAATCGGCATGACTCTATTCAATAATGTTTAATGACTTGCCTGGGCAAGTTGTGTCATGGATTTACTATTTAGAGGGTAAGAGTTCGTTTGGGGTTTGTTCAATAATGTTTAATGACTTGCTTAGCCAAGCTGAGTCATGATTTTTCTAAAATTTTCGAGGTAAAAGCTCGTTTAGGGTTGGTTCAATAATGTTTAATGACTTGCTTATCCAAGTTGTGTTGTAATTTTTTTTTAATGTAGGGGGTAAAAGTGCGGTTGGGGTTGGTTCAATAATGTTTAATGACTTGCCTAGCCAAGGTTGTGTCATGGATTTTCAAAAATATAGGGGTAAGAGTTCGTTTGAGGTTTGTTCAATAATGTTTAATGATTTGCCTAGCCAAGATGTGTCATGGATTTCTTAAAATTTTGGGGGTAAAAGTTCGTTTGGGGACTTGAATTAAAGTCAATGCGGAAAAAATCGTGGGTGGCCCCATAGGGAAATACAAACGCAGTCAATACAAGATTTATTCAACGTCAACACCGAATGCTATTTTCAAGCCGGTTTCACGCGGCGGATTTACTTTGCATTTGGAGAGGTAAATCCATAGATAGGTAACTGTGTTTGTCAATTCGTAATACCCGCATGCATTTGACGTGCTCGTCAAGCATGAAACGATAAGCTTGATCACACGAAGCGACGAACGGCGAAGAGCTGTTATAAGCATAATATCATAGAGTCTATGAACTAACCTTACGCCATCGGGCCCATCGGTTCCAGGAGACCTTGAGAAGAACCGTCAAGAAACTCATCAAGGGTTCCTTTTTTCTCACGTAGGTATTCTTTTTTTATACACAACGGGATTATGCTTGGCCTTCAACTCACCTGATGTTAAATGACGATAAGGCCTAAGGTGGAAGCGCACTACACCCGGAATCCTCATCACTGAAGAACTAGCTATCTTACCTCTAACTGCCGGAACACAACAATTTTTAAATTGTTGTTATGGCGTCAGACTTAGGTAAGATGGTAGTAGCTAGCCAGGCGGACTTTAAACAAGCCCTACCACCAAAAAAACCAAGTACAAATTGTACCTCCCCTGGGAATCGAACCCTGCGTCTTACATGGGTGGGCGAACCACTAGACCACAGAGGTGGTTAAATTAAATTTTTAACAGATTCGTCACATCGAAAAAATACCATTATCCCATCGCAATCTTTAAAATTCAAGGTGTTTGGTAAAAGCCTTATAAAGCCGAATATGGTAGATAGAGACCATCAAACTGAACAACTTTTACTATGGGACCAACTCTGAAATCGCGAAAAAAAAATCAGCTGTTCATACATATTGATATTTTCGTTATTAATTTTAGTATGAAACAGCTGATTTTTTTTTCGCGATTTCAGAGTTGGTCCCATAGTAAAAGTTGTTCAGTTTGATGGTCCCTATCTACCATATTCGGCTTTATAAGTGTTAAGTACCGTCAACTGTGGCATCTTTACTTTCCTTGAGCAACTTTACCACAGCATACATTACGCTGCATACTATGGAATATTTTTTTATCTGTTACAGCCAGTGCAAATTTTGCCGCATTGGTAGATTTTGTGATAAATTGTGGTATCACAAAAAGTTTTTTAAGCTAGCAACATCGGTAACTGTCAAGTAGTGTGACTTCTAATTTCATGTGGTCAATTGTGCTCGCTGCGGCAACAAAGAAAAATTTGTGTTTATTACAGAAAATCGGCGTGTAGGTAAGTGATTTATGGCGAGTTGTATTGGGTATTTACTTTTTTAAGTATATTTCAATTGTATGATTCTTTAAAACTCCTTTTTTCTGAGTTACGGGAAGCGGTAATATTGCTACAGGTTAGGTCAAGTTGCCTCGCCTGGCTCGATGGCAACTTTACCTACGACTAGGGTTGTCAACTATGAAACAGTTCCCGCCTGTAAGCTACCTACTTGCAGGGCTCGTGGGTTTTTAACTTGTGCCATTCCAAAGAATTAAGTTACCTACATTATATAAGTTAGCAACTATCATGCCATACTAGGTGTTACTTTAATGTAAACATTTTTCGTAATTGTTAAACGCTTGAATTTTTACGTTTAGAAGCAATTTTTTGACAAATTTTTATATTTTTGCATTTACAATGCAAAATTTATTATTGAAAAATGTTATAATATTAGAAAAAGTCGACTCCTCTCACATCCCATCGGAGCACAGTTGTGAGAGGAGTCGACTTTTTCTAATACTATATTATTTTTCAGCAATTCTTTGTTTCAAATAGTTGATATGATTTTTGTTACTTAGATAACTATTTTGATTGATCTCTAATGAATAACATTGTACCTGCCTAATAAAAAATATCAATAAATTATATTTGTTTGAATTTATAACTTAATAAGTAAATTGACAACCCTGGCGACATCCGCTCGCTTCTATGAGAATTTCAAAAATCTAAGGTCAACTTTACCTAAGTGTTACTAGTGCTAAAATAAACAGTAGTAAAAAGCTTCTATGACAGCAATATCGATATTTTTGCTCAAAAAATAATGGTAACATTACGTTGCCTAACCTCTTCTATTGATTTTTCTAGGTAAACTGTTCATGAGGTAAAGTTGCCAAAAACGAGTCAATTTTACCTAGAGCTCAAAAATTGATATTGTAATGAACTTATGTCCGATTTAGATGAGTTCAATGGGTTAACATAAATAGACGGGTTTGCTTTACACATTGAATCAATAAAAATCAAAGTATCATGCTCTATGTATCTATAGTTTGCTAAAATGTCGAAAAATATGGTAATGTTGCCACAGTTGACATTGTTTTTGGTAATTATTGTAAATCACTGCCCGAGCCAGCTGCAGAAGACGGAACGCATCTAAAGGAGATGTGTGTTTGCGCCGACCACCGCAACGCGGCGCCACTGTACTAGACCTTCGAAAAACGCGCCGAAGAGGATGGCCGCCGCTCTGCCGTCCTGAATTATTTTAATTCATATTTCAATAAATACCACCGTGCACGTGTGTGAATCTTCCTAATATTATCCCCGGGGTGTTAAGTGAACTTTTTGTAACATCAGACCATTGATATTCGTTCTCCAAAGTGCTGTTGTGAAACCCGGCTACCGGCGATTAGAAGCAGTTGCAAGTTGGTAAGTGAATTTGTCAATAGTTGCCTAAACATCAAGAAGAAGCTACCAAAGCTCCGGGGCGTTCTATTTTATAATTATCTAATATCTATCTATCTCTTTACGGAAATACAGTCCAAAATTAATCTACAAAGTGGTAGCCCGTTTGCCGCCACAATTTCTGGTCACTTCGAACCGGGTTTATTATATTTTACCGATACCGATTATATTTTAATAATATTGATATTTGTTTAAATTTATTGCATATTTTCTGTTTTTACAATTGGGTCGTTGCACTGCATACGCAGGTAGTTCGATTGGGCAAGTCCATTTTTTAGTATTGGTGCGAATTTGTAGGTAGGTACGTACGAGTACATTCTAGTACATTCTACACCTTCTAGAACAGTGACTGCGCATTCTCATTGCAAAAATGGACTCACAAAATAAAATGCCTAAAATCAGTGAAGAATGTGAATTAGATAAACATTTATTAATAAGATTAGAAACCTTAACTTTTAAAAAGGAATATTTGTTTAATAAATTGCAAAAAGTTTACAACTTGTCAAAAGAAATTCGTTTTGATAACTTAGATTCTATACAACGTTTTTTGGTACAGTATTCGGAACTTGACGACGTTCGTCACGATTTCGGAAATATTATTTCGGAAATATTTTCCATTGAATTACAATTAGAAACAACATCTAAACCATCGACTAGTGCTTTAGATAGCTTCGATGAAATTTACTTTATCTGCAAACGAGTTGCAATGAATTGTAGCAAGTTAGACCAGGAGTCAAACACAAAAATGTCATTTCGTGAAAATGATAATTTTGTACGACCATCATTACCTAAACTTACTTTATTTGAATTTGATGGACAATTAGAAAATTGGCCCACATTTTATGACACTTTTGTTTCTTTAATTCATAATCGTAATTTTGATAACATAGACAAGTTTCACTATCTTTTGTCATGTGTTAAGGGTCCTGCTCTGAATTTAGTGAAGAATCTTCCTATCACTGCTAGTAACTACGAGGTAGTATGGCAAAGCCTACTAAATAAGTACCAAGATAAGCGAGCACTGTTAGGTAGGTATTTAGACAGGATGTTGAGTTTCACACCACTGACAAAAGATAATACAAATAATTTAAGCTCATTTATAGAAACATTTGATCACTCATTAAAAGCAATTAAAGCTTTAGATATAGAAAATTTAGATGACTATTTGTTTTGTCACATTGCTTTGCGGGGCCTTGATAATCACACTAGAAAACTTTTTGAAGAAAGTCGTGATCAAAATTCATTGCCTTCATTTACTGAATTAATCAATTTTGTTAATAAACAAATTAAAGTTCTGGAACATACGTTTCCGACTACTAGCTCCTGGCCTACAAATAACTCGAATAAAATTAAGTTACAAAATAATTTTACTCCTAATTTAAACAAAGTAAATACTGTACAACAAAAACAAAATTCTTATAATAACAACAAATATTCACGTTCTAATCTACCAACTTCGAAAATAAATCTAACTACCTCCCGCAACGACACACAAAATAAATTTAATATTGCTTGTGCGCATTGTTCTAAAGATCACATGATTTATCGTTGTAATTCGTTTAGGCAAATGCCTGTATCTGAAAGGGTTAACCGTGTTAACACCTTAAATTTATGTACTAATTGTTTAAAGAGCGGTCATGATTCAAAAACTTGTAAAAGTAGTTTAACCTGTGGCGTTTGTTTGTCACCTCATCACTATCTCTTACATCCAAATTCGAGTGTCGGACCAGTGTCGGCCGTGCCGGCACCGACGACGTCTCAAACTATCTCGGGAGGCGAAGCGGCCGTGCCGCCTGCGCCTCGCGCTAACGCGCTTGTGAGCGGTGCCTCATGTGAACACTCCGTGAGTGTCGAGTCATCCGCTACAAACGAGAACTTTCATTCCGTGAATGAAATCGATGTTAAATATGGAGTGGTGTTAGGGACAGCACGCATAGATGTCACTGATATTAGCGGCCAGTTGCAGAATTGCCATGCGGTTCTCGATTCTGGCGCACAAAGTTCGTTTATGACTTTAGATTGTGCTCAACGTTTGGGCTTACGACGACGCAAGTGCCCGTTCACGGTGTCCGGCCTTAGCGGCGAAGTCGTAAAAAATTTAGGTATGGTTACGTGTGAAATAAAGCCGTGTGATGCGGACGTTCCGACTTTCACGGCTGATATGGTGATAATTACCAGGGTATCTTCAGATATGCCTAATGTTTCTTTTCCGTGTGACGTTATCAGTAAATATCAATGTTATAATTTAGCTGATCCCCAATTCTACGAAAAATCTTCGGTAGATATTTTGTTGGGAAATGATATTGTTTCAGAATTAATTAAAAATAAACCGATCACTATTCAGTCTAATATTCCAAACCTTATTGAAACCGTTTTTGGTTTTGTCGTTAGTGGCAAATTGTACTACGAAAATAAATTACAATCTCAGAATTTTCATTTAACAATTACCGAAAATAATTTAGATAAAACTTTGCGAGATTTTTGGGAAATCGAAGAGTTGCCGAGTAAACCGGTATCGAACCCGCTCGATCAGCTGGCGGAGGAGATTTTTGTTAATGAACATAAACGCGATTCGTGCGGTAGGTACATCGTGCCATTGTTATTTTCCGAGAAACCGGACTTGGGCGATTCGCGCGCGATCGCCGAGCGTAGATTATTAAATACCGAACGCAAACTCTCTCGTACTCCCGTATTACAGCAAGCTTATAATGATTTTATGTCTGAATATGAACAACTCGATCATATGGAGTTATACACCGGTAGTGAACCGAGTAAATATTTTATACCGCACCACAGTATATTGCGACCGAGCAGTACGTCAACTCCTTTGCGAGTAGTATTTGATGCGTCTGCGAAATCAAGTAATAATATTTCTCTCAATGATATTCAGCTTGCCGGTCCAAATTTATATAATGACATTGGTTCAATAATAATAAATTTTAGATTATTCGAATATTGTTTCGCAAGCGATATTTGTAAAATGTATCGAGCTATTTTAATTCGAGAAAGTGATCGTAAATATCAGCATATTTTATATAGATCATCAGTGGATGAGCCTATAAAGATTTTTGAATTAAAAACCGTCACTTATGGAGTCAGTAGTTCACCGTTTCTTGCCATACGTACTTTATTGCAGTTAGCCAGCGATGAAGGCGAACGTTTCCCTTCCGCTGCGCGCGTTATTCAAGAAGGAATCTACATGGATGACATTTTGTGGTCCTGTAAGTCATTTTCTGATGCTTGCACGTTGCAAGACGAATTAATAAATTTATTAGAATGCGGTGGTTTCGCGTTAAAAAAGTGGTCTAGTAATTGTCATCAACTATTAGATCGCATTCCTCTAGAAAATCGCGAACACGCTATCTCTTTTAATAAAGACCATAATGACATTTCAATAAAGTTACTTGGTCTACAGTGGGCTCCATTGGAAGATGCCTTTATGTTCACAGTAAATAAAAGTGACCCAGTAACTACAAAGCGCTCTGTCTTGAAAATATTAGCTTCCATTTATGACCCCGTGGGTTTTATATCTCCTTGCACTTTTGTAGCCAAAGGTATTCTACAAGAACTCTGGAAGATAGGATTAGCGTGGGATGAACAGCTACCTACTGATATTTGTAAAAAATGGTTAGAATTTATATCCCAGTTGTCACTTTTAGCCGATTTTAAAATTGAACGTCACGCCTTACTGCCTAATCAGACTGAGTGTGAGCTAGTGGGATTTTGTGACGCTTCCTCGAAAGGTTACGCTGCGTGCATTTACGTAATTTCGCGTAGTGATGGGGTAGTGAAATCCAGATTGCTCATTTCTAAAACCAAGGTAGCTCCCGTAAAACCGTTAACTACACCTAGATTGGAACTTATGGCTGCGGTTTTATTGAGCAAACTAATGCAATACGTTTGCAGTATCTTATCTCGTGTTAACGTTACCAACGTTACGGCTTTAACAGATTCTTCCATAGTGTTGGCGTGGATACAGACAGAGCCATATAAACTTAAAACATTTGTGTGTAACCGTGTTACACAAATAATTGATTCTTTACCGCCTCATTTATGGCGTCATGTGAACAGTGAAAATAATATCGCCGACGTCTGCTCCCGTGGAGTGTTGCCTAGCGAACTGCTTGCCATGACTGCGCGGTGGTTAGAGGGCCCCGCGTGGCTGTGTGACAACAGACAAAACTGGCCTATTGATACATTTTATAATAAAGAAGGCGATTTTATTTCAGAATTGAAATCTAATTCTGCTTCGGTAAATTTAATTTCACAAAAACCGGACGTTACCGAGTCTAAATTCGAATTCTTAGAAAGAATATTAAATAAATTTTCTTCTTTTTCAAAATTACAAAGGACGATAGCTCGCATTATTAGATTATTTCGTAAAAAACATGATAAAGTCAACACTAGTACATCTGTTTTAACAACTCATGACTTAAATGAAGCTCATGATTGTTTATTAAAGCTAGTTCAGAGCAGTTATTTTGAAGGTGAAATTAAGGCCTTATCCAAAGGTTCCACCTATGTTCCGTCCTTAAGAAAATTATCTCCATTTCTAGACGAGCGTAACTTCCTCAGGGTGGGGGGTCGTATATCCCACTCTGAATTACCTTATAATGCAAAGCATCCAGTATTGTTATCGAAGCGCAGTAGGTTTACCTTACTTTTAATTGAGTATTTACATAAAATTCATTTACATACAGGTCCTCGGACCTTACAAAATATAATTAATCAAAATTATTGGATATTATCAGCTCGCAGTGTCATTCGATCTATTTTATCTAAATGTAAAGTCTGTTTTAAATGTAATCCGACACTTATTCAACCGAAAATGGCAGTCTTACCGTCAAATCGGTTGGCACCTAATAAGATATTTGAGCACGTAGGAGTCGACCTAGGAGGAGCTTTTCTTATTAAAGAAAGTTTGCGTCGAAACGCAAAAACTAGTAAGGCATATGTAGCACTTTTCGTGTGCTTTTCAACTAAAGCCGTTCATTTGGAAGTCTTATCTTCGCTATCGGCTGATTGTTTTCTAGCTACTTTGGATAGATTTGTCTCCCGACGCGGTCTGTGCGCATGTATGTATTCTGATTGCGGAACAAATTTTGTTGCTGCTAGTCGACATTTAAACGAAGTTCAACAGTTTCTAATAAATGAACGTAATCAGAATGACATAACGGACGGTTGTGCGCAGCGTAAAATTAATTGGAAGTTTAATCCACCCAGCGCTCCGCACATGGGCGGGCTTTGGGAAGCCGGTATAAAATCCGCCAAGTATCACCTTGTGCGTGCTGTAGGCGATAAAGCTTTGACTTTTGAGGAGCTTGCTACAATTTTTTGCAAAATCGAAGCGATAATGAATTCGCGGCCTTTATGCGCTTTGCCTGCGAGCGATAACCCAAACGAATTTAATGTTTTAACTGCAGGTCATTTTCTTGTAGGCAAGAGTCTGACTGCTGTACCAGAATACAATTTTAAGGACGTTCCTATCAGTCATTTGTCACGTTGGCAATATTTACAAAATTGCTCTCAATTATTTTGGAAAAGGTGGAGCAGTGACTACTTAAACTCTCTTCAACAGAGAGCAAAATGGTTCACTTCCCCACCCAACTTAAAAGTAGGAGACTTGGTACTTGTCAAGGATGATCAAGCTCATCCTTGCAATTGGCCACTTGCTAGAATTGAGAATGTGCATCCTGGTTTGGACGGTGTGGTTCGAAAGGTGACTCTACGTTCCAAAAATAATATCTTTCGAAGACCAGTTGTAAAACTAAGCCCCTTGCCTTACGTTAATTAACAATATTATTTAGTACATTTTCCAAATAACTTAGTTACTATTTATCTTCAATTATTAAACTTATTATTAAGTATGTATATTTTTACTGTAACTTAGTTATCATTATATTTATTATTTTCAAATCTTATTGGGAAAGCCTCATGATGCTTTCGGTGGGGGGTGTTAAGTATCTATCTTGATTGTTTTTGGTAATTATTGTAAATCACTGCCCGAGCCAGCTGCAGAAGACGGAACGCATCTAAAGGAGATGTGTGTTTGCGCCGACCACCGCAACGCGGCGCCACTGTACTAGACCTTCGAAAAACGCGCCGAAGAGGATGGCCGCCGCTCTGCCGTCCTGAATTATTTTAATTCATATTTCAATAAATACCACCGTGCACGTGTGTGAATCTTCCTAATATTATCCCCGGGGTGTTAAGTGAACTTTTTGTAACATCAGACCATTGATATTCGTTCTCCAAAGTGCTGTTGTGAAACCCGGCTACCGGCGATTAGAAGCAGTTGCAAGTTGGTAAGTGAATTTGTCAATAGTTGCCTAAACATCAAGAAGAAGCTACCAAAGCTCCGGGGCGTTCTATTTTATAATTATCTAATATCTATCTATCTCTTTACGGAAATACAGTCCAAAATTAATCTACAAAGTGGTAGCCCGTTTGCCGCCACAATAAGGCTTTTACCAAACACCTTGTATAAATCAACACAATACACATATTGTTCCTTCAACAGAGCTCGCATCTCAGTAGTCATACTCCTCATCCAATTTCCAGAACGTATGGCCAGGCGACCTGGAAACATTTTACCTGCAGACTTAAATTATCTAGTACGAATCCATTTTATTCCAGAGAGGAACGAGAAAATTTTCTACAATGTTTGTACCCGTAACGCAGAGCGCCCGCGAAATTGATTTTGTAAGAAATTAAATTTATTTCCTATGCGACGTACTTTGCTAGGGTATAATTTTATTTTTGTAGCAAAAAAGTCGTTTGATATCGCTGCTGAAAATATATTCATAATCATTGATTTAATGAAAGAATGATAAATAAAGGAGAATAAAATAATAAAGGATTTTTTTCTATAATTTTCTTCGGATGAGGGAACACCGACCAATCCGCATTAGGCCCGCGTGGTGGGTTATGGCCCATCCTCCTTACCACCCATAAGGAAGGCCTGTGCCCCAGCAATGAAGACATTAAAAATGGCTGATGGAGGAAACTTTAAATAATAAAATATTACCTATGTAAAAATCATATCAATCAAAGGAAATTAAAGGTTTCAGGCTCAAGTGGGTTAAGCCCAGGTTGATGAATCCAAACTGATTGGGATAACCAGTTGGGCTATATGTAATAGTCCCCTAGGTCAAACCGGATGCAGCACAGCGCATGACAGCAAACGACGTTGTAATGTATGAAATGCTATGGTATACCATATTATGACAGTATAATATGCCACACCATCTCTTGGTGTACGATCGGACGATCGGCAACTTACGTGCTTCACTACTTTGCAGAAAAATTTCGTGTGCGCTCGTATCGCTTCGGCACGAACTAAAGCGGTGCCGTCACATAGCGGCCGTAATTTTACGGACGTAAAAAGACGGCCGTCTTTACGGTGGAGTTACGTGGAAAGTTACAACACCGTTACGGCTGTCTTATTTTTTAGAAACGTATAACTTTCTGAGAAAAAAATTGACGATCTTGAGATACCGTCATGACGGCCGTCATAAAAATGGCAGCACCGTTTTTTGACGTTACGGTGTCCAGCACCGCTCTCTAGGAAACCGCGCTGCATTGTTTACATAGACAACGTTCTACGCCGCTAAATTACGGCCGTAATATGACACAGCACACTTGTACTATTATGTATTCTGTGACAGCACCGTAAACCCTAGTTTTAACGTATGTTTAGTGACGGCGCGGCGCGGCGGGCGTGCAAGCGATTTTCAACCTTTGAAGTGGCAAAACGCAGGTGTTGTTGACAGTACCTTATTATTAAGTGGAAAGTTACTGGATATGAAAATGAATGCATGATTATTTTTCAAGATTAGATAAAATATATAAAATACTACTATAATAATAAGTTGAATGGCAACAGCCAGTCCCTTTACTTCTTTATACAGATATACTTTCGAATTTATTTCGCTACGCTTCATGTCATATGAAGCGATAAAAGGATTCCCTTGCGGATATTAAGATATCTCAGGACGATTTTACCTTTTCCTTGGAGTACTTTGCTTTTTGGGGTTCCGTGTGCAAAGGCCAAGAATGAAAAACAAACATAACAAAAAAAAATAGGCAACTACGCCAACTGCCTATACAAGTTTGTTTTTAGTTAAATACAAAACCTCTTGTGGGGTTGATCAGACGATCAAACTAAACAACTTTCATTATTGGACCGACCTTGAAATCGCGAAAAAAATCAGCTGTTTCATACATTTTGATGGAGTAGGATTGTAATTTTGTATGGAATAGCTGATTTTTTTCGTGATTTTGAGGTTGGTCCCATAATGAAAGTTGTTCAGTTAAATGGTCTGATCAACCCCACGAGAGGTTTTGTATTAACTAAAAATAACCTTGTATATTTTTCATTTTGAGTTGTAGATTTACAGAAAATACAAAAACTAGAGCATTAGCATCGGGTAACATTTTTAACCGACTTCAAAAATTGAAAAGGAGGAGGTTTTTTATCGTTGTTCGCGCGTAACATCAACATTTGGGTGTGTGTCCACAAAAAGGGTCTATTCCATACAAACTCAAAACACAGATTTTGGTAGAAATAAAAAAAATATTTTTCATATCTTTTTTTTTTTTTTACTATTTTTTTATTTAACATTTTACTTGGTCCCTTTTTCTGGGCACACGTACATTTATGGACCAATTTTAATGATTATATTTGTTTGATTGAGTTTTCTTGCAAGATGGGTTTTCTAATAGGTAATAATTCTGAAAATACTATGATTTCTGTAGTAGCCACCTTGACGACTTCTTTGTTTATGAACCGATTTAAATGATATTTTTTTTGTTGGAAAAGGGATACCTTAAGTGTATTTAGTTTCACTGACATTGGGACCTTGAAGTTCTAAGAACCCAAGTGAACTCTTCAAATTCAAATAGGATCCGCATAGTGAATATTTTGTGGAACAATTTTTTATCGAAGAGGTCACCCGACTGTATCTTTTTAGTTAGATTTTGGCTGAACAGTCCTGTTTTTTACCGACTTCAAAAGGAGGGAGGTACTCAATTCGACCCGTTTCTTTTTTTGTTTTTTGTATGTACACCGATTACTCAAAGACGGCTGAACCGATTGAAATGATTTGAACGTTATTAAATAAGGTTTGATTCCAAGTTGGTCCCATTTTTTAAAATGTTGAAATTGGTTCAGTACTTTTCAGGAAAACCTGAAAATACTGTCGTTTTCGTTACCATTTTGTGAACTTATACGGATGATCGACCATATCTTCTTTGTTTATATACCGATTCAGATGATTCTTTTTTTGTTTGAAAGAGGATACTTTAGAGATGATACCATTTTGATTTCATTGTTATCGGACCTTGAATTATAAAGATACATAAGGGAACTCCTCAAAATCAAATAGCAACTGTATAGTGATTACACTAAAAAGAATAAAATAAAAAATTGTTTAAAAACAAAAAACCGACTTCAAAAAACCTGAAAATAAAAACAAAAACAGCTTCAAAATTAAAAACCTTTAAAAAGCAAGAAATAATTTTCAAATACTAGATACCTACACATATCACTGTAATAAAACACGTCTATTGAAGTCGGGTGGGGCTCTTAGAATAAAAAAAAGAAGTTGTCCTCCAGCCCCACCCGACTTCAATAGACGTGTTTTATTACAGTGATATGCGTAGGTATCTAGTATTTGAAAATTATTTCTTCCTTTTTAGAGGTTTTTAATTCTGAAGCTGTTTTTGTTTTTATTTTCAGGTTTTTTGAAGTCGGTTTTTTTGTTTTTAAACAATTTTTTATTTATTTATAAAGGAACTTTAGGTAGATATATTGAAATATTTGATACGGGCCCCACTTAGTGTGCACGGCTCGGTCTTGTCCCTTTTCTCGATCAAGGACTCGGGCGGGACACAGCAATAAAAATGGCCGTTTTCGTAAACGGTCCCTAAGACCCAACTTTGCGACTTCTGAGCTTTTATTGTAAGTACTTACCTATTTTATTTAGTCCACTTATGTAACTAACTCCACACAGTAAACTTTGTATTATATGGAAAACCAAATTATTTATGAAAATAATTAACAATACAGCTCGGAAATGAAATTACTTAGATATCAGTAACTTCTACAAAGTTAAGCAACTTTTGTTTTTAAGTTTTATTTTACTTAATGAAACCATAACATTTAGAGCTAGTCGAAGTATTTTCATACTCACTTCAGAAAAGTAAAGTAAGGCTTTGTCCTAATTGGCATCGGTCGTGCGATCATGCGTTGCGATTTCATCGTGCGATGAAACAGAACAATAGACGCATCGCATGATCGCGCGAACGTCGATTTGGACATTCAATAGATATCACTAGGTTTGATCGCACGGTCGCACGACCAGGGGCCCTATTTTTGAATCGCTGGGCTGGCGTCGAGCGCTCTTTTCTACTGATTCTCGTTCGACATCCCATACATTTGAGTTGATTTGTCAAACGAAAATCAGTAGAAACGAGCGCTTGACGCCAGACGAGCGATTCAAAAATAGAGTCCCAGTTTCATCGGACGGACGCACCATCGCACGACCGATGGCCAATTAGGACAGGGCCTATGGGTGATAGAGTTTTTTTTAAGTTTACTGCTCTTGACAGCTTACCAACTAAACGGTTAAGCTACAGTATTAATCTATGTTATTAGCAGCTTATAAACTTTAGCTGTACTATTTTCTTTATTGATATTCACCAAAAAAATTTCAAGCGATATACTTACTATTACTTACTTTAAAACAAGATTTAAATTTAAAACTTGCAAGTTAATTGGTAGACAGTTATTATAACTTTATCTTAGTTATTACTTACAAATAGTTGAAATTCGGTTTAACAAAATATATTTTCTTCATAAATATTATGATTGAAAATCACAAAAGAAAATTATTTAATGTCATTTCTCCTTTGGTAGAAAGTGGAGCCAAAATGTATAAGTACAGTTTGATCAGACATGATAATCACATTTCAAAAATACTGCAGTAAAATCTACAAACAAATTGAAACCGACTGTAATGTAATAAAAAGGATTTTAATCTGCAGTCGAGGGATTTCGCATCAAACAAATTTATTTGATGTTCGGACGAATTACATTAGCTCTGCAGGTACTTGGCGGCTTTGTGGTTTCATTATTGAATAGAGATTTTTTTAACCGACTTCAACAAAAGAAGGAGGTTCTCAATTCGATTGTGTATGTTTTTTTATCGTTGTTCGCGTGTATTTTCGACATTTATGGACCGATTTTGATGATTCTTTTTTTGTTCGATTGAGTTTGCTTGCGAGATGGTCCTATTTTTTTTTCCAAATCGGTCGAGTAGTTTTTAAGTAATCCTGAAAATACTATGATTTTGCATCAACTACTTTGACGACTTTCTTATTTAATAACCGAATTAGATGTTTTTTTGTTGGAAAAGGGATACTTTAGTGTAGTCTTTTTAACTGACTTCAAAAAAAGGAGGTTCTCAGTTTGACCCGTATACTATGTTTGTTTCTCCGCATTTATCTCACGTTTGGCTGAGTCGATTTTTCTACCTAAATAATATACCTAATACAGAAGGTACTTACACTTAAAATAAAAAAATTGTTTAAAACACACAAAAACCGACTTCAAAAAACCTGCCTTAAAAAAGCAAGAAATAATATTCAAATAATATACGCTTTATCATTGTTATAATTGGGGATGTAGTACAACTTTCTTTTTTTATTCTAAACGCCTCACCCGACTTCAATAGACGTGTTTTTATTATAACAATGATAATGCATATCTAATTATTTGAATATTATTTCCTGCTTTTTATAGGCAGGTTTTTTAAAGTCGTTTTTTTTTGTTTTTTCAATCTTTCATTCATTAATTCATCTGGTATATGAGTATTTCTCAGCAAAAATGTACCTCTGCCTAAAAAATCATGTCTCAAACTGAAAAATAATTGTAACTCAATAAAAGTTTGTCATATCTTTACAGAAAATTGCATTTTGCATAGACTAAAATATAATTCTTCTTGATAAACTATCTCGAACTACGCACGTTGTATTTAAAATATATTTTTTTGTGAAATACCAAACTATGTTTTGTGTTCTCCATAGAAAAATTACAATGTCGCAAGTACCTACTCAAGAATATTAGAATCAAGTATAAAATTTTCAAAAGTAAAGTATTTTCTGTCATGTTTGACTTATACTGTTCAAGATTTCTTCTTTTATTTAAAATTATATTTTAATTACATATCTCTCCATATAAAAAAAATAAAACAAAAATATTTTATTCTCTGTCGCAAAAAATTGCAGTTTAGTTACGAGCAGGGGGCTAATTGTCTAATTCAAAAAATCTATCGCAATCGCTTTCATTTGACAGATGGATGTGACACATTGCTGCATTTCTTTGGTACGATTTTATTTATGCCAAAAAGAAGCTTCAATGTGTTACATCCTGAAAGCGATTGCGATAGATTTTTAAATTAGACAATAGAAAGGCAGGTTCGTTATACGACAACCACGAATTTAGAAGAGTTTCGGAACGCATCTATAATACTTATTATAGGCAACACTGAGAAGTCTCTGATTGGCTGTTACAAAACTGTCTAGCGTAGTTTATTTGTAATTTTTTCTGCACATAAGTTTCTGAGCTCCGTTGATACAATTTAGTTATACTGGACTAAATGACCATTTCTTCGGTAAGTACAATACATACGCAACCTTTATTCAAAATACGTTGTAGATAAAATAATAAGCTTTAAAAATTATTTTGGTTTCTTGCGATAAAATGCGTTTTGACTACTCAAATTAATTTTGAGTTATTTGTATAAAAAAAAATTGTTACATTTCGTTACGTTACGAAAATGTTTTATTCACAGTTACATTTCAAATTAAGCTAGTTGTACACTATACAAATGTACAGAAAAATGTAGTTTATTTTTCGCAATAATTTTTAAATATTGAAATCTTTGTCAGTTATATGTATCGTTTTAAACATTTAAAAAAGTATGTACTATCTCGAATGACATGTTTAAGCATACATATTACACATAACATTAAAATAACTTAGTAGGGAAATGTAAACTATGCTTTACAATAACAATTTCGTTACATGTTTACATTTTCGTTGTACCATTGCGTTACATGTAACCATTTCGTTGCATTTTTTAGTTACAACATTTTCGTTATGGTACAAATTTTTTGAGAAATACTCATATATTTCAGGGGCAATTTCACAGGTTCCAAAAGTCTGTTCCATTTTCTAATAAAACCTAAAAATAGATGCAATCTGGGCCCGATTTAATACGCGACGAAAAGTTTTTTTATTAAATTACGTTTCAAAAATTTTTTTTTAAATATCAGTTCCTAGAAAAATGCCATATATTTGTACCTATGTACACACGAGGTTAACTTTACTTCTTTCTATATTGACAGGATTATGAAAAAAATACCGTCGACTTGAGAACCTCCCCTCGAAGTCGGTTAAAAAGTAATAGTAGGTACCTACCTATACCTTCAAGATAAAGATTGAAATCGTGTTTTTGCTTTTCTTAGAAATGACGTTGACATTTATTTCATTGCAATAAAGTTGAAATTGTAAATGAATTTTAGGGCCAAACTACTTTTTGTTATTGTTTCCAATGTTTTCCGATGCCTTTTCTTTATGCAATTAACTTCATGAGTCATCTTGAACAAGTTTTCGAACGTCCCTTTACGTACTATTTGGATAACCAATACCAAACCGCTCAATAAAAAGGAAACCATAAAATTTATGACTTCGGATCCCAACCTTATCTCTTAGAAAGCATCGTCAGAAATGGTGGCTGAATAATGTGCTACGAAATGATAAATTATATGCCCAACCCTTTGAAAAGAGTTTATAATTCAAAGACTTAAGACTGAATTTGACGTGGCGAGTTGAAACGTCGAATTTTGGAAGCAAAATGGGTTACGTTCAGAAACGCAATTATACTCGTCGTACCTACTTCTCGTTTGTTGCTGTTTACGAGTCTTTGTAAAAACGAATCTTATTTCGTCGTACGAGCATATTCATGAGGTATGTTTCTTTAATGTCGCGTCTGTACTTTATTGTAGGTAACTATACGTAGAGTAGCTATTACTACTACATATACTACTATCCACAACGGGGTAGGCTCGGCTTCATGACGTAAGGCCGAAAGTGTAAGCGCACTACACCCGGAATCCTTACCACTTGAGGAACTGGCTATCTTATCTCTAACTGCCGGAACACAATAATAATACTTAATTTCATGGATGAATTAATAATATGTACAAAGAAGGCAATACGCGCCCAAGTTTAGAAACATTAGTCCGTAAGCCTGCGAGAATATTGCCTACGTCATATTATGAGATCACGATGAAATGTATGGCACACGGTCGGAAAAGTTGTGCTGAGCGAGGATCACAAGATTATCGCTAATAAAATTGGCCCGAGTTTAAGAAAATCCTTCACTTCCGGTCATAATTTTAAGTATATTTAGTAAGAGACCCATTATGACCCGTGGCATTATTTAGTTTTCAATCGTAGAGAGAGTAAACATAAGTTTGTCAGTTCTGAAATGACTAAAAACTAAAATTTTAAGTTTAAAGTATTCCGGCCATTTCAAAACTGACAGACTTATGTTTACTCTCTCTACGATTGAAAACTAAATGATGCCACTGGCCTCGTATTGGTCTCACATGATGTAAATATAATCTTAAAATTTTGACCGGAAGTGGAAGATTTTCTCAAGCTTCCGGCCAGTTTTATTTGCGATAATCTTCTGATCCTTGCTCAGCACAACTTTTCCGGCCGTGTGCCATTCATTTAATCGTGATGTCATATGACGTAGGCAATATTGTCGCTTGCTTACGGACTATATCGCAAGTGTTCTAATTTTTTAAAACCCAACTGAACTTTCTATGTAATTAGTAGTAAACACTTAGTGGTTTCGATATTTTTTTTTATGGAAAACCAAAATTGTTTTCTAAGCATTTGGTTGGGCTCACTAACGGTACATTACCCAGTGATTTTTCCGAATCAAATACGGTTCAGATGAAATGAAAATTTCTTAGTTCTCAATAGTTCACACGGACATATGAATAGAGCATACAAATAAAGTAAACCTATAGGACCAAATGGACGCTTAAGTACCATGACACACCAATTCTACTAAGAAGGGCTGTAGCATAGAAGAGTAGTGACCAAGCGCCAAAGTTATAATGACATGGTTCTAAAGCATTCAACTACATCTAGCAGATAGTACCTATATTCTGAAACGGTTATCTCCCGGATCAAGTCTTGCAATAGCGTTTGAACGGAAACAATTACTATTGTAGCTGTTAAGGGAACTGAGACAAGAACTAACAATATAATCTAAAATGGAGGTGACTCGAGTCACGAGAGACTGTGTGGGACCCCATTGTAAACTAGATAGGAAGGTTTTTCTAGAAGAAAATGCTAGGAAATGTGAAGTGCTTGATAAAAAGTCTACAAAGTGAGGGATCGGGATCTACTCGTCCCAAAGAAACTCGTCCTGCCATTTTGGTGTCTATTTTTCTCATGATTAATTCAATCTTAAGTTACTGAGATATTTTCAGTGAATAGTAGGATTATTTGGCTGATTCACAAATCGTCCACTAGTTGGTGCACTACCGCTAACTTTGCGCTACATGTAGACCTGTCATTTTGTTGTTGTCTATAAATTTTTGGATGTAGGAAGCGAATTTTCGTAAATATCAATATTTCTTCCAACACATTTTGGTTTTCTTCAATCTTTGATTTGTTTACTGTCCAACCATAATAATAAAATTATTAATAATATAAACCATTTTTAGATAAAATTTAAAATAAATGGGAAAATTGGGGGTAAATGCCCATACAAAGGTCTCCAGCAGCAGTAGCGCCACCAAGCGGGATACTTTGTGACATCCATGAACTAACCAGTAAAAAAAAAACAGATTTTACAGTCCCCGCAAGAATCAGAGCATTGATAATGAACACAAAAATTTACGATAAACCAAAATCAAATCAAATGCAAAGTCCTATTATATCTAAAGTTACCTAGGTAGTATACCTATTTATTTTTACGATTGTGACACTCGGCCGCTTACTGCCTCGACGCGGCCGAAATAATATTAACCAATTATCAAAATTCCAACGAATGCACTTCTCGTATGCTTCTGCATCTTTTAACACTATTACCATGACCACTGGTCAATAATCATAGAACCTACATCACTTTTTATGTACGGAAACAGCAGTTTTTCTACAATTCCAAATCTAAAGAAAGGGACCATCTACAGGTCACAATTACAAACCGATTTTTAAAATTATTTCCCCATTTGATAGCTAAACTAATACCCTAGGACCCTTTTTTCATTTTTTCTTAAGTCGGTTTTTTTTTTGAAATATTTACAATTTAGTAAACAAACATCCCCCAAAAAACCCGGAATTTTTGGAATCTCGCAAAATTCCAAAAAAAGTTACCAGTAGATTTTCAAAATTCAAACGTTCACACGTGTCTCTATAAACTCCTCATCTTTTGGTCCTATTTTTATTTCGATCTCCTCGAATCCTCGGAGATATGGTCAAAAATACGTCTCAGGCGATTTGCATCTGATAACCATTTTCAATGGTAAAAACAGTGGGACGAGCCACATTGGACGATATGCCCCCTAACTCAAAAGTGTTCCTGTCATGTCAACTGTAGTAGATTTTGATCTCAAAAAGTGATGCTTCGGCAAGAAACCAATTTCAAAATGTGTCAAACATTTTCCCACCCTGAATTTCAGTTTATCCTCTTCAAAGCACCTGTAATAGTATTTCATCCGATCGATCGAACTCGAAACCTTCAAATCCTCAACGTTCTTTGTATTGTGTGAAGATGAAACGCTATCAAATTACTACAAAGTAGAGATTGAATTTTCACGCCTTGTTTCTATGAAGCTCGCCTTTGATCATGTAATTCTATATAACATCTTTGCCTTGTTTACAATAAAACGTGGATTCGGCGTGGATATATTGAAATATTTCGCCGAGAATCATAACAAAAAGGATTTGTTTTGAAATTGTGTTGAGTTATGTTTTGAGTGGAATAAGAATAGCTTTGTTGGTTAGAAATGGGAAGAACATTTTGATTTATCGATACTATTGCTAAAATTAAAATGTATTTTTGACTTTATTTAAAACTGCAATAAGTATTACAAATAATTAATATACTACCAAAAATTATTAGTCTACGAAACCACAGAAAACAAAATTCAACGTCTACAGACTACGTAGTCACCGGGAAAGGTAGTTATTTGTTTTTTTCGTGCATAGTCTTAATTTTAAGCTCCTTGGTATATCTCTGTATTTTTTTTACGTTTTAATTCATGTCTGACAACATTTAAAAATGTTAAAGTATTTAATTTTTTTCACTGTATTACTTTTTTCTTTATTTGAAAATCGTTTTTGCTACGAGTTTATAGGTACGCGCCAAAAGCACCCTTTTCGTGCTGGGGAGGTGAAATCTTAGAGCATTCAACCAAGTAGGTGAAATAGTTATTTTAAAGTAGATACTACTCAATGGTTTTGTAAAAGAAGTTTAATATTACAATTTGCTTTGATAGAAGATAACCTTGGTATAAAGGAGTACTATCGCTTGAGGCGAGTAATGCTAATAAGTTCGTTCCGGGGAAAGTACGTTCGCGCCAAACGAAGCGTGTGGTGCGTGGGAATAAGACTGCGACTGAGATCAGCGGAAAAATAAGTAGATTTTTTTAAATATTATAATGTATTTGTAAATATTACGTAATAACATTACTGTGAAGTCTCAAAAGCTAATATAATCCTACTAATATTATAAATGTGAAAGTTTGTGGGTTTGGATGGTTTAGATGTTTGGATGTTTGTTCCTCAATCACGCAAAAACTACTTAACGGATTTGATTGAAATTTGGCACACAGATCATAAATAGCCTAGATTAAAACATTTAATACTTTTTATCCCGATATTCTCACGGGAACGGGAACCACGCGGGTGAAACCGCGGGCGGCCGCTAGTAAAATATCTTATGATCCATGTCATAGTATAGTATTCGTTTTTTTTTTCCAAAAATTTATTGACTGAGCGAACGTGAAGCACGAGCGAAGCGTCTCTGCTTCAGCTTGGGCAATTAGCTTTTAGCTTTTTGGCTTTTTTTTTCATATATCCTTCCGGTTTGTTCTCCTCTACAAGCCGCATTTCAAATTCTAGACCTCAGCGTCGCCACGAACGCCATAAAATCGCTATTCGGTAATTTCTCAGTCGTCGGCCTTATCTTTCGTGATCTGCAAAGCGTGTAGCGACATAGGATAGCGAGCTTGTTCCGCGACAAATGTATTTCTTACTTCTATTTATTAATGAAAATGAATGTGACAATTTCTATCTTTACACCATCATTACTATGTTATAATATATCGAGTGTTCCGGCTGGGTAACAATTGATAATAAATTTGTCATACGGATGTTTTCAAACAATTTTAGGCTTAATTATAAGTTTATTTATATTTTTCATTACTGAAATTAATATCTTCGCAAAATTATAAGCATTTAAATAAATCGAAAGTGATTATTTAATTTTATCAACATATTTATTGGTCTCCGGTTGAATTATTTGACTGTGTAATGGTTAATTGTTAATTTTATTAAAATTATTTATTTACCATTTTATATTAATGATCACAAATATTATGACGAACTGTAGTAGTGTAAAAATGTTAAGTAACAAATTATAAGATTTTAGTACACTGATTAAAAGTATGTAAATTGACGGAAGTGTATTTGGCTTTAGAGCAAGGTTCATTCGTTAAATTTATAGAAATATTTAAGTACACTTATTAGCGTGATACCATTTCAATAACTCTTACTGTCCATTTCAAAATTGTGTTACGCATGCTTTCTTGGAAATTAATGTTTTACAGTTATTATCGAGATAATAAGTAGTGAAATGACTATGGACAGTAACGGTGAAAGAAGTCTCAATTCCCGCCAAGAATGAATGTATAAAAGTGAAATCGAAATAGTGTAACGGGTCAGTCTGATTTTGTGCCTCGCCGAATAATAAGATAAGTATTGAATACCTGTGTTACATCTAAGATGTTATTCTGTTCAGAACACTTTGTTCATTTGTTTGATTGAATGTGTTGTTTTATTGGCATTTTATGCAATGTTCGTTAGAATGAATAATAAAGACTATTTGTTATTTCATTTTAATACAATAAATTTAAAATAGAAGTGATTACAAAAGTAAAGTTTTATTGTTTATTCATGATGATTAATGTTTTATGATTTGTTTATTGGCTATGCTATTATTCACTATGAATAATAAAGTCTAATGTGTTGTTTTATTTGTAACACAATTTAGAATGTTAGTGATTATAAAAGTTACGTTAAAATATAGTGATTGATAAGATTAATTATATTTTCTTGTAAAATCTTGGTAAATCAAATATTATAGTGATTAATAAGGTCTAAGATGTTGTTTCCTTGATAATGCGAGTATTGCTTTTAGTTACTCAAATATATCCTTGTTAAAAAGTGACTTAGTGCTTTTAATTATGTATGCCTGATCCCTTAATTTTAACAATGTATAAATATCTTTCTTATTTTAACATTATTTTATTCTTCTTAATAGGAAGTCTGTTTGTTTTCGGTCCATTAAATTTAACATTAGCAATGATGTGCAGTCTATAAATCTGCAATTTATTTTGAACCTTAACACACTCAACGGCATTCTGAGGTACCACGACAGGGTAATCCATTAATTGTCAAAAACTGTTGTAGAACATTTTGACAGTTTTGTAAAACTTGACGTGCTGTTGACTGTACAAATTAAAATTGCTTCTAACTTCATTTTTTATTGTCTTCTGCGCTTATACAACGTGTTAATGAATAAACGCAAAACCTCTTAGGGGTGATTGTGCTCATGAATATGAACAACTTTTACTATGGGGCCAACTCTGCAACTCAACAAAAAAAATCTGCTGTTTCATACAAGTTGTCAATACCTACTCAACCAGTATGAAACAGCTGATTTTTTTTGTTGAGTTGCAGAGTTGGCCCCATAGTAAAAGTTGTTCATATTCATGAGCACAATCACCACCTAAGAGGTTTTGCGTTTATTCATTAACACGTTGGCCAACTCTCCAACTCAACAAAAAAATCTGCTGTTTCATACAAGTTGTCAATACCTACTCAACCAGTATGAAACAGCTGTTTTTTTTTTGTTGAGTTGCAGAGTTGGCCGCATAGTAAAAGTTGTTCATATTCATGAGCACAAGGTGGTGACCTAAGAGGTTTTGCGTTTATTCATTAACACGTTGTGTAATTATTGTTCTGCAAAGTTTAACAGATAGTCGATGGTTTGTGAAAACTTATGCCAATCCCAAAGACGTATCGATAGCGAAGTTCGTTATCACTTATCCAAATGTGTCTTTAGCTAAACAAGCCTTGACCAAGAAGGCAATTATCCCAGTCCTTAAATATAGTGCCGTATAAGGTTTCCGCTTCATAACGTTTCCGTACCCGAAGTGTACCAAAATGTGTACTATCTATTTACCCTAAAGGTGTCAAGATATCTGTGCTTGTATTATGAGTTTGCACAGTTACGGTAGCGAACTATAATCGGTAGCGATTGTAGTAAGCAATTTTGTATGCGATTTGGCACAGTGCCTATAATACCTACAAACAAAAAATCCTATCCTACCCAATATTATAAAAAACATGAAATTTTGGATGTTATGTTTGTTACCTAATCACCTTCGATCATATATAAGGTCCTTCGTAAATAGTGCATAAAATTTTAAGAGGTCAATGTACTCATGCATACAAACAACTTTTACTATGGGACCAACATTAAAATCGAGAAAACAAAACACTGTTCCATAGAAAATTTAAAATCGAATAGATCAAAATGTATGGAACGGCTGATTTCAATGTTGGTCCCATAGTAAAAGTTGTTTGTATGCATGAGTACATTAACCCTTTAAAATGATGTGCACTATTTAAGAAGGACCTTATATAGATGATGGAAGCTAATCATGCAAAAACGGCTGAGCGGATTTTAATGAAATTGGGCACACATTATCACAATATATTACACAGATTATAGGTATATAATAGTTTATAGCCTTGATTAAAACAAAGGATACTTTTTATGCCAGTGAAAGGATCACTAGAGATTCTCTGAATGTCCACGAGGACGAAGTCGCAGACGGAAGGTAGAATTCCATAATTTTACAAGCGTTTTGTGCTTTCTTGATCTTTTACAAAACCCTACAAAGAAACCTATTAGCACAGTCAACTAGTTTCACGAAGCCAACCTTTGCAGCCCGTAGGCCCTTTGTTCTCACGGGACTAGGGTTACCATATCGAACTTTTAAAAATCCGGATGAAAAGATTGCCAATTTTGCATAAGTAGCGTGATCACCGCACCAGGATATGATAATAAATACAACGTGTAACAAAAAAAAAACCGAATATGGTAGATAAAGACCATCAGACTGAACAACTTTTACTATGGGACCAACTGTGAAATCACGAAAAAAATCAACTGTTTCATACAAAAATTGATAACGAAAACATCAAAATTTATAATAAATAAATAAATAAATATTTGACAACATCACATACTTTGCTCCAATCCCACAGTAAGTAGCTATTGCACTTGTGTTATGGAAATCGGAAACAACGGTGGTATGACACACACCCAGACCTGAGACAATATTGAAAAGTTCATTTTCTACATTGACCCAGCCGAGGATCGAACCCGGGACCTCAAGAGATGGTGACGCCTTGAAAACTGGCGTGCGAACCACTCGACCACGGAGGTCGTCAAATTTGCACAGTTAATTTACACAATGGATTTGCACAGTTAAGGAAGTATCCATAAATCACTAGGTACATCAAAATGATTAATGTTTCAGTGGTAATGCTACGAGCGCTGAATTAAAAGTCATACATTTTGTAACGGCTTAGGTTTAAGCAACCACCAGAAATGATGAAATATATTGCCCAAAAATCGTAAGTACTTACCAGAATTTAATCCCCATTTTAATATGAAATTATCACCAATAAACGTAAAGTTTGCTAACCTAAAAAAAGCAAGTATCGTCAGAATAATCGCCGAGCTACCCAAAAAGGCCACGCATGCACCAAATATGTACTCCCATTTTATTTAAAAATTTCATCCAAATATGTTACAAAATTTTATCCTAATAAAGTAAATTAATAAAGTTTGATGGCACTGTGGTTCCCTTCTCAAAAACTGTTAAAAACCTCGGCGTAATTTTTGATCAATGCTTCTCTTGGATCCCTCAGGTCGAAGCACTTAGAAAAAAAGTATTTGCTGCGTACTACTCGCTTAACCGATTAAGGAACTTTTTACCAACAAGTACTAAAGCTACTCTGGCTCAGTCTCTTCTGCTATCTATTTTGGACTACGCTGACGTCTGTTATACGGATCTGACGGAGGTAATGCTTAATAAGTTAGAGAGACTGCAGAATATGTGCATCAGATTCATCTTCAATATACGTAAATATGACCACGTATCCCACCTGCGTTCTAAGTTCAATTGGCTCCCTATTCGCCGGCGCAGGGACTTACATACTCTTACGCTTCTTTATTCCATCCTTTTCCATCCAGCGTCCCCAGCCTATCTCAAGGAATGTTTCTCCTTCCGCTCCTCATCCACACAGTGCACGTTGCGCTCCTCTTCCAATCTCACTCTAGAAATCCCACGCCACTCAACTGACTTCTTCTCATATTCTTTCTTTGTGCATGCCGTACGTCTGTGGAATTTACTCCCGGAGGGTATCAGGAAGGCTCGTTCTCAGAGCTCCTTTCGCGATCAAGTCAGAAGACATTTCCTCTCTTCTATCTAACGTACTTCCTTTCCTTTATCGCTTTTAATCTAGAAAACTTAATTTCTTTCTATATATTCTTGTATAATCTATATCTGTTCTCCTCCCCATATTTGCACCCACTCCCCACTGTCCTCTTCCTCTCTCACTCTATTACTCAAGGTTGCCTGGAAGAAATTGCTATTTTAGCAATAAGGCCGCCTTTTGTGTGCTTTCTCTGTTTATTGTTTTTCTTTGTAATATGTCCTGTCTTAGTGTGCAATAAAGTGTTTTTATTATTATTATTATTATTATCAATATCCAAAAAATCATTGTTTACCCAAAAAATATAAATCAAGGTCTAAAGGTTTACCGATACTACCGTAAAATCTAAATATATAAAACAAGAAACTGACTGACATATCAACGCACAGCCCAAACCGCTGAGTCTAGAGACTCCATATTTGGCACATAGGTTCCTTATAAGGTCTAGGGGTGCACTAAGTAAGGATTTTTCAAAATTCATCCCCGAAGGGGGTAAAAAAGGGGATCAAATTTTGTATGAAAGTCCCTCAGTTTAGAAGTTAGGATCTTCAAATTTTGTGTTTAGGCTGACAATTAAAAGTTAATGTATACATATCTCAGCTTTTTAAAAGTCTACCCTTGAAGGGGTGAAAAGGGGGATAGAGTTGTGTATAGAAAATCCTTCATTTTCGAAGTAAAAATCGCTTAATTTACAATTTAGGCTTATGGATAGAAATCTAATGCAACGTAAATTGTAATTGGTAGTATTTCAACTCCTATGGGGATGAAATAGGGGTGAAATGGGGTAAAAAACCTAAAAATAGATATGGATGTCGTTATTGGGGTTTTCTGGGATGACGATTGCGAAAATGACATTTATTTTGAAATCCAACAAGGTGGACATGATTTAACCCTTAAAGGGGTGAAAATGGGGTCAAATTTTGTATGGAAAAATAATATAAAATAGACATTACAACTTAAAAATTACTTGGAGCACGTCTAAAAATAAATATAGGCAATTATATATTTTGTGATTTTAAAAATCCACCCCTTAGGGGGTAAATGGGGTAAGTAAACATAAAAATCGATATGGATGTCGTTCTTGAGGTTTTATGAGATGGTGATTGCGAAAATGACATTTATTTTGAAGTCCAACAACGTGGATAAGATTTAACCCCTAAGGGGGTGAAAATGGGGTTCAAATTTGGATGGAAAAATAATATAAAATAGACATTACAACTTTAAAATTAGTTCGAGCACGTCTAAAAATAAATAGGCAAACACATATTTTGTTATTTTGAAAATCATTCCTTAGGGGGTAAATAAATGGGTAAGTAAAAATGACAATCGATGTGGATGTCGTTCTTGAGGTTTTATGGGATGGTGATTACGAAAATGACATTTATTTTGAAGTCCAACACAGTGGACTCAACCCTAGGGGATGGGGACGGGGACGGGGCCGGGAACGGGAACGGGAAAGCGAAAAGAAACGGGAATAATATCTTTGGACCCAATTCTGGTTATTGTAATAAACTAGCTTCGACCCGCGACTTCGTCCGCGTGGATTTTAGAGAAAATCCTTAGGATCCGACCAGCCGTTTTTACGCGATTAAAGCAAGCAGCCTCGTGCGAGGCCCGCCACATGCGGCAAACGTCATGCCTCGCGAGGCAGCGCGCTTGGTGGGGGGGGGGGGGGGACCCGCCTAATCGCGTAAAAACGGCTGGTCGGATCCCGGGTTGAAGGTTTTAAGGATTTTCTCTAATATCCACGCGGACGAAGCCGCGGGCGGAAGCTAGTGTTTACTATAGGCTGAGCTTCTTAGAGCTTTCAATAAAATAACGGCCCCAAAAAAAAACATTACCTAGTTTGCATTCATTTATTAATGGCTACAATTTAAAGCCAATTTGCCATCAATATAATATACCTTTTTATGTTTATATTTATTTTTTTATTTTGATTGTATTTGGTAGGTAACGATATAATAAATTGTAAATATCGTTACTTTTGATGAGGCTGATAAGTTTCTTGCGCCCATTCTTCTTGTCAGCAAAAAGACGTCCCGAATGGGTGGTAGGGAAAAAAAACTGAACGATTTAAAAGAACCTGTAATAAGTCTATTTAAATAAAAAATATTTCTATTTCTATTCTATTTCTATGGCAAACGTAGTGATATATTTGGGTAGTAATGACACAAAACTTTGCTAGTTTAAATTTGGTGCACGCGTGGCCTTTTTGGGTTATGAAAAGCTTTTGTGGTGCAGGCATGACTTAAATAGCCCGAAAAAATTTGGTACAGGTTTTATTTATTTGTACATATTATATTTTTTTAGGATGAGGCTGTTTAGGGTAACGATGGTTTTTTTGGTGGTCATTAAATTTCTTCCCTTTTGTAACTAAATATTATCTAATTATGTAATTCATTAAAGGAGTCAAAAACTACTCGTTTTCTCGTGAGCGGTGGAACCGGTACCAAATCAAAAATCCGGACAAAATACGGATAATTCTTGAACATAATCACAAATTGCAACTAAATAATATCTAATTAATTCATTAAAGGAGGATAGAGTCAAAAACTACTCGTTTCCTAGTGAGTGGTGGAACCGGTACCAAATCAAAAATCCGGACAAAAGACGGATAATTCTTGGAAATAATCACAAATTGCAACTGAATAATATCTAATTAATTCATTAAAGGAGGATAGAGTCAAGAACTACTCGATTCCTAGTGAGTGCTGGAACCGGTACCAAATGAAAAATCCGGACAAAAAGGAAAATGCCTGAGCATAATCACAAAAGTCCGGTTATATCCGGAAAAGTTTGAACGCATAGTAACCCTTACCGGGTGCCGCTTGACTAACAGTACAGCTTTGAATAAACAATGAAGCTTTATTCAAGACATTTTGAAAGAAGACGACCATCTCTATTAGTCACTTTCAAATATTACTGAAGAAATTGTTCAGTTTTTTATCAAATAGGTACATTATTTTAATGGAATACTTTTTCTAAAGTCCAAAACTTGATCTAGGGCCTTACCGGCTAACTTTTCGAACTTCGGCGGGTCTGCCGGAACTCTTTCTCAACTGAAAACAAATAAATTGAAGTGAGGGATTTGGGATCCCTTGTTTTCGCATAATGGTTTTATACCTAATTTGATTTGGCATAACAGATTTGTCATATTTTTTATCATAATAATACTTTGGCATAATTGTTTTTTGGCAAACTATTTATATAAGCATAATAATCATTTAGACTTATTTGTTTTCACATAATGTTATTAGGCATATTGTCTATTCGCCTTATATTATTTAGACATAAAAATCAAAAATAAGAATAAATATTTTTACGTAGTTATTTATTTTCATGCAAAAGGAGTATGTATGTATTACAATACCGAAAATTCATAACACATACTACCGAAATATCGACGTATAAAACATTTACAAACTACCGAAAATCCTTAATATCGATATCCGATAGACCGTAACTTAAAATATCGATTATTAAATGACCGATAGTTCAAAATCCCGAAAGTTAAAATGCCGATGCTTCAAAATCCCGAAAGTCTGTTTAGGTTTATTAGGTGCGACGACGAGCGAGCGCATCGAGCGAGGAGGAGGTTAAGTTTCATTGCGACCTACAACGCACGAGCCGAGCGAACGAAGCGAGCGTGCCGCGGCAGCGGCCGTCGAAGTGCCAGAACCGACCTGCTGACTGTAACTCTCAATTAACTTTCAGTTTTTTAAGCTTCGGGATTTAGTATTTTAGTTAAAATGTCCTTTCGTGATTTTAAACGTACGGCCAAACAACCGTTCGACTATTTGATTTTCGGTGTTTCGTCAATGGGCCTTCTATCGGTCTTTTCAACTTCGGCATAGTAAATACATACCCCTAGCCATGCATGTGACAAACAACATTTATATTTATTTCAAGTGTAACTTTTTAGCAAAAGCTTTTAAATGTGCAAGTTTCGAAGTGCATTCATTTTTTTTGTTTATAAAAATATGCTTTAATAACATTATGCGTGTTAAAATTTATGCTAAAGAATATTATGCTTAAACATGATTATGCTTAAAGTAGTTATGTCTAAAAAAATTATGCAGAAGCTGTTATGACTAAGGATTATTATGCGTAAACATCATTCGGCGAAATCATATTATACTATGACATATTATGCCTTAAATTTTTATGCATAGCCTAGGAAGCCTCAGATACGATGCCAATCTTGAACAATTTAAATGAGAATTCTAAAGCTAAACCAAAGATTTTTAGTTAAATATAAACCTAAATGACAACGTAATGGTTTTGGTACGATGGTTTGTTCAGAATTAGCGCGATTGGGCCCCTGGCTGCTTTTGTCTTTTTTGGCCTTTGTTATAATAATTTTAGTATTGATTTATAGATAGTGACTTTTTTGGTTTAATTAATTCTCCAAGCGACTTTATGAAGCCGCACAACAATGGAAAATCGATTGTCTCATTTTCCTGTGCTTAGGACCATTATCACACCATACCATGTGACACAAAACCTGTAGTAGGTAAGGTACCTACTTATAGTTGCATGGTGTCTCAAGGTATTAATGTTTTCAGAACTCTGGTGAATTGTTCCTTTTCATGCATTAAAATTGGTATTTATGGCCACAGACAATTTCCTGCTCTGTGATAATGGCAATGAGAACAAATTATAGGTGAAATTGGATTGTGTTCTTAAGAAAGTTTCTTTTACTTAAGTTATAAGGCGTGTCGTCTAATTGCACTCGGCCACATAAACCACGCTTAGCGAAGTAATCTGTAGCTTTCCTCGTACTGAGAAGGGAACCTTCAGCTTACAGCATTCGTAATTAACCGGAGCGCCCCAGTTCAGCAATGTCATTACGGTTTCTTAATGCTTTCACGGTTTAATTATTAAAATGTGTGACATCTGCACTTCTAAAATGGAGTTTTTTTAATTAAGCACGTTTTTATGGATTAGAACATCGATCTAATTTTGTATAGAATCTTATTTGAGGTTAAGTTTAGAGTCTAAAAGCTCTTTTACGTTTCACGACTTACCACTGTTTCCACATTCGCCAACTTCCTTTTTCGGCAATTCCTAATTCACCAATTCCTAATTCACCAATTCCTGATTCGCCAATTCCTTACCGGCCTACAGCCAAACCCAAACATTGTATTGCCAACATGTTATATATCAAAAATTCGCCTTTGGCTTCTTCGCATGGTCAGGCCGTATTTACCAATTACCACCAACATCAAAGATGAACTCACACTAAGAATAACCTCAACCTTTGTCCACAGTATCCTCCCTGCCGAGTCCAACGGTGTCAGACGAAGATGATGATGATGACGACACCACTCCACAGAGCAGAGCTGACGCAGACGATGACGGCAGGGTATACAAGAACCCGAGGAACTCGCCATCTGCGCAGTGTCCGAGAGATGAGGAGCAGGCTACTATGTTGGTAAGTTCCTTAAATGTTGGATGATGATGACAACACCACTCCACAGAGCAGAGCTGATACAGACGATGACGGCAGGGTATACAAGAACCCGAGTAACTCGCCATCTGCGCAGTGTCCGAGAGATGAAGAGCAGGCTGATATGTTGGTATGTTCCTTGAATGTTGGATGATGATGATAAGAAGTGCCTTAGAGCAGGGCCAACGCGGATGACAACGGTAGGGTGTACAAGAGCTAGAGGAACTCGCCTAGGCAATGTCCGAGGGATGAGGAGCAGGCAACTATGTTGGTAAGTTCCTTATATGTTGGACGATGATGATGACACCACTCAACACAGCAGGGCCAATGCGGATGACGACAGCAGGGTATGCGAGAACCCGAGGAACTCGCTGTTTACGCAGTGCTCGAGGGACGAGGAGCTGGCGACTATGTTTGTAAGATCTTTATATGTTGGACGATGATGACGATACCACTCCATAGAACAGGGCCGACGCGGATGGCGACTGCAGGGTATGCCAGAACCCGAGGAACTCGCATGTGTATTGCCCGAAATATAAGTAACAGGCGACTATGTTTGGTAGTACTCGTACATAGAATGAATGAATGAATGAATGAATGAAATTTATTTGCATTTGAATAAGGTTACACTCAAGATGGTCATAATAAATTAGTTCAGCTTATTCAGCCATTTACAAATTAGCATGCAAAAATTGTAAAAAAAAATGAAATAGAATTTATGAAATTATTAAACCATGTCAATATGCATACAATTACACTTACAATTTATAGAATGTCAATAAAATTAAAATTAAATACAATAAGTCAAATTAATAAATCAATGATGAGTTAAAATTTAAATAGTCCTTAACAGAATAAAAACATTTTTCCATTAGCCAGTTGTATAATGCTCCTTTGAATCTATTAATTGTCAAATATTTTATATGGTCCGGTATATTATTATAAATTTTCATGCACATCCAATAGCAATTTTTTCGGAAACGCGCACTTCTTGGAATTATTGCAGAAACCAATCTACACGAGTTTCTGGTATTACGCGGGTACACATCTTTGGCTTGGCTGAAATAATACATATTTTGCTTAACAAATTTAGCTACTTCAAAAATATAAAGACAGGGAAGTGGCATAATTTTTAATAATTTAAATAGAGGCTTGCATGATTCGTCTGGTGCAATACCACATATTGCCCTGACACATTTCTTTTGTGCTATAAAAGCTTTATTAACATCCGTACTATTTCCCCATATAATTAGTCCATAACGCAAAACTGATTCAATGTAGGCAAAGTATGCTGCAAGAGCTGTACTTCTTGATGCAACTTTGGTAAGTTTATAGAGGGCAAATGAGAATCGATTTATTTTATTACATACTTTTTCTATTTGCCTTTTCCAATCTAGCTTTTCATCAATCTCTAGCCCTAGGAATCTAGTTGCATTTGTGCCTTTAAGCTTTTGTCCGTCAAAGTTAATATTAATAGTCTGATGTAGTATGTTATTAAAATTTATAAAGTAAGTCTTGTCAATATTTATAACTAGATTATTATTTCTAAGCCATTCTACTATCGTTATTATTGTTTTATTTATGTCATTTATATGTTCATTTAATGTCAATTTTTCGTCTGTTTTTACAACCACTGAAATGTCATCCGCAAACAAGACACATCTATGTTTGGTTATTTCTGGAAGGCTATTTATGTAGACTAAGAAAAGGAGAGGTCCTAAAACGCTCCCTTGAGGAATTCCGAATTTATTTTCTTCAAAATCTGATCTATATTTCTGAGCAACGTTTTTAGAATCTAGTTTTGTTATTTCTACTGATTGCATTCGATTTTGCAAATAAGTTTTTATCCTATTTAAAGCATTTCCTCTAACGCCACAATCTTCCAATTTTTTTAAGAGTTGCTTATGGGAAACAAAATCAAAAGCTTTAGACATGTCGAAGTAAAGCACTGTCGTATAATGTTTGTCATTTAGGCATAAAAGAGTCTCATTTACCATGTCAAAAACAGCATGTGTCGTTGATTTACTCTTTTGAAACCCATATTGATTTTGTTTTAAATATGGTACTTCTCAAAGAAAGATATAAGCTTCGCATGCATAACTTTTTCAAATACTTTTGAAAAAATTGGAACTAGTGTGATAGGACGGTAGTTATCTAGAGTAGCTTTTTTGTCTTTTTTAATAATTGGCTTAATTATAGAATATTTAAGTTTACTTGGAAAAGTCCCAGATACCATTGAGAGGTTTATTAGGTAAGCCAAAACTTTGCTTATTTGTGCATGACTTGCTTTAACTACTCTCGTACATACATCGTCATATCCCTCTGAATTTGTATTGTTCAATGTCATAATTACTTTACTTACATAATATTTGTCAATAGGCGTTAAATAAATAGAATTATTTAAGATGACATCAGTTTTTTTGGAAGAATTATCATTAATTATCATTAACGTCAATAACCATGGAAATTTAAAACAATATAGAATTATCATTATTATTAGAATTATTATTATTAAAACTATTTAGATTAGAATTATTACTATTATTAGAATTATTATTAATAAAATTATTTAAATTTGTATTATTTGAATTATTATTTGAATTACATTTTTTATTGTTTTCTTTATTTGTCAATTTTATAAAATAGTTGTTAAACGCAGTTGCAATTTGTGTGGGATTATTTATAACATTATTGTTGTATTCTATTGAATCTATGTAATCATTGCCTTGCGATTTATAATTTATTTCCTCTTGTATTACCTTCCATGTAGCTTTACATGTGTTTTTGCTGGGTGTATAATTCCGTTACGTCATTATTAAACACGTACATACTTCATTCAGGCCTTGCCAAAAGAAAGAGCGACCAGCGGCTCCGTGGCATACGAATAACTCTTCATTGTGAGGTCAAAACACTCACAGCACTGTTATAAATTGGCATCTCACGCCATGAATTAGGAATTTGCTAGCAACACAACATGCCGGTAAAGCCCCTAAAGCTGTGTTAGAATAAAGTATTAACAAAAGACAATGAAAAATTCACAGATTTTGCAGTCCCCGCAAGAATCGGAGCATTGAAAATGAAATAAAAATTTACAAACAACAAAATCGAATCAAATTTAATTATTTTTCTAAGGTATCTAGGTAGGTACATATTTATTTTTACGATTGTAAAAAGCACCCCTCTGCCCTTGCTACTGCCTCGACGCAGCCGAAATATTAGTAACCGATTAACAAAAACCCAACGAATGCACTTCTCGTCTGCTTCCGCATCTTTCAATATCATTACCATGACGATCGGTCAATAATCATAGAAGCTACATCACTTTTTATATACGGAAATACCCGTTTTCTACAATTCCAAATCTAAAGGGAGGTTACAATTATTAACCAATTTTCAATTTTGTAGCTAAACTAATGTCCTAGGACCCATTTTTTAATTTTTTCTTAAGTCTGTTTTTTTTTCGAAATATTTACAATTTAGTAAACAAACACCCCCCAAAAAATTTTTTCGTAATTAAAAAAAAAGTTACCAGCCGATTTTCAAAATTCAAACGTTTACATGTGTCTCGATAAATTCCTCAACTTTTGGTACTATTCCCATCTCGATCCTGCTAAAATTCTTGGAGCTATGGCCAAAAATACGTCTTCGGCGATTTGCATCTGATAACCATTTTCAATGGTAAAACTTGCAAAAATTCTACTTATCAACAGAAACAAAACACTAAAGATAAGTGGTTTTAGGCCAGAATTAATAATCCAGTTAATAGGGATAGCAAAAAACTGGGCAACCTGTCGTTCATTCTTTACCTATTTTAAATTATTATTGCAAGGATGATTTTGTCGACATTAAAATGTTGCTAGCAATGAAAAACCCGTTGCAATATGGGTCAAAATAGATTTCGAGTCTCGAGTCTTCAAAGTCTAAGCATTTTTTTTTCCTCCAGGGCCAAAAATGTTTAAGAAAATGCTCATCTGATGAAGACTGCAAGAGTAAGAAGAAGAAATGCCTCTGTGACGGAGCTTGCGGGATGTCCTGCATCAAACCAGGTCAGTGCTAGCTATATTTACAAAATACGAAAAAAATCAAAGAATGAGGAGCTTGATGGCGCAGTGGTTTAGCACCTGGCCCAGTGATTGCGGAGGTTAAGCAACTTTCGCAAGGGTCAGTAAAAAAATTCTTGTGCTTCGAAAGCAACGTTAAGCCGTTGGTCACGGGTGCATTTGCAGTCGTTGGGCCCGCGTGGTGGGCCATAGATTATCCTCAGGACCATCAGAAATCAGAAATCAGTGGGGACATTAAGAATGGCTGATGGTCACTCAACAAAAATTCCTTGATAGTAACGAAGAAGGAGACACTCTCTTGCTCTTGAGCTATGATATTGCTGATGTTCTTTATAGATTTGTTGTGCCAAATTAATTCAATTATTTTTAGAAATAAAGAAAGCTGTGGGCGTGGATCTGTACTTATTTTTAGGGTAAGTTTATGGTTAATAGTGTTGCAAATATAAATTAGGTTCTCTGCATTTGTCACAATAACGTATGATATCTTATAAATAACATTCAAACACACCTAATTACTTAATTTTTTAAGTGTCATATAATTTTTTAACTTCTTCCATTTAAAGCTTTGTTTTTAGATTTCACACAAGAAAACGTTGTTTATTCATCTTTATACTCCTATCTTTTAACAAATCGTGATGTGGCAACCCTAGAACAACAATCATCTGATCCTGACAGATCTTCATTTTTCATTTTCCTTTTGAAAGCTCTCCCTAAGAGCCACTTTGAATAAGCAATCGTTTTAAAACATTGTTTATGTAAAGGTGAAGAGAGAATGAACTGTAAATCGAGAAAATTCTGAATTATATTACTGAAATAACCGCCTCTGTAGTCTAGTGGTTCACCCACCAGACGCAGGGGTCCCATACCCAGGATGGGGGTACATTTGTTTGGTTGGTGGTAGGGCTTATTTCAAGTCCGCCTAGCTTAGCTTGCTACCACCATCTTACCAAGTCTGGCGCCATAACAACAATTTAAAAATGTTTGTGTCTCGGCAGTTAGAGGTAAGATAGCCAGTTCCTCAGTGGTGAGGATTCCGGGTGTAGTGCGCTTACACATTCGGCCTTATAGTCACTTAACAATTTAACATCAGATGAGGTGGAGGTCAAGCAATATCCCATTGTGAATGAAAAAATATTCTGAAAAATTTACATTGACCGTTTCTCGTCATTAAAATAAAAACACTGTAATTTTGTACTTCATCATCTTTAGCACATAGTTTATAGTGTGGATTAAAACAAAGGATACTTTGAAATAAACCGCGTGGTCAGTCCCCCGTGACCACGGCAGCAGCAAAGGTGCCGAAACGTCGGGAAAATAAAAAAATCAAACCAAATACCAACTAATTACCAAAGTACTTTCAAAAAACCGGCCAAGTGCGAGTTGGACTCGCGCACGATGGGTTCCGTACCAAAAAACGGCAAATAATCACGTTTTTTGTATGGGAGCCCCCCTTAAATATTTATTTTATTCTGTTTATAGTATTTGTTGTAAATAAATACATGATCTGTGAAAATTTCAACTGCCTACCTGTAGTCGTTATCAATATCGAGCAAAAAACAGCAAAAAAATCACGTTTGTTGTATGGGAGGCCCACCTTCAATTATTATTTTATTCTGTTTTTAGTATTTGTTGTTATAGCGGCAATAGAAATATATCATCTGTGAAAATTTCAACTGTCTAGCTATCACTGTTCATGAGATAGCCTGGTGACAGACAGACAGACAGACAGACGGACAGCGGAGGCTTAGTAATAGGGTCCCGTTTTTACCCTTTGGGTACGGAACCCTAAAAACCGCACTAGTATCCGTAAAAAATGTTTTATTTCATGTCTAGTAAGCGCGCAAGCTTGAGATGTGAAAGGCTACTTTTTTTATCCCGGTCAGAGGTTTCCTAGGGATCTTACGAAAGTCCACGCAGACGAAGCGGGTGCCCTTCGCAACGCATAACTTCGATTGTCCTAAAGTCACATGGCATAACTCGATTGGCATAATAATTTCCGTATTCCGCGGGCGGAAGCTAGTTTATTTAAAAACTTTCATAATTTTTCATACTTTATTTTAATTCCTTAGTAACTCATCCACGATTTTCGAGATTTGTGGTTCAAGATTTTTTCGGTTTTCCATTTTGAAAGATTCCTGAAATATGAACAAGTCAGATTCATAAAAGGCGTTTGCTGTAATTAAATAATCAACTTGCAAATTAAAAGAGCTTTTACTTGAGATTGACGTCAGAAAATTATGTTTTGAGATCAAAAAGTTGAATCCCTTTGAAGAGCTTTTCTTAGTGAGTTCTGAATTATTTTAATTAAAATAAATTATTTGTCATTTGTGCCTTTTATTAAATCTCTAATAGGTTTCTTATTTTTGAATAGCCTCTAACTTTTTGTTAAAAGTTATTGTTATCAAACTCGGGCCACGCATTCGTTTTCAAAATACGGAATTGTTAAAATTTTGTAATAATACTCATAACTGAGTGACTCGGTAGCTCAGCGGTCAGAGCATTCGTCCGGATCCGGATATTCATAGGTCACGGGTTCGATTCCCGTCCGAGAATTGATTTGGTGCGAGTCGTATATTTTCTAGTATACACAGGTTGGTCAAAAGTTCTGTTACTGAGTTTCTTTATCGATTACTGGCCATTAAAACAAATGAAAAGAAAAAATAAAAATGACATATTATTGACAGTTTTATAAGCTATAATTCCATACCACACGTATATCATACTTTGTTTATTTCACCATGGAATGGGGGTTGAAGGAGAATCGTGTCGCTGTAATTGCTCTGCACAAATGTGGGCAGCCACCGAATATGATTTTCAAGTTGCTACAAAAGTTGAAAATCAACAAGCAATTTATTTATCGCACTATCCATAGGTACAGTAATACCTTGACCGTCGATGACCGAAAAAGATCAGGAAGACCACGCACCGTTCGGACACCAGCTGTGATCAAGGCAGTGAAGGCGAGAATCACGAGAAATCCCGTCCGAAAGCAAAAGTTATTGGCAATACAGATGACTGTGAAGAGAAGTTCCCTTAAAAAAATTATCAATGATGACCTTGGGCTTCACGCTTACCGTAGACGAAAGGGCCATCTGCTAAACGCACGATTGAAGGCTATGAGGTTAGCACGAAGTCGCGCTCTACTAAAGCAGTACGCACAAAACGGCCATCGAAAAATCTTGTTTACTGATGAAAAAATCTTCACAGTCGAAGAAAATTTTAACCGTCACAATGATAGAGTATACGCTAAGAATAGTAAAGAAGCCAGCATGATTGCTCCGAGGGTCCAACGAGGTCACCACCCCTCATCAGTGATGATTTGGCTGGGAGTGTCCTATTCAGGGCTAAGTAAGGTTCATTTCTGTGAAAAAGGTGTGAAAACTGGCGCTAGAGTCTATCAAGATACCGTTCTGGAACCTGTTGTCAACCCTTAAGCCACACTTTATTTCAAAACCAGCCATGGGTCTTCCAGCAGGACTCTGCCCCTGCGCACAAAGCAAAATCTACACAAGCATGGTTTCGGGCTAACAAAATTGATTTTATCGCGCAGGAAGAATGGCCATCCTCCAGCCCAGACTTAAATCCTCTGGATAATCCATATGGCAACTTATTGAGGAGAAAGCATGTGCTAAGCCCCACATGAATCTCGACTCTCTTAAGCGCACTAGTCTCAAGGCAGTCGCAGAATTGGATATGGTGGTAGTTCGTGCTGCCATCGATGACTGGCCTCGTCGTCTAAAGGCGTGTATTCATGCCAGAGGCGGTCATTTCGAATAATTTTAATACATGATAATCTTAAATATTTGTGCTTTCATTTGGTATATAATTCACTGTAGCATTATTTGTAAATTTAGTATTATTCATGTTTTCCATAGTTACAGAACTTAGTAACCAACTAGGTACATAAATAAATAAATAAAAATCAATTTATTTGCGAAAAAAAAATTACATTTAGTTTTTTTTATCCGTGATTACTACACAAGGCTCATAGGCCTGAGTCGCAGAAATCAAAAGAAAACATACATACGCTCACGCCTGTTTCCCATGGGGGTAGTCAACTATGGATCGCCACCTGCTACGATCCTTGCACACTTATATTATTTAGTAGATAATTCTGCAAATATACATTATAAACAATACAAATGAAAGAACATCTAAGTGTGTGTTTGAGAACAACTGCATAATGGTGCACATTATATTATTCACATTCCTTTTTATACACTCCAAAAGGGGTAAAGGGTGCAAAAAAGGGCTTTTTTTCATAATGGCCCTGAACGACAATCCTGGAGGCAAATTGGAGCGAGGGTACTTCGTTTTATTGCTCTTTCACACGGCCCACGAAAACACATCCGTATAAATTATACAGTATGAAATCAGGATGTGAGGGACAAACTCTGAGGAAATTTAAGGTTCGATAATGTGTTGTATTATGAATATTAGTTTAATCATAATATTGTATATATGTAAGTCCATCAGCCATTTTTAATGTCCCCACTATTGGGGCACAGGCCTTCCTTATGGGTGGATAAGGAGGACGAGCCATTACCCATCACGCGGGCCCAATGCGGATTGGTGGGTGTTAACGACTGCAAAACTGGGACCAACGGCTCAACTTGCCTTCCGAAGCACGGAGGAGCTTAAGATAATAATTTTTTGGTCACCCATCCCATGAACGACCCTTGCGAAAGTTGCTTAACCTCCGCAATCGCTGGGCCAGGTGCTAAACCACTGCGCCACCGAGCTCCTGTATGTCTGTATAGTTGTTATATAATTTTCTGAAACAGTGTGCTATTTAGAGACATAATTTTGTTTTCCTGTTATCTTTACATAAAAACATATTACATAGAATAATTTCAGATTTTTTTTCGATGCCGGTGATAAAGGGTTGACGGGTGATACGGTGACGGTTTTTATTTTTATTTTTATCAAATGTCGAAAATTATGAGACCTAAAAATATGCAAACATCGGTCTTTCTCATATGATCCTACATGGCCCAGTAGCCCACTTCAATTTATTAAGACTATCTTTCAGTCCCTCTTGCAAAAAAAATCTTTCTTATTTCCAAAATCGTTTGGAAAACTGACAAATTGACAGCATCAGTAGTCCTAGTCAATGATATCCAGCTGTGATAAACAGACAAACTGTCGCACCATAAAAAACAGTCAAAAATTTACACATTTTTTGATTACAATAGTAATCAAGAGGGTCTAGTGGAACTAACAGCTTCGAACATTCTAGCCTTAATTGGGTGACGCTTCAAAATGGAAGAGGGGATTTATGAGGAAAAACACCAGTAATTAGTTCATGAAAAACGATCTTTATGAAAAGATCAATAAAATCCTTTCTTTTGAAGACACATTTTAAGTCACATTGATAGCGTTAATTGGGAAATATTACTATAGAATTACTTATTTTGATTTTTTTGTAAGTATAATCGTTGCATTATCTGGTACTGGTTAGTTTTAACTTCTCTAACTATGAAAATCAGCATAGCTACTTATTTAGTTTTGGTTGCTATTTTACCTTTAGTCGCATTAAGTCCACTACAAGGTGTTTGGTAAAAGCCTTATAAAGCCGAATATGGTAGATAGGGACCATCAAACTGACCAACTTTTACTATGGGACCAACTCCGAAATCGCGAAAAAAAAATCAGCTGTTTCATACAAAAAATAATAACGAAAATATCAAAATGTATGGAACAGCTGATTTTTTTTTCGCGATTTCGGAGTTGGTCCCATAGTAAAAGTTGTTCAATTTGATGGTCCCTATCTACCATATTCGGCTTTATAAGGCTTTTACCAAACACCTTGTATATCAAAACGTCCACATTGAATGGTAATTTTTGATAAGAGTTTTGCGATGTTTCAGATTAAATCGCATTATTTTTATAAAAAATTAAAGTGCTTCAATTAATTTGAATGAAAAAAAACAGTCATATCTGTATTTCTGTAAGCTTAAGCCATTTTCTGTATGGCTGAATGGGTAAGACAAGCGTCTGAAATGTCTGAATAAACAAATCATAAAACGGTATTTTTTCTTTACACTCTTCAAACAAGATCGCGGAATTGCGTCTCTCCAAAAACAGGTTTTGAATTAAATCTATTCATTGCCTGAACTCCGACTCAGGGTATGTATTAAAATAAAAAAGCCTTCTCAACGGGAGAACACTCGACCTTTTTCAGCTGTACCCTTAGCACGAACAGCTATCGAGAAAAATAACGCGCGTAAAATTACTCGAATCTCACAATTTTGTATGGAAATTAGTACAGCGCCACTACGTCCGTAAACGGAACTAAGATTTGGAAGCACGAAACATTTTGACTTACGGTATCGAGCAGCCTTCGAATCGAGTTCGAATAGTAAAGTTACAACTTGTATGGAAATCGGTAGCACGAACCCACTTTTGACATACGGTATCGAGACACTCGCAAGCTGGCTATCGACAACTTACTCACTGACATTTTTTCAGTGAGGGACTTTCCGAGCGACTTTGTATTATTTATTATTAAATTTTAAAAGCATGTATGTAGTAACAAAAATTTAATTTGAGAACTATGACATGTCTACTGAATTACCCACAGGCAATATTACTTAAATTGTTCTCTTTAGACATAGAAATTTGTAAAATAAAAATCTCGTCATTTTACGCTATCCACGGTGTCCCCCACACCCACCATACCTTTATTTTAGCAATATTTTAGAACTTACCTACAAAACTCAAATAAAACTAAAGAATACGGTGTTATACGTATAATATTTGTTTTCAGACAACACATCACACAGTTTGGATACAGTTAATTAATTATGTTTCATTAAGTAGATATTAAAAAAATAAGACCATAAAACTTTGACAAAAACTAACTAGGTAGGTATAACAATGCAAACTTAACAAAGTCTCTAATTTGTCGAATCTTCAAACACTATAGGCACTAATTCCGATGAAATTCACATATTTTCATAGCACGTCCAAAGGTTTTATTGTTTATGTGTAAACAATTTATTATTCATTGACGATATTCCATTGTTATTCTTCAAGTTCATAAAACATCTTCAATTAGAACAATTTGATGAAACTATGAAACATTGTAGTTTACTCCTCGGTCATAATATCATTTCCTCGCAATTGTATTAGGTATTTATTAGCCGACACAGATAAATCATTTTAGACAAAAACAAAATAAAGAAATTGCTTCACGGCTTTTTATTATTTTAGGTTATATTTTTCATTAAATCACAGGATGAGAAAGAAAGAGAGAAAGAATAGCTACACTCTTCTTTTTCAAACCAATCACGGGCAAGGTGCAATGACCGTTCAAAAGCATGGGCAAAATCATGCACATTTTAAAAATTATTATAATATTTGCAAATTAATTTAAGTTATTAAATGAAATTAATATTGTTAATAGTTTTATTATTAATAATAAGAATAATAAATGTAAAATTATGATGATAAACAACTTGATTGAATTTTAATTTACATATTTATGATTTACATAGATATATAACATGGTTTTTGAACGCACCTTGCTTCAATTGGATTGATAATTGGATTGTGTCAGGTTAGCTTTATTTATCGCTACTATCGAGTTGACGTTAGCCAGCTCTGTAAAATTCGTGCTGCCGATTTTGCTAGCTTTCGAATCGAGTACGTTTTCGAGTAGTATTTTCTTACGCGCGTAAGATTTCTCGATGGCTGTTCGTGCTAAGGGTACTGAAAGCGTGGCCTCTTTCAGCGCTGTGGAGCGTGAGTAAAACAACTTAGTCTTAGTCGCAGTTGTAGCGTCAGTAAATTTGTAACAGCTGTTTTACTATTCATCCAAGTTTAAAGCAGCGTATTTCGTCATAGAGCTCTCTGGCTTGTGGTATGGACATGTTATGAGAATAGACAAAATGCGTTTTTAACGCCTCTGTGGTCTCGTGTTTCGCCCACTCGATTAAAACGCAAAGGTCCCGGGTTTGATTCCCGGAGGGGGGTACGTACATTTGTATTTGGTTTGGTTGGTGGTAGGGCTTATTTCAGGTCCGCCTGGCTAGCTACCATTATCTTACCCAAGTCTGACGCCATGACAACAATTTACACATTGTTGTGTTCCAGCAGTTAGAGCACTGAGAAAAATTTCCTCTGCCGCACTACGTAAAATAAGGATAAAAATCGACCACAATGACGTGTGTAACCCGCTACATTACGCGTAAGTAGTCAGTCATACGTAGTCGGCATACTGACGATCATCATGGAGCGGGTTACGTAATTTACGAGTGGTCGATTTTTGTACGTACGTACGTAGCCCGACATCCGGCTACGTACATACGTAGTGCGCAAGTCGCACTGAATACTCCTGAAACTACGACTGCGGCTTACGTACGTTACTGTAGCGGGCACAGTAAATAATGGTGAGCTATACGTGTGCACCGCGGCGGCATACGTACAATACTGTGGCAGACACAGTAAAGCACGGTGAGCCGTACGTGTGTACCACGGCGGCATACGTTCGATACTGTAGCGGGCACAGTAAATAATGGTGAGCCATACGTGTGCACCGCGGCGGCATACGTACGATACTGTAGCGGGCTCAGTAAAGCACGATGAGCCGTACGTGTGTACCACGGCGACATACGTACGATACTGTAGCGGGCACAGTAAATAATGGTCAGCCATACGTGTGCACCGCGGCGGCATACGTACGATACTGTGGCAGACACAGTAAAGCACGGTGAGCCGTACGTGTGTACCGCGACGGCATATGAGCGATACTGTAGCGGGCACAGTAAATAATGGTGAGCCATACGTGTGCACCGCGGCGGCATACGTACGATACTGTGGCAGACACAGTAAAGCACGGTGAGCCGTACGTGTGTACCGCGACGGCACACGTATGATACTGTAGCGGGCACAGTAAATAATGGTGAGTCATACGTGTGCACCGCGGTGGCATACGTACGATACTGTGGCAGACACAGTAAAGCACGGTGAGCCGTACGTGTGTACCGCGACGGCATATGTACGATACTGTAGCCGGCACAGTAAATAATGGCGAGCCATACGTGTACACCGCGGTGGCATACGTACGATACTGTGGCAGACACAGTAAAGCACGGTGAGCCGTACGTGTGTACCGCGACGGCATACGTATGATACTGTAGCGGGCACAGTAAATAATGGTGAGCCATACGTGTGCACCGCGGTGGCATACGTACGATACTGTGGCAGACACAGTAAAGCACGGTGAGCCGTACGTGTGTACCGCGACGGCATATGTACGATACTGTAGCCGGCACAGTAAATAATGGTGAGCCATACGTGTGCACCGCGGCGGCATACGTACGATACTGTGGCAGACACAGTAAAGCCCGGTGAGCCGTACGTGTGTACCGCGACGGCATACGTATGATACTGTAGCGGGCATAGTAAATAAGGGTGAGCCATACGTGTGCACCGCGGCGGCATACGTACGATACTGTGGCAGACACAGTAAAGCACGGTGAGCCGTACGTGTGTACCACGGCGACAACCGTACGATACTGTAGCGGGCACAGTAAATAATGGTGAGCCATACGTGTGCACCGCGGTGGCATACGTACGATACTGTGGCGGGCACAGTAAATCATGGTGCACCATACGTGTGCACCATGGTGGCATACGTATGATACTGTAGCGGGCACAGTCAAGCATGGTGAGCCGTACGTTTGCACCACGGCGGCATACTTACGATACTATGGCGGACACAGTCAATCATGGTGCGCCATACGTGTGCACCATGGCGGCATAGGTAGGATACTGTGGCAGGCACAGTAAAGCATGATGTGCCCGACGTATTAACTGTCGTAGTAGAGGTAAGGTACCGTTGCCGGTACAGTAAGGCATGATGAACCGTGCGTATATACTACGGCAGCATACGTACGATACTGGTGCGGGAACAGTAAAGCACGGTAAACCATACTTATGTAACACGCCAGCGTACGTACGATACTGCTGCGGGTATAGTAAGACATGGTGCACCATACGTGTTTCGTATGGCACACCATGCCTTACGATACTCGCACCTGTATTTTCCTTATGCTGGCATGGTACATACAAAGGTGTTCAGATAATTAGTATGAATATTAACCAAAGTCAATGAAATTTTGTAGACACGATCGAGAAACTAATATCTAGGTCTATAGTTTATTACATTTTCGTAAAAATGTATAGTTTAAATATTGCAGGGAGTTTTTAATGAAAATATGAAAACCCCCTGTAATATTTAAACTATACATTTTTACGAAACTGTATTAAACCACAGACCTAGGTATTACTTTCTAGACCATGTCTACAAAATTTAATTGACTTTGATTGGTTAATATTCAAAATTATTATCTGAACACCTATGTATGTACGGCCAGCGTCATAAATATATATATACGTTAACAAGAGCTCAAAAATATCTACACACCTCTATGTCACTGATAATAAGGTTGGTGTTTACATATTTTGACTCAATGGCTGTATATATGTATATAAATGACTCTGACTGTACCATGCCAACATAAGGAAAATACAGGTGCAATTATCGTAAGGCATAGTGTGCAATACGTAACACGTAGTGCAATAGTGCATCATGCCTTATACCCGCAGCAGTATCGCATGAACTCGGGCGTGAGTCTAATTAGACACACTTGATTTTTAAGTTTCCGTTTTTCCTTTTTTTGAGGCACGGAACCCTAAAAATCAAGTATGTCTAATAGCCGTCCATCTATGTACATACGTATGGTGAATGGTATGGTGCCTTATTGTCCCACACTAGTGTCATACCTTCTATTTGTCTTCTCAGCATATATATTTGTCCACTGCTGGAGATATGCTTCTCCCATGGTTTTTCTATGTCGTCCTTGTTGCGGCGTATCTGGTTGAGGTAGGCCCTGACATCTTAGGAATGGCGGTCTGCCCACGCTTCGACTTCCCGTTCATACCTCTACTATAACAGTTAATAAGTTTTATACAACATTATGCTTCTTTGTAGTATAACCTGCACTGATTACATAGATATCTACTTATAAATATTGGTGCGGGTACGATAAAGAATGATGTATCATTTTAAAGCTGACCAGATGTTTTAAAAACCCGCATGCGGCATTTTTCACATTTAATTTCTTTTACTGGCAATAGTTACGTATAAATAAATCACAAAGGTCGCGTCCTTATTGCAGGGTTTTTTTAAACTCTGGTCAAGCTTTATCTACTTTTGTTGAACTTGTACGATATTAGTGCGGCTATTATTATTATTATTATTATGCAAAATAATTTTATAGCAAACTTAACAGCTGCACCGATATAGCACCAAAGTCCAGACCTGTAAGTGAAAAGCATATAATAATTGGTAATTTAGATAAAATCATACTTCACGATACATATACATTTAGTGTACACAGCCATGATACAACATTTTTTATTTTTTAACTTTTACAAGGTTATTAACAGAAGAAATTCCGTTCTCAAACCCTGTACAAGTTTTATAGCTTAACATGTTTAAAAGGAAATAGACATAAAAGATTCATATTATTTATTTTCAATCGCAAAAATTGAGACATAGTTACAAAAAAACCACAACAAGCTTAATTAATCATACTATTCTAGAATTACATGGTCGTCAAATTGGCGTACCCGTGAAACATTATGCTTTCTTTGAATGATCTTGTTGGGTACGTCGGATTCAAAAGCAGCTTGCGATATATAGCCGTCGCATTCCGTGAAAGTGAAATGTTGATGACATAAGCCAGCAACTTCAAAGCAATATTGCAGGATGTCTCGGTTTATCTTCTGTATTCAAAGAAAAAAAGTTTCGGTTAATTTTTTAAAACTTATTTTTATGAAGGTTTAATAATAAGAACTAATATTTGAGAAAATATTCTTACCGTCAATCAGTGCAATTATATTTGCTATTTTTGTTCTCGTGTCTCTATTTTTTCGCAATTTTGATGAAGCATAAGAGGAACATAATTTGTTTTCCATTCCTAGATACAAACGACTGAAATCGTTCATTAGCTGAAAAAAGAATAAGTAACTTTTGTCATTTATATGTCATTGCGTACGTTTTTATAGAAAAACCACAAAGATTATGTAAAAAATAAAGCTGCGGACTGCGGTATATGCTTACCAAGGTATTGCCTTGTGATTGTTTCAAGGCTGGGAAATCCTTGAAGTAATCCACTATATAACTTTTTCCACACTGGATGCGGTTTAGGCAGTTTCCGCCTACTTTTCTTCAACAGATTTCCATGGTTTCCAGATTTCCATGATTTTTCATTTTTCAGCCAGAGTAATGTTTCTTCATAGACAATCCCTGTAATACACACGTAAACCACATATAAATGTTTATGGTGGGATGAGTTAACAAGAGGAAGCGCATCAAGGGCAGAATGAGATGACAGCAGTCGAGCTGTCAAACGTCAAAGTGACGCACAACGAACTAACATTATGAATTTTACATGGCAATCGAAGTTCAGACACTTGTCTTATAAGAAATAAACAAACTTTTGGATATATAGCAGTCGCATACCTCTGCTCTAGGTAGCTTCCACGCTGGCTTTCCTTTTATATTCGGTGCAGGTGGAATGTTGATAACATAGGCCAGCAATATCAAAGCAACCTTGCTAGATGTGTCTCTGGTTCATCTTCTGTATCCAAGAAAAAAGTTTCGGTTAATTTTTTAGACTTAATTTTATGATGGTTTTATAGTAAGAACGAATATTTGAGAAAAACTTCTTACCGTCAATCAGTGCAATTATATTTGCTATTTTTGTTCTCGTGTCTTCGTCTCTAATTTTTCGTAATTTTAATGAAGCATATTTTATAATTTCTTCATATTTGATGGTGATAGGGCAAAATAATTTGTTTTCCTTTCCCGGATACAGACGACTGAAATCATTCATTAGCTGAAAAAAAGAATAAATACAATAAATGTACGCTTAGTTATTTCCACTGGAGAGAAAGGTCCGGATTGTTAAGCGTTGTTAAGCGAGCACTAAAATAGCTTGTCTCTTTTAGTGCGTGCACAATAGCTAGTTCTGCAATGTCGGCAGCGCGCGAGTGTTACTTTTGGTATTACAAGAGTGTAGAGTCTGTGCGAAAAGAGAAGAATCGTGGCAGAAACGGAAACTAACATTATGAATTTTACATGGCAATCAAAATTCAGATATTTGTCTTAAAAGAAATAAACAAACTTTTGTCATTTCTATGTCATTGTGTACGTTTTTATAGAAAGACCACAAAGACTAAGTAAAAAAATAAAGCTGCAGTATATATGCTTACCAAGGTAGCCTTGTGATTGTTTTAAGGCTGGTAAATCTTTGAAGTAATCCGCTATATCACCTTTTCCACATTGGATGCGGTTTAGGCGGTGATCTGCAGTGTCAATTTTCCTCAACAGATTTCCATGGATCGACATTGTTTTTTAGCCACAGTAATGTTTCTTGATTTTTCATAGTCAATACCTGTAATTTATATGTGTATGGTGGGATATGTTAACAAAAGGAAGGGCATCAAGGGCAAAGTGAGATGACATCAGTCGAGCTGTCAAACATCAAAGTGACGCACAATGAACTGTAAATGTATTTTTTAACTAATAATAATATTTATTACAGTCTGTTTTTCTAACCTGGGGCGTGTTTCATAAAAGTTACTGATTTTATTAGCTAATTTTATTAGACTCATAAAATAATTTTATTAGTTGTCATTTTTCAGTTTCATAAACTTTTTGATAACACTAATGCTACTGCTCCACCTGCGTTATCGTTCACGTTAGTGATAATTTTATTTTATTTTATATTCAAGGAAAACAAACAGCATATAAAAGTAGGAACACTAAAAACAAGACTTTTGTATGAACATGCCTTAGACAGTTTTTATAATGTCCAACTACGCTTTAATTAAAGCGATAAAAATGCGTATTGGCTACATTAGGTTTTAACGCCGCTAATGTTAATTTCTAGTGAATTATCACTTCACATTTAATGACATTTGTAATGACGTTTGTAAATTAAAGACGTTAGAAGAGAAGAGAAGAGAAAGTTAAGTCTTGGCTACATCTGCGTCACGTCTAGATTAACGCTTTAAGCTATGCGTTAAGACGCAGGTGGAGCCGTAGAGTAATCGCTGCGGCAGGAACTGCTCGGGGTGCGCGTAGTACGCGCGCGTGTGCGGCGGCATGGGGCTGGGCGGGGTTCGCTAGACACTGGGCTGTAGTACAGCACGCTACTGGCACACTCACCCACTGGTGCTGCAGCCGGGCGCGGGCCACCCGCTGCGGCAGAAACTGCTCGGGGTGCGCGTAGTACGCGCGCGTGTGCGGCGGCATGGGGCTGGGCGGGGCTTGCTAGACACTGGGCTGTAGTACAGCACGCTACTGGCACACTCACCCACTGGTGCGGCGGCCAGGCGCGGGCCACCCGCTGCGGCAGGAACTGCTCGAGGAGCGCGTAGTACGCGCGCGTGTGCGGCGGCATGGGGCTGGGCGGGGCTCGCGAGACACTACGCTGTAGTACAGCACGCTACTGGCACACTCACCCACTGGTGCGGCGGCCGGGCGTGGGCCACCCGCTGCGGCAGGAACTGCTCGGGGTGCGCGTAGTACGCGCGCGTGTGCGGCGGCATGGGGCTGGACGGGGCTAGCTAGACACTGGGCTGTAGTACAGCACGCTACTGGCACACTCACCCACTGGTGCGGCGGCCGGGCGCGGGCCACCCGCTGCGGCAGGAACTGCTCGAGGTGCGCGTAGTACGCGCGCGTGTGCGGCGGCATGGGGCTGGACGGGGCTAGCTAGACACTGGGCTGTAGTACAGCACGCTACTGGCACACTCACCCACTGGTGCGGGCCACCCGCTACGGCAGAAGTGACGCACAACGAACAAATAAATATTTATTACAGTCTGTTTTTCTAACCTGGGGCTAACTAACTTTTATTACTGGTCATAATATTGAACTAATATTTTTTTATGAAACACACCCTTGGATACTAAATTGACAGGTAATATAAGTAGTATGGAGAATATCAAAGAATGTAGGGGTTGCAGTCTCTTTTGGGGTGTAAAATTCAAACCTCGAAGTGAATGCATTCTAAAGATATATAGCCACTTATAAAAAAAAAACCGGCCAAGTGCGTGTCGGGCCACGCGCAGTAGGGTTCCGTAGTTACCGTATACAATACCATATTGAATACCACTATAATTTTCCGTATGCAAAAATAACTTTGTTTTTAATAGTGTTTGTATGAATGACAATGTTATATTTGCGGTTTTGGAAAATGTGATATATCTCTAAAAATTATCACTATATCTCGTTCCAACCAATTTTCGTTGAAAGTATTTATTACGATCTACAGCATATATTTTTTTTAGATTTTTCACTCTGTTATTTTAAAAGTTAAAGGGGGGGGGGGGGGGGGACAATCATTTTACCACTTTGGCAGTGTATATCTTTCAAACGGTTAACTTTGAGAAAAATAGTAAACTCAATGTCATTTTTAAAGACCTATCTACAACGTGTTAATGAAAAAGCGCAAAACCTCTTAGGTGGTGATTGTGCTCATGAATATGAACAACTTTTACTATGGAGCCAACCTTGAAATCGCGAAAAAAAAATCAGCTTTTTCATACAAGGTGTCAGTACCTACTCGACCAGAATGTATGAAACAGCTGTTTTTTTTTTCGCGATTTCAAGGTTGGCTCCATAGTAAAAGTTGTTCATATTCATGAGCACAATCACCACCTAAGAGGTTTTGCGCTTTTTCATTAACACGTTGTATAGATACCCCGCACGTATAGGTTTGATGAAAAAAAAAATTTCAGTTACAGTTTCATGTATGAGGAGCCCACCCTTAAACTTTTTTTATTTTTTATTTTTATGTGAAAACCTTAAAGCGGTTTACAGAATACATCTACCTACCAAGTTTCACTTGTGTAATCCTAATAGTTTCGGAATAAAGTGGCTGTGACATACGGACAGACAGACAGACAGACATGACGAAACTATAAGGGTTCCGTTTTTTGCCATTAGGCTACGGAACCCTAAAAATAGCAAGAAGCAAGGTCGTCAGCAAATGTAAAGGAAAATCTGAAAATTGTCAATTTCTAGTTTTATCAGATAGAATTGTTTGTTGAATAAAGAATGTTTGTATCAACATATACATAACCGGTACCTCGTGGTGCGAGCCCGACTCGAATTTGACTAGTAATTATTATTTGCTTACCACTTTGCAGAGATTGAAAGGGATGAGGCCGCCTGTCAGAATTGTATTACATTACAATTCTACAATATTGTAAGCTTTTTACTATCAGTGACTGACAATTTTTTTAATTATTGCCCATCTTGACATTTTTTTAATAAATACTTAAAATAATAAATAAAAATGTGTTTATTTGTTTAATCTAATAGGAATCTATTGAAATTTTAAGATGAATCTGAATTAGAAATGAAGTGAATGTTATACCTAGTATAAGTATAACAAGTGATTTTCTTTTTTTTTAAGTTAATTAAGTATAGAGTATTGACTAATAACTTTGCGACTGTTGTCTTATCATTGCATTATTGTATTAATTTCTTGTTTGGAATTTACTAAGTAAGGTAATTTTATGGAAAATCTGTAATTGGCCTTGCTTTAATGGTTAGAATTTGTAGTAAAAATAAATGGTAACGCTGTTGGTTTTCAAATAAAATAAAATAAAAATTGCCCATCAGGCGTCAAATTAAAATCTCTATTGAACAGAAACATATAAAATGGTCGCTACAATTCGACAATTTTTTTAATACGTTTTGTTATCAAACTGAGTAATGTCATATGAGTAACTTACATTGTTATTAGCTGCAGTAACAATCTGTAGAGATTTTTGCATTATCACCGACATTAGTGTCCCGTACTTACAGCGTTTTGAGTAGGATTGTGGTTATATGGTTGACTGAAAAATACAAATACAAATAAAATAATGTTGTATACAAAACTTGTCATGTACCTACCTACTTGTAATTGCCTACATGTTTAAAACTTATAGTTGTCTATATGTTCATAATCTCATGTTTTATACTTTAATTAGGTAGGTATTAAATAATGGAGTAGTCTAAGAAACAAACTTTAGAGCTCATCGACAGTTAGAGCATGTTTATGAATGTTTTTGGAATTGCGAAAATGGAATTTAAAAGATCGGCAATAAAAAAGATGGGGGTCAATTCTGCTAATGCATTATGTTAACGTCGAAATCGTGGTTCAATGTTGTTTGAATGGTAATGCTTTTTGACACAGTTCTTGTTTCTTATACCCAAAACCGAAACACATGGTGTTTTTGGGTTTAAGAAACAAGAACTGTGTCAAAAAGCATTACCATTCGAACAACATTGAAACACGATTTTACGATAAAATTAGCAGATTTAACCCCCTGGTTTAAGAAAAAATGCTGTCCGTTCAGGTTTACAACTTTATCCAACAAGCAATGGACTTATTTGTAATTAGTATTATTCAGATTTTTCAATAAAACCAACAATAATTACGTCAAACACGTTTGTATGTGAAAATTTACTCATTTGAATGTTGACACATTTCGGTGAGCTGTTACTATGGTAAGGGCTTATCTAACGATTTAAATCTTTGGCTTGACAAGCATTCTACAAGTTTTCTATAAAACTAGCCTTACTAATTTAAGAAAACTAGTATTTAACTTTTGTACCTACAACATGAAAAGTGCAATAAACGTTTTGAACTTTACTGACGAGCAATTGGCTTACCTTCAAGAAATGGAAGTATTTCACTTTTAATATCTTTGTATTTCACTTAATATCTTCCTCAATATCCTTAATTTCTTCCATAACTTCGTAACGTAATAGGCACCGGGCACGCGCCGCCGCTGCGTCATGTCACTCACTCGCACTCTCTCTGCCTGCTTGTGCTTGCGTTGCGTTGCGCGGGGGTCAGTGTGACCAGATAAAATTTTTCGAAATACCGAAGCACCTCAAAAATATATATATAAAACCGGTTTTATTCATTCATCATTACAATAAAACTTAGTATTGTACATAATTTTTAAATTCTATTCGAAGGCAAAACTAGACACGCCACGCTTTCCGGATGGATGCGTCAAGTAAAATAAAAACAAAGAATAAACGCGCTCTTATATGACGACAAAAATGTACTGCAAAGGAAAAATTCCCAAATTACTTATCCAAGGAAAAATTTCAAAGATTAAGTCAAGTGCGGGACAGAAAATCATTTAACTGAATATAAAAGATGACTGAACAAAAAAGTAGGTACAGTTCCCAAAAAATTTTGAAAATTTGTTCCTGGAGAATTTTTCTGCGAGGGTTCGCACTTCGCCCGGCCCCTGTATCTTCGTTCGATTCTTACATTCCAATACTAACTAACTAAAATACAAAATTGTAACGTTAGAAAGTAGCCAGATGGTAGCAATTTGCATCTAACAGAATTATTTAGTTTCGCTTATATTTTTAGTCAACTAAAGTGGTTGCCCACTTGGTTGTAAAAACAGAGCAAACAAAAATACGCTAAATAAACTTATAAAGTAGCTAATGACCACCAAACAACATAATTTAATGTGATGGCAACCCCAAATACGTTAAATGCGCAGTACGACGACGTAAGTAACCGCGCTATTTATAAATAGCGCGGTTCATTATAATGAGCCCGCTTACTTATTCACGTAATAGGGCTGCAGTATAATGCATGCGGTTATTCCGATACGCATAGTGGCTGTTTTTTTCCGGTTCCAGGGTATCTTTTAACTAATGCGACTATTTAAAATGTTTCGGGATATCTATACGTCGAGTAACCTTACCTACTAAGAACCATAGACTTAGAAAATTTTTCGCTATATTAAGTTTATGCTAAGAACATATAATCTAAGATGGCGGCCAATTTGTTTATGGCGCCGGCTAGACGCGTGGTATTTACCGTGATCCAACGCCATAAAGTAAATTTTAACCATTGAAAGTAATTTGTATGGAATATTCAATATTTTACTTTCCATGGTTAAAATTTGCTCTATGACGTTGGATCACGATATTTACCACGACGTGTAGCCGTCGCCTAAGGGCCGATTAAAATGAAACTCGGTTTTTGGAACTATTTTGGCAAGAAAACAACATGCAATGATAAAAAAAAATCGAAGGTGGCGGGCAACTTTTTTGTTTGTGGGCCGATTACCATAAAACACGGTTTTTGGAACTAATTTAACGAGAAAATAGCAACGCAATGTTGAAAATATTGAAAAATCAATAATGGCAGTCAACTTTTTTGTTTGTAGGCCGATTTCGATGAAACTCGGTTTTTAACAAAATTGTGACAATAAAACAGCTACGCAAAAAAGCTACGTAAAAAATATAAAAAATCCAAGATGGCGGCCAACTTTTTTGTTTTTCGGCCGATTTAGATGAAACTTAGTTTATGGTGTTATTTTAACAAGGCAATAACAACGCAATGTTAAAAATATAAAAAAATCCAAGATGGCGGCCAACTTTTTTGTTTTTTGGTCGATTTCGATGAAACTTGGTATATGGTGTTATTTTAACAAGGCAATAACAACGCAATGTTAAAAATGTAAAAAAATTCAAGATGGCGGCCAACTTTTTTGCTTGTGGGCCGATTTAGATGAAATTTGGTTTTTGGTACTATTTTGACATGAGAACAGCGACGCAATGTAAAAAAAGTAAAAAATTCAAGATGGCGGCCAACTTTTTTGTTTGCAGGCCGATTTCGATGAAACTCTGTTTTGGTACTATTCTGACAAGAAAACGGCAATGCACTGTTAAAAATGTAAATAATTCTAGATGGCGGCCTACTTTATTGTTTGTGGGCCGATTTCAATGAAACTTGGTTTTGGGTACTATTTTGACTAGAAAACAACAACGCAGTGTTAAAAATCTAAAAAAATCAAGATAGTGGCCAACTCCTTTATTTGTGGGCCGATTTCGATGAAACTCGGTATTTGTACTTTTTTTACAAGAAAACGGCAACGCAATGTTAAAAATGTCAAAGTTCAAGATGGCAGCCAACTTTTTTGCTTGTGGGCTGATTTCAATGAAACTCGGTGTTTGCTAGTATTTTGACAAGAGAACAGCTACGCAAAGTTAAAAATGGAATAAATTCAAGATGGTGGCCAACTCCTTTGTTGATGGGCCTATTTCGATAAAACTCGGTTTTTTGTACTATTTTGACAAGACGACAGCAACGCAATGTTAAAAATGTAAAAAATTCAAGATGGCGGCCAACTTTTTTGCTTGTGGGCCGATTTTGATGAAACTTGGTTTTTGGTATTATTTTGACATGAGAACAGCTACGCAAAGTTAAAAATGTTAAAATTCAAGATAGTGGCCAACTCCTTTATTTGTGGGCCGATTTCGATGAAACTCGGTTTTTGTACTTTTTTTACAAGAAAACGGCAACGCAATGTTAAAAATGTCAAAGTTCAAGATGGCAGCCAACTTTTTTGTTTGTGGGCTGATTTCAATGAAACTCGGTGTTTGCTAGTATTTTGACAAGAGAACAGCTACGCAAAGTTAAAAATGGAATAAATTCAAGATGGTGGCCAACTTCTTTGTTGATGGGCCTATTTCGATAAAACTCGGTTTTTTGTACTATTTTGACAAGACGACAGCAACGCAATGTTAAAAATATAAAAATATCTAAGATGGCGGCAAACTTTTTTGCTCGCGGGGCGATTTAATGAAACTCGGTTTTTGACACTATTTTGATCAGAAAACAGCAATGCAAAGTTAAAAATGTGAAAATTCAAGATAGCGGCCAACTTTTTTGCTTGTGAGCTGATTTCGATGAAACTCGGTGATGCCGTTTTCTGGCCAAAACGGGCCAAAAAACCGAGTTTCATAAAAATCGGCCCACAAGCAAAAAGTTGGCCGCCATCTTGCATATTTTATGTTTTTAATATAGCGTTGCTGTTTTCTTGTCAAAATAGTACCAAAAATAAAGTTTCATCGAAATCAGCCCACAAGCCAAAAAGTTGGCCGCCATCTTGAATTTTTACATTTGTAACTTTGCGTTGCTGTTTTCTTGTCAAAATAGTGTCAAAAACCGTGTTTCATCGAAATCGCCCTGCAAACAAAAAAGTTGGCCGCCATCTTAGATATTTTTGTATTTTTAACATTGCGTTGCTGTTTTCTTGGCAAAATAGTACCAAAAACCGAGATTCATCGAAATCGGCCCGCAAACAAAAAATTTGGCCGCCATTTTAATTTTTTACATTTTTAACACTGCGTTGCTGTTTTCTTGTCAAAATAGTACCAAAAACCGAGTTTCATCGAAATCGACCCGTAAGCAAAAAAGTTAGCCGCCATCTTGAATTTTTTACATTTTTAAGAGTGCGTTGCTGTTTTCTTGTCAAAATAGTAGCAAAAACCGAGTTTCAGCGAAATCAGCCCACAAGCAAAAAAGTTTGCCGCCATTTTGAATTTTTTAATGTATTCAACATTGCGTTGTTATTTTCGTGTCAAAGTTATATCAAAAAGCGAGCTTCATCGAAATCGGCCCATAAACAAAAAGAAAAGGAGCAAAAACTAAGTCACATGTTTTTCTATTCTTTATTTGAAGAGCATAAAAAGAAGAAAAAGAGACAAATTTAAAAAAAATATTCTTACCTTTTAGAAAAAAATGACAATTTTTTTTCAAAGAATATAACTTGAATTTTGAAGTACCAATCTTATTTTTCTTATTAATTTTTGATATTCAAAAAGGCAAATCACAGAGTGCCAACCCTTACACCTTTAGTCGTTGCGTCAACTGCCTAGCTAGACGAACAGCGGTTCTAGTAAGGGTAACATTTTTCGAATTTAAATGAAAATACAACAATGTGTGTGGATTTTGGGTAAACAAATGAATGACGTAAAATTAATTGAAGGTCAACAATTTCTATTTGAGATAGGAATTGTATGGTATCTTAAAATAGCAATATCTCGAAAAATACTCATCCTAGACTGGTGGTGTAAATTAAGTCTAATAAATTTACCAAAATATTACCAAAAGTAATAAAAGTAAATGTTTTTCAAAGTTGAGATAAATAAATAATACTCTATTTCCATACCACAGTGTATTTATCTATACCGATTATAGCAATTAATAATTTATAAAAACAAAAAAAGAAAAACCGCCTTCAAAAAACTGAAAACAAAAACAGCTTAAAAATTAAATACCTCTAAAAAGCAAGAAATAATATTCGAATCATTCGTTACACATATCAATATTAATAAAACACGTCTATTGAAGTCGGGTGGGGCTGGAGGACAACTTAATTTTTTTCTTAAAGCCCCACCCGACTTCATTAGACGTGTTTTATTAATATTGATATGTGTAACGAATGATTCGAATATTATTTCTTGCTTTTTAGAGGTATTTAATTTTTAAGCTGTTTTTGTTTTCAGTTTTTTGAAGGCGGTTTTTCTTTTTTTTTAAAAAGCTTTTTTATTTTCAACTTTTTAGTGGTAGGTATGTAAGCGCAGCGTGTAAATATTTTTTAACTTTATGTTATAATATTTTCAATGGTAAAATGCCCAGAACTCAATTTCCAAATTTACGCTGTTTGTTTTTGAGGAGTTCCGTTGTGTCATCGTAGTCCAAGTCTAGTCCAGAACGTTGCATCGCAAACCATGATTTGGTTTGTTTTGGATTGCCATAAACTTACCAAAACCTAAATCACTTTACTTATACTATTTGATTTTGAAGAGTTCCTTTATGTATCTTCGAAGTTCGAAGTCCAATAACAATGAAATTAAATTGTGACCACTCTTGAAGTATACCCTTTCAAATAAAAAAAGAATCATCTAAATCGGTTCATAAACAAAGAAGTTATGTCCGAAATTCCATAAAAACTCGTGCGATGGCGAGCTAAATAATTGATATTTTTCAGGATTATGAAAAAACTACTGGCCAGATCTCTGTAAAAATTTTATGGGACCACACACGAACTATGTTCTTTGAGTTAAAAAAAGAATTGTACAAATCGGGTAACAACTGACGAAGCTATGTTAAAACATACATAAAAAAAAAAAAAAATAAAAAAAAAAATACCGTCGACTTGAGAACCTCCTCCTTTTTTTGAAGTCGGTTAAAAAGTAGCAACCCTGTTTGCCTTGCCGTTGAGTCGCCGGTGACGCGCCGTGCCGGTGACGCGCCGGCCGTCACGTCACCGGCGCGTCGCCGGCCGTTACGTCACCGGCGCGTCGCCGGCAAGGTAAACAGGGTTGCCACTTATTTGATTCAATAAAGTATTGGTTGTTATAATAGGTAGAAAAAAAAGTACATTGTGGTTTGGAAATAAAGTATTATTTATTTATTTCAACTTTAAAAACATTTTATTTACACTTTTCTTAATATTTTGGTAAATTTTATAGGCTAAATTTACACCACCACTTTAGGATGAGTATTTTTCGAGATATATTGCTGTTTTAAGATTGACAAATGACAACTTAAAACAACAATTTCGCAAAAAGAAATTGTTGACCTTCACTTGTTTTTCTGAGATTCATTTGTTTACCCGAAATCCACACACGTTGTATTTTTATTAAAATTCGAAAAATTGTACCCTTACCAATATTTAGTGGAACTGATGAACAAAGTTACCGAAATATGAACAAAAGTTATAAAAAATGTTTTTCAAGGCTGAAATAAATAAATTATACTTTTTCTGTACCGATTATAGTAATCAATAATTTATTAAAACAAAAAGTAGCAGCCCTGTTTGTCTTGCCGGTGCCTCGCCGGCGACGCGCCGCGCCGGTGACGTGCCGGCCGTCACGTCACCGGCGCGTCACCGGCCGTCACGTCACCGGCGCGTCGCCGGCCGTCACGTCACCGGCGCGTCCCCGGCATGGCAAACAGGGTTGCCACTTATTTATTATAATAAATTATTGGTTGTTATAATAGGTAGAAAAAAGTACATTGTGGTGTAGAAATAAAGTATTTATTTATTTATTTCAACTTTAAGAACCTACTGTTTAAGTATTGTTTTTGGTAGTATTTTGGTAACTTTGTTAGACTTAATTCACCTTTACCACTAAGTTCAAGCAAAGGTACTATTTAATAATAAATAGTACCTTTGCTTGAACTTAGTGGATTAATAATACTTAGAATTTTAATAATAATACAACAATTTCTGTAGACAATGTTTTCATGCCTTCACTTGTGTTCCGGCATTCATTTGTTTACCCGAAAATCCGACATTCGCATACGTTGTTGTATTTCTATTATAATTCGAGAAAATAATATTTACCTTTACTTGAACTTAGTGGAATAAGTAAATTAAGTCTAGTAAAGTTACCAAAATATTTCCAAAAAACAATACTTAAACAGTAGGTTTTTAAAGTTGGAATAAATAAATAATTCTATATTTCCATACCACAATGTACTTTTTTCTACCTATTATAGCAACCTATACTTTATTAAAACAAAAAAGTGGCAGCCCTGCTTGCCTTGCCGGTGAAGCGACGTTGACTTGACTGAAACGAGCCGGCGACGCGCCGGTGACGTGCCGGCGCCGGTGATCTGAACTGCTTGTTCACACATATTTTTGACGTTGACGGACGGGCCGGTGACGCGCCGGTGACGCGCCGGAGCTGTGGGAATGATCCTTTAAGCCGCATACGTAACTGTAAAGAATGCGCCACAGTAATTTAATGATGCGGCTGACGTCATAAAGATTCTACGTACCAAACACAGTCGGTAAGTAAACGGAGTTCGTAAAATGAGCCAGGATACGTAAAAACTGATGATGTAGACGGAGACATTATTAATTATCCCGTGTACGTAAAATGTATCGGCATATCTCCGACCCTGCTCGTGCATTATGTACGTAACCGGGACCATTACTTAATGTGACAGAGACAGTATAATGATTTGGCAACCAGTTACTGTTATAAAGAGCCTGGATACTGAAATATTGCAGCTGTATAACTATTCGTACGTATGGCGCATACATATTTTATGTTACGGGTTAAGTAAATTACGTATGCTGCTCCGTGCAGAATCATTAAGCCGAATACGTAACTGTAAAGAATGCGCCACAGTAATTTAATGATGCGGCTGACGTCATAAAGATTCTACGTACCAAACACAGTCGGTAAGTAAACGGAGTTCGTAAAATGAGCCAGGATACGTAAAAACTGATGATGTAGACGGAGACATTATTAATTATCCCGTGTACGTAAAATGTATCGGTATACCTCCGACCCTGCTCGTACATTATGTACGTAACCGGGACCATTACTTAATGTGACAGGGACAGTACAATGATTTGGCAACCAGTTACTGTTATAAAGAGCCTGGATACTGAAATAATGCAGCTGTATAACTATTCGTACGTATGGCGCATACATATTTTATGTTACGGGTTAAGTAAATTACGTATGCTGCTCCGTGCAGAATCATTTAGCCGCATACGTAACTGTAAAGAATGCGCTACAGTAATTTAATGATGCGGCTGACGTCATAAAGATTCTACGTACCAAACACAGTCGGTAAGTAAACGGAGTTCGTAAAATGAGCCAGGATACATAAAAACTGATGATGTAGACGGAGACATTATTAATTATCCCGTGTACGTAAAATGTATCGGCATACCTCCGACCCTGCTCGTACATTATGTACGTAACCGGGACCATTACTTAATGTGACAGGGACAGTACAATGATTTGGCAACCAGTTACTGTTATAAAGAGCCTGGATACTGAAATAATGCAGCTGTATAACTATTCGTACGTATAGCGCATACATATTTCATGTTACGGGTTAAGTAAATTACGTATGCTGCTCCGTGCAGAATCATTAAGCCGCATACGTAACTGTAAAGAATGCGCCACAGTAATTTAATGATGCGGCTGACGTTATAAAGATTCTACGTACCAAACACAGTCGGTAAGTAAACGGAGTACGTAAAATGAGCCAGGATACGTAAAAACTGATGATGTAGACGGAAACATTATTAATTATCCCGTGTACGTAAAATGTATCGGCATATCTCCGACCCTGCTTGTACATTATGTACGTAACCGGGACCATTACTTAATGAGACAGAGTCAGTACAATGATTTGGCAACCAGTTACTGTTATAAAGAGCCTGGATACTGAAATAATGCGACTGTATAACTTCGTACGTATAGCGCATACATATTTCATGTTACGGGTAAAGTATATTACGTATGCTGCTCCGTGCAGAATCATTAAGCCGCATACGTAACTGTAAAGAGTGCGCCACAGTAATTTCATGATGCGGCTGACGTCATAAAGATTCTATGTACCGAACACTGCCAGTAAGTAAACGGAGTTCGTAAAATGAGCCAGGATACGTAAATGTTTATGTAGGCGGAGACATTATTAATTATCCCGTGTACGTAAAATGTATCGGCATATCTCCGACCCTGCTCGTACCACAGAATACATAATAGTACAAGTACAGAAGATCCACTCCGCAAAGTCATTTAAATAAATAACGATTCTATTCCATACCCAATAAAGTGCAATTAAGGTTGCACGCCGCTCTCTTGCCTACAGTTATATTCACCTAGAAGTTGCCTCTCTTTCTATCGCGTAGCTCTTATCTCTTCTAACGACTTCAGGGTTTCTTCTTTTAAATAATAATTAAATAACTGGTAGTTAATTTATTACAAGTTATGTGTTTGTGAAATAATGTGTAGTTAAATACGTTTAAAAAAAACATAGGCTAGGTACAGTCAACGCCACATCAGACTATACATGCTGGCTTTAAAGCAATTGGCTTTATTACGAAATGAAATTGTTATTATAATTATTTTATTTCGAAAGTAAGTAGGTAAGTAAGTACCTACCTAATCGATAAATTATTATTTCAATAAATAGTTGAGCGAAGATTGTTTAGCAATAAGAATAAACGGATACTAGTTACTAACTAGGTACCTAGTAGACAAGCACTTCTTACGTTTTTATGTCGTTTGGAACTTTTGGAAGAGTGAAAAACGTGAGGTTCGGATACTTTTTATTCGTATTAAGGCATACTATCGAAATCAAACTGCTAATGTGCGACCCAGCCGGCACGCGTTAGCCCTCTGAAATTAGTCCGTCCGGACGGACCCGCTACCTACTTGTAGCTTTGTACCTAAATTGCGGAGTGCGCCTAGCCTGCTCGTACATTATGTACGTAACCCGGACTATTACTTAATGAGACGGAGTCAGTACAATGATTTGGCAACCAGTTACTGTTGTAAAGAGCCTGGATACTGAAATAATGCAGCTGTATAACTTCGTACGTATAGCGCATATATATTTCCTGTTGCGGGTTAAGTAAATTACGTATGCTGCTCCGTTAATACATATGCGGCATCATTAAACCGCATACGTAAACGTTAACAGTGCGGGCACAGTAATTTCATGATGCGGCTTACGTATTAAGGATTCGGCCTCATTACAAGTAACTCGTTTACATTGTCTTTACAGGGCATTATGCCGCATACTTACTGGACATGGTGTCGGCTCATTATAAGTATGGCTCTTATTTATTTCATGTGAAAAGCACATTATACGTATCTGGCTGCCAGTGCATTACAAATTTGCCAATTTTAAGTAGCCCGTTTTTCTCAGTGAGGTAAGATAGACAGTTCCTCATTGGTGAGGATTCCGGGTATAGTGCGCTTTCACTTTTGGCTTTATCGTCACTTAACATGAGGTGAGTTGAAGGCCAAGCACTATCCCGTTGTAGATTAAAAAACCGGCCAAGTGCGAGTCGGACTCGCGCACGAAGGATTCCGTACCAAAAAACGGTGTGTTATTATGGCGGCAACAGAAATACATCAGCTGTGAAAATTTAAACTGTCTACCTGTTGTCGTTATTAATATCGAGAAAAAAATCACGTTTGTTGGATGGGAGCCCCCCTTAAATATTTATTTTATTCTGTTTTTAGTATTTGTTGTTATAGCGGCAATAGAAATACATAATCTGTAAAAATTTCAACTGTCTAGCTATCACGGTTCATGAGATACAGCCTGGTGACAGACAGACAGGCAGACAGATGGCCGAATACTCAAACGCTAATTAACTTTGAGGGGCTCTCAAACGTCGTCCTGTCGCATTAAATGTCAAAGATATGACAAAGACAGCATGCTGTTTGAGAGCCGCTCAAAGTTAAGTAGCGTTTGAGTATTCGGCCAAGAGACACGCAGACGGACAGCGGAGTCTTAGTAATAGGGTCCCGTTTTTACCCTTTGGGTACGGAACCCTAAAAAACATGCATGTTAAAATGAAAGAGTGATTGTCATTAACGTTTTAGTATTGAAATTTTTTCTACATATATACTATCTTGATGTCACATCTCATTTCGTAATTTTATTTGAGATCTTGCAGATTCCTAAAACGTTCTTGCTTAGAAAAACGATCCTCACATTTTCCTGAAATTCAGATTTTTGTCTCTTTAAAAGAAATGCTGTAATACGCACTACAGGTTTTCTTGTAAATAATAAACGTATTTATGTTATTAATAAGAATTATTTTGTGTAACTACACTGTAAAAAATATGTAATATTGTTTTATTTATATTTTTTTTAAGAAACCATCACTTTTGAGAGTTTTTCAACTGTATCGGTCTCTCAACAAGAACCTTTCAATAATAATGTGTTTGGCTATTTGAAGGCTATTGGCTAGATATTTCAAACGTCGACAAGCAACAAATCAAGTTTGGCAAACACAAACAAAACTAGCTCTTACTGCCTTCTCTTAGGATATGTTTTCACAAAAATAGAAACTACTTACATTAAGTTGGGTGTCAGTGGTACAGTAGGTACCTATCTTGTTTGCTTAGGTCGCTTGAGGTTGCTTTGAACAAATATCGAACATTTTTTTGTTATTTTTGGAGTTTGATCCTGTATATTTAATATATTTCAAAACTGATGATGACTTTTATTGGAAAACAGTAAATAAGACGCGACATTTTATTCCCAACTAGCGGCCGCCCGCGGTTTTACCCGCATGGTTCTCGTTCCCGTGTGAATATCGGGATAAAAAGTATTCTATGTTTTAATCTAGGCTATCTGCTATCTGCGTGCCAAATTACAACCAAATCCGTTCAGTAGTTTTTGCGTGATTGAGGAACAAACATCCAAACATCTAAACATCCAAACCCACAAACTTTCACATTTATAATATTAGTAGGATAACCTCTTCTCAGACTCCTCTGTAAGAAACAGATCTATATCTAACTTAAATATAGAACAGTTTAGCTGTGTGCGTCTGGCAAAGTAGAAGCTATTCGATCTATTGGTGCTATACCAACCAAGCCTTTGGGACTCGGTGGCGCAGTGGTTTAGCGCCTGGTAACTCTGGTCCTTAAATCTCTAAGAATGTTGGTCCTCCATTCACATAATGACCAAAAATTTACTATTTCGAGCTCATCCGTGCTTCGGAAGGCACGTTAAGCCGTTGGTCCCGGCTGCATTTGCAGTTGTTAACACCCACCAATCCGCGTTGGGCCCGCGTGGTGGGTTATGGCCCGTCCTCCTTATCCACCCATGAGAAAGGCCTGTGCCCCAGCAGTGGGGACATAAAAAATGGCTGATGGACATTCACTCCCTGGATGGCCATCATATCATCGGATCACAGCTAGGTCTATCACTGGCGGAGAACCAAAGCTTCAGTTACCGCGTTTGTATGAAATTTGACTGGTGTCCTTAATTATCAGGCAAGAGAATAAGATTGATCCAGGGACCTGAAAACCCCTTTAGAGAAACCCTATTAAAAAGCTTACCAAATGATACCCAATCAAAAACCCCTGTATCGGTAAGCGGTTCATGAAATACCCAATCATAGCCCCTTTAACGGTTAGCGGTTCCGGTCCTTCTCGGTCCAGCCCCCCTACTCAATGGCCACTTTTCTATTTGTTCGCTAACTTAAAGCTTAAAAATAAGCAATTAAGCGAACAAGTCACACGTCGCAAGTTTATGTAAATCACAGACATTGTTGTATTGTATGGAATTGACAAGCCTACGACACGTAATTTTTGAGTTTAAGCCTTATTTTTTTTTTAATTTTTAAGTTAGCGAACGAATAGTAAAGTGGCCATTTGAGTAGCCCTCCAGGTAAGACTAAGTATAAATTGCTTGAACACGTTTTAAAACCCCTTCATAAAGCCTTCATAGGGTTTCCCCGATAGGGTTTTCGAATTCGGTAAGTGCTTAACTAGGTTACCCTTTCGATAGGGTTAGTCGACGATATACTTACCGTGTTGATAGGGTTTTTGAAAACAAGTCTATGAAATACCCAATCAAAAAAGGCCTGGCGCCACGAGACATTACAACGTCATGGTACGTCTACGTGCACACTTACGCATACGCTTACGCATCCGGTGTTTTTCGCACTTTAACGGTAAGCGGTTCCGGTCCTTGGATTTATCTGATCCCTATTGTAGATCCTAGTTAATCGCGAATAAATTCAGAATTAAAGAAATCCGCCCTTATTCGTTTTATTTCCATTCCTCACGAGTATTTTACTACCACACACTGCTTTTTTCGCTTACAAATTCAGCTTGAAAGCTCCGCAAACATTTTAAAATAAAATGCACAATGCTCGAAAACAGGATTCACGATTATCTATGTTTCACCTGACCTGTTTTATTTCACCCTGTTCAGCAGACCCTCCACATTCCCCCCACTCGTGAAAAATAACCATTCAGCAAAATAAGGATGACCAGTACACAACATTTTAGGGGCCCGCAAGAGAATGTGCGTGCGGATTGACTGATCCTTTCTTAAATCTTCAGAAAAATCGAAGTGGTTGTAAATAATAGTGAAAATTTCCTTTTTGATCGGGGGTCCACCTGATAAGTTCACTTAGGTTGACTACTGTAACTAATACTGACCTTAGTACACCTGTGTGGACGACGGAAACTTGTACTGTCCCTTAGTACACCTGGGTGGACGACGGAAACTTGTACTGATCCTTAGTACTCCTGGGTGGACGACGGGAATTAACGTAGATCTGAAGTTCACCTACCCCTCGACCGCCTAACTAGATTGCTTTCATAGTGGTACGAAAGAAACACATATTTTTAACGATAGCGTATACGGTGAACCAAACTAATTTGTTTAACTTGAGATACATAAAGGGACAATAAAGTGCGTCATCACGACCTCCATGGTCGAGTGGTTTGTACACCGGTTTTCAAGGTGTCGCCATCTCTGAGGTCCCGGGTTTGATCAGGTCTGGGTTTTTGTAGTTCCACCGTTGTCTCTGATTTCCATAACACAAGAGCTTACTTAGTATATATGTACAATGAATATGGTAGATAGGGACCATCACACCGAATAACTTTTACTATGGGACCGACTCTGAAATCCTGAAAAACATTCGCCGTTTCAGACTTTGATATTTTCGTTATTATTTTTGTATGAAACAGTTGTTTTTTTTTTTCGCGATTTCAGAGTTGGTCCCACATTAAAAGTTATTCAGTTTGATGGTCCCTATCTACCATAATCGGCATTAGGGTAGCCGATAGCTGTTGGTTAAAAATAGATATCGGCTACACCTAGCCGGCTAAAACTAGGTTTAGCCGTACTTCGGGTATTAGCCTTAACATATCCACAACGAATGGTCAAATACTTAAATAATGAGAACTAAGGAAAATTGTGGGAATATAATTTATACGGAACTCATTTGCAATATGCTATTCTATACAAATTTGTTAAAAAGCGCGAGTTGCTATTTTGTTAAATCTTCCAAATGCAAATTGTTTGTAGGCTAGTACTAGGCTTGCGATTTTTTGATATTTTTGTTTTGTTAATATTTCCTATAGTAAAAACCTATAGTGTTACCACACGATATTTTTTTGTATTTTTATTAGTCCTGTGATATTAAAGATAGACCTTTTTTTAAGATAAAGTGAAAATACTATTTTTTATTGTAGTTAAGGCGCTGTAGGTAGTGAAACTAGCGTCGCCACTACATTTATTTTTACTCGTAAACCAAGTCAATATTTAAAAAAAAAACATGTAATAATGTCTTAAATTGTTTCTAGTATTTTTTGAATAACTCTTCAACAGTTTTCATTCTTTCTGTAAGTTTTAAAATCGATTTTAGCTCAAAGTGGCCACTTTTGGCAATTATGGATTTTAAAACTTACAGAATTAATGATAACTGTTGAAGAGTTATTAAAAAAAATATTAGAGACAATTGAAAAGATTATTACATGAGCTTTTTTTAAATATTGACTTGGTTTACGAGTAATAAAAATAAATGTAGTGGCGGCGATAGTTTCACTACCACCTCGCCTTAATGAAAGTGAGCAACTGTGCCTATATTGACGTCTTAGAGTGAAAACTTCGTAAGTGTAAAAGAAGAAACTTTTCATGAGAAACAAATACTGCGTGCTGTAATTTTTTTTATGTTTTTTATTGTCATAGATGGCGTTACGAGTATCGAAAGAACAAATTAGTGAGATCAGGATATTATTATTATTATTATCATATATATTATCAGTGGAGGTGGCGCCACTTGCCATGTCAACAAATAGCTCCGTTATAAATTCACGGGAAAAATATTTTCAAGAAGTATTTACACCAAAAAATGTGTCGATTCCCTTACTAAGTGTGTAATAACGGTGAACAATTATTATCTTCAAGAAATTTCAATAAACAGTGCTAAAAAACATTAAATCAAAATATAAAAATATTGCAGTGACTAATAATTCAAAAAGTGCGAATAAATTATATGTACTATATAGTGTTAATGAAGAATATGCAAATTAAACAGTGATATTAGTGAAAATTAATAAAAAAGTAACATTAATCTTAATTATACTGTAATAATAACAGTTACGGCAATTTAAATACCGTCTTACATTATCATTACTGTGATGTGGTTTTAAAAACTGAGTTAAGAAGTAAATTATCTGAAAGTAAAAGAAATTAAAATTTAATAGTTTACGAAGTGAATTTAATACTTTATTGAAATCATTGAACCTGTGGCCACAACTGATATCTAGTGAGCAGTAGCGGAATAACAACAACAAACATCCCAAACATCACACGCATCTGGCGGGTGGCAGCGGAACTACAACAGAAAACACCGATAATAGCAGACGCATCTGGCGAGCAGTAGTGGAACCACAATTATAAACATCGATGATAGCACACGCACCTAGCGAGCGATAGCGATACTACGATAGTAAACATCAAAAGTAGAACAAACATCTAGCATCCATTCAAAGTGATCGAGTCCCAGACAGCAAGATATTATACACACCTAACCCACACCACAAGATGGCGTTACTCTGCAGAAAATGTAGTAAGGATATTTTAAAAAGAGATTATTTGAAATGTTGCGAATGCTTTAAATTCTATCATTTAGACTGCACGAGCATCAGTGAAAATTTTTTCTATTTGATGTCAGCCGATAGTAAAAATAAGTACAAATGCGACATGTGTATGAATAAAACTGAGGAAAGATCCCAATCGAATTCGCCACGAAATAACGTCACCGTTCGCAAACATAAAATAAATGTGCCTATTGAAAATTCCTTCGAAACCTTGTCAATTGAAGAAGATGAGAATGACGACTTATTTCACTCATTTTCATCAACCACTAACTTGAAATCGTCATAAAGCTGGCCCGACTTAAACATTGAAACTCTTAAGACAACTTTTGAAATGGAGAAAATAATATCCAACTTGAAGGAAAAATTAGAAATAGCTGAACAGGAGATAAACAATTTGCTGGAAGAAAATAAGGACTTAAAAAAAGAAATTCTGAACCATAAATTACACAACAACACAAAAGTGTTGTGTTCCACAATCACACCAACTAAAAGCACAAATAGAAGAAACAGATGTAATATGAATAATAAAATATTAAACTTTTCAGTTGAAAGTGAAAGTGATTCCCCAAAGGGTGAGGCGAATAACCACGCTTTATCCTCTACAAATAATATCCAAATATGTACTCAATCATCTAAAGTCAATACTCATCTACCTCAGACTATGAATATTAGTATTACAAAAGAACTAACATCTGATATTTCTGAAAACCACGAAATACAAAGCACCGACAGCAACAGCAGAGTACCGGTACCGTCAACTTCACAACAAGCCATTAACATACCGACATTATCACGTAATGAACTCAGCAAGAAAGCAAACATCTATATTATTGGAGACGAGCAAGTGCGTGGTCTCGCAATCCGTCTGTTAGAGTCGCGGACAGGGAAGTGGAACGACCAATATAATATTGTCGGTATTGTAAAACCCAATGCATCTTCGGTAGACGTACTAAGTAGTGCCCATGGTTTAGCTGGAGTGACTGAAGATGATATACTGATAATAGCGGTTGGTAGTAATGATAAGGACCCTTATATTTTATTTAGTAATTTGTGTAATTTCTTGTTTCAGTTTAAACAATCTAATGTTCTGTTACTAAATGTATGTAGCAGTCGATACTTGAATATTAATACTTTAAATGAAAATATGAAACTCTTTTCGAAACAGTATACAAATTGTAAATACATCGATATTCAACAGGGTAATAATCAGGGAGTTAACTTCTACAATATGTCAAAATTAAACTTTATCGTTTTTAAATTGAACATAGAAATTAATTACTTGAAATACGAGAATGATTACATTGTAAACGGTTTTAAAGAGTGCGGCAAAAAAAATCAATTTTTTCGTTAATAATTTAGTGCATACATCTTGTTCAAATTCACCACAAGCGAACCAGACAGAATATAATCTTAGTCAAATAACATTATTTCATCAGAATATTGCTAGTCTATGTAAAAAACTTGATCTAATGGAATTATTATTAAATGAATTTAGTGAAAATAACAGGGAGATAGATATATTATGTTTCAGCGAGACATTCGTAAGGAAGGGGTCGGAAGATAATGTTAAACTGCAGATTATAAACTGGTTGCAACTTATGGCCGTGATAAGAATAGAGGTGGGACCTGTATCATGATAAGAAAGTCATGGGAGGCGAAACCTCTCAATATCCCCTCCGGAATAATTACAAAACTGCATTTTGAATGTTGTGGAGTTGAAATCGTGGGTTAAAACCTTATCGTTTGCACAATATATAGAGTTCCCGACTACAAAACATCTTCGTTGGGTACTTTTCTACATAAACTTGAGAAGTTGTTACACTATTTAACAAGTAAATACCATCGAAAGAAAATTATCCTTTGCGGTGATTGGAACCTTGATATCCTTAAATTAAATAAACAAACAGAAAATTTAAAAAGTATTCTAACTAGCTTCAATTTTCAAACACACATTGATCAACCAACAAGAGGAGAGTCTTGTTTGGATCAAATTGCCAGCAATATAAAACAGGTAGAGTCAGAAATACATAATCTTGGCCTTTCAGACCATGAAACCGCACAAACTTTAACATTTAAAGCCAATAAACAAAAGTGTTTTACATCCTGGTTTGAATATAAACGAGATTACAATGCGGATAATATGAAAAAATTCTACAATTGTATTGCCAGTCTCTCTTTTTCAGAAGTTTTGGAATGTAATAACTTGAATGAAGCATTCACATGTTTCTATGACATATTCTGTATGTTCTATAAATTGTGTTTTCCTGTAATAAAAGTTAAAATAAATAATAGACCTGGCAAATTAAGATGGATTACGAAAGGTTTAAGGATATCAAGCAAACATAAACGACATTTGTACTTAAAATATCGGTTATTCAGTGCTAATAAAAAAACGCATAGGAATAATTTCCATCAATATAGTAAAATTTTTAAAAGATGTGTCCATTTGTCACAGAAAATTAATAATAATAGATTCATAATTAACAGCAAAAATAAAAGTAAAGCAGCTTGGAACACTATTTCTTCAACTCTATCAAACAAGATGAATAGTAACGATATTGATAAAATTACAATAAATAATTTGACGTATTCTGATCCCCAAGATATTTGTAACTCATTCAATAATCACTTTATTAACTTAACTAATCAAGAGATGCCTAACATTGACAATACGCACAAAAACATTAGCACTAACTCTCGTACAATCTATCTGAAACCTATTGACGAGACCGAAACATATAATATTGTAATGTCATTGAACAATTCTAAATCCTCTGGGTACGATGATATCGTTACTAAAGTACTGAAATTATGTGCTATATACATAAGTGTACCCCTTGCGCACATAATTAATTTATCTTTCTCGGAAGGTGTCTTTCCAGACGAACTCAAGTTGTCGGTAGTAAAGCCCTTACATAAAAAAGGGGATAGACGAGATATGAGTAACTATAGGCCTATCACCCTAGTATCCATACTATCAAAGGTACTCGAGAAGGCAATGCTAAAAAGACTCAATGATTTTATAAGTACATGTAACATACTACAGTCCCAACAATTTGGGTTTCGAAAGGGAAGCTCCACTGCTCTTGCTGGCTTTGATTTTGTAAAATATATAACAGAAAGTATTAATAATAAAACCCCTGTAGTTTCAGTGTTTCTTGATATGAGTTGTGCATTTGACTTCGTTAACCATGATAAGCTCTTACATAAGTTAGAATTGTATGGCATTAGGGGAAAAGCCTATGCATGGATTGAAAGTTACTTAAAAAACAGAAGGCAGTGTACTGATATTACAAAAAATTCTAAAAAAAATAATAATAACATTTTAATTAAAGAAACATATCGATCCCAATTATTATTTAAAAAAGCAGGTGTTCCACAGGGCAGTATCCTCGGCCCTTTACTTTTTTTACTGTACGTTAATGATCTTCCCAACGCCACGCCACATAAATGTATTCTTTTTGCAGACGACACTACTGTTATTGTCAAATGCGAAGGTAATAATGCTTTAGAATCCCTCACAAATACTGCTCTAAAAAATATTATGGAATGGTTGAAGGCTAATGACTTGAATGTTAATCTCGAGAAAACTAAAATAATGCAATTTCGATCATACGGCTCACCTGAACAAATAGTTAACATTTTTTACAATAATAAAAAGATAGAAGAAGTGGGCAGCTTCAAGTTTCTGGGATTCCATATTGACACACATCTTAACTGGAAAGGCCATGTTGATGTTGTGTGCAAAAAACTAGAACGCTTCGCCTTTGCTATAAAAAGAGTACGCCAAAATATTTCAGTTGAGGCTGCTCTAGCTGCATACCATGGCTACGTCTCGTCTGTACTTAGCTATGGAACATTGCTTTGGGGGAACTCCGTTGATGTAGAAAGAGCCTTTTTGATACAGAAGAGATGTATTCGTGCCTTAAGCAATATTTGGTACTTAGAAAGTTGCAAACCATTCTTTAAAAAGTATAATATACTTCCGTTACCCTGCCTTTACATTCGAGACGCTTGTCTTCTTGTCAAATCTTTTCCGAAGTACTATAAAACCCGTAAGGAGATAAGTATAAGACAATTACGGAAACAATATACAGACCTAATATATCAACCTCGCTGTCACAAGGACATATATAAACGAAATGTATATAATATGAGTATAGTTTTATATAACGCATTGCCACAATATCAAAAAAATCTAAATGGGGCTTTATTCAAAAATAAGCTAACCAAATGGCTCTTAGAAAAGTGTTTTTATAGTACTAAAGAATATTTAGAGTGGAGGAATTAGTTTGTTTAGTTAAGTTTTAAATTTTTAAGTTATAAACGTTTGCATGTCTGCGAGCAGGCTGAACACACGCGCATACTTATATTTAAGATCTGTAACAACTGTGTTTTGTGCAAATAAAATATTTGTATTTGTATTTGTATTTGTATTTGCGTTGCGATGTGTTCTTCCTAAAAAAGCAATAAAAAAAATACCAAAAATGCATTTCCGAAGTTTTCACTCTAAGGCGTCGTTGTTTAAATTTTTTCTGTATATTTCATTTATTTTAACGGCAGTTGCAACTCAAATAATAGTTAGGTACCTATACATTTTATAAATTTTAAATATTGCTTCGGTGTTATTTTCAGAGAATGAATAGCTTGAAATAAAAAGCTTTTTAAAAAAAGGACAACCACCTTCAAAAATCTTAAAAAACGGCTCTATAAAAGGCAAGAAATAATGTTCAAGTCGATTAATTAAAACACGTCTATTGAAGTCGGGTGGAGCTGGAAGTATTTTTTTTTTATTTATTGTATTGTTTATATTCTTAAAGCCCCACCCGACTTCTATAGACGTGTTTTTATTAATCGATTTGAACATTATTTCTTGCTTTTTATAGAGCCGTTTTTTAAGATTTTTGAAGGTAGTTGTCCTTTTTTTAAAAAGCTTTTTTATTTGAAACTTTTTTGTGGTAGGTATATAAGTGATGATTTTATAAAATAAAATGTTATAATGTTTCACATTTTTCAATGGTATACCCCGAGTAACTCAATTTCCACAAGAGTTCCGTTGGGCCTTCGCAGTTCAACCCTAGTCCAGCACGTCCTTGACAATAAATAGGTACCATACCTTGTTTTCGATTGTCATAAACCTACCAATATTTCAATCACTGTACAGTTCCTATTTAATTTTGAGGAGTTCCCTTGTGTATCTTCAAAATACAAAGTTCAATACCAATGAAATTAATATGGTATCATCCTTAAGGTGTCTTCTTTCAAACAAAAAAATAATCATCTAAATCGGTTCATAAACAAAAAAGTAATGGTTGAAAATCCGCCTGAATTCATATAAAATGGTAACGAAAACGACAGTTTTTTTCAAGATTACTTGAAAACTACTGAACCGATTTCAAAATTTCAAAAAATGGGACCAACTTGGAAACAAATGTCATGTTATAACGTTTGAATCATTTCAATCGGTTCAGCCGTCTTCGAGTAATCGGTGTACATACATATAAAAAAAAATATACGCGACGAATAGATAACCTCCTCCTTTTCAACTTTTTGAAGTCGGTTAAAAACTAGCGCGACTTTATTGAAAGTACCTACTTTGGTAGTTAGTTGGTATTTGGTTTGTTTTTTTAATCGTCGGGCAAAAATTCAAACGATATATGGTTTGTGTAATTGAATGTAGTTTTAATAAAACTGCGCTATCCGTTAAAAAGTGTTTTATTTCATGTCTAGTGAGCGCGTAAGCTTGAGAGGTGAATAAATAAATAGATTGAATCCACTTAAGTCAGTTGTTGTTAATATTATATTCAGAAATTTTCTCTTCCATTAAGCATTTCATAAGAAGCAAGAATATACACAATTAAATTAGGCTTTGAAATGTTGTAAGGATCCGTTCGCGTCATTAACTGCCATTTTCACGTAAAAGCTCAGTTTCAGTACCGTCTGCAAAAAATACATGCTTACTCAATATATTTAAAGTACCACTGAGTCCCTGTAGCTCAGTGGTCAAAATATTTGCCAGGATAGCGAAGGACGTGGGTTCGATTATCGCTTGGGCAAAGAACCAAAATATTATCTAGTATGCATTTTACCATACGAAATGGCAACGTGAATGTAAATTTTTAAAGTATTCCTTTAGTAACTTTTTATTTAAAATATTCTAGGCACAAATATAAACCTGCAAAGCGATATTTATTTATCGTTACTTATTTAAATAAAAAAAGTAAATAAAAAATAAATATTAGGTACTAATAAATAATAATTATTATAAGTATTATTTAATCGATGTTTCAAAATGGTTCTTGCTAAGAAGTTTTTTCCCACTATCCCCATTTTTCCCCACTAGCTACAAAACAATTGTTGGATGCATAAAGTGCTTTTTTGACCACCGTACCGTGAAAACGCTCCAAAATCACCGGCCATGAATATTAACGGATTGCAGCATAAATATTCAGAAGTGATTCAGAGTTTACATAAAACTGATATAAGCGGAGTCTGCAATATGAATTATTCACTCACTGAGTGTTAGTACAAAACGCGTTTTCATTTACCGATTTATAAATTTATAAATTTTTGCCAACATCTTGTACGTTGCGTTCATCTCAAGTGTGTTACTAATTTTATAGGATTTGCTTTTATGTTCTTCAGAAAACGTATGGTGAAAACTGAAGTGCTATTCTCTAACATACAACTTCACCTGTCAGTGATCGCTTCGTCGAATTTCTGACAGATGTCATATACCCATTACTGAGTCACTAGGCAAAATAATACCCTTCCAAAGAGTTTAACCAGTAATGGGAATATGACACCTGCCAGACAACGCTGCTGCAGCGACGAACTGAACGCTGCAAACTTTATAGAATAGTATTGCTGGTCCCTTTTTTACTTACCCTTATAAAAATATTATAGCATCCTCAAAATGTTTGTCATTTAGTTAAAGTTTGAAACTACTATAATTTAACTTTATGGTGTTTCTTTTTTTTTAATAAATGAGGATCAAAATATTACATATCATAACACACTTGACGTCAGAAAAATCGCACCTCTTCGTAAATAAGTTTAAACTTGGCCACCTGGAAATTCAGTTTCCTCTTTTTACCTATTTTTTTGCAATATTTGAGCAACTTCATGGGCAATAGTTTTCATCTTGGGTATTCCATTTTTAATTGAACTATTGAAGTGTGTTTTCTCCATCATCTCGATAGCGACTTTACCCGCATTTCCTGAATTGATCCCTTTTGTTTCCCTTTTACGGCGGCGCAAGCAATAACGCTTTAAGCGTTTAATTATGGTAACTGTTATGTTAATAAAATCAAACAATTATGAATTGAAAGTAAACTTATTATATTATGTACTTTCAAGAGATATCAACATTTACACAATAGAACGTTAGCTAGCAATAACATGTGGCCGAGCCTAAACTTACTTTCGAAGAGGTGCGATTTTTCTGATGTCGAGTGTATAAAAAAATATTCAATATATAATTATACTCGCCATTTTTCATTACTTTCCGAATAAATTCCACATCCCCGCCCAATATAAAACAAACAAGATTTATGATAGTTATAAACTATTTGCTCACTGTCTGCGTATGAAATTTAATTCAGATGATGTATGTTCCAATATTGCCCAGACAAGATAAATAATATTTTGCATAAAACTCTTTCACATATTGCTGAAAAAACTTGCTATTTTATGGGAAAGAATGATCAGTTTAACATAGCTACGGAATGGAAAATTGCCTGAATAATTATACTCTAATTTTATGAAGCGCATTTCTAATAAACATAAAAAATAAAAATCAAATTAATTCATATCAAAAATGTTAAAGTATTTTTTTCTTCTATTACCTTGTCACGTCTGATCTGCCCCTCTACTCAAATGGCCAAAATTCTATTCGTTAGAACGCTACGTTTACTATTAAAACTTTAAAATAATCAGTAAACTATAAAATTACGTGCCGTAAGCTTGACAATTCCATACAATACATCGAAGGCTGTAATTTATTTACATAAGTTTGCGACATGTGATTTAATCATCTATTGCTCAATTTAAGCTTTAAAAGTAGGCGTAGCGTTCAAACGAATAGAAAGTTGGCCATTTGAGTAGGGGGGCTGATCTAATGAAATTATAAAAAGGGGGTAAAAAAGGGAAAGAAAGTTCGTGCGGGGACCGAATAAACTCGACTTGAACGAAGAAGTCATGAACGGCCGCTAGTATTAAATAAAATTGAAGGTGCCCACCTAAAGGGTTTTGTGGCTGTAGAATTATATTAGGAAACGGTTAAATATAACCATTTCATTTACAATTAACAACATAAATGATAAGTTTTATTGCTACTATATCGTAAATCTTGAAATTCAATTATTGTGCACAGCATATATCCATATAAATTAATAAATACTCTTCTTCCAGGTTTATTTCATCCGCTTTGTTAATTTTTCATAAAGTCATCCCACGTTCGTACTCTGAATATCCGAACTCATATCCCCAAGCACAGCACTAGTTAAACAAACGACCTGCCTTATTACAGGAATAAATCAGGCGGAAGGAGAGATTTACCACGATTAATGGCTTATTCACTTACGTTTTATCGCACGCTTTTTAATTTCCACGCTTGCTTGCGTTATGGGGTTATTGGTAGTGCTAACTCAGTGCTTTTTCAAAGCCGAGCAAATGAAAAGGAAAAAGGAATTGCATTAGGTAACGGAGGTTTATTCATGTAAAGTTAGATTATTTACTTAGTTTTGTTAGGATTAGGTAGTAAAGTTAGACTGTACGAGCTCAAGGTTTCCTACTATTTTTATTTTTACACGACTGCCCAAAAGGAGTGTTCAGGGTTAATGTATGTTTGTGGGTATGTGAGTTTCTTTATTCCAGCATAACTTCTTAATGACTCAACAGATTTGGATGTATTGGGTATTGTTAGAATCCTTACATCATTCCGAGTGACACTGGCTATATTTGTTTTGAAAAAAAGACAATATGGCGACTGTACTACGCCATTTTCAAATGTGAAAAAAATATTTTTTCTTCAATTATTATAATATGGGGATCAAATGAAAGGCCTCAATGAGCACATTTCTAAAATATATAATTTGTTGTCTGCCTGCCAAAAACAAACTAAATAAAAAAGTTAAATAACAAGCGTCTTTGCAGTCGGGAGACCTCGTGTGACACTTGTTATTTAACTTTTTAGTTTGTTTTGGCAGGGCAGTCGTGTTTTGAATATTTTTTAAAATTATTTATTTTATATGTAATGGCTAACTAAGCTCAAAATATTGTATCTGAAATATATTAAGAAATCTACAGAGACATAACAGTGAAGTTCATATAACAGCTGTTTTTAAAAGAAAAAATACACACAATACGGCTTTATTTTGTTACTAGTCGCCACTCTCGACTTCTTTAGCGTGGATAGTTATTTCTCTTTATTCTTCTCTTTATTTATTATTTTTCTCTCTATTATTGTATAGTTATTTCTCTTAAAAGGTACCCTATGTCCCTCTCTGTACCTCTGACAACGTGAATACAACGTGATGATCGGTTGTGTATTTAAGACGTGTAACAAGCAAACAAACTGACTGACTTTCTCATTTATATTAAAAAAGCAGCCGCCCGCGACTTCGTCTGCGTGGAAAGTTTTTTGCTATCCATCGGAATCAATATTTTTTTTCGAGATGAAAGGTACTCTATGTCCTTCTCTATACTTCTGACAACTATGTAAAATTTCATGATGATCAGTTTAGTAATTTAATTTTCGCATTTAATATTATAAACTAAAGACTAGCGGCCGCTCGCGACTTTGTCTGCGTGGAATGTTTTTTGTTAACCCTCGGGATCAGTACTTTCTTTTTGGGATGAAAGGTACTCTATGTCCTTCTCTGTACCCCTGATAACGTGTATGTAAAATTTCATGACGATCGGTTAAGTAGTTAAGTTAAGACGTGAAGGCGTATGAAACAAAAATTTAAGTACTTAATACAAATAAAGTTACTTAACCGAATAAATTTATTGTTCTTAAAATAAAACATTAATTATATCCATTAATAATTCGTATTTCGTTCTCAAATATCCGTTGCATTTCAGCGCATCACTATTCGTAGCAAACGTCCCAGCCGCATTGCAGAAATAACTCAGTTTACACTTCGTTATTAATGGGTTATCCGGCACTTTATGGGACTGTTTTTTTATTAATTTTTCCATCGCGGTTATTCCCAATGTCCCCGTCCCGTCCGGCCTGGGGGACATTGAGAAAAGTTAAAAATGCATCGTCTGTTACTCTTTCATCTATCTTTTGAATAGTAAAAAACCCAAGCATATCCGATTCGTTTTTTTTAACCACTTTACAAGATACTATTTGAAATAAGTATTTTAGAGTATTAAATACATTATTTTACTATTATGTATTCTAAATAGTAATTTGTTTTGTAAATATGTTACTAAAACTTAAATCATTTTTTTATCATTTAATGCCATGTGAAATGTAATTTTTGGCCAAGCGAACACGAAGCGTCTCTGTTTCAGATTGGGCAAAAATAATTTCGTATATCCGTTCGGCTGTCCGTTTGTTCTCCTCTAAAGGTCGCATTTTTCAACTGATTTTTGTGAAATTTTGTAATTTTATTGTCGATTTCGTTTTTCGAAATTTTTCTAAATGTCGGAGATATGTTAAAGCGAGGCCTACAACAGCTCGCAGAGCCACTAGTTATAAGTTTAACTAGGCAAATCAAGTAACACTTTTGCATTTTTTAGAAATGCAACATATACTTTAATAACCCTCAATTGCCATGTAACACATTTTCATAGTAAAATGGCAATAACCCTTAGACTATCCCTCTAAAATTCCCTAATGGGTCTTAAAGACCGATCAAATTAAACAGAAAAGCGTCCAATATGATACCAAACTATTAAGTGATGGTAAAATCCACCATTAGTATGAACTGACCCAAATGACCCCTTAACAAAAGTTATGGGGAATTTGAGAACTCAATTAATTAAGGGTTGAATTAACTTGTTATTTTGTCTACAAATAACACGTAACAACGTTAGAATTTCTCTAAATTGTGTTTCCGTAGTCCTGAATTTGATAAATTCAAATGTAATCATTTGATTGATTTTAATCTTTGGTTTAGACTAGGGACCTACTCTGAAATCGCTATTTCATACAAAAAAATAATAACGATAATATAAAAATGTGTGAAACAGCAGTTTTTTTTCGCGATTTCAGAGTTGGTTCTCTAATCAAAGTTATTTAGTTTGATACCATCTGCTTCTTAGTCAATTAACCGTGTTAGGCATTGTGCCAGCGATTACATGTTGCATTTAGGCACTGAACTCAAAATTGTCCCTAGATCTACCATAATCTGGTTTAGCCATTAATTTTGTTACACGTTGTACTTATAAGTGAATATTTTTGTATGAATTCACAAAATAGACTTTACTACGAAATTGTCTCGAAAACAAAATATTATACAAAGAGTAACACGGATGCAGTCGCAATAAATTTACGGAATTTGCGGAAGAAACGTCGCGTCCGGATTTGGTTTCAGTCCTTTTAAAACTACGGAGAATATTTAAAATTGCAGGATGCTTTTCGCAGCTGGAAATAAGTAACAAAGGGATTATCTGGTTGACAAAAGTTTCGCTGAAAATAAATCAAGTGAAACTTATAAACTGACATTTTCAGCCAATAGTCAACTGCAAACGGTAGAATAATTTGAAAAAAATAATGGCACAGATTTTTTTAATAATTTCATAATAAGATATACTTGTAACTACTAACTGTACTGTACTAACCTTTTTTTTTTTTTTTTTTTTTTTTTTTTTTTGGGTCAGGAAGAAATGCTTTATGCATGCCCCCACCGTGGGGGTGGCACAGTGGGGTTATGTGGGACTCTCCCGCCGGGTTAGTGGCGACGGGTATACCCACTAAAACTCCCTGATGTGCCTCTCAGACAGGAAAAAACGGCGTGGGATCCTTTATGGGAAACAACCACACCGCTCTGTTTCAGCCCCAGCAATTCCGGGCTACGTCGGATTTGGAGGAGATGTCTGGACACATGTAGACATCTCCGCAATCGATACGAGGCCTGAGAAGCGAGCGAGGGTTCACCCTACCCCCGCCCGCCGGCCTGTTAGGTGGGGAGACGGTTGGCAAACCGACGTTGCCTTCTCCCAGGTCGTCTGCGTCGAATTGGGTCCGCTTCAGCGCTTGCTTCGCGTTCCCGTTCTGCGGCCTCCTTTAGCGACATCACTTCCTCACTAAAGGTAACCATGGCCTCCCAAGATCTTGGACTGCTCAGCATTGCAGCGATTACACAGAGCAGTGCCAGGTTCCTCCCAATCGTAGCTCTAAGAGTACGACGTTGCGGGCTCCAGGCCGCACATTCCTCTAAGGTGTGCTGCGCCGAATCTTCAGCAGCACCACACTCATGACATTCCGGGGTGGCTTCTCTACGAGCAATCTGGTGCAAATAATCCCCAAAACAGCCATGCCCAGTTAAAATTTGCACCAGATGGAAAGTAAGCGACCCGTGCCGTCGTGTTACCCATTCTTGAAGAACGGGGCGTATCGCGTCAATGGTGCGTGTACCATATCTAGCTACGGCCAAGTTGTCCGACCAGCCGCGTAAAACCTCTTCTTGCGCGAGTTCACGCACTCTGTCAATCTCTTCAATCGCAAGGCGATTTCCCAGTTCTCTCTGCTCGGTCTTATAGTGGTATACTTCCGCTAGGACCTCGGCTTCATTGTCCCATGGAGGAGTTCCCGCCAAAACACAGGCTGCATCCCCCGACACCGTACGATACCCCCTGATCGCCCTTGTAGCCAATATGCGCTGTGGTTGACGTAGCAGGGCTCGATTCTGTGGGGTTAGTGCATCTACCCATACAGGCGCTCCATATAGCGCCATGGACCTAACGACACCGGCAAAAAGGCGTCGACATGTCCCACTCGGACCACCCACATTGGGTAGAAGACGACTCAAGGCAGCCGCCGCACCCGTGAGCCGGGGAGCTAGCCGCTTGAAATGCTCCCTGAAAGACCATCGTCCGTCTATGAAAAGCCCCAAATATTTAATAAAGGGGTTGATCGGTATTCTTACGCCTTCAACTAAAATGTAAGAGTTGTCAGGCGGTTTTCGTCTGGGGCCGTGAAAAGCAATAGCTTCCGTTTTTTCGAGAGCGACCCTGAGCCCTAAGAGACGTATTCGATCGATGGCGAGCGTAGTGCTTACCGTGGCAAGACGCGCAGCCTCTTCAAAAGTACGACCTCTAGCGGTCACAAGTGTATCATCCGCGTAACAGATTAAATTCGTCCTCCGCGGAAGAGCCCCTCGCAAAACCCAGTTGTAGCCGAGGTTCCACAACAAAGGGCCTAACACCGATCCCTGTGGAACCCCGCACTCAACCTGATGAGTCATAAGTTCCCCGTTGCTGGCCACAAAGAGAACCTGCCTGCCCCGAAGGTAGTCTTCTATCACTCGCCTGATATACAGGGGGACACGATGATATCTAAGTGCCTCTAAGATGCATTCAAATGGCAGAGAATTGAAAGCATTGGCGATGTCTAAAGACACCGCCACTAGATATTCCCCCTGGTCTATTGCCTCTATCGCAAGCCGCTTGAGCTCTAAAATAGCGTCGACCGTAGAGCGGTTGGAGCGAAAACCGTACTGTTGTTCCGCAAGGTCTGGACCTACTTCTTGCAGATGCTCAATGATGCGCGCAGCGAGAATACGTTCACAGAACTTGGCCACCTCATCTAGCAGGACTATGGGCCGGTACGCCGAGGGTGAATCGAGAGGTCTGCCTTCCTTTCTCAACAAGCACAGACGACCTACTTTCCAGGCGTTTGGAAATTTACCGGCCCGCAAACAAGCGTTGAAAACCTCGGAGAAGCGCTCTTTGAGGTGTTTAAGAGCGATCTCTAATACGCGACCTGGAACACCATCCGGACCTGGGGCTTTCTTTTTCGCCTTAAGGCGATCCGTCGCAAACTTAATTTCATCATCAGAGACGAGTGGAATCTCCATAACGTCAATAACTTCGTGGATGGGCGAAACCATCGCAGGAGGTCGGAACTCCCCGGGGCTTGGAAACAAACCTGTGACGACTGTCTGAAGGAGCTGAGGCTCCATTGTCTCCGTGATAGGTGGAGCAGGAGGGCGCAGTTTATTGCGGACCATCTTGTATGGGCGCCCCCAGGGATCCTGGTCTAAACCCACTAGGAGCTCATTCCAGGATTCTTCCCTGGCACGACTGATGGCCAGTGCAAGTTGCGCTTTTGTATCTTTATAAGCTCTATGCAGCAGCTCCTCTTCTTCATCCGTGTGTAGATGACGACGACGACATCTTTTATGCGCTCTTCGGGCAGCGTTGCAATTTGATCGAAGTGCAGCGATTTCGGTCGACCACCAGTAAACTTGGGTCCTGCCAGATCTGGGACCTCTGCTGCGGGGCATAGCTGTGTCGCATATGGCCGTTAAATCACTACGAAAAGAGATGGCCATCTCATCGACATTTCTTTCCCCCTCCGGGGTAGGACACCAGCTTGCAACGATAGCCGCTTCCTCTGCTAGCTCCCGATCAAATCGAGTTAGCGTCCATCTGGGAAATTGTGCTCTGACTCTTCTAGGCAACGGGGTGTTGTTCGTCACCTGAGGAGAGGAAACCTTGAACCTGACATAGCGATGGTCCGAAAGTGTCTCCGTATTCACAATCACTCTCCATTCCTTAATGCGTCGAGCCATGGCGGGAGTCGCAAATGTAACATCCACGATGGACCCTCCTCGCCTCCTGACACATGTGTGAACACGGCCTCTGTTGCACACAACAAGACCCGACGTCTCAACCCAAGCAGCCAAAACTATGCCTCTCAGTTCAGTAACTCGAGATCCCCACGCAGAAGATTTGCAATTCAGGTCTCCCGTAACTATCAAAGGCGCAGGTGACAGTCGCCTGATAATCGGACTAAGCTGGTCGAGGTATGTTTCTAGTTCGGCTACCCCTCGGTTGGGTGAAAAATAGACACCTATTATATAGAAACCCCTAAATTTAACCACGACAAACCCCGAACCCCGTTCTACAACTTGGAAAGGAGGAGCACCAGCAGAGGTACAAACAGCGACAACCCCGTTTACATCCCCAACCCAGTTGTTGTGTGGTGGGATATAATAAGGCTCAGATATTACAGCCACTTCTATTGTATCCTCCGCCATTGCTTGTGCAAAAAGGTCTTGTGACCTGGTGGCGTGGTTCACGTTCGCTACGAGGAATTGGTAAGGGCCACTATCCATTGTTAGTTTCCATAGCCTCTGGCGGACTAGGCCGCTCTTCTTGAGTGGTGGTGGCCGGGGTCCCTCCGGCTGCCTTGTGCTTCCTCGACGGTGGAGCGCATTTTTTCGATCCCATACTATGGTCCGCAGGCCGCTTAAGATTAGCACAGATTGGACAGTGCGGCTTTGTTTGGCATTGTGCGACTTTATGACCAGCCTTACCGCAGCGAAGGCACAGGTCACTGCGGTCTATCTGAGCATTGCACCGCTGCTGAGTGTGACCCAACTCGAGGCAGCGGAAGCACATAAGCGGACGTGGCTCTAATGAACGGACGGAGGCTGAACTCCAACCAACCAAAATTCTTCCTTCTCCAACAATAACTCTAGCGGCACCAACAGGGCATTGCACAGAAACAGTGCCCATACCCCCCGGACCACTTCGAATTGTCCCCACCTTGACAGTTTCTTTCGAACACCCCCCTTTCGATGAGACTGCCTTTGCAATGTCCTCTTCCGTGACAGAGTCATCCAAACCAGAGATTCGAATGTCCGCACATTTAATCGGTCGCGAAACCTTTACGCCCTCTGGGAGAACTTCTTGAAGCTTTTGAGCTAAAAGATCAGCCTTATTTCCTGAGTCAGAGCCCGGTATTTGAAGAGCACGTGCTCCAGTGAGAGTAGTTTTTACCCTAACTCCGGGAATCTCTAAGTCGTCAAGGACAATGCTTTGCCTTGCCTTACCTATGACGTCAGAATAAGTTAAGCCCCGGTCTTTTGCGTCTTGCGGCAAAGTGATGACCACTGCCGTTGTGCGTGGTGGGCGTAGCTTGTTTTTCTTCTTTTTCGCTTTCTTCTTCTTCGCTTCTTCAGCAGCCCTTGGCTGCTTCCTTCTTCTTAACTTTATTTTTAGCCTTCCGGCTTTCTTGTTTTTGCCAGCCTTCATCATCTGCATCTCGGCTAGTTGATGGCACAGACTTAGGTGCAGGTGCAGGTGCAGGTGCAGGCGCAGGCGCAGTTTTAGCGTTCGAGGCTGGTGGTGCCTTCTTTGCAGACCCAGATCTAGGCACTGGTTTCGGCTGCTGAGTCGTCTTTTTCCCCTTGCCTTTTCCCTTGTCAGGTCGTGGTGCCGGAGCTAGAGATGGGGGTGGTGGTAACTCCGGGAAATCCGACATGTCTGTGGGCTTTAAGGCACCAAGAACTTCTTTCTTATTTTTGTCAGATGCTAGCGGCGGGCGTAACCGTTCCGGCGGAGGGAGCCGCGCCTCAATCGACTCAATTCTAGTGTTTACCATGGTACCCACACGTATCATGACATCTCTCATTAATTCTTCACTCAGTGTAGGTTTTGACGTAGGTGTTGACGACGCCGGCTCCATATCTACATCATTTGGTTGGCTGGGCGAACGTTCGACGCGGCACTTTTCCAAAGCGACTCGAAGCTCAGCCACTTCCTTCTTTAGTATGTCAAGCTCCGCTTGCTGACGAGCACACAGGGCTTGCAGTTTCACCGTCTCCTCGCTAGCTGTGCGCTTGACAAGAGCATCCACGACCTCAAAAATTGAGCTTGACGCATCCTTCAGTGACCGCTGGAAAGTTCCTTTGAGGTTCCTGGAGTGCTCAGCCACATGAAGGATAACGCCAATGTCCTCCTTCACCTGCTGCTTTAGAACTTCAGCAACCTTTTCATCAGCATCCAGCGGATTTTTGATGATTCTCTCAATGCCGCGGCGGGCCCTGTTCTCCCTCGCGGCTTGTGCCATAGACATGGAGTCTTCTTCGGCCTGCAGGATCAATTCCTCTCGGCGCGCTGCAACAAACTGGGACCTCGCCCTTACCAGACCCATAGATTCCCCGATGGTCAGGGAACGCCCTCTTCCACGATCGAGACTCGTCGTCGACAAAATCGACCCAGCCGACCTATCCGACTCCGAGTCTGAGCTGCGCGAATCATTCGCGCGCTGACGCTTATTGCCTCTGCGTGAGACACGTGGCTCACGGAATTTGCCACTCAGGCTTTCCGCCTTCAAAGTGCAGTCGGAGCCTGAAAGCCCACTCTCCACACTTCCTACTCTCTTCAACACAACTATTGGTTTTTTGGTTTTTAAATTAAGATCATCCATTTTAGTTCCCACGAGTACGGGTCACATTAACATGGTCCACCCGGGCAGAGGTGCCGTACCCGGGTAAGCCTGGGTTCTCGAAGCAGGGGGACGGCAAAAAATTCCCTGCTCCGTTGCCGTGTAGCAACTAGACTCCCTCTAGCCATTCACCCCCTCGCCATAGACTCGACAAAAAGCTTGGGGTTGGGGTTTTTTATGGAGGTTGTCTCCTCGCGGGGTCACCCAATTAAGGGCAGCCCCACCGGCCCTAAGACGTGACTAGGTCACCGGTTTTGCCGACGGTTGGCACAGGTGCCCGTCCGCCGATCACGTTTTACCGCAACCAGACGAACCCGCCGCCAACGCTCGCACTGCCGCTTCCCGGAGTCTCCAGGGCGCCAGCCGAGCCCGAACCGAGTCGCCGCTACCCAGAATATGTCTAAGACGCCGACTCGGAGCCTACACCACCCGCTAAAGCGGGAGACGACCAAGTGGTCCCCACCAGGTAATTTTTTCTGAGGTTGTCTTCCTCTCGGCCCCCATCCGTTGAGATGGCGGCCCTCGGTCCCGCACTACGTACGGGGTAACGAGTTAAGCAGCACCAGGGCAGAACTGGCACCGTACGGTGGCACTCATCCGCAGAGCGGATCGCAGCCCAAAGGCCGCCCACCTTCGTTGCGGCATCCCGGACCTCTCTCCTGGGAGAGTAGTGGGGAGCCGCATCCCCTTTTCTGGTTTTGGTCCACGCCGGCCAAAATGGCCGGTAGCCCCCATATCTGGGAGCCGTTCCCCTATCCGCCACCCGGGGGACGCGCCCGGTAGCAGACCCAGAAAACTGCCGCGGGGTACTGTACTAACCTAACCTAACCTAACCTAACCTAACCAGCAGCTTAAGTCCGTTAATTAAGCAGAGATGTTAAGGCGCTCCGTAACTGTAACCGAATCCGTTATAAAAGTTTCGGATAATTTCGGATAGGGGCGGAGTCTAACGGCCGATTTCAATAACATATCCTCAGTAAGAGTTAGGCTTACTAAAGCTTTGTTGCCTAGATAATATGCCTGCTCAATGATGGGAAATAACAGCAGTTGCCTAGTAACAGTACCATATAAGTAGGCGTATCTCTTACTAAAGGTAGATTATTGTAGTCGGCCGTATATGAGACACGTTATGTACGACAAAGCGCGCGCGTTCACAATTTCTTAAAAAATTAATAACCGTATCCGAAACTAACGAATAATCCGAAATTATTTCATATCCGTAACCGTATCTGAAACTGGTAGGTATAATATTATTTCTATATCCGTATCCGTATCCAGATCCCAAATTTCATAAGCATTCATTGTCTCTCAAATTCAATTCCTTTGTTAAAAAAGCTTTTCCGCCAACTTCAAGAACACTGCAATTTGAGTTTACTATGCAAATTAATCCAATTAGTTTTTGTGGCGAAAAAGCTGAATAAAACGTGGAAATTCTGTTTTTTGTAAACTAGGATAGGTACTTTTAGTACCTATCTAAAATTAGGCTGGAGTTTCTAAATTTTAGTTTTTTATGATAGTTTTTGAATACGGATAAGTCTTACTCTTTAAACTCAAAATAATAGGGGTTAAAGTATGAAATTGCCGATTTTTTTCTCAAACACAGAGGCTCTCATATCTTCGAACGTTAAAAAAAGTACCTATCTTAAAAGTGACTACTTTTTTCGTTAGCAGAAATGCAACGAACTAAGAATTCTAACGACCCTCCGTGGGTATATAGCGACAAGGTGGACCGACGATCTGGTGAAGGTCACGGTGTGCGCCGCTGGATGCGGGCAGCGCAGGAACGATCGTCGTGGAGATCCTTAGGGGAGGCCTATATCCAGCAGTGGGTGTCGTGTGGCTGATATGATGAAGAATTCGAAGAAATCACAATTTAATTTGTTGTAACTTAGCTGATACTATTTTTTTTACACTAAAACATGTGGAATTAGTCAGCTGTGTGTTTAAACATTTGTGCATAAAAGTTTGAAAAACATTAGCGTTCATGATTGTGAAATGAATTAAAACAATGTATCGACTGTTTTACTTGGTGCTGATGTTAGAACAGCAATTAGAAAAATGACGAGAGGGTACAGACAATGCCTGCTCTGTACCGCTCTGGGTTTTTCAAATTAATAACGTCGAAAAAGCCTGTGTTTCAGAGCACCGCTTGCTCTGTATCACGCGGGGTTTTTCAACAAAAAAATTAATAATATCATCCTAAAAAGCCTGTGGAACACAGACACCTTGCGCTGTGATCCACAGTGATTTTCTAAATATAAATACCCCGAACGATACAGACGCGTAAATCACTAAGTATCGTGAAACTTGGATGTTAAACTAAAATATCAAATCTCTATTATCAAAAAAACTTTTAACTCGTCAAAAAAACATGGGACATAATTTATTTTTGGTAGGTCCTTTTAGAAAGAAATCCCCAAAGAACAGCTGTTTTATCGTAATTTGCAAAATTTCTCGAAAACGGCATAGCACAATAAAACTTTTCATTTTACCTACCTTACCTAAAAATGTGTGTAATGTGTGTAGAGAATTGAAAATATCCTACCATAAATATTATTAATTGTGAGTTTTACAAAAAATAATATTTTTATAAAAGAAAAGTATTTTGTTAGTTTTTCGCAATTTCCGAGTGCAATAACTAACAGCCGAACGTTATTTCATTTTTTTTTATTTCGTTTGATAATGTTTGTACCTACAGTCAACAGCACATCAGACTTAGACTATAGGTACTTGACCTTGTGACCGCCTTTATGCCGTACGTTATAAAAGCTGTTTTGCAGTTCAACTGTTTAACTTAACGTGCTGTCTTGTATACCCACATCAAACTCTCTAAAGTTTCATACTGGTTTAATAGCAATAATTTAGCACTTAACCCCAAAAAAACTAAATGTGTAAAATTTTCATTACCTAATGTTGAGCAGACAAAATTAAATATTAATTTGAATAACGATGAAGTCGAGTTTATTGAGAGTACAAAATTTCTAGGTATTACACTAGATTCTCGACTGCAATGGGATCCACATATTGAAGCCTTGTCAAGTAGACTTAGTTCAGCAGCATTCGCTGTTAAGAAAATAAGGCTTTTAACTGATATTGAAACGGCAAGGTTAGTATATTATAGTTATTTTCACAGTGTAATGTCTTATGGACTGCTATTATGGGGCTCAGCTGCCAGTATTGAAAATATTTTCGTACTCCAAAAAAGAGCTGTTCGCGCCATATACAATCTTCGGCGAAGAGATAGCTTGAGAGAATTGTTTAAAGAAATAAACATCTTAACTTTGGCAGGCCAATACATATATGAAAATTTAGTTTATGTAAGGAAACACTATGATTCATTTCCTAAGAACAGCAATATTCACCAGTTTAATACAAGAAATAAAGATAAACTTGCCGTTCCAAGATTTAGGCTTGCAAAATCTAGAAGTTCATTTATGGGGAAAGGCATAGCCTTTATTAATAAAGTTCCGCAACAAGTGATTGATCTGCCTTTGCATGAATTTAAAATCCATGTTAAAAAAACGCTCATGGGTAAAGGTTATTATAAAGTAGATGATTATCTTAAAGATCAAAATGCGTGGAAATGATGTAACACATAACTTGCTACTATAAGTACTTTGTTGAAGTAATATAATAAGTCTATGTTGTTGCCAATAATCCTGTCACCCTGTTGTAATTATCTGGTAACGTTATATTCAAGTTTGTAAATATCGTTACTTATGGCTGTTACAGCTGATAAGTTTCTTGCGCCCGTTCTTCTTGTCAGCTAAAAAAAGTCTGGAACGGGTGGAAGGAAAATATAGACGATTCAAAAGTACTTAATAATTAAGTTTATTTGAATAAAGCTTATTTGACTTTGACTTTGACTTTGAAAGAGTACTTTTGTAATATAGGAAACTAGCTTCTGAAAATCCTAAGAGAACCTTCAACCAGGATCTGACCAGTCATTTTTACGTTTCCCGTTCCGGTTCCCGTTCCCGTTCTGTTCCCGTCCGTTCCCGTCCCTTTCCTGTCCCGTTCCCGTACCCCTTCCGTTGCCATTCCCGTTCCCGTACCGTTACCGTCCCGTTCTCGTTCCCGTTCCCGTACCGTTCTCGTCCCGTTCCGTTCCCGTTTCATTCCCGTTCCATTCCCGTTCCCATTCCATTCCCGTTCCGTTCCCATTCCGTTCCGTTCCGTTCCGTTCCGTTCCGTTCCGTTCCGTTCCGTTCCGTTCCGTTCCGTTCCGTTCCGTTCCGTTCCGTTCCGTTCCGTTCCGTTCCGTTCCGTTCCGTTCCGTTCCGTTCCGTTCCGTTCCGCTCCGTTCCGTTCCGTTCCGTCCCGTCCCGTTCCGTTCCCGTCCCGTTCTCGTCCTGTTCCCGTTCCCGTTCCTGTTCCCGTGCCCGTGCCCTTGCCCGCTCCCGTTCCCTGGATGTGCATGTCCAGGTCCAGGTCCATGATGTGTCATGTCCACCGTGTTGGACTTCAAAATAAATGTCATTTTCGCAATCACCATCCCATGAAACCTCATGAACGACATCCACATCGATTTTCATGTTTACTTACCCTATTTACACCCTAAGGGATGATTTTCAAAATAACAAAATGTGTTTGCCTATTTATTTTAAGACATGCTCCTACGAATTTTAAAGTTGTAATGTCTATTTTATATTCTTTTTCCATACATTTGAACCTCATTTTCACCCCTTTAGGGGTTAAATCATGTCCACCGTGTTGGAGCTCTAAATAAATCTCATTTTCGCAATCACCATCCCATAAAATCTCAAGAACGACATCCATATTGATTTTTATGTTTACTCACGCCATTTACCCCTAAGGGGTTGATTTTCAAAATCACAAAATATATGTTTGCCTATTTATTTTTAGATGTGCTCCTACGAAGTTCAAAGTTGTAATGTCTATTTTATATTATATTTCCATACAAAATTGGAACCCCATTTATTTATTTATTTATATTTATATAGGGGTTAAATCATGTCCACCGTGTCAGACTTCAAAATAAATCTCATTTTCGCAATCACCATCCCATAAAACCTCAAGAACGACATCCACATCGATTTTATGTTTACTCACCCCTATTTACCCCCTAAGGGGTTGATTTTCAAAACCACATAATATATGTTTGTTTATTTATTTTTAGACGTGCTCCTACGAAGTTTAAAGTTGTAATGTCCATTTAATATTTTTTTCCATACAAAATTTGAACCCCATTTTCACCCCTTGAGGGGTTAAATCATGTCCACCGTGTTGGACTTCAAAATAAATGTCATTTTTGCAATCGTCATCCCAGAAAACGCCAAAAACGACATCCATATCTATTTTTAGGTTTACTCACACCATCCACCCCTAAGGGGTTGGTTTTTAAAATCACAAAATATATGTTTGCTTATTTATTTTTAGACGTGCTCCTTCGAAGTTTAAAGTTGTAATGTCCATTTAATATTATTTTTCCATACAAAATTTGAACCACATTTTCACCCCCTGTGGGATTAAATCATGTCCACCGTGTTAGAGTTCAAAATAAATGTCATTTTTGCAATCGTCATCCCAGAAAACCCCAATAACGACATCCATGTCTATTTTTAGGTTTTTTACCCCTTTTCACCCCCATTTCATCCCCGTAGGGGTTGAAATACTAACAATAACAATATACGTTGCGTTGGATTCCCATCCATAAGCCTAAATTATATATTTAGCAATTTTTACTTCGAAAATAAAGGATTTTCTTCAATTCACAACTTCATCCCCCTTTTGACCCCTTCGGGGGTAGAATTTTGAAAAACGCCGAGACCCGTATTTATTATTTTCAATCGTCAGTCTAAACACAAAATTTGATGATCCTAGCTTCAAAACTGAGGGACTTTCATACAAACTTTCATCCCTTATTTCATCCCCTTAGGGATAGAATTTTCAAAAATCCTTCCTTAGTGGATGCCTACACTGTATAAGGTATCTGTGTGCAAAATTTCAAGTTTCTAGGTCCAGCGGTTTGGGCTGTGCGTTGATAGATCAGTCATTCAGTTTACGATTTTATATATTAAGATAAAGAATCTTGCTGGCTTTTTCTGTTAACAAGAAAATTATAATCACTGATAATGTGTTTTTTGTCTTTTTTTGTAATATTCTTTATTTATAACAAAAATATTAATGAAAAAATAATAAATCGAAATGAAAAACACATTAAGTATCACAGAAATATTACTTATGTCAGATTAGTGATACAATAAAACATTATTAGGTATTGTTTATTAATTATCCAAGAAACTTCTCTATCAAGCTACCGCCCGCGACGTTCTTAGGAACCAAAGTCTGCTATATTTTAATCCAGGTTAAAAAAAAATATCTGTGTGCCTTTCATCCCAATCCATCCCATTTAGCATAGCCTGCCATTTTTATGGGTTTAAGAGAAAAAATATTTTAACATACACAATATATTAATATTAATTGTAGGATAAACTAAAAAAATATACCACTCAAAAAAATATCGCAAGTATGACTATAAATTACTATTTTAATATTCTACATAATTTACCGAAACATGAAGAAGGAATACTTTAACCACAACTGTAATTTTCTGAATTGTCTGTGTTCCACTGGCTTTTTACGGTGATATTATTAAATTTTTAGTCGAAAAACCCCGCGTGCTCCAGAGCAAGCGATCCTCTGAAACACACAGGCTTTTTCTAACGTTATTAGTTAGAAAACCCCTGAGCGGTACAGAGCAGGTAGTGTCTGTACCCCAAAGGCATTTCTAATATCGCCTCCGGGACACGATGGGCTCGGCATAGAACATCTACTGCATGCTGGTTTTCACCTTCCGCGTGTGCTTGCGTTATTATTTAATTTATGTATCAGTCACTCGTACCTACCCCCTGATTTAATAGAGACTCTGGTAGTTCCCATCGTTAAGAGTAAGACAGGAGACGTGTCGGACAGGTCGAATTACAGGCCAATCTCGCTAGCGACCATCATAGCGAAGGTACTCGACAGTGTGCTTAATTCACATCTAAATCAGCACATACAGTTGCATGACGCTCAGTTCGGCTTCCGACCAGGTTTGTCAACAGAAACTGCTATTCTTAGCTTAAAGCATACTGTCGGGTACTACACGCAGAGACGAACACCTGTCTATGCGTGTTTTCTCGACTTGTCACGAGCATTTGATATGGTCTAGTATGACATATTGTGGCAGAAACTGTGTCGGACGGGGCTACCGGAGGAACTTACTCGTCTTCTCAAATATTGGTACCTGAACCAAGTCAACTATGTGAGGTGGAGGGGTGAGCTGTCGGATCCTTGTAGGCTAGACTGCGGCGTTAGACAGGGTGGGTTGAGCTCTCCCTTAATTTTCAACCTGTTCATAAACGAGCTAATCGAGAGGCTCAGCGGCATGCATGTCGGGTGCTATGTGGATGGAGTTTGTGTTAATAACATAAGCTACGCCGACGACATGGTGCTGCTGGCCCCCTCGGTTGGAGCGATCCGAGAGCTACTCGTGGTCTGCGAGTCCTATGCCGCCTCACATGGGTTGATTTATAATGTTAAGAAGAGTGAGTATATGGTCTTTCAGGCAGGAACCAGGTGCCCGTTAGTCTTTCCACCTATTAAATTAAACGGGGCTGTCTTGAACAAGGTACAGCAATTCAAGTAACTCGGGCACTGGGTTACAGAGAACCTGAAGGACGATGTCGATATTGAGAGAGAGCGCAGAGCATTGTCGATTAGAGCAAACATGCTGACCCGAAGATTTGCACGGAGTACGGACGCGGTCAAAATATCACTTTTTAAAGCATACTACTCTTGCAGTATTTGGGTTAAGTACGCAAAGAAATCGCTCAATGCTCTGAAAGTGCAGTATAATAATGCTTTCAGAGTGCTGCTGGGGCTGCCTCGCTTTTGTAGCGCATCTGCCATGTTCGCTGACGCGTACACGGACAGTTTCTCAACAGTTATGCGCAAAAAAATGGTTTCCTTGTTAAACAGAGTGAAGGTCGGCACCAACACCATTCTGAGGGTCATTGCTAATAGGCAACATGTTTGCCCTTTAATGTGGCATATGGCGCAATCTACAATGTCTAAATTAGTTATAGAATACTAACATAGTTTTTAGGGATTATTGTTACTAACAAATATGGATCTTGTTGTCTGAATAAATAAATAAATAAATAAAAATAAAATAAAATGTAAATAAGGAAAAAGCAAATTCTTTAAAATCTTCCATTTATTCGCCGTTTTGTAACGGCAATTTCGTACTTAAACCCTATATCAGAACGTACATATTGTCCTTAAATCAACTTAAACTTTATGTAAGTTAACATTGTCTCATATAATCTTAATATATATTCAATTTCAAGTAAAACTTGTATCACAGACGACCAAAGTTAGTTAAATTAAACTTGTTTCCGTTAGCATCCCACAATCAGAGGGCCTATTACAAAAATTACAAAAAGGAATCTCGATAGTCGGACGATGTTCGTTGATTTTGATTACACATGAGTTAATAATGTCACGGAATAGGACGAACATCGGACGCTTATCGCAATGCCTTTTTAACCGACTTTCAAAAAGGAGGAGGTTCTCTGTTCGTCTGTATATTTGTTTTTTTTTTGTGTATGTACCATGGGCAACAGCGACGCTTAACCACTGCTAAGGTCAAAATCGCTTGCACGCCGCGCCGTCACAACCATACGTTTAGTTCGTGTAGGGGCGATACGCGCGCACACGAATTTTGTTGCAAACTGGTTAAGCGTCGCTGTTGCCCATAGTACATCGATTACTCCAAAACGGCTGGACCGATTGAAATGATTCAAACGTTATTACATTAGGTAAAGTCCCAAGTTGGTCCCATTTTTTTAAATTTGGAAATCGGTTCAGTACTTTTCAAGTAATCTTGAAAAAAGCACGAAAATAGGGCCATTTCCTTGTGGCCAAACTAAAATGCCAAACTAATTTGGGCACGAGGAAAAGTATGATATTGTGTGAATTACCTCGATGATGATAATGTTCGTATTACTTCTTTGTTTATGAACTGAATAAGATAATTATTTTTTGTTGGAAGAGGGATATCTGTGTAGTTCTTTAACCGACTTAAAAAAAGGAGGTTCTCAGTTTGACCCGTATGTATGTATGTTTCTTCGCAATTATCTCACGTTTGGCTGAGCCGATTTTACTATCTAAATAATATACCTACAAGGTACCTACACTAAAAATAAAAAAATAAAAATTGTTTAAAAAAAAACAAAAAACCGACTTCAAAAAACCTACCTCTAAAAAGCAAGAAATAATATTCGTAATAATAAAAACACGTCTATAAAAAAGGAATCTGTACTCCAGCCCCACCCGACTTCAATAGACGTGTTTTTATTATTACGAATATTATTTCTTGCTTTTTAGATGTAGGTTTTTGAAGTCGGTTTTTTGTTATTTTTTGTAATAAGCCCTCAGAATACATAATTCGAAGTTCATTTTGTCTTTGCAAAGTTGTAGTACCTACATAGGGAAGCCACAGAGCCGATTTCACCGCTTAAATTGAACGCGCACAATGGACAACCTTTCAAAAATATAATATGTCGTTTTCACTTTGTATAATGAAAGTAGATACAAAATTAGGGGACACGTATTTTTTATTTAAACTTTTAATTGTTTTTTTGTATATTAAGAGCCAAATTCACCATTGATTTTAAACGCGATTAATATCACGTTTTACGTAATGTAGTTTAAGTGTCGAGTTTGATACCCCGTTCCCCGTTTATTCCAAAAATCAATTTCACCAGGTCATTAAAAAAATTGAATCAAGATTTAACAAGGCATTGTTTATAACATAATTGTACATTTTTGTAACAAATTTTACTTTGTTGTTATGACAGTGACAGCCTTAAACTTGTTTTTTGACAAAGCGCGTTTAAAATCAATGGTGAAATTGGCTCTAAATCACTGTTTGAAATCTTACTCATTCTAAAAGAGCGTAAGTACATTGTCAGGAAGTTGAAATGTGTAGCTTTTGCCAAAAAAAAATCAATTCTGATCTTATCTGTGACAATATGACACCATGATTTCGATAGTGATGTGGCATGGGATTTCTGTAAGTGATGTCGATAATAGACAACATTTTCATTTTGAGAAAGTCGACGTTTAAATGTCGTCAGCTTATATAAATATTTTCAGCTTTTTTTATATTCGCAGCTAGATAGCACTTCTATTTTGAAAATGTTTCCAAATTCGGGATAAATTTATTTTTTAAGGCCAGTTTTTTTTAAATATATCCAATATTTCGAAAAACTGGCCCGATTAAAAATTCTATATAATTTTCGAACCTGCTCAGAAAATTTGCTCAACCTGCTCAACAAACAAAACGTGACAGTGACAAACACCCCCTGTTTTTTTATTATTTAACTATATGGAGGTCGTAAGTATTATTTCGTTGATTACACATCTTTTTACTTTTTAGAATTACTATCCAATATAAAATGTAAAAAATCGACAAAAACTAATTTAAACAAAGTATTTATTTGTTTCTTAATCAATCACGAAAAAAAGGCTGAACTCATTTTGGATAAAAAGCACACACATAGTTTATAACCTAGCGGAAACTAGTCAAGGAAATAAAAAGAACACGTTAAAAATATCAGTGTTTATTATTTTAAGGCGTTCACTTTTTTCACTCTTTCTAGTTGTCGCTGCAAACTAGGTACATAGGTAATTGCTTCATGTTGATAGCTCGCAGGCTCTCCTGACGTGTTACGTTTTGTGTTTTGTTGGATAACGGTGGCGCCTAAAACAAAGAAATTGAGCTTGTAGTAGTACCTACATACAAAACATTATGTTACAACTGATTTGAGTTTTCAAATGTAAATTACGTGATTATTATTTATTTACATAAAAGAAAGATGTGCCAAGCCATGTGATGGTTTTCTACTTTTTGTCCCCATCAAATATAAAGTAAGAAAGTACAATAAAACAAATATTGATATAGAAATGCACATCACTAGGCGAAATAATATAACCTCTACGACATGTAATAAAAAATCTGATATTTGCAAAATCAGCAAAGAACTGGACACAAACGACTATTTGCACAAATTATTAGTATATTATAATAGTTTCAAGCTATTTACACTACATAAAAACATCTAAAACAATATAAACTTACCGATGAAATCATAATGTTTATTGATTATTTTCATTTCTTCCTGTGCGAGATTTATAGCCTTTAATCACACAAGACATCATTTCACTGATAACGCATAAGTATCCCAAACAAAGCTATGACTTTCTTTTAAGTTTATCACAATAATATTTTATAAATTTCTACATTTTACTAGTGTGATCAGCCTTTCTATTGTCTAATTTCAAAATCTATCGCAATCGCTTTCAGGATGTAATACATTGATGCTTCTTTTTGGCACGAATAAAAACTTACCAAAGAAATGCAGCAATGTGTCACATCCATCTGTCAAATGAAAGCGATTGCGATGGATTTTTAAATTAGACAATTAGCCCCCTGAAATACGCTTGAATGACATTCTGTCACTATGATTTATTATGACAATAGATTTTATTTTTTAATGAACGCACAGATAATATAAATACAAGACAAATAGACTCAACTCAAACATCCTGACATTCCCAATTTGGACTAGATTTTAGTTTTTTTTAAATAACGTAAAAAATACTGAACTAAAAATTCTGAAAAGAAAAATATGAGCTTAGAACACTAAAATCTCGAAATGGTTTTCTAATTTTAATACTTTCTCAAAATGAAATGTTGTCCATTCGAGTTAACCTCAGCTCACGCGCTTAAACTTTTGAACTTGGTTTCAGTTTCTGAACGGCCGATTTACGACGGTTAGCGTATTTGAACTTATCTATGGTTTGAACACGTTCAAGAACTGTCTGTCATCTGTTTGCCATGATGTCTTCTTCTTCTTCTTTTTTGTTTTGGCAATCTACTTTCCTCTTGGAAGTAATTTTTGCCAGTGTCAAGTGTTGAATAGTTCAGTGGTAGATAATATTGTTTCATTGCCATGATTGTGGAGTAGGTACGTTGTACATGGCAGAATTGATTATTGCATAGAAAGAAATAAGTAGTGAAAAGAAATATTCTTTTCGTATTTGAATAAAAAAAAGATGAATAGAGCCTTGGCTAGTGCCAATGCTCTATTCATCTTTTTTCTATTCACCTTTTTTCCTCAACCACCTTTCTTAATTTTCCATCATCAGATCAGAGCCCGTTTAATCCTGGGCGGAGAACCAGATCTTCAAATTTACCTCGTTTGTATGAAAATAGGCCTGTGTGGTGCGATTTGTCTGCTCTCGAGTTTATTATGTTTTGAATTACGAGCGGCGCCTTTAAAAACAGTAATTAAACACCCATTATAATAATAAGCGTTCAAAACATTATGAATCCAATGCCTAATAATGTTTTATAGGCACCGTAAATCAAAACATAATAGATTATTGTAAAGTACACTTACTTACCTATGACCTACCTAACTTTTACTATTATGCTAGTAGATATCCCGTTAACTACATACCTAGTTCTTCTACATACAACTAATAATAATAAAGAAAAAACGGACAACAATTTATTTCACTGATTTATTACCTACCATGTCAAAAATTCACAATTCACAAGTTTCACGACACTTACTAACATGCATTCAGTACCTAGGTACTTAAATTATTATATCCACAATCCGTTCGAAATAAAAAATCAGTCGTGTGTGCGATGCGGATCGGTGCAGACGCATACTAAGAAATTAGAGAACGCGTAACGCGGCCAAGTGCCGCTAATCGTATTACGCCATGAGTGACAAACTTGTGGCAAATGAACTCCTGGCGTTCCTACAACAAAAGCTGGACGTCATGGATGAGGTGAGCGCACTGCAAATTTGCAAGTCCAGCTTCAGCGAGGACGACGTGGCCACGGCGAAGAAACTCTTGTTCGAGTCTCTCGACAAGAGCGACCAGATGGTGTCCCGGAGACGTGACGGGACACAGAAGAGCTTGCAGGAGATCATCACCCTGTTCAAGGAAACCGACCCCGATGACGTGCCGACGTTCGTGGCGAGGGACCTCAACAAGCTGCCTCCCGTCACCTTCGATCACGTCGATGTGACCTGCCTCCTAAAGGACATCGTGTCCCTTAAGGCGAGTTTGGCCGAATTGATGTTGAAATTTCAGTCATCTGAAAATACGGTGAGTGAATTGCGTAAAGAAGTTGACGATTTACGTGAATCACTCGCCGTAAGTAGGTCAAATGTCAACACTCGACGTGGGGCCTGCTTCGATACATCTATGACGTCGAGTTGCAAGTCAGCAGTTTCGTCGCCGTCTCCGCCACGACCCGAACGAGCCCGAGCGCCACCGCCGCTGCCGCCGGCCGCGAGCGCCGATCCCGCGAGCTATGCGCCACCCGCCCGCGCCCCGCCGCTGCCGCCCTCTACCGCGATGGAGCCGGAGACGCGTGCGCCCGTCAGCTGTCGACGCGACTTTGCTGCTGTTGCGGCCGCCAATTCAAGCTCGCGGTCGCAGAAGCCAGCACTCGCCGATGGGAAAGCTCCTTCGCAGGATGTTGTCCGACCGGGCCAAGATGAAGACGGTTTCCTCGAGGTTCGGAACAAGAAGCGACAGCGTCAGCGAACGAGACAGAATCATCATGGCACCGCACCGACAGGGCCCAACTTCCTGCTGCGAGCTGCCATACCGACTACGGCTGTGTACCTGTCCCGCCTGCACCACACCACCACCGTGCAGGATGTGATAGAGTACATAAAGAAGAAGGCTAACTTTTGCTTGAGAGTTCAGCCTCTGGAGTCGCGCCATAACACGAATTTTAAGTCGTTTGTGGCGCGCATCCCGACCACCAGGCTGGACACTTTCATGAAGGAGGACTTCTGGCCGCAGGGCGTGGTATACAGGCGCTTTCGAGGGACATTGCCTTGTGCCACCGAACTGACACAGAAAGTGCCAAATTGAGTTTAAACTAACGTAATATTAAGTTATATTTACTAACAAAATTGTCTATATATATTATATTTTAGTTTTAAGGTATGTATCTATGGGCCATTGTTGCCTGATAATAAATAAATAAATAAATAAATAAATAAAAAAAAATAAACAATTGAGCAAAATATCACTGCGGAAAATAAAAATACTGCATAAAACTCAAAAATATCAGATAAACATTGTTTTAAAATTGACAAACTGACAAAAACAAATTCCATAGAGAAATTTGACAAAAATCAAAGAGATTATAAGTCAGTGTTTCCACTACCAAGTTTTAGTTTTACCCTAAATAATTTCGATCATTTCAAAATTAAAAATTATACTTGGGCCAGAAAGAATTTTAATGGAACTAATATTTTTAAGTACAAAAGATAGTCAATGTGATTTTGAAGTGTTGACCTATGCAAAAGAAAGTTGTTATAAATTATTGAAAATAATAAAAATTTTAAGTTATTGAAAAATAAAGTGGCGACTCTTTACAAGCTGTTTATTGTTCTAAATTTAAAAAGACCGCCGTAAACTTGACATCAAATTTTTCATTACTTACTTTTGTTTTTGACGTTCTTGACAACTGACCCTGAAATTTATTTTTTGCGTTGGTAATGAATGAATAAGTGCGTAGCCTATTTCTTTAAATTCACTGAGTAGGTATGTTTCACAGGGTTCACACCACGAGTGAATGTGGTTTGCGCCACGAAGAATATCATGATCTGTATTTTTTTTCCCATTTATGAAGGGAAAATTTCTTTAATTGCAATACTTTGAACGCAACTTCATCCTTTGTCAAAGCTGAACTACGGTTATCAAAATGAAGACGGTGAAACCGGTGCAACGTAGACCGCGATCAAAACGAATTTCTGAAATCGCTTAAGTAAAACCAAGTTCAAATTAACTCGGTTAACGGTGAAATCGGCACTAAAAGTGTATTATTATAAAGTCACATTGCCTGAAACAGAGGTTAAACCTAGTTCAGGCACATGTATTAATTTTCCCTATAAGTACCTATGTTTAGATAAGTTATAATATTGTAATATTATTTCAATTAAGATTATTATAACTACATGTATAAAACATAGTTTCTCTGTTCCGCCGCGTCTCTCTGTGTGTCTATTCGCAATAACCATAAAAAACTACTGCACGGTTTTTAATGCGGTTTTCACCAATAGATAGAGCGATTCGTGAGAAAGGTTTAGGGATAATTTGTCAAGGTTTTGTGTAAATTGGTTGAAATATAACGATTATTGTTGAAGGTGTCTGAAAACGTCAAGCCGCTTGGGTGCTTTCAGCGAAATCCCTTTGAGATCTTTTTCACATTTCTACCTATATTTTTAACACGCAGGGAAACACCAAGCATGACTCTCCATTGCCCACTGAGCTTGAGCTTTCTTATGAGAAAACAGGGGATTATTCCTAAAATTCAATTAGAATCCTCTCTCAAATAACTGGGTTGCGAACTTTACTCTCCACTTTTACGATATAAAATTAAACTTCGTGCGGGCCCTGCCACAGGTCGAGCGTGCGGTTTCACACGGTGCTCTCAAACTCCTTAAGTGTTTCCTTAAAGTACCCTAACTTTTGGCCCCCCTGCTAAATGTTTCGTAATCTCTGCGTTTATTTAAACACTTAACGCTTTCAGTGAAATTCAAGTTACTTCAGGCAGAAAAATACCATTCACTTTATTATTAAAAGTTTTATTGAAATGAAATGAAAATGAAATGAAAATATATTTATTTAAATGAGCTCACATACTAAGCATTTTTAAATCGTCAAATCTTTTACCCTACCACCCATTATGACGTCTTTTAGCTGATAAGAAAAATGGGCGCAAAAAATTGTCAACGTTATCAGATGGAACGATATTTACAAATATGTATCGTTTCCAGACTTTATTAACCGACTTCCCAAAAAGGAGGAGGTTCTCAATTCGATTGTATGTTTTTTTTTATCGTTGTTCGCGCGTATCTTCGACATTTATGGACCGATTTTGATGATCCTTTTTTTGTTAGATTGAGTTTTCTTGCGAGATGGTCCCATTTAATTTTTTTTCAAATCGGTTCAGTAGTTTTCAAGATATCCTGAAAATAAATACTATGATTGTGCATCAATTAAATTGACGATTTTGTTATTTATGAACCGAATTAGATGATTCTTTTTGTTGGGTAAGAGGTACTTTCAGTGTAGTCTTTTTAACCAACTTCAAAAAAAGAGGGTTCTCTCTCAGTTTGACCTGTATGAATGTATGTTTCTCCGCGAATATCTTACGTTTGACTGAGCCGATTTTTCTACCAAATAATATACCTACACTAGGTACCTAATAGATAAGGTACTTACACTAAAAATAAAAAATAAATAAAAAATGTTTTAAAAAACAAAAAACCGACTTCAAAAAACCTGCCTCTAAAAAGCAAGAAATAATATTCAAATCATTACATATGCATTATCATTGTTATATAATAACAACACGTCTATTGAAGTCGGGTAGGGTCGAGAGTCGGTTTTAGAATAAAAAAAGGAAGTTGTACTCCAGCCTCACCTGAATATTATTTCTTGCTTTTTAGAGGCAGGTTTTTTGAAGTCGGTTTTTTGTTTTTTAAAACAATTTTAATAAGAAAGATTAACAAATAAATAACATAATTTAATTATATCATTTCTTAATAAATTTCAAATTACTTAATCATATTACAGGGTTCATTGATAACTCAATTATGATATCATGGATTTAGTACATTTATGTTTTAGTTTACCCCTCTCTTAATTTTTATTTGTTACACAATAATAAACGTCTACTAGCTTCCGCCCGCGACTTCGTCTGCGTGGATACTATTTTGTCTATCCCTCGGGAACAGTTCCTTTTTTCGTGATGAAAGGTACCCTATGTCCTTCTCTGTACCCCTGACAACGTGTGTGTAAAATTTCATGATGATCGGTTAAGTAGTTAAGGCGTAACAAACAAACAAATAAACAAACAAACGTTCTTTCGCATTTATAATATTTAGTAAGGATAATTCTCATGTCACCTTTTTAACCAAATAAGTTACAGACGCTCTTAAAAAACGAAACATGGGTAAAAAAAAAACATCGTCCCTGTTTAATAGAATCCACAGAAAAAATCGATCTCAAAGTAAAAAGTTAAGTCGCTTTCCTTTGGAAACATTAATTTTGCCGAACTCACAGTTTGAACTGACGAAGTTCGGTATCAAAGACACAATGTTTCCGATTAATTTTGCGTCCAACTTAAAATTTGATTGAATACGTAAAATTTTGGGGTCTTCGAGTTACGTTAGGGACGTAACTTTGCTCCGTGAATTCGGTCATGTGGAAATCTGATAAATTTGATTTACTCTCTGTTGATTAATTGTTCTCTGAAATGGATTAGAGTTTTGGTCAAGTGTAGTGGAGTAGCGATTAAATGAAATTCATTTTATTACTTTCGACCTAAGCTGTTTTATAATCAACTAGCAATTAAGATTTATTACTTAAACAATATCACTTTTCTTTAAAAAAAAATGCAAAAGTAGCATTCAAATGTATGGAAATCCTAAAATTGAGCGCTCTTGACCCTTCTATCTTTTATAGAATGCTGATCAGATCAGTTGGGTGTGGATAGCAACAAAACCATAAACGAAATCGTTTCAGTTTTTTTGAAATTGTTGAAAGCTATGCCTAGGATGTCAATTTTGGACAATTTGAATGAGAATTATATTCAAGATTGACATTCAAAGTTAAACTAATGTTTTTTAGGAAAATATAACCTAAATGATAAAATCTGCTGCATTTCTAGTCATAATAAACTGTAACTTGATTGCAAGAGATTTTAGTTTGCTTCTGTAGTTATCTAATTTTAATTTTCAATTATTTGATTGAATCAGGCGTCACTTGGCGGAAGTCCCAAACCATTTTTAAAAAAGAAATATATGTAGCTTACTTCCGCAAACAATATATGCAAGATGCACCGCCCGCCCGCCCGCAATAATATGCACATGCACACCACAAAATATCAGTGCACAATACCTGCATTTAGCAAGACAGCAACACACCTTGCACCTTCACCAATTAGGCTACTCTACACGTGTTTCGCCCCAACCTGGGGCATCCTCAGGAGTTAGATCGTGCGTAAACCAACACCGAATGATTCATTCGGTGTTGGTTTACGCAAATTTCCAATATCAAACTCATGCCAAGTGTAGTGACTTTCGAAGTAAGTTGCGACTTTTTTTCAGAATAGCTCGGCTGTGCCCCACAATGGAAAAATTAAAATGGCTCGTGATAATAATGTTATGGCTTTTTTCAGGGAACGCAGTAAAACACAATAATAGAAATTAAACTCGTGTTACCTTACACAGTGTTTTATTTCGATGAACTTAGACATTGTGAAACTCGAGATCTTTAAAAACTTTTACAACCTACCTCCTTTGAGTCTTTTGTAATGGAATTTTCACGCTGAAAAATTAATTTGTAATGAGATAGGCGTTACAAAAGGAAATTACGGTTTCCAAGAAAAAGGGGCTTGTGATAGACAGCGACTTGAAAAATCTTTGTTTTGTAAGTTAAGTTTGACTACCAGTCTGTGTTCTAAGTTTGTTCGACTAGCAGTCGCCCATTACTTTACTTACTATCTATCTAATGAGCCCTCCTCATGCACTTTTTTTTAACCACAACGGGACAGTGCTTGGCCTTATTTATTTATTATTATATCTCACTTGATGTTAAGTGACGATAAGGCCGAAGGTGGAAGCGCACTACTCCCGGAATCCTCACAATGAGGAACTGGCTATCTTACCTTTAACTGCCGGAACACAACAATTTTTAAATTTCTGTTATGGCGTCAGACTTAGGTAAGATGGTGGTAGCTAGCCACGAGGACTTGAAACAAGCCCTACCACTAACCAAACCGAGTACAAATTGTAGCCCCCCTGGGAATCGAACCCGGGACCCCTGCGTCTTACACGGGTTGGTGAACCACTAGACCACACTGGCCCGGCCTTCAGGATTGTATGGAGAGGCGCGAACTCTGCGTATGTAGGGGAGGCGCAGCCCTATACTCGCTGAGATTTGGCCGGAAGGCCGCGGGAGGCCGTGCCTCTCCGTACGATCCTGCAGGCCGGGCCTGTGCATGTGGAGGGTCCTTAACTAAGCTGCTTGTGCCATAATGGATTACATACTGCACGCATCACACTTGGTCGTGCGTCGTGTCGTGCAGATTGTAGATTGAAAATCACATGCGCGTAGATACGTCCGCGTTGCTGGTTTACACTATACACCATACGTATACAAGGTTATTTTTAGGTAATACGAAACCTCTCGTGGGGTTGATCAGACCATCAAACTGAACAACTTTCATTATGGGACCAACCTCGAAATCACGAAAAAAAATCAGCTGTTTCTACATTTCAATGATAGTTTTGTACTTTTGTATGGAACAGCAATTTTTTTTTTCGTTCGAGGTTGGTCCTATAATTTAAAGTTGTCAGTTTGATGGTCTGATCAACCCCACGAGAGGTTTTGTATTAACTAAAAATAACCTTGTAGTCTTTTTTTGTTTTTCTGATCATTTTGACTACTCAAGACGCTCATATCAATTTGACACTGACTGTAAGTACTTGTCTTATTTGGGGACAAAAGATATACCAAATTATATCTATTGTGTGATGTATGACCCGTCTGAATGAAAATAATATGTTGCTTATTAACTTACTAGCGGCCGCCCGCGATTTCACCGGCGTGGTTCCCTTTCCCGTGGGAATATCGGGATAAAAAGTATTCTATGTTTTAATCTAGCTAGGCTATCTACTATCTGTGTGCCAAATATCCACCAAATCTGTTCAGTAGTTTTTGCGTGATTGAGGAACATACATCCAAACCCACAAACTTTTACATTTATAATGAATGTTAGTAGGATTTTATTCTGTGGACGTACTGCCTTCACCAAAATAAAAGTTTTTAATCATTCAAAATAAATCGCTGAGCAGGTAGAGACGAGAAGTTTAACTTTAAAAAATGTAAGTCAGGACGACGCCGACGGCTTAAAGAGAACTCCGAACTTTTGAGTTGTCAAAGTGGCCGAATGCCCGGGTGCCGACGCCGCGATTTTGAATAGCTTTAAAAAGTTACTCGGAAGAACTTGTAAAAGAAAGAAAGCGGGAAGTTAAATCTTTATTATTCTTTTTTTTTATTTAATCTATATTCTGTCGCGTCGCCTTTTTCCAGTGGTTCCTTCAGAGCATTGAATGCTCTAAGGGTTCCGTAGTTCCGTTCAGTTTGGTTGGTTGTTACTAACCAAAAATCCTTACTAATATTATAAATGCGAAAGTCCGTTTGTTTGTTTGTTTGTTACGCCTTCACGTCTTAACTACTCAACCGATTGTCATGAAATTTTGCATACACTTTGTCAGGGGTACAGGGAAGGACATAAGGTAACTTTCATCCCGAAAAAAAGCACTGTTCCCGAGGGATAGCAAAAAATCTTTACACGCAGATGAAGTCGCGGGCGGCCGTTAGTATGAATATAAGATTCTTGGTACTAACGATTTGTCTACATGGTTTATTTTTGACATTTCGATATAGACAACCTCCTTTTCAGCTCGTACAAGGTTCTGAGAGTTCAAATTGCAAACTTTTTTGTTATTTTTAGGGTTCCGTACCTCAAAAGAAAAAACGGAACTCTTATAGGATCACTTTCTTGTCCGTCCGTATGTCTGTCAAGACCCTTTATCCGGGAAACGCGTGGAGGTATCGAGTTTAAATTAAAAAGTCTGCAGTCCTTTGAAGCTGTGAAAAAATCAAACTTATAAGTTAATGAAAAAATAAACGGCCGTTTATGCCGCAATAAAAACGGTAAGTTCTACACTCTCAAGGGAATTAAATAGGCAAGTAATATCGTCTTATACTACAAGAACAGGGAAAAAAAATTTCAAAACTAGACATTTTGTAATTAAATCATAGAAAATAGCCTTTATTTAAAGTACTTATTCAAACATCGAGATTGTACGGAGCTCGGTGGGTGAATCCGACTCGCACTTGTCCGGTTTTTTTCATACATATGTTAGGTATATTTTTGAATTACAAGATAGATTTATCCAAAGTTCTATTGTCCAGGATATAAAACGAACAACAAGAACATTAATTCGCTAATATAATATAGATTAGCTATCTGTCTGTCCGCCGTACATGTGCCGTGGGACGGACCCTCGTCTCGTCCGTGACGGCTCGCGTTTCATTACTGGCTTGTATACCCAATGTAAGGTTGATCAATGGCAACTTTCCGTTACGTAACGGAAAAAAGAACTTTATTCTGCGATCGGTTTCAAAGGTAGATGAATACGATAGCCATACCACCTGTGGCCATACCATAATTACCATGTCGCTCATATTTTCATTCAATATTGTTTTTTTTTTTATATGCGGGAACCAAATGAATTTCAGCGTGTATAGAAGAGGTGGTTATGGAAAAAAATTGAATAGATTTACCTATTAGATTTCGAATCATATAAAAAGCTCAACAAAGTCAATTTATAGCAAAATTATTAAAATGGTTTTAGGAATCATGAAAATTATTTCGACATGTGAAAAGTTTTTATTATAATGAAAAGTCAAATTAGTCGAGTTATTATTATAATAAAAAGTAAAAAAAAATATCATTATGACGAAAAATATACATCTTCGAAGGTAAGGTCTTAAGATCCAACCCAATTCAAATAAATCATTGTGAACTTAGACTTAATGACCATTGATATTTCAACTCGTCAAGTATTTGATACGTTTGATACTTTGAATTTTGCTATTTTGAAGTTATACATAATGATTTTCGACATTTTAAACCATTTTACTTTTTGACATTTTGAACATTGCCATTTTAAGTTTAGACATTCTAACTTTAGACATTCTGATATCGTACCCCTTCGAAGCTTTATACAAGGTTTAAAACCTCACGTGGGGTCGTCAAACTGAACAACTTTCAATATGGGACCAACCTCTAAATCACAAAAAAGAAACTGCTGTTCCATACAAAAGTACCATCCTACTCCATCGAAATGTGTGAAACAGCTGATTTTTTTCGCGATTTCAAGGTTGGTCCCATAATGAAAGTTGTTCAGTTTAATAGTCTGATCAACCCCACGAGAGGTATTGTATTAACTAAAAATAACCTTGTATAATTATTTTTTTAATAAATATGTTAAATTTTCAAGAAATACGCGATAAAACTAACCTAAATTATAATATAATCTATTGCAATTTCATATATTGAAACCTATTTTATTAGCACACGAACTCTATAGAAAAGTTCATACAAATGGCGACCGGCGACCAGACGGCACTACTTTTCCACCTTCAATCTTCGCCGCTGGGCGATCCTTTACGGGAATCGGCATAAATTTCCCAGGAACTGGTCTATAAAAAAATTAAATAGCCATTTTTCTAGACGTGTGGCTCCCCGATTCTATTACAGGGACCACAGTCAATGGATCCGAACAGTATGTAAATATTTTTTAAACATTTGTTACTGAAAACCTTTGAAAACTCTAAAATTATGACATTAATAATGTAAATATCCGCAATTTATTTCAGATTCAAAACATGTTTAACATCGGTAATTGTTTATGATTCAAAAAAGCTAGGCCTTTTCGGTGGGGGTCCAGTCGAGGCCAGTTTTTTGGAGGGTTCCTAAGTCCTTATTTCGGAATTGGAAAACATCTTTTTTGCGTTCGCTAAAAAGTGCTAGAGCGGTAACTCGGTAAGGACTGGCTCATTGATGCTGAAGAAAGCTGAAAGGGCTGACTGGTTCTCTCACGATGCGATGTCTATGTATGTAAAAATAAAAAAATAAAAAACTGCCCCCAATTCAAATGGCCAACATCCTATGCGTTTGAACGCTACGCTTAATAAAGCTTTAAAATAAGCAACAAACTTCGTGTACAAAATAACGTGCCGTAAGCTTGTTAATTCCATTTAACACATCAAAGTCCGTGATTTGCATAAGTTTCCACATGTGACATGTGACTGTTGACCATTTGAGTAGGGAGGAAGTACCGGGAGGCGCAATATAGGTTTGAGTCTACAGACACTATATATAGTTTAAAACCCAGTACTTCAGAAACTAACTTTCCTACCAAAAGGTATATAATTTAGTCTTTTGTAACTTTAACCATTTCAAGCGGAAAAATCACCTGTGCCTCACCTACTACATATTCAACAACTGTGCGCCCACTATTACGGCTCCCGTCCTTATTCTGGGCACGTCCTATGCTAATGTGCGAACCCGGGAACGCCCGGACACAGTACATAACCTGACTAAAACAGTATCTCAGGTTTCGAGCGTGATGGTGGCCATAGACACATAGGTTTTTAGGTTACCTGCAAGCTAATATGTCCACGTTGTTCAAGTCGCATGCCGTGGCTGTCTTAAATTGAAAATTCATAATTCTGTTTTTGTAAGTCTATCACTATTTTTAGTCAGTAAGTACCTGTTTTGTTGACTGTCCAATAAATAACACTATTCAGGTCAGGTATAATGTTACTAAACTATTCAGGTAGATACTAGAGGGGTTAAGCTACGGTTTCCTAGGATAGCGGTGCCGTCATATTACGGCCGTAATATAGTGGCGTGTTTGACTATGTAAGCAATACGCCGACACCGTAACGTCAGAACCCGCGCCGCATTGTTTACATAGACAACGTTCTACGCCGCTAAATTACGGTCGTAATATGACGGCACCGTCATCCTAGGAAACGCTAGCTTTAGGCTGCACTGCGAACCTTACTTAGAGCTTGTGAGTGCGTGCGTTGACTCGGTAGTATCATAGTAGAAACAAATTTCTACTATAGTATTTGATGGGTATGCATTAAAATGCCGAAGTAGAAAAGAACGAATTTTACAAGACCAATGGACGAAGACCGAAAATTAAAAGGCCGAATGGTTGTTTGGCCGACCGTTTAAAAGCCCGAAAGGACATTTTACCTAAAAGACTAAATCCCGAAGCTTAAAAAACCGAGAGTTAATATACCTTCGTTCTGTACCCCAAACAGCTATCATAATTATAATAAAAGGCTTTGGACTTTATTTTTTATTTTTTATTTTATTTTATTTTATTTATTATCACAAAATCCACAGCACTTAAAAATTAACAGTAATTATTATCTTACAGATTTTGCTTAATGCCAATAACGGATTTACATTTTATTTATTGAACATATAACATAACATGAGAGAAATGGGCAGAACACCCGTGCAATAAGAACAAAGTTATAAGTCTAAAAGAAAATTAAAATTACGTAATTATGGTCATAAACAGTATAAATCTAATTATATAATATATATGTGAGTACATGTGTTTGTGTGTGTGTGTGTGTGTGGGGGGGGGGGGTCTACTTTTTGTTATTGTTATTGCTATTATTCCGCATTTCTTTAATTATACCAGAGCGGAAAGTTTGCTTACTACCATTGAAGATATCCACAAAATCACTGTGTTTATTGTAAGTTTGAAGAGTCCTATTGACAATAGAATTATGTGCATAGCTCGTTTTAGAAGAGGGTACACTAAACATGCTAGTATTCCGGGTCCGATAACCAGGCGCACGAAGTCGGAGAAACAGATTGGTCAGTTCGGTGCTATCTATAACTCCATTAAAGACATTGTACAGAAAGAGTAAATCAAGAAGTGATCTTCTATTTTCTAAGGTCATCAGGCCATGGAATGAACAGGAATCCTCATAACATTCATCTTTACGGTTCCTACGGTAATCTAGTAATTTTATAAATTTTGTTTGAATTTTTTCTATGTCCTGTTTGTAGATAAGATAATGTGGGTTCCATACATTGCTGCAGTATTCAAGGACACTGCGAATGTATGCAAAATAAAGTAGTTTAAGACACTTAAGGTCGGAGAAAGGTCCTGCTATGCGAAGTACGAAACCCAAATTTCTGTAAGCTTTGTTCACTATATGCGTCACGTGATCAGAGAAAGATAATTTAGAGTCTATTAGTATCCCAAGATCCTTAACCAGGTTAGTTGACTTAATTTTAACATCATTTATGTGATAAGCAAAGTTAATTTTGTTTCTTTTTCGAGTGAAAGTAAAGAGGCACTTCTCAGCATTAATACTAATACGATTATCTATGTAGTATTGCTGTAGACGGGTAAGATCTTGTTGTAGTCTAAGACAATCTTGCTCCCGCTCAACTTTCATGTAGATTTTGGTATCGTCGGCGTACATTAAGAACCTAGCATGATGAATACATTGACCAATATCATACAAAAATACAGCATAAAGCAAAGGACCAAGAATTGAACCTTGTGGTACACCTGACGTGATTTTAATGAAGTTAGAGCATTTACCACCTATAACTACTGCTTGGCTACGATTTCGCAGGTATGATTCGAGCCATCTTAGAAGATTACCACAAACGCCGAGCTCCTGGAGCTTTCGAATAAGAATGTAGTGATCAACGCGGTCAAAGGCTTTTTCAAAGTCAGTATAGACAGCATCGACCTGACCTCCTCCATCCATACCAAAAAATACGTCATTTGAAAAAATTGCAAGATTGGTATTCGTTGAACGACCTTTTACGAAACCGTGCTGTTGAGGTGGTATAAAACGATATAAATAAGGATATAGAAATAAATAAGCCACTTTTTCCATAAGTTTACTCAGGACGTTAAGAATTGAAATAGGTCGGTAGTTTTCAATGGCAGTTTTGGTTCCCTTTTTATGTATGGGCACAATGTGAGCAGTTTTCCATATGTTTGGAAAATATCCTTCTCTAAGTAACCTATTGAACATGAGAGAAATAGGAGCTGACAGAGATTTCGCGCATTTAACAAAGAAAATCGGGGGGATGGCATCACTTCCCGCTCCCTTATCAACGTCAAGATCTTTTAAAAGTTTAAGGATTTTCTCGGCCGAAACCTGGATGTCAGATAACACGTCATCTGGAACTTTAGGGCTCGTTGTTCGATCCACGTACGCTGATGCAGGAGCAGCAAAGTTTTTGCAGAAGAACTCATTGAAGGCAAGTAGAATTTCATCATCATTACTCAATTGACATCCATTGTAGACCATGCAATTGACATCCATTGTAGACTTTGCCTGAAATGCTTGATAGCAAATTTAGCTGCTGGAAATGAGTCTAAACTAGTCTACTGAGACTTAGAAACCGTAGACCGTGGGTCACCAGATAGGTGCGAGGACCTTAGCGACGAGCATGTTAGGTTGACATGAACCCAGCGCGCGGGCCGAGCGAGCGTAGCGAGCGTGCCGCGGTAGCGGCCGGCGAAGCGCCAGAAAAAAACTATTTCTAACTCGATTGGTGGATTTCGTCAAAATAATGACTATTTTACAAGCATTTTTGAGTAAAACAAATTAACCGCAACGCCTACTTTTAGTACTTATGTGTTTGTGTAGGTAGAGTAAGTTATAAGTATCGACATTTTAACTTTCGGGGTTTTAAACTTTCGAACTTTTGGTCATTTGATAATCGATCTTTCAAGTTTCGGTCTATCGGATATCGACATTTAGGATGTTCGGTATTTTGAAAATAGGCGTTTTATGCGTCGATATTTCGGTCGTATGTATTATGAATTTTTGACATTGTAATGCATAACCTATTTAATTTGTAGTTGCGTTACTGCTATAGATATGTTTATTCTATGGCTCGGACCTCTCCGGACCACCGGGCCATGGACTTCGCTATTTTTACATAAATACCAATGATGAAGTAGCACACGGATCCTTATGAGGCCGTGGGTGAATTTAGATTGAGATATTATGTTATGATGAACAGATTTCTTCGAGTTTGTGAATTACAATTGGGTTAGATGTTTGTGATTTTTGTTATACGCACTTGATCGATTCTACAAAGTTTGGCAAAGAATGTACTAAATTTATTTCTAAGAAGGACCAATTTAATAAATCACATTTGAAACTTCACTAAAATTTTAACGGCAAGCACACAATATTTATTTATTAAAAGGTACAATTGCTCAACTTTTTTCAGAAAAGAAAGTAACTTGGGTGAACTAAGTGTACCAATTAGTATACTTAATTCACCCAGGGGATTTAGCTCAGGTGAATTAAGTCTACGACAGGTGACAATTATTAACACTAGAGGCTGACAGATGTCAAATGAGATCTATACATTGGCCCTAATTTAGTTAAATTACTTCAATATCTTTTGTTCATCAAGTGTCACAACTAACTTTTATAAGTACTAAAATTTTTCTCCATCCATTTTTCCACTACATAGCATTTTTCAATCTCAAGCACTTTTAAAACTGCGGTAAAAAGCAGTTTTTAACTTAAACTAAAGTAGTTGCACCGTTCAAACTGCAATACAGTTAGGAAACAGGTCCCGATAAATTTGCCGATGCATTTTCAAGTACCTATCACCGATTCGCTTCAGGGTTGTCAATTTTAAGAAAACGAATTGATAGTGTAAAAAGTGCAAATTTGTTTGACACTTTTAAAGCGAAGTTTCCTAATATTTAACCCAAAACTATATTTTATTTTACTTTCACAGGTGATTAAAATGATTTTCAACGTCTAAGTAATTATAATGGCGCTTTTGAAAAACTTGACCATCATTGATATTTATTTACATCACTATAAAATTATGATCAGTTGTAACCCTATTAGTAAAGCTTGATGTGGTTTTTTAATGTTCAAATTATAATAAATATATAGTAATATAATAGCTTACACAAATAACCCGCCATTATAATGTTGTGTTTAAAATAAACTGTTATATTTTACTTGGAACTGGGAACCCTCTATCCAAGCAGCTAACAAACTTTTCTCCCGAAAAGAAACGAACTCGAAGCGAGCACTCCAAGCACCAATTAACGGTGAAGCATTTAACTTTACCGAACTTGTTCGGATTGTGTTTCAAAGGCATGGTTCTAAAACAAATGCCGAATGTATCGGGTAACAATGTTTAAATGGAACGAAAGATTTTGTTTCACCCCAGTTTGTTATTCATTTGTTTTTTTTACTTTTTATACCTATTTATATATCTACTTAACTTTCATATTTTTGTGACAACCCTAAGAACAGAGAACGAATAGGTAGTTAAAGTTTTCGACATTCATAATATTGGTCTTTTAAAATTTTAATATTATAAGAACTAGAAGTGATCCTACTAAACTAATCCTACTAATATTATAAATGTGAAAGTTTGTGGGTTTGGATGTTTGTTCCTCAATCACGCAAAAACGACTGAACGGATTTGGTTGGAATTTGGCACACAGATAGAAGAGAGCCTGGATTAAAACATAGGATACTTTTTATCCCGATATTCCCACGGGAACGGGAACCACGCGGGTGAAACCGCGGGCGGCCGCTAGTTTAGAATATAAGGTTATAGATACTTCGTTAAATGTTTCGCACTAGACAGTTTTTGATTACAGTACACATTGACACTTCATCAAAATTCAACAACGTAACTAACGGCGGGCACAAAACATATATTTTACCAAAGGCACAATTGATTACCTTTTTTCAGTTAATAATACACAATGTTAATTGTATGTGCTTTGAAAATCTCGTGGCGACGATGGCAACACCTAACAACTTACAATTTGAGTTACTTTTTAACGTCTACAGCTCACGGAGCTACTAGTAATAGGGAATATGCATCAATTTTTTTCGTATCAAAATCGAAAGTCTAATGCATGAGAAAATCAACTGTTATATTAAAACTTTGGTCTTGCGTTTTTCTAGTGATATAGTTACTTGAAGTTATCACGCATCAGCACCCACCGAAAACGCTCTATACAAAACGGGAATGATTTGTGACATCACTTGTCACGTTTCAGGCCATTTTCAGACGCGTTTATTATGGAGTTAGCCAAGAATTTTCAAATAACTCCCTAAATATTGCGTTTAAGTACCTACATATGTATTATACAAAATTATATTTCGTATTCGATATTCTATCTGACTGTTAAGTGCATTATATCCAAAAATAAAAATAAAATTTCGTGATTTTCCCCTGATTTCATCGTGTGATAAAACTATAGTTATTTGTTATACAAGTGACCAAAATCAATTTGTGCTGCGAGTGTCGACTTTAAATCACGAACTAGCGAAGTAGTCTAGAATTGAATCACGAGAGTAGCGAGTGATTCTAATATAGACTACTGAGCACAGTGAGTGATTTAAAGGCACGAGGCAGAACAAAATTTTGGTCTCGTGTTAAACATACAACTTTTCACCTGGACCAGCGAGAAAATTTTTACGTGAGTTTCCTGGTAAAAAGCTAAATTCATAATTTATTTATAATCATAAAACACTAATTGGTAATAAATTTCATTATTTTTTCTTATTTTATATTTATTTCATACATGCTACCTCATTTCGTCAATACTCTTTATTTCGAATTATCAACCTTCTTTTTTTAACAATCCTCATTCAAAACTCCTTGGTATGTCCGTGCATTTTATTTTTTTACTTTTTAATCCATGTATGACACCATAAAGCACTCTATCTATCCTTTTCTCACATATCAATTTTACAAGTCTCATCCTTGTCACTTTATTTCTTTTTTCTTTATTATTTTAAAAGTTGGTGTTAAAAATTAAAAAAGCACTTTGCCTCACGCTCGCAGCAAAAATCGATTTTGCTGCTAGTTTTTACGCGCCAAAAGTGCCCTTTTCGTGCTGGAGAGGTGAAAAAATAATTATTTTATTAATGATTTTTTCTGTTCCATCATGTTTTTAAACGTGTCCGCAGCGATCAAGCTCAAAATCAAAATCGGTGACTTATACATATTCCCTATTGTAATAGTCACGAATGTCAAATGTGATTTATTATATTGGCCCTATTTTATATTAGTTTAATATCCCACATTTTAAATAACGTGTCTATTGAGCTCCACCTTTGCATTTTTCTTTGATTGAATTTCATTTTTTTTTTAATACTTGAATTAGAGTAAAATCAAGAGAAATAATGACAAGAAAAGCATTTAAAACTTCATAACCATTATGTTTACAGTAGTAATCAATAAAATAAGTAAAAGAAGCATTTTATAATCAAATTTTCAACTTTTCTGTACAAAATTTTGTTATAAAACAACTAAAAAATTGCAGGGTCGTTTCCATACACAAAGTTATTCATAACGACCAATTCTACTCAGGTTTTTTGTTTGCAAAAAAGTATCGTTAACAGCTGAAAATTTTCAGGTAACGATCAACTCTACAAATTTTAATGGTTTTTTCCAGGTTCTGTGTTTACAAATAATAAGGTTGTATATCACAAGATTTATACATAAAATTTATTAAAAAAAACAAAAAACCGACTTCAAAAAACCTGCCTCTAAAAAGCAAGAAATAATATTCGTAATAATAAAAACACGTCTGTTGAAGAATTTTTAAAAAGGAATCTGTACTTCAGCCCCGCCCTACTTTAATAGACGTGTTTTTATTATTACGATTATTATTTCTTGCTTTTTAGAGGTAGGTTTTTTGAAGTCGGTTTGTTGTTTTTTTTAAATAATTTTTATTTTTTTTATTTTTAGTGTAGGTACCTTGTAGGTATATTATTTAGATAGTAAAATCGGCTCAGCCAAACGTGAGATAATTGCAAAGAAACATACATACATACGGGTTAAACTGAGAACCTTCTTTTAAGTCGGTTAAAGAACTACACAGATATCCCTCTTCCAACAGAGAGAAAGGAGATCGCAACTTTCGTTGATAAAAAAAAGCCTGTTTGCTCTATCTTATTCGATATGAGTAGAGCTTTCGATTATGTCTGTCACCAGACTCTACTATCTAAACTAGAGAGATATGGTATACGTGGGCAAGCCCTAAGCTGGATAAAGAGTTATCTAAGTAATAGAACCCAGTGTGTAGAATTAGAAACATTAAATAAAAATATGGAAATAGAGACCTATAGATCTGACTTTAGTTTCACTCACTATGGAGTTCCCCAAGGCAGCATTTTAGGGCCGCTTCTGTTTCTACTTTATGTGAACGATCTTCCTGAAGTAACAAAATATCCATGTACTCTTTTCGCAGACGATATTTCCATAATAGTACACAAAACACCTGACGTTAACTATGAAAAAGAAATAAATGACACTGTACGTAATATTATTGACTGGCTTAAACGTAATAATCTAAATGTCAATGTAACAAAAACTAAAATAATACAATTTTATTGTCACAATGGCAAGCCCCAGAAACTATCGGTAGGCTATCAGGGTAGTCAAATTGTTGAATGCTCATCAAGCAACTTTCTTGGCATAGTTGTGGACTCTAAGTTGTCGTGGAAAGAACATGTTCAATCGGTATGTGCAAAGGTTAATAGATTTGTATTTGCTCTACATCGACTCACGCACTTAAGTGATCAAAGGACTGCCCTGATGGCCTATCATGCATATGTATGCTCGATCTTACGGTATGGTCTTGTAATTTGGGGGAACTGTGTAGATCTAAATCGTGCATTTTTGATACAAAAGAAATGTATTAGAGCTATTTGTAGAGTTGGCCCCTTTGAATCATGTAGACCGCTTTTTAAACAACTGAGATTGCTAACGCTTCCAGCTATGTACGTATTCGAAATGTGCATGTATGTAAAAAAAAATTCGAACTTATTTAAGAAGAATCATGAAGTATGCAATTTTAGAACAAGATATCCTAATCGTCTAGTTACGCCTTCACATATAACTACCTGCTTTGCCAAAAATTGCTATAATATGGCCATAAAACTATATAATGCTTTGCCTGCGGCTATCACAGATTTACCATTAAATAAATTTAAAATTAAATTGTTTAATTTGTTGTGTGACCAATGTATATATACCATTAATGAATTCTTGAATATGAAATTTTGATTACCTATTGTAAATTGTTTAGAATTCAATTTTTTTTATATAATTTAATTAAATTTTTTATGACTTTAATTGTATTACTAACATGCTAACTTGACATTTCGCTTTGACATTCTCTTATTATTTACCATGACATTGTTTTTATTTTTTGGATATTGCTTCGCTTCCATTTCATTGACTTTGCATATTTTGCTTACTGATTTGACATTTTTTGATCAATAATTGTTTTCTACTAACAAACTAACCATTTCTGATATTATAAAATTAGCGTCATTCTATCTGTACTGTTTGCATGCCAGTATCTGGTGCATCACATGAGCCTAAGCTATTTTATTTTTACAACTTTTTGTACTGTGAATGCTTGCAAAATAAAATATTCTTATTCTTATTCTTATTCTAACAAAAAAATAATTATCTTATTCAGTTCATAAACAAAGAAGTAATCATCGAGGTAATTCACACAAAATCCTACTATTTTCGTACTTTTTTCAAGATTACTTGAAAAGCACTGAACCGATTTCCAAATTTTAAAAAATGGGACCAACTTGGGAGTTTACCTTATGTAATAACTTTCGAATTATTTCAATCGGTCCAGCCGTTTTCGAGTAATCGGTAAACATACACAAAAAAAACAAATATACAGACGAACAGAGAACCTCCTCCTTTTTGGAATTCGGTTAAAAATACAAGACACCTTGTAAAACAAGATAAAACTGACTTTCTTTCTAGTCTTTTGTTGGCTTTGAGTTTTCATAGGCAATTAAGAATGGCTTTTCTAAAGAGCCCTCAGGCTATTCAAGAGCTTTGTATCCAAGGTTGAGAGGGTCGTCACTGAATCACTGACCGACTTTTGAAACGTTCGGGTCAGTCGACGATTGTGAAAGTTAAGTATCTTTCGTAAAGGCTGATTAAAGGATGGATGACCGCTAAATACTGAAAATTTCATCGTTCATAGAGCGTAGCTGAACTAAGTTGGGGAATAAAACTTTGACATACCAATAAAAACATTTTGTTCTCCAAAATTAGTAAACGATCACCAATTATTATTATCCTAAACTGCTCATTGATTTGGTGATAATTTAATAAATTTTATACTTTTTAAATGGACTTGTCCACCCAACTTTGAAGGGTCATAAAACAAATATACGCAATATATAAAACCAAGAGGTGTATACAAGCTACTCTAAAAGTTTAATATGTTTACGATTTTTATTAGTATTTCGTTATTTTATTCATAGCTAAAGCACAATAGATTAAGCATCTACGGTGCTCTTTATAACATAAGACATTCATCTTTTTGAGTTCTAATTTTGAAGACTGAGTCAGATTTTCAGGGCTCTGTGAGCTCGATAGGCTTTAATATCTCCGTAATTAATAATGTTGTAAATATTATTATTTACGGAGATATTAAAGTCATAAACATGAACTCTTAGCTTTTTATGAGGATCGCGTTCATTTTAAGACTCGAGCTTTTTTGAAGGCACGAGCTCTTTATTAAAATTACATTAAATTCATTTAATTCATTTAGCACACACAAAAATAGTATGGTACCGCAAACAGTCTAAATCTCTCCATTAAAATAAAAAATACTGGATCACTTAGATAATATTTAAAAAGGTTTTAAAAACAATCGACTGAACTAGTCCGATAGATTGTAGGATATAGTGATTGGCGTTAAAAAATATATATAGTAACAATTCTTTTAAAAATACAAAATAAATATTTCATCAATTCAAACTGATTTTAAAAACTTAAGTGGCTTCTTAGCTTGTAAATAAAACAAAAAAAATTACTCTTGATAGGGAATTTTATGCTGAAATCGGCTTTCAAAGTTTGTAAGGTGAAAATCCGTTAACATAATAAGATTGTTTGAAAATTTGTTTTAACAATTTTATTCATTCTTATCGCTAAAATTAGTAAGATATCATTGAAAGCATTAAATTAAACTCAAATGGTCAATACAATGAAAAACTTTAAAATATCACAAAAAGTAGGTAAGGTTAGGTTGAAATTGTAAATATCGTTACTTATTCTATTCTACTTATTTAAAACCCTTTATAAAGGGTTTTGACTTTGAACTTGAATTTGACTTTTACTTTACTTTGATTTTGACGTTCCTCACCCTCTTCGTCATTATATCATCCGAACGATGATGGTTATAATGTTGTGCTGAATTTCATAATGTAACTCATCGGGCGTGGGCGCGGGTAGTGCGACATCCTTAGAGAGATCTTAGAGGATACATATCATGGGTGTAGATAAATATCGTGGGTGTTTTTAATCCATATGTATTAAAATATTGTTTGTTTTCCAAATAAAAATAAAATAAAAATGGGTGTACATAAATTCTTGTGTATGTACCAATATGTATATAAATAGCTTACATTATTTTCTTACTGTCTGTGTGAATTTCAGTTTTATTTAATGCATTCGACGATATCTTACAATTTTTAGCGCTGGAATAGAAAATATTCGGTGTTTTCAAACAGTAGGAGATTTTTCATCCTACAAACTTTGAAAGCCAATTTGAGCATAAAAGGCCCTATTAAGAGTTACTTTTTTTGTTTTATTTACTAAGCTAAGAAGCCACTCAAGTTTTTAAAATCAGTTTGAAATTATGAAATATCCATTTTGTATTTTAAAAGAATTGTTAAAATGTTACTTCGTCGAAGAAAAATCTAAAATTTTCACTTTCGACCCTTTTTCAGGAACTTATTTGGATGTTGTGTAGTTGATTATTTTATGTATGGAAGAGTGTTTTGTTGCAAGAAGAAAACCCAAAAAATTCTTAATATGAAAGGAGTTATTAATTTTTTTGGTCCGTCGTCCGGTAGAAAATTCGCAAAAACACATTTAAAAAATCATAACTTCTAAACTACGAAAAATCGCGGAACATACATTGGGTATTTTCAGATGCACCCAGGTGTGAATAATCTAAAAAAAATTCTTGGACGTCACTATCTGGACCACCTATACTATACTAGCTAGGACCATACTAGTGGCAAGAATAAATAAGTAATTTGGATTCTAACATGCCTGACCCTTGTCAGGAGCCACTGATTTGAATCCTGTTCAGGAATTTGCTTTACGTACCAACATTTTTACAGGTTTTTTTTTGTTAAAGACCGAGAATGTCCCGAGTTGGAGCAGCCAGAAATCGGGAAAATAACTCTATCTGGAAGATTGTTTGGAGATAAGTAAGTTGGTTCTTTTTATTATTTTGTTTTTAGTTCCCAAAAAAATATTCCACGGGTTACATTAGATATAGTACACGAGTGTCACAGTTGAGGTTGAAAAACTAATGCCTACCTATCTTTTCTATCTTATTTAGTTTCTAGATGCATCAAATTATTTTTATTTCTAACTCCTATAAATTTTTAGTAGCAAAATTACAGTGATGCTGATTATCACTAAATATAAATAAGAAGGACGCCCATTTCTGACGATGATGATTTAATAAACTTATACCGTGTATAGAGAACTAATATAGCTAATAAAATTGCATTCTTATTGTTATATAAATTGTTAGCTAAGAAATCGGCAATGCCGAAACAAACTTAAGAATTATAACTAGAAGATATTGATTTTACCATTATACTTATATTTTTCTGATTGCCAAATTAAAATTTAATAATACTAATGCTCTTACGGAGATATCATCTATTTAAATATACCTAATATTATTATCATTATAAATCCACTTTCAGAAAAAGTTGTATGACATGTCAACACTTGTATGGGAAGTTGTCACCGTTCTTTTGACACTGAGGACTCAGCTACCCACGACTTTGAGGATTGTCTTTTATTTTTAAAAGGCAATTTTGACACTTCTCTTTACATCAACGCCATCTAGTGAGGCAAATAGTTACTATTTTTATTTATTAATTGTCACTTTGAAAAGCCCTCATTTCGGTCTCGTAGGTTTGCCATTGCCACTATGCAGTTTATCATAAAAAAAAAAATTGCTTTAAAATAAAAGTCAGTGATTAGTGCATTTGTTTTACATATTATTATTATGTTGATTGGTAGATGCTGCGATCGAAGGGTAGATGGGATGCTGTGCGCCTGCTGCCACTGTAAGACCTCATAGTAATGTTTATAAAGATGGGTGTAAGGGTAAAGAGTTGGTGCTACTCTTCTTCACTATCTGTGCTCTTCTCTGCCGGACGTAATACGGCTAACGTATGGACACATTACCCTGTGGAATGGATGTATGCCTCCTTATCCACCCATAAGGAAGGCCGTGCCCCCAGCAATGGGGTCATTAAAATGGCTGATGATGATGATGATGAATGTATGCAAGGAGCTCGGTGGCGGCGCAGTGATTTAGCACCTGGCTCTATGATTGCGGAGGTTAACCAACATTCGCAAGGGTCGGTAATGGGATGGGTGACCAAAAGTTTATTATCTCGAGCTCCTCCGAAGCAGCAGCGGGGATAATATGATAATATAAATTGGCTGATATTGATGGATTTATGGTTTATCCAAGGTTCTATTTCCAGGGCTGTGTACTCATGTCCTCATGGATACCACGTCGTCGGCCTACAGAGCAGGAATTGCCAAGCAGATGGGAAGTGGGCTGGGCAGGCGCCGGCTTGTAAAGAAAACAGTGAGTTTACAAAACAATATTTGTGTAAGTTAATTAATTAATATTGCTTTAAGTACCAACAACTAAACGAACAGTGTTTCCACCGGTAAGAAGTGTCCGGTAATCAGTCCATCAGTCAGCCTTGCAAATATTTGACGATCAAGTTTGTATATCATACGAAATAATATACTAGAAAAAATTCGACCCTTCACCAGATCTTTTATTCAGGCGGAAATCGAACCCGAGACCTTTGGAAGTCAATGTTCTTCTAACTGAACTAGTGACTCGTTAACTTTGATCTGGTTATGAGTCGAATTATTTTTAGTATTATAGTATTATTTATTATATTATTCTAAAGTATTATATTGAAATCGCATTGATAATCCTAAAATTTATTAAAAAAACCGACTTCAAAAACCTGCCCACATAAAGAGCAAGAATATTCAAATCATTAGATATGCATTATCATTATTATAATAAAAAACACGTCTATTGAAGTCGGATGGGGCTGGAGTAAAACTTCCTTTTTTTATTCTAAAAGCCCCACTCGACTTCAATTAAATGTGACCATCTCGCAAGCAAATTCAATCGAACAAAAAAGAATCATCAAAATCGGTCCATAAATGTCGAAGACACGCGCGAACAACGATAAAAAAATATACAATCGAATTGAGAACCTCCTCCTTTTGTTGAAGTCGGTTAAAAAGATCACCTAAACCTAAACTAACAAGGTGAACAGGTATTTAAAAATCTTTTGTAATAACACCGTGTGTGTTTTGAACAGCTGGCCGTATTCAAAAACATCTTCCATCTTTTCATTTCATTTGTTTTTTAACGCTAGGAGTTGCTCCAGTACTGACTGTATAGTCTGATTGGATCTTCTTAGATCAAATCAGACTACAGTCAGTACTGTCTATCTAGAGATCTATTTCTTCTACAATAATATGTCTAAAATGTGCCCTATTAATAATAACAATATTATTAAGTAAAACGTCTAAAACAACTTCCAGTCTACTGCCTACAACCGCCCACGATCGAGCACGCCCGGCACTCCGCCCTTCCAGAACAGGAGACCTTCGACTTGGACGCCACAGTACAGTACAACTGCCACACGGGCTACGTCACCAACGGGTTCCCCAGGGCGAAGTGCCTGGCCATCGAAGGGCAGGCTTCTTGGTACGGGCCAGACATCAGCTGTGAACGTTAGTATTAAGGTTATCCTCATCATAAGCTGTTTTAATGTCCTCACTGGTGGGGTACAGTGAGTTACTACTTCCTCACTTCTCTGGCCCAAGGATATGTGAAGGTTATTAATTCTTACTTAGGCCCGTATTTATAAACCGCTCTCAACGTTGAGAGCTATCTTGAGATCATACTTAAGATAATGAGACTTGCATCTAAAGTATGATCTCAAGATAGCTTTCAATTTTGAAAGCTGTTTATGAATATGGCCCTTACTGCTCTGTCTCAGGGACCCGAAGTGGTTTTTGGCCTCCGACAGTTCATTATTTCCTTCTTAGTGCCGACAATGATTAATTTATGCTGTGGTCTCCAACAAGATTTTGGTTACCTGATGTGCATTGATCTGTTACTGAAACGTAGAAAATTAACTACAAAAAACCATAAACCAATGCATTGTTTGCCTGGCACATACACACACACATGTTGAAGATTGAAAATCATAAGTTACTACAAATACCTAAACTCTTCTTTTAATCGCAAATTGGAAGATGGACTTATTCGAGCTTTTCAATATCCCGTTGTAAAATCCACGGTCAATCCACAGACTAAACTTTTTCAAACAGCTCGTTCCTGTGGTGAACCGGGTGATGTACCCCACGGATGGGTGACCGCCGACTGCCACACCTTCGGGTGTCGAGCGGTGGTGCAATGCGGGCAAGGGTTCGAGCTGGTGGGCAAAGCCGAGCGGTATTGCCAAGCGGATGGAGCGTGGGCGCCTAAGGAGCTGCCCACTTGTGTCCGTAAGTAGATATGGATGATGATGAAGATTTGGTGATGAGTCTAATGTGAGTAGCTGTAGTGGTTTAACAGTCTAACAAAAGCCGACGGCAAAAGATATACAAATTACGTGTAAATTCTTGACATCAAAAATTCCCAGCTATTGATACTAGAGGTATATCCAGGTTTTAACAAAACTGTGGTTCGACTGAAGGAATAAAATGATTGATGTCCAAAATAAAAATGTAGACCTTCAGACTTTTACGGTTTAGACTCATCATCAAATTCTGTTTGTAAGTTCAAAATCTCCGCAAATTTTGGCATTGCTTCGTGACAATGTAGTTGCTGATCCGTGTCTTATCGTTTGGAATGTGCATGGTTTACTTCTGTGGATTTACGAGTGTCTCCGTTAACATGACTAGATGGCATGTAAGCTTGGTATTGGCTATTATCATGGCTATCATATTGAGCAATATCATTGTCATGACGCAATCGGATATATGGATCTCCCACTGTATGAAGATTTTATTGGAGAGTTACAATCTCATTTCTTAGTTAACTTTTCTTTTTTATCGGATTTTTTTAAGTTTTAGCTGTATCACTTTGATGTGTTTGTTCAACTTCTTTTTGTTTCCTATTGCGTAGATTATATTCGATTCCTCTTGTTTTTGTTAGTTCCATATTAAGTTTTGTAGGTGGGATTTCCATTAAATTAGATGTGTTATTATAACATGTTTAAAACGTTTCTTTTTCCTCTTTTCTGCTGCGAATAGAAGGAGGAGAGAAGGACACAGTTTGAATCATTACATTACGTAGTGTCTTAACGATATTTGTTACATTATTTAGTTGTTGTACTATATAAAATTCTATACAACTACTTACAACTTTCCTAAATTTAGTACAAGTTGATAATACTTATGGCCATGATAAAATTATGTCAAAATACCTTTACTGCCTATATAGCCAAATAAATTAATACTTATTGTAGCTATATAGTATATATTATGTAGTTTATATTACGTATCATTTAAGTAGTGGAGCCTTTAATCGATGTTGAACTTGCAAGAATTTATTGTAAAGAATTTCCTAATTATTAATTTATCTTATACTTGCTGTAGCGAAATAAAGAAAAAAAATAGAAAAGAAATTCGTTTCATTTTTGCATGTCTTTTATTTCATCTGCATGTTGTTTGGAAGCAACTTTTGGAAACTTGATTCATGCTATATGGAGTGAAATAAAATATAAAACAACGCCATCTGTGCGATTGGAAAGCTTTAAAGCGACATGTGTCGCCATCTAGTGGTCACGCAGGTGCAGTGCCCCCCACCAGAAGCGCCTCGGCATGGGAAGGCAGTGTACACCTCATGCGCTTACAATTCGGTCGTCTCATACGAGTGCAAATATGGATATCGGCTCGTAGGAGATGCAACCAGAAGATGCGGCGCTGACAAGAAGTGGTCCGGAACGCAACCTATTTGTAAAGGTCAGTTCTTTAACACTTTTTCCATTTTTGAATCTAAAAGGATCAATTGAAAGCACGCTTATTCTTTACTGGAGTCTTTACATAGCCGATACCGTTTTTTCCCAACAGAGAAGTTTCTTCCATTTGCTAGACCAACATATTAAATCTAACATATTAAATAAAAATAAACAAATAAAAGGTTAGCCATACCTAGGTTAGGTACTCATTAAAATTTTACTTCCTTGAATAAATTGAAATCCCTTTGACTAATTACTCGCATTCTTCAAAAAGTTTAAAGCAAAAGGTAAATATTTCCAGAAATCAACTGTGGCCATCCCGGTCAGCTGTGGAATGGTTGGCTGGAGAACATATCCTCAGGCACTGGATTGGGAGCTTCTATAATCTTCAGGTGCCAAGATGGGATGAAGATGGAGGGAAATGGGTCTGCTATTTGCCAGAACGATGGCACTTGGAGTCATCCGCTACCACAATGCTTGGGTTTGTAGACTTAACTTTTCATATTCCTTTTCTTACAACTAATTGTTTTTGTTTGTTTAACTTTACTTTTTATCAAGTTTTATGTACAATAGTGATGCTTATAAAAACAGTAACAATTTTAATAATTTTAATTTGATTATATACAAGGTTATTTTTAGTTTATACAAAACCTCTCGTAGGGTTGATCAGACCATCAAACTGAACAACTTTCATTATGGGACCAACCTTGAAATCGCGAAAAAAAAAACAGCTGTTTCAGGAGCAGGATTGTACTTTTGTATGGAACAGCTGATTTTTTTTCGTGATTTCGAGGTTGGTCCCATAATAAAAGATGTTCAGTTTGATGGTCTGATCAACCCCACGAGAGGTTTTTTATTAACTAAAAATAACTTTGTATATGTCGTAGGATAATTGTACAAACAGGATTTTTACAAAAATCCTAGTATGATTGTAAAATACCGGATAATTATAATCTAAGACAGATTTTTGCAATCGTCCGAGTAATTTTTAGGATTTTTACAAAAATTCAGCGTATCTTAGGTAAATCGTGAATTACCATCTTTTTGCGCGCGCTGATTGGCTGACGTCATCTTTATGGACTGACGGATGCTCTGATTGACAATTTGTTACTGTTGTGATTATTGTCAAATATTTATCTTGTGTTTTGTACAAATTTTACGTTTTTTATTTTTTTTTTAATCTGAGAGCTCACATTAATCAAGAAACATTGAAGTACCTACCTACGATGAGTGAAGTGAGTGAATTGGATGTGAAAACGAGTGCCGGGCTCGATCAGTGCAGACTTTTCTATACATAGCTAAGAAAGTTCTACACTTGTCAATATGGTTGTGCAAAACCTAAATGGATTTTCGAGCGAATTAATGTTCTTAAAACTTCAATTGAAGAATTAAATTCGGCAAAATTTCGAAATAACCACAAAACCGTTCTGACCAATCAGACTGAAGTTATTATAAATCGTCTCTTAGATAATCCAATCAGCATTAAAGTTTACGATTTTCCGAAACATACTAGGATTTTTACAAAGATCCTAAAATGGCTCGGACGATTGTAAAAATTTATCTTAGATTTCAATTAACCGGTTCTTTACAATCGACCTAGGATTTTTGTAAAGATCCAGTTTATACGATTAACCTACGACATATACAAAGTTATTTTTAGTAAATACAAAATACGGCTATTTATTTTTCTTTTTTCTTTGTTACAGCACCTTGTGTCGTACCGCATGTGTCACAAGGGCGAGTAGTTTTAATAGAAAATAAGACTGGAGAAAATTATACTCAGGAAGGGAATACACAGATCGTCGGGAGTTCTTCTATGGTGCAACATGGTATGATTTCCTACATTATCTTGTAAAAGATAATTAAATACAATAAGAGGAAGTATTTATTACCTGAAGAGACTTGACGAGACATCTAGCTAACTTCTGAACTTTCATTCCGCCGTATTAGCAGACTTAATTTTTTTATTAGATTCAGTCAAATGAAACTCTTTAAAGAGCTTAGTATATAATGAATAATAACGATTTGATTTCCAGGTGAAATAATATTGGTAGACTGTGAAAAAAATTACGAGTTTCCTTCCAGCAATGCAGCAGTCACTTGTAATAACGGGACCTGGACTCAGATTCCTAGATGCCAGCCTGCAAGGTACACTATTCAAATAACTTAGGGTAACGTAAGGAATATTATAAAATCATAACGCGACACGACCTAGTAGAATGATCCAGAATTAATTAAATCTAAAGCTAAGTACTATATTACTTCCAAATTCTTGCTCTTCTATTAAGGTTGTATAATTAATAAGACAGTCAATATCATTTTAAAAATGGTTTTGATTTTTCTTCATTCAGATGCAAGAAAATGCCAAGGAACCCCAGAAACGGCATGGTGATAGCTCCCAAAACGGAACATGGGATGAAAGCTCGTTTCAGATGCAAAGATGGTTTCGAGTTGAAGGGTAATCCCATTGTAGTGTGCTCCTTTGGTAACTGGAGTGGCGAGGCTCCCAAATGCGAAGAAGGTAAGAGTATAATGGCTCAGAATATGTAAACCAACTAAAGCTAAAACTTACAGTTGTAAACAGCAGTCAAATTTTTATTTCAGTTTTTTGTCCTTTCCCTGGTTACATTGAAAATGGAAAAGTACTGCTTGTTGGCAATATGGGGCTATATGACTATCGACCGTATGTGAAAAAGGTCAGCACACATACTATACGAATTTAAAACAATGGAATAGGTACTTAACATAAGCTCAATAGTATTAAGGTTTTACAGTCTAGTTTACATTTTGCAGGTGGTAAATAATAAACAAATAATGTATGAATGTGAAAAAGGCTACGTTCTCTCTATAGGACCACCAGGAGCTACATGCGTTGGTGGTCATTGGAGCCCAAGAGAGCTGCCAAAGTAAGTGACCGATAACTTAACACCTCATAGACTAAATGCCACAACCATAATTGTATCCAAATTTCAGGTGTACACTATACCAACATCCACGAATAAGATGGAGTCGAAGAAGACGTTCTATTCCCGAACCAGAAATCCGTCATAGAAGATCCGCTTATCTCCGCCAATACTATACCAACATACGCCGTAGACCAGACCCCACGCAGCAGTATCTTGACCAACTCTATGACAAATACAACCATGACAATCACAAACCAACTTTAAGACATGCCAATTTTAAGCTAATGAAAAAGTATGACACAGATTTGGAAGAAGATTTGTCTACTGGTACAGATGACCATTCTGACGATGAAAACTATCCAACTGCCGTGTATACAGTCTACAACGTCCACGGAGAGCCAATTGGCCATAGACTGTATTCCTATCAGCCGGTTTACGAACCAGAAGAAGATGAAATCATTGACAGTGTTAATAGCTCAGAATACGAAGATTCTGAAGAACTTGGGGATTTATCCCATGTTACAGTTTTGAAAGGTGGTCTATTTCCAGATCATAGAACAGGAGAAAAAAATGGTCCAAATATTGATAGGTTAAAACATGAATATTTTGAGAGATATGTAGATAAAAGAAGAAAAAGATTTTCTAATGTTAAGAATGGCTATGAGTCCAAAAAAGAAATGGATTTAGAATTAGATGCTGATAGTACAGAAAGAATAACAACAAGTACTGCAGAAACTCCAAGGAAAAGGTTTAAACGTTACATAAATACCGAGGAAGCGGACAGAGAAATGTGGACCTTAAGGCCGACGCTCAAAAATTCAAAATCACTAAATGAAGTCACAAGTGATGTTTTAAAAGTAATTCCTTTAGAGACAAACTTTAATTATAAGACAGAAAACTACTCTGACTTGAGTAAAGAAATGGCTGTTATCCCCCTGCAGTATAACAATACAAATTCTACTGAGATCGATAATATTATCGATAAACGCGATAAGAGAACTAGTAGAAAAACCGATAGATTAAACCAAACAACTGCCACCGTTCCTAAAACGTAAGAAATACTGTAAGCTATTTTGATTGAAAGTTATCAAAAACATTATTTTTACCTTTTTTACCATTTTTTATAAAAAGACTATAATATGATATTTTTTCCAGAGGGCGAGAAAATAAAGGTAGACTTCGTCAACGTCAATCAGAATCCAGTTCTGAAGATGACCAAAGTCAAAGTACTGAGCTGAAAGAGGGCGTAAATGGAAGCAAAGAAGGAAATCAAACAGAAAAAGGAAAGAAAGGACGCCCAAAAAGTCCTTGTGAGCCCATTGAAAGCGAGCCCTATGTTAATATTGAAATAGTAAAATACGGGCGAGATCCAAATAACACTTTTAGTTCTGGTGAGTGACTTTTAGTCAATCTTGCATAACGGAGAGACGGACAAAAAGCTCGTATCCAAATTGATTTTGTATTAAATTATTTTAAAGCTAATCTTAAGCTTACTGTTTGATTACAGGTACAATTGTTAGAGTAGCATGCGGGAAAGGTTACGGTCTTAACTTAGAACCAAATGCTACCGCCAAATGTGTCCGTGGCAGGTGGAAACCAGATAAACCTAAATGTGAAATACGTGAGTAAAAAAAATATACTCGTATCGTACATAAGAGTTCACTAGAGTAGTCGGAGACCCCGGGAGTAAAATACACTAGGTACGTAGGTACCTAGTGTATTTTACTCCCGGGGTCTCCGTATATATATAAAACATCTAAAGTAGGTAGCTACTTTAGATGTTTTATAAAATTTTGAGCTTCTGATATTGACACAAAATTGAAGTTCGACAGTATTTTTTACATAATATGACTGTATCTTTATTGAAGCATTTAAAAACAAATTAAAATATGATCGATGTAAATTTTAGATAATGACAATCAATTGTCATTTTAGGTGTTCTGATTCTGATTGTCACTAGGACGTGTTCTTGGTAAGGGTATTTTAAAAGTAAACTTGATATGCATAATGCATTAAGATTTGTAATGAGCATGAAATTACCCATATTTTGTCTATGTCTGTCCGTCCAACTATTTTGAATGTTGTAAAGCGTATGTACCCCCCTTTTTCCGCAATATCCAGGTAATTTGATGGTCAGATTCCTACCTTTTACAATATTTATCTCCTGGCTAATACAGAACGACTTTCTAGAGCCGTGTCATGTTCCTGCAACGGAGTATGGCATCTACACGATGCCGACGGACCCTGGACACCTGATGACGGCCAGCCAAGTACTGGGCACCCCTGGGATTGGTCACGGAGAAGAAAAGGAACTGAATGAAACCGACCCGGTGCCAAATGGACAGGTCATACACTTCTCGTGTCAATATGGGTAAGATTACGAAGCAGTTTAAATTTGTTTTGTAAGATCAGATAAAGTTTTAAATAACAAATAGTCTTTGCGTAATTTTCAGCACAAAAATGCAAAGTTTAATTAGGAATATCTGCCAACTGCGTATCGGTAGACCACTATAAATGGCTGACATTTTGGTAAGGTACTATAATACAATTGCAATGAATTTATTTATTCAATTTTCAGATATAACGTTCAAGGACCCACAAATCTACGATGTTGGCTTGGAGAATGGGCTGTGACTAGTATGCCAGAATGTGTGGCAGGTAATTTGCATAGTATTGGACTATATTCTTAATTAACATTACCAAAACAAATGCAGGTAAACTGAGTATTTGACTATATTCCAAAACAAAAATAAGGCCTTTATCAATTTGCTAATTATCAATTACTAATTGAAATTATTTTTTAGAAAACTTTTAGACTCTTAATTTTCGTAGCACTCTTTAACCGCAAACTTTGTGGCCGCAATCGACATAAACAAATTACCTATATGAATTCAAACTTTTCACACCACAACGATTTCTTAATCAGCGCCCTGTGAACTGCCCCTACTCCACGGCGCGACCTACGAAGCGGGGTACCGCGCTGGCCTGACGGTGGCGCACGCGTCGTCAGTCAACATCGCGTGTGAAGCGGGCAGGTCGCCGCCCGCTACCCTCAACTGCCACCTGGGGAGGCTGCAGCCCACTATCCATGACTTCTGCAGACCGTTGGGTAAATAATAAAAATCTATTTTTTTATGACTAGATGAACTTAGAGCTACAATGGAACAATTCCATATCAACCGTCATTTTAGCATTTCCTTTCATCATCATCACTCCTTATCATTGTGTTACGTATGTTTCTTACCTTGAAAGTTTTAAATACTATTTCTTCTGAAGCACAACCAAAGCAGGCATATTTTGATTATATGGATTTCATTAGTGCATATTTCTTTTGGATTTTAATGGAATCCAAAAATGATTGTGATCTAAGCGAAATAAATATAATTCCTATCAAACTTTTTACAGCCAATCTTTCAAGACCACGACCAACATCTGAATTCCAAAGCGGTTCCGACATCGTCCGCGAAGACATTTCCGAACTGGAACCGGATATTGACGGAAAAACTGTCACGGATTGCGGACCACCAGCTAGGTAACAGATATTTAGAGTAACATATAAGTAAACAATATTGCCAGTACACATATTCAGGAAACCAAGCGACTTATGATTGGTGTACTTACTTCTTGATCATTTAAACGTGAGCAACATCTTCAACATTTATTTTCTAATTATTAATTGTTTTAGGATATCATAACAAAAGTTATAGAACTTGCACTCTAATTTTACTACCCGCTCTATATCGTACTCGCACAATTTATCTACTGAAACTATTTCACTGATAGGTACTAACTTAAGTGACTGCTTCTAAAATATATCAATTTGACTCGTAATGGTCAGGAAGAAAGTTATAGCAGTTTTATCAATGCGCTTTCATTGTAGCTTTTGTGTGTTCCTTTATTAACATTTAAAAACATCTCATTCAGAGATACCACATCAGAGTCATGTGTCTCAACTGCCAATGGTCCTAACTTTTCTGGTGTCATTGAATATTGAACTGAAAACAATTGGAATTGAAGCGAATTGAAGACACTAGGAAAGTAAGCGGAGGCCTATGTGCTTTGAACGCAATTGTTTTTATTTTCTTTATGTTTGATGTTTTATTTGCTGTTGTCTCGTATATTGTAAGCATTGAGTGCAAGTTGAATTCAAGTATCTGCTGAATAAGGGGAAAATTTGAATGCAATTTGCTTTCAATGTAAAATGCTGTCATTCATTAGAGGATGTATCTAAAGCGTGACAAAAAAATAATGTTTTTGCAAAGAGTCTGCATTTCTTATTTGCTGGCTGGATAGACTGAAGGGAACGCAGGCGTTTAGGGATGCGAAGCCCTGGTGAGAGCCTCATAGGTTCGAAATTTTGCTTATTCAAACTCTTCATCGTATTGATCATCATCATCAACTTCAATAGTTCCACTGTCATAATGACCGCCAATTTATTTGGTAACATCATCTCCTGACTCTCTTTCAGCCATTTTTTATTTATCGTCTCTTGTTAAAGAATCCTTTTTATTACTCATCATAGGTAGGTTAAATCCTCAGAAAGCAGGGCTTAGATGACTAGGACCATTAAAAAAGTTTTCATGTATGACTTGGTACAGTCAGCTGTATGTATGGCCGTGTAATTTGCTTTTTTGTCTTGGCCAAGCTTTGATTTAGTTGCAAAATTATAACTTTTCAAAACTTTCTTGATGTCTAGGTAGTGCATGTTTTTGTAAAGTGTTCATTTATTTGTTCAATGAAAAGTAGGTACCTACCTTCCTTTTTTGTATATTTTCGTACCTCACTAAAAAGTTTATACCTAATATCTAGGAGATTTTTAACTGCAGAAGAAATATCTCGGTGGTTTATCACTCCAATTAATTTAAGCTTAAGCTGCTAAAATCAAGAGATGGTATTCTTTTGCAATTCAACTCTTTCTTGAAAACTTTTTTGCCTAACCTCTTTCGAGATTACAATGTAAATTATGTCACAAACTTTATCTCCAATATTTTGATAGGGTCCAAGGCACTTTGATATACCGGGATGGAGCTGAAGTTAACGGGACATTTGGCATGGAGGGCTACCCCCATGGTACTGAGATAACGTTCAGTTGTATTGCATCAATTATGGGAGAAAAGACCACATGGAAGCTGATCTGCGAGCATGGAGACTGGGTCGGGAAGAGTTTTAATTGTGGTAAGTAGGATTTTACGTGCAGTCAGTAGGTGTGTAGTAGTTTAATATTATGCAACCTATAAATAAATAAGTTGTTAATTATTACAACCTGAGTAGTTTACACTAAAATCTGAAGTAAAATAACTTCTAAGCCCCTGTTGTGGTTGTGCTTCAAGGAAACCATCTTCTGTTGTAAATCTTTAACTGTTTACTTGTAACATGCGTGTTTTACATTAATAATTTTCATCAGGCAACACAATTCCACAAATCAATGATAGAACCATATTGGTGTTTGAATTTACAGAAGAACTGGAGGCGCAAAGTGAAGAGTTACTGAACAACAACAGCTGCACGTTCAGAAATGAAGAGCCACACGTCGTTTCGTTCTTCAACGACCTGGAGATCACTGAAACTGTCGACTTCCCAGCAGGCTCTGTCATAGTGTCAAGGTAACTGGTGTTTAATAATATAACATTGATCCGTTTAGTTCCTTCGGTGGTGAACACCAATAACAAAATGTGAGGATATTGAAAATAAATTAAACTAATGACAGAGAAAGCAATTAGTAATGAAAATTCAAAAGTTAACAAGTGATATTTTTAAAGAAATACAATACAATGCAATTACTTAATTTTTGTATTGAGAAGAATGTGATTGAAGCAAAAATTCACTAAACGTCGTAAGAGATGGAAAATGCCACACAGCTTTTAGTAACGATCCACTTGTCCTATATTTTCATCTGAGAATTTTTTATCTTACCTCCAGATGCAGTGACATTGGAAAGTATGCTATGACTGGATCGCAAGCTCGTAAGTGCATTGGTGGATCATGGGATGGAGCCAAACCGACCTGCTTCGGACTTAACCAGGAGAATGACTATGCCAGTAAGTATTCGTTGATTCATTTAAGGCTGGTCCCGATTACCTAACTTCAGATTCTTCAGTAAGACATAAGCCTACAATGGACAGTAACCTAGTAGCAAATGTTGTTATTTCCTAGACTACAGTTAAGAAGGCCTATCACTTACTGAGCTATTGAATCTTTAGGTTACATAACCTTAACATTGTCTCGCAAACATAAACCACTTTACTTCTGCGGGACATAGACTTCCACCGTGGAAGGATGTTGTCTGTCATAGTTTTTACGCTTGACCACCACTTTCCTGAGGTATTTTACCAGCTGTCCACTTTTTTTATGCACAACAGGATACTGCTTGGCCTTCATCTTACCTGATGTTAAGTGACGATAAGGCCGAAGGTGGATGGAAGCGCACTACTCCCGGCATCCTCATTACGAGGAACTGGCTATCTTACCTCTAACTGCGGGAACACAACAAATTTTAAATTGTTGTTATGGCCACAGATTTAGGTAAAATGGTGGTAGCTAGCCAAGCGGACTTGGAATAAGCCCTACCACCAACAAACTGTGTACTAATTGTACCCCCCCTGGGAATCAAAACCGGGACCCCTGCGTCTTACACGGCTGGGCGAACCACTAGACCACAGAGGCGGTCTGATTCACGGAGGTGTTCCATATCATACTTATAATTATATAGGCGGCTTTTACGACACCCTCAAGTATCAAGGGGCAAGCACGTTTAAAAAAAACTGGAGTTAAACCCAGTAATGTTTTCAAGCAACCATAAACTTCTTGTCGCTTGTCCCCAGTGGAGAAGCCGCCCACGATCCTGTTTCGGCACTCCGCGGGCCCGATCGCGCAGACCAACGACGGCAAGCTCCTGGTCTACCCAGGGACTGTGCTGCATATGGAGTGTCTGTGGATGAGAAGATTCGGCAATCCGAAGTGGAACGTCACGCATTATATTCCTGAGTAAGAATTTCATTGTTTTCTAGTTTTCGTAATTTAGAGAGTGTCTTCTATAAGAAAATCAGTTTTTTTATTGTTGTAGTTGTAGTTTTTATGCATAACGGAATATTGCTTGGCCTTCACCTCACCTGATGTTAAGTGACGATAAGCCCGAAGGTGGAAGCGCACTACACCCGGAATCCTCATCACTGAGGAACTGGCTATCTTACTGCCGAAACACAACAATTTTAAAATTGTTGTTAAGGCGTGTCAGACTTAGGTAAGATGGTGGTGGCTAGCCTAGCGAAATAAGCCCTACCTTTTTTTTTTATTTATTTATTTATCAATATAAACATAAATACAGAGAAAATGCATATTTAAAAGGCACTACGTAAACCACTGAGGTTTATAATGAGTGCTATTTGAGCCTACAAAGTCGATACTTACTTTATTAAAAACATAAGAATATGAGTAACAATAAAGAAATAATAGTCATTAGGTTAACAATAAGATTTTTAACTAACGCAATGATTATGACAGTTAGTTATTTTAAAAAGTGCATTTTTAGTTTGATTTTAATATTTTGTTCGTTGATAATATTCCGCAATTCAGTAGGTAGTTCATTAATCAATCGAGGAACCAGGTAATCAGTTGTCCGCTCGCCGCAGATATTGTTCGTCTTGGCTCGGCTCATCGTACTCAGCTGATTCCGAGCGGCGGATCGCGTGCATACAGGACGTGCCACTTTATTTTCATATTTTGTGTAAAAATAATTTTCTTTAAGCAGGGCGTACTTGATCCGAGTTTGGATCGGTATAACTTTACAATATTTGAAAAGACCATCGTCATCATAATAAAACTGCTGCTTAACTTTTGCCGACACAATAGTTCTTAAGATTTTCCGCTGTAGTTTAAATTTTTGATTAATATACGAGTTATAAGTACGACCATAGCTGCTTAGGCCATACTGAATATAAGATTCAGCCAGTGAGTTATACAGCATCATTTTAACTTTAAACGGGATTCGATCTTTGAGGATAGTGATATTCGCAAGGAATTGTCTGAGTTTATTGCATACGATTTCTATATGAGCACCCCAATTCAACTTGCTATCTATCAGTAATCCAAGGTAAGTCTGAGTGGTAATGTTTTGTATGTCAGGGCAATCACACTGGTTGATGTTACTTTTCCTATGCATACAACTGTGGTCATGCGCAGTGATGTTTTTGTATGGAGAATATTTTAAGTATGGTGTTTTAACATGCAGCATCTTTGTTTTGTCGCACCTTCAACCAAACCGACTACAAATTGTAATCAAACCCGGGACTCCTGCGTCTTACAGGGGTGGGTGAACCACTAGACCACAGAGGCGGTTAAAGTGGTTAAAGAATGTGTTTAAGCTGCTTACTATCCATTGACTTCACCCTTAGAGCGTTCTGTATGCTCTAAGACTTCACCGTATATTTTTGGAGTCATCATGTAGTAAATCCAGGAAACCTGTTTTAGTAGTAAATAAAAAAAACACTAGGGATCTTAATCTAAACTAGTGAATAAAATCTGCCATTTCGTATTTCAGAGAGATTTCAAAATTTTCAGTGTATTGTATTGTAAAAGCTTTCGGTATTTTAAATGCTCCAAGTGTCTTAAGTACCTACGTCTTACAAATGTCTAACCACTTGATTTATATAAACTTTTGACCCTGTCTAGGGCTACGCGCGAGAGAAACACATTTCCGTTATCATTGTTCGCCTAGTACCAGCGAAAGTGCAATATTAACAGCAATGCTATCAAAATCACATGTAAAGTCGCGGCGAATTCGTTCATTCTGGACAAAATCTTAAGATTCTGGAAAGTTACCTACGTATGTTAGGTACCTACATCGTCATTAGAAAATGTTGAATGTTCTAAAAGTTAATCAAAAGTGTTCTTATCGTTTATAAGGTTCATTAAAGTTCTCATGTTTATACTTATTTCGTTTTCTACCACAGTCCCGATCGCAAGTACCCTGAAGGCTGGTCCACGGACCCAGGACGGGACAGCCAGTTGGAGTACCGGCTCAGCATCATGGGCGCGGTGAAGGAAGACTCCGGGATATATAGTTGCGAGACGCCCGCCAGACAGATCCACCACGTCGAGATCATCGTTGAAGGTAGCTACCACAAATAATTTGTAGGTTGTGGAGACAGGATCTGTTCACCAATTATATTCAGCTAAAAGGGAAGTATTAGCACCGAGCTAGGTGTCTGTGCTCGGGGACCGCGGTTCAACTGCTTGATGTTGGAATTTTTATTTAAGCTTACAAAACTTCGATATCGTGAGATTCGTGAGTAAGGTCTCCATACATTTTTGTCTCGATATTAGCTTGACGTCATATATCATTGCTTGACGTAGTGCAACGTCACGTCTGCGTAATGTTTACATATTGTACTTTTCGTTGATCATTTCTTTAGCATTCGTCAATGAGCGGTTTTCAAAACTTACTTAGTAGGTAGATTTTTATGAAAAATATGAAATGTAATTACTATTTTATTATACGTTTGTTGAGTATGTGGTTTGTTGCTTTGTGCGTTGGCTGTCCGATGGCCGGTAACGAAAACTTTTCTATGACCAATATGACCATTAGTGACAAATAATATTTAAAAAATCGACTTAGTTGAAGTAACTGTCTGTCGACATAAAATTATACTAAAATTCTCTGCTGTCAGAAAACCGCTCATTGCTTATCAGTAGGTATGATCGCGTCGCTACATAGGTCATAATAACGCAAATAATAATATAAATGCTGAGATTAGATTCGTGGGCGCAGCGAAGAATGGCTTCGACGTCTACCACTGTGAAAAGATTGTCAGGGCCTGCAGTCTCGACATAGATAGCGATCGTAAAATTAACGAATTCGGTCGATATGTCATTTTAACAACTTATTTTCGATTTTTGGTAGTCTCTACAATCATAGCTACCGATAATTTTCGGTACCGTATCGATTACCACAGAGGAAAAAATCACTACGTGTCGGTACTCTCATTTTGACACTCAACCATTGACACATATTTTATATTATATTAGATTTAATATATGCTGTGGCACTGGGTTCTGTCTAGTCAGTGTTACAAGTAATAGTCATTTAATGTCCACCATTGCCCGGCCGCGATATTAGAAATGCCTGTGGGGTACAGACACTACTTGCTCTGTACCGCTCTGGGTTTTTCTAACTAATAACGTTAGAAAAAGCCTGTGTGTTTAAGAGCATCGCTTGCTCTGGAGCGCGCGGGGTTTTTCGACTAAAAATTTAATAATATCACCGTAAAAAGCCTGTGGAACACAGACAATTCAGAAAATTACAGTTGTGGTTAAAGTATTCCTTCTTCATGTTTCGGTAAATTATGTAGAATATTAAAATAGTGATTTATAGTCATACTTGCGATATTTTTTTAAAGTGGTATAATTTTTTTAGTTTATCCTACAATTAATATTAATTTATTGTGTATGTTAAAATATTTTTTCTCTTAAACCCATAAAAATGGCAGGCTATGCTAAGTGGGATGGATTGGGAAGAAAGGCACACAGATAGTTTTTTTCAAACCTGGATTAAAATATAGCATTTTGGTTCCTAAGAACGTCGCGGGCGGTAGCTTGATAGAGCGCATTTTCAAGTTTTTGGATAATTAATAAACAATACCTTATTATGTTTTATTGTATCACTAATCTGACATAAGTAATATTTATGTGATACTTAATGTGTTTTTCATTTCGATTTATTATTTTTTCATTAATATTTTTGTTATAAATAAAGAATATTACAAAAAAGACAAAAAACACATTATCAGTGATTATAATTTTTTTGTTAACAGAAAAAGCCAGCAAGATTCTTTATTTCCTATATTACAAAAGTACTCTTTGATGTGGGTATACAAGACAGCACGTTAAGTTAAACAGTTGATCTGCAAAACAGCTTTTATAACGTACGGCATAAAGGCGGTCACAAGGTCAAGTACCTATAGTCTAAATCTGATGTGCTGTTGACTGTAGGTACAAACATTATCAAACGAAATAAAAAAATGAAATAACGTTCGGCTGCTAGTTATTGCACTCGGAAATTGCGAAAAACTAACAAAATACTTTTCTTTTATAAAAATATATTTTTGTAAAACTCTCAATTAATATTATTTATGGTAGGATATTTTCAATTCCCTACACACATTACACACATTTTTAGGTAAGGTAGGTAAAATGAAAAGTTTGATTGTGCTATGCCGTTTTCGAGAAATTTTGCAAATTACGATAAAACAGCTGTTCTTTGGGGATTTCTTTCTAAAAGGACCTACCAAAAATAAATTATGTCCCATGTTTTTTGACGAGTTAAAAGTTTTTTGATAAGAGAGATTTGATATTTTAGTTTAATATCCAAGTTTCACGATACTTAGTGCCTTACGCGTCTGTATCGCTCGGGGTATTTATATTTAGAAAATCACTGTGGATCACAGCGCAAGGTGTCTGTGTTCCACAGGCTTTTTAGGTTGATATTATGAATTTTTTTGTTGAAAAACCCCGCGTGATACAGAGCAAGCGGTGCTCTGAAACACACAGGCTTTTTCGACGTTTTTAATTTGAAAAACCCAGAGCGGTACAGAGCAGGCAGTGTCTGTACCCAACAGGCATTTCTAATATCGCGGGCGGGACACATAGCGAAAAGTACCGATGGCCGTTGGAGCGGAAAGGTTCTTCATGGCGATCGCGCACCGGACTCGGCTCCGTGGGTAGGCCCCCGACAAGGTGGACCGACGATCTGGGGCGCGGTCGTGGTGCGCCGGATGCGGGCAGCGCAGGATCGATAATCGTGGAGATCCTTAGGGGAGGCCTATACCCAGCAGTGGGTGTCGTGCGGCTGATATGATGATGATGATGATGAGACTAGATTTATGACCGCGGTGAAGAATGGCTTTGGCGTCTACTACTTTGAAAAGATTAAAACAAAGATTAAAACCCCTCTAGCTGCACGCTGCATCATGATTCAGACCGCCTCTCTCGCATCAAATTACCCCCCAACCGGTTCGGAAAGGGGGGATTTGGGGGTTCAAACCTCCCCCCGAAATAAAAACTTACTAAGTTAAATCCTGTTTTCTGTCAAGCATTTTGGGGACCGACTCCCCCTAAAAACCGGCCTGGCTACGCCTATGGTTGGAATTGGAACTTACCTCTCAACACACACAAAACATCAATTTTTTTCTTTGTTCTGTGTTTCAACATGAGTCCATTGCAGACGTGCACTGCCCGCCGCTGCCGATCCGGCGCGGGCTGGTGGCGAGCGGGCTGGGCACGCAGCTCGGCACCGAGATCCGGTTCTCGTGCGCCAACGGGAACGCACTGCTCGGCGCACACGTGCTCACCTGCAGGGCTTCTGGCAACTGGTCGGCGCCGCTGCCGGTCTGTGAAAGTAAGTAGAACATTTCCTTTTTAGGGTTCCGTACCTCAAAATGAAAAGTCGGAAACCTTATAAGATTACTTTGTTGTCCATCTGTCTAATATCTGTCTGTCTGTCAAAACCTTTTATCTCGGGAACGCTTTGAGATATCAAATTGAAATTAAGCCATATACTCAAATCTAAAGTCCCTTGAAGCTGAAAAAATTAAAATTTCTAAGTTTACAAAAAAAAGAAGATACGGCCGTTTATACCGCAAAAACGGATTATTTCGACACTCTCAGGGGAATCAAAATTCATAGGGTACTTCTCGTTGAGCTAAAACTATGGGCAAGTAATATTGTCTAATACTACAAGTACAATGGCCATGGTACATTATTATTTAAGTACTTAAATTTTTTTAAGGAACCCTCAGTGGGCGAGTCTGACTCGCTCTTGTCTGGTTTTTTAGGGTTCCGTACCCAAAGGGTAAAAACGGGACCCTATTACTAAGACTCCGCTGTCTGTCTGTCTGTCTGTCACCAGGCTGTATCTTATGAACCGTGTTAGCTAGATAGTTGAAATTTTCACAGATGATGTATTTCTGTTACCGCTTTGACAACAAAGACTAAAAACAGAAAAAAAAATTAAGAGGGCTCCCATACAAAAAACGTGATTTTTTTTGTCGTTTTTTGGTACGGAACCCTTGTTGCGCGAGTCCGACTCGCACTTGTTATTGTCACAACAGCTTATTTTGGTTTAATCAATAAAATACTCCATTTAGGTATGTTACGGGATTTGGCAGACAGCTTCTATGCTTTTCTTTCATTTAATGGATGCAAATTTAATATTCAACAATAAATTCCACACAATAGCAATATTTAGAAAACAAATACACGCACAACCTGCCTAGATATATCCAGGTTACTTGGTGACCGCACTGGTAGATGAGTCGCTAGGATAGTCGTCTTGGTCTCATAGTCTTTGGTTGTAAGCCTCGCGCCTACGATATATTCTAGGTAGTCGCCCGGATGTATCGAGGCACCTAGCGCGCAGTGCTCGCTTGCGAATATTCGGCACTTGTCAGTGCGTAGGTGGCCATAGATTTTGCAAAGCCAAGCACCGAGTACCAAAAAAAATATTTCTATCCAGGCGTGGAGTGCGGGGAGGTAGTCCAAGACACGCCACTGGGCGCGGGCGAGCGTCGCCCCCGCGTGGCGGTGGTGTCGCGCGGCGTGGGCGGGCGCGCCGCCTTCTCCTGCCCTGCAGGGTGGGCACTGCGGGGCGCTACGGAGACCGTGTGTCTGCCCGCCGCTGACTGGGCGAGGCCGTTCCCCGTGTGCACAGGTATGTATTTCAAGAAATTTGTCTTTTAGCGAAGCAGGTAGACTTTGGAAGACCGTTCCCCGAGTTACTTAGGTATATCAAACTCTTACAAAGCTTTCGGTTGAAATTAAACAATACAAAACTAATACTTGGAAGGTTAGTGATGCGATACGCTTCCGTGACCAATTGTTGTCTGGGTAAGGCTATATTAGTCATAAGCACGCCACGAGTGTCGCCCCCGCGTGGCAGTGGTATCGCGTGGCGTGGGCGGGCGCGCCGCCTTCTCCTGCCCCGCGGGGTGGGCGCTGCGGGGCGCTACGGAGACCGCGTGTCCTGTTTGCACAGGTATGTATTTCAAGAAATTGGTCTTTTAGCGAAGCAGGTAGACTTTGGAAGACCGTTCCCCGAGTTATTTGAGTACCTATATCAAACTTTTACAAAGCTTCCGGTTGAAATTAAACAATACAAAGCTAAGACTTATAAGGTTTATGATGCGATACGCTTCCGTGACCAACTAATGTCTGGGCAAGGCTACATAGTCATAAACACGCCACTGGGCGCGGGCGAGCGTCGCCCCCGCGTGGCGGTGGTGCCCTGCAGGGTGGGCGCTGCGGGGCGCTACGGAGACCGTGTGTCTGCCCGCCGCTGATTGGGCGAGGCCGTTCCCCGTTTGAACAGGTATGTATTTTAAAGAAATTGTGTGACCTATAAGCTGTCTTTAAGCGAGGCAAGTGGGCTTTAGAAGACCGTTCCCCAAGTAAGTTGGATATTTCAATCTCTTACAGAACTTCCATTGAAATAAGACTATGCAAAGTTAGGAATGTGGTGCTCCAAACACAACTTTATTAATTCTGTCTGTTGCGTTTGACCCTGAGACATTTTGAGAGTCCAAGATAAGTGTAGGTATCTGCCCGTTGCTGATTAGGCGAGGAGGCTGCTTCCCGTGAGTCGCAATAGTTGCAATATTTGTCGCAAATGAAACTGGATTAAAAATTTGATCGTCTTTTATAATCCCAAATGTTCGGATATTTGAAACGGTATATCAACCTGTGTCTGTCTCTGCCTGGGCAAGGAACGCAGTTTTAAGTGTATCAGCTTCTTTCTTTAGCGCAGAGTCTCTTGCTAGAGATAGTCTTTTATTTTCCAATGTCTTTGTTACAGAAGTGTCATGTCCCGCTCTCCCACCGCCCGCCTCCGGTTACGTGCTGGGGCGCGCGCCGTACCGCGCCGGAGACGTGCTGCAGTTCCACTGCAACCCCGAGCACACGCTGCACGGACGACCCATACTCGTGTGCCAGGACAGCGGCCGCTGGAGCGACAAGCCGCCCACTTGTGAGTCTACCTCCAGTATGGCAGCATTCGGCAGCAGTCGGCAGTTCCACTGCAACCCCGAGCACACGCTGCACGGCCGGCTAATACTCGTGTGCCAGGACAACGGTCGCTGGAGCAACAAGCTACCTTCTTGTGAGTCTACCTCCGTTTTGACAGCAGTCGGCATCAGTCGCCAGTGGTCGGCAGCAGTCGGCACTTCTTCTGCAATCTCGAGCACACGCTGCTTGGCTGAACCATACTCGTGTACAACGAAAGCAGCCGCTGGAGTGACAAGCTACCCACTTGTGAGTCTATCTCTTTTATAATAGCAGTCTGGATCAGTCGGTTGTGATCGGCAACTTTCAGCAGCAGTCGGCAACTGTCGGTATTTCCACTGCAACCCCGATCATTCATTTCATGGCTGGCCCATTCTCGTGTGCCAGGCCAACAGCCGCTGGAGTGACAAGCCGTCCACTTGTGAGTTAACCTCCTATATGGCAGTATTCAGCATCAGTCGGTAGTGGTCGGTAACGGTTGGTAGTTCCACTGCAACCCCGAGCACACGCTGCACGGCTAGTCTATACTCGTGTGCCAGGAGTCAGCACAGCAGCCGCTGGAGCGACAAGCCACCAACGTGTGAGTAAACCTCCGTTATTGCTGCAGTCGGGCATCATTCGGCAGTGGGCGGCATCATTCGGTAGCAGTCAGCAACGTTCAGTAGTTCCATTACAACCCCGAGCACACGCTGCACGGCCGGCCCATACTCGTGTGCCAGGACAGTAGTTGCTAAAGCAACAAACCGCCCACTTGTGAGTAAACCTCCTTCATGGCAGCAGTCGGCATGAGTCGGCAGTTCCAATGCAACTGTTTTTAGTTAAGTTAATATAGCACGCACAATTTAGTTAAATTACCCGAATCCAGCCCGTGACGTGATGTTACTTTAAAAGTACAAATGGAAATTTTGTATTCACAAAATGTACTTTTCTTCTAGGTGCACAAGCGTGTACTTACCCTGGCACCACCATATCAGGAAGGATGTCTTCTGTGAAGTTCTACTACAAGATTGGGGAGACTGTCACCTTCACCTGCGAACCAGGGTACAGGCTGAAAGGGGCGCCGATGCTAAGATGTCTCAAGTAAGTCATTTTGAATGTTACGTCAAACTTGATTACTGCACATAGTCATTTAATCCGATAGTCAGTTATGTCCTTTGCTGTTGATGGTTATGTTACCAATGTAATTGATTCAGGGTTGTACAAAAATATTTTCGCTGTCCGACTGCTGTTTTCTACTGTACCTTGATTACGTAAAGCTGTTGCTAACAATTCTCGATTGAAATCGATTGAAAGCGCGGTTGCATTGCTGCTTTAGTTAAGATAGTTGTCACATTGGTTCTTACTAAAGCAGCGATGTAACTGCGATTTCTGTCAGAGTTGATTGCAACAAAGTTACAAAATCACCCCCCTGGTCACATTTCTCAACCGATTCTCGTGAAATTTTGTGAGCCAAGTTTGATAATTATATGGATATTTATGTCGATTCAGTTTGTCATTTTATTAAAATGGCAGGGAACGTAAAAATATATTTCAGCCATTTCGAAAAATGTTCAAAAATGTTACAAACGCGAAGTCTACAGCTCATAGAGCGACTAGTGTATGAGAACTAATTATTATAAAGTAGAACTAATTATTATCTTTTTTTGACAGGAACAGGAAATGGTCAAACGCCATACCCCTCTGCGCACCAATCACGAACTACACTTCTTCAGACTCGCTCGCGATGCTGAACGGTGATATCGACGCCATGTTGTCGGACGCCGCCATTTTCCCAGCGGACGTGTTAAAAACGCGCGAAACGCCCGCCATCTTGACGCCTGAAAGTTATAAAGCCGCCATGACGCGTGTAGCGGCCACCAGACTATTGCGAAGAGCACCCATTGAAGTATACAAAAACAGAATTTTCAGAGTTAATAATCTCCTGAGGAGAGGTAATGAGAGATAATTTTTAGTTTAAAATTAGAAACGTTAGCATTTTTTTTCAATTTCATGAAATTAGGGAATTGTGTCAATTTGGAAATGATTATTTGATAAGGAAGATTTATTTAAATAGTTACGTGGACGAGAGAGAACTAATAACACATTTACTCATTCATCACAGTATATAAAATCTGTAAAGTAAGCCTACAACCCTATTAGGCACACTTAACCACAGGATATATAATAGTACTAACGTACTTAACTTTTCCTAAATTAATTACTGTTCATTAGAATCAACTTAAATCTTTGAAATTGCCTGTTTACTAGGCAGTCGTCCTATAAAGGGTTTAACTGTCATGCAATATAATATTTGATAAGTACCTACTACATAGATTTTTCTCTTACTGAAGATCATGGATGTTAAGGAGCTCTGTAACCGTAACCGAAACTATTGGATATCCGAAATAAAAAACTATCCGAAACCGTAATAAACCGAATCCAATTAAAAGTTTCAGATAATTTCGGATAGGAGCGTAGTCTAAATGAAACACGTTATGTATGACAGGTTTTTCTGTCCAACACACACTAATTTCACTTTAATCATTTCTTGAAACTCTAATATCCGTAACTAAAAATAACCAAAACTAACGGAGAATCTGAAATAATTTCATATCCGTAACCGTATCCGAAACCGGGATAATATTATTCCTATTCCAGATGTGAAAGGATTATGCCGATTTTACTATACAAGCTAGGCCATGATGCGCTTTGATGAAATTACCAAAATACTATAGTAATTTTATAGTGATTGCTTGGGAAGAATATCATTAAAATATAATGCGGGAAAAAAGAGAAATCTCAATCTCAAGGAGCCGTTTGGGGTTATAATTGTTTGACATTTTCCTATTATATGACATTTTGTTATCTACCCCTTTTTGACATGACATGAGTCTGTTACAGATATGTATGGTTAATGCGCATCATGGCCCAGAATGCGGCATGATCCTTTCATATCCAAAACATCTCTGCTGAAGAATGGTGATAGAATTAAATGCATTTGAATTTATGGCATGTTCTGAGTGGGTTGACATTGCCATGATGGCATAACATGATTAAATGTGCAAAGTTGTTCTCTTTCGTCCCAGAATATAAACAAAGGAGTTGTGTCAATATAGATGAGTGGACATTTTATCTCAAGATTTGTAAAAATTACGATTTTAAGTTTATTAAAACAACGTGTTACAAAAAAACCCTATAAAGCCGAATATGGTAGATACGAACCATCAAACTAAACAACTTTTGCTACGGGATCAACTCTGAAATTAATTAAAATTAATAACGAAAATATCAAAATGTGTGCAACAGCTGTTTTTTTTCCGCAATTTTGGAGTTGATCCCATAGTGAAAATTGTTCAGTTTGATGGTCCCTATCCACCATATTCGGCATTAGGGGATTTTGTAACTCATTGTATAATTTCTATAAAATGTTGTCTTTTTACACAGAGTTACCTAATAGATCTCTAACTTTATGATTAAATTATTTGCGAGATGTTTTACCAAAAATGTGTTTGATTAAAAAAGAGACTTTATAATGTAGATTAATTAAAATATTTATTTTTATTTTTTGAAGACTGTTATTTATGTACTTAGTAAATTAATCATCTAATCATACGTTATTTATACAATTAGTTACCAAGTATCGAATAAGTTAAGAAAATGTTAAAACAAATAAATTTTCTTCTGTTATTTGTAAATAAAAGAGATTACTTCGCCAAAGAAAAAATACTCTTATAAATATTAGTCCAAACAATTATGTAGATAATAACAAATAAATAGTAAGTAAGTTTATTGATTAATTAATATTAATGATAGGGATTTATTCAATAATTAAATTAATAATTAAGATAGTTACCACGCACAAATATTTGGAAAGGAAATATCAGACTATTCATCCATATACGTTAAGAATGGCTCTAGTATAATAATTGTGTTTCAGAAATACCAATTATTAAAAACTTATCTCATACACAAAACGTTACAAAAATGTGAACCTTAAAAAAATTTTGTTTTCCTCAATCTGCCGCGCCTGATTTTGATGCCCCTTTGCATAAAAGTGTAGATGAGGTATCCCTACAAAAATACCACTACAGTTTCGCTGTTCCTCTATAGACCACTTCTCATACAAATTTGAACAGTATATGTCTGTCAGATATTCGTAATGAACTGATGATCTGTCAATACTAGAGCTATTCTTAATAAAGTTACATATCAAAAATTAGCATATCTTTTAAGGTTTTACATTACATTTAGTTAATGTAAAAAATATTTGACCATCCTCATGTCTATAATAGTGTATACGTTTTCTCAAACTACGTAAAAATATGTTTGATTAATGAAATAAAAGCCGAAACATTGAAACTGAATTAAACTTGTTTTAATTATTATCAACCTATATTTTTTTGAGTTAATGACGTTCGGACAAAATAATGAAAAATAATTTCGGACCTACTTTATCCGAAATTATTTTTTTTTACAAAAAAAGTATCATTTCGGACAGTGTCAGATTTTCAAACAAAATATGTAATATTATAAGAGAGATAAGGAATATCAATTAAATGAGAAGCAAGATCGTTTTTTTAATAAACCTAAATAAAAATTACTGCAATTTACTGTTTTAAATGAAAAATGTTATTTGAGTTTTTCTTGAATTGGGTTAGTATTTAGGAGTTATTTATCTAATAGTACCCTAGACAAATTTTATATTAATCCGAATAATATCACAAATAGAATTAATTATGCTCAAATTAATTTAACATTAAATATAATTAATAATGATTTTCTTTTGTTTGACACTAAAAAAAGACATCAACGCGCTACGTTTAGGATTTCAACATGGGTGTCCCTTGACTCGCCTAAAGTCATTGGTCCTAATTTCATTTGGCCGAATTTCTTTGGCCTAAACTCCTTAGGTACAATTATTGTTTGGCCTAATAGATTTTTTCGCATCTTTGTCGTTTCGCCTAAACGTTAAATTCCCTAATTATCAAAACGACTAATGTTAATTGTCCTAAAATTTATTAGCATACATATCTTTTGACACAATAATGACTACGCCGAAGTATTGTTAACCCTAATATTGTCTTGCATACATAATTTTTGGCATAACAATATTGTATTGCATTCAAGTTGGTGACAGAAACAAATCGTCAAAAAACGGGCCTGAGACCCCCCGTAAAGAAAAACTTTTAATGCGAACACCATTACGTTAGGTTAGGTTAGGGTTTTGAACACTTTTATAATGCTTGCATGCATGTTGCATGCTTGCATGCGTGCATGCTGCATGCTTGCATGATTTTATGCATGCATGCTTTTTTTTGCATGCTTGTTCACTTGCTCGCTTGCATGCCTGTATGCTTGCTTGCATGTTTGCTTGCAAAATGCTTGCCGGGGGGTGCAGGGGGGCTGGCTCCCCTGCTCGGGGGGGTCGGGGGGCCTGAGGCCCCCCGCTATAAAGAAAAACTCTTAATGCGAAGACCATTAGGTTAGGTTAGGTTAGTGTTTTGACCACTTGCAGCGGAGCGAGCGAAGCGAGCGGAGCTCCCTAATGCTTGCATGCATGCTGCACGCTTGCTTGCATGCTGCTTGCTTGCTTGCATGCTGCTTGCTTGCTTGCATGCTGCTTGCTTGCTTGCATGCTGCATGCTTGCTTGCATGCTGCATGCTTGCTTGCATGCTTTGCTTGCATGCTGCATGCTTGCTTAAATGCTGCATGCTTGCTTGCATGCTGCATGCTTGCTTGCACGCTGCATGCTTGCTTGCACGCTGCATGCTTGCTTGCACGCTGCATGCTTGCTTGCTTGCTTGCACGCTGCATGCTTGCTTGCTTGCTTGCACGCTGCATGCTTGCTTGCTTGCTTGCACGCTGCATGCTTGCTTGCACGCTGCATGCTTGCTTGCAAGGGAAGTAAACATTCGGCGAAAAAAATATTAGGCGTTACACAATTGTGCGAATCGTTATTTAGTACTTTTAAACATTAGGGATTATGAATAGTTATGCTTAATGATGAATTTGGGAAATAAACATGCGGCGAAAAATTTTTAGGCGAAGTGAAAATAGGCCAAACAAATTTAGGTCAAATGAAAATTGTGCAAAAAGTTTTTAGGCCAATAAGTAGTGTGCCAAAGACAGTTAGGACAAAAAAATTAGGCATTCCAATATATACCCTTTCAACATCAATCTTAAGCATAAAATAACTTAAAAACATACATTTACAATAGAGAAATTCTAATAAATACTTGTTGTTACATTACTCCATACACATTCTGTTCCATTTTAAAATTTAACTGGAAGAAAGTGCTATCTAGAACCTTTGAAACATGCCTCTTTAGTTAAGAAAAAAAATCTAGTGTGCAATTAAGGAATCCAATTAGGGTTGCCACCCGTACTTGTCAATAAAAATATTGCACAATAAATAAGTTCGTTTTTTAACAGTGAATTTACACTAACTGTTAAAATTAAACTTTATTATACTTCCAATATTTTATTGTCAAGTACAGGTGGGAGCCCTAAATTGGTTCCTCAATTTTATTGGACACTGTAATCGAAGCTTAAATTATTAGGATTCTCCCAACTAATTAGTAATACTTACAAAACTTTACACAAAAACCAAAGACTAATGCTACTTTTATCGAAACACAAATCATGGGAATCGAAACCGTGACCCATGCATTCTAGGCGAAAACCACCTACTAGGCCTTCAAGTAGGTCGTTGCATAGAAATGTCGGATAGCTTAATCAATATCTAGCTTCATTGCAAAATAGATTTTGCTACAAGTCACTAGAGTTTAAAGTCACGGTCAGTCATCCGTGTAAAATAGCTACCAATCGGTAATGCACAAGAATTAACGGTTTGCGCTTTGCACGATGCATGCCTTGTCGCAAAACGTCGATGTCGAATGCAACATACCGAATAGAACACAGATTACAAGCAATACAAAACAGTCTTGCGCGCGCCGCGCACCGTGAGTGACGTTGACAAGTTACGCGTTTTCCCGCCAAAACGCGCTCAACTTTCCGATTGGCCGAACGAACGAGGCTGCCAGTGTTAATTAAAAAAAATTGTTCATAAAACAGTGGGAAACTTTTTTATGACAAAAAAGTTTTTAATGTGTGAAGTTTTGTGTTGTTTCTGATGGCGTAATCTGCGATTAAACTGTAAGGAGTTTGGTTAATACATTTTCTCGTTTACTTTGACGTAGTTTACCCACATTTTATTGTAATTATGATATGATAACATTCCTGCAGGTATGATGCAGTTTGCTTCTGAAGTCATTAGTACCTACAGAAGTAATTTGGTTCTCATGCATTTCTCTCGGTGAAAATGATTTGGCAATTTTATTTTTACGTTTTTTAGCGATCTATAGACCGTGAAGTTAAGTTTTTTAATGCCAGCACGGAATATAATAGTTGAGGTGTAAAGATAAGAATAGCTTGCACAGTTTTTTCGTTATAAACCAAAAACGATGTACATGGATTGAAATTGATGAACAATAAGTGGGTCATTGTAACAAAAAATAGACTTGTACCCTCATTTCAATGTAGACCATGCTACGAAAAAGTTTGCACAATTTGAGTTCAAACATTTTCCGAAAGAAAATTTTCTAACAATGAAACTTCGAATAAAACGACGAACATCTTAGCTAGTAGGTGCACATTTTTTTCCTGGTTTTAAACAATAGAACGATGACTAATTGAAATAATTAGAGGTTATTATTTTTTGAACTACGTATTGTTCTTTCGAAGATCATGGAGGGACAAATTCAATACAACTTGATAATAAAAACATTATTATCATTTCATCGTTACTATTAACCACACTTATCGGTATAAGGACCAAAAAAGCGACAAATAATAAAATTAGGGAAACTAGAAACACAAATACCGAACTTTTTAGACGACAGCCCAAAGCAAAAAGAGTGTAATGTGTTCAGGGTTCATGTATGTTTGTGGGTATGTGAGTTTCTTTATTCCACCATAACTTCTAAATGCCTGAACTGATTTGGATAAATGGGGTATCGTTAGAATCCTTACAGTATCCCAAGTGTCACTGGCTATATTTTTTTAGAAAAGTCAGTATGGCGACTGCACGACGCCATTTTCAAATGTGAAAAAAAAATTCTTCTATTATTACAATATGGGCATCAAATGAAAGGCCTTGTAGAGCACATTCCAAAACTATATAATATACTCTATTTTAATAAATTAAAAAAAAAAAAAAAAACACGACTGCCCTGCCAAAAACGAACTAAAAAGTTAAACAACAAGTGTCATTGCAGTCGGGGGACCTCTTTGATCAAAAAATAATTGTTCCATAATAAGGTCCCCCGACTGCAATGACACTTGTTGTTTAACTTTTTAGTTCGTTTGTGGCAGGGCAGTCGTGTTTTTAATATTTTATTTAATTTCTTAATCTGGATATTATTATTAATTATTGTGAAGATATTCTGTGTGACCTTAGATCTAAGTTAGGCATAAATAAATCAAAGATTTATGGTTGATAATTTAGTTCGGCTAGTCGAAAGCTAACTTTTTTATCAACTCATTTACCGGTTGGTAAATCTTTCAGTTACTCAGCACCGACAGTTTTTTCAATTGCTTAATTTACCCATTTTGAAACTGAAAACGTTGCATAAACTGCATCGCTGTACTGCAAAATTGGCGAACTATGTGGTTGAACCAATAGCACATCCCGGGCACTCCATACAAGCGCAGCGTTGCAAACTACCTATTACACAGACGCTACACAGCGACGCTTTTGCACACGCGCAACTGTGTGCGTAAAGTCTGGGGCTAATTGAAGAGCACACGATTCGGCACACAGAGGAAATAATCACATTCGGCACACGAACTCGCGGGGTGGGGTGAGGTAATTGATTGTGGGGCGGGGCGGAGAGTGTCCTTTCTATAGGGTAGTACTTTTATCTATTCTGTGCCAATAGATTGATTCGGACCACATAGATCTCCAAGTTTCTGGCATTGATCACTGATCTGCGGATCATCATCATCATCAGTCAGCGCGGCTATTAGAGCCTTAACTGGACACTGCAAAATAGACACCTATTTCCCTATTCCATATTAATTTGAGTGATACTGACGTCTGCAGATATTGCGATGAGGAACAGGAAACGCCCAAGCACCTCTTATGTGATTATGGACCCCTAAAACACAGGCGTTGTATCCATCTGGGGCGACACGTAATCGACCCGGAGGAAATAAAAACTCTTAAAACCAGGAAGATACTAGACTTCCTGGGAGCCGCTGGGCTTAAAGAGTTACTATAATTAGGTGGCGAGTCACAATAGATCTTTTAGGTCGCAGTGACTATAGCTTTATCTGAGCTGCAGAGTCCCTAATACTCAAATAATAATAATCATCATCATCACACAACAGCTCATTATACCTATAGTATAGGTGTGACCACGCTAGAGGACGCGCTGATTTGTATTTTAACGTCACAGCTTTAAGTTCGATATTACGTCGACGTAATGCAAAGCTGCTAATTCTGGCCTATGTAACAACCTTTAGTCAAAATTTTCGAAGCATATAGGTACCTTTAGTACAAGTTGTGCAATTCGGCTGGTTCATGGGTACGATACGACCGAAAGGATAATTAGAATGTTAGTTTTAACTAAGGCAAGAACTACTGCTGAGCAGTTTGGCTTACTTCGACATCACCCATTTTTGATCCTTGTCATCATTACTAATATTATGAATGCGAAAGTCAGTTTGTTTGTTTATTTATTTGTTTGTAACGTCTTCACGTCTTAACTACTCAACCTATCGTCATGAATTTTGAATACACATTGTCAGAGGTACAGAGAGGGACATAGGGTACCTTTCATCCAGAAAAAAAGAACTGTTGCCAAGGGATGGCATAAAAAAAAACTTTCCACGCAGAGGAAGTCGCGGGCGGCCATTAGTTGTGTTATAATTATAACAAGGATGGAGAGTGCATTAGTATCGTTATCGGTATACCTTTGAGTTAGGTGGTAGGGCTCCTGGAGGCCTACCATGAACTATTATTGCGATTCAGTTTAGGACCTAAACTGAACTGGTTTGCTTATTTGTACCATGACGCCTTTATAGCGATCAAGTTTCAGCGGCGTCAGCAGCAAGCGATTCAGCGCTAGTCCATAACCCAAACTGACTCGCTAAGGCTTATCATTCATTCATTTTTCGTACCATGACCTCATATTTGCGTCGACACTGCTCCGCTTATACGTCTATTTTAGCGATCCAAATAAAGTTCCTTATTTTAGACAAAAATCTGAATTGTTAACTGTTTTCTTTAGGCTAAACAAATTTTTAGGATTTAAGTTTTTTGTGACGAGTGATTTTTAGTGTTTAAATTGATATTAACTGTGTTAGAAATCCCAGACAATGTGTTAAAGTGTTATTTGTTCCAAGGTTGGTATATATGTTAAAACTTTAAATACATTTTTTGAAAATATTTGCCTTTAAAGCACTGTCTAGTAATAAATAACATTTATTTTAGATGTGCGATGAATGATCAACTTTCGAATTTTTCGACAACGATAACACAACAGAGAGATATCTTTTATATCATATTAATTAAATAACAATAAAGTATTTAAAGCTCCCAAACAGAATCCGATCTTTAGACGCGAGTGTTAAAGTAAGAACAAACTTAATGATTTTTCCATAAACAAAATACCTAGGCATGACTAATGTTTACTTACACCATTCCAATGTGATACTTCGTAACTTTAAAATGCGCGGTCGGCAAAATTACGAAACCACGGTAAAGAAATGTATCAGTATTCTAACTAAGTACAATCGATCGAAATGCGAGCCATACCTATGCGCCTCGAGTTCGGTCTGCACTCGGTATACAACAGTCGCGAATGCGCCGCAGTGGCGAACGAAAGATTTACGTACAATTGATTGAAATACAAGTAATTATTATGGCAAAGTGCAGATTGTGCTGTTTATATTATATTTAATTAATAAATAAATCCAGACAAAACATTTTAACCTGTCCAAATACCCGGAAAGTCCAAAAAAATAAGATTAAGATAAAATTAAGATACTTATATTTTTTTATAATTATTAATTAGGTATTACCAACTAACTATGGCCAGAAGGATTTGAAACTAATTTGTTTTTCCCTTTTGATCAACGAAGATAGTAGGTATTTAGTTTTTTTTAGTTTTCTGTTTTTACCATTAGTTGGGTATTTTATTGCTTAGAAATTGATTTCTCGGCTAAGGTAAACCCTATAATATTGATTCTAAAATATTACGTACACTCACAAAACCAGAAAGATATACCGAGTTAGAATACTGATACATTTCTTTACCGTGACGAAACTCTCACGCGAACCAGATACACAAACCGTTCAGTCATTCATATTTAGCTATTCAAATGCGATTCAGTTCTAAATAGCTCATGGTACGAATTATAGCGATTCAGTTTGGGAACCTAAACTGAAACGCACCTGTTTTGAATCGCTTTATAAAAGTTGATGGTAGGCATCCTGGTCTTGGCTTTCTGGGTCCAATGAGGTCTTACAACCATTTTCATTTTAAGAAGAGCCTTCTATGACAGTTTCCGCTATTTATATTTACGTTGACAATTTACCTGTGGTTCGTGACTTGATACTACATTGGTTTAAAGGAGATACTTTAGCATATAAAAAACATTTTGTGTTCCAAAATTAGTAAATGCTCACAAAATCCTAAGCCGCCCAAGAACATTAATTGGTGAGCATTTACTAAATTCTGTGTTAGGTCAAGTTATTAATGGTGATCATTTAGAGTTAAAAGAAAAGTCAATGCTTGAAAATGTTTTCCACATTAACATGTGTATGTATATTATCAACCTTATCTACATTAGACCTAAACCACTAAAGCAAAATATTTGTTTGGATTTTGCTTCGGGAAAAACAAAGATCGAAATTATATCGGAAAATTCCACTTAAAAATATCGCGAGCAGAAACTATAGTACTACTTATTAGAAGCATGTTAACTTTTACCTGTGTTAACTATTTACTATAGATACTACTATACTTAAGCAAAGTGTCGATTATTACAAGCCTTTACTTATTTTCCGCAAAGTAAATACTTAGTAAGTGAACATCAGTTTGACCTTGTCGACGTGGGACTAGCAAATAACACGTTGTTTGTTCTTGTGCGAACAAACTCTGGTTGAGAATTTATTTACAAACACTTTGAAAGGCATTTTTTTTGCATTCAGTCGATACTTTTCTTATTTGTCAAACTTCTTGGGGATAAAGACGAGTAAGAGACGAATATTATTCAAGTTTTCTTGCAATTTTCAAACGCTTCTTATAAGTAGGTATTATATTCACATGCAATTTTTAGTTACAGTTCTTCTTCTTCTATTTTTATTTTGGCAATATACTTTCCTCTTGGAAGTAATTTTTGCCAGTGTCAAGTGTTTAATAGTTCAGTGGTAGGTATTGTTTCAGTTTAAGTTTACATTAGAATATGGGTGCATTGCATTCCAATGCTGCTTGGAGCATTTGGCAACAAGTATATCAAGACAGTTTACTCGGTAAGTTCTGCCGAGGTAGCTACCACTACAATAAAAGTCTCAGCTTCACACAACCAAGATCGCGCCTATTTCAATTATCCCACATATTGTTCAGTTGCGTAGATACTTGTACCACAAAACTGCACCAATTTTAAGACACAATATCCACTATGAATCAATTTTCAAATAATTAAAATAGACACCAAACCGTACTCGACAAAATGGCGCCAAAAACTCCATTAGTTACAGTTAATCATAAATGCATTTTTAGTGCAGTTTCGGTGCGCTTGAGATTTTTACTACAAATGCTAAAAACAGAATAAAATAAATATTTAAGGGCCCTCCCATACAACAAACTTGTTTTTTTTTGCTGTTTTTGGGTACGGAAACCTTGGTGCGCGAGTCCGACTCGCACTTAGCCGCTTTTTTAATTGCAATAAAGAGTATAATAAAATTTAATTCACTTTTACTCCGATTTTTTAAAATAACGAAGCCTCGCCTTCAAGAATCTTATATTCATATGCTATCCTTCGATCACCTATTTCTATCTCGCCTTGCATTCGCCTTGTATTTTCTTGAACAAACCTTGTTTTTTATATTAAAAAAAAAATGATTAATAATCGACACAATAGGAAACCAATTATGATAAGCAAATATTATAATGAAACATTTTTAAATACATAATTATGTAAAACACCTGTTAGATAATATTTTTACCATATTGTCACGTTTAAAACCATCTTTGAATATAAAACAAATATTTATTCAATCATAGAATAACAATAAAAATATGTCGTATAAATTGATTAGGTCAATGGGATTTTATAACCCTTCAAACGCCACGCCACTGTTGTGTATAGAATTTTAAATTAAACATACTTAAAACAACCCAAATGTCAAATGACATCCCATAATGTAGCAATCCTTTTGTTTACCTGTCAAACGTTACACTTCAATGTAAACCCAAATAAAAGCAAACGTCAGTTTGTTTGTTAGTGTCGCCTTCACGTCTTAACTACTTAACCGATCATCATGAAATTTTGCAAATACGTTCTCAGGGGTACAGAGAAGGTCCTTCATTCAATTAAGGATAAGGATTTGCACAGCATCTCTGCGACGTTAAAACGAGTAAGCTAATGAATGAATAATACAAATGTACTTATCATAAATTCTTAACATAAGATATTTATATGGGTTTCCACATTCCTTCTTTAATAATGTTTACACGTGTCAGTGATGCTGTAGTTTTAAGACAATAGATAGAATTTAAACAAGAAAAACAGAAATCATTAACTGATTTTTAAACGCTCTACTCAGTCTAGCCAATTTATAGATCACATTTGACACTTCATCAAAATTCACCAACGTAATGTATTGTAATATTTAATCACAAAAGAAAGCAAACAATTGTGACCTATAAAACTGGTTCTACTTTACATTGTGATATTGCCCCCTAGCTAGATGATCATAGGAATGCCATACCTACGTTTTTTATAACCATTTATAACCAAAAAAAAATATCCCGAACACCTCTGTGCTCTAGAAGACCATAATGTTAAGCCAATAGGGAATATGCATAAGTCACCGATTTTGATGAATTTGAGCTTGATCGCTGCGGACACTTATAAAAACATGATGGAACAGGAAAAAAAATAAAAAAAATGTATAATCCTAGTTTTATCACACGATGAAATCAGGGGAAAATAACGATATTTTTTTTCATTTTCGGATATAATACACTTTACAGTCAGATAGAATATCGAATAAGAAACAATATTTTGTATGACACATACGTACTTAAACGCAAAATTTAGGGAGATAATTGAAGATTATTGGCTAACTCCATATTAAACGCGCCGAAACACACCTGAAATGTGATGTGTGACGTCATCGTTTTGTATGGAGCGTTTTCGGCGGGTGCTGCTGCGCGCTAACTTCAAGTAACTATATCACGAGAAAGAAACGCAAGAGAAAAGTTTTAATATTACAGTTAACTTTCTCACGCATTATACTTTTGATTAGGATTTAAAAAAAAATTGATGCATATTCCCTATTGTGCCGGCTGCGTTTGCAGTCTTTTTTTACATTAAATAAGCTTACTCTTGGCCACATTCGGGCCTGTGCCCGTGTAGGGGCTATAAAAATGGCTGGTAATGAAGTATGAAGATTGAAGGGTTAATACTGATGATGCATCCTCTTATCCCTTATCAGGGACATAGGGTTCTCAGTAGGTACCTCGCCTCCACTTCCACCGGTCTTGTACGGCCACCTCAAGATCTGTCCAGCCTTGACACGGCATATAAAAAAAAAAAAAATTGATGCAGCCTCTTTTTCAACGGAGCACCTCCAGGTGGTACGAGGGCGGCCGGGATTTCTCTTGCCAATGCGCTTGCCACTTTAGACCCTGTTTCGGGATGTAGTTGCCAGGCCTCCGTAACACATCATGACCAATCCAACTCCACTTCCTATAAAGAACCTCCTTGTCTATCGGCATCTGGTCAGTTAACTCTCACAGCCTTGCATTGGAGATGGTTCGTGGCCACCAGATTCCTAGTATCCGCCTTAGGAATTTTTGACGAACACCTGTAGCCTATAGGGTTTAATAATGTAAAAGTTGGTAGTATTTCCGCAGTAAATACAAGGCTAATGCGGCTTTATACGAGTATTTACGCCATTAATTGATTCTGCTCCTAACGGCCTCTACGGGTAATTTCAAAACACATTAAAAGTCAGGTGATATATTATTGTACGCACGTTGCAAAAGAACCCACCAGGGTATGAATCCGCGACCTTTAAGGCTAAGGTCGAATCGCTCTGTTATATGCTAATATGCAATATGAAAGTTAGAAGTAGGATGATATTAAACTGATGGTGGGCGTAATAGTTAAATAATCAGTAGGAACGAGCGATAACTTATCGATAAGAAACTAATTCCTGAATCCATAAACAACTGCCTGTACAAGTATGCTCCTGTTTTTCGTGGAAAATTAGTGTTTTGAAAGATTATGAATACTGAAACACAAACATTATTTGACGGTCACAAAAATAAATAAACTAAGGGTGCTTTCTTTATGTATGTCACCGTAATAACCCGTTTTTAGTTAAAACCCGTTTTGACTAGTCAAAACTAGTTTGAACTAAGTGCATTTGTAAGAACTAGTTTTATCTAGTCAAAACTAGAATTTACTACAAATTGTATTTAAATTTCAGTTAAAACTAGTTCTTACTGAGAGCTTTAGTTAAAACTAGTGTGAGAGAATATTGTTTGGAGAAATGACTCAATAACAAGCGAATCGAATCGAACCTGCTTTATTCCTGTAGGTCCTGGGTTAGGTTAGAAATTCAAGGCAAGCGCGAAGCGCAGCGGACCGTGAGCCTTAAATTTCGACGTTTTTTTATAACAGACAACAGAAATATTTTATTTTTTTATAATAACTGACAGCAAACGTACCTACGTTTGACGGACGTACCTACTAAGATGAATAAATAATGAAAAATATTAGAAAAAATCGGCTCACCCGTAGCAACTTAGACGGGATTATTCCTCTTAATATAAAAATAGCATTGTGAATGCAAAAATCTAAAAGTTTAGGACGTACCTACGTTTGCTGTTTACTAAGCAACAGGTGTCACCCCCGAGTCAGGTGAAGGTGACATCTCTCGACCAATCAGAATGAGGCATTATGAAGTTTGACCTAGCTCGAAACAGTTCTTACTGAATCAGTTTGTTAAACCGCGTTTTGACTAGTCAAAACTAGTTTTAACTGATAATATTTACTGAGCAGCAGTAAATATTAGTTGCAACAAAGGCTTTAAGTAAAAACTAGTTTTGTCTAGTCAAAACGCGTTTTAACTAAAAACGGGTTTTTACTGTAACATGTACCTACATACTTTCGTTATGTTTATGCTTTTCAATTTAGAGCTCAAGCTTAACTCAACTAATTAAAGAAGATAATCAAGTACAAAGCTATCATTAAATGTATTACTTAGTAGTAATCATTCAATTATTATCATAATTTATTTAAAAATACGAAATCTTATTTGCATTATAATTTAAAAACATGATCATTTTCATTTAGGTTCATTGGAACTACAAAAATCTCAAAAACCATCATAAAAGTGAAACTATATCTATTACTAGCTTCTGCCCGCGACTTCGTCCGCGTGGATATTAGACGAAATCCTTTTAAGGAACCTTCAACCAGGATCCGGCCAGCCATTTTTACGCGATTAGGCGAGTACCCATCAAGCGCGCTGCCTCGCGAGGCAAGACATTTGCTGCGTGTGGCGGGCCTCGCACGAGGCTTCCAGTTCCCGTTCCCGTTCCCGCTCCCGCTCCCGTTCCCCGTTCCCCGTTCCCGTTCCGTTCCCGTGCCGTTCCCGTGCCGTTCCCGTCCCGTTTCCGTTCCGTAAACGTCCCGTAACCGTCCCGTACCCCTTCCGTTTCCGTTCCCGTTCCCATCCCGTTCTCGTCCCGTTCCCATCCTGTTTTCGTTCCCGTTCCCGTCCCGTTATATTCCCGTTCCGTTCCCGTTTCGTTCCCGTTCCGTTCTCGTTTCGTTCCCGTTCCCATTCCTGTTCCGTTCCCGCTGCGTTCCCGTCCCGTTCCCATCCCGTAAACGTCCCGTAACCGTCCCGTACGCCTTACGTTCCCGTTCTTGTTCCCGTTCCGTTCCCGTCCGGTTTTTGTTCCCGTTCCCGTTCCCATCCTGTTCTATTCCCGTTCCGTTCCCGTTTCATTCTTTCGTTCCTGTTCCGTTCCCGTTCCGTTCCCGTTACGTTCCTGTTTTGTTCCCGTTTCGTTCCGTTCCCGTTCCGTTCCCGTCCGATCCCGTCCCGTACCCGTCCCGTACCCCTTCCGTTCCCGTTCCCGTACCCGTCCCGTTCTAGCTCCCGTTCCCGTCTCGTTCCCGTTCTCGTTCTCGTTCCCGTTCCCGTTCCCGTTCCCGTTCCCGTTCCCGTTCCCGTTCCCGTTCCCGTTCCCGTTCCCGTTCCCGTTCCCGTTCCCGTTCCCGTTCCCGTTCCCGTTCCCGTTCCCGTTCCCGTTCCCGTTCCCGTTCCCGTTCCCGTTCCCGTTCCCGTTCCCGTTCCCGTTCCCGTTCCCGTTCCCGTTCCCGTTCCCGTTCCCGTTCCCGTTCCCGTTCCCGTTCCCGTTCCCGTTCCCGTTCCCGTTTCGTTCCGTTCCGTTCCGTTCCGTTCCGTTCCGTTCCGTTCCGTTCCGTTCCGTTCTGTTCCGTTCCGTTCCGATCCCGTTCCCGTCCCTTTCCCATCCTGTTCTCGTTCCCAAAATATATATTTAGACGTGCTCCTACGAATTTTAAAGTTGTAATGTCTATTTTATATTATTTTTCCATACACAATTTGGACCCCATTTTCACCCCTTTAGGGGTTAAATCATGTCCACCGTGTTGGACTTCAAAATAAATGTCATTTTTGCAATCGTCATCTCAGAAAACCCCAATAACGACATCTATATCGATTTTTATGTTTACTCGCCCCATTTACCTCCTAAGGGGTTGATTTTCAAAATAACAAAATATGTATATATTTGCCTATTTATTTTTAGATTTGCTCCTACGAAGTTTAAAGTCGTAATGTCTATTTTATATTATTTTCCCATACAACATTTGGACCCCGTTTTCACCCCTTTAGGGGTTAAATCATGACCACCGTGGTTGGACTTCAAAATAAATGTCGTTTTTGCAATTGTCATCCCACAAAACCCCGATAACGACATCCATATCTATTTTTAGGTTTTTTTAACCCTTTTCACCCCCATTTCATCCCCTTTGGAGTTGAAATCCTAACAAAAACAATATACCTTGCTTTAGATTTCTATCCATAAGCCTAAATTATAAATTTAGCGATTTTTACTTCGAAAATGAAGGATTTTCTTCAATACACAACTTCATCCCCTTTTTGACCCCTTCGGAGGTAGAATTTTAAAAACGCTGAGACCCGTATTTATTAATTTTCAATCGTCAGCCTAAACACAAAATTTGAATATTCTAGCATCAAAACTGAGGGACTTTCATACAAACTTTCATCCCTTATTTCATCCCCTTAGGGATGGAATTTTCAAAAATCCTTCCTTAGTGGATGCCTACACTGTATAAAATATCTGTATGCAAAATTTCAAGTCTCTAGGTCCAGCGGTTTGGGCTGTGCGTTGATAGATCAGTCAGTCAGTCATTCAGTTTACGATTTTATATATTAAGATTATGATACTTTCATTTTGTTTAACTCAAATAAGTAATTTTGTGTGACCTATAGGGTCAAAGAGGTTAGCTGTTGTGATTGTGTTTTCAAAAACTTTCTTGACATTTTGTATGTGACTCTGTCAAAGTCTTGATTTGCTATGTATTCTGACTTAAAATTCTTATTTTGATAACCAAGTTTCTAATAACAAATAACTAAATAATAACACATTTCGGGAACCAAGCATTCAATTATCTTTTAAGATGACTTACGGCATCGAAACTGAAAAATCTTAAAAAACAAGTGCTGTTTTTCTTTTGCTTCTAATGAGCATGGAAACATAATAATATAATGATGTGCTTATATAAGAGTTATTATAAACAATGAGGCCCGCTTATTGTTCAGCAGGTTACGGAGGAAACCTTGAACTAAGGCTCGGGTTACGACCAAGTCATAAGCGGACGAGGGAGCGGAATCCATACTCGATACATAAACGCTTACCGATGCACGCCATAACTATCCACAACCATGCATGGACCACGGGGGCAAACGACTTTTTGTCGCTAAAATTAATATTTAAGGGGATTTATATTCGTATGGGACCTGAGGCGTTTTTTCGTATGCCGAAGAATATGCACTTTACGTATTCCCTACCAGAGGTGAGCTGAGAATTTGCATGTGGGACTCGCCTACAACATCCCCTCCACGACCACTCTCCGTGATCCCACCCAGCCGAATAGTTCGGTGGGATCTCGGGAGGGGAGAATACCTACTGAAAACTCCGACAATCGTTTTTTAAAACGTCAAATCCGTATATGTTTTGAAAGCGATAAGATAACGAAGATTTAAGCGTATGCGTTAGCGTGCACGTAGACGTAACATGACGTTGTAATGTTTGAAACTTTATGAGACATGGCAGACCGCTTGCATAACGCGTAGACTGATGCGCAACCCTACGCATTACAGCTCGTGAGGTTGTACTCAATGGCTTCCCTATTGGACGTCATACATAACACGGACATATCTTTGCTGCGCTTCATTACGCGCGTGTCTACGCAGCCGATGTGCCCAGGCCTTAAATTATGATAATTGGTACTCTTAATTTTTGTTAATTTTACCAAAAATGTAGGTTTGTTTGTACCAGTGCAGTAGTTGCTGAAAATGTTGACATCATTCTTTAAAATAAACATATACATTACATTTCTTAAATATGCAACATTTTTTTAAATATTTTCAATACATAAACATTACCCATCCGATACCTAAACTGTTAATTATTTTTTATAATCTAATTGAAAGAGACAGTATCATTTTCGATTTGAGATACTTTACTGTTTTAACCGCTCCGCTCTTACCATAAACGCTTCAGCTTATAATTTAAACGCCGGTATTAAACATAATTATTGAATTAGCCAAGAAGACGCCAGTTGATTGACATTGATCCCGGATCTTGGTTGTTAATAATAGTTTAATTGTTAATCCATAATAACCTTACAATGCCAAAGAGTGTTTGTTTTTACGCTTTCAACTACTCAACTGACCAATATGGCATATCTACACACTGTCAAGGGGAACAGAAAAAGACATGGGTTTTGGTAAAAAAAATCTGTTCCCGAGTTTAAAATAACTGTCCACGCAGACGAAGTCGCGGGCGGCCGCTAGTAGTGAAGTGAATGAAAGTATTTTAAATAATAAATATTTAGACACGTCTAATGAAGACTAAAGTAGTTATTTATGCAACCGTTGTATAATGAGGAGTATTAAAACAAAGCTGAGTATGATAATAGTATCACATGAGGGTGCTTTAATGCGAAAGTCATTTTGTTTGTTACGCCTTCACGTTTTAACTACTGAACCGATCATCATGAAATTTTGCATACTTACCCGGGGGGTAAATAACTAACGTTGTTGCAATCAACTCTGACATAAATTGCAGTTACATTGCTGCTTTAGTAAGAACCAACGTGACCACTATCTTAGTTAAAGCAGCAATGTAACTGCGATTTCAATCGAGAATTGTTAGCAACAGACTTACGTAATCAACGTACCGTTGTTAGGGGTACAGGGAAGGACATAGGGTATCATTCATCCCGAATAAAAGTATTGTTGCCGAGGGATAGCAAAAAAACTATTCACGCAGACGAAGTCGCGGGCCAAGTCCTCTATAAAAGGTTCCAAAAATCCAAAACAGCGAGTTGGCAATACCAACACTAAAATAACCAGTGTCATAGTAACCACAATTTCGAAGAAGTCGCACTGTGGCTGTCCTTACAGTTATATATATCATATATTTACCAGACGTACGAATCTGCGACACCGTTTTTTGGTGGATATTCCAAAGACTCACACTATGCGTTTTGCTTCAAATTTTATCATCCGTCCGTACTGCCAGAGAGTGAAACTCCTTGCCTGAGTCTGTGTTTCCCGATAGGTACAATCTGGGGGCCTTCAAGTCGCGAGTGAATAGGTATATTCTAGGCAAGCGCGTTTCATCGTAGATTATCATCGCTTACCACCAGACGTGATAGCGGGTATAAGCGCTTGCCTATCTATCATAAAAAATTAGAGCAATGTAAAAAAGCAGTATTAGTGCTTCCTTTATGAATTAGAGTTATAATCCGTACCGCTAGTGATGGAACTCCTTGCCCGAGTCTGTGTTTCCCGATAGGTACAATCTGGGGGCCTTTAAGTCGCGAGTGAATAGGTATATTCTAGGCAAGCGCGTTTCATCGTAGATTATCATCGCTCACCACCAGGCGTGATAGCGGGTAAGCGCTTGCCTATCTAACATAAAAAATTAGAGCAATGTAAAAAAGCAGTATTAGTGCTTCCTTTATGAATTAGAGTTATCATCCGTACCGCTAGTGCGTGGAACTCCTTGCCTGAGTCTGTGTTTCTTGATAGGTACAATCTGGGGGCCTTTAAGTCGCGAGTGAATAGGTATATTCTAGGCGAACGCGTTTCATCGTAGATTATCATCGCTTACCACCAGGCGTGATAGCGGGTAAGCGCTTGCCTATCTATCATAAAAAATTAGAGCAATGTAAAAAAACAGTATTAGTGCTTCCTTTATGAATTAGAGTTATCATCCGTACTGCTAGTGAATGGAACTCCTTGCCTGAGTCTGTGTTTCCCGATAGGTACAATCTGGGGACCTTTAAGTCGCGAGTGAATAGGTATATTCTAGGCGAACGCGTTTCATCGTAGATTATCATCGCTTACCACCAAGCTTGATAGCGGGTAAGCGCTTGCCTATTTAACATAACAAAGCTATTAATGTTATAATATATTAATAGCTAATTTACTAGGTGATATCTGAAAATACAGATGAAAAATTAAATAATCAACTAACTTATTGTTCATATTTAAACCTAATGTATACCTAAGCAAAAAATACGACAAGACAGTTAAATGAACAAAAAATGAAGGTTATTTCATTCGTCAGAGATGACTTGTAAACGTATTTGGTTATAAATTAGCATCAATTAAATACGGTTTTTCTTTTGTTCAAAATTGAAATCATCTTTTATTTAGAATATAAGAAAATACTGATATTGAATATACAACGTGTTAATGAATTAACGCAAAATGAGAAAACCGTTTCTTCGGACCATCAAACTGAACAACTTTATAGACCAACTCTGTAATCGCGAAAAAAAAATCAGCCGTTACATACATTTTTATTAGATTTGGAACACAGGTTTTAACGCGATTTTAACTAAAACCGAAAGAGTCCGTGAACACATCACAGCTGTAAAAAAACCGCCAAACTAATAAATCAGCGATTGCAGAACATTTGCTGGAAAGTGGCACAAACCACTGGATTGAATTTCATCGCACGCAGGTTCTTTCCACTGATCGTCATTTTTAATCACGAGTCGTACGTGAAGCGATTGAAATTAAAAAACATCCTAACAACTTCAATCGGGAAGATGGACACAAATTATCTGCAGTGTGGAATCCAGTCATTACAAACGCACTACCTCTTTGTTCGCGGTCGGCTAACTATCAGAATACGGCTATGATACAGAATAGGGACACCGTTAGTATTGTGTGTGGCGGTAGTTGGAAAAACTGTTCGACGGTGGATGAAGATTCCACCGATGCAGAGGAGGAGGCGTAACACTGCAGCTCCAGTCAGCCCGTGACCACGGCCGATGCAACTCGGTCGAAACGTCGGGAAAAGGTAGGTGCTCAACACCTATGTTTTAGTTAAAATCGCGTTAAAACCTGTGTTCCAAATCTAATAAAATGCAACGCGAAAGTTTAAAAGTGTACATTTTTATATTTTCGTTATTATTTTTTTGTATGAAACAGCTGTTTTTTTTTCGTTTTGCGTTAATTCATTATTAACACGTTGTAGAGAGATAGGTATAAATAAAACGTGTACGAAACTATAAATATAGGTATTGCTGTTTTGTTCAGACCGAGACCAAGTCTTTCTAAAAGCGATGGATAATTTCGCAAAGGATTTGATATTTTGAGAAGCCAAAAATATAAGACTTTTTATTATTTTGCGATTTCAGACTGTCTAATGCATGCGAAATTTTTTCTATGTCTATGGTCTAATGTGACTGTTTATATAGGGATGTTGACTTATGAATAAAATAACGAATTACTAATAAAAATCGTAAACATATCAAACTTTTGGAGTAGCTTGTATACCTCTTGGTTTTATATATTGCGTATTATTTGTTTTATGACCCTTCAAAGTTGGGTGGACAAGTCCATTTAAAAAGTATAAAATTTGTTAAAATAAATAATACATTTAGTCAGTCCGTAAAATTTATAGCAAATTTGTCAAAGAAACCATTTTGATAAACACAATATTTAATATAGCTGCCGAACAAATTTCCTACGCGTTGCATACAACGTAGGAAGGCGTGACGTCATAACTTGGTAGCCGTTATGGTGCGTTTTCGGGTGAGTCCAATTTTGTGCATTTCAAACTGATATCTCGGGCAGTTTTCATGCTAGCGAAATAATTCTTATACAAACGTTTCTTTTTTTTGAGGGGTAATTTATGTAACATAAAATAAAAATATTGTCAACATGCCTATTATAGGTAGGTATTGAAGTAGGGTTGACAATGTTTTTGAGAAGTTTTATCAGGTTTAAAACATACAATATAGACTAACTAAGCTATGCTTGTCATCCATTTACCTAATGCAAAATATTAAATTAGTATGTAAGTAAAAAATATTTTTTCTATAAGTGCAAAATAGTAGTTTGTTACACAAGGGACGTAAGTGAGCTATTACAGAACAAGATCCAATTTGGCGCCCGTGCGAGCGCAGCTCGCAAAGGGCGCTAATGGATCGAGTGGACCCGAGATATTTAGACGCCCGAGCGAGCGAAGCGAGCAAGGGCGAATATAGTTCGAGGGTGTCATAGCTACTTACAACCGAGGTAAGCATACTACTTTACATCATTCATGCGAGGTAAATAAAACATTGACAATGATATTTTTCGTTCATTAAAAACCTCTCGTGGGGTTGATCAGACCATCAAACTGAACAAGTTTCATTATGGGAAAAATCACGAAAAAAAATCTGCTGTTCCATACAAAAGTAAAATGCCTACTCCATCGAAATGTTAAACAGCTGATTTTTTTCGCGCTTTCAAAATGAATGTTGTTTTGCAATTTTCATAGTTTTTTTTTTAGTAAAAAGTTTCGTCATTTTATAAGAAAAGAAATTGGTTCACTAAGGAGTTTGACATAGCTTAAATTGTAAAGTTACTTTACAATTAAAGCATTCACCCATGCTTGAATTGTAAAGTGATTTGAAAATGGAACGTTCTATCTAAACAATGCACTGTGTTGCACATGCCAACTTACACGGCCTCTTACTATACTAGTAAATCCTAGTTGCCGAGCAGTATGATGTAATAGTAGTTTGTTACACAAGGGACGTAAGTGAGCTATTACAGAACAAGATCCAATTTGGCGCCCGTGCGAGCGCAGCTCGCAAAGGGCGCTAATGGATCGAGTGCACCCGAGATATTTAGACGCCCGAGCGAGCGAAGCGAGCGAGGGCGAATATAGTTCGAGGGTGTAATAGCTACTTACAACCGAGGTAAGCATACTACTTTACATCATTCATGCGAGGTAAATTTAATAAAAATAAAAATCAAAATCAAAATCCAAGGAGTTTTGCATAGCTTGAACGGAAATGAAATGCCGCCTGAAAATATTTATTGTTTTTTTTTTCAGTAAAAAGTTTCCACAGTTTATAATATAAGAAAAGAGATTGGTTCACTAAGGAGTTTTAAATGCTTGAATTGTAAAGTTACTTTACAGTTAAAGCATTCACCCATGCTTGAATTGTAAAGTGATTTGAAAATGGAACGTTCTATCTAAACAATGCACTGTGTTGCACATGCCAACTTACACGGCCTCTTACTATACTAGTAAATCCTAGTTGCCGAGCAGTATGATGTAAAAGTTGTTTACGTAATACTATTACTATTTATCGTTACATCAGAGTAGACATCTCGTGTCAAGTAAAAGAAAATTTTATTAAGTACTAGTCAAACTCACCCTTATTGTGTAAACAAGAGGGTTTAGTTCAAGTTGTATGGTCTGGCAATACAAAAAAACCTTGCGATTGACCGTGAAGGTCACCCGCCATACTCTCGCGCCGGCCAAGCGTGACAGTGACTTAATAAGTCAGATAATGAGGTTGGAAAAACAATACATGTGATTAAGAAGTAGAATAGAATTTACGCCTCAGTCAAGAACGATCGCTAAGCTTGGTTATTGGATGGGTGACCAAAAATGTACTATTTTGAGCTTCAGAAATCATGAATTAAGGCACGTTAAGCCGTTGAAGCTCCGAAAAATCTTCGTGACTGATTTACCTCAGTGTCTCAAGAAGAACGACCAGTGTGTGTTGCCAGTGATGACTTACGGCAGTGGAACGTGATCGCTAACTATGGGTCTCATAAGGAGGCTCAAGGTCACCCAGCGCGCAATGGAGAGAGCCATGCTCGGCGTTTCCCTGCGTGATCGAATCAGAAACGAGGAGATCCGCAGGCGAACTAAAGTAACCGATATCGCTCGAAAGATTGCTCAGCTGAAGTGGCAGTAGGCTGGACACATAGCGAGAAGACCGGCACCCTGATTATCTAAAAAGAAACTATTTAGCGACCGGTTGCATTTGACATACATTGCTACTTTTCTTTGGTATGTTTTTTTTACCCCAAAGAAAAGTAGCAATGTATTACGTTCATCTGTGAACTGCGACCGGTCGCTAGGCGGTTTCTAATTAGATAATCAGCCCGCCGATGGCCGTTGGGTCGGAAAGTTTCGTTGGCTTGAAACAGGATTTGAATCCCGTCTTTTAGGTCTGAAAACTATATTTTTATTTACCTACCTCATCTTAATATATAAAATCGTAAACTGAATGACTGACTGACTGACTGACTGACTGACTGACTGACTGACTGATCTATCAACGCACAGCCCAAACCGCTGGACCTAGAGACTTGAAATTTTGCACACAGATACTTTATACAGTGTAGGCATCCACTAAGGAAGGATTTTTGAAAATTCCATCCCTAAGGGGATGAAATAAGGGATGAAAGATTGTATGAAAGTCCCTCAGTTTTGAAGCTAGAATCTTCAAATGTTGTGTTTAGGCTGACGATTGAAAATTAATAAATACGGGTCTCAGCGTTTTTCAAAATTCTACCCCCGAAGGGGTCAAAAGGGGGATGAAGTTGTGTATTAAAGAAAATCCTTCATTTTCGAAGTAAAAATCGCTAAACTTATAATTTAGGCTTATGGATAGAAATCTAAAGCAACGTATATTGTTTTTGTTAGGATTTCAACTCCAAAGGGGATGAAATGGGGGTGAAAAGGGTTAAAAAAACCTAAAAATAGATATGGATGTCGTTATCGGGGTTTTGGGGGATGACGATTGCAAAAATGACATTTATTTTGAAGTCCAACCACGGTGGACATGATTTAACCCCTAAAGGGGTGAAAATGGGGTCCAAATTTTGTATGGGAAAATAATATAAAATAGACATTACAACTTTAAATTTCGTAGGAGCACATCTAAAAATAAATAGGCAAATATATATTTTGTTATTTTGAAAATCAACCCCTTAGGGGGTAAATGGGGTGAGTAAACATAAAAGTCGATATGGATGTCGTTATTGGGGTTTTCTGGGATGACGATTGCAAAAATGACATTTATTTTGAAGTCCAACACGGTGGACATGATTTAACCCCTAAAGGGGTAAAAATGGGGTTCAAATTTTGTATGGAAAAAGAATACAAAATCGAAATTACAACTTTAAAATTCGTAGGAGCATGTCTAAATATATATTTTGGGATTTTGAAAATCAACCCCTTAGAGGGTAAGTGGGGTGAGTAACATAAAAATCGATATGGATGTCGTTCTTGAGGTTTTATGGGATGGTGATTGCGAAAATGAGATTCATTTTGAAGTCCAACGCGGTGGACATGACACATATGGACCTGGACCTGGACATGCACATCCAGGGAACGGGAACGGGAACCGGAACGGGCACGCGAACGGGAACGGAACGGAACGGAACGGAACGGAACGGAACGGAACGGAACGGACCGGACCGGACCGGAACGGAACGGAAGGGAACGGAACGGAACGGAACGGAACGGAACGGAACGGAACGGAACGGAACGGAACGGAACGGAACGGAACGGAACGGAACGGAACGGAACGGAACGGAACGGAACGGAACGGAACGGAACGGAACGGAACGGAACGGAACGGAACGGAACGGAACGGAACGGAACGGAACGGAACGGAACGGAACGGAACGGCACGGAACGGAACGGGAACGAGACGGTAACGGGAACTAGAACGGGACGGGTATGGGAACGGAAACGGAAGGGGTACGGGACGAGTACGGGACGGGAACGGAACGGGAACGGAACGAAACGGGAATGAAACAGGAACGTAACGGGAACGGAACGGGAACGAAACAGGAACGAAACTGGAATGAAACAGGAACGGAACGGGAATAGAACCGGATGGGAACGGGAACAAGAACCGGACTGGAACGGAACGGGAACAAGAACGGGAACGTAAGGCGTACGGGACGGTTAGGGGACGTTTACGGGACGGGAACACAGCGGGAACGGAACGGGAATGGAAACGGAAACGAAACGTGAACGGAACGGGAACGAAACGGGAACGAAACGGGAACGGAACGGGAATATAACGGGACGGGAATGGGAACGAGAACAGGATGGGAACGGGACAGGAACGGGATGGGAACGGGAACGGAAACGGAAGGGGTACAGGACGGTTACGGGACGTTTACGGGACGGGAACGCAAACGGGATGGGAACGGAACGGGAACGGGGAACGGGAGCGGGAACGGGAACGGGAATTGGAAGCCTTGTGCGAGGCCCGCCACACGCGGCATATGTCTTGCCTCGCGAGGCAGCGCGCTTGATGGGGACTCGCCTAATCGCGTAAAAATGGCTGGCCGGATCCTGGTTGAAGGTTCCTTAAAAGGATTTTGTCTAATATCCACGCGGACGAAGTCGCGGGCAGAAGCTAGTACTTACATAACATTAGAAAAACACGTTCAAAATACCACTAAAAACAACTTGAAAGGTGACCTCAAATTACTTAAGATATTAATACAAAACTGAAAAACAACTCGTGACAAAATACGCCATTTTCCATGCCTTAATGGAAACTCATTATTTACATTTTCGTTAGATAACCATTACAATGGCGGTACAACCTTGGCTTTGACAGTGATAAGTGAAATTGCATACTTCCGCACACTATATATTATGGTATTCAGTAAATCTGTTTGCTTGTGGTTTTTTTACAATTACTTTTTCACATCGTAAATTCTAAACTTATAAACCACTTGGTGACCGCCCGCGATTTCGTCTGTGTGAACAGTTATTTCTTTATTCCTTGAGAACAGTACTTTTTCGGGATGAAAGGTAACGTATGTCCTTCTCTGTACTCCTGACAACGTGTATGCAAAATTTCAAGATGATCGGATGATTACTTTCGCATTTTATAATATTAGTAAGAACTTAATATGGCTGGGTGCAAAGGTATAATAATCGATCGCAGCGCTCATGGTGGCAAAAAGTAGAAATAATGTAGGCTCGGTAATCTGTTTGAAAACGAGATTTAATTTATAACTAGCGATACAGAAACAATTATATATGTTTATTATCACTTAGTAAAATTATTAAAGTAGCTTTATCCTCTTGTTTTACAAAATTTACAACTAAAATCTTTTTTAGTTCTTCTTAGTAAACAAACCCTGATTTAACCAAAATAAAACACTCTTTTTGAATAAATCTTACTTGCCATATTTAATTTAAATGACCAAAAAAGATTTCACAACTCTTTGTCCACCCAAATCACAATAATTTTGAAATTTACATTAATAACACAATATGTATAACATTTTTTTTATATTTTGTCACATGCCGCCATTACATATCAAAATGTCAAAACGCGGTCAGTTCAGAGCCAACAGAGTTGTAAAAAGTTAGGTGGCGCTAAAAGCGTGCACGCTTTTTAAATATATAAAGGCATAGAAAACATTCAATAAACTTTGAGCAAAAGTAATATTATATTATAGTCCCAATAATAAGTAGTGAATAATTTCAGTCGTATAAATACTTATTGAAATCAAGTTGAGCAAAATGTGGTCACTTTACTTTTGCACTTTTTGCCTACTACTACAATATAATAAACTATATTTTGCTTGAATTTTCGATACATTATGTATAGGTACTTTACCGAGCAACAAATTTAATTAAGATGAGGGCGCTACTTGAAGTCAATAGGAGCCTTAAATATCCTTTTAAAAATCGTTCTATACAAACCTACGTATAAAATACGGTACGTGGGTAGATATCTAAATCGCCTTTACCATTTAAGGCATCAATAATTAAGTTTTTTATCACCAAAAATGGCTAAGATTACCATTACGAATGGTCAGTTAGCACCCACGTAAACGATTTTTAAACGATTGGTAGTCAAATAAATAAATATTGGACTACATTACAAATTATTAAAGGAGCGAGCTCGAAGCGCGAGCGAAGCGTCTGCGTTTCAGCTTGGGCAAAAAAAAACCTTTTGTATGTCTGTCCGTCTGTTCTCTTCTAGGTTGGGGTTTTCTTCTATGGCTTTCTTCACTGAAGACTTTGCTATATTATGTTGCCTACCCAATATTGCAAAACTTAAAAAAAGGATATTTTTTTTGTGAAGCTTCTGAATACAAATAAAAGTTCATAAAACCTTTATGAATGAATGAATAAAGGAACCTTTAAGATTGACTGAATATCTGATGTTCAGCGCGTTAATGGATTGTCAATAGGAAAAAAAGAATTCATGAATGATGAGAGTATTGTTTATCAAAAAACCTGTTTCCACAAACATGGGTTGTGTTAAGTCTTCCACGAAGGCAGTGTGGATGAATGAATGTGTTTATCAAACATGAGCCAGGTCTTAAGTTCTAGGCCTGATTTCCAGTACGTATTGTTGCAATCGGTGTGGGAAGCTGATCGGTATTGTTTCACACAGGAAAATGTCGGTTGACACTTTAAATATTAGCCTGGGACTGTAGCGCAAGCAATGCTACGTTGTAGCTGTTGATTTTTAACGCTTTAGATATCTTTTTACACTTGTCAGTCATTAGGGTTCCGTACCCAAAGGGTAAAAACGGGACCCTATTACTGAGGCTCCGCTGTCCGTCTGTCTGTCTGTCACCAGGCTGTATCTCAAGAACCGTGACAGCTAGACAGTTGAAATTTTCACAGATAATGTATTTTTGTTGCCGCTATAACAACAATAAAAACTGAAAACAGAATAAAATTAATATTTAAGGGGGGCGCCCATACAACAAACATGATTTTTTGCCATTTTTTGCTCGATATTAATAACGACTGCAGGTAGACAGTTGAAATTTTCACAAATCATGTATTTCTGTTGCCACTATAACAAGAAATACTAAAAATAGAATAAAATAAATATTTGAGGGGGGCTCCCATACAACAAACGTGATTATTTGCCGTTTTTTGGTACGGAACCCATCGTGCGCGAGTCCGACTCGCACTTGGCCGGTTTTTTTTTTTTGCAGTTTTTGGTACGGAACCCTTCGTACGTGAGTCCGACTCGCACTTGGCCGGTTTTTTTTATCAACCACTCAAAGCTTTTAGGTGTGATAAAACCTAACACAGTTCATTTGTTTTAACAAAAAATAGTGCAACAACTAGTGTTTTAATAAGGCTGATGCTTTCTATTACTTCTAACTATGTAATAATGGAGAATGTCTGAAAAAAATCAAATTGGCTTAATATTTTTTTATGAATAGAAATAAGCTCCCTTATTAATAGAAAATTTTAGAATTTTCGGTTGCGTAAAAAAAAAAATATTTAAGTCACTTCGTCTGTACAAATGTACGGAACAGCAGAATGGATTAGCCACTACCGGCCATGTATTAAAAAAAAGGTTTAACATATTGTGTCGAAACTTTTTTTAATAAGTACCATGTTGTGTGTGATGGCAGGTGGTGGCTAATGAATCATCTCCATTCTGCTGTTACTCCCGTTCTTTTTCGAATACGAAGTTATTTTTATTTATTTTTTCATGCAACCGAAAAATCTGAAACTTTTTTCTATTAATAAGGGAGCTGACTCACCTATAGAAAAAGATTCAGCCTGATTGATTTTTATCAGACATTCCCCATTTCCATACTGATTCAAATTATTTTTATTGACTTCCCGAAGCTAGAAGTTGTTTTTATTTAATTTTCTTTAAGACAATAACTAATACATATAATTTCTGTCTGCCAATCGCTTCGATTACGCCTTGTTCTAGCTATAGAATCGCATTGTAGAAATACCTTAATCACTAAACAAAGCCGGTAATGGAATAGAGAGTAGATACATTTCCTCACTTAGCCTCTTTCTTGAAAGTATTAAAGTTATGTGCAAAATACTCATATCTAGTTAAGTCAACTTTTTATTTTCAGTGACGAAAAAGTTCTGAGTATAAACATTTTATTAACAGTTGTTATTAACCTGGTTTTCATGTAGATTGACACTATTTCTGGGGGAAGCTTATAAATGCTATTTTCGGCCACCCATCCAAACGACTCAGCTGAAGTGGCAGTGGATACGAGAAGAACCGATGGCCGTTGGGGCGGAAAGGTTCTGGAATGGCGACCGCGCACCGGACGACGCTCCGTGGGTAGGCCTCCGACAAGGTGGACCGACGTAGGTCGCGGAAGCCTCTGGATGCGGGCAGCGGGACCGATCGTCGTGGAGATCCTTAGGGGAGGCCTATACCCAGCAGTGGGTGTCGTGCGGCTGATATGATGATGATGATGATGATGATGATCAAAACGACCGAATGACGTTTTCGAAAATTACATAGAACCTCGTCCGCCGCGAAGCCTTATTTTTCTCCAATTTTTTTAAGAAACCATTCCAATGGGTAATTTCCTAATATCCTGAAATTGCATGAAATATGTTTCAATAACTTACATGGAAAGAAATAGCCTCCAAGTGGTAATAAAGACGTGGTTCTATCGATCCCAGACTAACTGTACGCAGTCCACAGTTACGCGTGAAAGAAATAGCTGTATTCGTACGTGAACGCCAGAGAGGGACAGGAAGAGCGATCAATTTGTGCATGAGGAAATGGACTGTGAAGTTTTTGCAGGGTTGACAGTAACTAGTTTGGTGTGTAGTGAAAAAGGCTTAGGAACGCGGAACTCACAAAGGATTAGACAAAATCTGATTGCTATAATAAATTAAATCGAATCTTAATTTAATTTAGTTTGCAATTAAATCAATAATTTGCAGTTTTAACACAATTACAGGTATATGGTTTAACTTCTATGTTTTAACATTGAAAATGTTTTTTCGATCGCTTCGGTAAGGTACCCAATTTCAGCCAAAGTGAGACAGTGCCCCGGTCCCGTGAGTTTTGGGTCTACGTGTATGTACTAAATGTCAAAAGATGCGTCTCAGCAAGGGCTACAATATGGTGAAAAAAATTTTTGAAAAAGTCAAAAACTTTTTTCGAAAATCGCATAAATGTAGAAAAATTACACACTTTTTCGGGGTCTTTTCTCACTAAATTGACAATTTCTCAAAAACGAAAAGCCATATCGAAAAAATGAAAAAAACCCCTAGAGATATTGAGTTAGGCTACCTACAGAAATTAGTATATGTCCCTGACTCTTACGGTCTGGGCTGTAGCTTATCCTTTATGAAGCGAAATGTTGGGATACCGCGGGCGACGTGCGCGGCGCGGGATAATGGTAATACGTAGTAGGTACGATTGAAGTTTTTAAATAATTGCATATTTCAAAGCTTGTAATAGTGTTTTATATTTTGTATTTTTTATTTATTTCCACATTTTTTATAAATAAAAAAATATTTAGATTAGTATATTATATTAAAACCATAATATTGATATTGATTAGCTCTAGCAGGTCAACAGATGGTATGACGTGAATAGAGCGTGAAGCGAGAGCTGATTCCAGATCTAGTCAAAGATTAAAAAAAGGTTAGATACGGCGGCGCGGGGCGGTACCATAGTGTGACTGCACTGAAATGTCTCCATAAGTCCATATTCAAGTAAGTGACGTCGCTTACTATGTGAAAATGAAAGAGAAAGTAGTGTTAGCAATAACTGTAGGAGCAAAAGAGATGACGCTATTATCTCCAGTACACGTGCTAGGCGTCGTAGTGAGTTTTTGTGTGTAGAGAAACGGATAAACGAATCTTGAGCGAAAGTTGAACAGAAAAGAGGTTTTAGTTTGAGGCCCGAGGCGAAGCCGAGGGCCTCTACTAGATCCAAAATATTATGTATCGTGGGTTGCTGTTATTTCAATTTCGAGATTTGAAATTACTCGATCAGTCACGTCTTTCTTAGTGACTTTGCGATTCCAAATTTTACAACGATCTCTGAGAATGAGAGTGTGATGATGATGCCTAGGTAAACATGAGGGTTGTTATCGTACATTCGAGTGATGATGAAGTCGGCGCGAGAGTCTCACATGCTGCATTTGATTTTGCTTTATTTTTTTATTAGGGTTAATTTATTTAGAAATTCAGATGTTTTAGTTATACATAGTACTTAGGTTACCTTTCAATAAAATATTTATGTCTATAAGAAAAGAATAATAAAATATTTTGTTAAATTCATTTTCAATGTACCAGAAGGTCGTGAAAGGCACGAGATCTATGAATTTTTTTCTAGTCAAAAGTACTTATATATTTTTTTAGTTTAAAAACATTGCTTGAAACATAAATTTTTTGACTCATTTCTTTCAAAAGAGAATTCTCATTTATTTCTCTGAAATGCCTCCTAATTTGTGAACTGGTGGTAGATTCAGTAGCTAGTTCTTGTTTTTTTAATTAGTTTTAATCAATTTAATTCAGTAATAATAATCAAAACGCAGCTATAAAACAATTCAAATCTTTAATAATAGCATTTTTATAACGTTCCGAGCGGGCGATTTCATAAAAATATGAGCAGCCTTTTTTTTAGTCCTCCCGTGACCACGGCCTCAGGAAAGCTGTCGAAACGTCTGGAAACCCAAAAAACCAATAGATCTACTTAGGTACATTTCAATAAGTAGCCACTTACAGATAATGACAAAAACAGATTGTTAAAAATAAATCGGCTGTATAAGTAGGTAGTTAGTTGGTGAAATTCAGCCTTAGTACATAAAGATGTGATACCGTTAAAATTATTTAATGAACATTAAAGTAGGAGACAACCCTATATCAAAATTTGATCGTGCATGACGCACCGCACGCGCACACGAGCAGACACTGGTTGCTCGTGACTCGCCGTTTCCTGCATTTGTATGGGATCCTTACTGTAGGGAGTTTAAGGATTCACTTGTTTATGTCTTTATTCAACAGCTAAATAATATAATTAAATTACGAAGAACTAGATTCTGAATATAATTTATAATTTAACTTGTCAACGCCCGAGCGGTGCTTCAATGATTAAAATGTTTATATGTTACGTGTTGTAACTCCGGCACCCTGATTATCTAAAAAGAAACTATTTAGCGACCGGTTGCATTTGACATCCATTGCTACTTTTCTTTGGTATGTTTTTTTTACCCCAAAGAAAAGTAGCAATGTATTACGTTCATCTGTGAACTGCGACCGGTCGCTAGGCGGTTTCTAATTAGATAATCAGACCGCGGATTTATTATGGATTCGTAATTTGGAAAAAAATATTATTTTATTTGGGATTATGAAATTCGGAATCGTTGTAACAATAAAAGTACTAAAACTCATTTCATTTTGGGTGTTTCCGTTGATTGCTGAGAGAATTATAGATATCGGGTCATTTTGAACTTACCATCCAAATTTTAAGGATGTGTCCAGTCCATGAAACTAAACAACATTCTCTAAGAAAAATGTGTCAAATTTCGCCACAAAATTTTGGTTATCCCATACTAAATTGATCATCATCATCATCATCATCATGCCCTGTGTAAAACAATGGTTGTAAGCTACCCTTTTTTATTCAAAACGGGATAGTGCTTGGCTTGTGATAGTGACGGTAAGGCCGAAACTGTAAGCACACTACACCTGGAATCCTCACCTCTGAGGAACTGGCTATCTTACCTTAACTGCCGGAACACAACAATTTTAAACTGTTGTTATGGCGTCAGACTTAGGTAAGATGGTGGTAGCTAGCCAGGCGGACTTGCCATTTCACCAACCAAACCGAGTACAAATCTACTCCACTTTTGGAAATCGAACCCGGAATCCCTGCATCTACATTCTTTATGGGTGGGCGAACGACAGTAAAATTTTGGTTAAAGTTAGATTATTCTAACGTGTTATTGATATATAGGTTATGATAAACGGTTCATTCGAAATAAGCTGATGTCTCGCGTCATTACACTTATCTAGTGATTTTGAACTCCTTAACAAGATTAAACCGCAATGCGGTTAGAATTGACGGCAGACGACATTGAACCAAATGAACATAAACCAATTAAAATAACAGTCACATTGTTAATTAACGTTTAAAATAACAGTTTTTGGGTCAATAGTAATAGGTAATAATTTTTTTTTGTCAAATTAGTATCAGGCAAACAATTTTTTGTAAAAATAGGTAAAATTGCATTCAAAGATTTTGGAAACAAATTAAGTACCTAGGTACTTACATACAACTTTTTTTTTATTAAACTATGTATACTATTTTTTATCCTTCTTGGGTCTGCCTTTAATTCAAAATAAGGTTACTTATTCAATTGTGAAGATTTGTCAATACTTAGCATAGTATTTACTTATCATTTTTACTTAAAGATATATTTGTCTGTAAATCTTCCATGAAAATAAAAAAAATAAAAGAAATTTACCCTTATATTATTTGACAATATCGAATAGTATCATTAAAGTGCCGGTCGTTATTTTTTTAGATTTTCGCCGGTTCGATTCCCAGCTGGGACAAGCAATTTATCAAAAAATATATGAATGCAGTTTTACTTATTATTTTTAAAAATAAAGGAGTTTGTCCTTTCAATAAAATTTATTTGCCATCATCAATTTAAAGGGTAGGTACTTCCCTCCAACTACCGTCTTTTTTCCACCCTGTATATATAAAATAAAATTGTTTGATATATTCAATTCGGACTTAAATCTCAGTGTTATTACGCAGAGATTTAATAGGCAAAACGCCTTTCAAGAAATAAACAACTGATTGGTCACCCATCTCGTGGATGGCCATCCCAAAGGTTGCTTAACTTCCTCAAACAGTAGCCATTTTTGCGCAAATAATATTACCTTGTATATATCGTAATCGTAACCACTTCCAATCAACTAAGAATAACTTCAATTAGGTACCACATTACTAAGTATCTGGAAATGGAAAAACACGGAAAATGCCTTGCATTATCCTTTTAAAAACCTCAACAGTTCCATTATAATCTCTATTGTCTTTAGTATTTAGGTTAGTTTTGCGATAACCAGTTTTTTCGTTACCTTCAAAATAATGGTTATCTTCGACGATGTCGCTGTAACCTTCGTTTTAACCTTGGGATTATGGGTTTACAGGTGTTTATTTTGAATTAACGACACTTATGATAACAGAATCTTAATTAAAAAGGTCTAAGAGGCATCTGGTAACTTTTCAATTTGGCAAAATTTTGTTATTTACTGGAACTTCAGTTACTTTTTAACCGACTTCAAAAAAAGGAGGAGGTTCTCAAGTCGACGGTATTTTTTTTTTATTTTTATTTTTTTATGTATGTTTTAACATAGCTTCGTCAGTTGTTACCCGATTTGTACAATTCTTTTTTTATCTCAAAGAACATAGTTCGTGTGTGGTCCCATAAATTTTTTTCAGAGATCTGGCCAGTAGTTTTCTCATAATCGTGAAAAATATCAATTATTTAGCTCGCCATCGTACGAGTTTTTATGGAATTTCGGACATAACATCTTTGTTTATGAACCGATTTAGATGATTCTTTTTTTATTTGAAAGGGTATACTTCAAGAATGGTCACAATTTAATTTCATCGTTATTGGACTTCGAACTTCGAAGATACACAAGGGAACTCCTCAAAGTCAAATAGTATATGTAAAGTGATTTAGGTTTTGGTAAGTTTATGGCAATCCAAAACAAACCAAATCATGGTTTACGATGCAACGTTCTGGACTAGATTTGGACTACGAAAACACAACGGAACTCCTCAAAAACAAACAGCGTGAATTTGGAAATTGAGTTCTGGGCATTTTACCATTGAAAATGTTATAATATAAAGTTAAAAAATATTTACACGCTGCGCTTACATACCTACCACTAAAAAGTTGAAAATAAAAAAGCTTTTTAAAAAAAAAGAAAAACCGCCTTCAAAAAACCTGAAAACAAAAACAGCTTAAAAATTAAATACCTCTAAAAAGCAAGAAATAATATTCGAATCATTCGTTACACATATCAATATTAATAAAACACGTCTAATGAAGTCGGGTGGGGCTTTTAGAAAAAAATGAAGTTGTCCTCCAGCCCCACCCGACTTCAATAGACGTGTTTTATTAATATTGATATGTGTAACGAATGATTCGAATATTATTTCTTGCTTTTTAGAGGTATTTAATTTTTAAGCTGTTTTTGTTTTCAGGTTTTTAAAGGCAAAAGTTTTATAAAATTAAAGGAATTGGCTTTTTCATTACAGATGATGCATAAACTCCGATGAAAAAAATTTAGTATGATTCACCTTTTTTTAGAAATGATAAAAGCATAGTGCTTGGAAAATGTACGAAATGTGTACGAACAAACTTTTGTTAATTGCATACATATTTTGATAGTAAAATTATAATAATTAGTAACCTGTTAGGCCTCTAACTTGGCTTAACGACTGTTATCAGATGACAACAGCCGGGACCGACGGTTTAACGTGCCCTCCGAAGCACCGAAGCTCTCAGTTGTAATGCCACTTAACGGTCACCCATCCGACACCTGATCGGACCGAGCGTTGCTTAACAGTGGCGTTCAGAGAACGCCACAGCACGCTGTTATTCTGACAAGAAAATAAAATAATACAATAAAAATAAAAAGACGGCAGAATGTGCTCTATCCTTGGTTAAAGATAACAATAATTCAATTTGCTCAATTTCAATGCAGTAGTTATGACAGTGGACTCGTGAAATATTGGTAGCTCCATTCCATGACAATAGAAATATAGTTATAATTTGTCAATAAAAGTTATTAATAACTTGTCAATGATAGTCGCTGTATAATTGAATTAGTGGGCATCAGCCTTGAACTAGCGCCGGCGACCTCGCATAGAATGCGCGGGAATCAGAGCGTGGTCGCGTGTCGCGGGCGATGTGTGGAACGGGACCATTTGTCAAACGGCTGGACGGAAAAAATGATGCCAATTGAGCTATAGACCTATAGGACCTATGGGTAGACCCCATTGGCAAGGGGTGAAATCATGGCAAAGGTAAGCGGTTCTACGAAAATGTTATGTTTTTCATAGTGGATCGGTGAAGTGGGATTTCTAAAAGGTAAGCCGATAGGAATCGGCTTATATGGACCCTTCGCCACTGGTAGACCCATAGGTCTATTGCTCAATTGGCATCTTTTTTTTTCGTCAGGCCGTTTGACAAATCGTCCTGCCAATCGAATTAGACTTTGGTCTAATTCGATTGGCAGGACGCATCTTCTAAGAATTTGCCGACGGCTGGACGGAAAAAATTATGCCAGTCGAGCTATAATCTACTCGATTGGCAGGATTCGTCTAACTATTTGACAATGGGTACTGCAGCCTATACCTACTCATGAATAAATTTTTGTAAACTTTAATCATCTATTTGGTTTTAAAAATTGCAATTTTATAGTTCAGGCAAAGAAAATATACACTACGTGGTTTAGTGGTGTTAAACTTGATATAATTATTTGGATTGAACGTAGATTTTTGTTAAAATCAACGAATTGCAATTACTTACTTTAAATGTTAAGTAAATGCAAAATTGTGGGGCAATTATTGTAATCCCTAAATCTAAGTAGCATGAAGTCTATCAAGATAAAGTAGAGTACGAACATCAAATGTTTCCTTTAATGTATTGTATTCAAAAGATGAAATCGCAATCATTTAGGAAAAAATATTGAAAACACACGCTTTAAAAGTATACTCATGATTCGATTTAACCCTGTTAGTTCCATTTTGACATTTTATGCAATTTATTTACTTCAAAATCTTTGTTGTTGGTTTTCTGCAAGTGACTGTGACGACTCTGTGACATAACAGACATCTTTCTCCAATATTAGCGAGCTACGACACGTGACTAAACGTCGATATATTTTATGTTGTATTCGCCGAGCACATATGGCTTCCTTTAATCTTTACCGGCTCAAATTTTCTGTCGTTCTTCCATTCATACATTTGTTCTTGGGACAAAATATTAGAAACCTAGTTTTGGTAATGATTCAATTTAACTCTCTTTAAACAATTTCGGCAGGTTTTTCGTTCTTTGGCAAAAAAGACTACCAAATGGTTGTTGTTTTTCTGCAAGTGACTGCAACATAACAGCCATCTTTCTCCAACATTACCGAAGCCACGAAGTGTGACTAAATGTCGATATGTTATTATGTTGTATCCACTGTGCACATGTTGCTTTCTTTAATAGGCATTTACCGATGAAAGTGGAAAATGGAAATTACCATTTTATGTCTAATCTGTGATGATGCTTATAATAGGTACCTAACTATAAACTGATCAATTGCATTTTTATAAAGATAGTAGTAAGTAATAGTTATGTCTGTAGAAATTAAGCAACTTTCGCAAGGGTCGGTCCTGGAATGGGTTACCAAAAATTTATTATCTCGAGTTCCTCCGTGCTTCGGAAGGCATGTTAAGCCGTTGGTCCCGGCTGCATTTGCAGTCGTTGACACCCACCAATCCGCATTTGGCCTACGTGGTGGGTTATGGCGCATCCTTCCTAACCTCCCATAAGGAAGGCCTGTGTCCCAGCAGTAGGGTCATAGAAAATGGCTAGTATAAATTTCGAGAAATAGGTATGTATAACGTTTTATAATGACCGTAGACAATAAAAGAAAAAGAACTCATCAAGACAAAAATAACTCCCAATAGTGGAAAATTTCAAATTATATAGTTACTAGCGACCCGCCCTCGCTTCGCTTCGGTGTAGTGTGGAATTTGATCACATATAAACCTTCCTCTTGAATCACTCTTATCTATTAAAAAAACCGCATCAAAATCCGATGCGTAGTTTTAAAGATTTAAGCATACATAGGGATATAGGGACAGAGAAAGCGACTTTGTTTTATACTATGTATGGAGTGATTATAATGCATCAGAAAACCAAATTGGTAGCCCTACCGGTCATTTACATACCTTTAAGTTCAATAAATTATGTATCCTTCACATGAAAAATATTATTATCTTATCAACAAGAAAAAACTATTAATTTATGGTAATAATACATTATACACAGCAAGCCTTGTGTTATTTTTGTTCTTCCTGCCACATAATAATCGGAGACATTCTTTAAAAATAATTATTTTTATCATTTCTTATGAATGAGTAACAAGACAACTCTTTGCAAGTTTAAAAAAGTTGTGTTTTTTGATGAGTTTATCAAAATTTTCAATTTTACTATCTAAGAGCGACTTGTACTTGCATTGCATATTGCTCAAGTAGGTACCTATTACTTAAACAAAATTTCGTAAGACGAAATTGTAATTATTTTAGTTCAATTTATGATGCAAGTTGCCATTAGATTAATAACTCCTAGAAGTCCTGAAGGATATTGTCAATTAAATTAGTTTCAATTGTTATAATTAAGCTAAGATTTTTTTTTTTAATCGGACCATCTTGGAAGTTCGCTTGATGTAATGACGTTTGAATTATTTATTCGGTCCAGCCGTCTTTGAGTCGGTTAAAAAAATTTTAACTTTTGGAAGACGATGCCCGCACGAAGGGTTCCATAAAAAAAACCGCGTTTGTTGTATTGGAGCCCTCCTTTAATATTTATTTTATTCCGTTTTTATTTGTTGTTATAGCAGCAACAGAAATACATCACTTGTGAAAATTTAAACTGTCTAGTTATCATGGTTCATGAGATACAGCCAGGTGACAGACAGGCGGACAGTGCAGTCTTAGTAATAGGGTCCCGTATTTACCCTTTGCATACGCAACCCAAAAATTAACGCTGCTGATTGCCGTTGCATTAAACGGCCGACAATAAGTGTTTTCTTATATTTTTCATAAGCTCATAAAATATAACAAAAAAAAAAAAATATTTCGTTACATAAAAATATATAAATATTTTTTTTAAATAAGTATAAAATTTTATATGGTCATGTTTCGAATCTCTGTAGTAGCTTAAGTTTTACTCAAATATGTTATTTTACAAATAATTGTGAAAAAGCTTTTAAGTTTCTAAACAAATACCAATATGAAAATTCCTCAACAAACACTTTCGAAATCTGCGTCCATGGTATAATCTGCTGTAGAAGAATGACTAATCAAATGACTGCTTGCTAACATCATTTGTTATACTGAAGGTTCCGTATAAAAAAAATCCTTTGTAAAAGATCGTAACAGTCTAACAGACAACGAAATGATCTTATAAGAGTTTCTTAGTCCGTTTTGCAGGATCCTAAAAACAACCCCTATTTCTGTTGACTCCATGGAGTCGAGGTTTTTTCATAGTAAAATATGTCCATCAGCTACTTTTAATGTCCCCACTACTGGGGCACAGCCTTTCCTAATGGGTGGTAAGGAGGACGAGCTTTAACCCACCACGCGGGCCCAATGCGAATTGGTGGGTGTTAACGACTGCAAATGCAGCCGGGAATAACGGCTTAACGTGCCTTCCGAAGCACAATTTTTGGTCACCCATCCCATGACCGACCCTTACGAAAGTTGATTAACCTCCGCAATCTCTGAGCTAGGCTCTAAGCCACTGCGCCACCGAGCTCCTATATATAAAATATATATGCAACATATTAAAATATTCAACAGAATTTTCACTGCACAATTCACATTGAACCCCAAAAATTTTATCAGCAATTGAATCGTAATAAATAACAAATCGTTTCATAAGATTGTGTGCAGTTCAATATTGTTTTAACAATATTGAATCGATTAGATACGATGACATTCAGGTCAATCGAATAATGACTGATAAGATAACAGACATATACAGTGGGGTCCAGGTAATGAAGATCAGTAGCAGGTTTGAATCCTATAGTTTTATTGATATAATAAAAACACATATTGATAGCTATAAATCCTAGTGAAAGAATTTTTGAAATCCGTTTAGAAATGGTTGAGTTAAAAGGGTTTGAAGGAAATGCCAAGCTCAATGCAATATGTGCTTTATCACGTACGACATTAGGTTCGCGTACGTCGTCATAAGGACCCCCAAAAAACCAGTGTTTTAGCTCTTATAACTTCTCAGGTTTAAGAGATATCGTAATTTTTTTTTCACAGTTAATCATGTGGTGGCATAAGCTTTCTAATTAGCCACTAAACAAAAATCGTTACTGATTCTCATTTAGGACACCAGTCGATTTTCATATAAACGAGGTAAATTTGAAGCCATGGTCCTCCACCGAGGATTGACCTAGCTGTGATCTGAGGATGGCCATCCAGGGAGTGAATGGAGGAGATTCAGATCCCTATACACACCTAACTGATCTGATCAGCATTCTAAGAGATATAAGGATCAGAGTTTCCAGTTTCAGGATTTCCATATTTTTTTTATGCTAGTTTCGCGGTTTTTTTTAACATATCTCTTAGAATGTTGATCAGATCATTTGGGTGTGTATAGCGATCTGAACCTCCTCCATTCACTACCTAGATGGCCATCATCAGATCACAGCTAGGTCAATCCTTGGCGGAGGACCATAGCTTCAAAGTTACCTCGTTTGTATGAAAATCGTCTGGTGTCCTTAATAATCTGGCCACCACTGTAGCTGAGTGGTTGTTTTACCTTTCATCCAGAAAAAAAGTACTGTTCCCAAGGGATACAAAAAAATTTCCACGCAGACGAAGTCGCGGGTGGTCGCTAGTATTGTATACTCGGTAAATTGGTGTAGCAGGTTCGAAACTACCCCTTGTTCCTTGGAAATAACTAAAACTAGATAACGGTTATCTGTGAAGATTTTTTTTCTCTAGTATAAATAGTTATGGCTTAGAAATAGCAGCAGTTTATAAATTACGATAGTTTACGTATTTTCAAGTTTCCGTTGTTTCTATATAGGCCTAGGATGATTCCTGAAAATGAAAATGTTTCCAAACAAAATTATAAGAAATGCGAAAGCTAGCTTATTTTTTTTTTAAACAAATCGAGAGGTTTTTGAAGATGGTTGAAAATGTTTACTTGAGAGATGAACATTTGATCATTCGATCAACATAAAAGTCACTGCAAGGATTGGTGTACTTTTAATATTATTAAATAAAAAGTACACGAATCATACAATAGCCGCCCGCGGCTTCGTCTGCGTGGAAAGTTTTTTTGCTATCCCTCGGGAAAATACTTTTATTAGGATGAAATGTACCCTATGTCCTTGTCTGGTACCATAGGCAACAGCGTCGCTTAACCACTGCTAAGGTTAAAATCGCTTGCACGCCGCGTCGTCACTACATACGTTTAGTTCGTGCAGGGGCGATACGCGCGCACACGAATTGTGTTGCTGACTGGTTAAGCGACGCTGTTGCCCATAGTACCTCTGAAAACGTGTATGCAAAATTTCACGATGATCGGTTCTGACGTGAAGCAAGGCGTAACAATTAAAAAAACAAACAAACAAACGGACTTTTGCATTTATAATATTAAAATATATAATATTAAAATATATAATATAATAAATTAAATAATATAGTATAATTTAATAATTTATAATGTGAGGTGAACATGTTTATATAAAAATCACACACTGTCCTTGATTTTTGTGTCGCTGAGGTTTCTCCATTTACTGTGAAAGAAAAAGATTTTCAACCACTTAAGAAATCACTCTACTACTCGAAAATTCATAATCCATGTCATGTTGTGCGATTTGCAATATTATCGAAACCAAGCTGTGCCGTTCAAGATTATAATTTAAAATTTAATGCAATTAATAATAACCTCTGTCCTCCCTCAAAATCCATTATCTACACCAAAATTCAACAAATTAGTTTTGCGGTTTAAGCGTGAAAAAGTAACAAAAATGAAGCTTTTGTATTTATTATATAATGCGGAACTGCCTTGATGTGGAAAATATAAATTCGCTGACCCTAAAATGAAGTGGTTTAACTTCAGAGCACTTGTGGTCCAAAACGACGTATTTTATAAATCTGTAAAATTTACTCTTTGTCGTATGGCAAAGACAAGGATTTTATAATCGTATTCTAAATGGGGAGGCGAAGGCAAAGTGAATTACAGATGGCGCTTCATTCTTTGGAACAATTGTCAGTTTGAGCTTATATTGTCATGACTGTGTATTACGTGATTTTACTTTCTTAGATTGTATTTTTTTCGGTTTTGCGGACAAACAATGTATTATATGCTAACTTTAGCTCATATAAAAGAAGAATTACGGAAAAGAAAAGCCAAAACAACAGGCAAGAAAGTTTATAGCAACTTACAAAAAATTGCTAACAAGCATTACATTTCTTTAAATTTCGTGTAAGATTTACAAGTTATCTTAAAATTTCAGATTAGAAGCATATGATTTAAATTTTAACAAAGCAACTGAGTGTGAATTTCCGTGTTTATAGTTGCCTGATGATGCCTTCTGTGCAATAGTAATTTCAGGTTTCTGTACTGGAATTTCTGTACCATCCAAAATTACACGAACCGTTTTATCATATTTATTTTATTATTCTAAGTTTCTTGAATGACTCTGGCATATAAAATTCTATTAATTCTCTGTTTGGCCCCAATATTGGGCTTATTCCATATTTGATATACCTATAAAATTCATCCAAGTTATAAATATGCTAGAAACTGCTGAGGTTGAAATATTAAAGAACAAAGCTGTTATAATTCAAATGTTGTTTTATTTTGGCGAAGCTTCATCAAATTCATGAAACATTCCTTTTGATTTATAATGTTTCTCAGGCTCAGCAAAGGAGAAAATCGAGGGAAAAGCATCTTTTTTTTGATATTTTTTTGCCCAATATTTTTTTTGTTACTGGGAAATCGATGAACTCCAATAATTTACAAGTTACATGCATAACAATGCGGAATTTTCTCAGTATAAAATTAAAAAGTGCAATACTCCAAGAGATTCCCATATGTTTTGACACTTTCTTTGAGGCGGCCCGGTACCAAGACCAGACGCCACCTATCGGGATAAAATTGCGCTTTTCCTCCCCATTCTAGCGCAATGAGGGCTTTTTAAAATGACAAAAAAACTGTAGGCTCGATAGATGGCGTTGATAAATATGTATCTCTCTATGTTTATTTTTACTAATCTTCGAAGAGTACTCAGGTAGGCAGGCAGATGTAACGTTTCTCTTTGGGCTGATGTCAGCCAGCGAGCGCTTACTTTCTTGCCTCTTTGGTGCAGGCACAGCCTTCTCTATTGTGTACAACAATAGAGAAGGCTGTGGTGCAGGCCGTTAATTTTTAAAGGCCAATTTTGACTCATCTCTTTTCATCAACGCCCAGTAGTGAGGCCATAGAAATAGAATGTCAAAGAACAACAATGTCAATAAACAGGTGATCCGAAAACGAATGCATACATTTTATATGAGATACGTAAAATATAACTTAGATTCATAAAATATGACTATATATGGCAAAGGAAATTAATAAAATATGTTTCATACTGTTTTCTTCGTCGATAAACGAATGAATGTAGCGAAATTTGGTTTTAGAGAAATGTGTGGCAGTATCTTATTTACTTGTGAAAACTGTGATTACTTGGATTATTTCTTTTTGTCACATCACAATTACTTAGAGCACAAGACACCATGGCTCCACGATACCTTTATTTTAAATTCTAATTAAGATTAAAAATATTTTAAACAAACTGTGATTTGCTAGGCGGGACGCTAGGGGCTCTTACTGTAAAAAATTGGCACATTTCACTTGATCCTTTGTCTCTTTTTTACATAGACCGTGTCCGTAGGATGTTAACTTCTCTTTTCCACGCTTTGTTGGTCTTCTTGAGCGCAGCGAAAATTTTTCTTTGTCTATGAGTGAGGCAAATAGTTACTATTTTTATTTTTTTTAATGTCACTTTGAAAAGCTCTCAATGTATATTCTTGAGTGAAGTTGCAGCGGATCACTCTCTATTGTAAATTTAATCGCATTGTACTGAACTGACTTTAATTGCTTCTCAATTTGGTCAGAGAATAAAATAATAATGGTGAAATAATTTAAAAAAATGTAAGTTAGGCTCATAAGTTTGCCATTACTACATTTTCTTGTAATATACAGGTACATGAAGTCCTTAGATACCCTATCATAGTGTAAACAATAGCTAAGTAATGACATCAACGTTAGGAAACAGATGAGTCATTATCATAATGAAATTGTACAGTTTTAATAACATTGCTCTTTTATTTTCAGATCAACTGCGACGCGAGCTTGTGTCCAAACGTGTTAAAACTTAAAATTAAAAAATAAAATTAAAGGAGTATCAATACTCTTTGGTTTTATTTCTTCGGCGGGAGTTGTGATTCTTAATTTAAAGTTGTGATAAAAGAAAAATTACTGGATCAAATTAATCTGTGCAAATTCTAATTTCGAACATAAGATAGTGAAGTGAAGTGACGGAGCTTTTAACTAGTGAAGTTTCGTAAAAGTGGTGTGTCGTGTATGATGTGTTCAGAGTATGGATGAAACGAGAACCATACACAAGACCTGCGTAAGGGTCAACTCTGCTGATGATGACGAGTCCAGGGACGAGGTCGACTATGATTTGCCAAAGAAAAACCCTTTCGTTCGGGTAAGTGTTTTTTTAATTCAGATATTTTTTAAGCAATGTTGCAAGCAAGTTATTACAAAAAATACCATAATAATAACAAATACGCTACAAGCCTCTCTTAGACAATAGAAAAATAAGGCAACCAGTTTAATGCCCTCCTTTGTGTATGAAAGTTTGTATTATGGATACTTCAAGATTCTACCCACCCAAATTAGATGAAACATGGCTTAAAGATTTTAAGTTGGACCTCCAAGCTAACAAACTTTGAAACAGGGACCGATTAAACGCTTAAAAACTCCTTCGTGCGTTTGTTTTTTTAGTATTTACAGAAAGAAAAAAAATACGGTAAATAAATTCTTTGATAGGGAAACCCTATTCGATATGCAATCATAGCAACAGAAGAATAGGAAATATCGTAGATCAAATCGAAAGGGTTCCGGTCCCTCTTTGAAAAGCTTATCATCAAAATCCGTTCAGCGATTTTTTCGTGATGCGCGGACAAAAAGAAAGACAAAAAATTGGGTTACGCCCCTCCCGTACTCTAATCGAACGTTTTTTCTGGAATTTCTTCAATCTACAGACACGGATTTTTAAACTAACTTTTAACTAAAGGAAAAATCCGAATTACTAATAAATAATCTTTTGTTTGTATGATAGTTGTTTTCAAATTAGTTAGATAAGATTAAAACTTACTTATGACTAGCTGTTAACCTGAATTTTAGTTAGATAACTCTATTAGATATGTTTACTCACATGCGTTGTTTTAGCTGTCTTGGGACAGAAAGAGAGAAGATATAGTCACCTACTGTGGTACCTATTTTAATATAGGTAGTATTAACTATTTATAAAATAAAAATAAAATGTTTTTTTAATAAAAAATCAAGTAAAAAAGCCAAGTGAAATTAAAAACGCCTTCCTAAACTTTAACCAAAAGCAGGGGGCTAATTGTCTAATTATAATTAATTAAATATGGCTGTTACAGCTGATAAGTTTCTTGCGCCCGTTCTTCTTGTCAGCTAAAAAAGTCTGGAACGGGTGGTACAATAGGAAAATATAGACGATTCAAAAGTACTTAATAATTAAGTTTATTTGAATAAAGCTTATTTGACTTTGACTTTAATTTCAAATTCTATCGCAATCGCTTTCATTTGACAGATGGATGTGACATATTGCTGCATTTCTTTGGTAAGTTTTTATTTGTACCAATGTGTTACATCTTGAAAGCGATTGCGATAGATTTTGAAATAATACAAAAGAAAGGCAGATTTAAGTTTTGTCTACCTTTAGTATATTATATTTAAGTAGGTAACACAGTGTATTTATTCACTGTTAAAAAAACACATTGAATATTCAGACACAGACTCAAGATTTTCAAAGAAAACTTATTTTAGTTTAAATTAAGATTTTCATCCATCATCATCCATTAGCCATTTTTAATGTCCCCACTGCTGCGGCACAGGCCTTCTTTATGGGTGGATAAAAAGGATGGGCTGTACTGTAATGTAACCCACCACGCGGGCCCAATGCGACTAATTAATTAATTAAATTAATTAACGACTGAAAATGCAGCCAGGACTAACGGCTTAACGTGCCTTATATAATTACTGAACGTCTTTAAAAATAAAATCATCGCTTGAGGGTATGCTCACGAGTAGCTTCAGTATCCCATTCCGTGACCACGGCAGCTGCAAATGTGTCAAAACGTCGGGAAAATCAAAAATCAAACCAAGTACCAACTAATTACCAAAGAACTTTCAATAAAACCGCGCTAGTATCCGTTAAAAAGTGTTTTATTTCATGTCTAGTGAGCGCGTAAGCTTGAGAAGGTTCTGTACCGTAAGCGCTCTGAAGCTAGTCACTTCTGTTGTACATTGTAAAGGTCAATGGGCATTTTGTACGGACGTTTGACCATTGGCATACACAAACGAAATAGGGCTACATAAATGTATCTGCTACTCAGTGATAATATGGGTCGATTCTTGCAGGTCATGTTTCATTTTTTATCATTATATCATATCATTTCAATAATAAATAAAATAAAATAAATAAATAAAGACAATACAAACGTTTATTATGCTTGTACCACACATTTCCACAATGCTGAAAGTAAAAACTTCTGTTTTATTAACAAAAGTTTAAAAATCATACATATACTCGCACACATACTGTAAATAACTTTTTTCTGCCTGTTGGTACATAAAAAATAATACATATTTTGAAAAGTGGGATTGAATTCTTCAATTTAAAACTGGTTTGGTTTCTGTACGCGAACTTTCATCAAGCAGGTCAAATATGCCCAATGACCTTTAATCGTATCGTATGAGAAACTTAAAACAAAGTCCACTCACGAATTGCAGGAGGCAGCTAGTTACATAATGAATAGTGTTGTGACATGACTTAAACGTGTCCGGTGAGGTTTCCACATAAAACCGCAGGTATGGGCAGCAGCCAACCAGTTAGCGAGAGGAAAAGTGCGCGGCATTCTTTCAAAAGGGCTAGGCTTCAAAGTAAGGACGCAACTTTCGATCAACAATATTCTACAGGATAAAATTGAAAATATTCGACATAATTCTTTGGTGTATTTTAGTCCGTCAAACTGAAAAACTTTGTCTATGGGACCAACTTAATCAGAGCAAAAAATTAACCAGCTGTTCCATACATTTTGGTCGAGTAGATATTGACGTTTTCTATGGAACAGCTGATTATTTAAAACTTGTCGAGTTTTCAATAAATCATCACAGGGTGATTTTAGTATGGTGGGTGGTTTTAGTTAGTGAATAGCGTTATCTACAGAGATAACGCTCTTCACGAACTAAAACCACAGAATAAATAATAGTCCAAGTCTAAAACGCAAATATGGCACCGGCTGATAAAAAATCGATTAAATTCGAATTCTCACATGAATATTTTTATCTGGTTACAAATTACTACCTACCTATTCTTTCCATATTTAACTCTAAATAGTAAGAAACAGAGAAGATTTTTTTTCTAACAAATAACGACCTTTTCGATTACAATCATCATTTTTACATTTGACAATGATCGTATTTGCATCTCTATTCTTGAAGTTTTTTTTTTATTTTATAAATTGGTGTGTAATACTTACATTGACCTCTATATATTCCATTGGACTGGCTGCTGTCAAACTGTTCTTGTGCCTTTTTGAATTCCGCCATATTGGCGCTGTAGGACGTAGCGTGAGCATACCGTGAGGGACATGGTACTAAAGTCTGGAGAGACCATCACGGCAACCATTTTCATTGTACGTCAAAATTAGTTCTTTAGACCTCACGCTAGAGGCGTTTCAAATAGGCACAAGAACTTTGCTGTCAAATCATACAGACAGCCAGTCCAGTTAAATAGGAAAAAAAATTCAGGTCAGTGACTACTTATAATAATGTTGCTAGTGTATACTAGACATTAAGTACGTTAATTTAAAGTTTTCCTTAGTGTTAAATGACTAAATTCTAATGCCTTCCTGAACAGTGAGAGTTGTCGAACGCACGTCGCCATAATTAGAAATACTTGATATTGATACTGACCACTTTCTATACTTAAGTACCTTTAAGAATGTTTCCTGAAATAAAAAAAATACTGGCTATGTAATAGTCTGACTTTATAACCAAAGGTTTCATACAAATAATATTTTTGTATGTCGCATCTATAAGTAAGTTTATTCTTAGAGACCTTTTAGGTTTAAGTTTCGGAAACCTAAAACCTATACCAACCTAAAGTTTTTTGTAAGGGATTCCATTGATAATTGAAAAAAAATAAGAAAGCATATTGCAGTGCGTGTGTGATTGATTCAAGAATTCAAGTAAATCAATGATAATATCAATCAACAATCAGTTAACATTATTACATCACCTATATTTTGCTATCAAGGAATCAGTCTACCATACTCTTGGACGAATCAACCACACCGTTACAAAAAACCTATAATGCCGAATAGAGTAGATAGGGACCATCAAACTGAACAACATTTACTATGGTACCAACTTTGAAATCGCGAAAAAAATCAGCTGTTTCACAAATTTTAATATTTTCGTTATTAATTTTTGTATGAAACAGCTGATATTTTTCGCTATTTCAGATTTGGTCCCATAGTAAAAGTTGTTCAGTTTGATGGTCCCTATCTACCATATTCGGCGTTACGGGATTTATACAATCAAGTATTTTTTCTAGTAACAGTTCGGATTTCCACAACACATGTAGATTCGAAAGTTTAAGAACCAAAACGTTGAGAAATTGTCCAGCGAGAGATTAACGTTTCGGCGGAATATAACAAGCAGTTTGTCACTAATAACATGTTTTGTAAACATGCTATTGTTCTATCGCGATACGAGCGAGTGAGAAACTCGAGCGCTTTCTACAACATTAATTATTATAGTTTGTGGAGGAAGTTCGGTAAACGGCTAAATAAAGGCATTTTGTATTAGGTAATCGGAAAAGTTCGCGGCCTTTTTGTATCTGCTAAAAATAATAAAGATATAGCGAGAAACATCTTTATCTTCAAAATTACCAGACTTGAAGCTGCTGAACCATTTTATACCCGACTACGACTGCAAGAGGGTTATGTGTTTCGCGCGTATCTTGTACCTATTGTATGTAATATTCTTTTCAACACACGTCGTAAAGTGAGCCCTAATACATCGCTTTTAGGGCCATAAACTGAGCTATAACAAACGCGCGCAATAATGTACACCGTTAATTTTAAGTATATTTAAAAATGAAATGGGGATTTCAGACCACGTAAATGAACAACTTTTGCTATGGGGCCAACCATCAAATCTCGAAAAAAAAACAGCTGTTCCATAGAAAAGTACAACATCGACTCGACTATAATGTATGGAACAGCTGTTTTTTTTCGCGTTTCCGTAGTTGGCCCCATAGTAAAAGTTGTTCATTTACGTGGTCTGAAATCCCCATTTCATTTTTGGATATTCTTCGGACCGTTTCTTCGGACCATCAATTTGATGGTCTGAAGAAACCGTTTTCTCGTTTTGCGTTAATTCATTAACTCGTTGTATAACATTGCGAACTTTTCCGACTACTTTTACCTCTTATTTACGCGAGATTTAAAGATAAAGATAAAGATAAAGATAATTTATTTGCATAAAATATGGTACATTGAGATCTTAACATTCTAAATATAGTTCCACATATTTTGCCAAATCTAATGGCGTGCAAATGTATGTTCATTATATTATTTCTTACAAAAAATATTTTATTCAAGCTCCATTGCAAAGACGGTAAAATATATTTAATCTATAAAATGTCCAAATGGTTACATAAATAAATTGAATTTAGGTATTTAATATTGTCAAGTTTTATCATTTAAAAATTCATTAATAGTATAAAAACATTTATCCACTAGCCATTTCGTCAGATTAATTCTAAACAGGTTAAAGTTTTGTTCACGAATGGATTTTGGGATCTTATTGTATAGTTTAATAGTCATAAAGTAAAAATTTTTATGATAAAGTTTCGAGTTTGAAGCAGGCACTAATAATTTTGTAGGATGAAGGAATGAATGAATCCTTATACCGGATCATTTTGTATTCACCATCCAAATTTTGAGGATGTGTTCAGTCCATGACACTGAACAACTTTCTCTAAGGAACACATGGCCAAATATGTAAAAAAAACGACTATCCATACAAATCAAAAAGATCACGTGACCAATTTAGTATAGGATGGGATGACCAAAATTTTGTGGCGAAATTCGACACAATATTTCTTAGAGAAAGTTGTTTAGTTTCATGAACTGGACACATCCTTGAAATTTGGATGGTAAGTTCAGAATGACCCGATATATCAGAAGTGGAACTCTGGAATTTTAATTAAATCATTAAATGAATTATCAATTAAATTAGAACTCATATCGAATAGGCCCCTATCTTTACCTTAGGTACACTTACCGTTATCTCATAATCATAACTCATAAGCATTTTAATGGAAAAATCCGCAAATCGTCATTTCTTAGTTGGCTGTAATTGAATCACATGAAAAATATTTATGCACACACCCATTTTTTGTATATCCATTTAATTTTTTTTTGAAATGTTTGAATCTGACTTTTCAATTTAATTTGAATATGGTTTTAGAAGGGTCTAACCACGGACGTATATAAGGGGGGGGTTTTGGGGGTCCGGACCCCCCCCATTCATATCCATCTTACTTGTCCAACAGAAAAAAATTACATGCCGATTGCGCCGAATGCGCCGATTGTAGAAAACGATAGATGCTTAGTCCGTCGCAGGGTGTATCTCGAGATATTATACGACACTCAAAGCGGAGAAAATTGTTGGTAATTTTAACTTCTTTGAAAAGTGTTATAGACAACTTTGCCGTAGAATGCATTTTTTTGAAGTTGTTACCCAAAAACTGAAATAAGTTGAGGTTTTTCGATCACTACGAAGTTAGCACAGGTCTTTCAGGGTTTCAGGTCAAGCAGGGGCGACCGCCCGGGGCTCCCTTTTATTATATCCCCAGCCGCACACCTCTACAGTTTACCTTTATACAGTCCTACAATTACTATCGTAAATTCCCTATTAGCGACAAAATCGTTATGGTGGCAAAACATGATCAGAACAACTTGGCAAGATCTCGTCGAAACTTCATCGCTCGCTACCATGTGCCATTTAAGATTTGGCCATTGTAAAATCCCGGAGCGGCCCTAGGGCGGTGCAAGCGGTGCGACTGCACTGGGCGCCCTCGTGTGTGGGGCGCCAACAACGCCCGACCACCGGTCGACTATCAATCGTATTGTTGCCTGGTGACGAGCGACGACGCGATGAATTTAACTAACCAAAAATCGTCCTGCGCAGCCATTTTCAGTGTAAACAAGCAAGATTAGTGGATTAACCGACAAAAAATCGCGCAGCGCAGCTGTTTTTTTACTATAAACAAGCAACATTAGTCGATGAAACTGACTAAAAATCGCGCTGCGCGGCGGTTTTTTACTGTAATAAGTAAAATTATAAGATTCGAAGATGAAACTGATTAAAAATTGCTAATAAAAAAAGCAAGATTACAAGATTAGTAGGTGAAACTGACTAAAAATCGCGCTGCGCGGCGGTTTTTTTTACTGTAATAAGTAAAATAACAAGATTAGTAGATGAAACCGACTAAAAAATGCTGATAAACAAGCAAGATTACAAGATCAGTAGGTGAAACTGACTAAAATACGCGCTGCGCGGCCATTTTTTAACTAACAGGCAAAATTAAAAATCTTGGAATCGCAGATAGGGGGCGCCTCGTAGAAATGTCGCCCTGGACACTAGCCTAGGAAGTAGTGGCAAAAGGTCAAAATTTTTCATTAGATGAATTCACTTGGCACATATTTAGCTTAGGTAAAACTGAGCTGATTTAGCCCGGTAGCCATCCTCCCCCCCTTGGCAGGTATTGGGGGGTGATATTCAAAGTTTCACGCCGCCGCACTTCAGACAAAAAATCATATCTCCTTCAATATACCTATCACCTCGACTGTGGTATCATTTTATGATAAATTAGGGATAGGGGACTCATTTTTGAGACATTTCATGTACAGTTTCATAGAAAAAAGGTAAAATATAACGGATAGTATCAAAATCTCTTTGCTATTTTTTTTATTTAAGAGCCGGTATCTTCGAAAATACTAATTTTGTGCAAAGAAAAAAATATTGTATTAAAGCAAATTTATCCAGCTTTTAAAAAATATATACTTTATATATAGGTATCGTACAATGTCTATCTGAAAAAAAATCGAACATGGTATGCGACGGTGTTTCCCAACGTTTCCAAGAGCCAGTATTAGATGTTTTATTTCATGCAAAATGTATAGAACACAAACTTAACTCTGTAGCAAGCATAAAGAAATTCATTTTTGAGTCATTTAATTTTATAGACATTGAAAAAAAAATATATTGCTAAAAGTATCAAAAAAATGTTTTGCTATTATTTTTATTCAACAGTCAGTATCTTTAAAAATACTAATTTTGTGCAGAGAAAAAATTTTTGACTTAAAGTACACTTATTCAGCTTTAAAAATATGTATACTTTAAATATAGTTATCTTACAATGTCTCTCTGAAAAAAATCGAACACAGTATGTGACTAGTGTTGCCAAGAATTTCCAACTGCAAATATAAGTTGGTTTTTTCATACAAAATGTATAGAATACAAACTTAACTTTGGTATATTTTGTCGCTTATGTTCTTACGGTCTTACAATCTCTCTCAACTATCCTACTGTCTAATACATACTTAGATCTTTTTGTGGAAGTCATAACGACTATAGAAAAAATTAGACATATGTGTTCTCAGTACGAGCAAGTCATAAAACGACGACGCGACGTGGCGTCAAAAGATTAGATCTCAAAACGACCCAGGTAGGAAAATATTCTACCAAATTAAGTCTAAAGTGCAAATAATGATTAAATTATAATTATTAGGTACCCCAAGGACCTAGGCATATAAATATATCGTAAAAATGAAACTATTGTTGCATTAAGTATTTTTATACACTTTTGAGCTGAAAAAATGATTAACAGGCTTATTTTCATACAAACGAGGTAACTTTAAAGCTTTGGTTCTCCGCTCAGGATTAAACGAGATGTTATCTGATGATGGCAGTTTAAAGAATGGATGGCGGAGATTTATAATGCTATAAAAATCGAACGGATTAAATAAGTCATTTAGCTCAGGGTTGAACTTAAAAAAATATCAAGCGAAAATTTTTAAGTATGGAAAATGTAACACTCAACACTCTAGACGGTCTCTGGTGTAAACGACTCTTCTGATCCGTTGGGTTTCTTTTGCGATCTGTGCCTTCTCCATTCACTCTTTAAATTGCCATCATCACATAATACCCCGTTTAATCTTGGGCGGAGAACCAAAGCTTTAAAATTACCTTGTTTGTATGAAATAGGGCTGTTGTTCCATTTTTCTGCTCACGAGTGTATAAAAATACTCAATGCAATAGTAGTTTTATCTTTACGATATATTTGTATACCTAGGTTCTTAGGGTACCTACCTATTATGATTTAAACACTTTTTGCACTGTAAACTTAATATGGTAGGATAGGACGTTTTCCTACCTGATCGTTTTGAGCTGATCTTTTGACGCCACGTCGCGTCGACGTTTTGTGACTTCCTCATTCTGAGATCAAGTCTGTCTATTTTTTTCAATTGTCGTTATGACTTCCACAAAAAAAATTAATTATAAATTAGACTGTACGATAGCTGAGAGAGACTATAAGACCGTAGAAACATAAACATCAATTGGCCGCAAAGTTAAGTTTGTACTCTATACAATTTGTATGAAAAACCAACTTAACTTGAAATTAAAGACGTTTGGAAACACCTTCGCATACAATGTTCGATTTTTGTCAGATAGATATTGTATGATAACTATATATAATTTTGTATGTATTTAAAGCTGAATAAATGTACTTTAAGTTCGTATTTTTTTCCTTTGCATAAAATTTGAATTTTCAAAGATACCAACTGTTGAAAAAAAAAAATAGCAAACTGATTTTGATAATGTCGTCAATATAGTAAAATATATCACTTTTTTTCTATGAAACTGTACATTAAATGTCTCAAAAATGGCTTCCTCATCCTTGATTTATCACATTATGATACCACACTCAAGGTGGTAGGTATATTAAAGGAGATATGATTTTTTTTTTGAAGTGCGGCGGCGCGAAACTTTGAATGCCACCCCCCCTTACCTGCCAAGGGGGGGCGGATGGCTACCGGGCTAAATCAGATCAGTTTTACCTAAGCTACATATGTGCCAAGTGAATTCATCTAATGACAAATTTTGACCTCGCCATACATGAGTGCCACTACTGACCTAACTACACTGGTAGTGCTAAAACCGGCACTGACAGGCAATGATTAATTTGTACCTAAATGATAGATTAATTGGCGTTAGAGCACTGTTTTTTTTTGCGTTGAGGACCCCCCCCTTGTCAAAGCTATAGCTACGTCCGTGGGTCTAACACCGTATTCCGTTTAATATTAAAAGTTTTTTTAAAGTTGAGGGAAGGATATAAATAAAAAGTATCCAAATAAATATATATTTTAGCTCCTCTAGGATGGAAATATGTTTTTTGAGCTATATAGTGCCCAGAATAATTTAGGGCTATGTTTAGGGGCATATAATATTCCATGCATCACGAGTCTATCTTACGAAAACGAGTAAAAAATTCACAGATTTTACAGTCCCCGCAAGAATCGGAGCATTGAAAATGAACACAAAAATTTACGAAAAACCAAAATCAAATCAAATGCAAAGTCCTATTATATTTCTAAGGTTACCTAGGTAGTGCCTATTTATTTTTACGATTGTGACACTCGGCTCCGCCTCGTGTCACAAAAGCGTCCGCTGACTGCCTCGACGCAGCCGAAATATTATTAACCGATTTTCAAAATTGCAACGAATGCACTTCTCGTCTACTTCTGCATCTTTTAACACTATTACCATGACGATCGGTCAATAATCATAAAAGCTACATCACTTTTTATGTACGGAAACAGCCGTTTTTCTACATTTCTAAATCTAAAAGGACCACCTACAGGTCACAATTATAAACCGATTTTCAAAATTATTTCGCCATTTCATAGCTAAACTAATACCCTAGGACCTTTTTTTTCATTTTTTCTTAAGTCGGTTTTTTTTCCGAAATATTTACAATTTAATAAACTAACATCCCACAAAAAACCCGGAATTTTAGGATTTTCGCAAAATTACAAAAAAAGTTACCAGTAGATTTTCAAAATTCAAACGTTCACACATGTCTCGATAAATTCCTCAACTTTTGGTACTATTTTTATTTCGATCCTCCCAAAATCCTCGGAGATATGGCCAAAAATACGTCTCAGGCGATTTGCATCTGATAACCATTTTCAATGGTAAAATCAAATTAAAGTGCAGCGTAGTTGTATTTTTTTTCCCTTTGAATTTGGAAATTTAGGGCTTTTTACGGGTAATTTCAACTTGTTTTTGTGGAGATATTTTAGGAGTTGGTAACCCTGCAAGATTATCGAATCAACCAAACACCTTGTATTGAATGTAAGCCCTGTCATACAAACTATTGCATAAGCTTGCAATATCTTGTTCTACCGGTCTCAAAATCGATTAATATAAAATTATCTCAACAATTCCATTGTTTCTTTCCATTAGAGTTGGCCTTCGCTGATCTATGATTAAAAAAATCTTTATTACCTATCAACAGTTACAATTAAACAGCAACCATTGCGCTTTAGCTTACTATCCTTTTGAAAGCTATGAGAATTGAAGAGGTAATCGTCATTGAACATAACAATTGAAATCTTTGTTTATCATCATTATCTAAAAGTAAACTTTATCCGATTTGACATGGGGTTCATATTCGATTGAAGTTCGCGATATGTTTGACGGGCTTGGCTATTGCACAAACGTATTCGGGTCACAGAATAAATAAATATCTTGAATGAATGCAGCCTGTGGCTTTACTGCAAGCGGAATTTAAAAATAGAGATTCTACGCATACCCATTTAGCGTCCCTGCTGACGGGCGATTAACCGCTGAGCGTTTTTTTGTCGCTGAGAATAGAACATACAGAATTGAATACGTAAACGCACACGAGCTACTTTTTGTAGCTGCGATAAACGCGTCGATAATCGCGGCGCTTTTTGTCGCTGGCTAAATAAAACCTTTGTCGTGTCATTTCACGGGCGACTATCGCCGCGATTATCGCAGCTACAAAAAAGCGCCCGTCAGCGGATACGCTTAAGGTTTTGTTGTGCCCCATTTGACGGACAGAAGAGATTTAATAAAATAAAAAAAAAATACCTGCCGTAGTCCCTGTAGTCTTTCTCGATTGGCAAAGAGAAATTAAATAATTTCGAATTAGGTATGCCCGCTGTCTCCGTTGAAGGTATTGCAAATTAAAAATAATTTACATTTTGTGTTTGGTACAGTAAGTTTTATAATCCCCACAAATTAATGATATTCAAAATTATTTCAGCAAAAAGATGTTCATTAATTATACTTAAACTTTGAAAGAGAGAGAAAACGAGCACACAGGTTTCAGTGCTTTTATTTTATAAGATATTTCACTATACTGATCACATTTAATAAATTATTTTCTTGATACACAGGCCAATGAAAGAACAATTTTTATTGTACCTACCATTCTGTGTACCATTCGCCTTTCCCTAACTATAAGCAGCCTTTCTATTGTCTAATTTCAAAATATATCGCAATCGCTTTCAAGGATGACACATTGAAGCTTCTTTTTGGCACAAATAAAAACTTACCAAAGAAATGCAGCAGTATGTCACATCCATCTGTCAAACGAAAGCGATTGCGATAGATTTTTAAATTAGAAAATTAGCCCCCTGATCAACATTAAAAAATCGCTATCATAATAGCCGCGTCTTAATTTCATTGAATACCATACCAATCTACATTTTTTACGCTCCCACCTAGTCATTCCTACTACTTAAATAGACAAGAAAATATAAAAATAATAATTATTTCTTTTGCCAGAGTAAATAGTTTTCGTTGACTAAAAAAAAAAGATTTTGCCCTCTAAAATCTCTCAATTTATTCGTGCTTTACTAAAAAAGAGTATAAAAAACGTTTATAAATTTTTAAATTAACTGTCTTTTCAATTAATTTCGTATTTTTGCTTTGGTTAATTTTATTATTTTTGTTTATGGAGTTAATTGTGTTTTATTAAATATCTCATATAAGTAAAAGGAAGCGTTGCTTGGGAAATTTTTCATTCTAAAAGTAAGTAATTTATTAACTTTTAAATTAAATTATTTAAATTTAAATTAAATGTTAGTTTACAAAAATAGGAAAAAAATCGTAACCTTAAGGTGCGTCCAGATATGTTCTTTTGCCCGTACCGTACCTCCGTTCCGATCGGCGTCGCGATCAAAGAACGCTAGTCTGGACGCATGTTCGGAACGGTGCGGAGGTACGCCGTTCCGTTCGCCGAACAGGTACGCCCCGATCCACCTCGAATCTCTCGCTCTTTTGCCCGTACCCGTATCTCTCGCTCTTGAGCGTCGCGAACAAAGAACGCTAGTCTGGACGCATGTTCGGAACGGTGCGGAGGTACGCCGTCTCGATCGCCGACAGGTACGCTCCGATCCATGGCGAGTCGGTTTTTTCGCCCCGTTCAAAGGAAAAACGGAACGGAGGAACGGTACGGCGCTAGTCTGGACGTGATCGAGGCGACGCCGACGTTCGGAGGTTGTAGTACAGTAGCCCGTAGTACATTTAAATTACGAAAAAGGTTAGGTACCGTTTGCCGTTGTGATATAGTTATTTATTATGAAATTATAGATACTTTAACCCAAGTTTTACAGATCGCAACTCGCCGTAACCTATATTTGTATATCTCCAAAAATGAGATTTTTTATTTTTCGAGGTTAATCAACGCCGAACGTCGCTGCGATCATGTCTAGACTAGCGCCGTACCGTACCTCCGTTCCGTATCAACGTTCCGATCCAATAGTACAGCAGCCCGTAGTAAATTTAAATTACGAAAAAGTTACCGTTTGCCGTTGTGAGATAGTTATTTATTACAAAATTATAGATACTTTAACAGATCGCAACCCGCCGCAACCTATATTTGTATATCTCCAAAAATGATTATTTTTTATTTTTCGAGGTTAATCACATGATTTAGCTATTGTCGTGTTCTACAGCGCTATGTTTGATTGCCACTGATAATAGTTAGACTGTGAAAAGTAGCCATACACAGATTTAAGACCAGATGAAATGGATGGACTTTATCGGGTCTTAAATCTGTGTATGGCTACTTTTCATAGTCTTAATATTATCAGTGGCAATCAAACATAGCGCTGTAGAACACGACAATAGCTAAACCATGTGATTAACCTCGAAAAATAAAAAATAATCATTTTTGGAGATATACAAATATAGGTTGCGGCGGGTTGCGATCTGTTAAAGTATCTATAATTTTGTAATAAATAACTATATCACAACGGCAAACGGTAACCTTTTTCGTAATTTAAATTTACTACGGGCTGCTGTACTATTGGATCGGAACGTTGATACGGAACGGAGGTACGGTACGGCGCTAGTCTGGACGTGATCGCGGCGACGTTCGGCGGTTTGATCGGAACGGTGGTACGGAACGGAGGTACGGAACGGGCAAAAGTAGCGTCCAGACTTATTTGATCGGAACGCTGGTACGGAACGGAGGTACGGTGCGATCAAAAGAACATATCTGGACGCACCTTTATGTCCACGGGCTGTAAAAAGGCAAAGCGACTGAAGTCCTAACAACAGTGTGTTATTTCACAGTTTCTGCTGAAAATTATTTTATAAAAAAACCGGCCAAGTGCGTGTCGGGCCACCTGCCGTAGGGTTCTGTAGTTACCTTATACTATACTATATTTAATACCACTATCATTTTTCGTCTGTAAAAATAACTTTGTTTTTCACAGTGTTGGTATGAATGACAAAGTAATATTTGTGGTTTTGGAAAATATGATATATCTCGAAAAGTAATTACTATTTCTCGTTCAAACCAATTTTAGTTGTAAGTTTTTATTAAGATCTATAGCATTTTTTATTTTCACTCTCTTATTTTAAAAGTTTTTCTATAAGGGTTCCGTTTTTTGCCATTTTGGCTACGGAACCCTAAAAAAATACATTTTCAGGGGTATTAACTGAACGAACAGTAAAAACAATCTTTGTGTAGTAATAAAAAACCGGTCAAGTGCGAGTCGGACTCGTGCATGAAGGGTTCCGTACCAAAAACCGCAAAAAAACACGTTTGTTGTATGAGAGCCCCCTTAAATATTTATTTTATTCTGTTTTTAGTATTTGTTGTTATAGTGGCAATAGAAATACATCATCTGTGAAAATTTCAACTGTCTAGCTATCACGGTTCATGAGATACAGCCTGGTGACAGACAGACAGACAGACAGACCGACAGACAGACAGACGGACAGCGGAGTCTTAGTAATAGGGTCCCGTTTTTTACCCTTTGGGTACGGACCCCTAAAAATCGCGCTGTTCTCACGGAAATCTGAAATGTGGATTGTTTGCCCATTTTGTTTACTTTGTTATTACTCAAGTGGGAGACGAAAATGGGTCACTAGAAGATGTCTGTGCTTAAATAAATATTGCAGATACTAAATCTGAGATAACATCCAGTCAAGGTGATAAAGAGTACCTAAAATGGAGAAAAACTAAAAAAAAACTTTTGCTGATTTGGGATTGAATCAGACAGGTGGAATTAATGTTTATACTACACCTGCTCGGAAAGTACCTTGATACTTTATCAAATTTACGGAAGAAAGTTCGTCATTGCATATCGAACAAATATGCGGGGAGAAAACGCATCTGAGCGGGAGAGAAAAATGTATGAAAATCCATTTCTTACGTGGTTTTCTTTTTTAATTTTGGGTAAGACTATGCGCCGGTAACCTAAATATCAAAAGCCAAAAAGTTTTTACAGTGAGTTTTTATCTCCAAGTTCGCAAAATGACACTGGCTACTAGCTGTGTCGGATGGTGTCGGGCTGGCAGTGCGACCCTGCGGCGGCAGGATAAACAATTTGAAAAAAGAACATGTGAAAATTGCAGACGCCATTGGCGCCATTTTCAATTTGTGTGTTGTTTGAGGATTCAGTTTTCGTAGAAAGTAAAATAAAACTATCAAAATGATAAGTAGTGATAGTGATGATGAAGATTTTTTAACTCCGCCGCAGTTGAAGGAAACAGCAAAAATACTGATTGATAACCTTTTACCACAGAAATCAATTAAAAAAAAGTGTTACATTAAGCTTCACTATAACTGCAACAATTTCAATATAAATTTCGATTAGTAAAGAGTTAGTTTTTTATTTTCCTCGTTGGTGTAGTATAAAGCACTATGCTTCGAGCAACAAAGGCTTCGTTTGTCACAAAAGGAGAAGCCTTAGCGATTATAACTATATTCAAATTATTCTGGCATTTTTTGCGGGTGGGGAAAAGAAGCCCGTCTTACTCTAAGGCACTATGTATCACTCGAGAGAAAGTGCGATTCCCGATCTCGGGTGTTTTAAAGCCCTCGCCTACGACTCGGGCTTCAAACGACACCCTCGACGGTAATCGGTCTCTTTCTCCTCTCAGTGAACAATGTACTATTGGGAGCCCGTGATCTTCTTCTTTCTTATCGTATGAGGATAAGTGGCCACCAAGCCGCCTGTAAGGCTAAACTTGGCTTAACGACTGTTATCAGATGACAATAGCTAGGACCGACGGTTTAACGTGCCCTCCGAAGCACGGAGAAGCTCGAGATAATAAATTTTTGGTCACCCATTCCATGACCGACCCTTGGGAAACTTGCTTAACCTCCGCAATCGCTGGGCCAGGCGCTTAACCACTGCGCCATCGAGCTCCTCAATTTTTCTCTTTAAATCTCCCTAATTTAAAAAGGGGGGATCTACAATGACCCTTCAATCATGGTGATTCACCACCATTGTCGATTCCTTGACGCATGTCTAACGTAGGTGGTCTAAGCTCAAATTAGCATACAATCGACCGAAGTAATTACTTTCATTTTAAATGTGGGATGCCGAAAATTGTTCATTCAATTTTTAACCTTACAGTCTCCTTGATTGTTTCCATCTGCTCAATGGAATGGATGACGTAGCATTTTCTTTAAATCCCACATTAGGTTTTTGCGAATAAATTATACAGAGTGGTTCATAGTAACCCGAAAATTTTTGTTTTCTATTTGTAATGGAAAACTGCAAAATGACACCCCTATACGTAGGTAGGTCTTTAGGTCTTCATTTTATTAAAAGAAGCAAAAAAAAATTTTTTTTTTTTAAATGTGGCGATTTATTATAATTTTCCGAGGTTGTATGCATGGTAGCTTATATCCACCAATTTCGGCAGGGGCTTTTTGTAACACGTTATTGTATATCATTTTTATTATGATACTACGAAACATATTATCTCTACTAACTACCTGCTCTGCTACAAAATGGCCCTAGTCAAAATGGCCAACATCCTTACTAATATTATAAATGCGAAAGTCCGTTTGTTTGTTTATTTGTTTGTTTGTTTGTTACGCCTTCAGGTCTTAACTACTGAACCGATCATCATGAAATTTTGCATAGACGTTGTCAAGGGTACAGAGAAGGACATAGACACACACTTTCATCCCGAAAAAAGGTATTGTTCCCGAGGGACAGCAAAAATTGTCCACGCAGACGAAGTCGCGGGCGGCCGCTAGTTATTTATATACCTACGTTTGAAAGTTACGCTTACTTTTAAAGCTAAAATATGGGCAATGGACGATTAAAAAAAAGGTCGCAAAGGAGAATGGCAGGTGCCCATATATTTTCAGAACCACATAAAGGCTTAGCGTGCCAAGAAGTAAATAGCATGACTTTAATCCTCTATTAAAGCCTAATTAATTATGTAATCGTAAGATACACTTTAAAGCTGGGGATAAAAAGTTGATTTAGAAACTTAACCTCAAAACAGCACCTAGTAGGCAAACCAACTTAATAACATTGCCGTTCTTAGACTGCTGCCATGTTGGCTGTCCTGAATATATTATATATATTTACGTGACGTGATTGGTTCCCTGTCTTTTTTTTCTAGAGGGGCCAATATAACAATAATAAACCAACCTCACAAAAGCGTTTTGTTTCAGATCAATTGCGTTTTGTTTCTAGCTAAGAAGAATATTACTATCATGTTTTTCTAAATGTTGCCTCTTTCTTTACGAACACTTTAAATTGAAAAGTAACCACCAAATTATGACATTTAAATCTCATAAGGCCCGAATTGGGCACGCTCAGTATTTATGAATTTGGAAAATGGTTCCCAGTTTGCCATAAATCACAGATTTCGATGCATTGTATGGAATCGACAAACTTGCGTCACGTAATTTTATACTTTACTGCTTATTTTAAAGCTTTAATAGTAAGCGTAGCGTTCAAACGAATAGAATGTAGTGAGTGACATTTGAGTAGGGCCCGAGGCTGGTCTAACCTCATTGGTTAGCCTTAATTTTCATCAAAATAATGCTTCATCGTAAATACCCTTCAAAAATGATATTTCGATAGGTCCACATGTCACAACGGACTCGTTATTTTTCAATGAAAGAATAAACTTCTCTCAGATATCGTTGACCCACAAAAAATGGTCCGTGTATGTCTCGCATGTCAATCACGAGCCGTGATCATAAATCGATTAAAACCGGAATGGTATCTCGCAATGAGGAATCGATACAAAAAATGCGAGGTCACGACTCGCGCGCACGAGCCAACGCCATCTAGCTTCTGTTCTGATAGAAAAGTCTCCAGGAGGAGTGCGATTGCGTAAGGTAATCGTATTCATTTGACAGTTCGTATCGTATTCCATCGGCTGCAATTTGTATGGGATGACATATATTATGAACTGTCAAATGAATACGATTGACTTTAGGCAATCACCTAGCAGATTGGGTTTTTGCCGTTTTTACCTCCATTTTAGAGAAAAATACACGTCTGAGGAAATGGAAACAAAATGAAAAGTGTTGAGAAAACATAAACGTAAAAAACGTTTCCAAATTATTTTTTGGAAACGTTTTACTTACTTATTAGTAAGGAGGAAAAATTATTCTTTGACGACCATCTATTCAGAGTTATTTTATTTGTTAAACATGGTTAAACACCAACAACCTTGCAGGAGTAAATTGTTCTAAGGCTTTTCTAAAAACAGATAAAAATTAATAGACTTTCCATACATTATTTATGCACAACGGGATTAGTGCTTGGCCTTCACCTGATGTAGTGACGATAAGGCCGATGGTGGCGCACTACACCCGGAATGCTCATCACTGAGGAACTGGCTATCTAAAGGCTGGTTTACATTATCTTAGTCTTTAGTAGAGTGCTTTAGGAGAGTGCTTTAGTGGAAACATGTAAACGGTCGTCTTATGACTAAAGAGAGTAGTACGTTCTAGTAGCCTTTCTACTCGCTTTCCAGTAGCACCCCCTGCGCGCCCGCTTACCCGAAGCATGTAAATCGACATTTTCGTAGCGTCTTTAGTAGAGTGCATTTGCCGGTGAACGCGTGACGTGTAATTAAATTAAATAATAGGTATTAGGTATGGCGAAAATGACACTCTACTGGAAGTGTGTAAACGGTCACTGGAAAGGCACCAAAACTACTAAAGCACTCGCATTCGAATCTACTCGCACGCTACTAAGCACTCTACTAAATACTAAGATAATGTAAACCAGCCTCTATCTCTAACTGCCGAAACACATTTTTTTGTTTTGTTATGGCGTCAGAATGGTGGCAGCTAGCCATCATCATCATACATATCATCATATCAGCCGCACGACACCCTCTGCTGGGTATAGGCCTCCCCCAAGGATCTCCACGACGATCGGTCCTGCGCTGCCTGCATCCAGCAGCTTCCCCCGACCTTCACCCTCACGTCGCTCCACCTTGTGGGGGGCCTACCCACGGAGCGTCGTCCGGTGCGGAGCTATCCAGGCGGACTCGAAATAAGCCCTACCACCAACCAAACCGTGAACAAAATTTTATTGACAACATTTAATGTACCCCTCCCCCTCCTGGGAATCGAACCCAAGACCCCTGCGTCTTACACGGATGGGTGAATTATAGACCACAGAGACGGCTATTAATTATGTCCGAACAGCTGATCGAGTGTAGGAATATTTTTTTTGTCTGGTTTCGTAAAGTCGTAGAACAAAATGGTGTTGTTTACGATAGTAAAAAAATCTACTCCTGTGATGTTATTTGGTGTTTTACAAATAACCATGTATAGAAAGGATTATGCCCATTCTACTATACAAGCTAGGCCATGATGCGCTTTGATGAAATTACCAAAATACTATAGTAATTTTATAGTGATTGCGTGGGAAGAATATCATTAAAATATAATCCGAGAAAAAAGAGAAATCTCAATCTCAAGGAGCCGTTTGGGGTTATAATTGTTTTAGATTTTCCTATTAAGTATATGCCATTTGGTTATCTACCCCTTTTTGACATGACATGAGTCTGTCACAGATATGTATGGTTAATGCGCATCATGGCCCAGAATGCGGCATGGTCGTTTATACTTTAGGTAGGTACAAGTCACAAGATGATCAAATGAGCATTTTCTATAGCCAAGTGGATTCTATGTGCATAATATGGTATGCAAGTCGGTGTAAATGTCGTTACGTTCCCAGATGCGCACGCGCAGGTCATGAGGTCGCTGCCGATTCACTTCGAACGGTTCAAGGTTTCATGCCAACACTATCGTAGTTAGTTTCAAAAACGTTGTTAAGGAGCCATAATAGGCAAACATGGTTTGCGCGGGCCATATTTTTATATAGAAAACGTAAAGTTGTAGCCACAAAAAAAAAACAAACGACAAGCTAAATAGGTTTTTTTTATTATTTATAATGCTGTTGCTCCCCGCTTTAAGGCAGGACCTTTTTTGCCATTTTATTTCCTTTCTTTTTTTCCCTTTCTTTTCTTTAGCTATAAGAGCTACAATATGTTCTTGTTACCTACTTTTTCATATAATTCAAAGCTTACTTACTAATATATCTGTCCTTACAATTTTATACTTAAATTTTTATTTCTTATTTTAATAACATTTGTTTCATTTGTACTTTATTTCGAGTACCTACAGTTTTTTCATCTTTTACATAATCTTATTTACTATAATTATTACTTTTCTTGTATAAATTATTATATGTTTCACTTAAGGTATCACTTATCTATATGCTATTCTATTGTACAGTCGACCCAACTGAATCATGACCCACAAGCTAAAGAGGTTATCTAGTAGCTACAAGTATTAAATTTCATATAAGTAAACCTTACAGTTGATTGTGAAAAAAACAGAATATCATCAAAAGCGCATGTCGCGGGTCATATTTTTGGCGTAAATAAAAGCGGAAACGTATTGAATTCTACAATCAAAATACACTTTAACGTACTGTGCAGTTGCTCCAGTAACTTTTTTCAAGAGAAATAATTGTGCTAAAGATTGTAATGAAAAAACAACGAAAATCAAAATCAAAAAAATCAAAATCAAAAATGTTTATTTCGTAACAATAGAACTACAGATTATAACAGTGCGTGGAGATCCTCTTTTAAGTATAGAGTATACTTGTATTAAAAGATCTCGCTCCTTTTCAATGTTCTTACAAATACTTTTATGTTACAGAAATACAAATTAGTAAAAAAAATAAAACAAAAGAAAAGATTTAGTGCTAGTTGATAATTGACTGCGATGTGATGTGTGTGTGTGTGTGTGTATGTATGTGTGTGTGTGTGTGTGTGTGTGTGTGTGTGTGTGTGTATGTGTGTGTGCGCGTGTGAGTATTTTTTTTTTGTATATATTTATTGTATTGCATTTTATTTTAATATACTTTCTATTTCCTCATAGTCTTTACCCTTTAGCCACTCAATGACAGCCATTTTACACTGCTTATTTGTTTTTGGATATATATTTAAATGTTCATTCAAGAAATTATATACATAAAAAGACTGCGAGGCCTGTTGCCGTTTAGCGAACGCTGTTTCTACAGGAACTCTAGGAACTGCAGGTGCCTTCCTTCTTTTCTCTTCAGATTCAGGTTTGTAGACGAGAGACTTATGCTGTTTAAGAACTAGATTAGTAATATATAGCTTGCGGACTGTAAGAAGATCACAAAGAGAGTATAACTCATATGTTGGGAACCTGTATGGTTTATAGTACATTACCTTTAGCACTGATCTCTGAGCTCTTTCTATATCCAAAAATTTTGTTTTTGTGGTTCCTCCCCATACGCTTATGCAATAGACCAAAACTGATTGTACTAATGACACATATATCTGTTTTAATAATTCGGGAGTTGTAAGATGTCTTAAGCATTTGAAAAACCAGATGAATTTTCTTAATCTTGTCATTAAAAGTTCTATATGCAAATGCCAGGACAATCGCTGGTCGATCAGAATACCGAGATACTTTGTACTACTTATTTGGTTTATTTGAGGACAGGAGCAATTCGAGTTGTCTAATGTAGAGCAAGTATGAATTTTAATGTTGAGATTAGGTTGACTGTTATTATAATTTGTGAAACATATAAAGTTTGTCTTAGATGCATTGAGTGTTAATAGGTGTATTTCTAACCACTGCGCGACCTTGACTAATCCCATTTCAGCATTGTGTCGAACTTCTCCCCAATCCCGACCACAAAATACCAGAGCCGTGTCATCTGCATACGAAAATATATGTCCGTTTTGCAGAGACATGCTACAAAGGGTGTTAACATATATCAGGAATAGGGTTGGCCCTAAAACACTCCCTTGAGGAACTCCATAGGTGATGATAGAGTCTTGACTGCAATAATTTCCTATTTTTACCCGTTGCTTTCGATTTGTAAGGTAATTCTTAAACAACTCAAGCGGAATACCTCGTATACCAATTTGTTCAAGTTTCAGTAGTAGAGTTGGGATAGAGACACTATCGAAAGCTTTTTTTATATCAAGGAAAACAGTCAGACATTTGTTTCCTTTATCTACCTGTTCAATAATTACTGACGTCAGAGCTGTAACAGCATCCTCTGTGCTAAGTCCTCGTCTGAAACCGAATTGTGATTGTGAGAGTAAATTAAATTTATTTAGGTAAGCTATCAAACGGTTATTTAATAATTTTTCTAAGATTTTTGATATTGCAGGAAGGACGGAAATGGGTCTAAAGTTATTTGGATCGTCTCTATCACCACTCTTATACACTGGGCTAATAATTGCCAACTTAAGAGCATCTGGAAAAACACCTTCTCTGAAGCAAAGATTTGTTAGATGTGTTATGAGTGGAACCAGTAGAGTGTTTGCCTGTTTTAGAAACTTCGTAGTAATATTGTCATATCCAGGGGCGCTTTCTGTTTTAAGATTCATCAGCACAGACATAACCTCTGTCTCATCAGTATCCAGTAAAACAAATGACGAGGCATGGGAAATTCCCGTTCTAGGAGCTGTATCAGTGGGTGTTGTATTTTTTTGAGAGCTTTTTGAGATAATATCCTCAGCCAATGATTTTCCAATATCTGCGAAAAAGTTATTAACAACATTAACGGATTCTAGTGGAGTTGACTTGATATTTAACAGTTCCATATTTTTATCTTGTTTTTGTTTGTGCTGTGTAATATTATTGATTGTTTTCCAGAGTATCTTTGGGTTACTAGTGGCTTTCGCTATCTGCTCTCGCTCATATTTTCGTTTTAGTTTTCTTATTAGACCATTACAATAATTTCTATAGCGCTTGTACGTAATTCTCAAAATGTCATTCTCTTTGTCAGATCTGAGTTTCATTTGCATATTATTCCTATTTTGGATGCATCGAAGTATACCTATTGTCATCCAAGGTTTTATAATTCGATTTGATTTTGGGACCAATTTAATAATAGTATTTTGTAATATACAATTTTGAATTTTGTTTATTAATAATTCAGCTAGAGTGTTAGGGTTAGTATAAGCAAGCAAATCTTGTAAATTAGAATTTTTAAGAGAAATAATGGCGTCATCTATATTAAGTAATGTTTTGTATTTTTTACAACCTCCGACTCTACTTGATACATTACTTAATTTAAGAAAAATCATAGAATGATCTGTGATGGTTGTATTTATTACTACGATTGATGCATTCAGGTCGTTTTTATCAATTTTCAGCATAAAGTGGTCGAGACAGTTGGCGCCTCTTGTAGGTATCGTGTGACCTGGTAGCAAGCCATGTATAGACAGCATATTTAGATAGCTAAGTCTATTTGCCCTTTCAGTGGAGGATTCATTTAGCTTATGTATGATATTTATGTTTATATCACCCGTCAAGACGATATATCGATGCTTTTTAATGGACCCTAAGTAAAGACTCAGCGAGTTAACAAAACTTTCAGCATTAGCATTTGAAGGAGAACGATAAATACCAATTATAATGCAGTTATTGGAAGTGATTTCCAAGCAAGATGCGTGTGACAATTGTATTTCCTTAACACTGACTGTGTGTTTATTATGAACATAAGCTATCACCCCATCAGCCTGATTAAGGTGATGCACTGTATTATATGAAGTATAATTATTCATAAGAGGTATGGGCTTGCCACTGTCTAACCAGCACTCGCTAAGGACGATAAAATCGGGTAGTAAATTGAGTGCACTTAGATTTAAATTTAAGTCGTCCATGTTTTTAAAAACACTTCGAATGTTTTGAGATACAATAGTAATATCGGATGTATTTATTTGATTTTGTGCTATGAAAAGGTCCAGAAGTGAGGTTGATTTCCAAACGTAAAGAAAAAGACAGACAAAAGATTATTTCGCATAACGGAGCCTTAAAACTACACGAATATTTTCACGAAATATTTCTCAGAGAAAAAAGTGGAAAAATTACATTAGGTGGCATAATACAAATTTACAACTGATGTAAATGCAAGTACATGTTCATCAGCCATTTTTAATGTCCCCACTGCTGGGGCACAGGCCTTCCTTTTGGGTGGATAAGGAGGACGGGCCACAACCCACCACGCGGGCCCAATGCGGATTGGTGGGTGTTAACGACTGCAAATGCACCCGTGACTAACGGCTTGACGTGCCTTCCGAAGCACGGAGGAGCTCGAGATAATAAATTTTGGCCACCCATCCCACGACCGACCCTTGCGAAAGTTGCTTAACCTCCGCAATCGCTGGGCCAGGAGCTAAACCACTGCGCCACAGTATAAAGATGATTACTAATTAAATTAATTTAATCAATGTATTTTTTACATTGCGCTCGATGGGGCAGTGGGTGAGCGCATTGGCGTGCGATTGTTGAGGTTAAGCAACTTTCGCAAGGGTCAGTCATGGGATGGGTGACCAAAAGTTTATCATCTCGAGCTGCTCTGTGTTTCGGAAGGCACGCTAAGCCGTTTTGGTTGGTTCCGGCTGCATTTGCAGTCGTTAACACACACCAATCCGCATTGGGCTCTCGTGGTGGGTGGCCAATCCAATACAGTGGAAAAATGTATTATTGTCAATTATAAATTAGGGTACCTACTTACTTACTTATGTAATAAGATGGATGTTGATATAAGAATACGTCTTAAGCAGTTTTCTCTGTCTACGCCTACATAAATACACTTGGCAATATGTAGACAAAAAGTATTTGCTCTCAAGTTTCTATCAGGCACTTTATATCTTGCAACATCTCAGATTATGTGTACTGTTACTAGCTTCCGCCCGCGACTTCGTCCGCCTTGAATCCGTCACTTTTGTTTCGGTGATAATTTTCGGTGTTCAAATTATAGCCAAATGTCATTAATTTTGTCTATTTAGTTTAGCCAATGTCACTCTGGAATAACATGACACGTGTGTACTTTGCTATGCGTAAGAACATAACATTGGTGCACTTATTTTGAGGATTCCGTACACAGAGGGTAAAAACGGGACCTTATTACTAAAACTCCATTGTCTGTCACAGGCTGTATCTCATGAACCGTGATAGCTAGACAGTTATGAAATTTTCACAGATGTAGTATTTCTGTTGCCGCTATACAGGGTGTTTTTTTTTTTTTTTTTTTTTTTTTTTTTTTTTCAGACTCTGAAATCGCGAAAAAAAAATCAGCTGTTTCATACATTTTTATATTTTCGATATTATTTTTTGTATGAAACAGCTGATTTTTTTTTCGTGATTTCAGAGTTGGTCCCATAGTAAAAGTTTTTCAGTTTGATGGTCCCTATTCACCATATTCGGTTTTATAATGCTATTACCAAACACCTTGTATATCAACAACAAAAACAAGATAAATTAAATATTTTTCAGTGGGGCTCGCATACAACAAACGTGATTCTTTTGCCGTTTTTAGGGTTCCGTACCCAAAGGGTAAAAACGGGATCCTATTACTAAGCCTCCGCTGTCCCTCTGTCTGTCTATCTGTCTCCAGGCTGTATCTCATGAACCGTGATAGCTAGACAGTTATGAAATTTTCACAGATGTAGTATTTCTGTTGCCGCTATATAAATCAATAACAAAAACAGGATAAAATAAATATATTTCAGTGGGGCTCGCATACAACAAACGTGATTCTTTTGCCGTTTTTTTGGTACGGAACACTTTGTGCGTGAGTCCGACTCGCACTTGGCCGGTTTTTTAAATTTTCTATTTAGTTTAGATAGTATTATCTTTCGTCACAGAATACATAATAGCTTTCGTTCTCTTTCGCATTGGGTTGAAAACTGTGTAGATAATATGTAAGTGGGCGCGCCGAGGGTGGGTATGAAATATAAAACTCGTTATTGAATGAACCGAAAATGGGGAAACAATTACATCGGACCATCAAACTGAACAACTCTTACTATGGCACCAACTCTGAAAATGTTTCATACATTTCGATATTTTCGTTTTGAATTTTTGTATGAAACAGCTGATTTTTTTTCGCGATTCAGAGTTTGACTTCTAGTGAAAGTTGTTCAGTTTAATGCTCCGAAGAATCGGTTTCCCCATTTTGGGTTATTTATTTACTTGTTGTATCATTAAAAACCTAAATAACATTATCTTTAAATAATCTGGTTTCTGAGTTAAATGAAACTCTTTAAAGTACCTACCTACAAGTATCTAGGTTGTTTTTATAGCAATAACGGTAGTCAATCATTCGTAAAATTAAGGCAGTTTGCAGACGAAGGATAATAACAATTTAAAAATGATGAAAATTCTAATTTTTATTTATTTATTTGGAACGCCAACATCAAACGTATTTTATTTACATGGGCTTTTCTTAATGACTTTGTTACTCATACACATAACAATTTATTACAGATGAACAAATAATAAACAGAATGAAAACAAAGAAAAAACTACTTTTGTTTAGTTACATTTGCGTCAATGAAAAAGTTGTGCAAATAATTCTGATGAAGTGTAATACATATTAATATAATTACAGCATTTTTGAAAATGTTTTAATTGGATGGTGAAAAATGTCTATTGGTATTTCAGCACTTGTCTCATTGTAGCTTCATTAAATCCTTATGATAGGAAAACACGCACCGAGGTTGGTTTTTCATTGTGGGGGGCAAGTGGGGATGTAAAAGAAGTCCGGCTGTCAATGTCTACAAAGCTACAATGCAAAAACCTACGATAAACCACGTCTCATACTCTCTACTCTACTTAGGAGGTCTTTTTGAGTGGAAATCGTAAATAGTGGATAATTAATAAGACACACATAATGAGATTTCGGTAAGTAGAGAGGAATATTATACGATTGGGCTATTTAAAATTTTGTGTAGGTAGGAAGAGTGAATCAGTCTTGAATGTTACTTTCCAAGTACTTAGGTAAGCGTAAAAAAGTGGCTTATGTCGCCCGCCAGTCTCTCTTATCCTAACTTTAGCTTTACCTACCAATAATATAAATGCCAACGTGTGTTTGTTTGTTTGTTCCGCTTTACCTTAACGCTTTGTCTTAACTAATCAACGGATCATCATGAAATTTGTAATTATACTGTATGTACACATATATGTAGATATTTATATATATTCTGTACCGCATTCGCGAATATCGTTTTTCCCAAAGGTTGACTGGTAGAGAATGCTACTAGCATTAAGTCCGCCTCTTGTACCATTCTGTATTGTACAATAAAGATAGTTAAATAAAAAAAATTTGCATACACCTTTGTCAGGGGTAGAGGTACCTTTAATTTAGTAAAAAGTACTGTTACGGAATAGCAAAGTAACTGTCCACGCAGACGGGCAAGTCGCGGGCAGTCGCTAGTAAAATCCAATATTAAATTTTCAAATAAGTATTTATTGACTCAAATCCTTCGTCTGCGCTAAGCCTAACGAACGTATAATGTCGATTTCTGTCGGTGTATTATTGTAATTAGATATGAAACGCGGATGGCCTAACGGAAATTATTTGCTTTTAACGGGTTTTCATTGGCTAAAGTTATTTAGTGTAGGAAATAAAGCGATCTTTTGTATGGAGACCCCAACATTAAATCCTCAGTCGATGAAACATTGCAGGGATGTACTTAAGTATGAACCATAAAGTTAATATTACCTAGCGGAATAGAGGAACAAAGGGCTGAGCAAGCGAGATGTCACTAATCAGCAACAATGTGTGAGAAAAAGAAATGCGTGATTATGACGTGCAGAACTCTTTTTCGCAACTGATTGACAGTTTGTCAGCCCATATCAGCCCGCTGAGAATTTGAGTTCTGAAAATATTTCCGATTTTTCTTGAAATCGTGGACATTTTTGCGAAATAATGCTTCGGAAACATGGTGTCCTGTTCAGTGATTGATTGTTGTGCAAAACATCGAAATAACCCACAAAAATGTTCATTTCACAGGTAAATAATTATTCCAAATCGATCCCGCCTAACTTTGTGTTTATTTTTACCAATACGTTTCGAAATTTTAGCACTGAGCGTGATAATTCTCTTCTGTAAATACTCATTTTTGTAAGAAGCAAAGATTGGCTAGACAAAATGCACAATTAACGAATATTTTGTGTAAAGAAATAATTTTCAGTTTACAGTAGGGCTGCATAAAGTTATCGATATCTTGGAATGTAATCCCATTTAAGATACTTAAGCCGATCCATAGGTATGTCTTTGTTACAGGTCAATATTAAGCCTAGACGCACAGTGTCGTCCTACGTTTATAGAGATATTGTACCAGAGGCATTCACACATGTACCAACCTCATCGAATTCTAGATCTACACCTCCGCTATTGCAACAGTCACCACCCATCGACTTCTTTCCGACCAGAATTGACGCCAAGGAAAAAGAAGCTTATAGCTAAATGCACTAAGTTACAGGATAAAATTAAAATTATGTTAAATAAATGATTTTAAATATCTTCTGATCTTTTTCTAATAGTCATACTTCATTTCAGAATCGTAATTTTAGTACACCCGTGCAAAATTCTATCCCATTTATTTTGAATCTATGGCTGTTAATTAATACTATCGATATCGATATTTATATCAATATTGACAAGATTACATCACTGAGACTTATACATAAAAAAATACACACACAAATGTAAATCTGTTTCGGTTTCGATTGACAGCTCATGTTTGTTCCTCTATTCCGACAGGTATATTAACTTTATGGTATGAACCAAAATGTATGTACAAATACCCAAAAACAAAACAAAAATTTGGATAATTTAAATAATACGTTTCATTTAATGATACTTTATCATATTAAAATTTCGTCTACTGAGGATACTGTGGGGGTCGACTACCTTCCTTTCCTACACTAATTGTTGACAGTAAGAAGTAAATTAGGTATTCTCAAACATACAAAATAATCCTTTCCTAAGGCTCCTATATACCTTAAAGTGGCGCCCCCATCTTAATTAAATTAATTGCTCGCTAAGTACATAATGTATCGAAAATTCACGTGTACAGATTGAAGCTATTAAGGTTCTATAGTTTATTTACAAACAATAATCTCAGTAAAATATAGTTCGTTGTAGTAGTAATAAGCAGAAGAGCAAAAAGTGGCCACTTTAGGCAATTTCGCCTACTACTACATACAACTAGGGTTAAGACTTCAGGATTTGTCCTGACATGTCAGGCTTTTTGGGTCTTGGGTCCCAGGTCTTGTTCAGGCTTTTTTGGATTCGGTATTCACGTTATAAGTAAATCAAACCTTAGAATTATTTATTTAAATATTTCTGGTAACAATCAACTAAAAGTTAAAAAACGAAAACCTTTTTTAAAGTAGATCAAGTATATGTACTACGAGTACATATTAATTGAAATATTAATTTTACACGTCATTATAACAACATTAATTAATTTTTAAAGAAAATTAATATATTTCAGTGCCAAAATGGGCACTTTTTAAACGAACTAGATTTCGGCCGCGGGGTTCGATCGCGTAGTCCGATTGAATTTTTTAAACATTATGTATTTTGCAAGCAATTAATTTTAGTATGATGAGGGCGCCACTTTGAGGTGTATAGGGGCCTTAACTAACAGCACTAAATCCTAACAAGCGAAGCGATTAGTGCATCTTTGGCAGGAGACCTTCCTCCAAAAAGTGCCAAAAAACCGACAAGAAACTAAGTTTTCCTTCCTGTTTTTTTGTTGGATGTTTAACATTTAAAGTCAACTTGTAACTTTTCTAAAGGCTCCGATGCTCGATGTTCTTATTAATCACATTATCATTCACATTGTATTAGACTGCAAAATATCGAAAAAAGTACCTAAGTAGAAGTAAATAGTATTATTTTTTTCTATAAGTACATGACGTTCAAAATCTTACTAAATTATTAATATTACTATGCCATTGCCAATATTATATCTAATATTGTATAATGAAATAATCATGTCTTAAAACAATAAGATGTAAGTATGTATGAAATCCCGTTACGGCTCATGACCGAAGGCGATGGGCAGTTGCCACTTCCGCGTGCATCCATGGCTCTCGCATCCTGTTAAGGGGAATGACCATCAGCCATTTTTTAATCTCCCCACTGCTGGAACACAGGCCTTCCTTATGGGTGGATAAGGAGGATGGGCCATAAGTCATAACCCACCACGCGGGCCCAATGCTGATTGATAGGTGTTAACGACTGCAAATACAGCCGGGACCAACGGCTTAACTTGTCTGCCAAAGCACGGAGGAGTTCGATATACTAAATTTTTGGTCACCCATCCCACGAACGACTCTTGTTTTCACAAGCACTTTCGTGCTTAACCTCCGCAATCGCTGGGCCAAGTGCTATACCGCTGCGCCACCGAGCACCTATAAGGGGGAATCTGTCGGCCTATTCCCGTTATTCCCCACTTTTATCCTTCACTTTTGTCCCCCAATTTGTCCCTCACTCTCTCTTGTCCCCCACTAAGGTATATCAGGAAAAAATAGGTACCTATGTAAAAAAATCTTTTTCTTGATATCAGAAAAAGACAAATGTGGGGCAGAACAGGACAGGCTAATATTATATCTGACTGTTTAATAATTGCAATAAAAAAACTAATAAACTAAATATTGAACAACATCACTTAGTTGTTCCGATTCCACTATTCTATCTACTTGCTCATAAAAGAGATGTCCCAGCGTTGCCCCAGTTTCATTTTATTTAATTACTTTCATAATTAAAAAAAATTAATTACATTTTATTTAGGTATTAAGAATTGTTTTATATTTAGAAAAACAATTACAAAAACATTAAGTTGTTTTCTGAAGTATTTTGTGAAAAAATGTAAGTAAATAGTACTCTAATGATAAAAAATTGTGATTTAAAAGCGTTTTAACTTAAAAATCCCACTTTTTAATGCAGAAAATAATTATCAATCTGACATACCCTGACATACTACTTTGATTAAGACGCGATAGACTTTCATTTTTTTGAGAATGTGTTTTTGCAAATGACATAGGCGTGATGGGACATGTATTTTATATAACTTACTTTACGTAGCAACATAAACAATTCTATAATTATTAAAGTAGCTTAAAATTCCAAAAAAACATTTCTAATTTTAGGAAACAATTAAAAATTTGCTCTTATGGTGATAACGAGGAAATAAAAAAGACAAGTTTTGAAACCATAACTTCTTTTATGGCTTGAATTTACTTGACATGACGTAACGTATCGCTTTTTTAGTATCATAAAAACCGGCCAAGTGCGAGTCGGACTGGCGCACGAAGGGTTCCGTACCAAAAAACGGCAAAAAATCACGTTTGTTGTATGGGAGCCCCCCTTAAATAATAATATTATTCATAATTATTCTGTATTTGTTCTTATAGCGGCAAATTATACATCATCTGTGAAAATTTCAACTGTCTAGCTATCACGGTTCATGAGGTACAGCTTGGTGACAGACAGACGGACAGTGGAGTCTTAGTAATAGGATCCCGTTTTTACCCTTTGGGTACGGAACCCTAAAAAACCATCATTAACAGAATAAACTTTTTATTTTTTATTGTAAACTAGCGTCCCGCTTCGCTTCGCTTCGGTTCCTTCCTTTTTTTGCTAAATGCGACCTTCCAAAGAAATCAAAATAAAAACAAACCGTACTATTGTCACCTCCATTCACTCCATAAGTCTGTTTCCGTCCTGTTCGAGTCCCATTTCGTCATCGATGTTGGATAGTAGAGAAGTAAGCAAGTTCGGATTTACAAGTTTCTTTTCTAAGGGGATTTTTCACTTGGTCATCTGACTTTAACCTCATAAAACACATAAACCATCAATTAATTTCATTTGTTTATTTCTTTATGTATTTTTTTATATATATTTATGACATGAGAGTATTCCCCTTAAGTAAACAGTACCTTGCACAGCAATAGGTGCGCCCGCGCAACTTGCAAGCATTCTGCCGCGACCACCGCGCGAGACGCACGTGCTTACAGTCTATAGTTAAACCTACACTGAGTGCATTGCCCGCCGCGTGTGACGAAAAATGTGAAACGACCTCTTTGTGACAATAGTGCCTAACCTTTTTGGATTTGTGATGAAGACCTTCGAAGCTATCGAGGTGAATTTTAATTTTAGAACACCATTTTTATTTTTAAAACAGGAATAAAACCGATTTGGAGTTTGAATAGAAACTTTTTGGTGGAACTCGCTGGTGGACAAAAAACAAAAGATGACCAAAGTAGGTCAGTAATAAGTCTGGGAACTTTTTGTTAACTTTTTAAATTTTCGCTCCGTTGAAAAAAAGGCGGGTTTACATAGTAAAATAATTTGGTAGAAGAGATAACACAATTTTTTCGTCACTACTTGTTTGATGTCGGAAGATGTTTTTTCTCTCTCCCGCTGTGGACTTGCGGTACTTTCGATTCATTGAGCGCAGTTTGTTTTTATTGGTGCTTAAATAAATTTCATACTTTCGTTTGACGCTTTCTGTGTAAGTAATTTTACTCAGACATTGCTTGGAGGCGACCGGTCTAAAATGGCCGCCTAGAGAGTACTATTTCCTCAACGGTTGGTTGGTTTCTTATATAAGTAGGTGTATTATTGTTAGTACAATAGGTACTTACTTACTAATTTACCAAGAAGTTCTGAAAAAATCTAAATGTATCAGCAAATAAAGTTTTTGTGTTATCAATAAAAAATATTAATTAAGTAACTAGTAAAATTTAATGGCTTATAGGCCATGGGAGGAAATGTTACATTACACGGAATGTGGGCTTAGGTCAAAGTTACCATTTTTAACTTTGACCAACCGTAGCACCAAGAGCAGTTACGAGATAGGCAAACCCACATCGTATACTTTTTACAGTTTTTTTATTTCCATTGATATGTCAAATGTGACGTTGCTATGGAAACAATTTCTTGTTAAATCAATACACAACAATATTCAAAAGCCAAAACGTCTCTTATTTTTATAGATTTTATTTAGTTTAACTAAACTAGCGTTAACTGGGTTTAAAGCCAGCAGTTGGGTCAAAATCGGATCCTTTGCCTATCTCCGACTGATTTCTTGTCAAAAATCTGTAAAGAAATTCTTCAAATCCAGCTATTGAGAAGAACGGCAATGTAACAAGTTTAGTTTTCAAGCTGTAAGCAAACCAAAAAATGACGGGTAATTTTGACCCACCCCTATGACGCAGAGTTAAATGATCAGACACAAACCAAAAATAGCGGGTAATTTTGATCCAACTCCCATAGTTAGCGCCGAGTTAAATAATCAGTCACAAACCAAAAAAATGGCGGATAATTTTGACCCAACTCCCATGACGCCGAGTTAAATGATCGGACACAAACCAAAAATAGCGGGTAATTTTGATCCAACTCCCATAGTTAGCGCCGAGTTAAATGATCAGACACAAACCAAAAATGGCGGGTAATTTTGACCCAACTTCCATGACGCCGGCGGGCTGATTATCTAATTAGAAACCACCTAGCGACTGGTTGCAGTTCACAGATGATCGTGATCCATTGCTACTTCTTTTTGGGTTAAAATAAAAAATACCAAAGAAAAGTGGCAATGTATGTCAAATGCAACCGGTCGCTAAATAGTTTCTTTTTAGATAATCAGGGTGCGGATTAAATGATCGGTCAGCATCTACTGATATTAAATACTGACTTTACACCATTTGCCCACATACCAGAAATCGAAGCCGGAACCCTGTCACCACAGGCCTCCATAAAATTAATAGCCAAGCCATAAAGCTCCAGACAGCTTTGGAACCATGTCGAGAACGTAAGAACTTGAGCAATTTAAGTTTATCGATTGGTAATGCTAAGTTACGTTGTAAAAATGAATGGAGTCAAAAAAAACTGTGTCTCCTTGAGTTTTCTACGATTGTAGAATTCACTATGCACTAGCTAAAAAAAGTTAAGTTTAAATAAATTTATCCGTAAAAGTGTTTGAGTTACGTTATAAAATTTAATGAAGATTAACTAGGTTTATAAAATGTAATTGCAAAATACCTAATTGTCACTTGAATATCGTCGCGGAAATACAATATCAAATCAAAGATAATAAATTACTAACCCAATAAAGTAATAAATAAAAATACAAGAATCACAGAGAAAACGTGCTTGTAAGTTCATATCATTACAAAAATAGTAGATTGTACAACAAGTGCATAAAACGCATCATTTTACCCGAGACGATATATATCCACCCGAGCCGCAGGCGAGGGTGGATAGTCAAGTCGAGGGTAAAATGGGTTTTATGTACGAGTTATACACTCTGCTTTTCACTTCGATTGTGAGGAAATTAAACAACAATAATGTAAAAATAAAAATAAAAATATTTCTAACATTTTTGTGACAAATTATATATTTTTGGAATGTGCTCATCAAGACCTTTCATTTGATACCCATATTCAAAATTTGAAAAAAAAAAATTCTCAATTTTTTGTGACAAAATATCTATTTTTGGAATGTCCTCATCAAGGCCTTTCATTTGATACCCATATTCAAAAATTTAAAAAAAAACTCATTTTTTTATAAAAAAATAAAATTTTGGAATGTGCTCATCAAGGCCTATCATTTGATACCCATATTCAAAAATTGCAAAAAAAAAAACTAATTTTTGTATAAAAAAAATATATAATTTTGGAATGTGCTCATCAAGGCGTTTCATTTGATACCCATATTCAAAAATTAAAATTAAAAAAAATTATCAAGGTCTTTCAATAAAATTGATACCCATTTTCAAAAATAAAAAAAGTGAAAAAACAGAATGAAATAACAAGTTAATTCAATGAAGTTTAATTGCATGTGTGGCTGTTTACCTGACGACCTTTGTCTTAAAGTCTGAGACTTAGACGAAGATTTTACTTTATGCACTAGAGCATAAAAAGCGATTTTATGCAGCCCATACCCAACATAAAGACGAACTTTACGAGCATGAGAAGTGAAAAATATATTATTAAAACCTTTCGTAAGTTTATGCGTTTGCAAAATAAATATAAATTCAAAATATGAACTAAAAACACTTTCTTGAGACTTATTTCTTGTTTTGTAGCCAAGTTTTTTACAAATATAAATTCAAAATATCAACTAAAAACACTTTCTTGAGACTTATTTCTTGTGACAAGCCAAGTTTTTTACAAATATAAATTCAAAATATGAACTAAAAACACTTTCTTGAGACTTATTTCTTGGGTTGTAGCCAAGTTTTTTTACAAAAAGTTTTTTATCTATCGTTCACTTAACAAAGTAATAAAATGTTAGAGTGGAAAATGCAAAATCTTCTTACATTATGCAAGACCTAATAGAACAAAATAATTTACTAGGTACGCCATTGTTTAAATTTCAGAAGTTATAAATAAATTATATTTCACCTTTCAGTATTGCGATTATTTTAGACCAGTCTTGAGAGACTAATAAACAAAATGTTTAACGCAAAGAAGGAATAGGTGTACCTCGACAGCGTTCACTTTATTTATTCTGTGACAACAAGCAATTTACTTTTCGTATCTGTCAATTTAACTAATTAAATGCGAGATTTATCTTTTTATCGATCGAAACAATTTGCAATTCAAATCAATTCCTCTTCTATCCAACACGCCTGTCAGTCTTACTTCTTATTTTACGTTTTAAATTAGCATATTATTATTTAAAAGGCATTTTTATTGTCAAACCCGTATAAGGTTTAGTTACGGTATGCCCAAATAGTCATTAATTATTTTTTGTTTACTAATCAGTAATAAATTTGATAAAGTTGATATTATTGACTTCTGAGTAGTTTTATAATGGGCAATAGTTTTCTTTTAAAGAATTTATTTAAAAAAAACATAAATCGATATTATTATGTACCTACATATTTACTTTTCACCTCATTCATTTGTTTTGTATTATACTTAGTGTAATTTTGACAAAATGTCACACCAGAAACTTTTTATTAATTACCTACCTAAAATATAAGCATTTTGTTTTAGCGATATTCGATACAATCCTAATACTAAGTAAACATGTTACATATTATTTATTTTTTAGTTTAAAATTCTACTCAGTTATGCGGAAACATTTGTCTCTGACTCTTTTTTTACCTACGTGTAAAGTGTATTGGAAAATAACCTCACTTCTACACTTTTTTGATGTGTTTCGTTGTTTTTTCAAAGATAATGCTATTATTATATAATTGTTTTTTCATCATTATAATGCTAAAGAGAACAATTATCTTTCTTGAAAAAAAAGTTATTGGAGCAACTTCACAGTACGTTAAAGTGTATTTGTGTAAGTGTGTTTTACGAATTCAATACGTTTTCGCTTTTATTTACGCCAAATAGTTTTGATGTTATTCTGTATTTTATTACAATCATATGTGAGGTTTATACGCAATTAAATACTACATAGCATGGTGATGTATTTATTTATTTTTATTTATATTATCATTATTATTATTTCTAGATGTGTACGATAAACGTTTCTCGAACAGGCCCTGTCAGAATACCAGCGCTGTTGCGGCGTGACGATCTCATGCCGTAACAGCTTAAGCTGAGGCAGGGTCTTGATTGGCCCGTCGCACAATTTAGCGTAGGTAATAATATTTGTACTGTCTGTGATTTGTATATTTTTGTTATTTTTTATAGACTTGTTTAGAATATGTTTTTCTTATTTATTTTTATGTTTTTTCATATTATGTTCTTGTTGTGTGATGTGTGTCAATAAAAAAGTTTCATTCATTCATTCATTAAATACTTGTAGCTACTAGATAATCTCTTTAGCTTGTCGATTTTTTTATGGCCACAACTTTACGTTTTCTACATAAAAAATATGGCCCGCGCAAACCATATTTTCCTATCATGGACCCTTAAGTACAATTTAAATTATTTCCTTAATTGTTAATTATTGTAAAAACCTACTTCAATATTGTCTTGTTACAATCACCTAATAGTCTATACACACACCTTATGTTTTTCTGAATTTTGTAGTATCAAAATTTCCATCTAATCTAACGCTTGCTTGCACTAGGATCCAGTTATGTTATACCTTCAGTTTAATGCCAGGACTTAGCGGTAACTTTATAATTTGTAAAGAATCATTCATAACAAATCAAATTCATAAAAATTAAGCCTTTCTCATACGAATTAAAATAATCAATAGATTGTCTTGTAATAGATTTCAAGATATACCATAAGAAAATGATGTGGTTTAGAAGAAAGAAATGAAAAATGTAAGAAGGGATGGTCAGATATAATAGAAGGATTTCGACGATGCTACTACACTAGTGACTCGGTAGCTCAGGTGGTAAGAGCATTGGACCGGACTTCCAAAGGTCGCGGGTTCGATTTCCGTCTAAGAGAGTTTTGGTGACGAATCGAAATTTTTCTAGTAAATTATTCAGTAATGCTCAGATGGTTTGGCGAGATATAATTGTTACTAACACTATCTATGGACTTCGTTCCGAAATAAATGAATTAATAATAATAATAATTAATAAAGGATGAGTGAAAGAAGATTGATGAAAGTAATAAGGTAGGCCTGTGGCCCAGCTGTGGGACATTAATAATAAAGCCCTTCTTTTGATATAAAAATTACATTTTACAATTATACTACAAAACTAATACACGCTACTGTTGCAAATAAATAGTATGATTTGATTACATTACAATATTATCTCTTATTTCGGCGTGCGTGCCTTTGGGCAAAGGTCCTCCGACGCCTTCCATTTTGTCACGTGACCTGTCTTGTGCGAATCATCTCCAGTTTTGATCAGCTCTTAGTTTCAGTTCATCCTGGGTTCCTTTTACCATCTCTGTGGTACCATTCTTTTATTCTCCTGCTCCATTTCTCATTTTTATCTCGCAACAGATTGTGCGCAGTGGGGACATTAATAGCTGATGTACAAAATAGAAGGGAAAACTGTGTAGTGTGAACGAGACCTAAGTCACTCTGTGAGTGTCCTGTCGCCTGTTTAGCCGGAGGACATTTCCTGCTGGTATAGCGTGTTTCCTCCTTATATACGGACAGCAAATCTATGGAGTAAGCCCATTAGTCCATTAGAACTAGATAACGTGATTCATTTTTTTTAATGCACAACGGGATAGTGCTTGGCTTTCACCTAACTTGTTTTTAAGTGACGATAAGGCCGAAGGTACTGCACTCGGAATCCTCATCACTGGGGAACTCTATCTTACCTCTAACTGCCGGAAAAATTTTGTTATGGCGTCAGACTTACGTAAGATGGTGGTAGCTAGCCAGACGGAGTTGAAGAGCCCAACCACCAACCAAATTGAGTACAAATTGTACCCCCCCTGGAAATTGAACCCGGGGCCCCTGCGTCTTACGCGGGTGGGCGAACCACTAGACAACAGTGGCACATGAGTTAATGAAAACTATATATAGGATATATATAGGATATACTGCTCACATTCAATGCGAGTGAAAGAGAGAAAACGATAGTTTACGGTGACGTAAACAGTTTGCAGCAACTCATGGTAGGGCTCCAACCTGCCTAGGATCTATTCCCCATTCATCCGGATGAGTTTTAATAAATATTGAAATACCTACAGTAATTTCCCTTTTCATCCGAAAACCCGAAGGTATGCCCTACTCATCCGATTATTTTGTAAACGTAATATACTTAAAAATAAATAGGGTCGGCAAATAAAAGTATTTTTTTGAATTAGTTGTTGGGTTAAATTAAATATGTAATAGCACGAATAAGTGAAATATCAAATTTACAATAAAAATAAGACACATTTACATAATATTACCTACCTACCGAGATATTTGAATAGATTTTTTATTATTATTTAATTTGATATTAGATTTAAATGAACGCATAAATGAAATCAAATAATGTGCATTACAATAATATGAGCCGGCCGATCAACTCTATTCCGATCTAATACCAAAAACTAATACCAAAAACGAATATCAAATGGTATTTGTTTGTTGCCGCCGTTATAAAATTTCTATTCCCAACGAATACCATTCATAAACGAATCTTAAAACAAGTTAAATGCCTAGGTACAGTTTGTATTACAAAGTGATTGAAAATTTGGAATTAAATTTTCTCCATATCTATCTATGTTATCCTAGTACTTTGGTGACGTACTAAGAAGAAGAGATTTTTTTTTAATTAAAAAGGATTAAAAATATAGAAGTTAACCTTCTCCATATTTATGTGATCCTGGTACTTAGGTGACGTACTAAGAAGAAAAGATATTTTTTAAACTCTTCTTATATATTCACCTCTAGAAAAATTTCCGGTTATGATCGATCATTATTAAATTATTAAAAAGCAAAATAAATTGTTTCTGTGATTGTACCAAATGTTATGTTTTGGTATTCGTTGGGAATAGAAATTTATAACGGCAATAAACAAATACCAATCAATAAATCATTACAAAAACTACTTATTATATCGATATAAATTTAGCATTAGCATTGATGTTTAGAAAATTTTATGTAGATTTATTTCATCTTTAATAATTCGCTCCTATCTGTATAATAGTTTTTCTGTAAAATGAAAAAAAAGGAAAGCTGTTGGCATTTGGCATTTTTGGATTCAGCGGGGTCGAATTAATAAGAAAATATCAGTTACCAAAAAGTGTATTACTTATTTGCTTCTAGAACTTCATTTTTTCAAATTCTGCTCCAGTCTATATACTTAATTTCGTTTTTTATTATTCTTTTGAAAATAAAAATCCCGAAAAAGATTACTACTATTTATTAAAAGTTGCGAACGTGCTGGAATCCTAGATACGTAAAAATGTTTTTTTTTAATATTTGTCTTTATTAAATGTAAACTGTCAAAAAGATACAGAACATTTTTTCTGCAGTCTGTATCTTTTTCTTGTTCCATTAGTTAATTAACACGCCGGATGAATGGGGAATCTATTTTCGGATGAATGGGTAACAATTTATTTTTATTTAATTTTCGGATGAGTGGGACATATTAACTCGGATGAGTGGGGAATGAAAATATTTCGGATGAATTTTGCGGATGAATGGGGAATAGATCCTGCCTAGCATGACCGATTTATATCGCGTGATATAGCATTTTATCGACACTGAACTGTCAAATTCCTTTGTCTTTTTGACAGTTAAACATGATAAAACGCTATATCACGCGATATAAATCGGTCATGCTAGGCAGGCAGAGACGGTTACTACTACCACTATACCTAACCTATAGGACAAGAAAATTCAAGGAGTGTTCTTAAGTTTCGGTAGCTCAGCGCTAGCGATCGAGCATAAAGAAAAGTCATGGGTTTGATATCCATCTGAATAATAGAGTCGAGTTGCTTCTTTTCTGAAATTTTACGCAATAAGAACAAAGTCCTGAAGAAATATAGTAAAGTCGACTCCACCCCATCCCGTTTTTGGCCGGGTCGTCGCACCCTACCAGTTGCATAATACCACTGCGGCTCGTTTTCTATATTTATGATTCATATTTATAGCTAAGGCAAATCAAGTACTACTGCAGTTCCTTTAGCTAGAGTAGGTACAGGCGTTTCTTTAAAAGATAAATAAACAGGACAGCTTTGAAATAGTTTGTCACACGCTGCGCTGGTGTCCACAGGGTTGAAAGGCATATCTAGAGATAACTCCTAGGGGGTGCCTGGCCTCCAGTTCCGGAGCAAAAAGCTAGAGGGGTGCAGGGCCGCGTTGGAGTTTTAATGGGCAATAGAAAAATTCTGGGGTGGGTATGGCCCAGCGGCCTCCCCATCCCCCTTCCTACGCCATTGTTGGACAGTATTCATCTCATTAGTCCAGTTTTCGTCAACTTTCTGCGCCCCTAACCAAATTACTGAACTAAATAAAGCTATTTTATTTAAAATTAAATTTCTGTTAAATACCTACCTCTTGAAAAACTGATAAGGTTTTTTATAAAAGTCGATCATTAGAGTTACATGGAAACACAAGAACTTGCTACATTTATTACTTACAATTACAACCAGCCCTTCTTAATATTTTGAAATCGATTGAAAAATTGAAACCGTTTGAAATTATTTCTTGCTAGCAGAGCATTAGCAGAGTATTCTGTTAGCACTCTGTTAGCTCCTGAAACTGACAAATTTAATTAATTTCAAACGATTTCAAGCGGTTTCAAGCGGTTTCAATCGATTTCAATCAATTATTGTTAGCAACAGAGTTACGTTATCAGGGGACTATTTTAATGACATAATTTCATTCAAATTAAATTGATATGAATCAGGCTATTTAGATGTAAAGTTTGCATTGACTATGTATCTTAAGAACGCTAATAAAATGATTTTTCTAAGGGATATAGTGGTTATAAACAATCTTTTTTGCACTATCCCAGTTACAAAATCAACTGAATTTTTCAGTTTATTCTATTTCATTGCAATTTTTTGCAATTATAAAAACAAACAGGCATTTCGTTTAGACGTGTGATGATTAAGATGTTGCAATCTTTGTAAAAGCCGCGATGTTTTGTAATAAAATCGTCTTCTTTTACAAATTATACAAATCTCGATCAGCTGTTCGGACATTTGTATGGAAAGTCTGTTTTTTTTTGGCTGATGTTAGTAATCGACTCCTGCGTATTCGCACTTGGTCAGATTTGCAAATGGCCAGATATTCATTTCGTCGAATTCAGTACAGACAAAAACTTATAAATATACTTACTATAAATGCACACTTTACCATTGTTAAACTGTGATAAATGATTTATTATGTATAGACCAGTAGCTGCGAATTGCATACTTAAAAAAATCGAAATGTGAATATTATAAATGTCTGGTGTTGTCATGTCATGGTCCTGTCACTGATTTGTGATTTATGGACAAACAAAGGAAATATTTAATGATTTTTTATTAAATTATTACCATTATTGAAAAGAATAGATAATTAATAATTAAATAATATAAAAAAAAACAAAAATAGATTAAATAACCTACGTAGTAATAAATATTATTAAAAATATTCAATTAAATAAAAACAAGTTTTAGTTGCGAAATGAGAATCCAACTTTTTGCGAATCCGTCCAAGTGCTTATCAAGTAAACTTTTCTTTAGGACGGCGACGAAATGAGAATCCGACCTTTTGCGAATCCTACCAAGTGCTAAGTTTGTTGGTGTTTTACAAATAACCCTGTATATGTGTGCGTGCACAGAAAACGGCGACTTGTTTCAAGCGGCACTTCTCGTTGCTTATTTTTTGATGTATTGGATTGGAATCTCACATGTTTTGTCATACATTCCTAGTCTAACAAGCGGTTGTGACGTAAGCGATCGCCGCTCCGCGAGCTGACCCAAATCAGAGGTACCGTTGAGTCTCAAGACCTCGGCAGCTTCCGACGGCGTCAGGGTTGTCAATCAAATGTTATTTTTATTGATATGAAGGTGCTACTGTTACTTTAGGTTAATTTATTTACTTGACAGAAAACACACAATTTCTATTCCTTTTTAAAGTAAGAAGATGGGTGTTATCCAAAACCTGTCCCACATTATTTTTATTTACAATGTAAGTAAGCCTCACCTTACAAAGTTAAAATCTTAAGGAAATCGCGTTACTAAAGTAATACAATGGTAAAACAATATCTTATTTGGTCCTAAATAAAATATTCTACAGAATAAGCTTTTTCATTATAATACATAAAAAGTTATCTAACCGTTATTGTATTCACTTCTCAAGCTTACGCGCCCACTAGACATGAAATAAAAGACTTTTTAACGGATAATAACGCGGTTTTATTGAAAGTGCTTTGGTAATTAGTTGGTATTTGGTTTGATTTTTTATTTTCCCGACGTTTCTTCAGTCCCCCGTGACCACGGCAGCTGCAAAGGTGCCGAAACGTCGGAGAATAAAAAAATCAACCAATTACCAAAGTACTTTCAATAAAACCGCGCTAGTATCCGTTAAAAAGTGTTTTATTTTATAACTGTTATTGCATTAATCTGAGTTTATAAATATATATTTTTTATTTTTCTTTTTTTACTGTTGCCAACCCTGCATATTCGATCGGAAACATTTCGAAATGTAGTTACATCCACCGTTCGGTAATTCTAGATTATAATGGCGAGGTCGAGGAAACACAAATTATCGACTTAATACTTTAGTGCACTAAGATCAATTCAAAAACGATTTTGAGCAATAATTTTTATATTTATTTTTGATGTTATGAAAATATTTACAAATCGTCTGAAGTAAGCGATCACCTATTGATTAGTAGGGTTACCACCAATTTCAGATTTGTCCGGTCGAAATATTTACCCTTTGCGCTTTTTTTTAATTTCTCTTATTATTCTATGTGACGTGTTTGCGGATGGATGGATGAAATTATTGTCAGAATGTTTGCGTTATTGTGAAACTATAAGAATAGTTTGTTGTTGTTGAAATTGTGTTAGAAAACTGTATTAGTTATGTTCTTTAATTAATGTAATTGGTGTGTCCGTTATAATTAAAGTAAAATAAATAAATACAAATAAAAATAAATTCTGATTTTCATTAGTTTAAGAGTTACCGAAAATTACACTAGGTACTTATTCTTAAAAATCACGGATTTCAATGCCACGAATTTAATTTTGGATTGATTAATATTACAAATGAAAAAAGAAAATCAAAATGAAGTCGAAGGATGGTTTGATTATTGTGCCATTATAAAAATGCCAACTTATTGAATTTTCTGGATTTAAAAAAAAAAGGACTTCTTATAGACTGTAAAATATATTATTAGCCAATTTTACGATAGGCAGGCAAGATTACTAGATTGACTACAAATCGCGCTGCACGGCTGTTTTTTTTACTACTATCCCCGTCAATTGGTAATGCGCTGGAACCTTGTCAAATTAACATATACATCAACGTCATCAGCAACTTAAAAAGACAAAAAACAGTAAAATTCTAATAGGTAATAAAATAATATTAATTATTGAATTCTTATTTTCAATAAGAAAGGGTCTAGGTATATGAAAAAATTACAATTGTTTTTCGTTTTTGAGGTTAAAATCATGGCCGCCAGGCGCATTACCAATTGACGCGGATAGTAATAGGTAAGTAAGATTACTAGATTGCATGAACTGTGTGCATGAAACTGACTAACGAGCTATCTAGTATGTTTTATTTAAGTATCTGTTTATGGGACATTTAGGCAACATATGAAGGGCGCAACTTTTGTGTTTGCCCTAGGCGCCCTATCCATTCGGTACGCCACTGATGGCAGGTTGTCTATCACTATCTTTTTCTATCCACAACAGGTTTACTATAATATGGCCTTTATCTTACCTGATGTTAAAGGTATTACATGACCCAAAAGCACTAATATTTAACTTAATTTAATTTAACCCAAAACTAAATCGTTCCATTTCATTCGTTTACAGAAAAATACTTTTCTTGCTTTAGCTTTGTTAAAATTGTTGAAAGCTTGTCTAGAGATTCTTGATCGAAGCTAGAGAGCCTAGGATGCCAATCTTGTTTTTTTTTTGAGTGAATAGAGTGATTTTCAGCCCCCCTACTCAAATGGCCAACATTCTATTCGTTTGAACGCTACGCTTACTATTAAAACTTTAAAATAATCAGTAAACTATAAAATTACGTGCCGTAAGCTTGACAAATTCCATACAATACATCGAAGTCTGTGATTCACATAAGTTTGCGACATGTGATTTAATCACATTTTGCTCATATTTAAGCTTTAAAAGTAAGTGTAGCGTTCAAACGAATAGAAAATTGGCCATTTAAGAGGGGGGGGGGGCAGATCAGTTGGGTGTGTAGAGCGATCTGAATGATCTATTATTACCCGTTGGACCCTTGAATCCTCCATTCACTCCCTGGATGGCTATCATCAGATCACAGCTAGGTCAATCCTTCGCTGAGAACCAAGCTTCAAAGTTACCTCGTTCTCGTTTGTATGAAAATTTACTGATGTCCTTATGGCCATGACTATAATAAGAGATAACTTTGTTAGTCGCTTTTTACGATACCCTTAAATATATAAATGTGAAGGGTTTATACTTTTCTACACTGTCAATCGCGAAATGGATGTCATTTCACTCATCCGGTTTTTACTTTTTTATAAAAAGTGTACTTACATAAAACTCCAAACCACAAAATTTTCTTTAAAGCCGTCACAACTTCTTATTGTTTTTTTAGCTATTATAGAGTTAATTTATTTATGTACCGTGGAATCTGTGGCCAAAAATAAGATCAAGTATGTTTCTGCTATTACGACTGGGATTCCGTATATTGTGCACCATAGTCGAATTTGTTTGTATTGTGCCATTTCGTTTGCACATTTTTTGTTTCATTATAATCTAGTCAAGATTTTGTTGCATTTTTTTTATTTAGATGGATTAAGATTTTTAACTCAGCGAAATGCATAAATTATTTTATGTTCTCGAGGTGTAAAATATTGTTTAAGTTATCATTGCGGACTCAAAAGACCAGATATCAAAGAATATACTTTTCTATTGCCAAAATTCCACTTGTTTTACTCTAATAGTGGCTTAATAATAAATAAGTGTCCTAATATCGCTTTTTAACACATAGTCTGGTTTGCCTATTGATCTACTATAAATTGGTTTATAAACAAAAAAGTTATGGTCGAACATCCGTCTAAATACATTAATGTTAACGAAAACGACAGTATTTTCAGGATTACCTGAAAACTACTGGACCGATTTAAAAATAAAAAAATAAAAAAAAATCGAACTTTCGTAACTTGCCGTTAGTACTATTACCTATTCTGTGACTTGGCTCCGAATAATCCTACAACTTTTGCGCCATATTAACTATTGCTCCAAATGTCTAGTTCTATCTAGCAATAGGTAAGTACCTTTTTTTTGTTAGCCGGCACTTTCAGAAAAGGCCCACAAATTTATGGCGCTTGAGTAATCCCCTTTTTTGAATCATTCCAATCGGTCAAGCCGTCATCGAGTAATCGGTATACCTACTTACATAGGTACTTAAAAAAAGTTGACTAAAAATAGATTTTAAAATTTCAACGCGCTACCCTAACCGAATATTAGGCAAGAAATTATGTGGCCACGGTCTGTTAACCGCGATTGGATTCCAAGCAACGCCACAGGAAACCACTAGCTCTCTCTTTGTTAAATATACACATCAGTTTAAACGAAGAAAGTGAAATTATTAGGAGGCCGCTAAGTTTCAAAGATTATATCTAAGTAAGATAGGAAATCTTTAAAAAATAATAACGAACTTAGAAGGTAAATATGTGGATTTACGGAAAACTTGTGTCAATCAATCCTATTAATTTTTAGTTAGCCAAGTTTATCATCGCTTGTCCATCAGCAATTTTTTATGTCCCCACTGCTGGGGCCATAGCCCACCACGCGGGCCCAATGCGGATTGGTGGGTGTTAAAGACTGCAAATGCAACCAGGACCAACGGCTTAATGTGCCTTCCGAACCAAGTCGGTCATGGGATGGGTGACCAATAATTTATTATCTATACATTTTTGGTCACCCATCCCATGACCGACCCTTGCGAACGTTGCTTAACCTCCGCAATCGCTGGGCCAGGCGCTAAACCACTGCGCCACCGAGCTCCACAATCTTTGATGTTTGTATCATCGCTTACTGACATTTTTTCCTTTGTTTGAGGGCCTCTAGGTACCCTAAAATGAAAATCTATACTATATAGGTAAATACATAGCTATCTCAACAAAGTGAGTACCTACTATTTTTGTTATGAAAATTAAATTTGATTTAAAAAATGGTAAAACTTTGAAATTAAATAATCTTTAGTCAAATTAACATAGCTCAGCACTTTAAAAATGTTTGTTTTTTCCTTTCCAATTTCAAGACGTCTTTTAGCTGACAAGAATAACTAACAAACCTTAATAATAATAATTTTAGGATGCATTTAGTTTTAGAGTTTAGTTTATGTAAAGATAGCAAATTAAAAGAAATTGATTCTGCTTACCTTTATGCGAAAAAGACGCGAATGTAATACCTAAAAAATGTCTTATAAAAATCAAATTGCCATTACATAATGATTAAGTGGAAAACATTTGTTGAATTTTATTAATGTTTATTTCAATAAATAGTTGGGTGAAGATTGTTTGCCAAATATAACAAGTAAGAATAAACAGCCTGTATGTTTGTTTGTACGTAAAGAACTTACTTTTTTACTTTTTGGTAAGATATTCCTTTTTATCTCTGATATCACTGTACAATTATTTCTTCTCAAAAGTATGCAATAGCCGCTTACAACATAAGCTATAACAATAAAAACATTGCGTGTTCTTAAACACCGATCTGATCACGCCATGAAGTGTGTTCAAATTATACCATGGATTTTGTAACATGTACCATTAGGTCTCAATAAAGTTTATGGGGTTCGGAACGTTTGCAATAATAATTAGAAGTTATGAAGTAACAGAATATGAAAATGCTTCCCCGTAGTCGGATAAAAAAGAAAAGACCTATTAAATAAGAAAATTCCACGACCAGCATTTTTATTAAAAGCTTTATTAAATTATCCACATAATGTACACATAGAAAATAAAGGTTTACAGAAAAATAATGTCCGTTTGTTTGTTGGTTTGCTACGTCTTCACGTCTTAACTACTGAACTGATCATCAGCATACTCATTCTCAGGGATACAGAGTTTTAATTGTTTTAATTGTTTTAAGACGAAGTGTTTTAATTTTTTTTCATTCCGAAAAAAAATTAAAACACTTCGTCTTCGGCCTTCAGAAATGTAAAGAATGAACAGCAGAAAACACTGTTATTTTGAGGGGGTCCTTGTGACGTCATCGCGACGTACGCGAACCTTATGTCGTACGTGATAAAGTACATATTGCATTGAGCTTGGCATTTCCTTCAAAACCCTTTTAACTCAACCATTTCTATAAAACTATAGGATTCAAAACTGATCCTCATTAGTGATTTACTCTATCGAGTACTTTTACTCGCGTTTCTTTTCTCGATAGATGCTCGTTAGAGTACCTAGCTCATTCGAGACTAGTGCCTTCCCTAATTAGTATTTGTTTGTCCACTTTTCCCTTACATGTCGGCTAGAAAGTATTTGCTGGCCGGCCTTGGGCAAACCCAGCGGTACTTTCACCACGAATCTTGCAGTAATTAACTGGCTGGCTGTGAGCTGTGAGTAAAAGTTATAGTTTTTATTGCCCCACCTGTTTTGTCTTTGGTCACTTGAATTCTTAATTCAAATGTTGAACGCAGAACATTTTAGATGGTGTTTTGTTCACTGTTCGTATTAGCATTCTAATCGCCTCTGTGGTGTAGTGGTTCACCTACCTGTGTAAGACGCAAGGGTCTCGGGTTTGATTCCCACGGGTACAATTAGTACTCAATTTGGTCGGTGGTAGGGCTTATCCGTCTAGCTAGCTACCACATCTTACCTAAGTCTGACGCCATAACAACAATTAAAAAAAAATGTTTTGTTCCGGCAGTTAGGTAAGATAGCCAATTCCTCAGAGATGAGTATTCCGGGTATAGTGCGTTTCCACCTTCGGCCTTATCGTCACTTAGTTTTCATCAGATGAGGTAAAGGCATGATAAAAAGCATCACTCAAATTACAGAAAATGTTTGTTTACTCTTCTTTTGATTAAGTACTCTGTGCTATAATGTAACTGAAGTCCTTTTCTCACAGCAATGATAAGGTCCTTACATGAAATTTGATTATTCTCACATACAGAGAACCTCATAACTTTTGTGATTTAAAATATTTATCAGTAACTGGATATTACATCAAATTATGACCATAGCCGTCAACTATCAGTATGGTTGAAGATTATTTGTTTTCTTAACATTAAAAAAATACCTTGAAAGTGAGTCCATTTATTCGTTGTAACATAACCTAATCTTATTTTTTTCGCTTAAGTTATGTTCTAAGTTAGCTTAATCTTCAAATATTTACATAAAAGTTTTGTTACAATAGCGTTCACGATTAATAAATAAATTATGAAAATGCTTGTATGGAAAATGCAATTTGTTAAAAATTCTCCATACAAAAGTCAATTTCATGTAAGGACCTAATATTTGTTGTTTTGTTAATAACATGTATGTATAGTACTTGGTTCTAATTTATTTTTATTCTAGTGTAAGTATTTAAAAAAAAAAATTTAAAAAAATATTAAAAACACAATTGCCCTGCCAATACCGAGCTAAAAAGATAAATAACAAGATGTCATTGCAGCCGGGGGACCGTTTACTGGAACAATTTTCAATTAAAGAGGCCCCCCCCGACTGCAATGACATCGTGTTATTTATCTTTTTAGTTCGTTATTGGCAGGGCAGTTGTGTTTTTAATATTTATTAATTTTATTTCACAAATTTAGTGACAAATTATATAGTTTTGAAATGTGCTTATTGTGGCCTTTCATTTGATGCCCATATTGTAATAATCGAAGAAAAAAAATTTTTTTTCACATTTGAAAATGGCGTCCTACAGTCGCCATATTGACTTTTTTTCAAAAACATATAGCCAGTGTCACTCGGAATGCTGTAAGGATTCTAACGATACCCCATTTATCCAAATCAGTTTAAGCATTTAGAAGTTATGGTGGAATAAAGAAACTCACATACCCACAATCATACATGAACCCTGAACACATATACACTCTTTTTGCTTTGGGCAGTCGTGTAAAAAATATATCTACTTATAATATGTATTACCACAATGAAACTTATGCGAATTGTGTTTGCAAACTAAATGATTTGCCTAACAAAACTTAGTAATTGGTGAACCATGTGCGCTGAACCGTTTCAAATTCGTATAACGTAATCATGCGATTTGTGCATTCTGCCTTTTTTGTTATTTGAAGTATGGTCAGCAAAAAACGACAAAAAAAAGTAATTTTTTCCTGGACTTACAGACGTACCTACAAAATATATCTTTTGTTAGAATTGGATATATTATATTCAAATATATGTAAAATCAATTAAATATATGTAAAATCAATTAAATCTTACAATTTATTAATGTAGGTTAGCGAAGACTTAGGCTGGCCCCACACCTACCGGTTCCGTTTCTTTGCTTTGCTGTTCTACCATGGACCGCCGGCCAAGAGGCTCATTTTCAATCTATCGCATATTTTGACGTGACCACATTGGCAAGATAGCCATTAGTTTGGTGTTATCAAATATCGTCGTCTGGGGTGCGATGAGAAATTTTAGTTTTCGTTTTAAAAAAAAAACTGCTGTTTTATACAAAAAATAATAACGAAATTATCATAATGTATGAAACAGTTCATTTTTTTTCGCGATTTCAGATTTGGTCCCATAGTAAAAGTTGTTCAGTTTTATTATGGTCCCTATCTACCATATTCAGTTTTATAAGGCTTTACCAAACATCTTGTTTAAATAAGCGATCGAGTTATTTTTAACGATCGGAGTCCATGTTCAGGGTGGCATATCTCCTAAAAGCTTCCTACTTCGCAATCCAGGCGATGATATTTGATAAAACCAAGCTAATGGCTATCTTGCCAATTTGGTCTAGTCCCAAAATGCGATAGATTGAAAATTACCCTGGTTGGCCGGCGGTCTTTCAAGCAAGGTAGCACAGCAAAGCAAAGAAACGGAACCGGTAGGTGTGGGGCCAGCCTTATGCCAAATAGTAATTCCTAACTATAGTTGCAAATAAACCAGTTTTAAACCAGATTACAGTTATAGTTTATAACCACGCCTATGTTTTCAGTGCATTAATTTATTAAATTAATGCTTGAAAAAAAATAAAAAAATAATAATAATTGAAATAAATTGACCTCTACTTTATTTTAATGTACTGTAAATGTGGCCGTGGTTTTAAACCATTTTTTGGTTTAAATCCGGTTTATACCTTGCAAATATAATCACAATCAATTTGGTAGCCCTCGATCATTCCAGTATGGCCAGAAATCTTACATTTATTTTTCCAACCAGAAGGTTTTTTTTTATTTATACTTTAAGTATCTTTAAAATGAATTATTTTACCCTGACTGTACCTGTACTGAACATGAGGCTATTCTAAACCCATTGTAAAGAGTTGCACAAAACGATTGCCAATCTCTAACAATAGTAAATGGCTTCAAAGGACGCTAATTTGTTAAATCTAATTTTGTCTATTTCATTACGATGAAAATAAGCTTAACACTTTTATTATTTTTTTAAAAACTACTTACATTAGGAGAACTTTATACTGTTACAATATGATCAGAACAACGGGAACAGGCAAGTCTATGTCCAGCAGGCATATTCGTAAATACCCGACGCGTTATCCAAACGAAGTTGCTTCGTAAATACCTGACACGTTAGCCAGCCGAAATTGCTTCGTAAATAGCAGACGTGTCGGGATAATACGTCTGCTATTTACAAAAGCCAGAATTGCTTTGAAAACAGCAAACGTACCGCGTCAGTTATTATAATGAAAGAAAATGTTTCTGTTGTCTATTATAAAAAAATAACCTCGAAACTTAAGGCTCGTTCTAACCTATACGCGGGACCTACAGGAATAAATCAGTTTGATTCGATCGATCGTCGACACGTCAGGGGCCCTATTTTTGAATCGCTCGACTAGCGTCGAGCGCTCGTTTCTACTGATTTTCTTCGGCAAATCAACTCAAATGTATGAGCTGTCGAACGAAAATCAGTAGAAAGGGAGCGCTCGACGCCAGCCCTACGATTAAAAAATAGGGCCCCAATTACGAGCGCCCGGGCGGCAGCCTTAACTTCCTGAGTGGATAACGCGTCGGGTATTTACAAATATGCGTCCAGGAGAGGACTATAACCTATAGTGTTATGATGATGATGATGAAACTTTAAACCACTATTTAATCACCTAATATCCTACGCTAATTGAAGGTATATTATGCAGTTTACAAGGTCAAATGCATTACGCTAAAATTATTCAGTGTAAATTCTTTTAATTGTTTCATAATTAATTTTAATCTAGACTTGTTAAAAATCTAGGTTAAGTTGTATTTAATTAGGCAAGTTTGTTAAACATTGAGTAATATAGCAAAATACAAGTTAAATACATATAACTGACTGACATTATCTACGCACAGCCTAATTGGAACAAGGATTTTTTTAAATTTAGGCAAGCAAAAGAAAACGTTTAAAAAAATACCACGGTGCGTTTGTATAGTAGCGGGCGGTCGCTTTTATTTTTATAAAAACATGTAATAAATTATTTCATAGGTTAACGAGACAAGAGTATTTTTTTTAATATAAAAAAATATCCTTAGTCTAAATATCAACCGTTCTTAATTTATTAGATTTAGTTGGTCTTGGTAATAAATAATTAATTATATCAATTTTTAAAGGTCATGGCAAAGACTTATTAATTTGATTAATTTATGCAAAAAATACAATAATTATCTACAAGGCCGCCACAAGTCGCTGAGCCAAAAGTCTAGGGTTCGAATTCTGGTAGGGGCATATAGGTTTATGTGAAAAGCATAGTATTTTTCCACAGTTAAGAAAAAAAATCCATTAGTCCCGCCACGGGACTACCCAACGGGACAACTGGGCAGGGACGAAACCCCTTCTTGCGTTTTGGTTTTTGGTATTTACAGAAGGAACTAAAACAAAAAATATATACGATAAATAGATTATTTGATAGGGAAACCCTATTCAATATGCAAATATAATAATCATAGCATCAGAGAATACGAGATCGTAGATCAAAATGGAAAGGGTTCCGGTCCCTGCAACTGGAATCAGAGGATACAGTCATGGACGTATCTTTTTACACGACTGCCCAAAGCAAAAAGAGTGTTATGTGTTCAGGGTTCATGTATGTTTGTGAGTATGTGAGTTTCTTTATTCCACCATAACTTCTAAATGCCTGAATTGATTTGGATAAATGGGGTATCGTTAGAATCCTTACAACATTCCGAGTGACACTGGCTATATTTTTTTTAGAAAAATTCAATATGGCGACTGTACGACGCCATTTTCAAATGTGAAAAAAAAAATTTTTTCTTCTATTATTACAATATGGGCATCAAATGAAAGGCCTTGATGAGCACATTCCAAAACTATATAATATGTCACTAAAATGTGTGAAATAAAAATAAATAAATTAAAAAATATTAAAAACACGACTGCCCTGCCAAAACGAACTAAAAAGTTAAACAACAAGTGTCATTGCAGTCGGGGGACCTCTTTGATCAAAAATTGTTCCATGATAAGGTCCCCCGACTGCAATGACACTTGTTGTTTAACTTTTTAGTTCGTTTTGGCAGGGCAGTCGTGTTTTTAATATTTTTTAATTTATTTTTCTATCCACGGAGGCGGAGGTGAGGTGTTAGATGTAAAGTAAGTACTATATTCATTGCAACACTTTCATTACCGGCTCGGTGTTCGGTATTTTTATATTTTGCGCTATTATTTTTATGTTTGTATGATAAAAACACACAAACGAAAACGTAGGTACCGAGCCGGTGAGGAAGTGGCACTTTGAGTGAAGGACTTTGGCGGACGCAACACGGCTTATCTATAAAATTATTTTTAAACATGTCACTATCATAATCGATACCCGTTGCTCCAACTCTGAAGTGGCCACGGCTTTTACTCCTCCATGCAAGCTGTAGGGGAGTCGAAGAAACCTACCAAGTACAACCTTAAGCATCCCTTTAAACTCTAGTACGACTTTAGTAAAGATAATTACTGGTTAATAGCTGGCATAGGTACTGCTGAAAATTCAGCTCCTTGTTGCTTGGGCTGGGACGCAACCTCTAAAAATATTTTTGATAATGTCACCACCATAATCGATACCTGATGCTTCATCTCGGAAGTGACCACGGCTTTTACTCCTCCACGCAGTAGGGGAGTCGAAGAAACCACCCAAGTGCAACCTCAAGCGTCCCTTTAAACTCTAGTACGACTTTAGTCAAGCTTAACACTGCTTAATAAATAGCTGGCATACTGCTGAAAATTAAGCCCCCGTGTTGCTTGGGTTGTGAGCAGAGTCCGCCGGTACGCAACACGGCTTATCTTTAAAATAATTTTTATTTTAATCATGTCACCATCATAATCGATACACGATGCTCCAACTCTGAAGTGGCCACGGCTTTTACTCCTCCATGCAAGCTGTAGGGGAGTCGAAGAAACCTCCCAAGTGCAACCTTAAGCATCCCTTTAAACTCTAGGACGACTTTAGTCAAGCTACATACTGTTTAATAGCTGGCATACTGCTGAAAATAAGCCTCCGTGTTGCTTGGGTTGTGGGCAGAGTCCGCCGGGACGCAACACGGCTTATCTGTAGAATTATTTATAATCATGTCACCATCAAAATCGATACCCGATGCTCCAAGTCGGAAGTGGCCACGGTCCACCAATTCGATCGACCGAGTCACCGACGCTAATCTGCCGATTCGACGCGTTTGCGCAATCTCTAGTCTCCATTACCATTAATTATGTAATCAAAATTCGTGTTCTAGAATCGCGACTGCGATTTGAATTTTATTAAATAATTCGCTTAACTGCTCCTAATGACTGTCTACTCTTATTATAATATTAATTCGAGATCAGTTGTAGACGCATAAAATGTAATAAATATTCATGATATCAAATATTTTTGCGATTAAAATCTTATAACAACTAGAGCACAATGATTTTTGAAGATTTCTTTTGGTAGAATTCCAAGTGAAGTATCTAAGTACATTGCTGTTCAAAATTACTATTTTAAATTCATTCATTTATTCGCTTTAGACTAAACTGAAAAGAGAAGCAAAGCCCACATGCACATGCACAATTTAACAATATAACGGTGCTACCCACTCAACCACCGAGATAGTAAAAAAAACCGGCCAAGTGCGAGTCGGACTCGCGCACGAAGGGTTCCGTACAAAAAAACGGCAAAAATAAAATCACGTCTGTTGTATGGGAGCCCCCTTAAATATTTATTTTTTCTGTTTTTAGTATTTGTTCCTACAGCGGCAACAGAAATACATCATCTGTGAAAATTTCAACTGTCTACCAGTTGTCGTTATTAATATCGAGAAAAAAAAACGGCAAAAAAAATCCCGTTTGTTGTATGGGAGCCCCCCTTAAATATTTATTTTATTCTGTTTTTAGTATTTGTTGTTATAGCGGCAACAGAAATACATCATCTGTGAAAATTTCAACTGTCTAGCTATCACGGTTTCTGAGATACAGCCTGGTGACAGACAGACAGACAGACAGACAGACAGACGGACAGACAGACGGACAGCGGAGTCTTAGTAATAGGGTCCCGTTTTTACCCTTTGGGTACGGAACCCTAAAAATGATGAGAAAACTAAGCAAATAGTTTCCGGAAGACAGCTCCTTAGAATCTGGTCCGATCCATTTGACGACCTCCGTGGTTAAGTGGTTTGAACACCGGTTTTCAGGGTACGCCAAGTCTGAGATCCCAGGTTCGACTCCCGGCTGGGTCAGTTTGGAAAACGAATTGTTCTAAATTGGCTCAGGACTGGATGTTTGTAGTTCCACCGTTATGTCTGATTTCCATAATACAAGTGCTTTGGCTACTTTGGTTGGAATCAGAGCAACGTAATGTTCATGTTATTTAATAAAACTAAAAAATCAACTTAGAATCAAATCAAAGAGCAACTAGAAACGGTGCATACAAAACGACTCAACCAATGAGAACGTCAAAAAATCAAGCAAGCAGTATTGAGAAAAAACTAGCAAATAATAATTACCGCAAGACAGCTATACAAAATCTGGTTCCATTTCCTTTTGACCTGGTTTTGTGTGGACAGGTTTTGATAATCAAATGTTAGAATATCCTTACGTCACTTATCTGCCTTCAAAAATAACGGGCAAGTCGCGAAAGTTAAGTCTTGTTTACTTCCTGTAGATTCGGCTAACAGTTCTAAGTTGATCTTAGATAACGGTTTTTTTTTGTTTTCCTAATCATCATCATCATCATATCAGCCGCACGACACCCACTGCTGGGTATAGGCCTACCTCAAGGATCTCCACGATGATCGGTCCTGCGCTGCCCGCATTCAGCGGCTTCCCGCGACCTTCAACCCTCACGTCGGTCCACCTTGTCGGGGGCCTACCCACGGAGCGTCGTCCGGTGCGCGGTCGCCATTCCAGAACCTTTCCGCCCCAACGGCCGTCTGTTCTTCTCGCTGTGTCCAGCCCACTTCAGTTGAGTTTTCCTAATACGCTAAACGCACCGCAGCAGTGTTGAACCATTTTCTAAGGAAAACATTGCTGTCCTTCTGGTCCACTGAGGTGGTAGAATAATAAGCTCTGTTTCTGTAATAAGCTCAACCTTCTCCCTCCTTCCATCGGACAACCAGACGTACGAATCTGCACTACCATTTTAGGGTGGATATTCCAAAGACTCGTAACTCGTACTTTTGCTTCAAATTTTATCATCCGTACCACTGAGAGTGGAACTCCTTGCCTGAGTCTTTGTTTCCTGATAGTTACAATCTGGGGGGTTTTAAGTCGCGAGTGATACTTCTAGGCGTTTCATCGTAGATCGCATCATCGTTTTGATAGTGGTCAAGCGCTTGTTTATCCACCATAAAAAAAGAATTACTTAGGTAGATGTGTCTTGAAAGGCGCCCATAACTCCCTTCTTGCAACAAAAAATTGTCAGCCGCATTTTCCTATGAAAACAGACCAATACTGCAATCTACAAATTGCCTGCCAGGGCTGTTGTGAGGATTTTTCAGTACATTTTCAGACGCCGCGTTTATATGACGACTTCTTTTCTCAAAAATGATTTCATTTGGTCTTGTTTTATTTCAATTTGACCATCTATTTAATCACTAAAGCTTACACCCTAAGAAGTTATTTTACACCTTTAAATAGTATATTAAAGATTTCTATATGTGTTACAAAAATACTCCTAAAGCTGAATATGGTAGATAGGGACCATCAAACTGAACAACTTTTACCAGAGGACCAACTCTGAAATCAGCTGTTTCATTATTATTATTATTATACATTTAGATATTTATTTTTGTTATAATTTTTTTATTTTTTTTCGCGATTTCAGAGTTGGTCCCATAGTAAAAGTTTTTCAGTTTGATGGTCCCTATCTACCATATTCGGCATTAGGGGTTATTTTGTAACACGTTGTATACCTTGTAGCAACCTAGGATGTACTTATATCTATTCTGTGCCTAGGATGAAATTCATTCATAAGTGTACAGTCGAGTGCACAGCGTTCATTGGACGCCGCAATATAAATCACAGAACTGGGAAGTGCTTGGTTAACCGTAACTTATAGTTTTTATAGCTCTAGGGTTATTAAGTGTCGATAAAGTACCTACTCGATATTTCTATCGACTTTTTATTGCAGATTAAATTTTTGTATTGGGTTAAGATATAATATTAAGTATTCGTTTTTTATTCCATTAAATAACACTGTGCTAGGTATAGTTTTAGTGCATAATAAAATACAGTTTTATGAACAGTAAAAAAATATTTTGATAATTTAAATTTGACGAGTGGTTTGTACACCGGTTTTCAAGGTGTCGCCATCTCTGAGGTCACGGGTTCGATCTTGGTTGGCTCAATTTAGAAAACGAACTTATCTATATTATATTGACTCGGGTCTGGGTGTTAGTAGTTGTGTTACTAGCTACCGTTGTGTCTGATTTCTATAAGACAAGTGCTTCAACTTTACTATCTTTGGAATCGGAGCATTGTTTGTGATGTTGTCTAATATTTATTATTAACTAGCAGCCGCCCGCGGTTTCACACGCGTGGTTCCCGTTCCCGTAGGGATATCGGGATAAAAACTATTCTATGTTTTAATCTAGGCTGTCTACTATATGTGTGCCAAATTTCAACCAAATCCGTTCAGTAGTTTTTGCGTGATTGAGGAACAAACATCTAAACATCCAAACATCCAAACCCACAAACTTTCACATTTATAATATTAGTAGGACTAGCGGCCGCCCGCGACTTCGTCTGCGCGGAAAGCTTTTTTGCTATCCCTCAAGAACAAAATTGTTTTACGGGATGAAAAGTACCCTATGTTCTTCTCTGTACCCCTGAGATATATGCAATATGCCCCTGGTATGCAAAATTTCATGATGAATGATTCAGTAGTTAAGACGTGAAGGCGTAACAAACAAGCAAGGAAACGGACTTTCGCATTTATATAATGTTAGTAAGGACTATTGTTTAATAATTAATATGAAATAAGGTCCAAATAGGGTAAACAAACCTATGGTCTGATCCTGTACTATTGTAGCCATTAAAAACAGTCTAAAACTTTACTTAATACTTGCGAGGGTAGATTTTATTTAAAAATTTACACTTAAACAAAACGATTACATCGAAAGCTAGACCTATTTAAACACAGCACTAGGTGTCATGCGGCTGATATCAAGATGACGCTCATCTACTAGATGAAAAAATTAAGAATTGAATTTTACAATATAGAGAATATACTTAAAATGAGATTCAGCGAATCGATCAGAACTTCATGATAAATATTAATTATCGATGTTTAACCTTTCGCAACACTACCGATTGTGGAAGTGAATAGCCGCAACGAAGCATGTGTTGCGCCCGCGGGCCGGCTCGCTAGGGCAACATAACGGAACTCTTTGCTCGCGCCATTGGTATATCGGTATACAGGGAATCAAGTACTTATCTCGAAATACATGTTTTTAACATTTAAAATGTTTTTTCGATCGCTTCAGTAAGGTACCCAATTTCAGCCAGAGTGAGACATCGCCCTGGTCCCGTGTGTTTTGGGTCTACGTGAATGTGATATGTCAAAAGATGCGTCTTAGCAAGGGCTACAATATGGTGAAAAAATTTTTTGAAAAAGTCCAAAAATTTTTCGAAAATCGCATAAATGTAGAAAAATTACACACTTTTTCAGGGTCTTTTCTCACTAAATCGACAATTTCTCAAAAACGAAAAGCGATATCGAAAAAATGAAAAAAACCCCTAGAGATATAGAGTTGGGTTACATTTAGAAAATATTATATGACCCTGGCTTTTACGGTCTGGGCTGTAGCTTATCCTTTATGTAGCGAAATGTCGGGATACCGCGGGCGACGCGCGCGGCACGGAAAATGGTTATACCTATACTTATACGTAGTACGATTGAAGTTTGTAAATTATTGTATATTTCAAAGCTAAAAAATATTTAGATACCTATATATTTCTGGCGATTTGTTAAAAAAACAATGCAACTTTTCCCTTGACGGGTTGGCCCAATTTTTTTAAAGGATGGTACGGGAATCAAACTTGTTTCGAAATATCGATATTATCATTAGGGCTGACTTTTACTAAAGCACCAAAAAAATCTATCCTGGTGAAAAAGTTACAACTGCACTGAAGCCAAAAAAATATATGAACGATTAATGCGTTAGATGGCACCAAAGATTTCATGGTGCCATAGTAAAAGTCAACCCTAATAATAAAATGTATCCTTACTTGGAAACAAGTTTCATTCCTGTACCATACCTTTAAAAAAATTGGGCCAATAAGTTGCATTGTCAATTTGATTTGAAGCTAAAAAATAATGAAAAATGTTAAAAACTTAATATTGATATTGATTAGCTCAATAGAGCATGAAGCAAGTGCTGATTCCAGATCTAGTCAAAGATTTAAATCGTTAGATACCTACGGCGGCGGCGGCGCGGCGCGGTACCATAGTGTGACTGCGCTGAAATGTCTCCATAAGTCCATATTCAAGGAAGTGACGTCGCTTACTATGTGAAAACGAAAGAGAAAGTAGCGTTAGCAATAACTGTAGGAGCAATAGAGATGACTCTATTATATCCAGTACACGTGCTAGGCGTCGTAGTGACTTTTTGTGGGTAGGTTAACGGATAAACAAACCTCATAAAGAGAGGTTTTAGTTTGAGGCCCTCGGCTACGCCTCGGGCCTCAATAGAAAAATAGATCCAAAATATTATATCGTGGGTTGCTGTTATTTCAATTTCGAGATTTGAAATTACTCGATCAGACATGTCTTTCTTAGTTACTCTGCGATTCCAAATGAATTTTTACAAGGATCTCTGAACGAGAGTGTGATGATGATGCCTAGGTAAACATAGTTTGCAATTGCAATAAAATGAGGGTTGTTATAGCACATTCGAGTGATGATGAAGTCGGCGCGAGAGTCTCGCATGCTGAATTTGATTTTGATATTTTTTTATGTTATTTTAGAAAAAGTTTTAAAAAATTTAGAAAAATTCAATAAAATAAGTCTCCTTTCAATAAAATATTAATATCTTAAGAATGGAATAAAAAAAATATTTTGTTAAATTCATTAAATTCATTTTCAATGAACCAGAAGGTCGTGAAAGGCACGAGATCTGTGATTTTTTTCTTTATACAGGGTTATTTGTATAACACCAACCTCGTTGGAGTAGATTAGATTACTAACATCATAAATAACAACATTTTGTTCTACGAATTTTCGGAAAAAAAGGAATTTTCATGCAAAAATCAATCAGATGTTTGCACGTTTGTATGGAAAGTCGTTTTTTTTTACAAGTAACCCTGTATACTACTCAAAAGGGGCTACCCTTAGAGCAACGCGACCGGAAGCCCACATTGCTCTAAGGGGCCACCATATTAGTACTCCATACAAACGAGCAAATTTTTTATATGAATTCAATCTTATTTTATTCGAATTTCACATTGTTCGTAAGCTGTATAGTTAACTTGCGAACGAATTAACTGTATAATTTGTCCTATTCACCGTGTACCAGTTAGAATTGAAAGAAATTGAAGTTTCATACAAAAATATTGTGAAATTTAACATTTTTTCGTTCTAGCGGCGAATAGGTACAGTAAAAGTCCGCAAGCTGACTTTTACCGATTTCGAATAATATCAAATTCAAATAAATAGTAGTTTGTTACACAAGGGACGTAAGAGAGCTATTACATAACAAGATCCAATTTGGCGCCCATGCGAGCGTAGCTCGCAAAGGGCGCTAATGGATCGAGTGCACCCGAGATATTTAGATAAACGGGGAAATGCTTCACCTTCGGTAAATGCTTTTGTACGTGGAATAGCAATTTTCTATGTATGTCGAATACATGCATTTTTTTCCATACTTTCGTAATACTTCCATATATATTTTTTCCTACATAAAATATGTAAACGACTCTCAATTATTCATTGACAAAGGTTGATACTAGTTAACAATTCAAACCATTATCTCGTTTCCAACTTAACTAAGTGAAAACACCTTCTCACTTTAGGCACCATTTGAAGAATACCAAACGAATTGCCTTTTACGATCAAACTTTAAACAATGAACAAACGAAAGACTTGTCAAGTATTGAATAAGATCCCACAATACCTAACCAAGGTTACCAAGGTAATGGTAAACTTAGTTTAAAATACTTAAGTAGTTGAATGAGATTTTTTTCTTTGCTCTATTATTCCATCTATTTTACATCCTCACAAAACTGAGCGAGTTGACATGATGATTCCTATCTTAAAGTTTATTGACAAAGAGAGTGCAAAAATGATTTCGTATGTCTGGCTGTCTGTTTGTTCTCTTCTACAGGTCGCATTTCTCAGCCGATTCTCGTAAAATTTCCTGAGCAAGTTCTATAATTTTATTATATTATTTTGTGGGCGATTCAGTTTTTAGAAATTTTTCAAAATGGCGGAGATATGGAAAATATCATATGGGTTATTCCCTGAGAATCCCATTCCCCGTGGATCCTGTCCCGGAAGATCCCGAATCAAGCTAAACATAGTATTGATAAAGTTCCTCCGGGACAGGATCCTTGGGAATGGGATCTTCAGGGAAAACCCATCAGCCATTTCGAAAAATGATCAAAAATGTCACAAAAGCGAGTTCTACAGCTCTACAGAGCCACTAGTTTATCCCTTTATTGAGTTTGACATCGTCACTTTTGCAATTCTTAAAATATCCCTTAAACAAAAATATGCTACTTACCTGCCTATGTATTAGTACTAATAAATATTTTTCTTATTAAAAACTTCTTCCATTAAGAGTCTGTACTCATTTTGCCGCTGACTGCCGCTGTCTCGCACACACATTTCATGTTTTCTTAAATCTGAGGCGTAATTAACACGGACATTTAAACATATATTTCAGTTCCGAGTCGCTGAAGTACTAAATGTTATCGTTTTTACCAGTTCAAATAACTGTTAGAAACGACAGCTTTTTGTACTTTAGCAACAAAAAACTGAAATATGTTTTAAAATTTCCGTAATCTAATATTGCGAAAAGTGGCCGAAACAAATTTTTCAATTATGCACTCAGATTTATGAAAACTTGAGAAAACATGAAACGTGCGAGCGAGAGAGCGGCAGTCAGCGGCAAAATGAGTACGGGCTCTTATCATGTTATTCCTATATTTTTATTTTCACAAGTGCCAACCCTACCATAATGCCTGTTAAATAACTATAATCAGTACGTTTGTGAGATCGCTTGACCTTAATCTTCAACTAGATAGTTATTTCTATTTTAGTAGTTCAGTACTTACTAAAAGTAATTGCAGCGTGTGTACGCGTAGACAAATTGAGGACCTAGGAATTCTAAAAAAAAATCTGTCAAGGGTGATTTGCGCCTACAAAATTAGGGTACCGTAGACCTATCCTACAGTCATCTTGTACACTACAAAATTGCGAGTACCGTAGGGTAGGATATATAAAATCAGAATACAAATACTATAAAATTACAGTACAGTAGGTTAAGATTTTTCAGTGACAAACACAACTTTTTACATATATCGTGTCATTTTGAACTTATCATCCAAATTTTGAGGATGTGTTCAGACCATGAAACTGAACAACTTTCTCTAAGGAACACGTGGCCAAATATGTAAAAAACTACTCTCCATACAAATCAAAGAGATCACGTGATCAATTTAGTATGGGATGACCAAAATTTTGTGGCGAATGTCGACACATGTGGTGTTTATAAAAAAACAGAAAAAGTCAATTAAAAATATAGTTTTTACACTTATACAGGGTTATTTGTAAAACACCAACAACCTCGCAGGTATAGATTACTAATATCATAAAAAAACAAAATTTTTGCTGTACGAATTTTCCGAAAACAGACAAAAAAATTAACATTTCATAAAAAAACTTGATCAGCTATTTTTGGTCAGTTGTATGGAAAGTTGTATTTTTTTGTTTGTTTTCGGAAAAGTCGTAGAACAAATTTGGTTGTTGGTTCGTAATCTGCGAGTACTCCTACGAGTTTACTGGTGTTTTCATGGGCGTACCCAGGTTCTAGGCCAGGGAGGGGGGGGGCAAATCTATTGTATCGCCCCCAGGGGGGGGGGGGGCAAATTTATTGTAAATCAAATATATTGTATTGCAAATAAGAAGTTTTAACAATTGAACTTTTAACTTTTAAACTTGATTACAATTGATAGTTAGTTGGAGGTTAACAAAGTTCAGGGGGGCAGCTGCCCCTCCCTGCCGTACGCCCATGGGTGTTTTGCAAATAAACCTGTATAGATTCCGAAAATCTTGGTCATGCATGACTGTCAAACTTCATACTAACTTTTATAGATAAAAAAGTGTCAAAGTGATTATTACAAAATACTTACGGAACCCTATAAACGACCGTGTGTAATTAGGGCAATGTGTAAATGTCACGTTGATCTATCCAACAAAACAAAGACGAAAAAGTCAAGTGCGAGCTGGGCATGCGCACTAATGAGCTCGTGTAATTGTAATCTTAGAAAGTATTTTTTTTTAATTACGATTAACGAATAAATTCTACTCGTATAATAACTTACAATAAAGAAGTGCATTCAAAAACGGTTTCTTTTTTTTTCAAATAAAAAGAAATAATCTTTTTTTTTTCTAAATTAACTTAACTAAGTAGGTACTTAATTTATGATTAAAAAAACAATGTATTCTGTGTTGGGCTCAAGCCTTTTTTTGTCTCTCTTTTTTACTATTGGGTTTTATTTATCTATTTTAGGTACAATTTATTTCCAACGGTTTTTTTATTAAATTCTCCTTTGATCCAATATAGCAAAAAGGTCAAAACCAGTCCTCAAAAAAAATATCGATCTTTTTTGCTCATTATTTAATTTCGAACTCGCCTCCACCTCCTTCAACATCCTTACGCACCTTTATTATCTATAATCAAAGATGGCGGACCTGTCAAATTAACTTTTTTGTCGCGTCTACTGGAGTTACGCAACGGCCTCACAACCAGTTTGCGGGCTAGGCAATAATTTTCCAATATTTATAAAAAAGTGTGGTCATAGCACAAATAACATCAATGTTTTGTGGAATCTATAAGTCTTAATTTATCTAGTAGCAAATTCATGTCAGCTGAAAAATACGCTAAAACGCGCTTAATTTTAACAAAATATTATTTTCGTTCAGTTCGTTCTCAGTTCAATTTTGTTATAAAGAGGTTTGTTTACTTATTTGGGTGTAAGAAGTAAGTAATAAGGCGGTGGTCTGCAACAAACGCCGTAGGTTGCGTGCGGCGTAACGCTGTACGCGACCTACGAATGCTTACTATGGAAATGTACTACAGCGGTCTCTCTCACACGCTTGACGCGGCGCACGAGCGCCGTGCGCCGCGTCCGTAGGCCGTACGCTGCCTACGCAGTCATTTCGGAGCATTCTGGCGTACACGGACGCCGCATTTTTGTCGCGCGGTCACTCTGGAAATGGTGAAATTTAGGTAGGAACAAGACGGAGTACTAATAGAATTCGTTAAATGAATCATAGTTTCATAGTATTATGATGCCAGCAATAAAAACTATGTGTTGAAACACAAACGTTGGGAAGCAATAAGCTTGGTTGTTCGTCAACCAGGTGAGAATCAATTTTATTCACTTGAGTAGTTTTTGTATTGTGTAGGTACCTAGGTACTTTGTTTTAAGGTTTTGTATTTATTTACCTTGCGTAGGTACTATGCGATAAAAATCAACTTAATATTTAAGTATCTACTGACATATCTTCACTTTGGTAAGTACTTAAAATGAGTAGCAGTGCAGGTCATCCATATTTTAATCGCTCACGTCCGTTTACATTGAGCGTATGCGAAACTTAAAAACAGTTCCGAGTGACCATCGAAGTGACGCTGGAAGCCGCGTCCGGCGTCTGGGACGCTGGACGCGGCTTCCAGCGTCGCTACCGGCGTTTGTTGCAGACCAACGCCGGCGGTGGTCTGCAACAAACGCCGTAGGTCGCGTCCTGCGTAACGCTGTACGCGGCCTACGAATGCTTACTATGGAAATGAACTAGTGTGGTCCCTCTCACACGCCTGACGCGGCGCACGAGCGCCGTGCGCCGCGTCCGTAGGCCGTACGCCGCCTACGCAGTCATTTCGGAGCATTCTGGCGTACACGGACGCCGCGTTTTTGTCGCGCGGTCACTCTGGAAATGGTGAAATTTAGGTAGGAACAAGACGGAGTACTAATAGAATTAGTTAAATGAAACATAGTTTCTTATTATTAGGTATGATGCCAGCAATAAAAACAATGTGTTGAAACACAAACGTTGGGAAGAAACAAGCTTGGATGTTGGTCAACCAGGTGAGAATCCGTTTTATTCACTTGCGTAGGTACCTACCTATTTGTTTTTGTATTGTGTAGGTACCTAGGTACTTTGTTTTAAGGTTTTGTATTTATTTACCTTGCGTAGGTACTATGCGATAAAAATCTACTTAATATTTAAGTACTGATATTCATGACTATCTTCACTTTGGTAAGTACCTAAAGTGGGTATGCAGGTCACCCATATTTTAATCGCTCACGTCCGTTTACATTGAGCGTATGCGAAACTTAAAAATAGTTCCGAGTGACCATCGCAGACGCCGGACGCGGCTTCCAGCGTCACTACCGGCGTTTGTTGCAGACCAACGCCTTAGAAAATTTTTCGCTACGCTGAATATGCTTAATAAGTTTATGCTTCCTTCATATTGTCATTTTAGACAGGCCACAAGCAGACGGAATTTTGATTCGGAATTTTCATTCCGAACGCAGTTAATCCATACAAATCTATGGAATGTTCATACATTATCGATATTCCGCTTCGATCATCTATACCTGTAATACATACAATAACAAAGCTGATACGTGGCACATGCGTTGAATTTCAAGCATAGACTTATATTTCAAGCTAGTTTTTACATGAACTCGATCCTATTTTTTTTTTTTTTACTAATAGGTAACACCATATTTGTTTTAAACGCATTGAGTTATGTTTTCCCAATTTTCTACAGAGCACTTCGAGATGTTCCCCGTTTGACAAATCACAAGACAGTCAAGCTCATGCGGGACATTTAGAGCCAATTTCACCATTGATTTTAAACGCGCTTTGTCAAAAAACAAGTTTAAGGCTGTCACTGTCATAACAACAAAGTAAAATTTGTTACAAAAATGTACAATTAATTTATGAACAATGCCTTGTTAAGTCTTGATTCAATTTTTTTAATGACCTGGTGAAATTGATTTTTGGAATAAACGGGGAACGGGGTATCAAACTCGACACTTAAACTACATTACGTAAAACGTGATCTTAATCGCGTTTAAAATCAATGGTGAATTTGGCTCTTAGTGGGCTGCGTTTTAGGGGAGTTTGAGGTGTGCCACGAATGCCATTGTCATGCAATATCCACACGTATAGATGATTAAAGACATTCCGTTACGGAATTCCGAATCATAATCCATCTGTATTTGACCAGTATAAAACGAGAATATGGAACTTCGATCATCTATCCCTGTGGATACCGCAAGACAATAGCATTTGTGTGACACCACAGAATACATAATAGTACAAGGCGACACCTCAAACTCCCCCAAAACGCAGCCCACTATGAAAGTCCCTCACGACTTGTCATACAGCTTGACATTTAGTGTGAATTGCACCAAAATGCTGTCAAAGTTAAAGTTATCGTCAAATGGTAATGCTACCTATTTGTCACGTCAAACTTGTCAAATGACATCATGCTGGCTGACAACCTCTTATTTTGGCTAACTTAGGCTTAACCGGTACTTAACAAACTTGTTATCGTTAAAGTTAGGTGGCACAACTGAGCCTTAGTGTATGTGTGGGTCTCCAGCTTCCTCATAGGCTATAGAGAAATTCTAAGCTTGCCATATTTTAAAGCATAATAGCAGCAATCAAACTTCCAGACAAAATAATAGCAGCCACCATAAGTTCGTTACCATGAGTTGTTTTATGTGTGTGAGCTGGCGACACGTGTCTGCAGCTTACACATCCCGTTAAGGCAAACCAGTGAGGTTACGGTTTTAGAATATAGTCAAAAATTTAGAGCCTAATTGCAGCAATAAGATCCAAAAAAACTAACCATCACACTCAAATACTGTTGTAACTACGAGCATAAAACTGTGTGCGAGCTGGAGACACGTGTCACTGGCTTGCACATCTGTATTTTCGTAATTACTTAAGCTACAATTATGTTATATACCTCAAAATTCTCAGCCGAATTGGAGCATTAGGCTCCAAATTTATCAAAGCTTTAACTCGAAAAGTTTTTGAGCTACGAGCCGATATCTATGTGTAAGCTGGTGACACGTGTCTCTGGCTGACACATGGTGAATTGCTGTAAATGTATATGTTAGAGTTTCGTTTTAAAGATCAAATAATACGTTATAATTGCAGCACACACGAGGCATAATTTCAAATCTCTGGGCCTCTTAGTTTCAAAATTATAAGCCACAAACCGTTTTCCCGCCAAAAAATTCAAAATAATGGCTCGGAAGCGCCTAATCGCGCCGTTGCCGTTCCGTGCGCTACACTATTGCAATCGAATTTGAACCTAAGAGCTAGTATTATTTTGGTTCATTTTAATTTACGCTCTCGATCGCTTTAATTTCTGTACTGAGAATTTTAGTCTAGGAGGTAGAAGCCGTCTGATATAACTGGTTACCTAATTTTAAAGAAAATCAAAGTCTTTTTATTTAGGAATGTTTATATCGCTATGCTTAATTATTATACAAATTTTGTCTGTCTGTCTGTATGTTTGTTACTCTTTCACGCCGAAATTTGGCATACTAAAATAAAAAGTCAAATTTAAAATGGCGGCCATTCCAACAGGAGTGGGGATAGACCCCAACATGTGGGTGTTTTTGTCGATAAAATTAGGTGTATTTCACGTCTTTAAATTATCGTTAAGAAAAACAGGTGCAAGCTATTTTCGACCTTATTGACATTTGAAATTCGGTTGGTTTTTTGGCGTATTCTCATTAACTAACTTTGATCTTTCATTAAAAACCGTGATTTTGATAAATGTCAATAAGGTCGAAAATCGCTTGCACTCATTTTTCTAACTTGTGATCACTAGACAATGTTTTCTAGTAAGAAAAAACAGGTGCAAGCGATTTTCAACCTTATTGACGTTTAAAATTTGGTTGATTTTTTGCCGTTTTCTCGTTTACTAACTTTGATCTTTCATTAAAAACCGTGATTTTGATAAATGTCAATAAGGTCGAAAATCGCTTGCACTCATTTTTCTAACTTGTGAAGAGATTTTGACCTTATTGACGTTTGAAATACGGTTGTTTTACCATATCTCGCGTTCACTAACTTTGCTTAGCTAAATAGCTTTTACATAATACTTACTAATTGACTTCGTTGTGTCATAAAAGTCCTAATCGAACTAACACAATATAAGGTCGCGCGCGATATTATACTCATACCTAGCGTGCTGCGAGAGAAACGCGCGTAACGCGTCCGGTAGCAACAGCGCGCATGCGATGAATGCCCCCCGCGCACCCGTCCGGCCAACGATGCTACTTGTTGCCACGCGCGATATTCATAGCGCCATAGCGTCTACTTATATAGCGCGCTATGTGCGCTATGTAAATATAGCGGGCTATAATATGGCGCTAGATGCTATATTAACCACCTCTAGTGCTAATGATAAAAACAGAGCGCGCGCACACTGATATATTTACACGGCTATAATAATAATTCCTTGGTGCGCGAACAGATGGCGTGATTTTGTTTATAACTGTTTATAGGATTATTTTTATTTTTTGATTGTGTTAATCCCGATTCCAGTCCAGGCCATATTTATATCTGTCTGTATGCCAAATTTCGGCGTGCAAGAGTAACAAACATACAGACAGACAAACAAATGTTCGAAGTTTTAATGTAAGTGAGATTAGTGTAAAAAATTGTATAATAACTAAGCATAGCGATATAAATATTCCTAAATAAATAGACTTTGTTTTTCTTTAAAATTAGGTAACCACTTATATCAGACGGCTTCTACCTCCTAGACTAAAATTCTCAGTACAGAAATTAAAACGATCGAGAGCGTAAATTAAAATGAACCAAAATAATACTAGCTCTTAGGTTCAAATTCGATTGCAATAGTGTAGCGCACGGAACGGCAACGGCGCGATTAGGCGCTTCCGAGCCATTATTTTGAATTTTTTGGCGGGAAAACGGTTTGTGGCTTATAATTTTGAAACTAAGAGGCCCAGAGATTTGAAATTATGCCTCGTGTGTGCTGCAATTATAACGTATTATTTGATCTTTAAAACGAAACTCTAACATATACAGTTACAGCAATTCACCATGTGTCAGCCAGAGACACGTGTCACCAGCTTACACATAGATATCGGCTCGTAGCTCAAAAACTTTTCGAGTTAAAGCTTTGATAAATTTGGAGCCTAATGCTCCAATTTGGCTGAGAATTTTGAGTTATATAACATGATTGTAGCTTAAATAATTACGAAAATACAGATGTGCAAGCCAGTGACACGTGTCTCCAGCTCGCACACAGTTTTATGCTCGTAGTTACAACAGTATTTGAGTGTGATGGTTAGTTTTTTTGGATCTTATTGCTGCAATTAGGCTCTAAATTTTTGACTATAGTCTAAAACCGTAACCTCACTGGTTTGCCTTAACGGGATGTGTAAGCTGCAGACACGTGTCGCCAGCTCACACACATAAAACAACTCATGGTAACGAACTTATGGTGGCTGCTATTATTTTGTCTGGAAGTTTGATTGCTGCTATTATGCTTTAAAATATGGCAAGCTTAGAATTTCTCTATAGCCTATGAGGAAGCTGGAGACCCACACATCCTTAGTGTAGCGTGATTTGTCAAACGGCATGTGCCACATTTCAGCTTTGTTATTATATTGTTTGATATGAACATTGGAAGTATGAAACAAAAGAAAATAATGGCTCCATTGGATAAAATTGTCGGTTAAGTAATGGATAAACATTTGGATTACTAGCAGCTCGATAATCGTTTCCCGTTATTCGTAATACTATCGAACGGTGGTATCGATATAATCATTATTTGTTGTTACAAAGAAATGGACAATACGATCTACACTTACGTAAATAATACACAAGTTTTGTTACATAAGTAATTATTTTGCAGAAGCATTCTGCTTGGTACTATATCGGTTTTTAAGGTTTTACATGAATTTTTGTTTTTAATGAAGTTTTCACTACGAAAATAGTTATTTTTACCTAAAGGGTAAAAACGGGACCCTATTACTAAGACTCCGCTGTCCGTCTGTCTGTCTGTTTGTCTGTCAGCAGGCTGTATCTCAAGAACCGTGATAGCTAGACAGCTGAAATTTTCACAGATGATGTATTTCTGTTGCCGCTATAACAACAAATACTAAAAACAGAATAAAATAAATATATCAGGGGGGCTCCCATACAATAAACATGATTTTTTGCCGTTTTTGCTCGATATTAATAACGACAACAGGTAGACAGTTGAAATTTTCACAGATGATGTATTTCTGTTGCCGCTGTAACAACAAATACTAAAAACAAAATAAAATAAATATTTAAGGGGGGCTCCCATACAACAAACTTGATTTTTTGCCGTTTTTTGGTACGGAACCCTTCGTGTGTGAGTCCGACTCGCACTTGGTCGGTTTCTTTATATTTCTTAAACTTTTTCATTTCAGTACCTACTTTTAAGGGGTAGCTACGCTTTGACCGGCTAAAGATAGAAGAAATTTACATAAGCCTATGCTCGAAAATAAACTCAAGTTTAGCCGTCTTATCTTTATTTTATTTTCACACACATCTTTAGCCGTAACGTTCTTACAAGAGATAGATTTCTTACTGATCTATTGATACATCTTTTATGGGGAAAAACGAGATGTATTATGTATACGAAAAAAGGATATTGCGAAGCTAAGCATCCCATGCGTAACAGATCGTATATTTCAAGAAAAAAGTCTAATGTTGACAGTATACAGTTATGTAAACCAGCAAGTCATGCTCTACAAACGGGCGGTATATGTCGATATCGCATTTTGTAATTCATAGCAAATGGACTGAGGATCGGCGCACGCGCATAATGCATTAGACTGCGATTTTTCTTTGGTATAATAAACTTGATGGTGTGGAAATAGTTTGGAAAGTAGACAAATAACAAAATTAAATACTCAATGGGAAAAACTGTAACATAACTTATAGGCAAGTATAGTGGTCAGTTAAACCTAAGCCATTATTAATTACCTAGTACTTATTATAAAATCTAATATGGGCGTCTATTAATTACGTGAGGCATTTAGGGGGGAGGTGGAATCGAGCCAAATATTTCCCATTCTCACGTGGGGGAGAGGGGGTTTTTGGTAAATATCACGTAATTTCTTATTCTGCAGAAACAGTGTCGCGAGAAAACTGTGTTAAATTAGCTTAAACATTTTTCTCACAAAATATTATGGCGACATCCGAAACAATAATGTTTATTTAAATAGATGCAACGCAAGCAAGCACAAATTAATCTTACAGGAGTAAGAGGGTCAAGTCAAATCTCACGACATCTCACCAAGGAGGGAGGGGGGTCGAAAAATCCCAAAATCACCTCCTATCTATGATAATCTACAAGTACGTGCTATCAATACACTATCGATCAAGAAGTCCTGGTTCCTTATTAAAAAAACCAGGTCCCCTAATCATTGATTTTCAAATGTAACGAAATAAATTATGTCATATTATGAGTTTTCCTTCGTCATAATAAATTTGTTGTAAATACAGTGAAAGCCAATCTGTCTGTCCGTGATTTGTTCACACATTCCTGACGGGGCTGCAGTGCGTGTGCGCAGGCACGCCGTACGAATTGCGAATCACCAGGCTTAAAGAAAAGTGAAACTTAAACAACTGCTTGCATTTTAAGAAAGATGATGACCTTGACTGCTGCATTGCTTGTTTTTATGATTTTGCGCCATAAAAAGGAAAATGGAACCCTTTGGGAGAGCGCCCACGAGCAACTTTTGTCTTCGCAACTATTTTGTCTCTGAAAAGTTGCTGACTGTCGCCTCGCGTCGCTCGCTACGTGTGCGCGCTTTCATACAAACCCGTAGACTTGATGTGAGAGACAAAATAGTTGCGGAGACAAAAGTTACTCGTGTGCGCTGGCGCTTATATACAGAAAAGCCTCGTTTTCGAAACACTTTCGTCATTTATTTTATTGAACTTAGTAAGAACTGCACCGAGAACTGTTACATGATGTTGTCATCTGATGAGTAACAGTCGTTAAGCCAAGTCAACTCTAACACCAGAGATAGCCACTAAAGCTCGGTTGTGCATAGCATGTGTGCTTGCACAAGAAACCGCGACCACAGAATAACTTTTTTTTTCATTTATTTAAGGACAACCAACAAAGCAAACACTAAATACATGATCTAAAACACAGTGCAAATTAGTCTAGGACTAGTGTCACCTTAATTAAAGGCTGCCACGGCATGCAATAGAAAATATAGTCTGGTACAAACTTAAAATTACTTTTATTACCTATAAGATAGGTAACTAACAAGGTTGGTATCTAAAATTAACTAAAACTATACAGTAAGTACTTGCAGTTGCAACATTACTAAATTACTAAGTAACTAATAATTTTAACAATTCCGTTTTGAATTTACGTAACTTAAGGTGAAATATATCTAAGCGGCCTTTTTTATTTAAACTATTTTGTAACGAAAGAATTATATTTAATGTCGAAAATTTACCTAAATTGCTTTTACTAAGTTTAAGATTAAACAGGTAAAAATTACCAGCCTGCTTATTGTCTAATTTTCAAAATCTATCGCAATCACTTTCATTTGACAGATGGATGTGACACATTGCTGCATTTCTTTGGTAAGTTTTTATTTGTGCCAAAAAGAAGCATCAATGTATCACATCCTGAAAGCGATTGCGATAGATTTTGAAATTATACAATTAGCCCCCAGGACGCGGACGTGGTAATCTACGAGGACAGTTAAAAGTGATTCTAGAAAGCAGATGGGGGCAATCGTACGCACTATTTAAAAGCTTGTGTAAGAAAATTTGATCGAGGAGTTGTCGTCTTATTTTAAGGGTATTTAAATTGTGTCTGCTTAAGCGGTCGTTATAAGACTTAATTTTTTTACAATCCTTGGACTGGTATGTAAGATGGTATAAAAAACTTTTTTGCACACGTTCAATTCTAGACTCATGTATTTGATAGTCTAATAGTACAAGTCCGTGACTTCTACCGAAAGTTTTCTGTCAATCAAAATCCTTTTCTCAGGAACACGTGTGGTTGAGTCAAGTGATATTAACATCAAAAATAAGTATGAAGAGAATGAATTCGCAAGCGACCGCTAGTCAATAATACAAATACAGTTTAGTTCTTATAAATCATAATGTATTGTTTCTGAAAACACATAAATAGCACGGTTGTTTTCAAACGATACCGGAGCGGCATACAGAGTGTGTTGGAATGAAAGATGGTATCGATTTGAAGAGTTCTGGGATCCGATTGTGTGACACTACTCTCAATTACCCAGTAGGGTTGTCAAGTATGTTCAATTGTTTTTTTTATGCACAACGGGGTAGAGCTTGGCTTTATCTCACCCGATGTTAAAGTTACAATAATGCCGAAGGAAGCACACTACACCCGGAATCCTCATCACTGAGGAACTGGCTATTTTACCCTCTAACTGCCGGAACACAACAATGTTTAAATTGTTGTTATGGCGTCAGACTTAGGTAAGGTAGTGGTAGCTAGCAGTGGCGAGGGGTGAAATTATGGTGAGGCGCAGTGTGCGGTATGCACAGCCCACGGGATGGCGGCGAATCACGCCATGTGCAGCAGGTTATGTAACCCCCCGGTGATAAGGGGCAAGGGCCCCGAGCGCCGTCGAGACCCAGTACACAAAGACGGCCAGCGCCAGCCAAACTTGCCCGGAGGTCGGCCGTTCCCAATAGGGATGCGTCGACCGCTGGAAGAAGCAGGGGGCGCGAACATCTGCCCCTCGCAAACAAACGGCAGTTTTGTCCTGTCGTGCCGCTGTATTCCCCTCCACTCTATTCATTAGAGTGGTTTGGGAGACGTAATGTTGGGTCAGGGCGGCAGAACGGGGAATTCTGTCGTCCAATTATGGCCCGGAGGTGGAAGAGCGCTCCTGTGTTCCGGAGTGCCACACCGTAGGAGACGCTTGGCGTCTTCATGGAGCCGGAGTCCGAAGGGACCGGCGCAGGGCGGGAACACGGCGATTGCCATCCTGGTCCCGCTTGTCCTCGTCCAATGCGCGGATAGAACACCCCAGGGTTTTTAGTGGATGCACCACATAACCGCCCCGTGTTTCCCGCGCGGGGTGGTATGCGAAGGCATTTTCCCTGGGTCACAAAAATAAAGGTAAGGTAGTGGTAGCTATAGCTAGCCAGGTGGACTTGAAATAAGCCCTACCACCAACCAACCAGAGTACAAATTGTTCCCCCCCTGGGAATCTAACCCGGGACTCCAGCCTGCCACTCTTACATGGGTGGGCGAAACACTAAACCACAGAGGCGGTTATATCAATATTGTTATCCGATAGCAACTTATTATACGTTAAGTTTTGCTCTACAAAAAAAAACATCATTAATATGACACTTTCGTAACTATTACGTTTAAATAATTTAATGTATGCCAATACGTGCAATGCAACCAAATAAGTTATTGACCAATACATAATGAAACAGTGTCATACTTGAATAACCATGCCTTTTATGGGTATCCCATAATGACTTGGTTGCATTAAAACGCTAATTAAATGAAGTAATAACAACCTTTATGTAATAACTACAATATTATGGTATGTGGTACAAGGTAAATAACAGTAACTGAATCGGTTGTAGGGGAAGAAGAGGTTTTTCTACCCTTTTAGAGTCTGGTCAACGGAAAGATGAGACTCGGTTGGAAAATGAACTAATTTTGCGCCTTATTTCAGAGGTCAGTTTCTAATAACTTATTAATTTAACTGGGAAAGTGCCGCCACCATTTCAGTCTCATCTTTGACGAGACTAAAGTTTAGAGTTCTAGGAGGCAAGTTTTTTAGAGTAAAGTGGTATTATCGTGCTGTAAAGATCCCATTGAACTGAAAGACTGTATATAAATATTTGTAAAAAAGCTCTATGGTCGCAACTGGTAAGTGAATTGGCCCTACTACAAGGGTCGGTCGAATTCCTCCGTGCTTCGGAGAGTAAGTTCCGTTAGTTTCATCTGCATTTCTAGTCATTAACATCTACCAATCCGCATTGGGCTCGGGTGGGTTAACTGATGACCTATCGCTCCTTATCCAGCCATAAGGAAGGCCTGAATCAAAGCATCGGTGACATTAAAAGCGGCTGGTTATGATAATTTTAATGATGATAAAGTACTAAAGAGTATTCTCGTATTGTTGCAGGGCTCGGACCCTCGAGTGGCGACGTGCCGCGGCCGGCTGCAGACGCGCCGCTGCCAGCTCAACCAGGAGATCAACAAGGAACTGCGTCTGCGCGCCGGCGCGGAGAACTTGTTCAAGGTCAGTGCTGATGATCACCTCCTATCCTACTACGTACGAAATCGGGTGGGGATTTAGATCGCGTATTTTGGGTATGCGTAGCGGTGAAGCACGCGGACGGCAAGAGAGGGCCGCGCGCTATTGGTCGCTCGCGAGTGCACATGCGCGAACTTATCCCCACTCCGTCTAAAAAGTGTCAAGTCAAGATGTTTGCCTCGTAATGTACCACAGCTGTTTTACAATTTTAAAACTGTGCTACTACGCTCTCCTATCTCCCTCTCCTACTGGTAGGAGCACGGGAAACCTTCAATTCGAGTCCGGTAACGTAATATTATATTGTATTCGAGAGAAGTTGTAAGACAATGACAGCTGACGAACAAGAGTTTAACCAGATCAAAGAGAGACCAAAGAGCTGCGCCTGCGCGCAATTAGTAGGTACCAAAATAAAAAAATATACTTAATGTAATTTTTTTCAAAAATGCTTCCAGGATGTTAAAGGAAATGCAGCTATAAAACTAAACAACTTTTACTATGGGACCAACTCTGAAATCATGAAAAAAAATCGGCTGTTTCATACATTTTGATATTTTCGTTATTAATTTTTGTATGAAACAGCAGATTTTTTTCGCGATTTCAGAGTCGGTCCCATAGTAAAAGTTGTTCAGTTTGATGGTCCCTAAGTACCAAATTCGGCTTTATAAGGCTTTTACCAAACACCTTGTAGATGAACTGCATTAGGACTGCACAGTTCTAATTCTTATTGCGAGGAGCTCGATGGCGCAATAGGCAAGTAAGCGCTTCCACTCTGCGAACTTTTGGAATGGTCGGTTATGGGATGGATGGCCAACAATTTACGTTATGTTCCATTTTCTCTATCCATCATAATAGGAGACCTGTGCCCAGTAGTGGGGATGTTAAAAATGGCTGATTGAAAATACACGCTGAAATTTTAATCATTTTGTTCCCACATGAAGTGGTTCCACTCATGATTACAAGCAACTTTTACTACGGGGCCAACTTTGATATCGCGAAAAAAAATCAGCTATTCCATAGTGAAAGTGAAAGTGGAATATATTTTATTTAAATAAGCTCACATAATAAGCATTTTTAAATCGTCAATTCTTTTACCCTACCACCCATTATGACGTCTTTTAACTGACAAGAAAAATGGGCGCAAAAAACTTGTCAGCTTTATCAGATGGAACGATATTTACAAATATGTATATCGTTTCCAGACTTTATATTAACAAAGATTAACAAATAAATAACATTATTGAATTAGCTCATTTCTTAATGAATTTCAAATTTCTTAAAGGCTGTTACAATAAATAAAAATAAAAGAAAAATATACAATTCAATATGCGTTAAGATAGGTAGTCAGAAGCAGACCCATTCCCACTGGCAGCACCAGTTCACGAGCATGACGCATGAACCAGCCATCTCTTCGCTCAACCATATTTGAGGGAACGTAACGACCCGCCTCATACGACACCACCGCAGAAATGATTAAAGAGAGCATGACATACTAAGACTACCTATGTTAAGGCATCGAATTGAAAATTTATATCCAAAAGCTTTTCATAGGTCTTTTACTAAACTACTGACTATAGAAAGTAAAAATATTGCAATTAAATAAATCAAAACAAGGTAAGCTATTAAGAATTATATTTTTTGAGTAAGAAGTGCCATACATACAGACAATATAAAACAGATCTTTTATATACGAGTTATACGACGCCCTTAATACAAGCAGACAGAAGCAGACCCATTCCCACTGGCAGCACCCGTTCACGAGCATGACGCATGAACCAGCCATCGCTTCGCTCAACCATATTTGAGGGAACGTAACGACCCGCCTCACACGACACCACCGCAGAAATGTTTGAAGTGAGCATGACATACTAAAGCTAACCCATATTAAGTCGTCGAGTCAAGAAGCCAGTAGTACGTTTTTAAGTAGTTAGGATACTTCTCACAATTTTATACTTAGAAAAGAAAATCACAAAAGCGCAATACCTACTCGACCTTAATGTATGGAACAGCTGATTTTTTATCGTGTTATCAAAATTTCATAGAAAAAACAGTGCAGTTGGCAGACTTACATCAGTCTCCCATCAGTCTGCATGATCGTGTAATATCTCCCTCTATAAGTTGCTTGTAATCATGAGTGGAACCACCCCACTGCGGGAACCAAATGATTACACACTTTATAAACTCTTCTTACTTAAAGTAGGTATATAACCGGTATTTTTTAAGCACTCTTTACAAGCGCTTAAAACGACAGTGATGCTTTCGAAAATAGTTCAAACTGCTCGTTTCTGGGCTTGACACCTTTTCACTTAATAATAATGATTACGTCCCGCCGTGAAATGTCGTAGTCAACATAATACCACGTCATTTCGCAAATTGTCGAGCTTCGAGCGGATGCATTCATTCAACAGGGTTGCCTGACCTGATATAATTTATAGAAAACACAAAATTAAAAATTTCAGTAAGTAGGTACATTTAAGTGAAATTATTTTCTTAACTTTTCTAGTAATGATCTTCTTTACAAGTTAAAAGTTGGTAGATATTAAATATTTTCGTGTTACGGAATTATAGTAAAAAAACTTAAAATAGCAATGGTTTTTTGGTTGTTACTACTCACTCACAGACCTATATGGGTAGGTCTGCGTTACTACTAAATAAAAAACTTCCTCAGCAATATTTTCAAAAGTTGAAAGATTTTATTTAGATGTTGTAGCTATTTTGGAATTTCGCATAGAAATTCTATAAGTATAAGTGATAAAATTGATATACAATTACATGTAAAACGTGGTCCATCGTCCGTCGACCATCAAACTGAACAACTTTTACTGTGGGACCAACTCTGAAATCGCGAAAAAAATCAGCTGTGTTTTATACAAAAATTAATAATGAAAATATCAAAATGTACAGTAAATTTCCTATCTACCATAATCGGCTTTATGGATTTTTTTGTAATACGTTGTATAATATTTTATATTGTTGCCGTATTTCATGTTAGATAATAGATTTCTTGGTAAACATTGTTAATTTATCGTACCCCTAATACTATAGTGATGAGGTTTGTCTTAAAATAGGTAAGTACATAGAAACTAGCGGCCGCCCGCGACTTCGTCTGCGTGGAAAGGTGTTTTGCTATCCCTCGAGAACAATACTTTTTTCGGGGTGAAAGGTACCCTATGTCCTTTTCTGTACCCCGGACAACGTGTATGCAAAATTTCATGATGATCAGTTCAGTAGTTAAGACGTGAAGGCGTAACAAACAAACAAACAAATAAACAAACAAACGGACTTTCGCATTTATAATATTAGTAAGGATAACTAAAATCATTGACAGCCCTATCAATAATTTGCTACGCGACGAAACCACATCCAGTCAGTGCCTTAGGGATGTGATATAGATAATCTAGTAAAAAGTCATTACCTAAGTAAAATTCTGAAAAATTTTTGATTGATAGAAAAGGTATTAAACATTATATTATAGCGGAAATTAATGTGATCATTATTCATGGAGCATAAGTAAAAAAATACACAGTCGAAAAAGGCCAAAAATATCAAAACCGACAGTGTTCAAATGAGATCACTAATTTAGTTTCAGCAATATTACCACTCTCTGTAAGTAAAATTTGATGAAGACTGCTACCATAATATAAATGACTTGAATATTTTTTGGTTTTCGACAGCCCTAAATAGGTCTGGAAATTGTAGCCACAAACCTGACAAATTGATAGATCCGCGCAAGTTCTATGACACTAAAATGACGAAGAAACTTTCGCTACTACATAGTGTGACTTTTGAAGTAAAAAAGAATATACAGTTTCGTTAATAAGAATGTTGTGTAATAAATAAGGGTGTATTTCAGCTTGTAAACTAAAAAGAGTTCGCAAAAAATATTAATTTGATTTTTATATGACTGCCCAAAAACAGAGAGTGTAATGTGGAGGGGTCATGTATGCTTGTATGTGGGTATTTGAGTTTCTTTACTCCACCATAACTTCTGAATGCCTCAACGGATTTATCTATCCGATTTTAATACGATTTCAGTTTAAAGAGTATTTTTTTTTTTATAAAAACTTACAGTTGGTTAAAATAATTTGGGATATTTTTAATTGGGTGACTGGAAATAATAAAGGCAACAGTGAATAGGATAATTAAATACTTACTAGTAATTTTGATACCCAAAATATAATTCTATTCAATTAATTTTATTTGGAAACTTTAAGACGTCGTCGTCCTTCGTAATTAACGTAATCCTAGAAAATTCGTAGTCAATTTTCATTTGATCTGATTTTGAAAACTTAAAGACGAACGAAAAGACGTTCTCACTCAATTCACACGCACACAAATTCATCTTTTATTTTACTGTACCTACAATTAACTGTCGACTGATACTTGTTCTAACAAAAAGTGACTTGTAAAGTGAAAAAAATCGCCTTCCTAAAAGTTCTCATTATTTCCTCAGAACAATGCACGGTCATTGCACTCCGAACAATACCTCACTTAGAAATGACGTCAAAAGGAACAAAAACCTTATTGTTTTTTGTGTTTGACTTCAGCATTGACTGTCAAGTTTGATTAACAATTTGAGAAGAGTTAGGCCTCCTAACAACGATATGTTAAAACAAGTTTAGATACGTTACCCGCGCTCTACAATGGCAAGACGAAAGTCAGGTAATTGCCCGACTTTCAATTAGTCAGGCACAGGCTCGTGACACGTAAACACACAACACTCTCGTCAGTCAGACACTAAAAAACCGTGACATCTTTATCAAAAATGCCTTCCTGCGTCTTTAAACGATGTTCAAATTATACAGCCACAGTCAGATATCGGAAACATGTTTAATTTCATACGTAAGTACTGTATTTAACCGTAAAATGTATTTTCGTATTTTGTATTACTCTAATCGGCCATATTTTTACAAAGCGCTCTTTGTAAAAATATGGCCGCATTGCGATGCGACTGTCACTCCCATGATCGCGCCAATGAGCATGCAGCGTATCAGACGAAACTTATGATGTCTGTTTATCTCTTTCTAACGACAAGTATTCCGTATGGTGGCGTTCATTTTTATCCCTCTCTCGACATAATACGTCAATGTTGTGTATCTGCAATACCTACCTGTCGCTGTTTTAAATTGCATGATGTTGGCGCATGACGCATCTAAACTTGTTGTGACATATCGTTGCCTCCTAATACTAAAATTATTTAGATATTTGTCGTCTCGTTGTTTGTCGTTTACAAATATTACGACGTCACTTCGTAAGAAAATCATTTTAAAAAAATACCTACTTATTAGCTGTTTTGACGGTGAATGGCTCAAACATCCTCCTAGCTATTACCACAGAATAACTAACAACAACGTGTTACAAAATAACCCCTAATGCCGAATATACAGATAGGGACTAGGGACCAACTCTGAAATCGCGAAAAAAATCTGCTGTTTCATACAAAAATGAATAACGAACATATCAAAATGTATGAAACAGCTGACTTTTTTTTCGCGATTTCAGAGTAAAAATGTGTTCAGTTTGATGGGTTGATGGATTAGGGGTTTTGTATAGGCTAGAACACGTTGTATAGGCTGATTAAAATGAGTTTTTGCGTTTGAATTTTAAACTTCCTAACTTATGGAAAAAGTTCTTTTTTTGTTTTTTGAACATGAATTATACTTACTTACCTATTCAATCGATTGTATGGACAACAAAAACAAAGAACCCACTGAATGTTTAAGTTTTTTTTGTGTAAAAGCAATTTTCCGCCCAAAATCTTCTTGCTTTAAAAAATTCAGCATGTTTGCGATAAAAATCATTGGATTCTTATTTACCTACGCCAAAGTTATGACAATACGACAGGCTATTTGCATTTTTTTACATTATCGGCGATTAGTCAAACTTTTAACTAGCGTTTTCCATATTTCGACATGACATTCCCTGAACACGTTTGCCTACGGCGACCCTTAAAGAAAATACTCGGGAAAACAATCTGGATCATCCATCCGAAAATCATCAGCTGAAGTGGCAATGGACGGGACACATAGCGAGAAGATCCGATGGCCGCCGCGTTGGGGCGGAAAGGTTCTGGAATAGCGACCGCGCACCGGACGACGCTCCGTGGGTAGGCCCCCAACAAGGGGACCGACGATCTGGTGAAGGTTGCGGCAGCGCAGGACCGATCTTTGTGGAGATCCTTGGGGGAGGCCTATACCCAGCAGTGGGTGTCGTGCGGCTGATTCTATATCCGAAAATTGATCACTGCAAAAGGCTTACCTTCTTAACATCTTCATTCTGAGTGTAACGCCTGTATTACCTACGCCATAAACAAAAAACCTTCGCCTACATCTAACATCTTCATTTTAGTGCAACGCCTCGCCTGTATTACGTCATAAACAAAAAGCCTCCGCCGGCACCGAACCGTGACACCCTTCGGTCCCTGAACCTTGACCTTGGAGGTGTGAGAACCTCCTTTGCATACGAATGTACAAGCCTTTCTCCGGTGAACAATTGTAAATGTAAATTAGATACTTTTTGGTGTTATAGAAATATTCAACGGCAAGCAATCGTCTTCACGTAGCAAAACTGTTTGCATAAATTAAGAAGTTGGATAGTTCTTACTATGTAGATCCTTTTTAGGGTTCCGTAGCCTAAATGGCAAAAAACGGAACCCTTATAAATTCGTCATGTCTGTCTGTCCGTCCGTCCGTATGTCACAGCCACTTTATTCCGAAACTATTAGGATTACGATTACACAGTTAAAACTTGGTAGATAGATGTATTCTGAGAACCGCTTTACGATTATACAAAAATAAAAAATAAAAGATTAAGGGCTTAAGGAGCTTCCCATACATGGAACTGAAACCACAGAATACCTAATAGTACAACTGAAACTGAAAAAAATAGTTTCATCAAACCAATACGTGCAGGGTGTCTATAAAGGTCTTTAAAAATGACATTGAGGTTTCTAAGACATTTTTTTCTTAAAGTCGACCAAAAATTTTAAAACTTTATTATCAAGCTTATTCTTTACCTATAAAAAAAACAGCCAATTTGAATTTTTTTCTTAGACTTCCCCCTGTTTTCGAGAAAAATAGTTTGTAAACTTCAGACATTCCGACCTCGCCATATTACCTTTTTACGTTCCAAAAATTTGTATGAAACTTTCGACAAAATTTATTATTAACATTATTCAATGTTTTTCCAGGCCACAACGAACAGAAAACTTAGAGAGACAGTCGCGTTGGAGCTGAGCTTCGTGAACTCCAACCTGCAGCTGTTGAAAGAACAGCTGGCTGAGCTGAACTCTTCCGTGGAACTATACCAGAACGATAGGTAAGCCCGACTATTTCAACATAATTTATTCAGTGTAGGTAGATATTCACTTGTCTTCAAAGATCTACTGTCTGAGCTCTACCGATAATCATGAAATTTTACACGTCTTGTCATGGGTACAGAAAAGGACTTAAATAGAGGGTAACTCTAATCTAGAAAAAAAGATCTACCCACGCTATCTATTCTTGGACGAATTAACCACTGGACACGTAACGTAAGAAAAATGTATGAAATCACGTTCAACCAATTTTTGCGGGGCGAGGGGGGATTACACTTGTCAGATAATGACAATGTTATAGGGTGATTTAGCCGGTTTTCGGCCATAATTGCCGGCCAAATATTATGGATTGTGAAACTCGTACATTAATTCTCAGCTAGGCGGCCGAAAAGCAAATGACCTCCCAGAAATGCATTTCGTCACCCGGCCATCAAATTTAAATGTATCACACCGAACACTTTACGCGTTTAAGTCAAAATAACAGTTATCGGTCACAGTAAGTGGCTAAGGGGTAAAGGCGAATATGGCTGTCATTTCGCGTCCAGTGGTTAATTCGTCCAAGTATCTATTCTATCTTTTCACATAAAAAGATTAGCAATTACATAAGCAGACAAAGCCTGTAGCGCCAGTAGTTTTGAAATATTTTCAAAGATACTGTCACACAATAAACATGGATCCATAGTGAATAGAATAAGTTTTTAACATAAGTTTACTACCTACTTAAGGCATGCTTAAGGCCCGTATTTGCCGAACTCAACGTTGAGAGCTATCTTGAGATCATACTTGAGATTTACTCTTCATATAGGAACAGCATCTCAGATACGCTCTCAAATTAGCTCTCAACATTGAGAGCGATTTATAAATACAGGCTAAAGTACTAGAACATAATAAAAAAATAAGCTCCGACGTGCGGTAAGTTGCAAATATTAAAATAAGGCTATGCATAATAAGGATTACTTAAGTAAACCATCGAATATAAGAATTTTGAAGAATATTACGCTTTTTTAATAATAAATTCTGAGATGAGACGAAAATTAGCATACGAAATTATCGCCAGGAATGAATTATTTAAGCATTAACGTAAAGCTCGAGTCACAGTGACAGATATCTGGTATTTGAGATATCGCGTTATTTAGAAGCGAAATTGGTACAGTGATGTTTGTTGGACACCGCAAAATAACTTTTTAGAAAGATTATTAATTTTAAATAACGAATTTTTAAATTATATATAATCAACAATAATATTAGGTAATATTATTTATTGTTGGTTTATTAAATTTAGGTACTAGCTGATGCCCGCGACTTCGTACGCGTGGACTTTATAACTTCGGCGTACGCATATAAATGAACTAATGTAGTTACATAAGAAAATACTTGTAGCAGTGTTATGGTTCTGCATCAGGTGTTCCAGATCTTCGATTTTTATACCTCAACAAAAATGCTCATCAGGCTGAGCAACTTTTGCAATGATTTCATTTTTATATTTTGTATAGTTTAGCTGATCCATTATGGTTCTGCATCAGGTGTTCCAGATCTTTGATTTATGTACCTCAACAAAAAATGCTCATCAGGCTGAACAATTTTTGCTAAGGTGTATTTTTTTTATTTTGTATAGTTTAGCTGGACCATTATGGTTCTGCATCAGGTGTTCCATTTTCCAAAATCAATTATACCCTAAGTTATGCCCAGGCTTAACAGCTATATAACAAAAAAAGTTTCATTCGAATCCGTTCAGTATTTCCGAAGATTAGCGTGTTCAAACAGACAAACAAACAGACACACTTTTTTTTTCAAATTCTTACTCTATTACTATGTCTCCATCGCGCCAGATATATATTTTTTAAATATATGTAATGTACAGACACACTTTTTCTACTGTTTTATTATATGTATGTATGTATAAGGATTGTAGAAATGATCAATTTTATTGTTCCTAAACAAGTCTGCAAAAGTAAAAATAAAATTGTTGTTGTATTTAACAGGCAATAAAACCCCTTAACAACTTGTTTTATTGCCTGTTAAATACTATTAACATAAGCTTAATTATCTTTATTGTCATTAATTGCTTCATTGTAACATTTTAATGATAATCAAAGCCATATGATGATAACGTATTATCACTATGATTGCGTTATTTAGTGTTCAATTACTAAATTCAAGATACTCATACTAGAAAATACTTTGTAGGAAGTCGCCGGGACAAACCATTTTGTTTCATCACAGCTGATGGTTTCCTAGTGTTGCAGTTAATGGATCTGCGAATATTAGCGTCAGTTATATGTTTATGTACTGAGAAATATTGCTATTTAACTTCTAAAGTATGTAACGCAACACGTCGTTACGGCACCGAACGGTAAAGTTTTTAGTATGTAGCATCTATTCTAGGTATTAAAATTAATTGACGTCTCTGAGTGTGGCTGTAAGCTTTACTCCTTACTTAATCGTGATTTAAAAAATTCCTTAATGGCTACAAAATAGAATGTGAACGATCCAGCCTATTCACAGAATAAAATGTTATCAATATTACGACATCTTTTTAGTACAGATTACCTACAAAAGTTTGTTTTCTTTTAAGTAGAGATGTTACGAATGTCAAATTTTACACATTCGCGAATGCGAATGCGAATATTTAGGATGCTAATGTGCGAATGCGAATGCGAATGTTAAGACATCAAGTATTACAAAAACCATATTCTTACTAATATTATAAATGCTAGAGTCCGTTTGTTTGTTACGCATTCACGTCTTAACTACTGAACCGATCTTCATGAAATTTTGCATAAACGTTGTCATGGGTACAAAAAAGGACATAGGATGTATTAAAGGATATATTTATCCCGAAAATAGGTATTGTTCCCGAGGGATAGCAAAAATACTTTCGACGAGAAGAAGTCGCGGGCGGCCGCTAGTGTGTTAATAAATAAATCATTTTTATTACTAAAACGGGAAAAACATAGGTATATACAAAATAATAATACTTATACATACTTATAATTTATGACGACATGCATTAGTGAATTAAATTTGTAAAAACTTGCATACTTTTTAATGCACAGTGCACTTTTATATTATTGTAAGAGTCGAAGTTTAATAAAGTTAAATAAAAAAATCGCTATCGCAATCACTTTTCTTTCCCGGTGCCATAATGAATAACTGTCTAATTTTCACAAAATACTTTAAAACACTATGAATTATTTGTTTACCAAAAAGAGGAATTACAGTAGACTGGCAACTAAAACAAAACAATCAACAAACCAAGCGACAGCGTGGACCCTGTGGACCACATCAACAAGCAATCACAATACACAAACTTTGTTTAAAATTCGCATTGATTGATGCGAATGCGAATGGCTATGCGAATGTTTAAAACGATGCGAACCATTCGCATATGCGAATGCGAATATTCGTAACATCTCTATTTAAGACGTTTTTCGCTTTTTTAGCACAATTATCTTTCTCGAAAAAAATTTAGTGGAGCAACTTCACAGTACATTAAATTGTAGGTATTTTGATGTAGAATTCAATACGTTTCTGCTATTATGTACGCCAAAAATATGACCCGCGACAAGCGCTTTTGATAATATTCAGTTTTTTTTTTACAATCGTCTGTGAGGTTTATACGCAATTTAATACTTGTATCTACTCGTATGTTTTTTTTTGTGGCTACAACTTTACGTTTTCTATATAAAAATATGGCCCGCGCAAACCATGTTTTTCTATGATGGACCCTTAAATGTTTTTTTACCATTGAAAATGGTTATCAGATGCAAATCGCCTGAGACGTATTTTTAACCATATCTCCGAGGATTTTGAGAGGATCGAGATGGAAATAGTACCAAAAGTTGAGGAATTTATCAAGACACGTGTGAACGTGTGAATTTTGAAAATCGACTGGTAACTTTTTTGAAATTTTGCAAATTTCCTAAAATTCCGGGTTTTTTGGGGGGTGTTTGTTTACTAAATTGTAAATATTTCGGAAAAAAACTGACTTAAGAAAAAATGAAAAATGGTCCTAGGGTATTAGTTTAGCTACCAAATGGCGAAATAATGTTGAAAATCGGTAAATAATTGTGACCTGTAGGTGGTCCCTTTAGATTTGGAATTCTAGAAAAACGGGTGTTTCCGTACATAAAAAGTTATGTAGCTTCTATGATTATTGACCGATCGTCATGGTAATAGTGTCAAAAGATACAGAAGCAGATGAGAAGTGCATTCGTTGGAATTTTGAAAATCGGTTAATAATATTTCGGCTGCGTCGAGGCAGTCAGCGGGCGCTTTTGTGACACGAGGCGGAGCCGAGTGTCACAATCGTAAAATTAAATAGGTACTACCTAGGTAACTTTAAAAATATTAGAATTTTGCATTTGATTTGATTTTGGTTTTTCGTACATTTTTGTATTCATTTTCAGTGCTCCGATTCTTGCGGGGACTGCAAAATCTGTGAATTTTTTGTTATTTTATTGCTTAAAGGTTTCTCTAAAAAACTGGACGCACATCCCTAACGACCATAGAGTACAAAAACTCGAAACGGCACTTAATTATTGTAATGGGGGTAAATTCTGCTGCCTCGTATCATCAGTGGCCATTACAGAATGTGGTAATCATAATTACATGCACGCCCTGAAGATGATTTAATTCAAGAACGTTTTGTGAAACTCGTTCTTCTTCGAAATATTCAGCTTCGAAATAATTTACGTATGAAAGGCGATCTTGATCTTACAACTTCTTCACTTATGAGTCTGTGCTTTAATCATTTACATTGCATTACCACCACCACTGCCATTTCGCCACCACATCACCATGCCATTCAGTTCAAAAGCAGGCCTTAAACAGGACTGTTTAAGGCCAGCTTTCGTGCTAGCCTTTGAGGACATAGTACGAAAAAGTAAGGCAGTTCAATATAAGTCCTGCTATAAGAGCTCATAGTAAGGCCCTTGACCTACTTTTGATAGGCCACGGTAATCTATCTATTCTGTGGTGCTTGTCAACCTCCCAGACGATCAAAATAAATGTGATGTCAGCCGATGCAATGTAAATGATTGACAGTAAGCAGTTTTTATCGTTTAGTTAGGGGGTGCATAGCATTATATGTATGTATAGTTCGCGGCATAATAACTTGAACCCAACAATAGACAATGAGGCTTGCACACTATTAAAATTTTTGGACATACCTACCTTAGGCGTGAAATACACAGAAGAGATGCGGTGGAGATAAGACGCAGATACGGCGGCGATACGTGTATTTCCTTTGCCGAAAGCATCCCAAAGTCTCACATATGCAGCGTATCGCCGCCGTATCCGAGCCGCGTCGCTTCCGTATATTTCAAGCAGGGAATGATAACGTTAGTTTTTAATGTAACGTTATTTTTTACTTTTTTAGCGTTAATTTTAAAATTATAGTTATGTCAATAAATAACGTTAATTTAGATAACGTTACATTGAAATTAACGTTATTTCAGGAAATAACGTTAATCTTAACGTTATTTCTTTCTTTTCTCACCGTTTAACTTTAAAATTAACGTTATTACAATTAATAACTTTATTTTTTTAGCGATAATTTTACCGGTATATTGTACCGGTAAAGTTTAACGCTATATTTAACGCTAATTTTACCGGTAAAATATTTTTAACGTTATTTTTACCGGTAAATTTATCGATAAAATGTTTTAACGGTATATTTAACGTTATTTTTTTAACGGTATTTCAATCCCTGATTTCAAGCCTAAAATTGCTACTACCCAAGTTACGTGGTAGGTACTAAAATAAAGGTCATCAAGTTATTTATTTTGCTGTAACTAGGTAGGGCTGCACACAATTGAACAAAATAACAAATTAAATCTAATAAAAAGGTAAATACATACATACTGCATTTTCAAATTCCAAGGCTGAACGTAGCGTGCCAATGCTTACTAAACTACAATCATCTGTATTAGCCAGCAATTTTTTTAATAATATTTTTTTGCAGATCTATACATCCTTCCTACATGCTCCAAAAACAGATTGCTAAATTAAATTAAAAAACAATCATTTGCGTAGGACATTAAATTCATGCTCTTCCTTTATCTCTCTTCCTAGAACTTATTTAATCAACTGATTTAATCTAACGAGAGAGAAAAATATTGCGCTTTAGTTGAAAAAAATAATTGTCGACCAAGTAAAAACTTTTTCTCGTTACATTATCTTACGGACATAATTTTGTGCAAGCAACCGAGCGCTAGATTTAATTAATCCGTTCACAGGGCAATTATAATTAAGAAAGAGCGTGTAAAAAGTTGTTTCCGCGATTGTCGAGTTTCCCGCGCAACCGCGGCCATTTTGCGCCCATAGAGCGCGGAATGCGCGGGAATCGCATTCGAGCGAAAGAAGTGCGATTATATTTTAACCTCTTTTGTCTCTAATGAACCGAAAACTGCCCTAGTTTTCCGATTTGCTTTTATTTTGTTATTTTTTGGTCCCCTTTCTTTAAAATGTTCTAAATAGTTTACTAGTTTTATCAAGTTTATTGTTTAACATAAATCAAAAAATTAAAACGAATGATAAATAATCGGAAATGGCACTTAAAATTAACTAAAAGTGAAAAAATTTTTTTAGCAAATAATGAGCATTTTAACATGACAAAAAACATTTAGCTCGGTAGATGGCGTTGATAAATATGTAAATGTGTCATCAATGTGATTATTTTTACTAAGCTTCGAAGAGTAGGTACCTACTCATAAAGGCAGGCAGATGTAACCCTAAAATGATTCTCTTTGGGCAGATATTGTCATATCAGCCAGCGAGCGCCATCCTACTAATATTATAAATGTGAAAGTTTGTGGGTTTGGATGTTTGGATGTTTGTTCCTCAATCACGCAAAAACTAATGAACGGATTTGGTTGAAATTTTGCACACAGATAGTAGATAGCCTAAATTAAAACATAGAATACTTTTTATCCCGATATTCCCACGGGAACGGGAACCACGTGGGTGAAACCGCGGGCGGCCGCTAGTAGAATATAAATATTCTATGACACTCGCTGGCCAATGAGATTCTTGGCGAGCGCTTACTTTACCTCTTTGGTACAGGCCGTTTATTTTAAAAGCCAATTTTGACACTTCTCCTTCCATCAACGCCATCTAGTGAGGTGAAAAGTTAAAATTTTTTTTAATGTCACTTTGAAAAGCCCTCATTATTTAATTTTCTGCTTTTTTTATCTGTGTAGGTACTTATTTTTTTCCTGTGACATTTTTCCGGCTCTATCATCAGCAACAAACAAAGGCATAGAGTTAGCTTGAATGTGCGTTATGTGCGCACATACTTTTGTTGAACGAAGTATACCATAGTGTTTTATTGGAATGGCAACATAATGGCAAAGCGCGGCTCTTTTGTGTCGAACTAATCTCAAACTATTAAAATCTTTAATGATTACGTCATACGGGTCATATTTATTTAAAACTGTAACCAGTTTATTCTCAAATTTAATTAGACTGTAAGTTTTAAAAAAGAAGGTTTATTTTTCATTAACGATCGTTTGGAGATCGCGACTTTTTTAGAACAAATGATTTCAAATCCAAGATCACGGTAAACTGTGAGTGTCCCTTTCACCCATATCTTGGTGAGTGAGATAACAATGTTTATCTCATACTCTTAGAAAAATTTTCGCCAAGAATATTAAGTTTATGGTTTATGGAAAATAATTAGTTACTGGTTAACTAACTATTGTGGCAGTTTTGACGTGATTCGCGCGCGAGTGTGAGTACTCATAATATCAAATATATTTTAATAGATTTATTATTAAATAGCTATTTTCGTTTCGTTGAAGTTACGTTACGGCTTCTTTCACCTTTAAATTATATTAGAAACTTACCTACAAGGTACAATTCGTTGATTTTTATAAGTACTCAAACAGACGTAATCGAACAAATATTATTCACGCAAAGAATAAGCTAGGTAATACCATGTTCAGGCTTGCTAGATAGGAATTTCAAAATTTCCCTAACCTCATTTTATTTTCCCCAAAATGATTTGTTAAATTTGTATAAAGAGAAGATTGAAAATTTTCCCAAACACGATTTCTTTGTTACCCAAAATCATACGTTTTGTGTGAAAATAAGGTTTTTTCCCCCAATAATGTAAATTTTCCTCAAAATTGCAAAAAAACCCCAATCTCACAACCCTGCCCACGATATACCTACCTACCTACTCTACCTAGTTGTAGTGTAAAAAGAAGTAAAATTCTCCGGCTATTTCTAATACTTAAGTTTATTTTTTAATTTCTAGCAAAGAATGCGTGATGCCAATGATCCCACTGGGGCTGAAGGAGACTAAGGAGGTGGACTTCCGGGAACCGTTCAAGGACTTCATCATGGAACACTACAGCGACGACCCGGCTACCTACGAGGATGCTATATCTGACTTCATGGATATGAGACAGGTAAGGACCTCACCTGTTTAGCTGGTAGTGATGCCTGCTCTCGACCATCCCACCGGTCAGCCCTACTGAGTGGGTAACTTTATGGGGAGATCGGGAGGAAGCTCTCTCCCTCTCCCCCCTTTGGGGAGAGGTCAGAACCCCCCGGATCCCCCGCCGAGTCTACTATTCAGGCTCGGCGGGAGACCCGGAGGTGGCGAGAGACAGACCAGGGGCTGTACCGGCTAACGCATCGAACTTCGGAAATTCTGCTGGGCTTCAAATTAAAACAGATAAATCGAGCCCCAGTCGGGCCAAAATGGCGAACCCCAATTCATGATGTCACAAGAACATCGCTATCTTCCAAATAACTTCGGCAAATAGTAAGATTCGAATTATACGAAATTCCTTACTTCGATGTATCTGTTTTAAGTTGAAGCTTGGCAGACCTGCCGAAGTTCGAAAAGTTAGCCGGTTGGGCCCCAGGAGTGCTATTTTAATAATAAAAAAAGCCCTCACTATAATAATAATGAAAAAAAGGTAGGGTCCTTACCTATCCTAGTAAACCAGGGGTTCCCAACGCCCCACCCAACCGTATGCCGAAATACTTACAACATCAAACCAACAAAAAAGCCTTAAAAGTAGAGGGACTTTAAGTGACAACATTTACATGAACTTCATATCAATTTACGCGGTAGAGCCCCGATAGGGGGCCGCAACGTTCAACTTTGCAGCCCCCACGATTTCTTTTAAAACTTTTTTTTTATTTGAGCTGTCAGAAAATCCCTTATTTCGATCATTAAAAAAAACATGCGTTTCGTTTGACAGGCGATGCGCACCCCTGTGCGGTCCACCGCTGGGGTGGCACTCCTCTTCAAGTACTACAACCAGCTGTACTACATCGAGAGGCGGTTCTTTCCCCCCGACCGGTCGCTCGGCGTCTACTTCGAGTGGTTCGATTCGTTAACAGGTGAGCCGTGAGAAAACTTATAGCCTTAGTAGTTCTAGGCTCGTACTAAAGAATCAAACTCAAACACAAATCTCTGCTTGAGTAGAGTTAGAAAGGGATGGTGCTATTCATCGTATTTAGCGCCATCTCTTTCTAACTGTACTCAAGCAGAGATTTGAGTTTGAGTCTATAATACGAGCCTTAGTCAGAAAGAAGGCGTTTTTTGATAAGCTGAAAAATCTTTCAATACCTACCCCACCCTCGGGTGGGAGAGATAGACGTAAGGATAGTAGGGGTTAAGTGGTGTTATCCGCTGAAACCCCGGTATATTCTGTCAACGTACAGATAGAGACAATCAGAACCGGTTTCCCGCGTCCCTACGTTGTTGCTGGAGATTCTTAGGGCGTCCGCTGCGTTAAACGGGACACGCGCGTGGGTCGACATAGATTAGAGCTTACTCATGCACTGCAAGCATAATATTATGTCCGTCAGAAAACCAGCAATCTACATCGACTCGCGCGCGTGTACCTCTTAACGCAGCGGACGCTCTTAAAAGCGTTTATAATAATACATGTTGAAATATTCACAGGAGTCCCGTCATGCCAGCGCACAGTAGCTTTCGAGAAAGCTTGCGTCTTGTTCAACATGGCCGGTATCTACACACAGATTGGCGCAAAACAGGTAATATCAGTTTTATTACACAGTGCGATAAGTTAACAATGTACAACTGAAGTGGTTAACTTCAGAGCGTAGCGGTACAAATGACGTAATTTAATCATCTCGTTCTCATCTCCCACATTCTCGAGTGAATTGCAGCGGAATACTGTCTATTGTCAATTTATGTTCAGAGGACTTGTCCGGTTTCCCTATGACAAGTACGGGTAAGCGCCCCCGGACCCTCAGCCTCCGCTGCTGCAACCTCTCAACCCCCCCGCAGCAACGGTGTCCTTTTTGTACCCTGATCCGTCCCATTTTACACACTCCTATACCCACCTCACATCCTTATCCTAATCCTATTCCTTCCCCTCCGCTAAGCTAAGGTCTGCCGTGCCGATGGCTGCATGGCTAGGGGCGTGCCTAGTCATAAGCGTGCCACCCTGGAAATTGGTGCCCTCCAGGCGTAAATAGCCTTACCACACACGCGGGGCTCTGTGTGGTGGACAGTTGTCTTTCCCTAGCTAATCGTGGGAACAAAATGGTTTCAAATTTTTTTAATAAACCTGGCTGCGGCGATAGAGCTCGCCACTCATCACGCGTAACTTGTTTCTCTCGGGGCGAAAAGCGGGCATCGGAGACCCGTTTTGCTACGCTGAATGTATGTGGAGCGATGGAGGAGAAAATGGATGAGGTGTGTTTGATTATGAAAGAAAAGAAGTTGGATGTTTTATGCGTGAACGAGACGAAAAGAAAGGGCAAAGGAGTCTCAGAACATGGCCCGTTTAAAGTTCTGTGGTCGGGCGTTGCCGAAAATGAGCACGCGAGTATGGGCGTGGGACTCCTGCTGTCGGAAAGGATGATAGAATGCATGACTGAGTATGAGTGTGTTAGTCCCAGACTTCTCTGGGTTAGACTCAAAGTAGGATTACTTCGGATACGCGTCATTGGCGTGTATGCTCCCGATATATCCAAGTCAGCAACGGAAAAGGAGGATTTCTGGAAAAGTGTGGAAGACATCTTGAATGAATGCAAAGATAATGAAAGGATAGTTATGCTTGGAGATTTTAACGGATGGGTAGGTGTGAGAAGAGAGGGATGTGAGGGAGTTTTAGGAATATATGGAGACAAAAGAGTAAATGATAATGGCAGGAGTTTGATTGAGGTATGTTTAGAAAAGAATCTTGTGGTAACGAACACCATGTTTGACCACAAGGAAATTCATATGTACACTTGGCAGAGAGGGGAAAAGAAGAGTATGATCGATTTTGTGATTGTTGATGAAAGACTGAAGGGCAGAGTTGTAGACACCAGGGTCTTTAGGGGTAGTAACATTGGAACAGACCACTTTCTTGTAGTGTCTCGGGTTAGTGGTCTTTTCAAAAGTTGGCGTCATCGTCCCACAGTGTCAACAACGGAGCTGACTAGAGTAAAAGTTGAGAACCTGGATGAAGTGGAAGTGCAAAAGACATATTTGTGCAAATTGAAAGAACGATTGGGAAATGTGGCTGAAGTGAAAGATGGCAAGCTTGAGGAAGTTTGGGAAAAGTTTAAAAAAGGTGTGACTGAAACAGCTGAGGAAATATGTGGAGTGAGTAAAAGGAAGAATGCTCCCCCAATAAACTGGTGGGATAGTGAGGTAAGACAGATAGTGAATGAAAAGAAAAAAGTATGGCAGGATCTGCTGGCCATCAAAGCCAGTAAAAGAGTGAATGCAAGTGTTACAGAAGAGGATGTTGATACAGTTGCAAGGGAGTTTAAAAGGATTAAGAAAGTAGTGAAAGAAAAAGTAGACGAAAAAAAGAGAAAGATGAAAGAAACGTGTGACTTCAAACTCTGTGATAACTTTCGAGACAATATAAAATTGTTTTGGAAACAAGTGAAAACGTCTCGAAGTGGATCACATAAGTCTAAAATGAATGTGATAAGAGATGAAAAAGGTGAGCTAGTGACAGATGAAAAAGGTGTACTACAGGAGTGGATGAAATATTTTGAGAGTTTGTTTGAGGCGGATGGCTCTATGCTAGAAGCCTCGGATAAAAGGGTGGAAGACGAGGAAGAGACAGAAGTGGATGAAAGAGATATATATATGGATGAGATTATTAGTGCAATGAAGAGCATGAAAAAAGGGAAAGCAGCAGGATATGACAGAATTACTATTGAAATGCTGAGAGGTGGGAAAGAGCTGGTTGCGTCCTGGCTGTGCCTGATCTTTAATAAATGTTGGAACAGTGGCAAAGTGCCGGAAGATTGGCGTAAAGCCGTGGTCGTGCCGCTGTACAAAGGGAAAGGGTCACGGCAGGATGCTAAAAACTACCGCGGGATCAGTCTTCTCAGCATTGTCAGTAAATTGTATGCAAAGGTACTGATTGAAAGAGTGATGCAAAAAACTGATCAGAGTATTTGGGATGTGCAAGCGGGATTCAGAAAGGGAATGGGATGCACGGATCAGGTCTTCTCCTTGAGGTGCTTAACCGAAAAACACCTGGCTAAGCACAAAAAGGTTTACTGTGCCTTTGTGGACCTGGAGAAGGCCTACGATCGAGTTGACAGGAATAAGCTATGGAAGGTGTTGTCCGAATACGGATTGGAGAGCAGACTGATTCATGCACTGAAATCTCTCTATGAGGATTCCCGTGCATGCGTCAGGATTGACGGCGTATACACTGACTGGTTTGGCATCTCTAGGGGTGTCAGACAGGGATGTGTTGCGTCACCATGGCTCTTTAATCTGTTTTTGGACAGTTGTATGAAAGGTCTGAAAGAACGTGACTGTGGGGTTGTGATGAATGGGACTCAAATCAAGTGCCTTCTCTACGCTGACGACCAAGTTATACTTGCGTCTTCTGCGCAAGAGTTGCAGGAAATGATGTCGGTTATGAATGAAGATTTTGTGAGAAAAGGGATGAAAGTGAATGTAACTAAGACTAAAGTGATGGTGTTTGAGAGAGATGAAGAAATGACTGACTGTACGGTAATGTTAGGTGGCGAAAAAGTGGAACAAGTCCGTGAGTTTCTATACTTGGGGAGTTTGTTCACAAGGGACGGAAAGAGTGAGGAAGACATAGAAAGACGAGTGAAGAAAGGAAATTCGGTGAGTGGTGCTATACACTCGGTTATGAGTAGCCAAACCGTTTCTGCAAAGGCGCGAATGGCTATTCATAACGGAGTGCTGGTACCGACACTGATGTATGGAAGTGAATCTTGGGTATGGCAGAAGAAGAATGAAAGCAGAATAAATGCGGTAGAGATGCGATCGTTGAGGAAAATATGCGGAGTAAAACTGAGTGATAGAGTGAGCAATGAGGTGATTCGCAAAAGGTGTGGTCTGAAAGATGATATAGTGACAAGAATTGAGAAAGGAATGCTCCAGTGGTTTGGTCACTTAGAGAGGATGAATGAAAGGCGAATCACGAAAGAGATATACTGTGCGAATGTGGAAGGAACGATTGCACGAGGGCGTCCCAGAAAAACCTACGCGGACCAAATAGAGGTTATTATAAAAAAGGCTGGTGTACGCAGTGACAAAAACCGCAGGGCATGTATGAAAAGAGTGATGGATATGAATGAAGCGAAAGAAGTGTGCAAGGATCGTAGCAGGTGGCGATCCATAGTCTCTGCCTACCCCCATGGGAAACAGGCGTGAGTGTATGTATGTATGTATGTATGTCAATTTAATCACATTTTGTAGGTATATTTGTAGGTATTGCATAAAAACCGTTATTCTACTGGAAGGCACACAAATCACACAGTCTAATGGAAAGCCACTGCCCGGCAAAAAACTTGCCGCTACCAAAATCCTTTTAACTGTCCGTCCCTGGCAAGTTTACTTGCCGTTTTTAAGGCACTTGGCCAATCGAGCGGTGAGACATTTCTCATCCACAGCCTGGGGCCTTACTATGAGCTCTTATAGCAGGACTTATATTGAACTGCCTTACTTTTTCATACTATGACTTCAAAGTCCTGTTTAAGGCCTGCTTTTGAACTGAACGGTTTTAATTTGCTGATGGTAAGCCCCCTGTTTTGATGTGTCCCGCCGATTCAATTGAATATTTTTCTACTATTTGTCTATGAAAGTATCGATGTGCTAACAATGGACATCTCTACGACTCGCTAACCCATGAGAAAAAAATAAATGTCAAAGATGACATTGACATTGACAATGACAGTTGCAGTTGACATTCTGTGGAAACTGGAAAAAGAAATGTGTTGTGTTGTGTGTTGTGTTGTTTGTAAAAAAATATTAAAATTCTCTTTTAATTAATTGTTTACCTTACAAAATGATAACAAGAATGCATACATTTATGCAATATGATTACCTCCTGTTAAAAGCTTTTCGCGGATATCTTTTTAATTGTGCCAGCGTGCTACATTCATACATAATCTATTTTGCAAAAATCCGCGAATAAAACCACGACTAACCGACGTACAATAGTGACGATCCAGATAATCCAGAATTACCTAATTCACGAGCGCAACCATCCAGTGAGTACCTATGCGATTTCGTGCTGGTAGATGTCGATCTACTATTGGCGGTCTAGCAATGCGCGACTTCGAATAATACTAATACTAACCATTCGATTGCCCAAACCATTCGACTAAGAGCAATAGCACACTTGCGGTAGGGTTGCCAGACGCCCGGGATTTCCGGGATTGTCCCGGAATTACGTGCCTTGTCCCGTGTCCAGGAATTACACCCTACTGTCCCGGATTTCAAATATCTACCACAATTTTTTTCATTATTTAACGAGTAAGTTACGTTACGATTCATAATTTTATAGGTCTTTACCTAAGTATGTAATTATTGTTTTGTATGGAGAATTTAAAAAAAGTTGCATTTTCCATACTAACATTTTCTTAGTTTATTAAACAACCATGAACGCTAGTCGCTAATGTTTTAAAACTTTTATGCACTAATGTTTAAAAAAAGTAAGATAACTTATAAATGCCACAAAGGGTAAGCGATAAAAATAAGTTTAGGCCAAGTTAAAAGAAATAAAGTGGTAATTTCTGACAACAAAAAGAGTATTTTGTTACTATTGGTTGTTGTCTTGTCTATAATGGTTATTAATTATTCGATATAATATCAATAATTGATGAATATTTCATAGAAATGACGAAGTTCATTCAAACGTAATGTTGATTTCTTAAAGTCTTATTTAATCAATAATGAAAAGCGAGTTAAGGTTTATTTTCATGTATGTTAATAAATAAAAGTAAATTTCTATTCCAAAAATATAAATTATAGAATATATAAATATAAAAATTGCCCTACGACAACCCCCCCCCCCCGCGCTATTCTAGTCCCGGAATTGACGCCAGCTAATCTGGCAAACCTGGCCCTCAAGTCCACGGAACTAGGTAGGCAGACCCACAAAACGATGGTCTGACAATATTGTGTCCATGGCAGACAAGGGCTGGCAGAAAGCGGGGAATGATAGAAAAAAAAGTGGAAAGCAATGGAGGAGGCTTTTACCCTGACGGGATCTATGTCTGAAACTATACTAACAAGTACTAATAATTAGCATCAGGTTAAGGTTCACTAACAAACTAACACAAATAAAATTTTAAGTACTTATATAGATACTAGATATAGAATAAAAAGCTATTTTCCTATATTTTATTTTATTTTTATTATTCGAACATAGAGATACTAATCTCTACTAATTTGCCATTCGAATAACCACATTAGTAGGTACAAATTAGTCGAAAAAGTAAAATCATTCGGAGTCGTCATCACTAGGCTGGTCTTTATTATCTTAGCTGTTATTAGAAAGTAGACGTAAGTTGCTATCCACTAAAGGCACGCGGGTGCCGAGCGCGCACGCTCGCTCCGCTCTCTGAGTGCTTGGGAAAAATCGTAAGCAACCGAGTAATTTGACGACCTCTTAGGACTTCACTAAAAACTTCTTACATACATTGTGTAGTTTCTGTCAAAATATTATGAATCTCCAGACCAGCGGCCTTTAATGAACAATTTAAGCCCAGACTTTTTGTACCAGCGTTTTTTTGTCCAACAGGAGCGTAACACATGCGCGGGTCTAGACGGGGCGGTCGACGCGCTGCTGCGGGCGGCCGGCACGCTGCGGTACATCCACGAGAACTTCACCAACGCGCCGTCCGTCGACCTGGCGGCTGACACGCTACTCGTGTTGGGGGCCTTAATGACGGTAGGTGTTAGCCACGCGTAGTTTGGATGCGTTTGTAACACATGCGCGGGTCTAGACGGAGCGGTTGATGCGCTGCTGGGGGTGGCTGACATGCTACTCGTGTTCGGAGTAGGGTTGCCAACCCTACTATATAATATAGTGTCCTACTATATTGCAGGCTCGCCTACTATATTTTTGGAAAAAATATTTAGTAGGCAAAACTACTATATATTTTCAAGTGAAAAAGTTAAACAAAAGCAGGGATTGAAATACCGTTAAAAAAATATAACGATAAATAAAAAATAACGTTAAAAATACCGTTAAAACATTTTATCGGTAAATTTACCGGTAAAAATAACGTTAAAAATACCGTTAAAACATTTTATCGGTAAATTTACCGGTAAAAATAACGTTAAAAGTATTTTACCGGTAAAATTAGCGTTAAATTTAGCGTTAAACTTTACCGGTACATTATACCGGTAAAATTATCGCTAAAAAAATAACGTTATTAATTAGAATAACGTTAATTTTAAAGTTTAACGGTAAAAAAAGTCAGAAATAACGTTAAAATTAACGCTATTTACTGAAATAACGTTAATTTCAATGTAACGTTATCTAAATTAACGTTATTTATTGACATAACGTTAATTTTAAAATTAACGCTAAAAAAAGTAAAAAATAACGTTATACTTAAAAATAACGTTATCATTCCCTGAACAAAAGCGAAAATAAAAATACTTATATGCACATAAGTAATTGTATAATATTTTTGTGTAACTCTTGTGTTTATGGTTGTTGAATAAATTATGAACATATTTAGTAAGTATGTATGAAAAAAAAATACATCTCCTTTAAAATCCTCCATACAAAACGGCAACCTTCTATGTTTTTTTAACTTTATCGCCATCTACTATATTTTTACACATAATAATCTTGAAACTACTATATAAGGTGGTACCAAATTATCTAATGATACTTAAACAGGTGATAGTGTTGCTTAAACTGAACAACTTTCTCTATGGAACATAGGTCGAAAAACGATTTTTTTTTTTCGCCTTTCCATAGTAAGTCGGTCAGCTGACCAGTACATTTTGTATGGGAGTATGAAAATTTTTTTTCGTTTTTCGACCTATGTTCCATAGAGAAAGTTGTTCAGTTTAAGCAACACTATCACCTGTTTAAGTATCATCAGATCATTTGGTACCACCTTATATTTGATGCAAAAAAAGTTGGCAACCCTAGTTGGGAGCCTTAACCACTCGATTGCTTCGCGGTACTGTAGTACCGCAAGCAAAAGACGGTCCTTTGTCGCGCGGTGCTATAGGACCGGGTCGATCGCTGTTCGATTTCTACCTATTTGGTAGGTTTTTTTTAGGCGGCCACACCAAAACCTCTTGGGCTGATTTAGATTATGATTTTGGCAACACTAATATCGCAAAAAAAAGTAGAAAAGGCCTGTGATTGGTTGAAAAAAATAATTATGAAATGTTTCACGTCAGTACACGCCATACTTGTTTTTTCTGTGTGAAGTGCTCTAATTTGATATGCCGTAAGTATTTTGTTAATTAATACTTCTGTTTGGTGTCATATATTAAAAGAATCGTCATATCGTGTTTTATTCGATCATATAAATATCTTGTCACAAATTTAATGTCTAGTGTTCAAAATCATAACAAAACCGTCGCCCGGTAAATGTCTCGATGTATTGTTTTTGTTTACGACAACATCATGTTAAAATTTTTATAGGTTTATCAAAGAATTATCCGAAATATGATAATAATACTATTAGTGAACAGTTTCAAAGTGGTTTCAAAATATAACATTCATCTGTTTACACAGGATGATTGATGCAACGCAAAATAGTGAGTTTTTATGACGCCATTATCCAAGATCAAGGTAACAAGGTCCTGTGGGACCTTGAAACAAACTAGCATTTTGGCAGGGCTGCTTCACACGCTTATATTTTTTTTTATATTGGGTTGTGTTTATGTTGTTTTTATATATTACCTAGTGAATGTTTTTTGGTTTTGGTGTTGGTTATTGTGCTTGGTGTTGGTTGTCTAGTTATTAATGTTTAGTCCACAATCCACATCCATTTTATATTTTATGCTGTGTACAATTGAAATCGAGGAGAGCGAGGACGGGGCAGGGGACGAAGTAGAGGAGAACTATTAAAAAAAATGTGAAAATCAATTTAAAAAATATATATAAAAAAATAAGTACGTACCTAGTTTTATTTAATGTGTGTGACAACCCTGAACTAAACTCGACGGCGCGGCCATCTTGGCAGCGAACGGCCCGGCGGCAGTGCGGAATTGGATTATTTAGCTCGAAATTTTACACTTCAAATTTTACATTTCGGAAGAATCTTTGCTATGTATTGTATACTGTTAGAAACTACAGGTTTTGTTCTTTCTGTACATATAATTGGTACAAGGTATCTTGATCCGAGTCTAGAAAAATCAGCGCTTGTTACAAAAACACAATTTTATCATTTATAGTGGGCCGCTTTAATGTTATAATTTTTTACAAATATACTTTTCTTCAAGAGTCTCATTTTTTTTACAAAATATGAAAGTTGAAAGCTGTATCTTTCTAAAATATATTTTATTTTTGTCACAAGCCTTCCCCAATTGGAATAAAATACTACGAAACAGCGCTTAGACTCAGCAGCGAATTTAGACGCGCAGGAAAAATTAGTGCGATATACAAACATTATTATGACTGTTGAATTGCTTCCAAATCATAAAAAATTGGCATGTACGGAAAGGGATATTATTCTAGTTTTTAATTATGTAAAAAAAAACCACTAGTTATCGATTTAAATTTAATATTAAAAATCAATTTCTATTACAAGTCGTGAATTTTCTCTTTAGCAAAATTCACGAATTTCTTATAAATTATTTTACCATCACTGGTACTCGTTTTTTTTCAATACTTATAGCTTCATCCATTAGCTATACGAAATAGAACATTATTTGTTGGTATACAAACAGGAACGGGTCATAAAAACGGTTTTAACGCAGCTGTACAAGTGCACTGCGGTAACTCAAAACTGCGTGACAAACAAGGAAATTGCGCGCCGGCCGCGCGACAAACGAGTGGTTAATGACGGTAGGTGATAGCCGCGCACTTGACCATCAGCCATTTTTAATGTTGGGGCACAGGCCTTCCTTATGGGCGGATAAGGAGGTTGAGCCATAACCCACCACGTGTGCCCAATGCAGATTGGTGGGTGTTAACGACTGGAAATGCAGCCGGGACCAACAGCTTAACATGACTTCTAGGAGCTCAAGATAATACATTTTTGGTCACCCATCGACCGACCATTGCGAAAGTTGCTTAACCTCCACAATACCTATGTCTGTCTAAAAACTGTTGTTTTGGCAGTTTTTAAACCTGCCCTAATTTTTTTAAGGTTCGAGGCCGAGTATCCATAAAATTAAACTTTTATTCAATTTTTTTTGTAGGCGCAAGCGCGGGAATGTTTATTCGAGAAGCTGCAACTCCAAGCACGCGAGGCGTGCCGCGAGCGCGAGCTGTGCGACGACCTCGACATGTGCCTCGACCTCGCGCAGGAGAGCGCGCACCTCGCGCACACCTACCACCAGCTCTATGACAAGGTATGCCTCGTGCTGCAGTTGTACGATAAGGTAGGCCTCGTGCTGCAGTTGTACGATAAGGTATGTCTCGTGCTGCAGTTGTACGATAAGATAGGCCTCGTGCTGCAGTTGTACGATAAGGTATGCCTCGTGCTGCAGTTGTACGATAAGGTATGCCTCGTGCTGCAGCTGTACGCCTCGACATGTGCCTCGACAAGAAATACCTCGTGCCAAGGGCGTAGTTTAAAGATCACATCCCGTATTGTTGGATTTCACAAGCTGATCTTCTTAGGTCTTATAAGAAGCATCGCATGCTATGAAGCTCTTCAGAATGGGGAGGCGAAGGCAAAGTGAATTACAGATGGCGCTTCAGTCTTTGGAACAATTGTCAGTTTGAGCTTATATTGTCTTGACTGTGTATTACGTGATTTTACTTTCTAAGATTGTATTTTTTTCGATTTTGCGGACAAACAATGTATTCTATGCTAACTTTAGCTCAGATAAAAAAAGAATTACGGAAAAGAAAAGTCAAAACAACAGGCAAGAAAGTTTATAGCAAGTTACAAAAAATTGCTAACAAGCATTACATTTCTTTAAATTTTGTGTAAGATTTACAAGTAATCTTTTTATTTCAGATTAGAAGCATATGATTTAAATTTTAACAAAGCAACTGAGTGTGAATTTCCGTGTTTATAGTTGCCTCATGATGCCTTCTGTGTAATAGTAATTTCAGGTTTCTGTACTGGAATTTCTGTACCATCCAAAATTACACGAACCGTTTTATCATATTTATTTTATTATTCTAAGTTTCTTGAATGACTCTGGCATATAAAATTCTATTAATTCTCTGTTTGGCCCCAATATTAGGGTTATTCCATATTTGATATACCTATCAAATTCATCCAAGTTATAAATATGTTAGAAACTGCTGAGGTTGAAATATTAAAAAACAAATCTGTTATAATTCAAATGTTGTTTTATTTTGGCGAAGCTTCATCAAATTCATGAAACATTCCTTTTGATTTATAATGTTTCTCAGGCTCAGCAAAGGAGAAAATCGAGGGAAAAGCATCTTTTTTTTGATATTTTTTGCCCACTATTTTTTTTGTTACTGGGAAATCGATGAACTTTAATATTTTACAAGTTACATGCATAACAATGCGGCATTTTCTCAGTATAAAATTAAAAAGTGCAATACTCCAAGAGATTCCCATATGTTTTGACACTTTCTTTGAGGCGGTCGGGTACCAAAGACCAGACGCCACCTATCGGGATAAAATTGCGCTTTTCCTCCCCATTATTACATTTTACCAGCGAATGACCGCTCCTCTAAGGGGGGCCAGTTGCCCCTCCCTGCCCGTACCTCACTACGCCCATGCCTCGTGCCGGTATAAGAAAGAATCATTTTATACCTTCTAGCATCCAATGGAGAAATATGCAGTTGTCAAGTATCCACTGTGCCTAGCGAGCGACCTGTCATCTAATGTGTTCTGTGCTGTCATGTTTACGTTTTTGTATAAATAAGGTATAAACCGCGCGCGAAGAGAATGGGATAGATCCTTGTCAAAGTTAGACGTGCACAGTACGCCGGCCAGCCACAGGGATATCCAAAAACACGGTGTCAAATTAGTTGACTATTAAAATTAGATACTATAGTCAATTTTCGGTTTACTTTGGCAAAGTCCATCCTATTTTCATGCGCGTGGATTATAGGTACTCAAGAATGTCATAATGAAACTTTACTATATTCCTCAGATGCAGACTGAAGGTGTCTTCAACTACGTGCCATATTCGTGGGTCTCCCTGGTCCACGTTAAGACTGAATATTATAAAGGTAAAACCCTATATAACTATCAATGATAATTTACTTATGGTAGCGCCTACCATTTCGAAATAGCAACGGATATTGCCTACGCTTTTTCTTCATTCCATCTCACACGTCACTTGCGACAGCATCAGAAACTTTGTAAACCCATAATTCATTAAAATCAACGAACTAAGATCTAAGGAAGCCTAACTCCTAACAAATATTGCATAAAAAATGGCACCTTCACATATTCTGTAACACAAAAGGTCGCAAACTCAACAACGAACTAGTAAAAACATACCTTATTACAATGCACGCATAATCGGCATTAGATTGTATTCTAACGCATATGACGTTTTTTATTGGCTGGGGTTTGAACGCAGATCAAACATGATTGGATATTTGACTCGCCTCGTGTCACTCATTGGGCCGTTGTCGTGCCTTTGTCATTGAGGCGAGGACGGTGTAACGTAGAATGCAGTCAGTACACCTAACCTACTACGGCGCGCTGGGCGGCATCATAAAATTGTTTTATAACATATTTGCTCATAAAGGGTCTCTTATTACGCCAATTTCAATATCGTATTGTATCTCATTACGAACTTGTGCGGTAATGTAAAGTAAAACGCACGGTTTATCAAGATGCTTCGTCTTAAACGAACGGTACTTTTTTAAATCTTAGCAAAGAGTTTTTATATCAGAATCTTTTCTGATGCGTCATGTGCGATTGACCTCTTGGTCAACATTTTATGAATAAAATTTACTTTATATAATTTATTTTTACATTTTTTTTATTTTTTTTTTTCATTTTTGAATATGGGTATCAAATGAAAGGCCTTGATGAGCACATTCCAAAATGATAAAATTTGTCACTAAATTTAAGAAAAAAATTTTTTTTTTTCAATTTTTGAATATGGGTATCAAATGAAAGGCCTTGATGAGCACATTCCAAAATAATATAATTTGTCACTAAAATTTAAGAAAAATTTTTTTTTAATTTTTGAATATGGGTATCAAATGAAAGGCCTTGATTAGCACATTCCAAAATTACATAATTTGTCACTAAAATTTAAGAAAAAAAAATTTTTTTTTTAATTTTTGAATATGGCTATTAAATGAAAGGCCTTGATGAGCACATTCCAAAATTACATAATTTGTCACTAAAATTTAAGAAAAAAAAATTTTTGAATATGGGTATTAAATGAAAGGCCTTGATGAGCACATTCCAAAATGATATAATTTGCCACTAAAATAAAAAAAAAAAGTTTTTTTTTATTTATTTATTTTTTACTTTATTGTTGTTTGATTTCCTCACAATCGAAGTGAAAGGCAGAAAAATCGACCGATAGATACTTACAAGTGTATCAAAATTTCATCATTATGGAAAACAAGCAAAAATGCAAAGTCCGAGTTTTATTTATTTCCTCGCAAATATGTTATAAAACGTCGTATGACATACGTGCGCTTTGATAATTACAGCCTCTGCTTTCTTGTAGCCCTCGCCTACGGCTCGGGCTAGCAATATCGCCTCAGCTGTAATTTTCAACTTACCGCACTTATATCATAATGTACTATTATGAAATTAGTACATTATTGTTTGTTAGATATAATGTTTGTTTTATTATGTAAGACGGACGACTTGGTAAAGACCGCTCGAATACGCTTGATGCAAGTCGCCTGTAACTAGTCGCTCTAAAAAACTAAAGGAGACCTATGTCAGCAGTGGACGTCTTTCGGCTGTGATGATTTTATTGTTATTTTATTTTATGAAAATTATAAAATGATGATGTTGATGAATGATGATCATATTATTTGTCACGAATTGGTAAGACATATGATTTCAAGAAGGACTAAAATTAGGCAAGCTATTGAAATAAAATAGGTATGCTTGATAAAAGACAATGTATTCTGTAAAGATTTTTTTTCATAACATGTAAGTACCTACATATTATGTAGATAATTATCACATTTGCGCGAGCAACACCTTAATACGTCTTTTAGAGGTGTGGTGTGACCGATAAAGAACAACAGTATTAATACGTCGCTTTATTTTTATTTTTTAATTGGCAATACAAAATTCTTATAGCGACACCTTTTTAACCGACTTCAAAAAAGGAGGAGGTTCTCAGTTTTTCGTAATGTATTTTTTATAGCAGCGTATTCCTACAAGTCAAAGTTTATTCTTGTCAAGATCTTTTTCAAATGCAGACTATTTTAACATGCTTATTGACCGGTGCGCAAATACCTAAACTAGCAATATGGGTGATGGGTGACGGTGGATTGGAAGAGGTGGACCAACTCCGTAGCCAGCGCGATCTCCAGATTTGACACCCCTTGATTTTTATTTGTGAGGTCATGTTTACAGTTGATGTTTAAAAACATTTGTGAGAGTGAATCCGTAATGCGTTTGCGAATAATAGCCACATTTGTACTAATTAAGTGGAATACGGATGTGCTGCAAAGTGTTCGGGACAATCTAGTGCACCGTTGCTAGGCATGTATTTCTATTGGTGGTGGAAATATAAAGTAGCATTTTCGCAGCAGATCTCATACATTGGGGTTCCAGCAGAATGATCCGCGGATCAAACTCCATATTAAAAAGCTGTTTTCAGAGCTGCATAAAATCATAGTTTCTGGAAATTGTCATTACTTTGTGTTCTGATCTGACGGTCTTGACCTCATGACGTCACTACTTGTCGTGCCACTCTGCTGCCTTCGGTGTTGCAATGTGAGTTCTTCATTTTTTATTTATTCTATTTTAACCAGGGATTTTTACTCGTTAATCAAAGAGGATTGCGTGAATAGAATCTTTATAGGTACCTACCTAATCATCCCTTCACGGATTGGACAGCGTTTTTGTTACACCCTGTATAATAATAAAAAACAAGGAGATTACATCAGATTACTCGTTTTCTATGTATTGCATATTGCAGGACGCGCCATTTTTAGCATTACAAAATTTTGATTTAAATTTTCCTTTTTTTTTGTTGTACTGAATTCCATGAGAGAGTTTTATTCTTGTTTAAAAATGTGTGATAGCAGTGAATGTGAAGATTTGACTCTGCCCCACAAAGCGACTGAACACTTGTTGCATAATAACGACCATATTTTGTATCTATACGCTCATAGATATTTCTAAAAAACGAAAAATATGTTACTTTCCTATGTTATGTTATGTCTGTATAGTTTTGCTACCTTCTTTTGGTCTTTTTCACCACTTGACCACACATGACGTCATTTTAATCATTTTTCTAATTATTTTTTTGTGGTAACGCTAACGACTGTCGCCGGGCGCGTGGCAGACATTACTAAATCGTGCTTCACTAGTACTTTTTTAGCCCCGCCCACTCTGTGTTAGTTTGCGTGGTGCTATTTTTTGAGCGGAATTACACTTCCTTAGTATCTTAGTTCGTTGATTAAAATCCAACAAAATTCAACCTGAATTTATTGCAAAAAGTAAATTCGTCGCGCTACGAAGGTGTGAACAACTTTTGTTTTTAAATTCTAAAATCTTATTTCAGGGATTTCCTTTTCCCATGAATATGATATACTTACCCTTTTTTAATAACAGCTCTTGCCACTTTATCTTTACTTATTGGTTTAATTTTCGGCAGCGTTAGCGCACCAGTTCTGTGCGACGGGGTTACTGAACGCTCCGTCGGGCCCGCGCGCGAGGGAGCGACTAGCGGCCTTGTATTCACCGGCGGGGGACAGAAATGTTGACAACGGTAAGGCGACAACTATTTTTGGAGTTATAATAATTCATCATCATCACTAGCCTATCATTGTCCACTGCTGAACATAGGCCTCTACGAGTGCACGCCACTGAGTAGGATCTGCGGCTATACTCATCCAGTTTTTGCCAGCCACCTTGCTTGCTCGTCGCTCCACCTTGTCTGAGGGCGTCCCACACTACGTTTGCCGATACGCGGTCTCCACTCAAGAACTCGTCTGCCCCAGCGGCCATCGGTTCTACGGCTAATATGGCCGGCCCACTGCCACTTCAGCTTGCTAATCTGGTGGTGGATCATCAGATGATCGACATAGCCCACCAGATTAGCACTAAGGTTCTCGTTGTTGGATCACGTTCTGGACCCGATCTCTTATAGCCCTGTAGTACCCATAGCCTCTTCCATCATCTCTTATAGCCCATACATGAGTGCCCAGTAGTGGCACTCATGTATGGCGAGGTCAAAATTTATCATTAGATGAATTCACTTGGCACATATGTAGCTTAGGTAAAACTGATCTGATTTAGCCCGGTAGCCATCCGCCCCCCCTTGGCAGGTAAGGGGGGGTGGCATTCAAAGTTTCGCGCCGCCGCACTTCAGAAAACAAATCATATCTCCTTCAATATACCTACCACATTGAGTGTGGTATCATATTGTGATAAATCAAGGATGAGGAAGCCATTTTTGAGACATTTAATGTACAGTTTCGTAGAAAAAAAGTGATATATTTTAATATATTGACGACATTATCAAAATCAGTTTGCTATTTTTTTATTCAACAGTTGGTATCTTTGAAAATTAAAATTTTATGCAAAGGAAAAAAATACTATCTTAAACTACATTTATTCAGCTTTAAATACATACAAACTTATATATAGTTATCATACAATATCTATCTGACAAAAAATCGAACATGGTATGCGAAGGTGTTTCCAAACGTCTTTAATTTCAAGTTAAGTTGGTTTTTCATACAAATTGTATAGAGTACAAACTTAACTTTGCGGCCAATTGACGTTTATGTTTTTACGGTCTTATAGTCTCTCTCAGCTATCGTACAGTCTAATTTATACTTAAATCTTTTTGTGGAAGTCATAACGACAGTTGAAAAAAATAGACAGACTTGATTTCAGAATGAGGAAGTCACAAAACGTCGACGCGACGTGGCGTCAAAAGCTCAGCTCAAAACGATCAGGTAGGAAAACGTCCTATCCTACCATATTAAGTTTACAGTGCAAAAAGTGTTTAAATCATAATAGGTAGGTACCCTAAGAACCTAGGCATACAAATATATCGTAAAGATAAAACTACTGTTGCATTGAATATTTTTATACACTCGTGAGCAGAAAAATGGAACAACAGCCCTATTTCATACAAACAAGGTAACCTTAAAGCTTTGGTTCTCCGCCCAAGATTAAACGGGGTATTATGTGATGATGGCAATTTAAAGAATGAATGGAGAAGGCACAGATCGCTAAAGAAACCCAACGGATCAGAAGAGTCGTTTACACCAGAGACCGTCTAGAGTGTTGATTGTTACATTATCCATACTTTAAAATTTTCGCTTGTTATTTTTTTAAGTTCAACCCTGAGCTAAATGACTTATCTAATCCGTTCGATTTCTTTAGCATTATAAGTCTCTGCCATCCATTCTTTAAACTGCCATCATCAGATAACATCTCGTTCAATCCTGAGCGGAGAACCAAAGCTTTAAAGTTACCTCGTTTGTATGAAAATAGGCCTGTTAATCATTTTTTCATCCCTTCTATTCGAAAAATGATGATTTGTTCCTATATAAGTGGGACCAAAATAGCTCTTTTCTGGTAAGAACTTTTTAGTGGGAGGAAAAGAGATTTGAATTTAGAACATGTATCTCTCAAAGAATTCGAACGCGCCGCTGCCGGCTGGTAGGTATGTATTGACTGGCTGTATAGACGGCACGCGGAGACTAAAAAAAAAACATAAGCGCGCGAATTAAGTCTGTGTTCTTGTAATTAGTACATACCTACGTACTTAGTACAATAACTTTTGAAAATTGCGCTAGTGTATCAAACGTAACTATAAATTTGTAATTATTTTTACTTTTCACGTGTCTTTTTTAAATAAAGAACATTTTCATTAATTACATAAACACAGTCTCCTATTTATTTTCTCATAGAAAGGGGATGAAAAGTAGAGTATATGACTCGGGCGCAAAATATTTTTGGCGAGGGCGACATACTTTGAATCCCTCGCTACGTTCAGGATTCTACTGAAGAATCCCTCGCTACGCTCGGGATTCTACTCTAGAATCCCTCACTTCGCTCTGGATTCAAAAAAGCGCCCTCGCCGTAAAAATATTATTTTGCTCCCTTGTAATACAATCTACTATTTCATCCCTTCTATTCGAAAAAGGATGCATTGTTCCCATATAAGTGGGACCAAAATAGCTCTTTTCTGGTAAGAACTTTTTAGTGGGAGGAAAAGAGATTTGAATTTAGAACATGTATCTTTCAAAGAATTCGAACGCCGCCGCCGGCTGGTATGTATTGACTGGCTGTATCATAGCCTTCTATATCTTCCAAGCCATGAAGTGAGAAGAACGGCAACATCGCATGTGGTCAAGCACATAGTATAATATTATTTTAATAATTATTTATTATTTGTTTTTCCTATATTGTCTATGTTTAAACTAGTTGTAAATTGTGATGTAAGATTATTTCAATAAAGATTTTATATTTATTATTATTATTTATTTATTAGGACATACGGTTTGAGTCAAATTATTTGTACTTTTCGGGGGTCCTTTAGTACGATGAGCATTTTGATCTAAGCCTCTCCTAGCAATAAATCTTACATCATTGGAAAGGTCTTTAAATTTGAAACACTTTATTATATCACAATAAACGTCAACTATTAGTACTTTGAGAGTTATAACGCTCTGAACTTGACCAATTTTTTTAACATTAATGACCTAAAACTCCGAAAATACTCATAATTAGTAGAACGTATGTTTGCAGCAAATATTTATCATATAAAAACCTTTCTAATGATATATCATTTATTGCTAAAGGTGGGGTAAATCAACTCCCATAGACAATAAACCACTTTTATACTTTAATAACCTTTAACTCCAAAAGTATCAATTGATAATAAAGTATATTAACAGCAAATATTTGTCTTTAAAAGACCTTTCTAATGATATATCATTTATTGCTAGAGGGCGTGTTAATCAACTCCCTGCTGAAGAAAATCAACAAAAAAGATGACATCTTTGACAGACATTTTTTCCTAGTTAACATTGATATTTTTCTTATTGTTTAATATACAAAGCATTCCAATAAAGGAACTAAATTCTTTTCATATTTTTAACCTCACACGATTACTAGGAAAAAAATATCGACCTCTTAAAATTGAAATATTCCCATACATTTAGTATGGAGACTGGCCGACGACATGACCACGAACTGACAGTAACAGACGTTGCCAAACTTATGTTCACGGCTTGCAATTATAGAAGGCTATGGCTGTATAGACGGCGCGGCGAGGTCGCCGCGGCGCGATAACCCGCGCAAACTGAAAAAAAAAACATAAGCGCGCGAATTAAGTCTGTGTTCTTGTAATTAGTACATACTTACGTACTTAGTACAATAACTTTTGAAAATTGCGCTAGTGTATCAAACGTAACTATAAATTTGTAATTATTTTTACTTTACACGTGTCTTTTTTAAATAAAGAAAATTTTCATTAATTACATAAACACAGTCTCCTATTTATTTTCTCATAGAAAGGGGATGAAAAGTAGAGTATATGACTCGGGCGCAAAATATTTTTGGCGAGGGCGACATACTTTGAATCCCTCGCTACGTTCAGGATTCTACTGAAGAATCCCTCGCTACGCTCGGGATTCTACTCTAGAATCCCTCACTTCGCTCTGGATTCAAAAAAGCGCCCTCGCCGTAAAAATATTATTTTGCTCCCTTGTAATACAATCTACTATTTCAGCTCACAAGTGTATAAAAATACTTAATGCAACAATAGTTTCATTTTTACGATATATTTATATGCCTAGGTCCTTGGGGTACCTAATAATTATAATTTAAACATTGTTTGCACTTTAGACTTAATGTGGTAGAATATTTTCCTACCTGGGTCGTTTTGAGATCTAATCTTTTGACGCCACGTCGCGTCGTCGTTTTATGACTTGCTCGTACTGAGAACACGTATGTCTAATTTTTTCTATAGTCGTTATGACTTCTACAAAAAGATCTAAGTATGTATTAGACCGTAGGATAGTTGAGAGAGATTGTAAGACCGTAAGAACATAAGCGACAAAATATACCAAAGTTAAGTTTGTATTCTATACATTTTGTATGAAAAAACCAACTTATATTTGCAGTTGGAAATTCTTGGCAACACTGTCACATACTGTGTTAGATTTTTTTCAGAGACACATTGTAAGATAACCATATATAAAGTATACATATTTTAAAGCTGAATAAGTGTACTTTAAGTCTAAATTTTTTTTCTCTGCACATAATTAGTATTTTCAAAGATACTGACTGTTGAATAAACATAATAGCAAAACAATTTTTGATACTTTTAGCAATATATGGTTTTTTTCAATGTCTATAACATTAAATGACTCAAAAATGAATTTCTTTATGCTTGCTACAGAGTTAAGTTTGTGTGCTATACATTTTGCATGAAATAAAACATCTAATACTGGCTCTTGGAAACGTTGGGAAACACCGTCGCATACCATGTTTGATTTTTTTTCAGATAGACATTGTATGATACCTATATATAAAGTATATATTTTATAAAAGCTGAATAAATTTGTTTTAATATAATATTTTTTTTTCTTTGCACAAAATTAGTATTTTCGAAGATACCGACTCTTAAATAAATAAAATAGCAAAGAGATTTTGATACTATCGTTAATATTTTACCTTTTTTCTATGAAACTGTGCATGAAATGTCTCAAAAATGAATCCCCAATCCCTAATTTATCATAAAATGATACCACATTCGAGGTGATAGGTATATTGAAGGAGATATGATTTTTTTTTCTGAAGTGCGGCGGCGTGAAATTTTGAATATCAACCCCCACTACCTGCCAAGGGGGGGAGGATGGCTACCGGGCTAAATCAGCTCAGTTTTACCTAAGCTAAATATGTGCCAAGTGAATTCATCTAATGAAAAATTTTGACCTTTTGCCACTACTTCCTAGGCTATTAGAGAAACTCCGAGCATGGACCTTTCCATAGCTCGCTGCGTGACTTTAAAGGAGATGTCCCAGCGTTGCCCATTTTATTTAATTTCTTTCATAATTAAAAAATGCTAATTACATTTTATTTAGGTATAGTATCAGTCAAGAATTGTTTTATATTTAGAAAAACAATTACAAAAACATTTATTTGTTTTCTGAAGTATTTTGTGAATTTTTTTTTAAGTAAATGTACTCTAATAATAAAAAATTGTGATTTAAAAGCGTTTTAACTTAAAAATCCCACTTTTTAATGCAGAAATTAATTATCAATCTGATTCTAGAGTAAAATACCTACCCTGACATACTACTTTGATTAAGACGCGATAGACTTTCATTTTTTGAGAATGGTGGGGCAAATGACATAGGCGCGATGAGACATGTCCTTTGTGAACAAACAAGCCCCAGTGAGTTTCCACATTCCGGTTCCGTATGTCATGACAGGCAGGATGCACTGGTTGAAGACGTTCAGTGGAATAGGCGACTCAAAGACTCTACGAAGTTTCCCATATGCTGCCCAGCCCAGCTGTACAACTTCGAGATAATTGAATCATCAATATATATCAATAATCGATCATCTTATGATGATCCACGATTGAAGCTGGAAACAAACTACATCAGACGCGGCTGACAGCCGCGACATAAAGGTATTTGGGCCAGGCCTATGAAAATACACTGAAGTGTACAAAGTATCGGACGTAAGTCGTGGACGTAACCATATACCAGAGGTGCCCAAACGGTCGATCGCGATCGACCGGTCGATCGCTAGAGGTTTTAAGGTCGATTGCCAAGGATAACAGATTTGACATTTTGCACCCAATGTAGTTTTACATATGCAATTTTTTTTCTTGTCAAATATTTCGTAGGTTAAACGGTCAAAATGTCGATCTCTTAGTGTCCGGACACGAAAGTGGCGGCGGCCGAGCGGTGGCGGGGCGGCGCGGCAGCGGAGCGGCGGCGGGGCGGGGCGATGAGAACGTGGGCACGAAACATAGCGGTCGGTCAGCCGCGCTAGTAGTGTTGTGACAGATGGGCTAAATACCATTAAGGGCCCGTGGACCTACCGATTTGACCTACTGGTAGGACCACGGTATACCACTAAAGTAACTTCTTATTTTTTTTCTATTGATGTGTCAAATGTGATGTTGCTATGGAAACAATTTCTTGTCAATACCGAAAAATGTTCAAAGGACGAAATATATCCTATGTCTAAAAATTTTATTTAGTTAAAAAAAATTGGTCTATAGGCGTTAACTAGTTTCAAAATCAGATCCTTTGCTCATCTTGTGTTTTTTAAATGATGTCCAAGATGCCGACATCCATACTGAATAAATAGGTGTACCTACCTAGTAATCAAACAGACACTATTATATTTTTCAACACAACACTACTGTAATCGCGGGCTACCAAATCAAACTATTTTGTTCATTTGTTTTCGTCGCTCTCCTCCCGCCCGTGCATCGCTCGTCGCCCCGCGCCGCCACCGCCCGTTTCGTGCGCGTCTCCATACTGTGCCATACTGTTGAATGCATCGCCGCCGCTCCGCTGTCGCGCCGCCCCGCTGCCGCTCCGCCGTCGCAGTTTTCGTGCCCGGACACTAAGTCATAAATGTTTGCTAAGTCGATCTCCTTAAGAAAAAGTATGGGCACCCCTGCCATATACTAATATGACGTCATCGGACGTCCGACAGCAAACTGTGCCCACTTGTCCGATGTTGTTTGTTTCCAGCTTAGGCCTATTTCATAACTTGTAATTTCTTTAGTTTATTTTCTCGTTTCAAACGATCGTTGTAATAGTAATGTTTATGAAACAGGGCCCTTGTGTCTTTTGGCAGCACAAGCTGTCATTTTGACAAACGTCAGATAGAGTAGATATTTTAGTTTTAAAGAAATATGTGTTTTATTTGAAAAGTTAAATAGGTATTAATCTCCACGCTTCGAGTGTTATAAATACAAGTTTTATTTAAAAACTACTTAATTTCTTTTGCACTCCATTTTCCATTTGTTTGCATATCAAAAATACTGTGATGTTCATTGTTTTGTATCAAATATATAAACAAGTATTTTTGTTCCTAATAATGTCTCTCTCTACTACATCATTCGTACCATACCATGACCGTGCTAGGAACGTGTCGGACAAAAAATATTATTTATTGAAAAGTATGACAAGTGCATGACCGGTGATAGAACAATGGTCAAGTGGGAATAGTGTCATACTTTTCAATACAAAAGAATATTTTTTTGCCTGACAAGTTCCTAGCACGGTCATGATATGGTACGGTGTAATGGGTCTAAACCTTTAATCGTAGGTATATTGATCAACAGGGTCTGCAATAGCTCCTTCGCTGAAAGACCAGGAGTTGGATCTGATGGCCCTGGGGAGAGCACACCTTTCTGAAGCCCTGGCGCTCTACGAGGAAGCTTTGAGGCTGCAAAGAATGTGCAGGTATGTGTGCAATACCCAGCGAACTAAAATCTATTGAAGTGTAATTGCAAACAAGCCCGATCCTGACTCTCCGATCCAAATATTGGTTAAAAATGACACCGTGGGGCCAAAAAATTACAACCCACGGTATTTAGTTTTGTGATATTTGACGACCTCCGTGGTCGAGTGGTTTGCACACCGGTTTTCAATGCATCATCATCTCTTGAGGTCCCGGGTTCGATCCCTGGCTGGGTCAATGTAGAAAATTAACTTTTCAATATTGTCTCAGGTCTGGGTGTGTGTCATACCACCGTTGTTTCCCATTTCCATAACACAAGTGCTATAGCTACTTACTTTGGGATTGGAGCAATGTATGTGATGTTGTCAAATATTTATTTATTATTTATATATTTGCGGTGCAATCAAAGCTACAAATAATTGCGAAAAATTAGTTGTACAAGCAGCAACAGTATTATTTTAACACCAGGGGCCGTACCGGCTAACGAATCGATTTTCATAAAAGTCTGCTGGGTTTCAACTTAAAACAGAGAAATCAAAGTAAGCAATTTCGTTTTGTATTTTTTGTTGACGTGATTCGGAGATATCGATGTTCGTGTGACATCATGAATTTGGGTTCGTCATTTTGGCCCAATTGGGGCTCGATTTATCTGTTTTAATTTGAAACCCAGCAGACTTTTATGAAAATCGATTCGTTAGCCGGTACGGCCCCTGAAAGTATTAAAACAGATGTAACTGCAATAGATTAGTTATTTAGGTGTTAGAAATAATTATCATGCCCTCCTGAGTATGGTATTACATCCATGTCTCAAGAAAAGAAACTTGCCTGCCTCAGATGTTTGTTTTTTACAAACTCCGCCCTTAGAATAATTACACCTAGATAGAACGATAATTCCCTAAAAAGCGCGCTGTCATAAGTGAGGCAATTAAAACAGCCAAAATGGCGCCGGTTTCAGCTTTGTATTGTCAGTGGCGTGCCCAGGCTTACATAGTAAAGCAAGCCGAACCCTCAAATCAAGCAATTTTTTTTTTCAGCTCAATACAAGCAAAAAAACAATGCAATAAACACCGCCCAGCGCCATCTAGACAAATTCATAGATAACTCGCAAAAAACACCAAAAGCACAACCTTAAGGGTTGTGCTTTTTACTTAAATTTTTCATAAATTAGTTCGACGCAAAATGCTAGATGGCGTGACTTTATCAAATTTAATTATTGTGTAATCAAAACTAAATTTCTCGTATAAAATGTGTCACTCATAATAAATATCTAAATCATTTCACAAAATAATAACGTCCCTGCTATACAATTCCAATCCTATCCCCTGCATTCAAAACAAACATTATTGTCGTTCAAATGAAAGACGCAAAACTAACCTTACTTATTTATTTTTATAGGAACAACCATCAATGTAAATGAGTCCACCTACTACAAAATTACGAAACATTGAAGAATATTATATTTCTTTGCAAAATACTCAAACTCAAATGAAAAGGTTTATTACTTACGTTATTTTGTATTTCTCTTGGAATCGACTCGACTCGTAGGTACACTTTCACAGATCACACAACAGTTAATAAACATTTCAATCCATCACAAGGGACCATTATCAATCATTAAACTGAAGTTTGAACTCATTTTTAACATAAAAACACTAATAAAAGCAAAACAATTTTGTTTCAAAACAGCTATCGTCACAGATTGAAGCAATTTCACACTGCTCAGTGCATAGCGCGTACGTGCAGTCTAGCAAACTGTGTTATACTTCAGACGCATGCAGGCTTTTGATCGGCTTCTTATTTCTCATAGAATCTATAGTACGTACAGCAGTATGCATATGATGCGGTAGCAGTTTTGTTAAAGTAAGAAGAGAACGGATATACACAGATCGCAAAGCCCGGTTGCAAGCCAACGAGTGCGAGGGAGATGAAATGCATTTTGTAGGGTTTATTGAGGAAAGTAACGCAGTTTAGCGACTTATCTATCGATCAGTTGTTGTAAAAAAATAATTTGTGGTTATTGATTATTGAAAATTAACATTCGTTAATAATATTGTTTTGTTGTTATTAATTACGATTCATTAATAGTGTAAGTAAGTTATTGTTAGGGCAAGCCGGGCTTTTCGGCTTATATGGGGGTACCGCCATTGTGTATTGTCCATCATTACATAATCAGTATAATTAACAAGGTAGTAAGTATAAAACAGTTTCAATTTAAAGAGGTTAACCTACCTACCTACCCTACCTTAAAGAGGTTAATTATTATATTATTGGATTTTAGTTAAGATTAGGTAACGTATGAAGGATATAAATCTGAGAACTGAGCCATTTTGGCTCAGTATAAGTTGCCTCACTTTGCATACACGGACGCGGCTTCTAGGTGTAATTATTCTAAGACTCCGCCATATGTCCGCCATTGTGTGACGTCACACTTTTACGTTATACTGTTTGTGTTGTGCAGAGAGCTGCGCGGCAAGGAAGCATTGTCGCGTGCGGTGCGCGCGGCGCTGGAGCGCGCGGCGGCGGCACGCGCCCTTGCGCGCGACCCCGACTGGGGCGAGCTGATCGACGCGCCTACGGTGCTGCGTGAGTACTGTCATCATCATATCAGCCGCACGACACCCACTGCTGGGTATAGGCCTCCCCCAAGCATCTCCACGACGATCGGTCCTGCGCTGCCCGCAGCCAGCGGCGCACCGCGACGCACATAGATAGGTTTTTAGGTTTTATGCGGCCAAAATTATTTTAAAAGCTATAACTATTCTAAATGATATAATTGACAATAAAAAACAACTTTCAGATGAAATTTTAAATATATTTCTATGAAAAATCTTGTGTAATTTTCTCTAAACATGCGAAAGTGATTTTTCGGGCATCTCGAGCCTCCTCCGACATTTGGCCTATTGTGAGAAGTGAATTCTCTATTATAGTAGCACCATGTACGAGCTGGCTTCTTACTTTGCATTTTATCGTAGATAAATTAACGGGTGACTAATTTTGTTCCGGATGAGCTAGGAGAACCTACGACCAAAAAGAAAAAATAATAATTTTTGGTACATTTTTCAACATAACTTTTTTTACCCAACCTGTACCTACCTGCAACTGATTTTTATCAGAATCATTAGAAAATAGTATTAAGTATTATGACAAATAATAATTTTACGGCGATCGGAAGCGATAATATAACTAAATTACTTTTGAACAAGCATATTTTTTCAAGAAAACTAAATATGTTTAGAAGCTTTAAAATAAAGTTTTTTTTATTATACTAGGTTAACAATTTTTATAATAAACTATAATATTGACCTGAAGCACTAGAATCCATATTGTTTACTTTGATAACTGTCTTCAAATCAAAAATATTGACGACGAAAAATAGGTCTCTTTAAAAGCGTAAAAAACTAAAGACCTACTAGTCAAGTTCCGACTACTTGCACACGTACTCCGCGCGGGTATCGAAGCCGAGAAGGCCGGTTTATTATCGCCTGTTCTATTGTTAACGTAGAGAGATATTACATTTAGTATTTGTAACTACTTTAAAATTTCAATTTTGGCCGCATAAATAAGCAAAATCTGTCATAGTGACGTTTACCCTCCCGTCGGTCCCCCTTGTGGGGGGCCTACCCACGGAGCGTCGTCCGGTGCGCGCGAGCCATTCCAGAACCGCCCCGCACCAACCAACATCGGTTTTTCTGCTATGTGTCTTCTCGCACTTCAGCTGAGTACAACACATGCCAACAAAGACAGGCCAGTAGAATCGCCAGATTTTTTTATCCTGTAAAAGACAAATGCTCAATTTGGTAAAAAATACGTTAGGTAATCACCCCAAAAAAGGGTAAATTATGTAAAAGTAGAAAACTATCGCTCTAGCGTCATCTACTATGATATTGAGAACTAACCATTGGTAAGTTGCTAACCTGCAAAGTCAAGATAGCACCACCTTCCATTCATTAGAAATTTTGTCTACGCTAACACTAAATTACTCTTCTGATATGCTATGCAGCTCATAAACGTCTTGGCGCATCATGTCCTTTTCTTCAAATGTCCTTTCTCAAAAAGTCCTTTTCTCAAAATGGCCTTTTCTCGAAATGTCCTTTTCTCAAAATGTCCTTTTAATATGCAATATTTTTTAAACAAATACATATTACATTAAAACATGTTTTTAAGAAAACTATGATTATTACAAAAGAAATATACTTGTTTGGTAATTAATACTAAGTTTAATATTAATAATGATAAATAAATAATATTTTTGACTACAAATAAAGAGACTGGTTCATGATTATTATTACTTTTTTTATTTCTGATTCTTTCCATCATATTTCTGCAGTTTTATAACTACATTACTCATTACTTTATAACATTCTTAGACTTAATAAATATTTACATGCATTGCATGTCTGTGTTTTTGATGATAATTTAGATAAGCGACTAAGTAAAAAAGCTTTAATATATTCGTTATGTTAAAAAATAATTGCATATTAAAAAAGGACATTTTGAGAAAAGGACATTTCGATAAAAGGACATTTTGATTGAGAAAATGACATTTTGAGAAAGGACATTCTGAGAAAGGACATTTCGAGAAAAGGACATTATGCGCCAAGACGCTCATAAATAGATGACAAAAGATAAGCTTAGTACTACATACGCTCGAGCAATGCACACAGACACCTGTCTATACTATCCCCGTCAATTGGTAATGCGCTGGAACCTTGTCAAATTAACATACGCATCATCGTCATCCGCAACTAAAAATGACAAAAAACAGTAAAATTCTAATAGGTAATATAATTTATTAATTATTGAATTCTTATTTTCAATAAGAAAGGGTCTAGGAATATGAGAAAATTACAATTGTTTTTCGTTTTTGAGGTTAAAATCATGGCCGCCAGGCGCATTACCAATTGACGCGGATAGTACAACTCTCACCGACCGACGACACTGCGTCACGCACTCGGAACTGTTTTAAGCGTAGCAGAGATTCCGTGTCGGTGAGAGTTGCCTAGCCTATGCTTGCGTTGCTCGAGCGCGCGTAGTACTACCAACAACGTACTAGCACAAAATAAAGAGGACAGAAGTTAGCTTAGTAATTTCTGCCCTTTCTCTATTTTGTGCTAGTACTTACAAATTCCGGCAAACATCTTGACGCTCTTTCGAGGGAGTGGGGATAAGTTCGCGCATGTGCACTTGCGAGCGACCAATAGCCCGCGCCCCTCTCCCGCCGCTCGCGTACCTCACCGCTACGCATACCCAAAATCACAGAATAGATATACTACGTACAGAAAGGACACTCCCCACCCCGCCCTAGAATCAATTACCTCACCCCACCCCACGAGTTTATATGCTTAATCGTGTGCTAATTTAGTCGTATGTTTCAACCGCTGTCAACTTCGTGAAAGGCGGCGTAAATTTAATGCGGGCGCCAGACTCCTGTGTGATTCACGGCGTGAATTCACGCTGTAATTTTGCCGTTAAGTCGGCGCGAAGACTATGACCCACCACACTCGCTATCGTTCATAGTTTACTTCGCAAGCTCGTCGAGAATGGACGCCGAATTATGCACTGCTATCTTTGTGTTTAACATCCTATAAAATGGGTTCGTCATGATAACACTCAATCAACACAAATTCCTGCTCGTTCGTCCAAGTGACGCTCATTTTGACGCACCGTACTCCGCAAATAAATAAACAACCTCACGGCACGGTACCGTTTTCACACGCGTGCGTTCGCACCCACAGTGCGTTCGCGATGCTAAACACAAAGATAGCAGTGCATAATTCGGCGTCCATTCTCGACGACCGCGCTAACTAAACTGTGAACGATAGCGAGTGTGGTGGGTCATGCTTTTCACGCCGACTTCACGGCAAAATTACAGCCATCCTCGATGATTACAGCGTGAATTCACGCCGTGAATCACACAGGAGTCTGGAGCCCGCATAACTTGCAAAACGCAAAGCAAAACAATTTAAAATCAAATCTCTCATGGAAACATTCCTTAAAACCCCTAAATACATATTTATTGTTAAAATGGTGAAAAACCAATAAGTACTATTGCCGGTGAGCCGATTTTTTCTAATATTTTTCATTATTTATTCATCTCAATAAGTACTATATTTATTTGAGTGTGTAAGGCGACATGATTCCCATATAGATCCCTAGCTATATACACACAGTTGCGCGCGTATATTACGTCTGTTTAGTGACTGTGTAAGAAGTAGTTATAACGGAGCGCTTGTATGGAATGTCCGGGGTGAGTCAAAATACGCGTTCTGCGCACTCCCCATCCGATTTCAAGATGTTTGCCGGCTACTGTACCTACCTACAATCAATCAATTTCTTTTTACAGCCTCATCAAAGTTCCAGCTAGCTCTCACAGCTCCCGACTTCGCTCAGCATCGAGTTGACGATCTCTTCAAAGCTTTAGGGCCAATCGCCGTCTTTTCAGCGAAACGCCATTGGAGCGCGCCAAGACTCGTCCAACTACAAAGAAACAACGAGAAGCGCCGAGACTCTTCTAGAAGAATCCGAGCCGACTACTCAGAAGAAGTGAAAAAGAGAAACGAAAAAAGAGATCGGTCAGAAGACAACAGCACTTACTACAACCAAATAATAAGGAGTGATGAGAAATACACAGATGATTACGAGAAAAAGAAACTAAATAGGGTCATGAAACAAAATGGCGTTTACATCAACAGTTACAATAACAACAATTACGATTACCATCCAAAAGTTTTAGATTACGACTCAAAATATGAGTATAGAAGTAAAAACGAAAGTTTCGTTAAGTCTTCAACGGAAAATGGTTTGAATAAGTTGGATAGTTATGTTAATGGGAAAGTGAGGAATGGGAGTGGAAATGGGAGGGAGAAGAGGAAAAGTGAGCTGAGGAGAGCTGCGAGTGAATATAATGTGGCTAGTAAGACTGATGATGGAGGGTTCGGGTTCTCTGTGAGGGGGGATGCGCCTGTTGTCATCGCGGGGGTGGAAGTCAACTCTTTGGCTGATGTAAGTTTATGAAAAATGACAACCCGGGTACTTATTGAGTGCATTCCAACAGACTAATCGCTGAGTCATCAATCACCATAATATACGTTTTAGCCATGGAAAGTTAAAAGTTTTAATGTTTAATTTTATTACTTTCCATGGCTAAAATGTTATGGCGATCAATGACTCAGCGATTAGTGTGTTGGAATGCACCTAGTGAATAATTTTCGAAATCTATCGCAATCGCTTTCATTTGACAGATGAACGCTAGTCAACAATAAAATTGTTTTGTCTTTGTTTAGGAGATTTAAATATAATCAGAATTTTAACTGGTCCGAAAAGGAGTACATATTTATTTTGATGCTTGTTTCAATAAAATGCTAATTCCATCTCTTTTGTACAGATCGGTGGAATGCGAGAAGGCGACTTCATAATCTCTATCGGAGACAAAGACGTAAAGTGGAGTTCCCATGAAGAAGTAGTAAGGCTGATCCAGCAGGCTGGAGACACCCTCACCATGCGCCTCGCCACGCCCATGGACAAGACAATGCTCAAGGTACCTATAGTATAAACACAGAAAGTGACGCGTTGCCACTCTCTCTAAGGTATAGTATAATCGCAGAAGTTGACGCTTTGCCACTTTCTCTAAGCCAGGATATAGTATAATCGCAGAAGTTGACGCTTTACCACTTTCTCTAAGCCAAGGTATAGTATAATCGCAGAAGTTGACGCTTTATCACTTTCTCTAAGCCAAGGTATAGTATAATCGCAGAAGTTGACGCTTTACCACTTCCATAGCAACTTTCCCTACGCTCCGCCCACACGCGCGTTATTCTAAAATTACACGGTTCATTTTTGAATGAATTAACCAAATTAAGTGTGTAACAAGTGTTCAATATCATTGCTCAACAGATTTTTCCTACATTTTCAACCAAAGTGAATCAATTCGGTTGAACCGTGTAATTTCAGCATTATGCCAATGTGACAAAGTAGTGAAGTGGTGCTCTCACGAGGAGTTGGTGTATTGGAGACACCCTCACCATGCGCCTCGCCACGCCCATGCTCAAGGTATAGTATAATCGCAGAAGTTGACGTTTTGCCACTTTGCAAACAACAGGCTTTGAACGGTTTTCCAGAACTTTTACTAAGAGGTCTCACTCCGGGGTTAGACTTGTATATTAGCTCGTGGCTGACTCAGACAGCCAGCGCACGAGGGATGTCACCGCGCCAACGCGCTGTCTGCGAGCGATGAGCGGCGAACGACACGAGTCACTCAGTCAAACGCTGAATGCGAAAGTGCACTCCATGTTTAGCTTCGTTTTTGTATTAACGCATACCTACGAAAGTTTTATTTAAATTTAAGAGGGTTTATGCAGCATACTAGCGCCGCCAATAAAAATTAAACAAAGTGCTTCAATAAAAACGAAATGGTGAATTGTGTTCTTTTAGTGCACTCCGAAGAAGCGAAAAGTGGCAACTTTCTCAATAAAACTCCATTAAACTAAACGACAGGCTAGAATTTCTCCACTTTTCGCTTTTGGTATTTTTGGCTATTGAGAAAGTGGCCGAAGAAGCTTTGTGGTACATACTTTTTGTCCATTAAACTTTAACCGATAAAAAGTGCCACAAAGCTTCTTCGTAGAGCATTATACTACTTATACAACGTGTTACAAAATAACCCCTAATGCCGAATACGGTAGATAGGGACCGTCAAATTGAATAACTTTTACTATGGGACCAACTCTGAAATCGTGAAGATAAATCAGCTGTTTCATACATTTGATATTTTCTTTATTAATATTTTTGGTTTCGCGATTTCAGAGTTGGTCCCATAGTAAAAGTTATTCAATTTGACGGTCCCTATCTACCATATTCGGCATTAGGGGTTATTTTGTAACACGTTGTAGAGAATTTTCATTTCCTCATCCAGGCGTCCCCCGAAGCCCCACGCCAGTCGAACTCAAACCAAGGCTCGGTGTCCGCCGCGTCGACGGCGTCCAGCGGTTCAACCGCCGTCACCGCGCGTTCGTCCGCGCGCCGCCCGCCATCTTGGAACCCGTTCCGACGCCACACCACGCGGGAGAACAGCTCGCATCGCGGCTCGCACACTAGCAACGTCATATTTAGATAGAGGGCACTCATCGCGGTTACTTTGGCACAAAAACTCTTAACAGCCGTTACGGCGCGTTCCTCCGCGCGCCGCCCGCCATCTTGGAACCCGTTCCGACGCCACACCACGCGGGAGAACAGCTCGCATCGCGGCTCGCACACTAGCAACGTCATATTTAGATAGAGGGCACTCATCGCGGTTACTTTGGCACAAAAACTCTTAACAGCCGTTACGGCGCGTTCCTCCGCGCGCCGCCCGCCATCTTGGAACCCGTTCCGACGCCACACCACGCGGGAGAACAGCTCGCATCGCGGCTCGCACACTAGCAACGTCATATTTAGATAGAGGGCACTCATCGCGGTTACTTTGGCACAAAAACTCTTAACAGCCGTTACGGCGCGTTCCTCCGCGCGCCGCCCGCCATCTTGGAACCCGTTCCGACGCCACACCACGCGGGAGAACAGCTCGCATCGCGGCTCGCACACTAGCAACGTCATATTTAGATAGAGGGCACTCATCGCGGTTACTTTGGCACAAAAACTCTTAACAGCCGTTACGGCGCGTTCCTCCGCGCGCCGCCCGCCATCTTGGAACCCGTTCCGACGCCACACCACGCGGGAGAACAGCTCGCATCGCGGCTCGCACACTAGCAACGTCATATTTAGATAGAGGGCACTCATCGCGGTTACTTTGGCACAAAAACTCTTAACAGCCGTTACGGCGCGTTCCTCCGCGCGCCGCCCGCCATCTTGGAACCCGTTCCGACGCCACACCACGCGGGAGAACAGCTCGCATCGCGGCTCGCACACTAGCAACGTCATATTTAGATAGAGGGCACTCATCGCGGTTACTTTGGCACAAAAACTCTTAACAGCCGTTACGGCGCGTTCCTCCGCGCGCCGCCCGCCATCTTGGAACCCGTTCCGACGCCACACCACGCGGGAGAACAGCTCGCATCGCGGCTCGCACACTAGCAACGTCATATTTAGATAGAGGGCACTCATCGCGGTTACTTTGGCACAAAAACTCTTAACAGCCGTTACGGCGCGTTTCTCTGCGTGCCGCCCGCCATCTTAGAACCCGTTTCGACGCCACACCACGCGGGAGAACAGTTCGCATAGCAACGTCATATTTAGATAGGGGGCACTCATCGCGTTTACTTTGGCACAAAAACTATCGACAGCCGTCACCGCGCGTTCCTCCGTTCGCCGCCCGCCATCTTGGAACCCGTTCCGACGCCACACCACGCGGGAGAACAGCTCGCATCGCGGCTCGCACACTAGCAACGTCATATTTAGATAGAGGGCACTCATCGCGGTTACTTTGGCACAAAAACTCTTAACAGCCGTTACGGCGCGTTTCTCTGCGTGCCGCCCGCCATCTTAGAACCCGTTTCGACGCCACACCACGCGGGAGAACAGCTCGCATAGCAACGTCATATTTAGATAGGGGGCACTCATAGCGGTTACTTTGGCACAAAAACTCTTGACAGCCGTTACGGCGCGTTCCTCCGCGCGCCGCCCGCCATCTTGGAACCCGTTCCGACGCCACACCACACGGGAGAACAGCTCGCATCGCGGCTCGCACACTAGCAACGTCATATTTAGATAGGGGGCACTCATAGCGGTTACTTTGGCACAAAAACTCTTGACAGCCGTTACGGCGCGTTCCTCCGCGCGCCGCCCGCCATCTTGGAACCCGTTCCGACGCCACACCACGCGGGAGAACAGCTCGCATCGCGGCTCGCACACTAGCAACGTCATATTTAGATAGGGGGCACTCATAGCGGTTACTTTGGCACAAAAACTCTTGACAGCCGTTACGGCGCGTTCCTCCGCGCGCCGCCCGTCATCTAGGAACCCGTTCTGACGCCACACCACGCGGGAGAACAGCTCGCATCGCGGCTCGCACACTAGCAACATCATATTTAGATAGGGGGCACTCATCGCGGTTACTTTGGCACAAAAACTATCGAGTTACTTCTCGACAGCCGTTACCGCGCGTTCCTCCACGAACTAAACGTATGTTAATGACGGCGCGGCGTGCAAGCGATTTTTCCTTAAGAGTGGTAAAGCGGAAATGTTGTCGATAGTACGCTTATAGGAAATCTTAGTTCCATTTACGCAGCTAGATAGCGCTGTACTTTAAATACAATTTGAGATTTGTGCTCGCTACGAATTTGATTCGCACTCGATAGTTTTTCGTACCTAAGTACGAAAAATCTCTAATAAAAAAAGTCAAAGTCGCCGCCTAATCCAGATGAAAGCGTATGCTAAAATGCAGCGTGAAGCAGAGCAAACTTTATAATGCATTGAAAAGGCTAAAAGATTATTTAAGAGACATTATACTACTGGTAAATTCATCATATACGTGACATGACGTCTCTTAAAAGCCGGCCACATACAAAAGGAATCCCGATTCGGAATTCTGAAATGGAATCATTCCGAACGCAGCTAAATCCATACAAATCTATGCACCTACCACACACATACGTGATAATTACGTACGAATTTTTCATACATTATCGATATTCCATTTCGGAATTCCGAATCGGGATTGCGTCTGTATGTGACTGGCTTTATTACATTATAAAAAATGCACTTAAGTTCCATCAGCGATCGCTAGATGGCGTTGTTTTATATTTCCATTGAAGAATTTGTAAATATATTTGCATAAAGTTCACAAAGTCATGTAAAATAGTGTATTAGTATTAGCGTTATTTTCGAATACAATTTCACATTCCATACATACTTAAATGTAACGATTCCCTCCTATTTCGATGAATAAGTAACCAGTAACGCCATCTGTTGGCTAATTGTAGTTTCTTAGTTAAACATAGTGGAAAAATCTATCGCATCCTACTTATATAGCAGCTATTTGTATTTTAGGTTCCTAAAAATATTATTAGGGTAAGGGACCTTAATTTTTGGCTATGATATCCCAAAGTGTTGAATTAGTTATGTATTCATTTCCTTGAAATGTTTAACAAATGCAAATTGTTATTTTACTTAAATTGTAATGATGTTTGAATCGCAAGATTACAACCTGGCCAAGTTAACTCGACACCTGAGTTAAAATCAACATTTTCTTATTAATCGTTCACATATTGTGCTGCAAGTGTTCCATGTTCTATCATTCCACTATCATATTGCCTGTTTAATCTAAACTAGGGGTCTCCAAACTACGGCCCGCGGGCCAGCTGTGGCCCGCGAGCACCATCAATTCGGCCCGCGAAACCGGGCAAACATACTGTAATTTACAGTTAGCTAGGTCCTTGGGACTTCGTGGAGGAGTTAGTCTGGCACTTAGGCTAAAAGGTATGTTACCTGTTAAGGTGTGTTATTAATGGTTTAGTTAGATTCTAACTAAACCATTAATAACACAGCCATTAAAGGATGGGCCGTACCGGCTAACGAATCGAACTTCGAAAAGTCTGCCGGGTTTCAAATTAAAACAGATAAATCGCGCCCCAATTGGGCCAAAATGGCGAACCCTAATGGGGAATGTCCGAAAAAAATCAAATTGGCTGAATATTTTTCTATAGGTAGGAATAAGGTCCCTTAGTAATAGAAAAAAGTTTCAGAATTTTCGGTTGGGTAAAAAAGTTTTTAAAAATCAAAGTCTCTTCGACTTCACAAATGTATAAAAGTAACAGCAGAATGGAGATTATACCTTTGCCGCTAACTGCCACAAAGACAACACGTATTAAAAAAAAAAAGTTTTGACATTTTGTCTTGAAACTTTTTTTTTAATACCATGTTGTGGTTGTGGCATGTGTTGGCAAAGGTACAATCTCCATTCTGCTGTTACTTTCATACATTTGTTAAGTCAAAGAGACTTTGATTTTTTGAAATTTTTTCACGAAACCGAAAATTTTGAAAATTTATTCTATTACTAAGGGACCTTATTCCTACCTATAGAAAAATATTCAGCTAATTTGATTTTTTTCGGACATTCCCCATTCATGAGGTCACATAAACATCAATATCTTCCAAATAACTTCAACAAATAGTACAATACGAAATATATCTGTTTTAATTTGAAACTCGGCAAAATTCCCTCGGCCCCAGACCATAAAGTCGTCTCGTGTGGGAAAAAATCATTTGAGCTATGCCAAGTTAACTTGACCGGCGGGTCTACCGCCTAACTCTATTGCTTTGACTCTGGCTTTGGTTTATGACGTCAGTGCACTGTCCGTCCTTGTCATTGTGTTATGATATGACAAGGACGGATAGAGCATAGCTATCGCTTTGAGTTAGGCGGTAGGGTCCCGGGTTATATGTTCTGGTTGGCTTATCTAAAAATAATAAGACACATCTTCACGCGGCTTCAGTTTTTTGATGCGATCGCATTGTCTATGGTAATAATGGATAGCACAGAGTAAAATGACTACTCCTTGGTTGGCAGCATTAGTTTTTGACTGTCACTTTTTTATTTAAAAAAGTTATGCACAGTTGTTTGGAATAGTTAAATCAAATTAATTTAAATTGTACTTAAGTAGTTGAGTTGAGGCAGGTACTTATTCATATCAATAATTGTTTTTAATGTATGATTTAAGTAAGTATGTATTTTGTTCAACACAATTTGTAAATTGTCAATTTGTCATACTTCGTAAGAGTTTTTTTGTGTTTAGTGCAATTAATGGGGTACTAAATATTAAAGGTATTTTTATATGCTCAAGTATATTTTACCAAAATAACTGATAAACAAGTACCCTATTGATTTAAGATCAATAATTTTGGTTGTGATTGACAGAATAAGTTATTTTTTTAAGGTTTAATCACAGCCGAAAATGTTGAAATATAGGTAGTGTAGTAGAACTTACCTAACTATATTTTTGAATATTAACTGAATTTAGTTGTGTTTATAAATTAATGTAGAACATGTATAGCAATGTAAAAAATTAAGTCACAATATTATGTTATATGACTGTATAAAGTATGATAATACCTAAGTAAATATCTATATATTTGAAGATCAATAAAGTTTACATAAAGGAAACATACCTTATAATGTTGTTTTGAATAAAAAGATTATTCCAAATAATGTAGCCATGATATTTCAATTTCCGATCATATGATTTTAAATGAGGGCTGTTCACAATGACAAAAAACTGTAGGTTCGATAGATGGCGTTGATAAAAATGTAATGATCTGTGATTTTTTTACTAAGCTTCGAAGAGTAGCCTGCTCGGGCGGGCAGGCAGATTTAACCCTAAAATGTTTCTGTTTGGTAAGATGTCAGCCAGCAAGCGCCTTGCCTCCTTGGTACAGGCCGTTTATTTTGAAAAGCCAATTTTGACACTTCTTTTTCCATCAACGTCATCTAGTGAGGCAAATAGTTTTTTTAATGTCACTGAAAAGTTGTACTTTTGAACCCTCGTGATGCTCCACAGATTAAAATATTATTAAACTGTGATGCTGTAATGCAGCGGTTCCCGAAATCTTTTGGCTACGGAACCTTTTTTGGTTCACCGTTTTTGGGCGCAACCCTAGCCAAGTAACAAATTTTTGCGTGAAATCACACAATACTGAGTCTTTGGCTTGGTGTTCGCATCTTGTTAAGTATTGTTTTAGTTTGAAAGAAGGACTTTTTAAGATAAAAATATTTATTTGGTTAGAATAAAAAAAAAGGTATTTTACTAAACCCTTGAATTTTCGCGGAACCCCCGAGAGCCTCTTACGGAACCCCAGGGTTCCACGGACAGAACACCATTCGAGAACCGCTGCTCTAATTCAACCCCTAAACCAGTGGTTCTTAACCTTTTTAGGTGGCGACCCAAAGTAGAAATATATTTGAAGTCCGCGACCCTAATCCTAACATTTTATTTTATTTTCCAGTGATAGGTATTAAATTAGCGATTAGGAGCGATGCTTGACAAGCACGTGGGTATCACGTGATTGATTACCGTGGCCTATCAAAGGTAGGCCACGCCACGTCAGGCCCTGTCCTAATTGGCCATCGGTCGTGCGATGGTGCGTCCGTCCGATGAAACTGGTCGTGTGACCGTGCAATCAAACCTAGTGATATCTATTGAATGTCCTAATTGACGGTCGCGCGATCATGCGATGCGTCTATTGTTCAGTTTCATCGCACGATGCTATGCTATACTTGACCCTTGACGACAAGCTATACTTCACCTTTTAGGAGGTGAATGCATTCCAGCAGACTTATCGCTGAGTCTTCTATCGCCGGAGGCGATGGCTACCACAGAAGAAATAATCACTACGTTTTGCAACCTGAGCAAAAAGGGGTCAATGGCTACACGCGTGGTAAATACTTTGATCCTGCCTGCCTAGCATGACCGATTTATATCGCGTGATATAGTTGAGTGTCGATAAAATGCTATATCACGCGATATAAATCGGTCATGCTAGGCAGGCTGATGGATAGGATGCTATATCACGCGATAAAATATCGTGTTTTGATGGTCATGCTAGGCCTACAGTATTTAATCAGGGGTCTATTTCATAAAAGAATGAAAAAATACAGTAGTGTCCGACCAAAACTGGAATTCCGACCGAAACCGAAACCGAACTTTCGGTCCTGCCCCCCTAGCCAAAGTAAAATTTGCAAATTTTCGTTATCGCTTCGCTTTCGAAACATGTATGGATTTGACGTTTTAAAATTTGAATGTTAACGAAACCTTATGTCAATCCCATACATGTTTCGAAAGCGAAGCGATAACGAAGATTTGCCAATGTTACTTTGGCTAGGCCCTCTGGTTCCAGTTTCGGCCGAAACCGAAACCGAAACTTATTTTTACACATTAAGCTGACGTATTTTTTACACGTTCATGGTTGGTTGGTGGTGTGGATGGAAACACTAGTCGAGTTTCATACAAACGAGATAATTTTGAAGCCTTGACAACAAAAAATAATCAAATAATCAATATGTTAAACTTACTTTTATAAATCAACTTTTTTAATCAATATAATTTATTGTTTAACAATAGTCGTAGAACTAGTTATTTCTTGTGTTTTACCGTACGCGTACTACCTGTCCAAATAGACTATTGACAAAGGTTTTGACACTCTTGCGCAGTCAGAAGAAAAGTTTCGAGATCAATCTTGTAACTGAAGGTGTACACATTAAAACACGTAATATATCAACTCAACACAATCGCACCGATTCCCGTTGGCTGGCGAACTCCGAAGTTAGCCGATTGACACACGACAATTCACGAAAACCGAGTTTCGGTTGAGCCGAAAGTTTCGGCCAATATTTGGCCGAAACCGAAACTGTGGCCGAAACTAGATTTTCTTGCCGAAACCGAAACCGAAACTTCGGTCGGTCACTAAAATACAGTAATTTACCATAGTAGAGTAGCAGTATATTAGATTATTTTTTTATGAGCCCAGTCCTTTTTTGGCTCAGACCAAATAAAAAAGGGAAGACGGAGTCTTCCAAGCAATGCACTGAAGCCAGTTTTTTTATGCATTAGTGTGTGAGCCGGTGTTGCCATAGTAATTCATATTACCTCAATGTAATAAGAATAACGCGTTATGAAATAATAACGTTATATCACATATTAGAATCAAAACGCTATATCACGCGATATAAATCATTTATGCTAGGCTGGATTCAAGAGATCATAATACGGCACCAAGAGGGGTATTACAAGCTCCTAAAACTTGTCAGTTTTCTGAATGGCTATCAATGCGTCTCTTTTATTACTGATAAAAGAGACGCAGACGATGATAGCCATTCAGGCATTCTGACTCGAGGTGTGGACTTGTGAGGTGACGGCTACACGCCTGGTACTGTGATCCATCAGTATTTAATCAGGGCCTATTTCATAAAAGATTAGTTTAGAATTATTACAGATTAGAATTATGTTTCTTATTAATTATAAAACATAATTTTACCCCAATAAACTACTACTATGGTAAATTACTGTACTTTTTCATTCTCTTATGAAATAGACGCCTGATAAAATAATACTGATGGATCACAGTATTCACCACGCGTGTAGCCGTCATTTACCTAATGATAGATAGATAAAGTGAGCTTCTCAAAGGCCTGCATGCAGGGCTGTGAGTAGCCCGCTTTAAAAGTAGTAGCGGAAGTAGCAAGGAAATAGGAAAAATGTAAAAAATAAAACTACAGAATAATTAAAGTTTCGTGTATTTAAAGCGAAATGTTTGTCCTGACATGTTAGGCTTTTTGTGTCAGCATTCCGGCCGGACATAGAAAAGTCAGGCTCTTTTGGATTATTCACATTATAGAAAACAAATCTTATAAATTAGCTTTAATACCGGGTGTAACAAGACCCTCAACGAAGCCGAGGTCTACGTATTCTGCCCATCATCAGGACCATTTCTGTTCAAAATTATTGCTGGGAAACGATTTTCATTTTTGGTGTTAAAAAAGCATTGCATACATTACCACGCAATGTAACGCGGACAAAAGACCGCGCCTGCGAGTGAATGCTACACAGCTGCGTGCGGCCTAGTTGAAAGGCAACGTTTATGTGCGTGCTCATGAAATACATTGAGTGATGACGTTTTGAAGCCATTGTTTGTTACGAAATACTAAAAATTTTCATAATGTTTCTGTAGACAAAAATTTGGAAATAACGAACAAAATAAGATTTCATAAAAAAAAATAAAAAAAAAATTACTTTGACCTTCAATAACTTCGTAGGTATTAGTTTCCCAGGTATAGTCTAAAAGACAAAAATGATCCTGATGATGGGCGGAATGCGTGGACTTCGGCTTCGTTGAGGGTCTTGTTACACCCGTTATATTTATTTTTCTTACAAGTCTGCATTGAAGTCGGCCCGGTAAATGGTAACAGACATAGACAAACAAACAAACAACCTCTAAGGCGACGGCTACACGCTCTGGCTTTGGTTTATGACGTCAGTGCACTCTCCGTCCTTGTCATCGTGTTATGTGCCTAGTTCCAAATCACGCCAACAGCACTGTTAGCGTATAATCCATTAAATGAAGTAGGTACACAAATACCCTATTTGTATAATATTTTGTGACTATTTAATTTGGTCGGATACGCGCTAACAGCGCTGTGAGCGTGATTCGGAACGCGGGGATGATATGACAAGGACGGATAGAGCATAGCTATCGCTTTGGCTATCGCTTTGAGTTAGGCGGTAGGGTCCCTGGGAGTAAAATTAAAAAAAAACCTACCTAGTTGAATAGCGCCATATATCAACATAAAAATAAACAAATTCTCAGCTGTCAGAAAACCGCTCATTATGTTTTATCATTATTAAGAAATAATTCTACCCTAATAACAACAATGGTAAATTGTTGTAGTAAATTTACTATTTTTTATGAAATAGGCCCCTGATTAAATACAGATGGATCACAGTATTTACCACGCGTGTAGCCGTCGCCTAACCCCAATCGCATATACCGCCTCCGTTCCGTTCCGTCCGTGTCGTGGGTAAAAACACTCCAGAAACAGAAATAATTAACGCGTTATTTTTAACAAGAAACAAATAACGTTATGTTACGTTCCATGTTACCCAATAATAGGTTTAAACTATAACGTCTGGCATGGCAACATTGGCAACACTTGTTGAGGTTTTGTGTTTCAAGTAATACCTTAATGTTTATATTTAAAATTAGTGAAAATATTAGTTTCCAATTTTACTTACGTGTGAAATGTGATGCCATCCTGCTTTTTATGTGTTGAAGATTGACTTTTACACCCTTTCACTACACAATTCGGCATTTTCGTTGGTGAATTTATATTTTATTAGTACGTCCTTGGTACGTCCGCTTCGCACGGTGGCTGTTAAGAAAAGGCATAGTTTCGTTATATGTGTGTGCGTGTAACTGTGTATGTACATGCCAAGGCATAGTTTTACCGGCTTCACTGCTGCGTTCTATGAAGACTCCGTCTTCCCTTTTTTATTTGGTCTGAGTTTTTTGGAAACAAATACTGGGTTGCGTTCAGTGGCTTAGAGTGCAGTTATTTGGTTACATTTTAACTCACTCTAAGGTTCGGAACGCCCAAGAACTTTAACTGTCTTATTGAGAGTGCGTTCGTTAAACTAGGTCCAAAGTTAACATGGCGTTAGACTGCGGACTAACGTCATTTTAGAGCAAATCGTATTCAGAGTGACAGTTTAACGTTTAGTCCCACCGTTTAAGGATTAAAAGGTGCATTGTGATTGGTTTACAAGCATTAAACCAGGGGTGCGATTGCATAAGGTAATCGTATTCGTTTGAAAGTTCATATCGTATTCCATCGGCTGCAATTTCTATGGGATGACATATATTATGATACAATATGAACTGTCAAATGAATACGATTGACTTTACCGCAATCACCTATCAGGTTTTGTTAGAACAGTCTTGCACCCCAGTTTTGTGAAACATCTCTGTATAAGACAGTTTATGTCATTAATTGTACAAAGTGTTCTTTTTCCATTTGGAATACGAATAATTTAAAGGAACTTTCCTTTATTCTAAATCAAATAAAATCCGTTTTCTGAGGATCTACTATTATTATTTTAAAAATTAGACAAAAACATCAATACACAACATCATGTCAGATGAAATTGACATTATTTTCTCTATACTTCGTCAGAGCATTTTTTCAACCACCGATTTTGATGGTTAAAAAGTTGCAACGCTCTGACGTTTGGAACGGGAAAGTTGTGTAACTCTAGAAACATACTATTGTGTTGTGTCGTGTCGCGATCTGTCGCGTATCGGTTTCATACATTTAGTATGACTAGAAACACACTATTGTGTTGTGTTGTGTTGTGTCGGCATCTGCTGTGGCGCGGATCGCTCGGCTGCGATTGCAACAGAACCCCCACCACCGATCTGTCGCGACACAACACAACACAATAGTATGTTTCTGGCATTCTATTGGTATCTGTCGCTGGCGGCGGATGCTCGCAATACGCGCATTGTAATTTTGATTTGACTCAAAGATGAAGATTTAATAGAACTTGTGCGTCAACGTAAAGTGTTGTATGATACCAAATGCAAAAATTATAAAAATCAGTTTATCAGAGCTGCTGCTTGGGAAATAGAAAATTATTTATTGCATGAATGTGGTACAACAGGATCTTAATTAAATACATTAGGTACAATGCACATTCGCCCAGATAGGCATGCAACATATTAAATATAAATTAAACTAATGATAATTCTAATTCCAATAATAATATATAAATTAATCATGTCAATATCATAATTATGTCACATTCATTAATTAAAATATTCGTTTAAATTATAAAATCATTTTTCTATTAGCCACTTACGTAGACTTATTATGAACAAATTAGAGGGCAGTTGTCTTATCGCTACAGGAATGTGGTTATAGACCTTGATTGTCATGATGTAACAATTTTTACCATAAAAAGAACTTTTATGTTGTGGAAGTAACACGCGATGCAAGTCTCTAGGGCGAAGTCTCGGATTTACTCTATCGGTTGGTGGGAAAAGTTCTGGGTTATTCCTAACAAACGCTCTTAGGATACGCTAAGGAACGCTTGTAGGATATATAGTCCTGTTAAAGTTAATATTCCCAAATCTACGAATAAGGGCCGACAAGATTCTAAAGGACCGACACCACAAATCGACCGTACGCATTTCTTTTGAAGGACGAAAGCTCTTTTTACATCTGGAGAATTTCACCATAATATCAGACCGTACCTCAATATTGACGAGACGTATCCGTGATACGCAGTCAAAGCTACCTTTTTTCCAGCTATATTTCTCAGTCGTTTGAGCGCATAGACGTATTTGCTCAATCTATTGCATATGTCTTTTACGTGAGATTTCCAATTACAGAAACGGTCGAGCATAATACCTAGAAATTTCGTTTCGTTCATTTCTTCCAATTCATGACCCTGGCAAATAATTTTTGGATTCAAACGAATTGTCTGGTAATTTGAAAACTGGACGAAGGTCGTTTTGGAGCTGTTGACACTAAGCCCATTCTGATCAAGCCATTTGCATACTCCTTCCACAGTGGCATTAAGTGCAGCGTCATAATCAATGGCTTTATCGGTATGGGGTACAACTACCGATATGTCATCGGCAAATAAAATTGTTTTGTTGTTTATAACCTTGGGCAAATCATTAATGTATAATATAAAGAGAAGTGGCCCCATTACACTTCCTTGGGGAACACCATATTTGTTGTGTACGAAGGGTGACCTGTGCGAATTAACTTCTCCGTTACTACTTATTTTATTTATTTCTACGCATTGCATCCTATTTGATAGATAACTAGTTATCCACTGTAAGGCTGGACCCCGAATGCCATATTTTTCACATTTGGCCAATAGTATTTGGTGATCCACCATGTCAAAAGCCCTACTCATATCAAAAAAGATAGATACAACGGGAATTTTTCGATCAACATATTCTGTGACGTATTTAATTATTAAGTACGCCGCAAGAGTTGTCGATTTATTTCGCTGAAACCCATTTTGCTCATCTGCTATGACTCTAAACTTTTCAAAAAATTCTTTAAATCTAGCCGCCATTAACTTTTCGAAAATCTTAGATAACACAGATATTAACGTTATGGGACGATAATTTTTTATGTCTTTTTTATTATGTCTTTTATGTAACGGCCGTATAATAGACTTTTTAAGTGCTTCTGGAAACACGCCCAGAGAAAATGACAAATTGACAAGAAAGCACAATACAGGAGCCAAAAGATCGGAACATAATTTAAGTATGTGTGTTGGTAACCCATCATAACCAACGGATGCAGTGTTATTCAAAGATTTTGTTATTTTAATCACTTCCTGCTCTGTGCATGGCGTCAAAAACAAACTATTTCCTAAAGACTCAATATTACGTGTTTCTACTATGGACGATTGTCTTATGTCATCGGTCAAACTCATAAAATAATTACTAAATGTCAGGGCTATGTCATGGGGGTCGGTCAATATTTTATTATCATATTCTATACTATCAATTTGATTGTAACAATTTATTTTGTCAGTTTTATCGCCAATTATATTCCAAATAGCCTTACTCTTATTTTTGGATTTACTAATTATTTTGTTGTTATTTATACATTTTCTTAGTAGTTTCGTGTATTCCTTAAATTTATGTCTATACTCTACTTCTTTGTTTTTGTGGGAAAGCCACCTTAACTCACGTTTTTAGCACTTGATACTTTGATTCCTTTTGAGAGCCATTTTGGTTTAGAATTATTTGCTGTAACTTTGACTTTTATCTCGGGAAAAAACAAGTTATAGTTTAAGCATATATCTTCATGAAAACTATTAAAAGCATCATTCAAGTTAAGTTCATTTTTATAAACATCACTCCAACTAAGGCTTGATAGGCATTCCTTAAACTTATTTATATTTTCATTACGGAAATCTCTAACCTTTTTATACCAATATTTTTGTCTCTGTTGATTGTTCGCGACACTAAATTGCAAGGTTTGTCCCGTATCGTGATCTGAGAGATACAAAGAGTGAACCTGGCCAACCGCTTTTCCAATATTACTTGCAAAGTGGTATATACAGGACAAGAGCCTTGTAGGAACCTGAATATGAAGAGTCATATTGTATGTTGCTAATAAAGATTTCAAATCCGCAGAATTATTGTTGATTTTTAGGGTGTCGATATTCAAATCACCTGCAAGAATGATTTTTCTCTTACCATACTTAGTCAATCTGTGAAGCAACTGATCCAAAGACGTCATGAATTTAGTCAAATTAGACCTAACAGGAGTTCTATACAAGCAAACCAATATACAGTCGAACAAAGGGATGTCAAGTTATCTGTCAATTTGTTATATGTCAAAGAATAGTTTGTAGGTTTCTTTTTATCGTTTTTTTATAAGTAAACAAATAGATATACAACGTGTTACAAAATAACCCCTAATGCCGAATATGGTAGATAGGGACTAACAAACTAAACAATTTTTAATATGGGACTAACTCTGAAATTGCGAAAAAAAAAATCAGCTGTTTTATACATTTAGATATTTTTGTTATTATTTTTGTACGAAACAGCAGATTTTTTTCGTTGTAAGTATTGTTATTGTACTGAATTTCATATGATTTTTTTTCTTGATTTTAAATCTCTGATAGCAGTGAATGTAAAAAAGAATGACTCCGCCCGATATTTCAGATTCAGCGACGGAAATGACTCATAATTAAGGTACCTAACTAAATACAAGCAGTCTCTCTCTTTTTTCTAAGTAGGTTGGTAAATACCTACTTACTGATTTAGTTTACATAATTATTTTTTATTTCTTAATGTTAGGTAGGTACAGTGTTTTATTTTAATTTTTCTTTTTGAACTTGTGCGTCAACGTAAAGTGTTGTATGATACCAAATGCAAAAATTATAATCATCAGTTTATCAGAGCTGTTGCTTGGGAATAGTTTGTAGGTTTTTTTATTTGTTTTTTATAAGAAAACAAATAGATATACAACGTGTTACAAAATAACACCTAATGCCGAATATGGTAGATAGGGACCATGAAACTAAACAACTTTTACTATGGGACCAACTCTAAAATGACAAAAAAATCTGCTATTTCATACAAAAATAACGAAAATATATTTTTTTCCCCGATTTCAGTGTTGGTTCCATAGTAAAAGTTGTTGAGTTTTATGGTCCCTATCTACCATATTCGGATTTATAAGGCTTTTACCAAACACCTTGCATATAAAAAATTAAGGCCCTCTTCTAAATTACTCTCAGAACCTGATCAAAGCATTATGAACGTGCAAGCGGTGCAAAGCTTCGATTGATACTGTGGAGAAAAAACGACAGAACGCAATCTGTCGCGACACAATAGTGTGCACACCCACCGCCACGACACAACGCGACACGACACAACACAACACACAAGTATATTTCCGTCTTAAACCGAATGTCACGTTTTAATGTTTGGAACGTTGTTAGGCTATGTTTACATTAGTCGAGTAAAAACGTTCTAGTAGAAGTACATTGCCGGGCATATTCGTTGATTCTAAAAGAACGTCAAACACACCCACCACGTAATGTACTTCTACTGGAAAGTTTTTACTCGACTAATGTAAACATAGCCTTAGGCTACGCCAGTAGCTCGGCCCAGCAAACATTCCAGTAGAAGTACATTACGTGGTGTGTTTGAAGTTCTTTTAAAATCGACAAACATGCCAGGCAATGTACTTCTACTTGCTTCTCGACTCGGTCGTCTACTTGACTTAATGTAAACATAGCCTAGAGCGTTTGTTGCACTCGGAGCGTAGGTCGGAACGCAAGAACGCAACCCTGGCAGCGTGGTGGCAGCACTGAATCTGTCAAATGTAGGGCTACCATATCTCAGGATTTGTCCTGAGATCTCAGGATTTTTGGACGTTTCTCAGGATTGCGGCCGGATTTTGAAAATCTCAGGAAATCTCAGGATTTTGACTTTTCCATAAAATACAGTACATTTTGAACAAAACACTTCTAGTCAGGTGGCGACGAAGCATTTTGAGATTTTTCGTCGGACTCTCTTCTATATACCTAAAACTGGTATGTATGTGTTCCTTGTGCTCTATGAAACACGAAACTGACGGTTTTAAGAGGAGGAAGTGGGGACACGCATAGCTGTGACGTCACAAAGATGGCGGCCGACCGTAACAAGTTTTTCTTCATTTCTCGAGTTCTATTGCATCAATTTCATTGTTTGATATGTCATTTGAAAGCTTATATAACTGTCTATGATTGCTCTTTTGACACCTACTAACTAAGTTTTGTCGTTTTTGAAATATTAACAAAAGTATGTTTTTTTTTTCATAATTTTTTTCTTAGTTACAGGTATAAGCTAAATAAAGAAAAATATTTGTGTACCTACGTTTGTAAGTTTATAATAAAATTAAGTCCGTTTTAATATCTTCTCAAAAATATAAACATCATTGTAGTGCAATAATAAACAAACAAGTTGTTACCAATTCTGTAAGGAAAGTACTCTTAAATTTTTCTTTATTTCATCAAGTTTTTCTACATTTCTCGAGTTCTACTGCATCAATTTCAATGTTTGATATGTCATTTGAAAGGTTATATAATGTTCTATGATTATTCTATTGAAACCTACTAATTTAGTATTGTTGTTTTTAAAATATTAACAAAAATATGTTTTTTTTATACACTCTTTCTTATTTACCGGTATAACTAAATAAAGAGAAACATAAGTGTGTCTTAGTTTGTATGTTTATGTATAACAAAAAATAATGTCCATTTTATTACCTTTCCAGAAATATAAAGGTGATTGTAGTGCAATAATAAACAACAAGTTGTGACCAATTCTGTAAAGAAAGTATAAACCTGATTTTACCGCTGTTTTCACTATTGATTTGAAAATGATAAGTATTTAAGAGAAAAAGCTGTGCTTTTTACAAATTAAAGTATAAATCTAATATGTGTTTACTTTTTTATTATAATATCAGATGTAATATAATTTCATACTAGCGGCCGCCCGCGGTTTTACCCGCGTGGTTCCCGTTCCCGTGGAAATATCGAGATAAAAAGTATTCTATGTTGTAATCTAGGCTATCTAATATCTGTGTGCCAAATTTCAACCAAATCCGTTCAGTAGTTTTTGCGTGATTGAGGAACAAACATCCAAACATCCAACAAACCCACAAACTTTCACATTTATAATATTAGTAGGAAGTAGGATATTCATATTATAATATCACACATCCAGTAAATTAGAAGTAATATAAGCTAAGCTATTATAGAAACAATGTACAAAACAAAGTATTATTGTAATCTTAATAATAGTGCAAATAAAAACTATTCCCAAGGTGTAATGAAAATTACTTATTTTTACGTAAATCACATTGTACAAAATAGAAAATTAAAATGAAATAATAAATGAGATAATGTTGACATAATTGAATTATCGAGTTTCGTGAACAGAGCATAGCAAGTAACATATACTACTCATCAACATCCATAATGTTATGCTGATTAAAATATTTCTTTTCTTATACGACATACTCCTTTCAATAACGTTTTTGCTTTGAGCGTGCACAGTCGCATTTCATTGTCAGGCAGTCTGTCTTACACTGGCACGATATGAGCTTGATATCTTGCTAATTTTAGTTTTTCTAGGTTTTTAATATTTGAGAAAACTGGTGGTAATTTAATTACCACCTTCTAGAGAAGTTCAGAAGCACTATCTACACAGAGCAAATTACCAGACTTATTTGGAAAACTGCGAATATCCCGATCCAAACCTTACCTTTAGGTACCAGAAAACTGTGGCTGGAGGTTATATAACAATTCCCTAATTCCCATCACAAGCTTGAAACCTCCATCCAATATGTCTGCAAGATATCGAGCTCATATCGTGCCAGTGTAAGACAGACTGTCGGACGACGAAATGCCACTGTGCACGCTCAAAGCAAAAACGTATGATAGGATTGGAAAATAATTAATTATGTTTTAATGAGCATAACTTTCTTGATGTTGATGAGTAGTACTTATATGTTGCTTGCTATGCTCTGTTCACTAAACTCAATAACTAAATTATATGTCTACATTATCTCATTCATCATTTACCTACTTAATAAGTGATTTTCACTACACGTTGGGAATAGTTTTTATTTGCACTGTTATTATAGGTAAATTGCTTGATGTGTGATATTATAATACATATAAAAGTAAACGTATATTATATGTGTACTGTAATTTGTAAAAATCACAACTACTTTTTCACAGCTCTTAAATACTTATCATTTCAACATCAATAGTGAAAACGGCGGTAAAATCAGATGAGTACTTTCTTTACAGAATTGGTCACAACTTGTTTGTTTATTATTGCACTACAACCATGTTTATTTTTCTGAGAAGGCAATAAAACAGACTTTATTTTTTGTTAAAAACATACAAAATTAGGTACACTTATGTTTCTCTTTATTTAGTTATACCGGTAAATAAGAAAAAGTGTATGAAAAAAAAACATATTTTTGTTAATATTTTAAAAACAACAAAACCTAATTAGCAGTTTTCAAAAGAACAATCATAGGAAATTATATAAACTTTCAAATGGCATATCAAACAACAAAATTGATGCAGTAGAACTCTAGAAATGAAGAATAACTTGATGAAATAAAGAAGAACTTTAAAAAATCAGATGAGTACTTTCTTTACAGAATCGGTCACAACTTGTTTGTTTATTATTGCACTTCAATGATGTTTATATTTCTGAGAAAGTATTAAAACGGACTTTATTTTTTGTTATGAACTAACAAACTTAGGCACATTTATGTTTCTCTTTATTTATAGTTATACCGGAAAATAAGAAAAAGTGTAAAAAAAACATAATTTGGTTAATATTTCAAAAACGACAAACTTAAATTAGTAGGTGTTAATAAAGCAATCATAGACAATTACATAACCTTTCTAATGACATATCAAACATTGAAATTGATGCAGTATAACTCGAGAAATGAAGAAAAATTTCATTAAATAAAAAGAAATTGAAAAAAAAATTATGAGTACTCTCCTTACAGAATTGGTTACAACTTGTTTGTTTATTGTTGCACTACAATGATGTTTATATTTTTGAGAAGATATGAAAACGTACTTTATTTTTTATTATAAAATTACAAACTTAGGTACACAAATATTTTTCTATATTTAGTTTAAACCTGTAAATAATAAAAAGTTTATGAACAACGAAATTGATGCAATAAAACTCGAGAAATGAACCCCGCGTTCCGAATCACGCTCACAACGCTGTTAGCGCGTATCCGACTAAATTAAATAGTCGCAAAATATTACACAACTAGGGTATTTGTGTACCTACTTCATTTAATGGGTTATACGCTAACAGTGCTGTTGGCGTGATTTGGAACTAGGCAGAAGAAAAAACTTGTTACAGTCGGCGCCATCTTTGTGACGTCAAAGCTATGCGTGTCCCCACTTTCTCCTCTTAAAACCGTCAGTTTCGTGTTTTGTAGAGCACAAGGAACACATACATAACCAGTTTTAGGTATATAGAAGAGAGTCCGACGAAAATCGTGAAGGAGACGACTTATTAAATATTTGCCTCCTGACTATTCAGTATGTTCTCTACCTTCTTTCATAATTGGATTTTTTTTCTTTTAAAAACCTGTGAATGCTACTACCCCCCCCCCCCCCGTACCTTATTCTCAAACTACTGCAAATCTCAGGATTTTTCAATGGAAATCGGGCCTTTTCTCCGGACTTTTGATTTTTCCATCTGGTAACCCTTGTCAAATGTCAATTTGAATAGAATGACTGAATGATTCAAATTTCAATTTTCAATTTCATTTTGATTTTGGTGGTTTTTTGCATGGCGTTGTTTTGTCGTGCGATTTTTTTTTCAATTTTCTTCATTTGTATTTTCTTTCATAGGTAATTTATTTATTAAAATCTAAGCTAAGAAGAAAATAATTAATCAATTTCAGTAAGTTTAAAACCGTTAATTCATCGTCGTTTGTTTGTCATCATCTCTGGTTGGTCAGGCAGGTCAGTCCTCGTCGTCGTAGAATTTTAATTGCATCTTGTTATACAACAAAGTAATTTTGTAACGAAATTGCATCGAAATGCGAAATTGTTATAAATTACAATGTTAGACGGATTGTGTTTGTCCATCTTTGGATGAAAAAGAACAAGTTTTGGTCGGAGGGTCTCGTCTTCAGGCCAATGTCTTTTGAATTGAAATATTTGGCTTGGGCACAGAATAACATAAATTCAATTTTCAACACAAAGTGATTGTAATGAAAAGTTCCTATTGTTTCATTTAGTACTGTAGGATGTAAGTCACACAAACATGGTTATTATGTGGCCATATTGTCACTCCATCCTTGCCAAGTTTGTTGTAAATCATTTCACTATGTTGGACTCTGTCTATGGAGGTATTGTGTTTTGTTGTTTGGCATCAGCGCAATAAATTATTCAGTTTAATTTCCATCGAGTTTTCAACACAAAGTGATTGTTTTTTATGATCGGTGTTATGGGCTCGGAAGATAAACAAATTTAAAAAAATAAAATATACTACAAGAATTTTATGTTACATGGATTTGTTTTGAATTATAATTAAAGTTATCTCTAAAGGAACTCGAACATTTACAGTGAATGAGTCCTGAGAAAGCAAAACAAACTATTACTTAATTATTAACAAAGGTTCAAAGGACTCTGGAAAGTTTAAGTGATTCGATACAATACAATAGATTTAGTAAAAAAAGGTAATTAAATAAAAAAGAAGTGAATACAGCAATATGAATATTTTTGGTATTGGTATTGGTGATGGGCTCTTTTCTCCGCATTTAGACTCCCATTTGGTCCGTTATACGTGAACACAGCATCGGTATGGCTAGTCAAGCCATCCCAGCTCCTTCCAGAAGCGCAGAAGCCTGGGGCGTTCACAGGCTTCTAGGAGCGACCACACATCTTTGAGGATAGAATATGGGCATTTATATCTAAAGTAAATGATTTGAGTAACTAATAGAAGCAGTATTATGATTAGATAATCTATATTGTAAATAGGGGTAAAACATAACAGGCAAGCATTTGCCCGCTATCACACCTGATGGTTAGTGATGATGAGATCTACGATGAAACGCGCTTGCCTGGAAGATACCTATTCACTCGTGACTTGAATGGCCCCAGAGTGTACCTATTGGGAAACACAGACTCAGGTAGGGATTTCCACTCTCTAGCGATACGGATGATAAAATTTGAAGCTGAATGCTTAGTGCGACTTTTTGGAATATCCATATATTGTAATGAAATTCATCATCATGTTCCATTTAGTCCACTGCAGGAAGTAAGTCAAAACCATGGTTATGATGTGTCTGTTATCTCCATTCCATCCTCGTCATGGTTGTAAATCTCAAATGACAATGTTGGACTTTGTCTATAAAGTTGTTTGTTGAAAAATAAATTACTTTTGGTATGTTTGGCGGTCAGAGAGTCAGGTTCGGAGAAGTTTGGTCATGGGCACGGAAAAAAATATTCAATTTCATGTCCATCTTTTCAACATAAAGTGATTGTAATGAAATTCATCATGATGTGCCATTTAATCTACCGCAGGAAGTAAGCCACAATCATGGATAAGATGTGGGTGACGGGTCTTCTCAAATAAGATCAGTTGATGTCGAGGCAAATGGGTTCTTTTTGATACTTAAATTAATAAAATCTTACAATGATGTGCACGCTCCAAAGTGCCAAACAAAAAAGGAAATGGGAACGTCAGAGGCACAGACAATATTATTATATTGTCATCCATAGACAAAGTACAACATTTTGTACTTTGTCTATGGATGAAGGTATTTGTTGAAAAAGAAATCGTCTTTTATAATGTTTGACATCAGCATAGAATAATTCAATATTTCATATTGATGACCAGCACAAACTAATAGTAATCAAAATCATTATAACCCAAAAAAGTCCAATGCAGGATATTGGACTCTCTCCTGTGAAAAAATGTTGCATAATTTTGTTCGTTGCCAGGCAGGTTGTAAGCACAGTGGATTGTGTTTGTCTATGCCGGCTCCACATGTTGGCCACAATATTGGCAAATTCATCGCATGTTGGTGGTGTTGTAACAAATGCTTCAAAGAGGTTTCAAAAGCATCAATGATACATTGACCAAGGTTTAGACCAACATGTGGAGCCGATAAAAGGAAGTGTTGAAAAAAGTTGGCTCAAGAATAAATGGATGTGACTTATCAAATAATTATAAATACCTACCTACTTAATTAGAGCAGATATACCTTATGTCTTTTGAAATCTTTGGGATCAGTACAGAATAAATTAAGAAATACTCACTTATTAAGAAAGCAGCTGAAATTCTGAATTTTTATTTTGTAATTTTTTATTGGAAAAGCTATTATTTGTGTGTGTAGATCTAGGTGTTTGTCAACATAATAATAATAATAGTAAAGACTTTATTGCACGTGAGAGAGAAAAAAACGATACAATCATAAAAAAACAAGAAAACATACGGTGGCCTTATTGCTACATAGCAATTTCTTCCAGGCAACCTTGGGCGAAATAAAATAAGATAAATAGGGAAATAGGTGCACTTTAAAGGACAGAATATGAATATATGTACTTACAAAAATACTAAAATGGTATGTATAAATAGGGGAGACTGGGACACTTGATCCCCCCTTTTGTTTTTCAACCATCATTCCCATAATATAGACAATATTTTAAATATGTTGGTACTGAAATACGTGGAATTTATTTGCCTATACTATGTGTGATAGCCAATGATATCAGTCTTCAAATTTAGTTATAGTCCCACTAAAAGCATGTATAGGGAATGGTATCGAGTGTCCCATATATATGTGTGACTTGATGTTTTTTGTTTCCTTCTCGTTGGAATTATGTGCTCGGTTTCATTTACTCAATTTTGAACTTAATGATTTTGGAAACTCAAAACTAATGACCCTCCTTGATGATGATTTAATTTTTAGAGCTGGTAATTTTTTGACAACTTAATATCTAGATTCTAGATATAGCACTGATATCATCTTTAAAGGCCATTTGAAAAATCTCTCATTATTTTTTAACCGACTTCAAAAAAAGGAGGAGGTTCTCAAGTCGACGGTATTTTTTTTTTTATTTTTTTTTTTTTTTATGTATGTTTTAACATAGCTTCGTCAGTTATTACCCGATTTGTATAATTCTTTTTTTAACTCAAAGAACATAGTTCGTGTGTGGTCCCATAATTTTTTTACAGAGATCTGGTCAGTAGTTTTTTCATAATCCTGAAAAATATCAATTATTTAGCTCGCCATCGCACGAGTTTTTATGGAATTTCGGACATAACTTCTTTGTTTATGAACCGATTTAGATGATTCTTTTTTTATTTGAAAGGGTATACTTCAAGAGTGGTCACAATTTAATTTCATTGTTATTGGACTTCGAACTTCGAAGATACATAAAGGAACTCTTCAAAATCAAATAGTATAAGTAAAGTGATTTAGGTTTTGGTAAGTTTATGGCAATCCAAAACAAACCAAATCATGGTTTGCGATGCAACGTTCTGGACTAGACTTGGACTACGATGACACAACGGAACTCCTCAAAAACAAACAGCGTAAATTTGGAAATTGAGTTCTGGGCATTTTACCATTTTATAAAGTTAAAAAATATTTACACGCTGCGCTTACATACCTACCACTAAAAAGTTGAAAATAAAAAAGCTTTTTAAAAAAAAAGAAAAACCGCCTTCAAAAAACTGAAAACAAAAACAGCTTAAAAATTAAATACCTCTAAAAAGCAAGAAATAATATTCGAATCATTCGTTACACATATCAATATTAATAAAACACGTCTAATGAAGTCGGGTGGGGCTTTAAGAAAAAAATTAAGTTGTCCTCCAGCCCCACCCGACTTCAATAGACGTGTTTTATTAATATTGATATGTGTAACGAATGATTCGAATATTATTTCTTGCTTTTTAGAGGTATTTAATTTTTAAGCTGTTTTTGTTTTCAGTTTTTTGAAGGCGGTTTTTCTTTTTTTTTAAAAAGCTTTTTTTAGCAAATTAAATGTCATATCCTGCTTGACTCAATATTTGTCCAACATATCTATGCACGAGATTCTTTTGCGAGACCATATTCACTATGACCAAGTTTCCACTGATGATCGAGTCATTAGTGTCATCTTCATTTTCTGAATCGCTACAAGAAATATCACTTTGATCTGACACACTTAAATCCGATTCTGGCGATGGCGGTAATTCATTTTCTGACGTTGTTACCAGATGCTCTTGTGTGTTTGGGTTACGTTTCACAATTTTTGCTTCAGTTTTGCGAATCTTCTTTTCTTTTTTATGTTTTCTATTCTTTCTTTCCATTCTTTTTCAATTGCCAGTTTTTCAGGTGTGTCGGTCAAAATCCTGGTACTACCTTTTTTCTTCCTTTTCCAGAGCCTTTTCTCGGTCCTGCCTTCGGGTGTGGTCTTATTACTTCAAAGCTTATAAAAGCCGATGTGGAAGGAATTGGATTGTAAATATTCGCATAATGGGTTGGTGTTTTACGTTTATCGTTATATTTGTAGTTTGTAGAGAAGCAGTTACGGTCGTTCTATTGTCGTGAGAATCATAATTTTTATTTTTCATTATCAGAAATGTCTGGAGTCACATCGTCATTTGGTATTGGCACTGTTGAAATTGGTGTAGCAGCTTCAGCATGTAATAAAACCGTAGGTGGAGCAAGTACAGTTGATTCTTCATTGCTGATGAGTAAAGGCTCCGATACGGCAGGTCCTGGTCTATCACCGGGAAGAATAGAAGGCGAAGAAGTTCGAGAGGTGATTGTTTTCTCAATTTCAGGTTCCTTATTTTCTCTGTCAGTAAAGTAGGAGCTTACTTAAATATTCACCATCAGTGAATATACCAGGATTAAAGGAAAAAATCCCATTAATTGAAAAACTTTTTTGAATATTTCTTGGTGTCATTGCATTAAGGTAAGCACTGCCTAAACATCCAGCTAAGCCATAAATAGTTAATGACTGCCCTGGTTGACTAACCATCCAATTTTCACATGCAGTATTATAATATGACTTCATAGTTCCGAATAGTATTCGATCCAATATTTGTAGTTTTTGAGAGGTATGTGGTGGTATAGTCAACAGATGGATACCATTATCTTTGCTGAAATTTATAGAGTCAATGGTAATATGTGATTCGTGATTGTCAAATATAACAAGACACGGATTATCCTTGCTGCATCTTACATGCTTCAGAAAAAAAAATTCAAAAAAAGTAAAAAGTTTTGTCCAGTCATCCATCCACTGGGATGCGGAGCTCCGTCTGTACCAGGTTCACCATTTATCATCCGCTGTTGCCAATTTTTACGAGGAAATATCATAAATAGTGGCAGGTGATTACCTATAGCATTTATAGCTCCGCATACCGTAACGAGCTGTCCACGTTCCCCAGATGTGACTTTAGATACTTGTTTAAGACCTCTGCATGCAACATTTTTTTTTGGGTTTGTAAACGGTAGTAATTCCTGTTTCGTCCACGTTACAAATTTGGTCCGGACCAAAATTATATCGCTCTTAATAGACATTTCAAATTTTCAAAAAACTTGCCAACATTATGTCTGTTAAATGCTGTGGCGCGAGACAAACTTGTGGCTTCAGGAACTCTCAATGACAGTTCTCGGTGACGGTTCATGAAACCGTAAAACCAATCGTAAGTGGCTGCTTCATCTTCAGCCCATTTTGGTGGTAAGTATTTTTTTATTATTTTCAGTAGTATATTGAAATGCGAGTTCTCGTACAGTCTTAGGTGTTAATCCGTGATACAATTTACTGGCCAATATTAAATAATTAACGAGTTCTATCTCTTCCATGTCTGAAAAAATTTGTGACCGTCGATAATTTAGGGTAAAGTCAATGTTTTCAGTTGTAAGGTTGTAGCACTTCTTCTCTTCCTAACATACCTTTTCAATGTTATAACTAGAGACTGGCTAAAATATGCATGAAACACCATAAAAAGGGGAAAAAATATGCAACATTAAATAATGCAATTTGCAAAAGACGTTTTTAAGACTTTTTTATTCTTGAAAGGTATTATTATTACTCAACGATAACAATCGTATTTGCGAAAATATCAATTAAGGAATCTGAATGAAATATTCTAACAAAAACTTTGCGGAATTCGAATTTATTAAAAATGTAACAATTTCAAAATTGTTGTGTTTCGGCAGTTAAGCTAGGGTTTTTGACATTGATCTTTAAAACTGTATACGACTAAGTCTTGTTCCAAATGTTCTGAAGACAAATTGTGTGTATGATGTCTTAATATATTTTTGTAAGCGGAAAGGACCGTTCTACGTCCACTGAGGCATGCACTGAGGTGACTGGGCAGAATTTTTTGAGTTCCATTGTTTAGACATGTTAGACATTTGAACGATGAACGAGATCGAGCGTAAATATGCATGATTTCCATTTCTTGTGCCAAAATATGCAAAGACCACTGAAAAGGGGTTACATATGCAAATGCATATTGCATATGCATATAATCCGGTCTCTAGTCATAACTGATAACCCGTACACTTTTGCCGTACCACGACAACTTTTACCAGCGATAACATCATTCACAGCCAACTCCAAGATTTGTTTATCGTTCGGTACTCTTTTTCGTGCACCTTATCTTGTTTTGTAGACCCTAGGCATATTGTATCCTGCAATGAAAAAAAAAAACAATAAGGGACACTTAATCCGGCAGGATCAAATCTCCCATAATGAGGTGTACCAAGTGTACCCAAACCAGGTTGCGGTTATAAACATTTAATACATTTTTACATTTACATTTAATCACTTTTTTCCGAAACAGACGCCCCTACAAACATAGATTATGAAACATCTTTTCTAAATAACTGTTTAATCAAAATAAAAACTTACGAAAAATTAGTTACTGCCACACTATCACACAATCGTCCGCCATCTACAAAAGTGTCAAATGTGACAGGTGTACCAACTTTCAAAAGTTTGCGCCAGAGATCCATTTCGCGCAGATCCGTCTCTAAGGTAAAGGTCTTTTTGGTCTCTGTATAGTTTCGGATTTTACGGTCCCATCTTTTCCTGCATATAAGATACTCCACTAACTATCTTCTAAATTGTACTATACTCTCTAACCCAATCATTTACAATAGCTGTATTAAAAAAAAATCTATCCCTAGTTTTTTGTACCATTTCACAGTTTTACGTAAAGGAGATAAATATGTTTTATATGTCGCTCATATCAACAGCGCCACGGTGGGCCGGGATTACCCTGGACTCCGCTCCTTCTTCTCTAAGTTGCAGCTGATAGCTCCAAAGTTGAAGTGGCGTTACTATTACTAGCCAAGTTATGACGGGTCAGCTCACGACGAAATTCTCTCATAGCTTCACTTCTTGTAGAAGTAGTATGCGATTGAAGACAGTAAGATGATTATGACGGCGATTATGAGTATCTCAGCATGTTGCAGACCAGTAGTTTTTTCTGTATGAGCTTTGCCGCTCGCAGTCTGAGCGATTACGACTTGTTCCTTGCTTTGCGGTTTCCCCATGTTAAAAAAAATGTTTCCAGAATGTGTGGACGAATTTCTTCTATTTCTTCATAATAAAAAAAATATTTTTGTCTCCCAGCAGAGTGTGGTCTTCTCCAATTGCTAATCTTCAGATTCGTAAATTGGCAAGGGTCGCCATGAGGTATTTGGATTGCAGCGCATGTTCTCTGCTTCGAAGTCAGATATTTATTGAAAATAAACTTAAACTGAATTACAGAATTAAAATATGCTTACTTAGCACTCTTCGACATCGAGTTTTACGTATGTCGCAGACACTTATAAAATAATTAATGTTGCAGTAAAAGTAACAAATAAGGATACTTTATCACCCAAGGGGGTCATTCAAGTAAAAAAATCTAATCTCGTTCAAAACCTGTTACGTTCTACTGACCTGTCACAGGTCAGGTCCTCCTTTAAATTCAAATTCACTTCTAATTCAAAATCTCTTTATTCAAATGATTTAAGAATAAGTAAGCACTTCCGCGGTAGAGGCGTTTGCCTCGTTGACCACGTCTTCGACCTTAAGCTGAAGCTGCATGCAGATGTTAGTAATGGATCTTCTTCTGTCTTCTGCCCAGATCAGTGAGCGGCGGCGCCGAGTTATCCTCCCGATGTCCGTGCTGTGGTCGGACTACTTATTGTTAAATGAATCCTTCTCAATGTTCAAGGCTTCTTCAATAATCAGGATCCCATTGAAGTCGCGATTGTAGTCGCAAGTAAAAGTGATTTATAAATCTTCTGTTTCAGCATTTAACAAAATTGCAGTTCCTTCATTTTTATTCCCTTCTATTCTACGCATTGCTGCTCTGTAGCAATCTCTTCGTCAAAGTGATTTATAAATCTTCTGTTTCAGCATTTAACAAAATTGCAGTTCCTTCATTTTTATTGCCTTCTATTCTACGCATTGCTGCTCTGTAGCAATCTCTTCGTCTAAGTCATGCAGGCCAATGGTTTCAACAGGCTTTAGTAATTCCCGTGCCGCTCTAGGCAAAAGTTTTGAAATTTTTTGACGCTGCCTTAGTTGCGTCATTCAAACTACTGGATCAGAAGACTCTAGAGTACGGTGAAACAGATCAACCATCGTTGTTTCTGTATCTTTCTTTCGACGATGCTCACGGTCGTAGCGATAAAATTTATTTCTGGATTCAGCAGCCTGTTCAGACAGCATGCCAACAGGAAGGACGTTTGATTCTATAAATATTTTGTGAATAGTGACCGTCATAGGATGCCTGTTGTATGATGACACATATTTTTCAGCTACACCGCGACAGAATTGTCCGAATTTTATGGAGTCAATGGGTAACCACAAGAATTGTATATAGGTCGTCCACAAGCCACTATTGTAGTCCAAAAATTTCCGCAAACATAATGTAGATACTTATCAGACATAGCTGTTTCTGCGGTATTACAATCCTTAGTGGTACTGGTACCTGCAGGAGGCTTTACAACGTCCACGAAAAGACCTATTTTTTATTTTATGTCAGCCTCATTTTTTTTCTTTTGCTCTACTGTTATGCGATACTGTTCTGTTTTTATTAATGCGCCATATTCTGAGTAGTAAATTTTAACTAGATTGTAAGATAAGGATACATGTCAGTCACGATTGAGGGACCACCTTTAACCGATTGTGACTTTTTGAGTGCCTACTTTTACAAATTAGAGATTGAATTTACAATTGTTTGAGAACTTTTAATAAAGGCTGACGCATTCAAAGCTCAAAATTCCATGTGGTCCCTCAATGGGAACGCAAACAAGACAGGTTGGTCAAAAACTCGGTAGTTAGATTTTGCGTGCAAACTCTAACTACTGACTGACCTTAGTTGAGTTGACCTAGACTGAGTTTTTTGACCAATCAGAGATCACTATCATAACGCATGACTTAGATTTTGCTTAGGTATATGCGCTGGGGCTCTATTTTTGAATCGTTTTTTGAATGGCTTGACTTGATTTTGAAGCTTGTTTGTGTAATGTAACGACACAAACAAGCTTCAAAATCAAGTCAAAATAAATACTAACAAGCAAAAAAAATATTCGCTTTTCGTTAAGGAAAATCTTGAGTAACTGAATCAAATGAAACATTTAAGTATTGATCTTTATACCAATACCTTCAAAATCAAATGTTGCAGTTGATTCTGCAGATTCAGTATGCCCACGAACAGTATGTGGATGAATGAGCGCTGCCACTCTCTCTTCAAACTGGTCAAGAGGGTCCTGTAAAAGTGGACATTCACCAGTACCTCTCCTGATTTTGTTTATGGCGGCACTTTTGCCTTTTGTTTTGGACAAATAATCTTGCAATGTCTGAAAAAATGCCTAGAATTCATAAAATGTTTATAAATTGCATAGTTGACCACTATTATGAGTTCATTTATGTTCCGCCATGCCTTCCAATCTTTATTCGCTCCCGGTATGGCATTTAAAGTCGCCGCTATCTCTTCCCACTCTTTTTGGGCAATTTTATGTGTAAAACTTGCCGTAAATTTGCCTGTGCGCATTTGCGGCTTGCTAGAAATTAACTCCAGAAGTGAATGAATGATTGCCCAATATGTACAGAGTGTTTGGTAATAGCCTTATAAAGCCGAATATGAGATATGTAGATAGGGACCATCAAACTGAACAAACTTTTACTGTGGGACCAACTCTCTGAAATCGCGAAAAAAAATCAGGGCGCTTGCATGGAGTGTCCAGGGGGCAGCCCATGGTAAGAGTTGTTCAATTTTATGGTTCCTCTACCATATTCGGCATTAATATAATGAGCTACTTCCATAATGTGTGGCAGTATAGGTACTAATAACTAAGTATATTTGTTTTTGCATCCATTAATCTTAATATATAAAATCGTAAACTGAATGACTGACTGACTGACTGACTGACTGACTGATCTATCAACGCACAGCCCAAACCGCTGGACCTAGAGACTTGAAATTTTGCACACAGGTACTTTATACAGTGTAGGCATCCACTAAGGAAGGATTTTTGAAAATTCCATCTCTAAGGGGATGAAATAAGGGATAAAAGTTTGTATTAAAGTCCCTCAGTTTTGAAGCTAGAATCTTCAAATTTTGTGTTTAGGCTGACGATTGAAAACTAATAAATACGGGTCTCAGCGTTTTTCAAAATTCTACCCCCGAAAGGGTCAATAGGGGGATGAAGTTGTGTATTAAAGAAAATCCTTCATTTTCGAAGTAAAAATCGCTAAATTTATAATTTAGGCTTATGGATAGAAATCTAAAGCAACGTATATTGTTTTTGTTAGGATTTCAACTCCAAAGGGGATGAAATGGGGGTGAAAAGGGTTAAAAAAACTTAAAAATAGATATGGATGTCGTTATCGGGGTTTTGTGGGATGACGATTGCAAAAATGACATTTATTTTGAAGTCCAACCACGGTGGACATGATTTAACCCCTAAAGGGGTGAAAATGGGGTCCAAATTTTGAATGGAAAAATAATATTAAATAGATATTACAACTTTAAACTTCGTAGGAGCACATCTAAAAATAAATAGGCAAATATATATTTTGTTATTTTGAAAATCAACCCCTTAGGGGGTGAATGGGGTGAGTAAATATAAAAATAGATATAGATGTCGTTATTGGGGTTTTCTGGGATAACGATTGCAAAAATGACATTTATTTTGAAGTCCAACACGGTGGACATGATTTAACCCCTAACGGGGTGAAAATGGGGTCCAAATTTTGTATGGAAAAATAATATAAAATAGACATTACAACTTTAAACTTCGTAGGAGCACATCTATAAATAAATAGGCAAATATATATTTTGTTATTTTTAAAATCAACCCCTTAGGGGGTAAATGGGGCGAGTAAACATAAAAATCGATATAGATGTCGTTATTGGGGTTTTCTGGGATGACGATTGCAAAAATGACATTTATTTTGAAGTCCAACACGGTGGACATGATTTAACCCCTAAAGGGGTAAAAATGGGGTTCAAATTTTGTATGGAAAAAGAATACAAGATCGAAATTACAACTTTAAAATTCGTAGGAGCACGTCTAAATATATATTTTGGGATTTTGAAAATCAACCCCTTAGAGGGTAAGTGGGGTGAGTAACATAAAAATCGATATGGATGTCGTTCTTGAGGTTTTATGGGATGGTGATTGCGAAAATGAGATTTATTTTGAAGTCCAACGCGGTGGACATGACACATATGGACCTGGACCTGGACATGCACATCCAGGGAACGGGAACGGGAACGGAAACGGAAACGGGAACGGGAACGGGAACGGAACGGAACGGAACGGACCGGACTGGACCGGACCGGACCGGACCGGACCGGACCAGACCGAACCAGACCGGACCGGAACGGAACGGAACGGGAACGAGACGGTAAAGGGAACTAGAACGGGACGGGTACGGGAACTGGAACGTTAGGGGTACGGGACGAGTACGGACGGGATCGGACGGGAACGGAACGGGAACGGAACGTAACGGGAACGGAACGGGAACGAAACAGGAACGAAACTGGAATGAAACGGGAATGGAACGGGAATAGAACAGGATGGGAACGGGAACGGGAACAAGAACCGGACGGGAACAAGAACGGGAACGTAAGGCGTACGAGACGGTTAGGGGACGTTTACGGGACGGGTACGCAGCGGGAACGGAACGGGAATGGGAACGGGAACGAAACGTGAACGGAACGGGAATATAACGGGACGGGAACGGGAACGAGAACAGGATGGGAACGGGACAGGAACTGGATGGGAACGGGAACGGAAACGGAAGGGGTACGGGACGGTTACGGGACGGGAACGGGGAACGGGAGCGGGAGCGGGAACGGGAACTGGAAGCTTTGTGCGAGGCCCGCCACACGCGGCAAATATCTTGCCTCGCGAGGCAGCGCGCTTGATGGGGACTCGCCTAATCGCGTAAAAATGGCTGGCCGGATCCTGGTTGAAGGTTCCTTAAAAGGATTTCGTCTAATATCCACGCGGACGAAGTCGCGGGCAGAAGCTAGTGTAGGTATAAAATGTTTTTCCTTTTAGACAACTACGAAGAATACAGCGGCAGCGGCGTCATTTACGACGACAGTTATCCAATAAATATGGACCTATAGACTGCGATACTGAACAAACCCATCATATCGAACATCCTATTTCCATAACATAACATCTGTCACATCACAAACAATACCTCAAAACGAGACTGCTAATGTACATGTGAGATCGAAACTATGTGTAGGAGGATCTATTTGATTGTGGGTCAATCAACTTTTAATTGTCCTGTGAGTTTTCCTGTCCACAAACATAAAAGTATATAATTCCTTGAAAATAAATATCAACTAACTTAAAAATTATGGTTTGGGTTAAATGTAATACTTTAATTATCATTTTGGTAATAGAAATAAATATGTTTTTTACATATTTGTTCGTATTTTAACGGTTGTCGAGAGAGATATCGATGTCCCCTTTATTTGTATGAAATTGATGAAATGTCCACTGGACAACCTATAACATAAAAGTGTGTTTTCTTGAAATAAAAAATTAAGAAAATAGTTTAGCTTATAAATACTTAAACTTAAGATTTAAAGTATCATTTTGGTAACAGAAATAAATATATTGTTCACATCAGGATCATAGGCAACCACCTTGGATGCAATCTCGGCTGCCATCCTTCTTGGATCAAAGCCCTGGAATGCGATCACCTTAGTGATCTTCCCTATGTTGTCTCAGGAGGGGCCATCTAATGTTAGCCCCACCATGTCTCTCATAACCCCTTCCCTCTCACCCCCCATCTGAGTGACTAAGTCTCGAAGCTCGGCTTCAGAGACCAACAAGGTAGACTTAACCTTGGATGCCGCCATTGTATGTTTAGTTTGAAGTTTAAGATCTCCAGATGTTCAAGACTAATCGTTATGTTCGCCTCGTCTTTGTGTGTCGCTACAAAAATATATTGTTTACATTTTTGTTCGTATTATATAGGTTGTCCAGTGGATATTTCTTTATGTTTGTGGACAGGACAACTCATAGGACAATTAAAAGTTGATTGACCCATGTCTATCAGACTACCTACCTAAACGATTATTTATAAGTGATCAGGATGGAAAAAATAACTAAATAAGTTCTGAGAATGATTGATTTATTTAATTAAACTTAGAAAGTAAGTCTTTTAAGTTGTCTATATTTTCCTACCACCCATTCGAGACTTTTTTAGCTGACAAGAAGAATGGGCACAAGAAACTTATCAGCTTTAATATCAACAATAATTTTATAGTCGTGCAATCAGCTAATTATTTTATCATCAGTTCGCACTAGTGCTAATTTACACTACGCACGTAACGTAGCCTAGCCAAAGCAAAGCAGTCAGTATTTGGATAATCGGTTCTTTTCATATTGAGTGGAATTTAGTGACAAGCAGCAGCGTAGTTAGTAAGGAATCGGATTTTTCTGTAGCGATCGTTCCTATCCCTATTGATAGAGTCGACTAAATAAGGATTCGGACAATCTGAGGCGATCGGTCCTATCCTAGGCGACTCCGTGATGGATTGAGTCGGCTTAATAAGGATTCGGATAATCTGAGGCGATCAGTCCTATCCTAGGCGACTCCAGCCACACCAAGTAGCGGATTTTATTATTATTGCGAGTTGCGGACGATCCAGAAGATCAAGTCCTAATTGAGTCAACTCCGGGGAGCGACTGACTGCTGTGCGCTGGCGCAGGCTTTATATAGTGTTCGGCGAGCGGGGCGGCACAATGAGACCGACGATCGATCGATAATGCTGGCGCCGTCATGTCGCGCAGGTTCGTGCGCCTGTCTGGCGCCATGCGCTTGCTCGGTTTGTTATGATTTTGCGCCGACATACAAATAGTAAACTTGCAAAGTAACCGTATAATTTTAGCCAAGAAGCCTTGCTCTCGGTATAAGCCTGAACCTCAAAGAAGAACACTGTTTATAATTTTAGAAGATTGGGGAGAAAGAATTAACACTAATCCTTGTTTTTGCAAAGAATGCCAGACTCTTTTCGCGACAAGAATCGCAATAGACGCTCATAATATGGTAGCGCATTCATTCTTAGTCCCTGTTGAAAAACCTCAAAGTCAAGAAAGCCCACCTCAAAAAGATGATAGCGCACCACTAAATCAACCGAACATGGTTCAGTTAATTCTAGAAGATTTCGGAGAAATACTTGCCCTCGTTTTTGCAAATAATGCCAGACTCTTCGCGACAAGAAACGCCATAGAAGCACATAATATGGCAGAGCATTCCTTCGATGTGGTGATTTCTTCCAATGTGAAACTAAGATCAGAGTGCATTATTAGCGAAAATTTACCCCAACAAAACTTATATAACACTCCCGATAGATCCAAATGTATTTATTACAGATGTGAAAAATGTTATTGTTCTACATCGAAATTTCGCAATACGGTGCGACACGTGTGTCCTGTTGAAAAAGATACGCGTCTTTGTCATAATTGTAATAATGTTTTCCACTATTCTGGAATCATTTCTCATAACAAAAAACATGATAAGACAGGAATGATCGGAGGCGACATTGTTATTAAACCTTTTAACGCAAATATAAAACCTGGTGAATGGAGGGTAGATTTATATGTGGGTAAAGCCAAAATTTTATCACTAGTAACATAAAAGTAACGGAATAGTAACGTTAATACTTTTACGTTACCGTAACGTAAAAGTAACGTAAAAATGTTATAAGGCTGCATGCACAATGAGGGCTACCGTTTTGTTGCTCACCAGTTGGCGCCGCTGTTGTCGCGACAGCTGGGTCGCGGCGAATTCACACGCGTTAGCCCTCATTAATGAGATAGGCTATTTAGTTAAAATAAAACTAAGTAGAATGTATCATTCAGAGGTTTAATGAAATTAACTTTTACTTATATTTACTATCCCAAATAAACTGGATGTTAAATAAGCCGAAGGAAATTAGTTAATTTCTTTAACATTCACCTCATTTGGGAAAGTAACATACCCATTACAATCTGCATCTGCGTAAGGTAAGAACATCACAATATCTTCTTTAGAAATAATGGATATATCATTTTCTACTAATTTAAACTTTTTTTGTCTCCTTTCAATTATTTAAAACCTTGCACAACCAGTTTTTTTGAAAATTTGTCAACTTCTTGGATTAAGCATACGTATCGGTAAGTACGTTTTCCTTTTTTAGTATAAAAATTCGCCAAGATATACTTCCCTACTTCTTCAACACAATCTTGTAACAATTTGCCGTCATTCTTAGGTTTTTTAAGCTTGAATATTCCAGTTTCTTCATCCAGTACCATTGAGACACTCTCATATGATATTATTAATACTTTTGTCTTATGTTCTTTTTTTTTGTACCAAAAACTTGCTATCACCTGGGCCCTATTCAATAAAACTTACAATCCTACAAATTTGTCAATAAGTGACATATTTGTCAAGTTGTATGACAAGTGCTGTTCAATAAACCTTACAATTATGTAAGAATTTTACAAGTAAAAATCTTACAAATATTACAATTGTAAATGCTGTTCAATAAACGTTTACATATGTAGAAAACGCCTGTAGATTTCGATGACAATATTGTATCTACAAATTTGTAGTTGTAATTTACAAATTACATAAATTTGTAAATTGTTGTTGTCCATCAGCCATTTTTATGTCCCCACTGCTGAGGCACAGGCCTTTCTTATGGGTGGATAAGGAGGACGGGCCATAACCCACCACGCGGGCCCAATGCGGATTGGTGGGTGTTAATGACTGCTAATGCAGCCGGGACCAACGGCTTAACGAGCCATCCGAAGCACGGAGGAGCTCGAGATAATAAATTTTTGGTCACCCATCCCATGAGCGACCCTTGGGAACGTTGCTTAACCTCCGCAATCGGTGGGCCAGGCGCTAAACCACTGCGCTACCGAGCTCCTCGAAATTTTTGTTGAAGATTCTTAATTAACGAGGATAGATTTCAAAAATCTTAGAATTTCAAAATAATTGATAGTTGCCTTACTTACCCTAACTTCTCATTAAAGGCCTGGGCACACCGGATGCGTAGACACGCGCGTGGTCACGCATGCGTGTACACGCGCGTAGTTACGCACGTAACCCCCTGACACACCGGGTTACGCATACGTCTACGCTTACGCATACGCATACGCAACGCAGCCTGTCCCTTGCGTACCCAGCGGGCACACCGGATGCGTAGACACGCGCGTGTACACGCGCGTAGCTACGCACGTAACCCACTGACATACCCAGCCGCTGCGGCAGCCATACTTTTTATGTTTGCAATTCTTGTGCACGATGTCTGATGATGTGATTCAAGAGTCATTCAAGAGGAAGGTTTATAATTATGTCATCGTGTTAAATTCCACACTACACCGAAGCGAAGCGAGGGCGGGTCACAAGTCCTTTTTTGCCAAATGCGACCTTTGATTTGATTTGATTTTTTTCGGACATTCCCCATTCCATAATACATTATTTATTTTGTTAGAGCTGCAAATTTATGCAGTGCTTTCGATACTAGGCTTCCCAGGCGGCTTAATTTTTGCCGACATCTTCATATTTCTACATACATAAAACCTGAACTTATAATTACAAAATACATTCCTCAGGAATCACTCTATCATTTGGTGAAAATCGCATGAATATACGTTTAGTAGTTTTTGAGTTTATCGCGAAGCGCAGACAGACAGACAGACGTGGTGAGGGACTTTGTTTTATAATATGTATGTAGTGATATCAAGCAATTTATGACTAGTTTAAATTCATAGAAGTGACGAAGTTCTCTATTTGTAAGAAAAAAAGCAAATTTCATAGGTGGGGGTCCCGAACAAAACAACTGAATGCGTAGTCACGCGCGTGGTTACGCGCGTGGTGACGCGCAGGAAAGATACGTGCGTATTCGTATTTGTTCGGTGTGACGTCCAATAGGGAATGCCATTGAGTACAACGTCATCAATGCGTTCCGCTCTGCGTAAGTACGCAGCCTGGTTGTCTCATGAGAGCTGCAATGCGTAGGGTTACGCATCGGTCTACGTGCACGCGTACGTTACGCAAGCGGTGTGCCATGTCTCATAAAGTTTCAGGCATTACAACGTCATGGTACGTCTACGTGCACGCTTACGCATAATCTTACGCATCCGGTGTGCTGGAGCCTTAAATGTAAAATCAGTCACATCAAAAGAAAAAAATATTATGTTTTTAAATATTTACACGTTTTTCTTCTTTGTCGTTCGATTAACACGATTTCATCGTTATTACTCCTTTACATACTGGATTATGGTAAAAAAGCAGCTAAAACAAAAAAAAATGCCGAGTTATAAAATTTTACCGAGGGTGAGGTCACCTGTCAGAAATGTATTACAATTCTACAAATAAGTAAACTTGTAAATACAATTATGCGTTCAATAAAGCAGTTTTTCCTACAAATTTGTAAATTGTCACCTGTAACAGGAAAATGTTTATTGAACAGAAATATGTAAAATTGTAAGTACAATTCGACAAATATGTAAATTTTCCACCATTACAAATTTGTAACTTGTATTTTTTATTGAACAGAAACTTGTAAAATAGTCACCTGTCACCTGTAATTGTAACTTGTAAATTGTAAGTTTTATTGAATAGGGCCCTGAGTGTAACTTTTCTGTTTCTACTCTCTCTTCATCATCTACGGCTAGCTTTTCTACCTCCATTTTCCCTTCGTAGCATGTGTCTAGCTTTTCTTCATCATCTTGTAGCTTTTCTACCTGTACTTTCTCTTCATAGTCTGTGTCTAGCTTTTCTTCATCATTTTCTAGCCTTTCTACCTCCATTTTCTCTTCATAGTCTGTGTCTAGCTTTTCTTCATCATCTTCTAGCTTTTCCACCTGCATTTTCTCTTCATAGTCTGTGTCTAGCTTTTCTTCATCATTTTCTAGCTTTTCTACCTGCATTTTCTCTTCATAGTCTGTGTCTAGCTTTTTTTCATCATTTTCTAGCCTTTCTACCTCCATTTTCTCTTCATAGTCTGTGTCTAGCTTTTCTATCTCAATTATCATTTTATCGTCTACGTTTAGTTTTTCTATTTTCCTTTCTTCCAGCTTCAATTCTTTCTCTTTCATACTGTTTTGGTTAACGCTGTGTGTGTTAATTTGTATTCCTTCTGTTTCTAAATGTTCATCATCATCTTCGTCATTCTCTTTCGGCCAAGTATTACTATCATCGGTTTCTGCGTAACTAATATTACTATCGATACTTGTGTCACTGTCAGTGTCAAATGAGTTTTCTTTGTTGTTTTTTTTTTGGTAGCGTTTGTTTTTTTATTTTTCGGTTAGTTGACCGTCTTTTCCTTGTGGTTGTTGGTTGGTCACAGTTTTTAACTAAATTATGTATTTTTGGATTATCACAATCACACATCCCACTCTTATTATTGCAGGAACAACTTACTTCTCGATATTTAATTATATGTTTTTGGTTTGTTATCAATTGGTGGATTTGCATCGTGTTGGGACACGGAATCAGATTTTTAACAATGTGATTATCAATTAGATGTATTGTTTCAGGTGGAATATAAAATAGTTTTATGGTTGTATCTGAAGTGGAGAGTACCTCAAAGGCTATATTTGCGTTAGGTATGTCTGTACCGTGAGCCACTTTTTCATCTAGTGTCCGTTTGATGGCCCCACCGATGCCATCAGCTGCTCCCTTACCATGAGCAGTTTCAAAAAAGCTCCATGTGGAATGTTCAAAACCATACTCATAAATTTTGGTACTAAAGAGATAGATTTTTTTTTTGCGGTATTGTGTAGTGGGGCCATCAGAGAAAAAGTGAACAACAGTTATATTGGGATACTTAGATTTCAAAAACTTTAATACCGGATCCAGATGTGCCCATATCGATTCTGGGTTGTGTAAATTGCTTGGTGAAATGGAACAAAAAGATATTGCCTTTTCAGCTTTCATGTACAGGACACCGGTATGTAATGTGATTTGAGCTTTGGCCGAACCGAAATGCATCGATTGAACTTCTTCATAATGTTTGCATTGGTAATTTTCGGAGAAATCGATGTGGATAACAGCTTCGTGGTTTTCTAAATTGGTTATGCATGTTTTGTACTCTTGGTATTGACGATATATGTTATATATATGTTTTTTGAATATCAGCATTTGATTACTGACAATTTTCACAAGATCTTGTACTGTGCCTTCCATTTCCGTTTTAGTCATTCTGTTTGTGTATTTAACTTTATCATCTTTTTTATACTCGTGCTTTTCTACAGTCCAAACAGGCCATTTAATTTTTTCCATCAATTTCACCCGATCCTCGTTTCCTTGAAATTTGTTTTCCGAACAAGTGGAGCACCTACTATACATACAATCCTTTGATTTAGGATCACGTCATACTAATTCGGACACTATGGAGTTTAAATCATCGTTGTCAAGGTATCCTAAAGATTTTAGTTTTTGTACCATGAATTTCATATTAGAATGTTTCAAGCAAGCACAAGTGTCACGATTGTCTAGTTTCGGCGCAACAACATAGAATGGTCTGAACATTTTGAAAGCACTCAAACATATTTTTCCAACCTCTTGCACATACTTTTTATGTAGGTTTTTCATTGAGTCTAGCAGGTACCTTTTTTGTTTCTTTTCCTTTTTTAAAGTTTTGCATTCTTTTTTTCCAGCAGATGCTCGACTAACGTCATCTCTTTCATAAAATGCTCTTACTTTGTGCATCAATACCGTTTTCTTGAGTTTTTTATCTCTGTATTTTCTCATATTCGTTTTTAGCCCAATAGTTGCTGTCATCTTACCTTTGAGATTATATTTCTTTACTATGTCGTTGTTAACAATATTTTTCAATATCCTTTTTTGTTCGTTTGATTTAGATGTTACATATTCATCCTTCAAAGCTTCTTTCAATACATTTAACTCTAATATTTTTTTCTTCACTATTTCTTTGCAGGGAGTGGCAACTTCTGGTAAACTTTCATCTACAAATGTCTGTGCTGTTTTTCTTGGTGTTTCATAATTGTTTGGATTAGTACTAGTAGCAGCACTATTAATTTCTTCAATATGTTTTATAACATTATTATATTTTTCATTCAACTCATCAAACTTCTTCTTATGTCTGTAAAGTTTTTTCTGCATAGCTTGCAGCTTCTTCTTTAAGATTTTTGTTTCAGAACACAATCTTTCATTCTCAATCTTAAGTCTATTATTTCTAATCCGATGTATCTGCATAATCTTTTGCCTTTTCTTTTCAAGGTCTACATTTTGGTTTGTATTCTTAGTAATATTCTTATTTTGTAGTTCTTTTGCCTTCTTTCTATCTTCTTTCCATTTCAAACGCTGTGCTTCTTTTTCTGTCTCTGTATATTTACTTCTTTTTGCTCTATAATGTTTCAAAGCTCTTTCGCAATCTTTTTTTTCATTTCTTTGTATTTTTCTGGATTTTCATTTTTTAATTTCTCTCTATACTTTCTTTGTTTCTTAGCTGCTGTTAATGGCATCTGCAATAAATATGCAAAAAAATCATTGAATAATAAATAAATTTATAAAATGCGGAAGTCTTCGGGAGAAGGGATAAGTGGTGTGGGACTGAGTTAAGCATAATCTATGAAACAAAAAAAATTAATATCTTAATCTTACTTAAAAAAATATACAATGTTTAGCTATTCATCTTTAAAAGTATACACCTACCTTTATAATGCTTTTACGTTACGTAACATAAACTTATAAAAGGGGTAACGTAAGAGTAACAGAAAAGCAACGGAAAAGTAACAGAAAAAGCTTCTGTCTACAGCTTAGCTTTACCATAATTTAAAAGAAAATGGTGAGGAATTGTTAGCTGCGGCTATGTTCGCATAAATCTTACGTTCTCAAACGTTAATCTTACGTAAACAAGTAGAAAAATAACTTGAACTTACTTTGTAAATCGCAGGTACAAGTTCAATAGTTTTTTATCACGAAAACACGCCGCCGATTCACTTGTTCTATGACAAACAAAACAAAATGGTTGACGGCTAGAATTCTGACAGCGACGGATTCTATAAGTGTTGCTAGTGTAAAAAAATTAATAACTACTACAATTCGTTCAGAAATTTTATAGAAATTTAGTAACGTAAATAGGGTAACGTAAAAGCGCGAGAATCAAGGACAACACAATAAAACCTAAAAAAATGCTCATTTACTTTGAATCTTATAGTTTATGTAATAAAACCGACATTCCAGTAACCTCACACTAAATTATGAATCAGAAAAATAAGTATAAATGCTATAGAAATTTCACTAGGGTACTCGACATATTTGGGTAGCAAAAAAAGGACATTTATTTTTGTATGAAATTTTTTGTTGTTGTTAATTTGTATTTAAATTTTTATAAACAAAATAAACGTTACGTTTGAAATTGATATTTACATATCTAGTAAATACATCAATGTTACAATCGGAAACAAAAACTCGTCAGATTACTCTACACCGTCATTTTGTAGTCGTTTTAATTAGCTTAAGGGAGTGTTCTACTAATGAAAATAAACATTTTTGCCAAAGAAACATGGGTCGAAAAACGACAAAAATTTTTGACTTTCCCATACAAATTCAATGTTTTAGCTGTCTAGTTAGTATGGGAGGACCAAAATTTTTTGTCGTTTTTTGACCCATGTTTCTTGGACAAAAATGTTTAGTTTCATGGGTACAACACACCCTTAAGTTAATTAAAACGACTACAAAATGACGGTGTATATGTTTCTTTATTTATCATTAGACGCAAATAAAAATGTAAAAGTGTAATATAATTTTGGCTTTACCCATGTATGTAAAACTAACTTGCAAAACTATGTTTCCTACACACTTGTTGAATAGCCATCAATGCAGAAGCAAAGCTACCAACAGAATACGGCTGACTTTGTACAGATGTAAAACATGCAAAGAATTATTCTCTTTTAAAGAAAATTGGAAAAATCATTCCAAAACTTGTTACACAGGTCGTAGAAAATATATTTTTAAATGTAAGAAATGTTCTCGATTTATGTTGTCTAAAGCAGCTGTTGCATTATCATACGAGTGAGGATAGTAAAGATAAGACAGTTATAAAGCCTTGCAAATATTGCGGTTGGAAGTTCACACCATGGTCTTTGCATAAACATATCAAACTACATCACCAATCGTTGAAACTAACTCCAAATAATTTTTGTATAAAAGTGATTGATACAGGTCAGTTAAGAGGGCATTCGCATTTTACATACGTAAATCAAGAACTTGGGAGTTTTTGAAGCGATTTTGGTCACATAATTTATTGTTTTAGCTTCTTTTGACTTCAACCATCTTAATTATCATATATTTTTATTGAAACTGTATTAACCAAAATTCGTTTCAATTGGATAATTGACTACGTAAGCAGTGGGTTTCGAAAGCGCGATTTCCAGAAGACGGGCGAAGGCTCATCTTTGAAGTAATGTTACACCAATAATTATTACTAGGCAAGAAAATAATAAGTATTCGTTCGAAGGGGCATATCCTTTAATTGAACTTGTATTAAGAAAATTTCGAATTTTAGTTCATTAACATGTATTTTTATCACATCTAAGAAAGTAAAAAATCGAGAAAATGACTACAAGAAAACACGTTATATCTCATAATCTAGAAGTTATTTGGCAACATAAATATTTTTCTACGTAAGAATAAAGATTGTACTATAAATGTGTAAAAATAAAAAAATATCCGTCATCAATCTTTTATGAAATTAATTTTCAAAGTAAGTATAAAATCGGGCGCATCAAGCGTTTCAAGTTAGTCGCGCGCTGGCGCTCTTCGAGGCAAGACCTTTGTCGGTTGACTTCCCGCCGCCGCACAAGTGCCACGCGTAATAATATTTCTATAAAATAAGTATAGTGCGACCAAATTTGGAACATTGATGTTGATCCGTAAGTAATTTTGTTTGTTTGTGAATCTGAATGGACTAAAATTAAAACTGTACTTAACATTAATTATAACAATTTTCTCTACAAACTTATTTTTGTTTTCCTTACAGAACATGGGTAGAAAAGAAAAAAAATATTATGGATCAAAAAAGTCAAGAAAAAGTAATAAAAATAATTTGCAGAAAGCAAGAGAAGCTGCGTTAGTACCTATTAAATTTTTAACAGGGTTAGATAAATGGCAAATCCACTAGCGGACACTTCTCTTCTTCTTCTTCTAAACAATACGGGTGGATTCTCTCACGGCAACTCGACGTTTATTGCGCCTATTTTTCGATCGGAGGGTGTGCGGCCGGATTACTCCAGCAAGCCCAGCTCATCCAGGAACGCCTATGTTAACCGTTAGCGACGAGAGCGGCAACGATTGCGGGGCGGCGAGCGGCAAACAACAAAAACGTGTACGAAGTATGCCACACCCACAGCACAAAATCCCTATTTTGTGGCCACAGCCACCGCGGGCGGGCTGCGTCAAAATGGAGTCATAACATTTAGCTACTTAGTACTTATCTACTGATAAATTAGGTATTTGACGAAATCGTCTAATACCTAATTTATAATTAGTAAGGAACGCCTAGCCTTTCCTGGTAGTAGGGGTGAGTTGGTACCTATTTATTGCTTAGTTGAGTACGTGAGTAGGTATTTATTGCTATGGCTTTATACACTTACCTACACGATCAGTAAATATCACGGATTTTGGTAAATACTGACGGACCATAGTATAAATACTGTACCCGTAGGATGAACAGCTATCGGAATTTGAGTAATTTTATTGTAATGTATGGGAAATTTGTAAAGCGCCGGCGTCTAGCGCCGATAATTCTATTCAGTCAGTCATCGCGTTTGATGTTGTCCAAAAAGCCGCCGTGTTGGCGTGACGAATAGCGACTCGGGAATAGTGTAAGGGTTGTCACGCGTTGATTTAGTATTTTTTATTTATAAATTCCTAATTACAGATTTAGTAGTTATTTAATCTAGAACTTACTGATTTAGGTGTCATAGACCGTGGCCAAAAAATGCTGTGGTTATGTCAGTGTACCGTACGGGTACGTGCTTTATGGTACCCAAAATTAAAAAAACTAGTGCCACTGTATTTTACGAGATATAGCACATTTATATTCGGGTATTTCAGCTATTCGGGTATTTAATTAACGACTTTTGCTTTGTCACATACAAAGTAAAAAATATTCGAATATTCGAATATCACCGACTTGAGTATTCGAATAGCAAAATAAGGCGAATATTCGAAGCATTCGAATATTCGAATTGCAAGCCCTAAATGTAACACACGATAATTATTTCATAAAATATAAACACAAAATTTAAGGCTCAATTACACTATACAATTTTAAGCAAGCGATTTTAAGACTGTCTTGAAAACGACTAAGAATGCGCGCATTTACACCACACAATTTCTAGCACGCTCGGCCGTGCTTACTGTCATAGTAAAAGAGAAGGCAGTAAGTCTCTAATGTCTTTTTCAATCAACGTAGTATTGGAGTTATTTACATTGTAGTTTTTGTATTTGTTTTATGTTCTGTTTTAGTTCTTTAAGCACCTACTTAATACCAAATTCCTTTTCTTTAATCATTGTTTGTTAAGAGGTTAATTATAAATATTTTCAATTTGCAGTCGTCGTGTCAAATAAAATTGTAGGTACCTATCTCCTTACTTATATATTAATCAATCATTTTTTTCAACTTTTATCTACCTATTAGAAACCTACATAACATTAATATCTGACTAGGTTGAAAATTCGAAAGGCTCACGAATAGATATATTTTACCTAGTAGGTATGAAGTAGTAGTAGGTATATTTACCTAGTATCATTTTATTTAAGTAGATAAAAACCTCGGAGGAGCGAGGAGCTCGGTGGCGCAGTGGTTTAGCGCCTGGCCCAGCGATTGCGGAAGTTAAGCAACGTTCGCAAGGGTCGGTCATGGGATGGGTGACCAAAAATTTATTATCTCGAGCTCCTCCGTGCTTCGGAAGGCACGTTAAGCCGTTGGTCCCGGCTGCATTTGCAGTCATTAACACCCACCAATCCGCACTGGGCCCGCGTGGTGGGTTATGTGGACCATCCTTCTTACCACCCATAAGGAAGGCCTGTGCCCCAGCAGTGGGGACATCAAAAAGGCTGATAGACAGATAAAAACCTCTAATGTGTAGGTACTTAATGCAAATTGCAAGAATCGTATCAAACAAAACAAGACTGTCGCTCTTGTGAATAACTCGACGGACACACACGCCGCACCGCACCGCACCGCACACCAACGTGAACGCGATGGCTCGCGCGCGGGCCGCGGCAGCGGCACCCACCCGCCCCTCGGCGTGACCCACCCGCCTCTCAGCGTGACCCACCCCGCGCCACGCCCGCCCACGGCGTCCGGCTCAGAAGGTGCACATCGTCGTTGTTGTCGGTCGCGCACGTATCGACCTACCTAGATATCGCATTATTATACGTTACACTATTTCCCAACAAAGTACTCAAGACGATTCAAACGAGCCCAAACTCGATGGGGTTGCATGGTTTTATTATAGAGTTCCTATGGCCTTCTTTCGGCTCCATCATCAGATCCTTGGACACTATTTCCCATTAGAGTACTCGCCAAGACGATTCAAACGAGCCCAAACTCAATGGGGTAGCGTGGTTTTATTAAAGAGTTCCAGTGTCCTTCTTCCGGCTCCATCATCAGACCCTGGACACTATTTCCCAACAAAGCACTCGTCAAGACGATTCAAAGGAGCCCAAATTCAATGGGGTTGCACGATTTCAATATTGAGTTCCTATGGCATGGCCTTCCAGCTTCATCATAAGAGCCTAGACCTCATCTCCCTTTAAAGTACTCATCAAGACGATTCTAACGAGCCCAAGCACGATGGGGTTGTATGGTTCCATCATAGAGTTCCTGTGGCCTTCTTCCGGCTCCATCATCAGATCAGCCCAATGATACCATAATATTGCATTGCCTTCCATTTCTGACCTATGTTCAAAGTTTCAAGTCTCTAGCTCATCCGAAAGCTAGTTTAAATTGTTCGCAAACTTTGTGGAGAGACAAACAAACAAACACACAAGCAAACGAGAAAGCGACCTACTAAAAGCGTGTTAAAAACAACCTACCTACCTATAAGTTTCAAGTCTCTAGCTCATCGGGAAGCTAGGTAGGTAGGTACTTACCTAGTATAAAATACTCTTTTCTAAAATTACGGACAAACAAATAAACGAACCTACTTATAAATATTATTAGTATAAATAAATAAATAAACAAGAAAACGTCCATATGAAAACGTGTTAAAAAACCAACATTCCTTTTTGAACTTATCTTGTACTGTGGCAGTATCGTCTATCTGTGGCGAGTCAGACAGAGTCTGTCTCTGTCTGTCACATTACCTCTACACGTTGACCTTGAGAACGCCTTTATGCCTTAGGTATAAAGTTGGTTTTTGTAGTACAACTGTTACGTCTGACGTGCCGTCGTAGGTACAGTTAGACTGTCTTGAAATCGTGCGTGCATTTAGACGACACAATTTTAAGAATCTTATTATCGAGCGGGCTAGGCCGCACGATTTTAAGATTCTTACTGTCTTAGTCCGTTTACACCATGCTTAGTCTTGAAATCGCGTGCTTAAAATTGTGTAATGTAATTGACCCTTAAGTACATTTGGTTCATGATTGTAATTCTGCATATTTTTTGAAAATATTTCATGTTGTTGGTCGTCGTTCAGTTTCGTATTAAAAATATGCGTTAATAATGCTATGCTTAAACATAATTATGCTTAAAGTAGTCATGCTTAAAAAAATATGCATAAGCTGTTATGACTAAGTAATATTATGCGTAAACATCATTCGGTGAAATCATATTAGGCTATGACATATTATGCCTTAAAATTTTATGCAAATACAAAGAGAACCACTGGGCCTCTGTACGCGGCATAAACACAGATCAAGATCGTTCGGTCATTGCAGCGTATGGTAGCAACTGTGTGCCGTACGTGAGGAGAAACGCACACACGCACACGCGCGCTCACTTCGCGCGGCGATCGAGCCGTAAATACCTAAAACCCGAGCGCGTAAATTAGGGAAAGCCCTCTTAACTAAAGCTGGCGCTTTCACAGTACTCACACTTATGCAATTTCACTATACAGGATGTTTAGAAATAAATGATTTTCAACTATTTGATTCATAAGTGTAGACTAGAGTTAGTTTTTAGTAAAATGGGTGCGTTGTAGATAAATAAATACAAATATATGTGTTACTCGTTTTTATTATGATTATTACATTATTGCTTTTAATCAGAATCGTAAATTAAATCTTCTACCCCACTAAAACTTTCATTGCTCGAAGAACTTGATGTTTCGCTGTCGGAATTTCCTACTGTTATTATAAATGAGTCAGTGAAATTATCCACTTTTGGTTCCAGTTGAATATATCTTTCCTCATGTTCTCGCGTCTTTCTCCAAACGCCACTAAACATATCCAGAGTAATAGAATCTGCTTCTTTTCTAAATAATTCTTCCACAGTTGTCGCCGAGCCGACCTCTTTTTGATACAAACTTTATGGTTTTTTAACTTATTTTTTATTACTTTTGATTTCTGCCTTTTTACGTTGTGTCATGTTTTTGCTGTTGTCAGTGCTGTTTCTTGTGATATAAATATATTTTAAACGTTACAAATCTTCGTTTACTCATTTTCATTAGCTCGCTCAGTATCATTGGTCCTTCCACCGTAGAAATTCAGCGACGTATTTCACATTTTCTTCCATTCGTAGTTGACATTTAGTTTTCATACAGTTCATCGCTTTTAGATCCCATAAAACATGCTCACCCGTTCACAGTCACGTAAAACACCATCAGAAGGTAACATTCACACCACCGCCGAACCCCAACCACGTCAATCACGCTCCATGACATCCTCATCAGCCTCCACAATCAGGGCCCGTAAGGCCGCCGCAGAGGCCATTGCACGTCGCCGGCAGCTCGAACGCGAGTTGCAGCTCGCGGAGGAGGAGATACAGCGCAAGCGGCAGCTCGCGGAGGAGGAGATACAGCGCAAGCGGCAGCTCGCGGAGGAGGAGATGCAGCGCAAACGGCAGCTCGCGGATGAAGAGAGGCAGCGCAAACGGCAGCTCGCGGATGAAGAGAGGCAGCATAAGCAACAACTCCTCGCGATGAAAAACAAGATGGAGGAGCGCGAATTGCAAGCGGAGCTGGCCGCGATTGAAGCTGAAGGAAGCCGTAGCAGTCGACGCAGTCATTGCAATGGTTCTGTAAGCTCGTTGCGATCTAATAGGACGGAAGCATGGGTTCAAAACGCGGTACGTAATTCACAATGTTCCCTTCAACCTCATCCAACAATTACAAAATTGTCCGAAACGGGGGCCCAACTTCAGCCTCCACTAACTCACGTGGGCAATGATCATCCTCATTCTTATCCTTTCACCACTAACCAACCCATACAGGCAACGAACGCGTCTGAGGGCGCGGCACGCATACCGCCGCACATCCCCACGGTAGACGACAACGTCCTGTGTGTGTCGGATTCCAACAAACTTTTGCAAGCAGTGGCAGACACAGCGGCAGCTGCGAAAGCTCTCGCAACCACCCGACACCAACCAACAAAGCATATTGAATTAACACCATTTGCCGGAGAAACATCTAAATGGCTACAGTTTAAAAGATTGTTCGACACTACAAAAGCTTTCTTTTCTCCTTTAGAAAATGTAGCGCGCCTGCAACAATCTCTACGAGGTGCAGCGCGTGAAGCTGTTGGCGCTCTCTTGATCTCAGCCAGCGAACCCGAAGAAATTCTCTCCGTGCTGGAACAAAACTTCGCCCGCCCGGAGATGATTATCTTCAAAGAAGTCGCTGCTCTGAAAAGCTTACCTCGCCTGGGTAATGATTTGCGTGAGTTATGCACTTTCGCAACAAAGGTACGAAATAGTGTACACACTATACGTATGCTAGACCACAACGAATACTTATTTTCACCCGAACTCTTCCACACCATTTTGGGAAAGCTGAACCCTACAGTAAAAATGAGGTGGACAGATTTCGCAGCTGACAACTGTTCGCGAGACCAGCCAAAGCTTGAGCTCTTGTCCGCATTTCTCATGCGCGAGTTAGACAGACACGTTAGATTCGGTTTAACACCAGAGCACGCAGCCGGGTCGCCTGTAGCTAGCTCGTCGCATGATAAACAAAGACGTGAGTACGTTCATACTGTTTCGCCACAACAAAAGCATGTAAATAGTTCCATAAATAAAACCTCGACCGTGGTCAATAAAACAAATTGTCTATTCTGTAAAAAAGAACACAGTATAAAAACGTGTCCCAATTTTAAGGCACTTTCTATAGAGAAACGATGGCTGTGGCAACGCGAAGCAAAGGTTTGTTATAGGTGTCTACGAAGTAGCCTACGCCGGTGAACCATACGTCTGACGTCGCCCTTCAAGAGCCCTCAACGGCCAGCGCGGAGTGCGAAGCAGTTGTTGTGTCTACCACGTCCACAAAGGCATGGGATGATAATTCAAGTGGGCGGATTACGCTGCCTTCACGTCCCAGTACGTTACTCAAAATCATACCCGTAACCGTATTCGGTCCATTAGGTAGTCACGACACTTATGCCTTGCTCGACGACGGCAGCACTGCCACACTCATGGATGCCAGTGTTGCCGCGCGTATCGGAGCAGTGGGCCCTCGCCAAAAAATTTGTGTGAACGGTGTCGGTGGCCTCACAAAAAATGTTGACGTCACGTATATTGATTTTAAAATTAAGTGTGAACAAGACGTGTTTGAGGTAAAACGCGCTAAGTCCTTACCGTCACTGTCACTCCACACTCAAACGGTAACTAAGCAGAACGTTGCGGTATATAAACATTTACACGACCTAACAGAACTTTTAGTTTATGAAAAGGCGACTCCCATGGTTCTTATTGGTGCCGAACATTGGCATTTGTCCATAAACCGCGCTGTGCGCAAAGGTACCCGTAACCAACCAGTAGCCTGTCTCACACTTTTAGGCTGGACACTATATGGGTTGTCATCTAAAAATAGTACAAACTGTATTCAGTTTGTCAATCACACCACATTTATAGACCAGGAGTTAGCGACCAAAAACGAAAACTTGGAAATTTTAATTAAGGAACATTATAAGTTGGACTCGTTAGGAATATCAAAACACGAAACAATACTAAACAAGCAAGATAAACGCGCCGTTGAAATTTTAGAGAGTACTACTTCACGTTTGCCGACCGGACGGTTTCAAGTTGGTTTGCCATGGCGCGACGATATTACGCAAATACCGGATAGTTATCCACAGGCTTTGTCACGCCTCCTGAGTCTCGAGAGACGCATGCGGCGTGAACCGGTTTTTGCAGAGGCATATATCAAAGGACATGTCCTAATTTGGGCCACGTCTATGTACACCACCCTCAAAGATGGAGAAAAATACACTGATTCTGAGAAAAATACAAATAATTTTATAGAATGCATGGTTAAATGGTTATTAATCAAAACAGATTAATATTTTTTACTTGAAATAAGACGTCAAATATGGCAACTCTCCGTTAAAAAGCCATGAAGGTCCGCACAAATTATCGGACGCGGCTTATGGACGCGGCTTACTGCCGCGGCTGATAAGTGTGCACACTCTCATAACATCCTGCGTGCCAGATAGCTATCGGACGTCCGATGACGTCATATTAGTCTATGGTTACGTCCGCGACCTACTACATCCGATAGTTTGCACACCTCAGATCAGCCGCGGCAGTAAGCCGCGTCCGATAATTTGTTTGGACCTTCAGTGGGCGCATTCTGCCAGACAAATCTTTGAGTCATCGATTGCCATTTTTAACCATGAAAAGTATAGCTGTAGGTGCTTAGGGTGTTTCTACACGGTGCAAGTAGCCCGCGCAAGTCGAGCACTTGCGCAGGTTACATGCTCCGTGGAAACACGTAAAGCGGGTCCAGCTCCATAGCATTGTACACCCGCGCAAGTAACCCGTGCTTCAACGTGCGCAAGATACATGCACCGTGTAGCACAAGACGGTTAGAGCATTACTATCGCTTTAAAATAGGCGGTCTAGCTGCCTGCATTGATCAATATCTTACTTTCCATGGTTAAAATGTACTCTCTATGGCGATCGATGACTCAAAGATTTGTCTGGCAGAATGCGCCCATTGTCACTGTCATTGAGTTCTACCTACTCTGTGCTGTGGGTTGTTGTTAACACAGACGTATAAGAAGTTGTTAACATCTTCCGCCATGTTGCTTTTTTATGCGTTTTTGCATTTTGTTTAATCTTCCTTCCAGAAAACAAAGCAATTTTAAAGAAATTGAATAATTAGAAACTGTTTATCGTGTCTTTATCTATTTTTTGGTATACTGTACAAAGACGTGGCCCAGACCTCATACATTTTTGGACATCACCTTTATGAACAATATGTTTGAAAAGGGTTACGTGGAAGAATGCTCTTCTGAAACATATTATTCCCAGAATCTTCAAAATTCTAAAACTTACCGATTATATTTACCTCATTTTGGCATATTTCATCCGCAGAAACGCAAGCTTCGTGTTGTTCACGATGCCGCTGCCATGAACCAAGGAGTCAGTCTGAATTCTTTATTACTACAGGGCCCTGATCTTCTCCAAAACTTGCTGCACATTCTTTTTAGATTTAGAGAAGGCCGTGTTGCCTTAACTGCTGACGTTAAAGAAATGTTCCCTCAAATACGTATCAGGCCCGAGGATAGAGATGCTTTACGGTTTCTTTGGAGAGGTGGAGACCAAAAGCAACCTATCAAAGAATACAGAATGACATCCGTCATTTTCGGCGCCTCCTCAAGCCCCTTTACTGCGTTATACATAAAAAATAAAAATGCTATGGAACATGAACATAACTTCCCTAACGCAGCAAAGGCGATTGTCGAGGACCATTATATGGACGATTATCTTGGATCTCATGACTCCACTACTACAGCGGCACAAATTGCGAAGGACATAGTTACGGTACACAGCTTTGCACATTTCGAAATGCGAGGATGGGTTTCAAATGACGACGCTGCATTGAAGCTCATCCCCAGCGAACTGTGTGCTGAAAAACCATCACAAGTAGACATTGGGAACTCTCCTACGACAATCAGAGCATTAGGCATCATATGGGATCCTCTTTCGGACACATTGGGGTTCCGAACTGGTCTGGGCGAAACTATTCCCCAACAATTAACTAAGCGCATAGCGATCTCACACATTATGCGCGTATATGACCCTTTAGGTCTCCTCAATCCTGTTGTGGTTAAGGGCCGCATACTTTTTCAGGACATTTGGAGATCTAATATTGGTTGGGATTCTAATTTATCTCCCACAGAAACTTTGAAGTGGATGGAATGGTTTCAAGAACTTTCGGCCATTTCAACAATCAAAATCCCACGCTGGTACGCCAAAGCCAGCGACGAGGAACCTCTTCACCGCGAACTCCATGTTTTTGCTGACGCGAGTGAAGCGGCATATGCCTGCGTAGCGTTTTGGAGACTCGTATACGCTAACGGGTCGGTGAAGATGGCTCTCGTCGGTAGCAAGGCTAGGGTTACCCCCTTGAAACCAATTTCAATCCCACGGTTAGAGCTAATGGCAGCTCTGATTGCAACGCGCCTCGCTGTAACCATCAAGGAGAGTCACGTAAAAAAACCTTCCAACACATTTTTTTGGACTGACTCCCTTACTGTCCTCGGTTGGTTACGTAGCGACGCGCGCACGTTCAAGCCTTTCGTGGCCCATCGTATTGGCGAAATAACAGAAAATTCGAACATATCCGATTGGAGATGGGTACCGACAGGCATGAACGTGGCTGACGACGCCACTCGAGCGCGTTCAGTCCAGTTGGATCAGCACAGCAGATGGTTCAATGGACCTTCGTTTCTTTTTGTTTCTCCCGAGGACTGGCCTAAAGAACCAGTTCCAGAGCTCCCGTCACTTCAAACTCAAGTCGAATTAAAACGTGCACCTTGCGAAATGGTGGGAGTTCTGACGGAACGTATTAGTCCGCCTTCAGCGGTAACAGTAGACAGCTCACGTTGCAGCAGCTGGTTGCGCTTGGTGCGCGCTACTGCGCGCGTACACCAAGCCGCGTTTATGTTTAGACAACTAATTCAAAATTCTTCGTCTTCTTATCGCGATCGATCACAACCATCACAACGTACGTCCGCTACCGCCACTTTAGTTAAAATAACACCCGATTTTATGAAAGCCGCAGAAAGGCACCTTCTACTCAAGACACAGCTTGAAAGCTTTGGCATAGAATTCAAAAATATCCTCAACTCCAAGCCATTGCCCAGAATCAGTCGCCTCACTAAGCTGTCTCCTTTCGTTGGAGAAGATAAGCTACTCCGCCTAGGAGGGCGGATCAGAGCAGCAGAGGATGTGAGCCAAAGTGTCAAAACACCAGTACTTCTTGACGGTTGCCACCCCATAGTCCGTTTACTGGTGCATCACTACCACGTCAAGATGGGCCACGCAAACCACGAAACAGTAATCAACGAGCTACGCCAACGCTATTGGCTACTGCGGTTGCGAAATACAGTGCGGTCAGTAGTGCACCGATGTTTAATGTGTCGCATTCGCAAGACCTTGCCGCAAACACCCCCGACCGGTGATCTTCCACCACAACGAATGGCTCACCATCAGCGTTGCTTCACTTTTACTGGCCTGGACTACTTCGGCCCTATCGACGTGTCAATTAGTCGCAGGCGTGAGAAGCGATACGTAGCGCTATTTACGTGCATGACATCAAGAGCGGTCCACTTAGAGTTAGTACACTCCCTGTCTGCAGACTCAGCCATATCGAGCATTCGCCGATTTATTGCCAGAAGAGGAGCCCCAACCACTATATTCTCCGATAATGGCACTGCTTTCGTTGGCGCCAACCGAATTTTGAGAGAGTTTTACCAATCTAGCGTCGAAGACTTCACGACGAACCATGGAATTGGTTGGGCTTTTATACCGCCTGCTGCTCCGAATTTTGGTGGATGTTGGGAGAGATTAGTCCGGTCCGTTAAGGTGGCTCTCAGCGCTACACTGAGAGAACGTGCGCCGAAAGAAGAGACACTACTGACGCTGTTACTAGAAGCAGAAGCTGTGGTGAATTCGCGACCGCTAACCCACATTTCTCAGGACCCCGAAGACCCAGAAACCTTGACACCTTTTCACTTCTTAATTGGCTCATCCTCCACAACCAGTTTGCCCGCACGATTCGATAACAGTGTGCTGTTTGGGCGAGCAGAATGGAAAAAGGCGTTACGGCTGTCAGAGCTTTTTTGGTCCCGATGGGTTAAAGAGGTACTTCCGACGATGCAACCGCGTGATAGACCACACCGCCACACGACCGACCAAATCTCTGTTGGTGACGTCGTACTAGTAGTCGATGGCAACCTCCCTCGCGGAGTATGGCCCCGAGGCGTAATAGCTGCGACGTATCCAGGTCACGATGGGGTAGTGAGGGTGGTGGACGTATCAACCATGGCCGGTACGCTGCGCCGTCCCCTCACCAAGCTGGTGAAGCTCGATACATCGAGTGATTGATTAGTCTTTCGCCAGTTTGGTTTGGCTGTGCACGTTCTTGCACGAGGGGCGGGAATGTCGCCGAGCCGACCTCTTTTTGATACAAACTTTATGGTTTTTTAACTTATTTTTTATTACTTTTGATTTCTGCCTTTTTACGTTGTGTCATGTTTTTGCTGTTGTCAGTGCTGTTTCTTGTGATATTAATATATTTTAAACGTTACAAATCTTCGTTTACTCATTTTCATTAGCTCGCTCAGTATCAACAGTTGTCAAGTTAAACTTAACATTTTGTGATGCAACTTTCCCTTTAATTATACCCCACAGTAACTCTATTGTTTTGAGTTCTGGATGGTAGGGTGGTAGGCGCAATACACTGTGTCCGTGATCTTCGAGGATTTTATCAAGCACAAATTGTGTATGGTTTGGCTTGTTTTTTTTTATTATATCATATAGTACAGGTTTTGTGTTTCTTTCTGGATATGATATATTATATTTGTCCAACCAAGCTAACATGTCACCTTTTCTTGAATTCGATGTGGGCGCTGGATCCGATACGACGTTGTGGTACGATGCATTATCGACTACTAAAACTGACTGAGGCGGTAAATTTGGAAGAAGTTTTTCTGTAATCCATTTCTGATAATTACCAGCATTCATATTACTGTGATAATCTCCCGTTTGTTTTTTTGCTGGATAGATAAGCAAAGCTTCTGGAACGAATCCTTGTTCCGAGCAGGCATGAACTATCACTAGCATATCGCCCTTCGAAATAGGTACTTTACAACCTTTGTTCGTTTCGTCGGCCCATGATGATGGCAACGTATGCGAGCTGTGTATATAAGTTTCATCCGTATATATTATAGGGCGGCCTTGTGATCTATATTCTTGCAGTTTCGAAAGATATATGTTCTTTTAAGTCTGATGTGACTTTTTTCAATTAGTAGTTTTTTATTATTTTGTGTCTTTCTCCATCTGAAACCTAGCCTCCGAACGATCTTCCTTAGTGAAGAAATACCACCCTCAAAGTTGATACTTTCTTTCAACACTTCTAATAACTTTTTCAATGTCGGAAATGTATGCTTAACCAGATGGAAGTTGTAGATAGTTCGCCTTATGACTTCTTGGTTAAAACTATCTACTGTACATTTTTTTGCTAACCTTGGTCGCTTTTTACCCGGTGTTCTGAAAGAAACTTCATACGCCAATCTTTTGGATGCTTGCGGCTCTCCTTCTTTTGAGGTAGATGGTTGTGATGTTGCATCAGCCTTAACAGCCGCTGTTACTTGATTGCGTACTTCACAAACAATTCGTTGAATACTTCTCTGAGAAACACCAGTCGCCTCCGATGTCAAACCGTACAAATCTTTCATTGGAAGATATCCACCATCACTGTTTTTATTATCATGCATGAAATAGTTAAAAACATTGTACACTATTTCACGAGATTGTCCCTTTAAAGTTTTTCCGGAACCAATTCTTTCCGAAGACATTTTATTCTAACCTCCAAATACAACACTCGCGCCGCGCGTTGATCACACGTGACTGACTGACGCTAACATTTAACATCACGCTGTATTTATAAACAGAAGCAAAAGAAAAACAATAACTGTCCCCTTCACGCTCATAAGGTAGACCGCGCGCGAGAGAGACGGGCAGACTTTTCATGATGCGTATGCAGTACGACGTCACGCCGCGCGCTTATTCACAGACACTACACAAGCGCAATGTGTAAATGTGTTGAACGCGCCAGCTTTAGTTAACTGACCTGTACGTATTGTGGAGCGCTCGCCAACATAAATAAAAAAAATCAGAAACACTAAAGTGCCTAAAAATAATACAAAGCCTATTGTTATTAAAGAAGCTAAGGAAGTCTCTGTAAAAAGCAGTACATGTGATAAGAAACCTGCAATTACAACGTTTATATCGAGAAAAGAAAGACTCATGGATCGTACACTCAAAAAAATATACTAATAGAGAAAACGATAAAGCTTATGTTAAAATTAATAAGGATATAGAAGAAGAACAAAAAGTTGAACAGAAAAAATCAAGCGAAAGCAATGAAAAGGCAAGACACAATACGATACTATGCGACAAGATGAAAAATGCAGACTCAGAACAGTCTTTGGTAGAAGATTCAAGCGTAGACCAAACAAAAAAATAAGAAACGTTCACCGCAGCCCGATGAAACTTTGCCACAGCCTAAAAAATCACCACCGACGCCTTATTATACAACTACTAAAAAGTATACGCATATAATTTACAAATGCGGCCAATGTAACGTATATTTCATGGCTCAAAATACATGCTACATCCACGTGCTACGTCACACTCCTATAGAAGCGAAAGAGTTGGACCAAGTTTTAATGAGACGCTGCTGCCCGTCTCCTGATGGTCTAGCTAGGTATTCAATTCAATTCAATATTTTATTGCATACCATAAAGTAAATACATAGGCGGTAATTTTATAGAAAGAGAACATTATGGACCCAGTAGGGTATAAGGTATAAGCAACTGAAGGAGCATTATAGCATTCTAGGGGAAAGGCCACACATTCGATTCCGATTTGATTTCTATTCTATTTGGTCTTTTTCCCTTTTTTATTGTACTAAACTGATGCTTGGTTTGATAGTAATTTGTGATGTACATTATATTTCTAAAGGCTTTTTAAAGCTGTTTGAAAGGCTGCTCCTTGGTCGTAAATTAAAGCGATTGGCTTTAATCCACAGTTCTCCACACCTTTCTACAGCGAAAACTACTTGTTTTAGAATTTGTTTTAATTGGATTCCAGAAGATTGTTTTTCTACATTATATGAGAAGGAAATAAACACGTTTACCGCTTACTTACTCAGTATAATTGCGACCAAGGAATATCTTACTTACTTACGCTATTTACGTGACCCACACGTAAATTTAGTAATAGGAACGATCAGCAGGCACGTATTCATGCGACTTTACTCCTTGGCAGTTATAAAATGCAATTGGTTGCTGCCAGTTATATACAGCTCCCCTAACAATGAAAACGAGTGCATGGTCTGGTCAGCAAAGTCGTTCTTTTTTTGGTCCAGCTCTACAAATCCATTTATTTCGTCTTTGTTTTTATCATAATTTAAGGCACTCTCTAGTGACATCGCATCAAATATTATGGTTCTATAGATCCTGATTTCTTCCTGAACATGTTGTTTCGTGTAGCTCCTCAAGAGTGGAAGTCAAAATATTAACTATTTGAAATATTTTTTTTCCCTTTCTTCCCTTTTTACTCATCATCCTTTTCTTTTCAATGTTTTCGAAAAAAGTGGCGATCAAATCTGTGAATTCTGTTTCCACTAAAGCAAGGCACTGTCACCACTTGATTATAAACCCCAGACAACAGCCCCGTCTGATTGGCGCAAGACAACTTTGCATAATTCACTTTGACTTTCACTTTCACACACTAATATGAACAGTGACTTTTGTCAGGCTGGTCAATGCATGATCCTTGTTGGCGAAAGCATGGTCCGAGTGATTACCATGTCGATACGACACTGATTTGTCTTAATATCCCCAAATTCTCCTTAAACGTTCCAAAAATGCCATGAAAAACTCATACTACCCTCCTGCTCCAGTGGTGCTAAAACGCCTGGTGTCACCACATTTCTCCCAAGCTGCCGAAAACACAACTCTTCATCCTATTCTTCTCTATGTGTACGAAAAAGGCGGCGTCAAATCTGTGAATTCTGTTTCCACTAACCACTAACCAAGGCACTGTTACCACTTAAATTATAAACCCCTGACAACAGTCATGTCTGATTGGCGCAAGACAACTTTGCATAATATTTCACCTGGGGTTAAATTTCAACAGTGACTTTGTCGATACGACACTGATTTGTCTTGATATCCCCAAATTCTCCTAAAACGTTCCAAAGATGCCATGAAAAACTCATACCACTCTCCTGCTCAAGTCGTGCTGAAAAATCACAGAAACTCCTAGTGTAACCACATTTCTCCCAAGCTGCCGAAAACACAGTTATTGGGAAGAACGTCCTTGTAGCTTGTCTTGCGGTAGTAACTTGGAGTTTTTCTGCGATAAACGTTGTCAAAATTTAGATTTTAGAAGCTTGCTTAGTGGTTTTTGTGAGCTCGATTATATCGTCAATACAGGAGTTGTAGGACATTGGCCACTTGACGGCAGCAGCATATTTGCTCCTGTATATTCCTTCGCTCCGGATCATACACAACCAAGCTGTCATGGGACCCAAGCTCTGAATGATTGACGATCTCCTCTCGAGCGGTGTGCGACAAATATCAGACATCTGGCATCACCGCGTAGCCACTTCAATACGGTGGACGAATTTGTCCTGAAGGTTGTTGTCGATAGCTTTATTCGGTGTCCTTAAGTATATAATATATTTTATGCAATACCTTAATTTAATAGTAAATACGTAAACCAGTTTCCTTGACAAACAGTCTTCTCTGCCATTTTTTTGCATCCTCGCCTTAAGACGCAGACGCAGCTGTGCGTGAAAACTTTAAACTAAAGGTTTCAGTTTATGGATCCCCATTCCGTATACTATACAACGTACCTAAATCTATAGGGTCTAACATTATAGAGTTTTAATTTTTTAAACGACTTTTTAAAAGAACCGAAAAACCGAGTTTTTATATTTGAGAACCGGGAAAAACTGGTTCCGATGCCCTACACTCGCTGTCTCGAAATTAGTCTGTTTCGTCGTTTTCCCATGTTATTTGCTTATAAGAACTCAAATCACTTCAAAAATCTATTTGTGGTAGGTATTCGGGCGCTCTAAATTGTTGGCGATCAAGAAACAATTTTTTGAATAAAAGAGATGACTTGAGTTGTACAAAATTTTACTGCTTGTTTCTACAATGGTTTTCAAAAGGGAAGTGAGAATTAAAAATATGGCAGCACGGAAATGTTTAGTTAGCAGTGGGAGTGGGTGGGTGTGTCGTGCGGCTGAAGAGGTGACTGACCTTCGATTCCTTTTACGCCGTTTATCTTCTGCCAAATTCAATAAAATAGCTCTACAAACTTATCCCAATCACTACACTCTCTACCGTAGAAACGGTACGTTTCTAGGGTTTCGCCCTCTAAAGCTAAGCGTCCACCTATCCGCATCGTACGCAACGGACGCGTCGCATCAAACAGATACAAGTTTTCACAGTGCGTCCACTGTATCGGCAGCGTACGGATTACCGACGGTGAGTACCAGAATACGGATTGACGATGCCAGTTCATTCGGATTTTCGTAGTGAGCGTACGTGCGGACTCTGTGAGGATGGAAGAAAGCGATGAAGAACAAATTGTCGTTGTAGCTTGTTTGTTAGCAGAAGAGGAAGAATTGGAAAAAAAAGTTAAAAGGAAACATAGTATCTGGATACACGACATATTCAAGAAGAGATCGGAACATGGAGAATATCACACCCTGTTTCCTGATTTGTCAAACGATGACATCAAGTTCTTCCAATATTTTCGTATGTCGCAAGCTAAATTCCATTATCTTGTTGATACCCTGAAACCACATTTACTGAGACAGAATACTAAATACAGGGAAGCTATAGGACCAGAAGAAAGGCTTGCTGTGTGTTTAAGGTATTTATTGGAATGAAACATCGTATGCATTACTTCTTATTAAAATGTAAATATTGGCCGAGAATCTGCGTGTTTTGATCCGTATAGTTCACATTTTCTTGGGAGGACATCATGCGCTGAGTTTCGCTATTGAGACGTGAAGACATCGTTTCATTCATGGGTGAAGGCAGCATTTCGTTAGGTGTAGACGAACGAGAAAATATTGCCGAAGACTGATTGTGCAGAGTTTCGTTCATGGCAGGTGGAGGAGGAGGAGACATCACGTTCACAGATGGTGTCGAAGCGATGGTTATGATGTTGTTCGTAGGTGTAGACGAACGAGAAAACATTGCCGAAGACATATTGTGCAGAGTCTCGTTCATGGCAGGTGGAGGAGGAGGAGACATCACGTATAGAGTTTTATTCACAGATGGTGTCGAAGCGATGGTTGTGATGTTGTTCATAGCAGACGAAGTAAACATTGTTGCATTTGAAGAACGAGTAGGTTGCGGAAGCAATATATTTGAAACAATGCTCACTCTCTCTCTTTCATTCGAACCAGATGTCATAAGATTAGAATCAGGATATTCAGGATTGATTGGAGTTGTCGCCAGCCTCATCTCCACGCTATTAACCATTTGAAACAATTCAGATTTAATTTGAATTTGGTCTTGTAAAGGAAAAGTCTTTACTGTTTTAGCCATGTTGATGAAAAAATCCACGAGAGGATCACTCAGATTTCTGTTTTGTGCCGTTCTTGTTAAGTATTGTTGTAGAACGTTGGCTGCTGTTGGACCTTGTGAAGTTTGTGAAGCTGCGTAGGTCGATTTCCTACCGACAGTTCGAGCGGATTCAATTGATTGTTGACTTCCTGCATCGCTTGTATCTAGATTACTAGAATCAGACAGTGCTTCAAGTTGTGTTTCGTCGTTATTGTTGCCACTTCTTGGCGATAGGTTTGACCGCCGGTCTTCCTCATCGTTTAGGTATGGTACTAGGAAAGAAAGTTCTTGGAAGAATTTGGGAGGTTTTAGTTTCGATGCTGCTTGGCCGCTTTTGGTCTTACGCAAATTCAAAGCCTTCCTATGGTTGTCTCTGATTCTGGTCCATCGCTCCTTGCATGCATTGCCTGTAACAATTAAAAATATTTTATTTTATTTATTTCAGGTACTTAGCCACTGGGAATTCTTTTCGATCTCTGGCATTTTCCTTCAGGATGGGCGAACGTACAGTGCGAGAAATTGTGTATTCGACCTGCGAAGCCATTATTGAAGTCCTACAGCCCATAGTGATGCCAAAACCTTCTGAAGATTCAGAAAAAGGTTTTTACGAGAAATGGAATTTTCCCAACGCGATCGCTGCCATTGATGGAAAACACGTGCTTATTCAAGCTCCACCGCACAGTGGTTCAAATTACTTTTGTTATAAAAAACATTTTAGTTTGGTACTGCTAGCCTTAGTCGACGCAGATAAAAAATTCATAGTCGTAGATGTCGGTGCGTTTGGTAAGAACTCTGATGCTAGTATTTTGAGAAATTCGAGTTTAGGCAAAGGTTTACAGGATGGCACTCTAAACATACCTCCACGAAAAATACCACCAGGAGGCACTGAACCACTACCTCACGTCATCATCGGTGACGAAGCTTTTCCACTGTGCACGTATTTAATGCGACCATACTCTCGAGATGATGCCCAAAGAAATGAAGAAAAAAAAGTTTTTAACTATCGGCTCAGTCGTGCGAGAAATACTGTGGAAAATACATTTGGAATATTGGCAAAAAAATTTAGAATTTTCGAACGAAGATTGTCTATGCACGAAGAGCACATTGTAACTGTCGTAATGACTACATGCTGTTTGCACAACTTTTTAAGAAATGACTCATGCCACTGGACCGAAAACGATTTAAACACATCCATGAGAGGACTGCAAAACCTAAGGAATGTAGGTGGTAATTCACGCACAGATGCTTTAGCAGTCAGGGATAGCTTCAAAAGTTACTTTAACTCAGAAGCAGGGTCGGTAGATTGGCAATTGAGGAGAATTCGGGCTGGAATGCGCGTAAATGTATGAGCTTTTCATACCACCTCAACGTGACGTTTTTTAGTATGGCATCGTGTATCTGTTCCTATCTCTGTGGTATAAGTTATTAAATAAAAAATTATAAACTTACCTGTTTGATTTAACCTGTTCCCAATTTCCTCCCAAATATTGTCCCTTCTTTGCTGGTTAGAATAGTTAGGGTGTTTTAAATTATAAATTTCTTCGTACTCTTGCACAATTGCGATTAGTCTTGACGCGTCCATGTTGCAAAAACAACGCGTGTTGACAGTACAAACAAAAAATGCAAATGGCCGACGATAGAGGGCGAGCGCGCGGGGTGCGTCCACTGATCGGCATTCCGTATGACGTCATCGACACGCATCGCAAAAGTTGCCTCTCGGAGCAACGGTGTCGGCATTGCCGATTTGCGATGCGTACGATGCGGACAGGTGGACGCACTTATATGAGTCTCTATACAAAGAATGCTACGATCCGTTGCGTGCGACGCGTCCGTTGCGTACGATACCGACAAATGGACGCTTACCTTAACAGAGACGCCTCGGAATAATTCTTTAATTGTTACGTTCTTGGCTAACCTAAGTTCTTCTAACCGTTCTAAGAAACCATGCAAGGTTAACTTGCTGTCCCTACCGGAAAACCTAACGTTCCATTTTGAGACATATCTGGTCGGGTCGATGGTGATCTGAAAAAGGTTTTTATAACAATTTAATACAATATAAAATTATATGTATCTAGCTGAATATGAAATTGACCCGATCAATGGGTAATGGAGTGAAGGTCAAGCCACACAGCGGGCGTGGCGTGACGGGACGGGACGGCGACGCGACGCTGAGAAGTTGTAATGTACTAGATACTATGGACGACGTCACACAGGCCGGCGTGGCGCGACGTGTCGCGTCCCGTCGCGCCGAGCGTGAATACAGATCGGAAGCGCGGCGGTGCGGAACGTATGCGTGATCACGCCCGCAGTGTGAACTCCCGTCGCGCCCCGTCACGCCCCGTCGCGCCGCGCCCCGTCACGCCGCGCCCCGTCACGCCCGCTGTGTGGCTTGACCTTGAATGGTTCAACATGATGGTACCTAGCGAGATAGGAAACATGTTTCCACTTAATGTAAATATTAACAAGAAATCTAACCATAGACCTCTGCGTCATACTTGAGTCTACATTCGTGGTTAAATTAAAATTTCACGTTTGTTGACGTGTGTTAAGTACTCTTAAAACACGAACAAATGATTTTCGACCATACTAAATTGCTTATACACATGTTAATTTTCCAAAGAATATATTACCGATAGATAAGTTTTAGACAAACTTACTAATGCAGTCGAACAAAAAACATTTCCATCTCTTTTATTCTTTTTGTATTGTTATAAAGTTCGTAGTGTTTTTCTGTTTAAATAATAAGATGGTTTTCTACGTCTGTCATATATTTATTCAGATGTAAATTTTGAGAATTATTCCTTTATATAGCCGCTTAGATAGGTATATTTCAGTAATACTTTTTCACTGTTCCTCGACTGTGACAGTTTGTTTGGTTTTCGTTATAAAAAATGAGGGTCTATGGTCAGTAACTTTAATCAAAATGTTGTAAATAATTGTTACTTACCTGAATAATCAATAAGATGTGAACAGACTTTTTAATAATTTGTTTTTATCCATCATTTTCAAATTTTCAATGAATATCGTTACTTATTTCTGTTAAAGCTGATAAGTTTCGTTCGTTCTTATTGTCAGTTAAAAAAGTCTAGAACGGGTAGTAGGAAAATATAGACGATTCAAAAGTGCTTAATTACTAAATTTATTTCAATAAAGACGTTTTGACTTTACTTTGATTTTAAAGAATATTATTATGTTATATTCTAGCTTTCTTTCTGTTCCTGGTGTTAATCATGATGTCAATGGCATCAGCTGAAAATGTGGCTAAGCCTGATAAATGTGACAAATGCTTCAATACGCCGTACAAGCCTGTCTGTGGCAAGGGAAAAGAACATACTGGAACATTCTGGAATATATGCGAGTAAGTTCAATATAGACGTTTATTTTTCTATTCTAAATATTTCTCAAAAAGAGCACTTTTTCTCGATGGAACAATATTGCAAGTACGATGATCGGTTCAGTAGTTCAGACGTGAAAGCGTTATTAAGTTTCACATAGTTTAATTTTTATTTTTATATGCTACTAGCGACCGCCCGCGACTTTGGAAAGTTTTTTGCTTCCCTCAGGAACAGTTGTCTAGATGATAGTACCCTATGTCCTTCTCCGTACCCCAGAGAACTTGTATGCATAATTTCATGATGATCGGTTCAGTAGTTCAGACGTGAAAGCGTTATTAAGTTTCACATAGTTTAATTTTTATTTTTTATATGCTACTAGCGACCGCCCGCGACTTTGGAAAGTTTTTTGCTTCGCTCAGGAACAGTTGTCTAGATGATAGTACCCTATGTCCTTCTCCGTACCCCAGAGAACTTGTATGCATAATTTCATGATGATCGGTTGAGTAGTTAAGACGTGAAGGCGTAACAAACAAACTGACTTTCGCATCACACAATCCTTACTAATATTATAAATGCGAAAGTCCGTTTGTTTGTTTGTTACGCCTTCACGTCTTAACTACTCAACCGATCGTCATGAAATTTTGCATACACGTTGTCAGGAGTGCAGAAAAAGACATAGGATACCTTTCATCCCGAAAAAAGGAACTGTTTCCAAGGGATAGTCAAAATACTATCCACGCAGACGAAGTCGCGGGCGGAAGCTAGTTTATAATATTTGTAAAGATCTGCCAATGACTGCCGAGGCTTGTCTTTTTATTAAATAGTAAATACATTTCATTTGAAAATTTCGAAATACAACTTTGTTAGTTAGACGTAACATAATTTTCTTCTGTATTAATAGAGTATTCTAATTCGTTTTGCTTCATAATATCATCGATCTTTTTTCTAAATATTATGTTCCATTGTTTAATGTAGGTAATTTTTAATTGCAGGCTGAATTGCAAAAGTTATAAATTGAAACATGAAGGAGAATGCACATACGACGATTTGCTTGAAAACGAAACCTACGATTAATAAATAATTAACAATACTTAGACAATTAGGGTTGCCACCCGTACTATAAAGTATATACTTTATTTCGGTGCAATTGTACTCTTTACTTTATGAGGAAAATAATTTAAAATGTGATAATACTTTATTTCACGTTTGTTTAAACATTGCCAAAAGTAATAAAAAGTATGTTTGTTAAAGGTAAAAATAATGATTACTTTATTTCCTTACAATGTACGTTCTTTATCTACCTTTAGCAACAAATATACTTTATTTGTCCAAAAAAAGGTGGCGACCCTTTAAACAATTTATGGCCGTTGATATAAACAAGTTCAATATTAACCGAACGAGAATGAAGAATACATACTTTACCAATAATGTTAACAAATACTTAAAGCTCTAGAACGAATTGAAATAAAACGCTTCTAATTGATAATAATAGTGTGGTTTTATTGAATGTCTTTTGGTGAATAGTTTCTTTGGTTTTGATTTAATTTTTCCTAATCCCAATGTTTCGGCACTTTCGTAGACAAAAAAGGGCTTATTTCGCTTATCCTCCCTGAAACAGCCACCCTAATGGTGGATAATCGGAAAACGCGTGTTCATCCATCCTCCCCATCATAATTGATAGTTTACTTGAAAATACGATGATGTGGATAGATGATTACGCGTTTTCCGAATATCCATCGTAGGGTGGCTGCTTCCGGGTGGATAAACGGAACAAGCCCAAAAAGCTAAAGAAAAAGACTCGGCCGTTGCGATAGTGCGAAATCCGTTAAAAGGGAAACTCTTACATAGCGCCCAGAACCTGAATGTAGTTTACTTTTGTTTTGAAAAAAGAAATATACCTATGTAGCTTACTTCCGCAAACAATATATGCAAGATGCACCGCTCGCCCGCCCGCAAAAATATGCACATGCACACCACAAAATATCAGTGCACAATACCTGCATTTAGCAAGACAGCAACACACCTTGCACCTTCACGTCCTTCACCAATTAGGCTACTCTACACGTCAACACGTGTTTCGCCCCAACCCGGAGCATCCTCAGGAGTTAGATCGTGCGTAAACCAACACCGAATGAGCGACTAACGCACTCCGAATAGAATAAATACGGTGTCGGACGCCTGATTCAATCAAATAAGTTTACTTTTGAGTTGAATATCGTTACTTCCATTAAAGATTTGTAAGACATGTTTCGACCCGTAAGGAAAATTGATTAACTAATTGTTTACTTGTTTGTTTTTTCTATTTTTTTATACATATGAGCTGTCCGTAGGAACAAGGTTCCTGAAGGCTTCTTTGTTTTTCTTTAAGAAACCATCAAGCCAATACCGGCCAGCCATTTCATTCTTGAAAGGGTGTGGTATATTTTTAATTTCGCGAGTTGAGATGCTATTATTCTTAGTCAATCCATATAACGTCGATCCCATTATCAAAGCATACTCAACCGGTTCCCTATGTATTTGCATAAAATTTTAAGGCATAATATGTCATAGCATAATATGATTTCGCCGAATGATGTTTACGCATAATATTACTTAGTCATAACAGCTTATGCATAATTTTTTTAGGCATAACTAATTTAGGCATAATCATGTTTAAGCACAATATTCTTTAGCATAAATTTAAACACGCATAATGTTAATTAACGTAACGCATATTTTTATAAACAAAAAAATTAATACACTTCGAAACTTGCACATATAAAAGCTATTGCTAAAAATTTACACTTGAAATAAATATAAATATTGTTTGTCTCATGCATGGTATTTACAATGCCGAAGTTGGACGAAACACCGAAAATCAAATGCTCGAACGGTTGTTTGGCCCTACGTTTAAAATCACAAAAGGACATTTAAACTTAAATACTAAATCCCGAAGCTTAAAAAACTGAAGGTTAATTGAGAGTTACATGCCAGCAGGTTCTGGTTCTGGCACTTCGCCGGCCGCTGCCGCGGCACGCTCACTTCGCTCGCTCGGCTCGTGCGTTGTAGGTCGCAATGAAACTTAACCTCCTCCTCGCTCGCTACGCTCGCTTGTCGTCGCAATAGACCTAAACAGACTTTCGAGATTTTGAATTATCGGCATTTTAACTTTCGGGATTTTGAACTATCGGTCATTTAATAATCGATATTTTAAGTTACGGTCTATCGGATATCGATATATTTCCGGTATTTTGAAAATAGGTGTTTTATACGTCGATATTTCGGTCGTATGTGTTATGAATTTTCGGCATTTTAATACATACCCTTTTTGCAAAAAAATAAATAAGTACCTACGTAAATATATTTATTCTGATTGTTTTTGATTTTTATGTCTAAATAATATTAGGCGAATAAACAATATGCCTAATAACATTATGCGAAAACAAATTACCCTCGTATCTATAAACAAGTCATTACTTGTTACATAGCAATTACTTCATTAAGCCATTACTTGAGAACATTCTCATTGAGAAAAAATATATATTTAATAGTCAAGTAAAAGGCATTACTTACTTGAGAAAAGTAACAAGTAATACTTTTAACTTACAATCATATTAGGTTGGCAGCAATGTCATTCTACATTCCGTGTGATTCTGTGTTCAATTTGAAGTTGTAACATTTAAAACTAATTTTAAGTGAAAACTTGGTATTATATCCTATTAAATAATATTAAAATAATAAACATTTATCGTTAATGCTTTTTGTATAGTGTGACTGGTCAGATGTTTGGAAATAAAAGAAACGAAGAGTTTATTTCATTATAAGTTTGCGTAGAAAGAAACGAAACTGTCATGTCAGTCATGTCAATGGGTGCATTCTTACATTTAACCGCTGAGTCATCGATCGCCATAGAGTACATTTTACTATCCCCGCCAATTGCTAATGCGCAGGAACCTTGTCACATTAACATCTACGTTAACGTCATCCGTAACTAAAAATGTCATGAAACAAGATTATTCTAATAGTTAAAATATTATCATTAATTATTAAATTATTATTTTCAGTAAGATAGGGTCTAGGTATAGTATAAACATTTTACAATTGTTTTTCGTTATTCGTTTCGTCTTTATCACGAAAATAAATTTTGGATACTCTGGATTCAATTATAGAAATATTATTTTCTACTTCTTCCAATGGATCGGTAGTGATATTATCAAAACCTGCAAATAAGGTATCTATATCATCCATTATTCTGATACGAAAACTAATTAATTTCACTCAAAAATAATATCATAGGCCGACAGACAGTTGACGAAATAACCTATAAATGTACTGAAAATACTGATAGCTGAGCATTCTACGTTTCTCAAGTAATGCAATCGGCGACTAATTCTTAGCCGAGTATTCTTACTTTTGACAGTTCTTACTTCATTCAAATTCTTGTTTATTGCATAAAAACGGCGACTTAAGTAATGACTTATACTCAAGTAATGGCTTATACTCGTCTATAGATACGAGGGTTAGTCTTACTTATTATTATGCTTACATAAATAGTATGCCTAAAAACAATTATGCCAAATTATAATTATAACAAAAAAAAAAATGCCAAATCCGTTATGCCAAATCAAATTAGGTATAAAACCATTATGCGAAAACAAGGGATCCCTACTCAACCAGGTCATTTTCAGGTGTCAAAGACTAGATTTCGCCCAATTTTTTTGTTACAAATTTTTCGATATACGTATCTTTCTCATTTACAAGTCGAAATAAAGTTGAAGTTTTAGACGCCTTTAGGTTCCCCATCTTTTTTTCACTGACTACAATCACTGCTGCCTTCATGTCATCCACGCAATACAATTTTCTCTTTTTGTAATTATTGGTCGACATTATCTGGAATAGAAATAAGTTTCCTAATGACTAAACATAAATTAAAGATAAAAAATACCCTTTTACTTGGGTATATTAAAAACCTCTGAATCAGTTTAGTTACAAACTGACAAACCAGCGCACAGACTGGTATTTGGCCCTAAAAGGTGGTCAAAATCACATTTTTCAAAATTACATATATTGTCTTTAAAACGTTGTTTTCAAAAACTAGTATAACTACTCCAAACAATACCAAAAAATTCATTGCGCTAGCGCCATCCCGCACGCCGTGGGCTCAGTCGGAAGTTACCGTTCGCCTAGTGTTCGTGAGATTGTTTGAAAAATCAGATTTTATTGCTTTGAGATATAAATTGATATCTTGTGACTGAAGGATTTTGTGGTGGTTTTCTTTCTCAACCAGGTATGTCATTTGTCTGGTACTTAATTTTAATAATCAATCTATATCCTTTTTTTATTTATAGCCTTAAGATGTAATCACTAAAAAATTACTTTAAAAAACGCACTTCCACAAGATTAAAGAGAGTTTTAATACATTTCTCACCATTTCTAAGCCAAAATTGCAATTGTTCGTGATAAAGTAGACTTTAGAGGATTTAAATATGCATAAAACGATCACCCCAAATCACCCGCCTATTTTTGGTGATTTTTTTACGTAGGCACATTCGATACTCGGTAAAAAAAGCTATACTTATAAATTTGTGTATATTTGTTACAGGCCCTTCTGAAATGAGGGTTTTGACTCGAAGTGACTTGTTTGATATAATGGAATGCTCAAATACCTCAACTATTAATGTAAAATTGAATTTTATCGAGAGGGAACTGCTCAACCAATATGTAGAAAATGACTAAAATATTGCTTTAAAGCAAAAACTGTCAACTCAGACATTAGTTTAATAATAAATGGTCGGCTGCTAGTAACACAAAAGCCAGATTCCTAGAAAAAAATGCCGAATGGCTTAAAGGATGCATATAGTGATAGCCAAATTCTTTTATCTCTATTGTTATGTTATACTTTAAAGCATTATAATAAGCATATAACTATTTTTTTTAATTACAGTTAGATATAAATAAAATATGTGAAGTATTTTTTTAGTACAACTATTGTCTTTTAGTTACAGGTGTACCCAAGTCCCAGTCGACCGCATTTTTTCCACGTAGCTTGGAACGCAGATGTGTTAAACAGGCTTCTCTTCACCTCTGATCCTGTCCTGACGGGATGAGGAAGAGGAAGATTAATAAAAACTCCCACTTTCAGCCCATGTTTTAAATTTGTTATAAAAAAGTGACATTATAAATATAAATTTTAAAAACTAAGACGAAAATTACGAATAATGTTTTTTTTTAACTTTTCGGGGTAAGACTATAATAAAACATCGTCAAGCAGCCATTAAGAGTACCAAATATTTTTGACCAACTTTTAGGGCCAAATATGTGCAGCGTACCGACAAACTCCCTTGCATAATAATATTATTAATAATTATTAATTAGTTTAATAATAATAATTAATATTATTATTTAAATAAGTAGAACTGAATGTATTTTGGAATATTCCAAATTAACATCACATTGGGTATTCCCAATTAGCAACTAAAATAATAAAATGTTATTAGGAAGGGAGGTAATACAAACTTGTTTACTTACTTAACAAAAAGTTGATTACCTACTTTTTGGTTTTAATCTAAGCCTATATGATAAAGAAAAGTGATTGAAACAACATTTGAAAATATTGGTTTCAATTTCAAGCCAAAAAAAAATTATCATTTCGTTTTTAAATGACCTTCTACTATTTTATTTAAAGCAGCTATCGCCGCCATCGAGATATCTTGCCACCTCTTTTGTGACTCTAGCTCCCTTTCTTTTAATTGAAGTTTTTTCAGTTCTATCTCTTTATTGTCTGTGTGCTGCTGCTTAACAAAATTTCGCCACTCCAAATCAGCATTCAAAAAATGGTCAGCTGCCTGTTCCACAGAAGATTGTGATCTTCGTCGTTGAGATGCCACCTCTTTTGTGACTGTAGCTAGAGCTCCCTTTCTTTTAAGTTTTTTCAGTTCTATCTCTTTATTGTCTGTGATTTCGCCACTCCAAATCAGCATTCAAAAAATGGTCAGCTGCCTGTTCCACATAAGATTGTGGTCTTTGTCGTCGAGGTGATAGAGACATCAAGTACTGACGAGCAGTGGATCCACGTCTTCGACGAGGCGTATGTCCTCAATGGTCAGAGTGGTGGGAAGCTGCTGGTGGCGGAGGAGGTGTATGATTTCCCTCTAGGAGTGGCGACATTTGAAATGGTGATTCCATGGATGGAGGAGGTATGTGGGGTAAGTGCGTATATATGAAAGATGATAGCCTACATGATAGTTTTTGGATTTGAGGTTTCCAGTTTGTAAATGTATCTAGTTCTACTGCTAGTGTGTGACGGTCATAATGAAATACCCTGTTTGCTAGCAAACACCTAAAACGAGCTTTTGCTAGCAAACACCTAAAACGAGCTTTCAGAACAACCCAACGCTCCAGTGCATTCCTTGTCAGGCGCTGAACATTGGTGTAATTATCTTCTGCACCAACAGGTTCAGTATTGATAATCGCAGTCAAAAGCCATGACCTTAACGGGTAGGTATCCAGAATCACCTGTAAATTAATGTCAATAGTTTTATTGCATTTTGATTTATAATGGTAATCTGCTCAATACTAAAGTAGAAGTTAGTGCTGCTACATACCAAGCAGCAAGACGGCCTCTCCTCAACTATGAAGGTGTCGGATATGCCCTTGTATTTCTGACATTCTCCAAATGTGGGCATCATGTGTAGCTCCACCATATGAAGCGTCTACATTAATTATATTTAAATCACTATCACAAATCTGAAATAAAATCAAAACTATTATTTAATTTATATACCATGTTTATGGAGGTCAGTGTTCAGAATAAAGGTACTTACTACTTACTATTTGTACATTTCTGAAATGGAAATGTTTCCAAAAATCTCTCCTCAAGGTATGATTCCGATCTCTGCACTGCTGCTTGCTGCCGAGATCGGAATCATACCTTTAGACTCAATTGGCTTAATCAGAGCGACATGAGTGCCATCCATGAAAATCTCCCAATGCCTTGGGTTGGTCACGACGGCTGCACCTCAATCGTGCTGTGTTGCTGGAGATATCTCTTCTATTCTCATAATTTAACGTTGCTAACAATTATAAAACACGAACCATGTCGATACGAAAATTCAGATTGAGGGACATTCTTTACTCTTGACGTATAGTGTTGCTGGTTACTTCTGATGTATTTCGGAGTGAAATTTCAATTTCTATACGCCTGATTCCGGTATGAAACAGTTTATATTTAACTAGACTAAAACAATTGAAATGAGCAGCTACTTGAGCATAACTTATTTACATATAATATGGATGACAAATATCGATACATCTTTTGCCAAAGTCTGATGATTATCATGTGGTGAATGTCTAAAAAATCAAATTGGCTTAATATTGTTTATAAATAGAAAAAAATAAGCTCCCTTAAGTTTCTGAATTTTACGAGTTTAATCTTATTTATAAAAAAAAAACAGCCAGTTTTTTTTCAGACCTTCCCCATTAGTGAGGTTTCACGACTCCTCCGACTTATCCAAGTTTGTCTCCTCTATAACTTCGTCTGCGCTTAGCGTCAATCAGTTGATTTAGTCACTGCATCTTTTCCGAACCGATTATTGCTGAAGATTCTAACTGACCCAATTCCTCCGAATTTATCTCCAATTTGTCGAACATATCAATCAAGTAAGGCCACGCTGCGGGATGTCGTAGGTTGCGAATCGAGTTTGCAGATTTTTGTGCAGCTAGAAAACAATTTTGCGCGTTTTAAACGTTTCGCACGTTGTGTCTTCATGCCGCAAAACTGGCAATAGCTTCATTTCGGAGCTACCTTTAAAAAAAATCTTTTTACATTCCCTATTAGGGAAGTTTCAAGACTTCTCCGAATTCCTCCTTCCTTCATAACTTCATCTGTGTTGAGCGTTAATTCTGTTGATGTAGTCACTGCCATTTTTTGCGAATCAGTTATTACTGAAGATTCTAACTGATCCAATTCCTCCGAGTTAAACTACAACTCATTGAACATATCAGGTGAGGGCACGCTAGGGGACGTCGTAGGTCCCGAATTGAGTTATTTTTGCACAGCTATATAAAACATTTCGCACGTTGTGTCTCAATGCCGCCAAACTTGCAATAGCTTCATTTCATTTCGGAGCGACGAAGAATGTTTCTTGGCGAGATTTCGAGTCTCCAAAAACGTAGCTTGGTGGCCGGGTATATATATACAGGGTGAGCCGGGAAATTGCAAGCATGCGTGCAGAGTGGATATCCCTGCCACCGACCGTTGAGGAGATGGACAGAACAGCGACCGAATTTTATGCCTTAAGTGCATTTCCATAAGTAATCGGTCCAATCGATTGTACTCATATTAGTATATGAGAACAAGAAAGTCTCCAGGTGGCCCAGATGCAGAAAATTATAGAAATAGAAAATTGACATTTTCTATGAATGTACAAGTTATCTGCGATGCAAAAATGTACATAACAAATATTGTTGCTCGTTGGCCTTCAACTCCAGAGTCATCAAGGGCAGACTGGAAAATAGTGATTTTAATGGATACTGGTTGGTTGGTGACAAAGGCTATGCAGTAAAGCCGTATTTGCTAACACCTCTGCGTGATCCTGTAACTGATGGTGAGAAATTGTACAATGAAAGTCAAATCCGAACAAAAAACGTAATAGAAAGGGTGTTTGGATGTTGGAAGAGAAGATTTCCTGCCCTGTCTATGAAGATAAGAACTGACCTGAGAGAGTCCAGCCCATCATAGTGGCAACTGCTGTACTTTCCAATATATGTAAAAAAATGCGGGATCCTATGCCGCCATCAGCAGCAAACAGTAATGAGGATCATGGATCATCATCTATTGAGGAAGATAATACAGTGGCAAGGAATGATGATCGTAACAGGTCACAATTGATAAACAATTATTTCAGTAGGCTAGGTAATAAGGGGGCATCCATTAATCACGTGATGTTTTTTTGGCCAATTTTTAATGTTTGTGATACTTGTGATACTTCGTGATTTTTTCAACTACCCCCCCCCCCCCCCCTCTTCGAGGCTGGACGACGCCTAAGCAAGCGTATGAGGGAATGACAAACAAACAGTAAAAATATTGAAATATAAAATTATTATTTTTATATACTATTAAATTGTTTTTTTTTATCTACAAAAAATCGGCAGATTTTTTAAATATTTTAATATCTAAAAGTAATTTCTCAATTTCTAATTTGTGCCGCTCCTCATTATGGCGCATCGATTGTTCGTGGAGCTCCTGGGCGTCTTTTATTGAATTTTTTATTTTCTGGAGCTCCAGCTCCTGCAGGTTATCCACAACCGATAACTTCTTCTCTCGCAGCAACTGCCGGACTATGTTGTTAAACCAAAGAATTCGCTGGTGCAATACATTTTGGTGTAACCGTTAAAGTCAGCGTCACTGTTATTGTTAAATTTGACACAAACCTTAACTATGACTTTTATTTTGGTGCAACCTAGCCTTAGAGACGAAAAGAATGGTTATTTATTTGGTAACAGAACAGAATAAGCCCTCTCAATTGCTTTTTAAAATATGGAATACTGATTTTCATGAAGTTATAAGTTTTGTGAGATTAGTTGGTTGCTTGTCAAGAAATATTTAAACTATATAAGGCATTACTAGTTCAGTTTTTTGTTATTACTATGGAGAAATTTGCTCGAGTTTCACATTTAAGATTAAGTTAGGACATCATCCATTTTGGTCCAAATGTTAAAGTGCCGGCCAAAAAGCAAAAGTGCTTTATTCTGATAGATTTTGTCTGCCTAAGCATTTATTATTATGTCACCGAAGCTGTAGCACCGCTGCACTTGATTTTAATTGAGTTCAAAAAGTCTGTATTTTCATACATTTTGACACAAATGTGAAGCGGTGCTACACCTTCGGTGCCATAATAAAAAATGCTTAGATGGTCAAAATCTATCAGAATAAAGCACTTTTGTCTTTTGGCCGGCACTTTTATATTTGGACCAAAAATGTATGAAACGTGGATGATATCCTTTGTGTTTATTTTTTGTATTAAACCATAAAATGTACCAATAACGGGGCTTATGCAACCCGAATAATTCTTCCGTCTATGAAATCTGTGCCTCCAGTCAAAAAGGGCATAACTCAAAATGACTACTTTTCAGGAGAGTTGAAAAACCAAACTTTTGTTTTTTTAGTTATCAAATTATGAACACGAAATCCAATACGGCATATATTTAGATATATTTTTAATGATACGATTAATGGAAATTTATTCTACATTTGAACACTCTATATATATTTTTTTCTAAATTTTCTTGAATTATGCCCTTACTAACAACTACATAAAAGCATAACGTGATTTATATGACCTTTTTTTTGCATATGTAAGAATAACATTAATTGTCTATTCAATAAATTAAGACTTAAGGTAACAAATGATGTACATAATATGTTTGGTTAGCGATATCGGAGCTTTTAAAGGCAGATAATATGATCAATTTTATCGACAAAACCCCCCACATGAATATATTAATTCCTTTAGATTTAAAAGTCCCACAGTTATAAAAAAATACTTTTCAAAAATCAAAGGCAAACATGCAAATCGATACACTTCCCCACTATAGGAGTGCTTTATTCGAAGAGTGACGGGAACCTACCCTTTTATGTGATAGTCGTCAGTCTTGGCCCAGTATGGTAAAATATAAATTAAATTATTAACAATAGCACTAAGATTAGGTACTAACACATATGGATGTAATTTATCTGAAATAAAAATTATTTAATTTAATTTTTAAAAGACTTATTTTAATTACCTATCAAGTAAAAAATAAATATGTAAACTTTTGACTTTAATCATACTTCAAAAAAATTACTGAAATAAATTTTAATCCGAAATTGGTGTGTTTTTTTTTGTTTTTCTTACAGGTCTCAAAACAAGGACATCAATGTGCATTTTTTTATATTTTTATAATACAGAGGAATATTATCTACAAAACGAAATCATAACTATTGCTCTGTGTTGCATATTTTGAGAGTTATTACCCTTAGGAAAAATTAAAAAAAAACATTTTTATCAGTTTTTAACTTAACTTGATAATTTTATCTCAATATAAATGACATTGAACAATAAAAGCAAGTGGCAAGTTTTGAATTTTGACCATTTTCGAAAATTAACATTTAGTGCCATAAGGTCATATTCAAACAACAATAACTCTTGAAATATGCAACTCAGACCAATGATTTTGATGTTGTATTGTTTATAATATTCCTGTGTATTATAAAATGCAAAAAAACCTTTTTAAAAAAAGGAAAACCTCCTTCAAAAATCTTAAAAAACAGATCTATAAAAAGCAAGAAATAATGTTCAAATCGATTAATTAAAACACGTCTATTGAAGTCGGGTGGAGCTGAAAGTATTTTTTTACTTATTGTATTGTTTATATTTTTAAAGCCCCACCCGACTTCAATAGACGTGTTTTAATTAATCGATTTGAACATTATTTCTTGCTTTTTATAGATCTGTTTTTTAAGATTTTTGAAGGAGGTTTTCCTTTTTTTAAAAAGGTTTTTTATTTTAATTTTTTTTTGTGGTAGGTATGTAAGCGTTGATTTTATAATATAAAACGTTATAATGTTTCACATTTTTAATGGTATACCCCGAGTAACTCAATTTCCACGAATTCCGTTGGGCCTTCGAAGTTCAACGCTAGTCCAGAACGTCCTTGACAATAGATAGGTACTTAACTTGTTTTTGATTGTCATAAACCTACCAATATTTCAATCACTGTACAGTTCCTATTTGATTTTGAGGAGTTCCCTCGTGTATCTTCAAAATCCAACGTCCAATACCAATGAAATTAATATGGTATCATCCTTAAGGTGGTTGTCGTGTGCGGACGGTGACAATGGCCGATACGGAGAGTCCAGTGACCTCTAATGTATTAAAGTGCGCTAATTGTAATTTGGTGATAAACGAGGTTCTGTCTTTTATTCAGAATAAATGTGATGTTATGGACGAAATCAGTATTATTCGCCTATGTTATACGGCTTTTAAACCGGATGAAATAAGTGCAGCAAAAAGTCTTTTGTTTAATTCGGTGAAAACATTAAGAAGAAATATCAGCCGAAGAAAAGTGGAGGGAAAGACCCAGCGAGAATTGGAGGATATTATTGCACTGATAAAGGAAGTAGACCCAGAGGAAATGCCGATTTTTGTAGCTCGCGATCTACAAAAACTACCCCCCGTGACCTTCGACCATATCGATGCGACAAGATTGTTACGAGATATTATCACTCTAAAAAATGAAATTGAGAAAATTAAGGATGGTTATGTAACTACGGACCAGTTTTTGCAAATGAAAAATGAAATCGTTAACCTGCAACAAGCGTCCATAGTTAACAATTTTGAATGTGAAAACTTCGTTAACAGGCGGCGGGGGGGTGCAAGTAATGTACCGTTGATTGACAGCTTTAACTATGAAGATAATTGTGAAAGTGGCCCTATAGGATTACCACATATTCCACAGGAATCGCCGACTGGTGACTGTGGCAAAAAGAAGTTGACCTTGACCGACAAAGGAACATCGGAACCCGCCCAAGCGCTTTTCCCACCATCCCTCTCGCACACAACGCCCGGCGATACGTCCATCGCACAGCAGCGAGCCGCTACCGATAGGCATGCGGAGGCGAGCACAGCTGTTTCGACAAGCGTTGAAACTCAGATACAAATGCAAGATCGCTCAACAGCTGATACAGCGGGAACAAATAACGCGGCGGCGCGGACTTACGCTGCGACCACTTTAAGCTCACCGAAGGCAGCATTAAATAATAAGAGTAAGGACGAAGAATGGCAACTGGTACAAAGAAAGAGGTACAAAAATCGATTTATAGGTGAAAAAGGATCTAACTTGGAATCAAATGAAAAATTTAAAGCTGCTGATACTAGGATACCGTTGTTTATAAATCATGTGCATAACGAAACATCTGAAAAGGATATTATTTCATACATACAAAAGAGAACGGGTGTTGAAGTCACTCTGTGTAAAATAAAATCAAAACAACAAAGGGAATATAGCTCTTATAAAGTATTTGTACCGAAACGCAGTCTGAACGTGTTTATGGATTGTAATTTGTGGCCCGACGGCATTACGTTCCGTCGTTTTATAGAATTTCGAAATAGAGAAACGGGCAGAAATAAATCTGATACTGGCATAAGCAATATAAATACTTAATGGATAGTACACCTGATAGCACAAGTTTTATCAGTTTTAATTGTAAATCTTTCAAAAGATCTATAGACTGTGTGAAAATGCTGAGTCAAAAGGCAGATATTATCGCGTTGCAAGAGACTTGGTTGTTGCCTCACGAAGTACCCGAGTTGAGCAAAGTAAACAGCGACTTTGGTTTTTGCGGAAAATCGGCGGTTGACACCTCAAAAGGTATACTGCGTGGGCGGCCGTATGGTGGTGTGGCGCTTTTGTGGAACAACACAAAATTTAGCAGCGTATTTGTGGTTCCTTGTGAAAGCGATCGGATTATTGCTATCAATGTGTGTGTTTCGGGACGCTCAATACTCGTGTTTTCGGTGTACATGCCCACTGACTCATCTGAAAACTTAGTGGAGTTCGTTCAGTGCATGAGTGAAATAACGGCAGTTGTCGAAAGTCAGAATGTTGAAAATGTGTACATCTTGGGAGATTTTAATGCCCATCCAGGAGAACTTTTTGGTGAGGAATTACAAAACTTTTGTTCTGAACAATGTTTGACTTGTATTGACATAAAAATGTTAGGTTTAAATTCTGGAACATATACTTATGTGAGCGAGGCGCACGGCTGCCGCAGATGGCTTGACCACTGTGTGGTCACTGAGGCCGCGCTAAAGACAGTTTTATCAGTGAAAGTACACTATAGTGTCTATTGGTCTGACCACTACCCGCTGGAGGTGAAGTGCAATTTAAAAACCGTTTGCCGGGCGTCTGGGCCGCCGCGCGCCGAGATTAACAAGGTTCATTGGGGAGAAAGGGATTTAAGGCAATTGGAATTGTACTCTAAATACTGCAATGATAAATTACGAAATATTGACTTTCCACTAGAATTTAAGACATGTGGTGATTGTATATGTAACAATAATAGCTCTGTACACACTGCCGAAATGGATACTTTATATGATGTTATTGTAACGACTTTACGGGAGGCCGCGATAATTAGTCATGTAGGTAGTATAGGAGGGGGTAAGCCGAAAGGCGGTCGCCCCATAGCGGGATGGAATATATATGTCCGTGGCGCTCACATGGATGCTAGGCAGAAGTTTTTAACCTGGGTGTGGTACGGCAAGCCCAGAAGTGGTCCGGTTTATAATAATATGTGGGAATCAAGAAAAACATTCAAAGAGAAATTAAAATTTTGTCAGAATAACCAAGACCAAATTAAAATGAATATTTTAACTTTAAAACATAAAAATAAGGATTTTAGAGGATTTTGGCAGCAAACAAAAAAGTTAAGCCCGAAGCCTGGCATCCCGGTGAACGTTGGGGGCGTCACTAATGCCAGGGACATAGCTAATATGTTTAGGGATCATTTTCAGGTGGAATCTCCACTGAGGGATTCACTTATAAATGATGTTGAGACCGTGGTGTCGGGGGTGCCTGAGCGTATCTCTGCAAAACAAGTTACCTCAGTTATTAAAGGTATGAAAAGAGGCAAGTCACCCGGACATGACGGCCTCAGCATCGAACATTTTCAATATGCGGGGCCACATCTCCCTAGATTGTTGGGGCTGCTCTTCACACTCTGCATTAGGCATTCTTATCTACCAAATGAGCTAATGAGAACGGTTGTGGTGCCCATAATTAAAAATAAAACGGGAGACGCATCCGACAAGGGTAACTACAGACCAATCTCATTGGCTACAATAACATCAAAGGTACTTGACGGCTTGCTTGAGAGACAGCTTAATAAACATTTGCACTTACACGACGCACAGTTCGGTTTTAGAGCCGGGCTTTCAACCGAATGCGCTATTCTGTCTCTTAAGCATACCGTTAAGTATTACACTGATAGGAATACGCCTATATATGCTGCCTTTTTAGATCTCTCTAGGGCATTTGATCTGGTTAGATATGACATTCTTTGGGGCAAACTAAAAGACGCGGGGGTGCCCGGTGAGTTGATTAATATCCTCAGATACTGGTATGGGCATCAAACTAACCAGGTCAAATGGCGTAGTGAACTATCTGATGAGTACAGGTTGGAGTGCGGAGTGAGACAGGGGGGGTTAACGTCGCCTGCGCTCTTCAACCTGTACGTCAATCGGCTGATCGTTGAGCTGAGCAACACTAATGTCGGCTGCTCAATTGATGGTCACTGCATCAATAGTATCAGTTATGCGGATGACATGGTGTTGCTCAGCCCATCGATAGCGTCGATCAGAAGGTTACTGGGTGTATGTGAGGAGTATGCAAAATTGCACGGTCTCCTGTATAATGTTAAAAAAAGTGAACTCTTGATCTTTCAAGCTAGGGGTCGTAAGCTGACTAGTGTGGCACCTGTACTACTTAACGGCGTGGCTCTTGGTAGGGTGAAAGAGTTCAAGTACCTTGGACATATCGTTACAGAGCATTTAAAGGATGACAGTGACATTGAGAGGGAAAGGAGGGCGATGGCGGTCCGCTGTAATATGTTGGCCCGCAGATTTGCACGTTGTAGCATGGAGGTAAAGCTAACCCTTTTTAAAGCCTTCTGCCAAACTTTATACACGTGTAATCTGTGGGTCAACTATACGCAGGGGACCTTCAACGCCCTCCGAGTACAGTACAACAATGCCTTCAGGGTGCTGATGGGGCTGCCCCGCTACTGTAGCGCATCGGCGATGTTTGCGCACGCGCACACGGATGGTTTCCATACAGTGGTGCGCAAGCGAGTTGCGTCGCTGATGAGCAGGGTACGGGGCAGCGCCAACACCATCCTGAGGGTCATTAGTGACAAGCCTGATTGTCCCATTATGGGGCACTGTATGCAAGTACACACGCTTGTGCCGAGTGTTCCAGTGGGGCACAGGTATTTAAATTAAATCGACTGTCTTGTTTGTTGCTGTATTTTTATGATCAATCCTAATTTTTATAAAACTTCATTTTAACTTATTATTATTGTTATTTTTAATTCTAATTTTATAATTCTGATGTGATTTTAATTTAATTTGATACCAATTTTAAATTTAATTAATTATTTTGTTCATTTTATTTTTACAATTTTAGTTATACCAAAAGAAAATCAATTTTATAATTCTAATGTTAATTAATTTTTTAATGCGTAATTTATAATTTTATATTTGATTTTAATGATATTTTTAATGTGTGATGTGTGATAATTTAATCAATTTTGTGATGATGATGATGATATGGACCTAGTCTGAAATAAATGTATTTTATTTTTATTTTTATTTTTATTTAAGGTGTTTTCTTTCAAATAAAAAAAAATCATCTAAATCGGTTCATAAACAAAAAAGTAATGGTTGAAAATCCGTCTGAATTCATATAAAATGGTTACGAAATCGACAGTATTTTCAAGATTACTTGAAAACTACTGAACTGATTTCAAAATTTCAAAAAATGGGACCAACTTGGGAACAAACCTCATGTTATAACGTTTGAATCATTTCAATCGGTTCAGCCGTCTTCGAGTAATCGGTGTACATACATAAATAAAAAAAAATATACGCGACGAATAGATAACTTCCTCCTTTTCAAATTTTTGAAGTCGGTTAAAAATGCAAATTAATGTCCTTGTTTTCAAGATCTGTGGGAAAACCTAAGAAAATCACTGTAATTTCGGATTAAAATTTACCAAAGTATTTTTTATGACGAATTTAAGTTAATAGTTGACATATTTTTTTATTGATAAGTGATATTATAAGCTTTCTAAGACTATTTTTTTATAACTGTAGGACTTTTGAATCCAAGGAATTAATATTTTCGTCAGGGCCATCAAAAATAAAAAGTCAGATTAAAATGCCGGTCATTCCAAAACGAGAGGGGATAGACCCGAACATGTGGGGGGTTTTGTCGATAACATTGATCATATTATCTGCCTTTAAAAGCTCCGACATCGCTAACCAAACATATTGTATGTAGTCATAATCGCTTTCTTCACATAAATTTGTTTTGCAGAGAGCAACAAATGGCTCTGATTTGATTGTGAATATCGGAACCACCCTATATCGGGCCAATGCACATTTCTTTATTGACATTAATTTTCCTTAATAACAGTGGGCCTGTTAATGAGGGGAAATGAGGAGGCTCGAAGTAAGGACAATAATTATAATAAATAAAGCAAAATTACAAACCAAATCGCAGCGAAGACAACCGTACAGCAATGACAGAACAAAAGTAAGAAAAAAAGGATGACAGACAGATAAAAAATACAAACACATAAAAAAGTATTTACACGCCCGGCCCGATGGCCAGTTCGTAACATCTCTCCCTCTCTTTCAACAGTGAAAAAGTTAAGGTAAGGGGAGGGAGTAGGAAGAGACCATCAGACTGGAAGCCGCACCAGCTTCTTGCAGGGCCGTCGAAGTAGGCCTGCCGCAGTGGAGACCTCGGCAACGCGAATAATCGCATCGGCCCCAGGAAAAACGCGGGTAATACGACCACGCGGCCAAGAACCGCGCGGGAGATTGCCGTCAACCACAAGCACTAGATCACCCACCGCGACAGGGGGGCCAACCTCGCCAGAAACGCGCCGGGGAACTAGAGTTGTAAGGTACTCCCTTACCCATCTCTGCCAAAAGATATCACACAGGCGCAGTGCCTTTCGCCATGAGGCTCGTCCGTACATATCTTGCGGCTCAGCTGTTGCCAAATTGTTGGCCGTGGACGAGGTCCCAATTAAAAAATGGAAGGGCGTTAGCGCTTCCTCTTCCTCAGGCTGGGCGGACACATGGGTTAATGGCCTCGAATTCACTACGGCCTCAGCCTCTGCCAACAGTGTGGCGAGAATATATTCCTGAGGGGCTCTCTCTGTCAACGTCCCTTTTAGTGCGGATTTTACAGAGCGCACTAGTCTTTCCCATGCTCCGCCCATCGAAGGCGCTGATGGTGGAATAAAGCGCCACTCGATATTTGCGTTCGTAGCATAGTTTTCCACCTCTGGACCATACAACTGACGCAGAAACTTGGCGGCTCCCACAAAAGCAGTCCCGTTGTCCGACCAGATTTGGCTAGGGCTTCCGCGGCGCGCCGTGAATCGCCGCAACGCCATCAAAGCAGCGTCCGTTGACAAGTCGAGGACCACCTCTAGATGAACTGCACGCGTCGTTAGGCAGGTAAATAAGGCAACGTACCGCTTTTCGTGTCTCCTTCCGACGGTTACCAAAACAGGGCCGAAATAATCCAACCCGACGAAAGTGAAGGGGCGGCGGTGATGGGCCAGACGAGCCTCAGGGAGGTTACCTAAAGGAGGGTTCAGCGGCTGAGTTCGATGGATTTTGCACAGCTTGCAGTCATGTGCGACGGACCTCACTGCGCTTCTCAGACTCAAGATCCAAAATTGCTGCCTGATCTCATTCACGACGGTCTCGTTGTTGGCGTGGGCAAGTCGTCGATGGTAGTGGTCGATTAAAAGCTTCGTTGCTGGATGGCTGGCGTCCAGGAGAATAGGATTGTTGGACGCAGTAATCTCTGCCGCTGCTCCGATACGCCCTGTCAGAATTATTAGGCCATCATGGCTGAGGTGGATGTCGAGCTTGGCTAATTTACTGTGTCGGGACAACGGTTCTGCCAGCCGCAGTGCTGCCAATTCTTCCGGGAATGACTCCTCTTGAGATCGAAGTAGAACGTGGGTTTGGGCAACTCGCAAATTTTCGGCACTTAAAGGGGGAAGCTGGGCGGTGGAAACTGAATGAGAGCTTCGCGCAGGAGTGTGGGAGGTAGAAGCGCTTACACTAGCTGTACCTCTCAAACGCCTGAAAAAATTAGCGCATTGGTGCGCGCGTGCAGTCGCACGAATAAGACGTATCCATTGACTAAAGCGGGACGGATCCGCAGAAACGGGTCTGATAATGGGAATGGTAGACGTGGAACTATTTACATCAATGAGGTATGAACGTAAGTTTATTTTGGCACTTGGTTTCAGCTCGGTAGTATTAAGATTGGAAGGGCCATGAACCTCAATAGGCCAGTCGCTATAGGGAGCTTTCAAAAACTCAGGACCTTCAATCCAGCGACTATTGGCGAGAACAGCTCCTGGGTCACCTCTGGTGGCGTCATCGGCCACATTTAAAACTGTGGGAACCCAGCGCCATTCACTAAGACTTGAAAGTTCTAAAATGTCCGCTAGTAGGTGAGCGACAAAGGGAAGAAACGACCGCGCATCACTACGAAGCCAACCCAGCACGTTCTTGGAATCAGTCCAGAAGTAACGACGTGCTGGTTTGAACTTATGAGCTTCACAAATAGACGAAGCTAACCGAGCTGCAACCGTAGCTGCCTGCAGTTCAAGGCGCGATATGGTTACTGGGGTCAACGGCGCTACTCTTGCTTTGCTACAAATGAAGGAAAGCTGAACGCTCATGGGAGTAAATTAGGCGCCAGTAAGCGACCGCGACGTAAGCGTGTTCGCTGGCATCACAGAACACGTGCAACTCCCGTTCTATTAGCTGAGTTTCCCTTGAATGCCATTGTGGTAATTTGAGTTCGACGGCAGATGTCATGTCGGAAAGCCAAGATTTCCATTGAGAAAGCAAGTCAGCGGGGAGTGCCTGATCCCAATCAATTTTCCTACGCCATGAAACTTGAAAAATAATGCGGCCTCTAATAGTTATGGGTGCAAGGATGCCCAATGGGTCAAAAACGCGCATCAAGCTAGAGAGTGCATGACGTTTTGTGATTTTGCTTGGCAAAACGAGCGCAGTTTTAAGAGCTTCTGAATTAAAACCCAGCTGATCAGAAGAAGGGTCCCATATGAGGCCCAAAGTGCGCACGCTTTGCTGTATGTTACCAAGATCTATATGACATGAATTATCTAACCTAAGTTCAGGGGGTACAAGAGCGAGTGCATTAGGTTCGTTGGAAACCCAGCCACGGACTTCAAAATGCGCTCGCTTATGCACTTCCACAATGTATTCCAGCTAAGCGAGCCGCTCGGTCTATACTATCGACGCTTCCGATGTAGTCGTCCATATAAGTATCGTGGACAATAGCGTGAGCGGCTTCTGGAAACAATTCCCGATTCTCGTCGGCATTTTTATTTTTAATATGAAGTGCCGTAAACGGGCTAGAAGCAGCCCCGAAAATCATTGACGACATTCTATATATCGAAATAGGTAAATCGGGAGAGTCACGCCACAAGAAACGCTGCGCGTCTCTGTCCTGGGACCTAATCTTAATCTGGGGAAACATTTCCCTTATGTCAGCTGCCATACCGATTTTGTCTTCTCGGAATCGATAAATGATGTCAATGAGTGAAGAAAGTAAATCGGGTCCAGTCAACAATAAAGAATTAAGACTAGTTCCCTGCACAACGGCGGCGGCATCATGGACAACACGCAACTTTCCCGGTTTATTTGGATTGACAACACCGAAATGAGGTAGATACCAAACCCTAGGGGAATCAGAGGCAAGGGCACAAGGTTCGGCGTAACCTTTGTTGATCATAGCATGAACGTTCAGTCTGTACTGGTCAGCGTAAGGGACATCCCGCTTGAAACGTTTCTCCAAACTGTTGAACCTAGATAGAGCCAACGGATAACTGTTAGGGATGTCAGCATCATCAGAACGCCATAGCAAGCCAACCTCAAACTGTCCACTTGGAAGACGTCGAGCCGTGTGTCCAAAATGTTGATGGCGCGTTCGTCCGCGGCTGACTGTACTTGACGCTTGATGATACCAACAGCCTCCAACTTGTAGTTGTCTCTAATAAGATTTTCCAGTTCCGAAAAATCATCGGAATTCACATCGGAAATCACGCTATGATTCACAAAGGCAACTGGTTTTGTTCTGCTACTACTAAAACCGAAAACGACCCAACCCAGGGGCAAGGGGTAAGGCAGGCCGCAGGCTGCGTTTTGGAACCTTGTCTCACTTCACTTGGTATTAGTAACTGCCAATTGTCGATTCCTATTATCAATTTTGGCTCAGCATTTTCGTAAGTAAAGTTTGGGATTGAAAGATGTCGAATGTCATTCGAAGTTATGGATTGACAAGCGATGCCTAAGTTGGAAATTGCACGAGCTGTTTTCACTTTGTGAGATGTTGATACATCTCTCCCTTTAATAAAAAAGTCGACATATTCGATATCAGCAAATTTAGATAGTCCTCCCATACAATCAACCCTGATCCTGGTTCTGGGGCCACCCACGCCGATCTGATGCGCTACGTTCATATCAATAAAAGTGCTAGATGAGCCGTCATCAAGAAGGGCGTAAGTGTCCACAGAACCGCTCGGACCACTCACCGTAACTGCAATAACCTTTAAAAGAGCTTTAAGAGGCCCCTCTGAAAGTGAGTGAGCCACCGTGTCACATATCTCGGTGGTTTGTATGGAAGACGAAGCTTCGGGTTCAACATTCACAAGGTTAACTTCAGTAGTCGTGTCGTATCTATGTAATAGCTTATGATGTCTAAATTTGCAACCTGCTACTTGGCATAAAGTTTTAGGATTACACGAACTATAACGACCTTTTTTCAAACACCTAGAGCAAACTTTTTGCTCACGGACCCATTCTAGCTTAGCCATAATGTCAAGATGAATAAACTTGTCACAATTGTCAATAATGTGACATTGATGGCAATATAAACAAGATAATGGTTTATTTTGTGATAATTGTAAATGTTTTTTATTTTCAGAAATTTGTTTATTAGAATTTGTGCGTGGGGTGGTGTCAACGACACTAGTTCGGAATGTTTTTGAATTATGAGGCCGATCTGTTAAATAGGCCTCCGTGATTGCCCCGAAACGCAATTCGGTAGTTACTTCCTCAGATAAAAAGTCACCCAGTAGCTCCAGTTTCGTACCCAAACCCAAGTGAAAATGGGACTTAGCATAGTCTTTCCACCGTGCACGCATTGCAGGGGTTAATTTGAGTAAAAGTGAATTGAAAAGCTCTGGAGACTCCAAGTACGAACAATTATTTAAAAATTTCATAACCGATATGCAACTGCGTACACGGCCGGCAAAGAAATGCAGATCCTTACCTTCCACATTGACTTTAGGTAGCGACCGTACCGCAGCTACTTCATGGAGCACGATAAGCTCAGGCCTACCAAAGTGTAGCTCTAAAACTTCTATTACTTCCTTTGGATCCTGCGCTGTAGATAAAAGGGCACCAACCGCTTCGCGGGCCGGGCCAAAGAGTGCAGAATTAAGACGAGATAAGTTAGCTAAGTGTGAATAAGATAGTTTTGAACTGTCGTATGCTCTTTTAAAAGCAAGCCAATCGTATATTTTTCCGTCAAAGCACGGTAAACGCTTCTCAGCACCGTCCTTGGACAGATTTTGTATCGTTTGGGCTGATAAAAGAATATCCGACGGGTTAGTGTTGCTGTTACAATAGTTACTTGCATCCTTGGCACCTGTGCACGCTGGTGGTAGCGTCAGACCGGGAGGCGCATGGGTAAGCACCACACGGTCGCGTAGAACGCTGGGGCCGCCAGCGGGCGGAGGGATGCAGGGATTGGGTGGCGCGGCGACTGTGGAGGCGGGATAATCACGACACACGCTGTACGGTGCATCTGCGACGACGGCTCCAACAGGTTGAATGCAGGGATGAGGCGCGGCGACTGTGGAGGCGGGATAATCGCGACACACACTGTAAGGTGCGTCTGCGACGACGTCTCCGACAGTTTGCACAAGCGGACCTAGGGGAACCACAGGGGTGGGGCTGCCTGGGCACACGGGGGTATGTGCACCCGAAGAGGCAGCGCCACGTTGTTTGGTTAAAACCTGCTTTGAAGGCGCACACTTTTCTAACAATATTTCTACTTGGCTTCTATCCCTACGGTAACTACTACGACGAGTTGAGCCGCGCTGGCTACCCTCCGCTTCTATCTGCGCAATTTCGGCCTGCAGTTCGAGCTCCAGAGCCTTAGCCTCAGCTGCAGCATTAGCAATTTTTCTAGCGTAAGAAGCTTGAACTGCTAGGGTGCGAGCACGAATGGTTGCGGAAGAAGCCGAGGTTCCCGAATCCGACACGCCGACCGTCGAGACGGGTGCATCGGTTGCGGGCGCGACGGTCGCAGTCGTGTCTGGTGTAATGGTCGTGTCAGGCGCGACGGGCGCGATGAGCGCGTCCGACTCTTTTATGGCCTTACTTTGAGCCCTAGTTAGCATTTTAGAAAGAAAGAAAGGGAATTTTGTAAGGCTGGAACGAAAAGAGTAGGTGAAATTTTTTTCGGATTTTCACAAAAATATATATTGCCAGGCGAAAGGACCAAATGTTAAGGAGGGGAAATGAGAAGGCTCGAAGTAAGGACAATAATTATAATAAATAAAGCAAAATTACAAACCAAATCGCAGCGAAGACAACCGTACAGCAATGACAGAACAAAAGTAAGAAAAAAAGGATGACAGACAGATAAAAAATACAAACACATAAAAAAGTATTTACACGCCCGGCCCGATGGCCAGTTCGTAACAGGGCCTTTATGGAGTGCTTCAAAATTATACACCGTCATTTTGTAGTCGTTTTAATTAACTTAAGGGTGTGTTGCACCAATGAAACTAAACATTTTTGCCCAAGAAACATGGGTCAAAAAACGACAAAAAATTTTGGTCCTCCCATACTAACTAGACAGCTAAATCATTGTATTTGTATGGGGAAGTCAAAAATTTTTGTCGTTTTTCGACCCATGTTTCTTTGGCAAAAATGTTTATTTAGAACACTCCCTTAATCTAATTAAAACGACTACAAAATGACGGTGTAGAAATTCTCCAAAGTCATTTCCTTCACAGTGAATTGGCCTTTTTCCCCAGCAGACCCTACCATCTGGTAATAATCTCTAGGATGGTGAATAATTTGGATTTTTTTTAGGTGGTTATAACGTGGTTTAAAAGAGCATAACTACATTTAATTCTATATTATTTTTAAAATTAATGATATAACATGAATTATGTCTTCTATTAATAAATCTAATGTAATTATGCTTTTTTAATCACAGATAATTTTGAGACTATACCATTTATGTCTTTCTGATCGTAAAACTCAACAATTATTTATTCAAAACTGTGCCCTTAAAAACGGTGAGTTATGCTTTTTGTGTGAACAATAAATGTATGTTAGGAGGTAGGTACAGTTATGCCCTTTTGATATGTTATGTAACTCAATGTGCTGATTACAACAGTGCAATAAAATAAAAATGGCATAACTCGTCTTATGCCCCTTTTGACTGGAGGCACAGAAATTTGGCATGTGATGAAGTTAGGTAATACAGATTACAGATGAACAATAATCCAATAAATTTTGTTACGAGAACTTAGGTATTTTTACAAAAATATGAAAATCGCTTATATCTCTTTGTGAATATTTCCTCGGGCTAAAATACTTTCTGTATACGTACTTATGTATTAGTTAGAATAATTATGTAAAGAAATCCAATATTTTTTCGATTTCAGAGATACCCCAAATTTAAATTTTAACATTTTTCAATATATCCTCTGTTGAAAAATTTCTTTGTTGATAATTATTTTTTAATATGTTTTTATACCTTTAATATATAGCTTTGTTCAGAAAGCCAATAAATTTTCTTCTTTAATCATATTTATACATAGACGTATAAAAATGGACCGACTATTTTTTCACATTACCTCTTAAGACCAAAAAATAAAAAAATATGAATAAAGAAGAAAATTTATTGACTTACTGAACAAAGCTATATATTTAAGGATATAAAAACATATTAAAAATAATAATCAGCAGTTATTTTTTTCAATAGAAGATATATTGAAAAATGTTAAAAGTTAAATTTGGGGTATCACTGAAATCGAAAAAAGATTGGATTCCTTTACATACTTATTCTAACTAGTACATAAGTACGTATACAGAAAGTATTTTAGCCCGAGGAAATATTCACAGAGAGATACAAGTGATTTTCCTGTTTAGGTAAAAATACCTAACTTCTCGTAACAAAATTTATTGGCTTATTGTTCATCTGTAATCTGTATTACCTAACTTCATCACATGCCAAATTTCATTGACGGGAGAATTATTCGGAAGTCGCCATACAACAAATATCCTCATTGATTGGACTATAACATTGGTTTATAGAGGAAGAATAATAGTTTATTCACTATTTATTTACAACCACTTACAATACAATACCTACTGTGAAATGAACTTGTTTTTTTAGCTAGGTTAAATATTCGTTTTAGCAAGGTTAGTTATTTGTTTGTCTATCAGCCATTTTTAATGTCCCCACTGCTGGGGCACAGGCCTTCCTTATGGGTGGTAAGGAGGATAGGCCATAAACCCACCACGCGGGCCCAATGCGGATTGGTGGGTGTTAAGGACTGCAAATGCAGCCGAGACCAATGGCTTAACGTGCCTTCCGAAGCACGGAGGAGCTCGAGATGATAATTTTTTGGTCACCCATCCCATGGCCGACCCTTGCAAACGTTGCTTAACCTCCGCAATCGCTGGGCCAGGCGCTAAACCACTGCGCCACCGAGCTCGTTATTTGTTTACATTAATGTATTACTTCTCGCCACTTTACCGGCATTTTAGTAATGCCGGACCCCATAGCGTTAAGTTGGGAAGCCACTGCCTCCCAAAACGCCGCCACCGCCTGCTTATCCAGTTGTGGAGCTTGGCCGCTTACTCGACCATTGGCTAAGTCGAGATTCTCCTGCATGAGCTGCAGGAGAACCCGTTCCCGCGCAACCCACACTTGTTTACGTGCAGGCATCCTATACTTAAACTAAAAACAGGCCCCGGAAATACTCGTTCAATCATTCAATTCACTAGTATGTCTGGATCGATTATCGATAATCTCCAACCAAACTCGGTAAATTCGGCGTTACGTAATGTCGAACGTGGTTTGATCTGAATGAGTTTGAAATCCAGCAGAGTTGTCGAGTTTCGGCGAATTAGCCGATACGGGCCCTGGAGCTTGGGTGACGGCTTGGGTCATGTCCCTCGCCGCACCCGGCCCTTCCGCCAAGCCAAGTAGGCTTCACGTCAGGGCACTTAAACTAAAAACAGGCCCCGGAAATACTCGTTCAATCATTCAATTCACTAGTATGTCTGGATCGATTATCGATAATCTCCAACCAAACTCGGTAAATTCGGCGTTACGTAATGTCGAACGTGGTTTGATCTGAATGAGTTTGAAATCCAGCAGAGTTGTCGAGTTTCGGCGAATTAGCCGATACGGGCCCTGGGGCTTGGGTGACGGCTTGGGTCATGTCCCTCGCCGCACCCGGCCCTTCCGCCAAGCCAAGTAGGCTTCACGTCAGGGCCGGGTGGTTCTCACTTCTATCCCGCCCCCTAACTATCTCTAAAGATCGAGAGGGGGCCGGACAGAGGGAGGGAGTCTCCTCCCCAGCCCCCCATAAGGCTACCGACTTATGTAGGCAGGCCAGATGAGGCGAACGGGAGAAGGCACCACTACCAAATAAACTCCTCTCGAAGACCTGCGCCTTTCCGCCGGGTCTGTGGGCACGCGGTGGCACGCTCCACTTGACCCGGGGAGAGTGGCCTGTTAGGGTAAGTGAGGGCATGCTGCGGGATGTCGTAAGTTGATTTTTAAACCTTTTCTAACCTTTGAATCGAGTTTGCGGATTTTTGCGCAGCTAGATAAAAATGTTGCGTGTTTTAAACGTTTCGCACGTTGTGACTCAATGGCGCAAACCTCGCAATAGCTCCAATTCCCACAACCGTTGCACTTTTCCAGATCTAGGTCCTTTGAATAGTATTTATCTAAAAAGGCAATGAGTTTTATTAATTTTTCTCGCCACTTTACCGGCACTATAGTAATGCCGGACCCCACAGCGTTAAGTTGGGAAGCCACTGCCTCGCAAAACGCCGCTACCGCCTGCCTAGCCAGTGGTGGAGCTTGGCCGCTCACTCGACCATTGGCTAAGTCGAGATTCTCCTGCATGAGCTGCAGGAGAACCCGTTCCCGCGCAACCGACACTTGTTTACGTGCAGGCATCCTATAAACTAAGAACTGGCCCCGGAAATACTCGTTCAATCATTCAATTCACTAGTATGTCTTTGGATCGATTTATCGATAATCTCCAACCAAACTCGGCAAATTCGGCGGTACGTAATGTCGAACGTGGTTTGATCTGATTGAGTTTGAAATCCAGCAGAGTTGTCGAGTTTCGGCGAACTAGCCGGTACGGGCCCAAGTGAGGGCATGCTGCGGGATGTCGTAAGTTGCTTTTTAAACCTTTTCTAACCTTTGAATCGAGATTGCGGATTTTTGCACAGCTAGATAAAAAAATTGCGCGTTTTAAACGTTTCACACGTTGTGTCTCAATGGCGCAAACCTCACAATAGCTCCAATTCCCACAACCGTTGCACCTTTCCAGATCTTGGTCCTTTGAATAGTACTGGTGACAATACGTACATTTATCTAAAAAGGCAATGAGTTTTATTAATTTTTAATATAATTATTTTAACCATTTTTATATTTCAATGATTTAACCGATCTAAAAACAAACCCAGCGTGTGCTCTATAATAACGAAAGCTAATATAGATATTATATCAAAACATACCTAACCTCTCCTTATCCTCAAAAGTTGTTACTCTCCAACGTTGATGGCGGGAACCTAATTGACTAGAACGCTGTGGCGCTGATAATGATGGTCTTGTGGCTGATAACGGCCCGGAAGATGAATGTTCGGGTTCAAAAACGGCCTGTGGTTGATTATTTTGTTGATCTTCTGCTAGATCTTCTTGTAAATCTAAATCATTTAGATTTTGTGAAGATTTGATCAAAACCCTGGATATTCTGTTTCAGTCTTTCGTCTACAAATTGTTCATAAGACTGAAAATTCACTCAAAAGGCGTTGCTTGTTGGAATTGGAAGAACGAAACCATCGCATTTGGTCCATTTCGCATTTGGTCCACTTGGTCCATTTCTCATTTAGTCCATTTCGCGGAACGTCCATTTCTCATTTGGTCCATTTCTCATTTGGTCCATTTAGCAGAACGTCCATTTCGCAGAACGTCCATTTCGCATTTGGTCAACTTTCACCTAAACATGGGAGTAAAGTAAATAATGATGTTTTTATTCCTTTTACATAAAAATACTCCTATATCGTTTATGGAGAATGTTGTTAACTTCTATATTTTCACTTTTTGATATATATTTTTTCTTCATTCTTCTTAGTAGGTCACAAAAGTACCAGAAACACATAAATATGGAAGATGTTAATTAATATAATTTCACTTTTTAATATATTTTTTGGTTTTCCTTTTCTTATCTCCATAATACTTTGGTATAAACCTTCTCCATATTTATAAAAACAAAAAAAAAACGAAAAGTTATTGAAAATAAACATTTTAGCAATTAAATAAAGGGTGAAATTTTAGAAAGTGGACTAAATGCGAAATGGACGTTCTGCGAAATGGACCAAATGCGAAATGGACCAAATGCGAAATGGACGTTCTGCGAAATGGACCAAATGAGAAATGGACGTTATGCGAAATGGACCAAATGAGAAATGGACGTTTTTTCGGCCAGTGGACCAAATGAGAAGTGGACCAAATGCGCCTAAACGTTTTTTTCATTTAGAATTATTAGAATTGTCTCTTTGGAAAGTCCTTTGAAAGGACATCAAAAACTGTTTTCAGACATTGTGAATTCTGAATACAGGTAGTCAATGTTGACCGCAGCTTCAATTTTCAATATGGAAGGAAATTCAGATAGCACGTCCCATGTCAATTTTAATTCTTCTAAGTTGAGGGGTGACCCTGCACGTGAGTGCTTAATTTTATTCGTAAATTCCGTCAGGTCAGCAGATGAAAAATTCCACAGGCATTCATGTAATTTGTAACAGTGAATGAATTTTAAATCGTAGTTTCAGTGACTCTATCGCCACTCTGGTCGGCCAAGGCACTCAAATGCCTTGATCACACGTACCGAGCAAACCGGCAAGACAGTAAAATGTTTCTCGGCTGAGACAGTGTAGTAAGCGAGTAGCTGTTCACACACGTTTTGAAATAAGCACAGTCAGTTCAGTTCTTTTGAGACTACAATTCGGATATGATGGATCGTAAAAAGATAATTAGAAAATATACAAAGTTACTTATTCCACTATTAGTAGAAGAATTAAATGAACTGCTGGAAAAGGAGCAACGCCGCATTTGGACAAGGCCATGGATGTTGAGAAGATCGAGTTTTGGCGCCACAAACACTGTTTTTAATGAATTAGAGGTAGAAGATCCTGATGAATTCAGAATGCTTTTAAGAATGGATGTACAACATTTTGACACATTGTTAGAAAATATTACTCCATTGATACAAAGGCAAGATACAGTCATGAGAGAAGCTATAACTGCAAAGACTAAACTACAAATAGCGTTATCGTCCCTTAGCAAACAACACCGCTTAAGTCATTTTCACCAACTTTACAGGAGACAAAAAAACTATCTAGTTTTAAACACAGCTATATTTTATGTGTTATTACTAAATAAGTACTCTAACTATAGGATAAGAAATCATTATTTATACATTTTTGTACAATTTATTTTAGTTTAAATAATATTTGATGACTTGAGCTGTGTTGACTGATATTTTATTTAGATTAAGGCGGTGTTGTTGGGAATTCGTAACAAAAGATAATATAAAATGAAAACTGTTTATTAAAAAAAAAAATATTTAACATGTATGTAAAAAGTCTACATTTTAAGAACACAATGTTGAGATCAATTAGTGCAGTTATTTGGCAACACATAAACGACTAGAGCGTTAGAAATAAAATAATTTGAATAAAGAAACAAAATAATAATTATTACTATAACATTATTATTTTGGGTGAAATTCTTAAAACAATATAATTCAACAAGAATAGTTTAATCTGTTTAGTTGCTGTGCGGAAGGTCGTCATAAAAAGAGTGGCAACTAGATGGTAAAACAGATTTCAGATCCTGCAAATCATCATACTTCCGCTTTGAAATAGGTATTCTCGTTTTATATAATTTTTGCAATTGACTTATTTGTTTAATACTGTTAATTGGCGTGGGACGATGTGGTAACGGCTGAAGCTCATCATCGAAACCAATTTTATACCAAATAGTACCATTAGGCCTGTATTCTAGCATGCGAACATCTGTTACTACTGGATCACCTGTCTTTTTACCTGGCCGTATCGATTTGTAAATACACTCTTTCGAAAAATCGGTAAAAAAGGTAAAATCCAAATAACACGCTTCATAAGGCATTGGATCAGTCCTAGCTGCCTTCGTTATAGCCATGTATTGTTGTGGCAGGAATATTTCTTTATTTTTTAATTTGCACTCAATTGCGCTGTGTACGGAATCACATTCCATGTGTGTGTGGCCCTTTTCCAGGTACTTTTGAGAAATCACGATGTTATTTTCTATGGCTAAGCGCAGTAAAGCATTGCTTAAAGAAACATTGCGATTTTGGGCACAACATCCATCAGAATACAGAATAACAGGCAATTTATTTTGATTCAACACCTTCTTTAAATGGTCAACTAAGCAAGAAGCAAAAACGGAGGCTTCAAGCGTGCTATTTGATTCGTCGAACCAATAGCACATAACTTCTTTATTGGCCAAATTATATAAAGTGAAATTATGGACACATAATTTTGTTTTGTAATAAATAGCGCTGGCTTGAAGATACGGGGCAAATTTTACCGACTCAACGTCCTGTGTAAATACATGATAAGCTCCAGACAGCGCAGCAAATTATTAGCATACTCACTTTTGAAGCATACAATTTGTCTACATTGATTAGATGATCCGATAACAAACTGTTTTGATTATTCTCTTCTAGTATTCACTTTCCATTTTCATATCTTGTTTTTCACTCGCCACTCAGCACACGTCCGCTAGTCGTCCTACCCTCTCGTTGACTTAAATGGGACACCATTACCAATTGAGTATCCAAGAAACTTTATTGAGTGCAAATTTCCTGAATTTTCAGATTTAACCATATTTAACTCCATTCCTATACTTTTCATTAATTTATTAGCGGCTTGTATGTCAAGTAATTCAGATGTGGACATTAAGGAATCATCTCCTAAAACTAGGATATCTTCTACCGGACGGCCGAATTGTTCCAAATGTATCCATTGACATAAAATATAATTAACAATTGATCCAACGAGCTGAGTGAAATAACTTCCACTAGCGATACCAGAGTTTTTCTGATACCGACAACCTTTTGCGGTACGTATGGTTGTGTTAATAAAATAGTCCTCGAGATATATGTACATTGCTAGCATCCGACGAGCATCCGCAACGCCATGGTCTTGATAATTTACTAAATCCATATTGCCAAGTAATATTTTAAAGGCAACGTCAATAATCCAATTTGGCACAGTTTTATCAAATTTCTTGAAATCAAGACCAGCATAAAATTTTCCTCGACCAATACGTTTATAAATCTTTTTCATACCACCAATCGCAGTTTCATAACCATAGGCGATGGGGCCATCTCTCTGTTGATATCCACGAATGAGAGGTAATGCAAATACGGCTTCACCAAAAGTCATAGTTGCTGGATATCCCCAAACAGCACGAACTTTTGTATCGCCAATATCACAAATGTGTGAACGGACAAAGGCTAAACAGTCAGGTGGTGATAAGTGACATCCACTCTTGACTATGTGCCAAAATTTTCTAATATGTCGAATAGCTTCTGGGTCTTTCTTAATGTCGCCTTTTGTTTTATAGCCCATTTCACGCCAGGGTAAACCTGGTGACTTTGTCCAAATATCTAAGTCTTGATTAAAAATATCATTAATATGTAGCATCTTAACTCGATTTGGAAGATGGAAAGCTCTTTCGGCTAGTGATACAGCATAATCCAATGTATTGCTTTGTGGCCGCTGAGTATCATTATTAACTGATGGCTTCGCCGCAATTATAAGGAAACGGTGCGCCTCGATGCTAACACGGCTCCGTGGCAGTGCTAACGGCATCCTAAAGGTGTTTGTGGACCGGTGGGACTCTCCGCTACTGCGCAGATGGGTACACCTCCACTCATTTAGATAATTATTAATCAATTATTGTTACTAACCCTAGTTCGTAAGAAAATTGTTACTAACACTATGGACTCTGGTCTGAAATAAATGCATTATTATTATTATTATATTATTAAATTCGAGGATGTCTCTAACTATAGCTCGTTGTGTTACAGGTGATCTCCATTTTCCTGTATTTATTGCTGGTAGGAATGGTGTACAGTGCACTGCTGTGTAGGTTCGCTGCGCGAAACCTGGTACGCGATTTAAATACCATACGGGCATCGGGACTGGAATCAGCACCCCTTAAAAATGCCTTAAGTGCTTCTATAGTTAAAATTGGCCATGCTGAAGCCAATGCATTTGCATAGCAAGGCCCCACGTTGGGCGCCACTGCCACAGCTGGAAGTGTGAAGCACGACCAGTGCGCAGAAGGTGGTAAATGAAACGTCAATGTTACAATTTACCAAGATATATTGAAAAAAAAAGGTCTCAAGGGGGGTACACCGATCTTCGTTTAAGTTGGGAAGCCACTGCCTCCCAAAACGCCGCCACCGCCTGCTTATCCAGAGCTGGATAAGCAGGCGGAGCTTGGCCGCTTACTCGACCATTGGCTAAGTCGAGATTCTCCTGCATGAGCTGCAGGAGAACCCGTTCCCGCGCAACCCACACTTGTTTACGTGCAGGCATCCTATACTTAAACTAAAAACAGGCCCCGGAAATACTCGTTCAATCATTCAATTCACTAGTATGTCTGGATCGATTATCGATAATCTCCAACCAAACTCGGTAAATTCGGCGTTACGTAATGTCGAACGTGGTTTGATCTGAATGAGTTTGAAATCCAGCAGAGTTGTCGAGTTTCGGCGAATTAGCCGATACGGGCCCTGGAGCTTGGGTGACGGCTTGGGTCATGTCCCTCGCCGCACCCGGCCCTTCCGCCAAGCCAAGTAGGCTTCACGTCAGGGCACTTAAACTAAAAACAGGCCCCGGAAATACTCGTTCAATCATTCAATTCACTAGTATGTCTGGATCGATTATCGATAATCTCCAACCAAACTCGGTAAATTCGGCGTTACGTAATGTCGAACGTGGTTTGATCTGAATGAGTTTGAAATCCAGCAGAGTTGTCGAGTTTCGGCGAATTAGCCGATACGGGCCCTGGGGCTTGGGTGACGGCTTGGGTCATGTCCCTCGCCGCACCCGGCCCTTCCGCCAAGCCAAGTAGGCTTCACGTCAGGGCCGGGTGGTTCTCACTTCTATCCCGCCCCCTAACTATCTCTAAAGATCGAGAGGGGGCCGGACAGAGGGAGGGAGTCTCCTCCCCAGCCCCCCATAAGGCTACCGACTTATGTAGGCAGGCCAGATGAGGCGAACGGGAGAAGGCACCACTACCAAATAAACTCCTCTCGAAGACCTGCGCCTTTCCGCCGGGTCTGTGGGCACGCGGTGGCACGCTCCGCTTGACCCGGGGAGAGTGGCCTGTTAGGGTAAGTGAGGGCATGCTGCGGGATGTCGTAAGTTGATTTTTAAACCTTTTCTAACCTTTGAATCGAGTTTGCGGATTTTTGCGCAGCTAGATAAAAATGTTGCGTGTTTTAAACGTTTCGCACGTTGTGACTCAATGGCGCAAACCTCGCAATAGCTCCAATTCCCACAACCGTTGCACTTTTCCAGATCTAGGTCCTTTGAATAGTATTTATCTAAAAAGGCAATGAGTTTTATTAATTTTTCTCGCCACTTTACCGGCACTATAGTAATGCCGGACCCCACAGCGTTAAGTTGGGAAGCCACTGCCTCGCAAAACGCCGCTACCGCCTGCCTAGCCAGTGGTGGAGCTTGGCCGCTCACTCGACCATTGGCTAAGTCGAGATTCTCCTGCATGAGCTGCAGGAGAACCCGTTCCCGCGCAACCGACACTTGTTTACGTGCAGGCATCCTATAAACTAAGAACTGGCCCCGGAAATACTCGTTCAATCATTCAATTCACTAGTATGTCTTTGGATCGATTTATCGATAATCTCCAACCAAACTCGGCAAATTCGGCGGTACATAATGTCGAACGTGGTTTGATCTGATTGAGTTTGAAATCCAGCAGAGTTGTCGAGTTTCGGCGAACTAGCCGGTACGGGCCCAAGTGAGGGCATGCTGCGGGATGTCGTAAGTTGCTTTTTAAACCTTTTCTAACCTTTGAATCGAGATTGCGGATTTTTGCACAGCTAGATAAAAAAATTGCGCGTTTTAAACGTTTCACACGTTGTGTCTCAATGGCGCAAACCTCACAATAGCTCCAATTCCCACAACCGTTGCACCTTTCCAGATCTTGGTCCTTTGAATAGTACTGGTGACAATACGTACATTTATCTAAAAAGGCAATGAGTTTTATTAATTTTTAATATAATTATTTTAACCATTTTTATATTTCAATGATTTAACCGATCTAAAAACAAACCCAGCGTGTGCTCTATAATAACGAAAGCTAATATAGATATTATATCAAAACATACCTAACCTCTCCTTATCCTCAAAAGTTGTTACTCTCCAACGTTGATGGCGGGAACCTAATTGACTAGAACGCTGTGGCGCTGATAATGATGGTCTTGTGGCTGATAACGGCCCGGAAGATGAATGTTCGGGTTCAAAAACGGCCTGTGGTTGATTATTTTGTTGATCTTCTGCTAGATCTTCTTGTAAATCTAAATCATTTAGATTTTGTGAAGATTTGATCAAAACCCTGGATATTCTGTTTCAGTCTTTCGTCTACAAATTGTTCATAAGACTGAAAATTCACTCAAAAGGCGTTGCTTGTTGGAATTGGAAGAACGAAACCATCGCATTTGGTCCATTTCGCATTTGGTCCACTTGGTCCATTTCTCATTTAGTCCATTTCGCGGAACGTCCATTTCTCATTTGGTCCATTTCTCATTTGGTCCATTTAGCAGAACGTCCATTTCGCAGAACGTCCATTTCGCATTTGGTCAACTTTCACCTAAACATGGGAGTAAAGTAAATAATGATGTTTTTATTCCTTTTACATAAAAATACTCCTATATCGTTTATGGAGAATGTTGTTAACTTCTATATTTTCACTTTTTGATATATATTTTTTCTTCATTCTTCTTAGTAGGTCACAAAAGTACCAGAAACACATAAATATGGAAGATGTTAATTAATATAATTTCACTTTTTAATATATTTTTTGGTTTTCCTTTTCTTATCTCCATAATACTTTGGTATAAACCTTCTCCATATTTATAAAAACAAAAAAAAAACGAAAAGTTATTGAAAATAAACATTTTAGCAATTAAATAAAGGGTGAAATTTTAGAAAGTGGACTAAATGCGAAATGGACGTTCTGCGAAATGGACCAAATGCGAAATGGACCAAATGCGAAATGGACGTTCTGCGAAATGGACCAAATGAGAAATGGACGTTATGCGAAATGGACCAAATGAGAAATGGACGTTTTTTCGGCCAGTGGACCAAATGAGAAGTGGACCAAATGCGCCTAAACGTTTTTTTCATTTAGAATTATTAGAATTGTCTCTTTGGAAAGTCCTTTGAAAGGACATCAAAAACTGTTTTCAGACATTGTGAATTCTGAATACAGGTAGTCAATGTTGATCGCAGCTTCAATTTTCAATATGGAAGGAAATTCAGATAGCACGTCCCATGTCAATTTTAATTCTTCTAAGTTGAGGGGTGACCCTGCACGTGAGTGCTTAATTTTATTCGTAAATTCCGTCAGGTCAGCAGATGAAAAATTCCACAGGCATTCATGTAATTTGTAACAGTGAATGAATTTTAAATCGTAGTTTCAGTGACTCTATCGCCACTCTGGTCGGCCAAGGCACTCAAATGCCTTGATCACACGTACCGAGCAAACCGGCAAGACAGTAAAATGTTTCTCGGCTGAGACAGTGTAGTAAGCGAGTAGCTGTTCACACACGTTTTGAAATAAGCACAGTCAGTTCAGTTCTTTTGAGACTACAATTCGGATATGATGGATCGTAAAAAGATAATTAGAAAATATACAAAGTTACTTATTCCACTATTAGTAGAAGAATTAAATGAACTGCTGGAAAAGGAGCAACGCCGCATTTGGACAAGGCCATGGATGTTGAGAAGATCGAGTTTTGGCGCCACAATCACTGTTTTTAATGAATTAGAGGTAGAAGATCCTGATGAATTCAGAATGCTTTTAAGAATGGATGTACAACATTTTGACACATTGTTAGAAAATATTACTCCATTGATACAAAGGCAAGATACAGTCATGAGAGAAGCTATAACTGCAAAGACTAAACTACAAATAGCGTTATCGTCCCTTAGCAAACAACACCGCTTAAGTCATTTTCACCAACTTTACAGGAGACAAAAAAACTATCTAGTTTTAAACACAGCTATATTTTATGTGTTATTACTAAATAAGTACTCTAACTATAGGATAAGAAATCATTATTTATACATTTTTGTACAATTTATTTTAGTTTAAATAATATTTGATGACTTGAGCTGTGTTGACTGATATTTTATTTAGATTAAGGCGGTGTTGTTGGGAATTCGTAACAAAAGATAATATAAAATGAAAACTGTTTATTAAAAAAAAATATATTTAACATGTATGTAAAAAGTCTACATTTTAAGAACACAATGTTGAGATCAATTAGTGCAGTTATTTGGCAACACATAAACGACTAGAGCGTTAGAAATAAAATAATTTGAATAAAGAAACAAAATAATAATTATTACTATAACATTATTATTTTGGGTGAAATTCTTAAAACAATATAATTCAACAAGAATAGTTTAATCTGTTTAGTTGCTGTGCGGAAGGTCGTCATAAAAAGAGTGGCAACTAGATGGTAAAACAGATTTCAGATCCTGCAAATCATCATACTTCCGCTTTGAAATAGGTATTCTCGTTTTATATAATTTTTGCAATTGACTTATTTGTTTAATACTGTTAATTGGCGTGGGACGATGTGGTAACGGCTGAAGCTCATCATCGAAACCAATTTTATACCAAATAGTACCATTAGGCCTGTATTCTAGCATGCGAACATCTGTTACTACTGGATCACCTGTCTTTTTACCTGGCCGTATCGATTTGTAAATACACTCTTTCGAAAAATCGGTAAAAAAGGTAAAATCCAAATAACACGCTTCATAAGGCATTGGATCAGTCCTAGCTGCCTTCGTTATAGCCATGTATTGTTGTGGCAGGAATATTTCTTTATTTTTTAATTTGCACTCAATTGCGCTGTGTACGGAATCACATTCCATGTGTGTGTGGCCCTTTTCCAGGTACTTTTGAGAAATCACGATGTTATTTTCTATGGCTAAGCGCAGTAAAGCATTGCTTAAAGAAACATTGCGATTTTGGGCACAACATCCATCAGAATACAGAATAACAGGCAATTTATTTTGATTCAACACCTTCTTTAAATGGTCAACTAAGCAAGAAGCAAAAACGGAGGCTTCAAGCGTGCTATTTGATTCGTCGAACCAATAGCACATAACTTCTTTATTGGCCAAATTATATAAAGTGAAATTATGGACACATAATTTTGTTTTGTAATAAATAGCGCTGGCTTGAAGATACGGGGCAAATTTTACCGACTCAACGTCCTGTGTAAATACATGATAAGCTCCAGACAGCGCACAAAGGAGTATTTTTGCTTTAAAACCGGTTAAAAGTCCAATTCAGAAACTAACGCAAAGTAGCCTCAAACCATTTTTTTATAAACTTTATTAACCCACGAGTCAGGTAGAAGCAACAAAATTAACACTACGTGGCACGCTTTGGCGTACAATCAGTCTGAATAGAGTCATTCGTGTCATCGCATGTCTTTGTTCTAGGTGATCTCAATATTTTCTCAACTTCTAAGGTGATTTGTGGTTATTTTTGGTGGAGTGCTACAATAAATTGTTTTAAATGTGGAAGAGGAAGGTATGTATTGAATTTTTCATGTATTATTTTAATATTTTAATACGGAATTGATAGGTCTATTGAGTGTTATATCAGACATGTTTTAAATATGCAATTTTTTACTTAGAAACAAATTCACAGGCATTTTTGTTTATGTGTCGGGCTTTGTCGGGCAAAACTTTCTTTCGCATATGAAAGGTCGGACCCTCATCTATCATATTTAGTTGAAAGTGGTTCCTCATTCTTCCTCCATTTTGAAAAAATAATTATTTTTCACTCCAGGTCAAATTATATTTTATTTCGATTTTAACAATTTATTAACTTTTTTCTTTGTTGTTTTAGGAAATGTCAAGAAACTTAACTAGGCGGGCATTATTTGACATGATGCAACAATTTTTGATGACAAATTGATGACCAGTTGGATTCATTGGAGAAAAGATTATGGATGTTACTGGCTGCCCGGATCACGAAGAAAATACTCTAACTTGATTACTTAGGCATTCCAAAAGTGAATTTAAGGCTAAAGGGGTTGCTGCAAGGTACATTAAAGACCGCTTTGTGAAAAAAAAAACAATGGCTGGCTGGCTCAATTACATTACCTGTTTGGAGACTTCAAAAAGTCAGTAGACCTATCAAAGAATTTATTGAATTAGTGATCGGAACAAGCGGCGGAAAACCAAAGAATTACGAGAAGAAAGTATAAGTCAGCGAGCTCTAGGCAATACGGACGCATCGAAAATAATAAAATAAATAATAAGCAGGCCATCACGAGCATCATAATATCTAAAAACGATATCTTTTGCTAAAAAATATTAAATGCAAAGAAACACACTCCTGCAGAGGCTTTAGCTATTTTTCTTTCCCTTCCAAGTCCTTAGACACTTCAGGTCTTGAAGAAAATAATGACTCAGATGACGAAACGGATTGCGAATCTGATTAGTATAATCAAATACTGTGTAAAATGTCTTTTATTTTTATTTTTTATTTGTAATATATTTGCAAAATTGCATTTTTTTTTACTGAAAATAGAAAAAATGTAATTATATGGCTTTATATTAAACGATTATGTTTTTTTAATGATATTATGTAGTTTTCATGTCACTAGAAACATCAAATAATTTTGACCGAGTTTTTAATACAAATACTCCTCTGTGCAGCGCAGCAAATTATTAGCATACTCACTTTTGAAGCATACAATTTGTCTACATTGATTAGATGATCCGATAACAAACTGTTTTGATTATTCTCTTCTAGTATTCACTTTCCATTTTCATATCTTGTTTTTCACTCGCCACTCAGCACACGTCCGCTAGTCGTCCTACCCTCTCGTTGACTTAAATGGGACACCATTACCAATTGAGTATCCAAGAAACTTTATTGAGTGCAAATTTCCTGAATTTTCAGATTTAACCATATTTAACTCCATTCCTATACTTTTCATTAATTTATTAGCGGCTTGTATGTCAAGTAATTCAGATGTGGACATTAAGGAATCATCTCCTAAAACTAGGATATCTTCTACCGGACGGCCGAATTGTTCCAAATGTATCCATTGACATAAAATATAATTAACAATTGATCCAACGAGCTGAGTGAAATAACTTCCACTAGCGATACCAGAGTTTTTCTGATACCGACAACCTTTTGCGGTACGTATGGTTGTGTTAATAAAATAGTCCTCGAGATATATGTACATTGCTAGCATCCGACGAGCATCCGCAACGCCATGGTCTTGATAATTTACTAAATCCATATTGCCAAGTAATATTTTAAAGGCAACGTCAATAATCCAATTTGGCACAGTTTTATCAAATTTCTTGAAATCAAGACCAGCATAAAATTTTCCTCGACCAATACGTTTATTAAATCTTTTTCATACACCAATCGCAGTTTCATAACCATAGGCGATGGGGCCATCTCTCTGTTGATATCCACGAATGAGAGGGTAATGCAAATACGGCTTCACCAAAAGTCATAGTTGCTGGATATCCCCAACAGCACGGAACTTTTGTATCGCCAATATCACAAATGTGTGAACGGACAAAGGCTAAACAGTCAGGTGGTGATAAGTGACATCCACTCTTGACTATGTGCCAAAATTTTCTAATATGTCGAATAGCTTCTGGGTCTTTCTTAATGTCGCCTTTTGTTTTATAGCCCATTTCACGCCAGGGTAAACCTGGTGACTTTGTCCAAATATCTAAGTCTTGATTAAAAATATCATTAATATGTAGCATCTTAACTCGATTTGGAAGATGGAAAGCTCTTTCGGCTAGTGATACAGCATAATCCAATGTATTGCTTTGTGGCCGCTGAGTATCATTATTAAATTCGAGGATGTCTCTAACTATAGCTCGTTGTGTTACAGGTGATCTCCATTTTCCTGTATTTATTGCTGGTAGGAATGGTGTACAGTGCACTGCTGTGTAGGTTCGCTGCGCGAAACCTGGTACGCGATTTAAATACCATACGGGCATCGGGACTGGAATCAGCACCCCTTAAAAATGCCTTAAGTGCTTCTATAGTTAAAATTGGCCATGCTGAAGCCAATGCATTTGCATAGCAAGGCCCCACGTTGGCGCCACTGCCACAGCTGGAAGTGTGAAGCACGACCAGTGCGCAGAAGGTGGTAAATGAAACGTCAATGTTACAATTTACCAAGATATATTGAAAAAAAAGGTCTCAAGGGGGGTACACCGATCTTCGTTTAAGTTGGAGGCCACTGCCTCCCAAAACGCCGCCACCGCCTGCTTATCCAGAGCTGGATAAGCAGGCGGAGCTTGGCCGCTTACTCGACCATTGGCTAAGTCGAGATTCTCCTGCATGAGCTGCAGGAGAACCCGTTCCCGCGCAACCCCACACTTGTTTACGTGCAGGCATCCTATACTTAAACTAAAAACAGGCCCCGGAAATACTCGTTCAATCATTCAATTCACTAGTATGTCTGGATCGATTATCGATAATCTCCAACCAAACTCGGTAAATTCGGCGTTACGTAATGTCGAACGTGGTTTGATCTGAATGAGTTTGAAATCCAGCAGAGTTGTCGAGTTTCGGCGAATTAGCCGATACGGGCCCTGGAGCTTGGGTGACGGCTTGGGTCATGTCCCTCGCCGCACCCGGCCCTTCCGCCAAGCCAAGTAGGCTTCACGTCAGGGCACTAAACTAAAAACAGGCCCCGGAAATACTCGTTCAATCATCAATTCACTAGTATGTCTGGATCGATTATCGATAATCTCCAACCAAACTCGGTAAATTCGGCGTTACGTAATGTCGAACGTGGTTTGATCTGAATGAGTTGAAATCCAGCAGAGTTGTCGAGTTCGGCGAATTAGCCGATACGGGCCCTGGGCTTGGGTGACGGCTTGGGTCATGTCCCTCGCCGCACCCGGCCCTTCCGCCAAGCCAAGTAGGCTTCACGTCAGGCCGGGTGGTTCTCACTTCTATCCCGCCCCCTAACTATCTCTAAAGATCGAGAGGGGGCCGGACAGAGGGAGGGAGTCTCCTCCCCAGCCCCCCATAAGGCTACCGACTTATGTAGGCAGGCCAGATGAGGCGAACGGGAGAAGGCACCACTACCAAATAAACTCCTCTCGAAGACCTGCGCCTTTCCGCCGGGTCTGTGGGCACGCGGTGGCACGCTCCACTTGACCCGGGGGAGAGTGGGCCTGTTAGGGTAAGTGAGGGCATGCTGCGGGATGTCGTAAGTGATTTTAAACCTTTTCTAACCTTTGAATCGAGTTTGCGGATTTTGCGCAGCTAGATAAAAATGTTGCGTGTTTTAAACGTTTCGCACGTTGTGACTCAATGGTCGCAAACCTCGCAATAGCTCCAATTCCCACAACCGTTGCACTTTTCCAGATCTAGGTCCTTTGAATAGTATTTATCTAAAAAGGCAATGAGTTTTATTAATTTTTTCTCGCCACTTTACCGGCACTATAGTAATGCCGGACCCCACAGCGTTAAGTTGGGAAGCCACTGCCTCGCAAAACGCCGCTACCGCCTGCCTAGCCAGTGGTGGAGCTTGGCCGCTCACTCGACCATTGGCTAAGTCGAGATTCTCCTGCAATGAGCTGCAGGAGAACCCGTTCCCGCGCAACCGACACTTGTTTACGTGCAGGCATCCTATAAACTAAGAACTGGCCCCGGAAATACTCGTTCAATCATTCAATTCACTAGTATGTCTTTGGATCGATTTATCGATAATCTCCAACCAAACTCGGCAAATTCGGCGGTACGTAATGTCGAACGTGGTTTGATCTGATGAGTTTGAAATCCAGCAGAGTTGTCGAGTTTCGGCGAACTAGCCGGTACGGGCCCAAGTGAGGGCATGCTGCGGGATGTCGTAAGTTGCTTTTTAAACCTTTTCTAACCTTTGAATCGAGATTGCGGATTTTTGCACAGCTAGATAAAAAAAATTGCGCGTTTTAAACGTTTCACACGTTGTGTCTCAATGGCGCAAACCTCACAATAGCTCCAATTCCCACAACCGTTGCACCTTTCCAGATCTTGGTCCTTTGAATAGTACTGGTGACAATACGTACATTTATCTAAAAAGGCAATGAGTTTTATTAATTTTTAATATAATTATTTTAACCATTTTTATATTTCAATGATTTAACCGATCTAAAAACAAACCCAGCGTGGTGCTCTATAATAACGAAAGCTAATATAGATATTATATCAAAACATACCTAACCTCTCCTTATCCTCAAAAGTTGTTACTCTCCAACGTTGATGGCGGGAACCTAATTGACTAGAACGCTGTGGCGCTGATAATGATGGTCTTGTGGCTGATAACGGCCCGGAAGATGAATGTTCGGGTTCAAAAACGGCCTGTGGTTGATTATTTTGTTGATCTTCTGCTAGATCTTCTTGTAAATCTAAATCATTTAGATTTTGTGAAGATTTGATCAAAACCCTGGATATTCTGTTTCAGTCTTTCGTCTACAAATTGTTCATAGACTGAAAATTCACTCAAAAGGCGTTGCTTGTTGGAATTGGAAGAACGAAACCATCGCATTTGGTCCATTTCGCATTTGGTCCACTTGGTCCATTTCTCATTTAGTCCATTTCGCGGAACGTCCATTTCTCATTTGGTCCATTTCTCATTTGGTCCATTTAGCAGAACGTCCATTTCGCAGAACGTCCATTTCGCATTTGGTCAACTTTCACCTAAACATGGAGTAAAGTAAATAATGATGTTTTTATTCCTTTACATAAAAATTACTCCTATATCGTTTATGGAGAATGTTGTTAACTTCTATATTTTCACTTTTTGATATATATTTTTTCTTCATTCTTCTTAGTAGGTCACAAAAGTACCAGAAACACATAAATATGGAAGATGTTAATTAATATAATTTCACTTTTTAATATATTTTTTGGTTTTCCTTTTCTTATCTCCATAATACTTTGGTATAAACCTTCTCCATATTTATAAAAACAAAAAAAAAACGAAAAGTTATTGAAAATAAACATTTTAGCAATTAAATAAAGGGTGAAATTTTAGAAAGTGGACTAAATGCGAAATGGACGTTCTGCGAAATGGACCAAATGCGAAATGGACCAAATGCGAAATGGACGTTCTGCGAAATGGACCAAATGAGAAATGGACGTTATGCGAAATGGACCAAATGAGAAATGGACGTTTTTTCGGCCAGTGGACCAAATGAGAAGTGGACCAAATGCGCCTAAACGTTTTTTTCATTTAGAATTATTAGAATTGTCTCTTTGGAAAGTCCTTTGAAAGGACATCAAAAACTGTTTTCAGACATTGTGAATTCTGAATACAGGTAGTCAATGTTGATCGCAGCTTCAATTTTCAATATGGAAGGAAATTCAGATAGCACGTCCCATGTCAATTTTAATTCTTCTAAGTTGAGGGGTGACCCTGCACGTGAGTGCTTAATTTTATTCGTAAATTCCGTCAGGTCAGCAGATGAAAAATTCCACAGGCATTCATGTAATTTGTAACAGTGAATGAATTTTAAATCGTAGTTTCAGTGACTCTATCGCCACTCTGGTCGGCCAAGGCACTCAAATGCCTTGATCACACGTACCGAGCAAACCGGCAAGACAGTAAAATGTTTCTCGGCTGAGACAGTGTAGTAAGCGAGTAGCTGTTCACACACGTTTTGAAATAAGCACAGTCAGTTCAGTTCTTTTGAGACTACAATTCGGATATGATGGATCGTAAAAAGATAATTAGAAAATATACAAAGTTACTTATTCCACTATTAGTAGAAGAATTAAATGAACTGCTGGAAAAGGAGCAACGCCGCATTTGGACAAGGCCATGGATGTTGAGAAGATCGAGTTTTGGCGCCACAAACACTGTTTTTAATGAATTAGAGGTAGAAGATCCTGATGAATTCAGAATGCTTTTAAGAATGGATGTACAACATTTTGACACATTGTTAGAAAATATTACTCCATTGATACAAAGGCAAGATACAGTCATGAGAGAAGCTATAACTGCAAAGACTAAACTACAAATAGCGTTATCGTCCCTTAGCAAACAACACCGCTTAAGTCATTTTCACCAACTTTACAGGAGACAAAAAAACTATCTAGTTTTAAACACAGCTATATTTTATGTGTTATTACTAAATAAGTACTCTAACTATAGGATAAGAAATCATTATTTATACATTTTTGTACAATTTATTTTAGTTTAAATAATATTTGATGACTTGAGCTGTGTTGACTGATATTTTATTTAGATTAAGGCGGTGTTGTTGGGAATTCGTAACAAAAGATAATATAAAATGAAAACTGTTTATTAAAAAAAAATATATTTAACATGTATGTAAAAAGTCTACATTTTAAGAACACAATGTTGAGATCAATTAGTGCAGTTATTTGGCAACACATAAACGACTAGAGCGTTAGAAATAAAATAATTTGAATAAAGAAACAAAATAATAATTATTACTATAACATTATTATTTTGGGTGAAATTCTTAAAACAATATAATTCAACAAGAATAGTTTAATCTGTTTAGTTGCTGTGCGGAAGGTCGTCATAAAAAGAGTGGCAACTAGATGGTAAAACAGATTTCAGATCCTGCAAATCATCATACTTCCGCTTTGAAATAGGTATTCTCGTTTTATATAATTTTTGCAATTGACTTATTTGTTTAATACTGTTAATTGGCGTGGGACGATGTGGTAACGGCTGAAGCTCATCATCGAAACCAATTTTATACCAAATAGTACCATTAGGCCTGTATTCTAGCATGCGAACATCTGTTACTACTGGATCACCTGTCTTTTTACCTGGCCGTATCGATTTGTAAATACACTCTTTCGAAAAATCGGTAAAAAAGGTAAAATCCAAATAACACGCTTCATAAGGCATTGGATCAGTCCTAGCTGCCTTCGTTATAGCCATGTATTGTTGTGGCAGGAATATTTCTTTATTTTTTAATTTGCACTCAATTGCGCTGTGTACGGAATCACATTCCATGTGTGTGTGGCCCTTTTCCAGGTACTTTTGAGAAATCACGATGTTATTTTCTATGGCTAAGCGCAGTAAAGCATTGCTTAAAGAAACATTGCGATTTTGGGCACAACATCCATCAGAATACAGAATAACAGGCAATTTATTTTGATTCAACACCTTCTTTAAATGGTCAACTAAGCAAGAAGCAAAAACGGAGGCTTCAAGCGTGCTATTTGATTCGTCGAACCAATAGCACATAACTTCTTTATTGGCCAAATTATATAAAGTGAAATTATGGACACATAATTTTGTTTTGTAATAAATAGCGCTGGCTTGAAGATACGGGGCAAATTTTACCGACTCAACGTCCTGTGTAAATACATGATAAGCTCCAGACAGCGCAGCAAATTATTAGCATACTCACTTTTGAAGCATACAATTTGTCTACATTGATTAGATGATCCGATAACAAACTGTTTTGATTATTCTCTTCTAGTATTCACTTTCCATTTTCATATCTTGTTTTTCACTCGCCACTCAGCACACGTCCGCTAGTCGTCCTACCCTCTCGTTGACTTAAATGGGACACCATTACCAATTGAGTATCCAAGAAACTTTATTGAGTGCAAATTTCCTGAATTTTCAGATTTAACCATATTTAACTCCATTCCTATACTTTTCATTAATTTATTAGCGGCTTGTATGTCAAGTAATTCAGATGTGGACATTAAGGAATCATCTCCTAAAACTAGGATATCTTCTACCGGACGGCCGAATTGTTCCAAATGTATCCATTGACATAAAATATAATTAACAATTGATCCAACGAGCTGAGTGAAATAACTTCCACTAGCGATACCAGAGTTTTTCTGATACCGACAACCTTTTGCGGTACGTATGGTTGTGTTAATAAAATAGTCCTCGAGATATATGTACATTGCTAGCATCCGACGAGCATCCGCAACGCCATGGTCTTGATAATTTACTAAATCCATATTGCCAAGTAATATTTTAAAGGCAACGTCAATAATCCAATTTGGCACAGTTTTATCAAATTTCTTGAAATCAAGACCAGCATAAAATTTTCCTCGACCAATACGTTTATAAATCTTTTTCATACCACCAATCGCAGTTTCATAACCATAGGCGATGGGGCCATCTCTCTGTTGATATCCACGAATGAGAGGTAATGCAAATACGGCTTCACCAAAAGTCATAGTTGCTGGATATCCCCAAACAGCACGAACTTTTGTATCGCCAATATCACAAATGTGTGAACGGACAAAGGCTAAACAGTCAGGTGGTGATAAGTGACATCCACTCTTGACTATGTGCCAAAATTTTCTAATATGTCGAATAGCTTCTGGGTCTTTCTTAATGTCGCCTTTTGTTTTATAGCCCATTTCACGCCAGGGTAAACCTGGTGACTTTGTCCAAATATCTAAGTCTTGATTAAAAATATCATTAATATGTAGCATCTTAACTCGATTTGGAAGATGGAAAGCTCTTTCGGCTAGTGATACAGCATAATCCAATGTATTGCTTTGTGGCCGCTGAGTATCATTATTAAATTCGAGGATGTCTCTAACTATAGCTCGTTGTGTTACAGGTGATCTCCATTTTCCTGTATTTATTGCTGGTAGGAATGGTGTACAGTGCACTGCTGTGTAGGTTCGCTGCGCGAAACCTGGTACGCGATTTAAATACCATACGGGCATCGGGACTGGAATCAGCACCCCTTAAAAATGCCTTAAGTGCTTCTATAGTTAAAATTGGCCATGCTGAAGCCAATGCATTTGCATAGCAAGGCCCCACGTTGGGCGCCACTGCCACAGCTGGAAGTGTGAAGCACGACCAGTGCGCAGAAGGTGGTAAATGAAACGTCAATGTTACAATTTACCAAGATATATTGAAAAAAAAAGGTCTCAAGGGGGGTACACCGATCTTCGTTTAAGTTGGGAAGCCACTGCCTCCCAAAACGCCGCCACCGCCTGCTTATCCAGAGCTGGATAAGCAGGCGGAGCTTGGCCGCTTACTCGACCATTGGCTAAGTCGAGATTCTCCTGCATGAGCTGCAGGAGAACCCGTTCCCGCGCAACCCACACTTGTTTACGTGCAGGCATCCTATACTTAAACTAAAAACAGGCCCCGGAAATACTCGTTCAATCATTCAATTCACTAGTATGTCTGGATCGATTATCGATAATCTCCAACCAAACTCGGTAAATTCGGCGTTACGTAATGTCGAACGTGGTTTGATCTGAATGAGTTTGAAATCCAGCAGAGTTGTCGAGTTTCGGCGAATTAGCCGATACGGGCCCTGGAGCTTGGGTGACGGCTTGGGTCATGTCCCTCGCCGCACCCGGCCTTTCCGCCAAGCCAAGTAGGCTTCACGTCAGGGCACTTAAACTAAAAACAGGCCCCGGAAATACTCGTTCAATCATTCAATTCACTAGTATGTCTGGATCGATTATCGATCATCTCCAACCAAACTCGGTAAATTCGGCGTTACGTAATGTCGAACGTGGTTTGATCTGAATGAGTTTGAAATCCAGCAGAGTTGTCGAGTTTCGGCGAATTAGCCGATACGGGCCCTGGGGCTTGGGTGACGGCTTGGGTCATGTCCCTCGCCGCACCCGGCCCTTCCGCCAAGCCAAGTAGGCTTCACGTCAGGGCCGGGTGGTTCTCACTTCTATCCCGCCCCCTAACTATCTCTAAAGATCGAGAGGGGGCCAGACAGAGGGAGGGAGTCTCCTCCCCAGCCCCCCATAAGGCTACCGACTTATGTAGGCAGGCCAGATGAGGCGAACGGGAGAAGGCACCACTACCAAATAAACTCCTCTCGAAGACCTGCGCCTTTCCGCCGGGTCTGTGGGCACGCGGTGGCACGCTCCACTTGACCCGGGGAGAGTGGCCTGTTAGGGTAAGTGAGGGCATGCTGCGGGATGTCGTAAGTTGATTTTTAAACCTTTTCTAACCTTTGAATCGAGTTTGCGGATTTTTGCGCAGCTAGATAAAAATGTTGCGTGTTTTAAACGTTTCGCACGTTGTGACTCAATGGCGCAAACCTCGCAATAGCTCCAATTCCCACAACCGTTGCACTTTTCCAGATCTAGGTCCTTTGAATAGTATTTATCTAAAAAGGCAATGAGTTTTATTAATTTTTCTCGCCACTTTACCGGCACTATAGTAATGCCGGACCCCACAGCGTTAAGTTGGGAAGCCACTGCCTCGCAAAACGCCGCTACCGCCTGCCTAGCCAGTGGTGGAGCTTGGCCGCTCACTCGACCATTGGCTAAGTCGAGATTCTCCTGCATGAGCTGCAGGAGAACCCGTTCCCGCGCAACCGACACTTGTTTACGTGCAGGCATCCTATAAACTAAGAACTGGCCCCGGAAATACTCGTTCAATCATTCAATTCACTAGTATGTCTTTGGATCGATTTATCGATAATCTCCAACCAAACTCGGCAAATTCGGCGGTACGTAATGTCGAACGTGGTTTGATCTGATTGAGTTTGAAATCCAGCAGAGTTGTCGAGTTTCGGCGAACTAGCCGGTACGGGCCCAAGTGAGGGCATGCTGCGGGATGTCGTAAGTTGCTTTTTAAACCTTTTCTAACCTTTGAATCGAGATTGCGGATTTTTGCACAGCTAGATAAAAAAATTGCGCGTTTTAAACGTTTCACACGTTGTGTCTCAATGGCGCAAACCTCACAATAGCTCCAATTCCCACAACCGTTGCACCTTTCCAGATCTTGGTCCTTTGAATAGTACTGGTGACAATACGTACATTTATCTAAAAAGGCAATGAGTTTTATTAATTTTTAATATAATTATTTTAACCATTTTTATATTTCAATGATTTAACCGATCTAAAAACAAACCCAGCGTGTGCTCTATAATAACGAAAGCTAATATAGATATTATATCAAAACATACCTAACCTCTCCTTATCCTCAAAAGTTGTTACTCTCCAACGTTGATGGCGGGAACCTAATTGACTAGAACGCTGTGGCGCTGATAATGATGGTCTTGTGGCTGATAACGGCCCGGAAGATGAATGTTCGGGTTCAAAAACGGCCTGTGGTTGATTATTTTGTTGATCTTCTGCTAGATCTTCTTGTAAATCTAAATCATTTAGATTTTGTGAAGATTTGATCAAAACCCTGGATATTCTGTTTCAGTCTTTCGTCTACAAATTGTTCATAAGACTGAAAATTCACTCAAAAGGCGTTGCTTGTTGGAATTGGAAGAACGAAACCATCGCATTTGGTCCATTTCGCATTTGGTCCACTTGGTCCATTTCTCATTTAGTCCATTTCGCGGAACGTCCATTTCTCATTTGGTCCATTTCTCATTTGGTCCATTTAGCAGAACGTCCATTTCGCAGAACGTCCATTTCGCATTTGGTCAACTTTCACCTAAACATGGGAGTAAAGTAAATAATGATGTTTTTATTCCTTTTACATAAAAATACTCCTATATCGTTTATGGAGAATGTTGTTAACTTCTATATTTTCACTTTTTGATATATATTTTTTCTTCATTCTTCTTAGTAGGTCACAAAAGTACCAGAAACACATAAATATGGAAGATGTTAATTAATATAATTTCACTTTTTAATATATTTTTTGGTTTTCCTTTTCTTATCTCCATAATACTTTGGTATAAACCTTCTCCATATTTATAAAAACAAAAAAAAAACGAAAAGTTATTGAAAATAAACATTTTAGCAATTAAATAAAGGGTGAAATTTTAGAAAGTGGACTAAATGCGAAATGGACGTTCTGCGAAATGGACCAAATGCGAAATGGACCAAATGCGAAATGGACGTTCTGCGAAATGGACCAAATGAGAAATGGACGTTATGCGAAATGGACCAAATGAGAAATGGACGTTTTTTCGGCCAGTGGACCAAATGAGAAGTGGACCAAATGCGCCTAAACGTTTTTTTCATTTAGAATTATTAGAATTGTCTCTTTGGAAAGTCCTTTGAAAGGACATCAAAAACTGTTTTCAGACATTGTGAATTCTGAATACAGGTAGTCAATGTTGATCGCAGCTTCAATTTTCAATATGGAAGGAAATTCAGATAGCACGTCCCATGTCAATTTTAATTCTTCTAAGTTGAGGGGTGACCCTGCACGTGAGTGCTTAATTTTATTCGTAAATTCCGTCAGGTCAGCAGATGAAAAATTCCACAGGCATTCATGTAATTTGTAACAGTGAATGAATTTTAAATCGTAGTTTCAGTGACTCTATCGCCACTCTGGTCGGCCAAGGCACTCAAATGCCTTGATCACACGTACCGAGCAAACCGGCAAGACAGTAAAATGTTTCTCGGCTGAGACAGTGTAGTAAGCGAGTAGCTGTTCACACACGTTTTGAAATAAGCACAGTCAGTTCAGTTCTTTTGAGACTACAATTCGGATATGATGGATCGTAAAAAGATAATTAGAAAATATACAAAGTTACTTATTCCACTATTAGTAGAAGAATTAAATGAACTGCTGGAAAAGGAGCAACGCCGCATTTGGACAAGGCCATGGATGTTGAGAAGATCGAGTTTTGGCGCCACAATCACTGTTTTTAATGAATTAGAGGTAGAAGATCCTGATGAATTCAGAATGCTTTTAAGAATGGATGTACAACATTTTGACACATTGTTAGAAAATATTACTCCATTGATACAAAGGCAAGATACAGTCATGAGAGAAGCTATAACTGCAAAGACTAAACTACAAATAGCGTTATCGTCCCTTAGCAAACAACACCGCTTAAGTCATTTTCACCAACTTTACAGGAGACAAAAAAACTATCTAGTTTTAAACACAGCTATATTTTATGTGTTATTACTAAATAAGTACTCTAACTATAGGATAAGAAATCATTATTTATACATTTTTGTACAATTTATTTTAGTTTAAATAATATTTGATGACTTGAGCTGTGTTGACTGATATTTTATTTAGATTAAGGCGGTGTTGTTGGGAATTCGTAACAAAAGATAATATAAAATGAAAACTGTTTATTAAAAAAAATATATTTAACATGTATGTAAAAAGTCTACATTTTAAGAACACAATGTTGAGATCAATTAGTGCAGTTATTTGGCAACACATAAACGACTAGAGCGTTAGAAATAAAATAATTTGAATAAAGAAACAAAATAATAATTATTACTATAACATTATTATTTTGGGTGAAATTCTTAAAACAATATAATTCAACAAGAATAGTTTAATCTGTTTAGTTGCTGTGCGGAAGGTCGTCATAAAAAGAGTGGCAACTAGATGGTAAAACAGATTTCAGATCCTGCAAATCATCATACTTCCGCTTTGAAATAGGTATTCTCGTTTTATATAATTTTTGCAATTGACTTATTTGTTTAATACTGTTAATTGGCGTGGGACGATGTGGTAACGGCTGAAGCTCATCATCGAAACCAATTTTATACCAAATAGTACCATTAGGCCTGTATTCTAGCATGCGAACATCTGTTACTACTGGATCACCTGTCTTTTTACCTGGCCGTATCGATTTGTAAATACACTCTTTCGAAAAATCGGTAAAAAAGGTAAAATCCAAATAACACGCTTCATAAGGCATTGGATCAGTCCTAGCTGCCTTCGTTATAGCCATGTATTGTTGTGGCAGGAATATTTCTTTATTTTTTAATTTGCACTCAATTGCGCTGTGTACGGAATCACATTCCATGTGTGTGTGGCCCTTTTCCAGGTACTTTTGAGAAATCACGATGTTATTTTCTATGGCTAAGCGCAGTAAAGCATTGCTTAAAGAAACATTGCGATTTTGGGCACAACATCCATCAGAATACAGAATAACAGGCAATTTATTTTGATTCAACACCTTCTTTAAATGGTCAACTAAGCAAGAAGCAAAAACGGAGGCTTCAAGCGTGCTATTTGATTCGTCGAACCAATAGCACATAACTTCTTTATTGGCCAAATTATATAAAGTGAAATTATGGACACATAATTTTGTTTTGTAATAAATAGCGCTGGCTTGAAGATACGGGGCAAATTTTACCGACTCAACGTCCTGTGTAAATACATGATAAGCTCCAGACAGCGCAGCAAATTATTAGCATACTCACTTTTGAAGCATACAATTTGTCTACATTGATTAGATGATCCGATAACAAACTGTTTTGATTATTCTCTTCTAGTATTCACTTTCCATTTTCATATCTTGTTTTTCACTCGCCACTCAGCACACGTCCGCTAGTCGTCCTACCCTCTCGTTGACTTAAATGGGACACCATTACCAATTGAGTATCCAAGAAACTTTATTGAGTGCAAATTTCCTGAATTTTCAGATTTAACCATATTTAACTCCATTCCTATACTTTTCATTAATTTATTAGCGGCTTGTATGTCAAGTAATTCAGATGTGGACATTAAGGAATCATCTCCTAAAACTAGGATATCTTCTACCAGACGGCCGAATTGTTCCAAATGTATCCATTGACATAAAATATAATTAACAATTGATCCAACGAGCTGAGTGAAATAACTTCCACTAGCGATACCAGAGTTTTTCTGATACCGACAACCTTTTGCGGTACGTATGGTTGTGTTAATAAAATAGTCCTCGAGATATATGTACATTGCTAGCATCCGACGCATCCGCAACGCCATGGTCTTGATAATTTACTAAATCCATATTGCCAAGTAATATTTTAAAGGCAACGTCAATAATCCAATTTGGCACAGTTTTATCAAATTTCTTGAAATCAAGACCAGCATAAAAATTTTTCCTCGACCAATACGTTTATAAATCTTTTTCATACCACCAATCGCAGTTTCATAACCATAGGCGATGGGGCCATCTCTCTGTTGATATCCACGAATGAGAGGTAATGCAAATACGGCTTCACCAAAAGTCATAGTTGCTGGATATCCCCAAACAGCACGAACTTTTGTATCGCCAATATCACAAATGTGTGAACGGACAAAGGCTAAACAGTCAGGTGGTGATAAGTGACATCCACTCTTGACTATGTGCCAAAATTTTCTAATATGTCGAATAGCTTCTGGGTCTTTCTTAATGTCGCCTTTTGTTTTATAGCCCATTTCACGCCAGGGTAAACCTGGTGACTTTGTCCAAATATCTAAGTCTTGATTAAAAATATCATTAATATGTAGCATCTTAACTCGATTTGGAAGATGGAAAGCTCTTTCGGCTAGTGATACAGCATAATCCAATGTATTGCTTTGTGGCCGCTGAGTATCATTATTAAATTCGAGGATGTCTCTAACTATAGCTCGTTGTGTTACAGGTGATCTCCATTTTCCTGTATTTATTGCTGGTAGGAATGGTGTACAGTGCACTGCTGTGTAGGTTCGCTGCGCGAAACCTGGTACGCGATTTAAATACCATACGGGCATCGGGACTGGAATCAGCACCCCTTAAAAATGCCTTAAGTGCTTCTATAGTTAAAATTGGCCATGCTGAAGCCAATGCATTTGCATAGCAAGGCCCCACGTTGGGCGCCACTGCCACAGCTGGAAGTGTGAAGCACGACCAGTGCGCAGAAGGTGGTAAATGAAACGTCAATGTTACAATTTACCAAGATATATTGAAAAAAAAGGTCTCAAGGGGGGTACACCGATCTTCGTTTAAGTTGGGAAGCCACTGCCTCCCAAAACGCCGCCACCGCCTGCTTATCCAGAGCTGGATAAGCAGGCGGAGCTTGGCCGCTTACTCGACCATTGGCTAAGTCGAGATTCTCCTGCATGAGCTGCAGGAGAACCCGTTCCCGCGCAACCCACACTTGTTTACGTGCAGGCATCCTATACTTAAACTAAAAACAGGCCCCGGAAATACTCGTTCAATCATTCAATTCACTAGTATGTCTGGATCGATTATCGATAATCTCCAACCAAACTCGGTAAATTCGGCGTTACGTAATGTCGAACGTGGTTTGATCTGAATGAGTTTGAAATCCAGCAGAGTTGTCGAGTTTCGGCGAATTAGCCGATACGGGCCCTGGAGCTTGGGTGACGGCTTGGGTCATGTCCCTCGCCGCACCCGGCCTTTCCGCCAAGCCAAGTAGGCTTCACGTCAGGGCACTTAAACTAAAAACAGGCCCCGGAAATACTCGTTCAATCATTCAATTCACTAGTATGTCTGGATCGATTATCGATCATCTCCAACCAAACTCGGTAAATTCGGCGTTACGTAATGTCGAACGTGGTTTGATCTGAATGAGTTTGAAATCCAGCAGAGTTGTCGAGTTTCGGCGAATTAGCCGATACGGGCCCTGGGGCTTGGGTGACGGCTTGGGTCATGTCCCTCGCCGCACCCGGCCCTTCCGCCAAGCCAAGTAGGCTTCACGTCAGGGCCGGGTGGTTCTCACTTCTATCCCGCCCCCTAACTATCTCTAAAGATCGAGAGGGGGCCGGACAGAGGGAGGGAGTCTCCTCCCCAGCCCCCCATAAGGCTACCGACTTATGTAGGCAGGCCAGATGAGGCGAACGGGAGAAGGCACCACTACCAAATAAACTCCTCTCGAAGACCTGCGCCTTTCCGCCGGGTCTGTGGGCACGCGGTGGCACGCTCCACTTGACCCGGGGAGAGTGGCCTGTTAGGGTAAGTGAGGGCATGCTGCGGGATGTCGTAAGTTGATTTTTAAACCTTTTCTAACCTTTGAATCGAGTTTGCGGATTTTTGCGCAGCTAGATAAAAATGTTGCGTGTTTTAAACGTTTCGCACGTTGTGACTCAATGGCGCAAACCTCGCAATAGCTCCAATTCCCACAACCGTTGCACTTTTCCAGATCTAGGTCCTTTGAATAGTATTTATCTAAAAAGGCAATGAGTTTTATTAATTTTTCTCGCCACTTTACCGGCACTATAGTAATGCCGGACCCCACAGCGTTAAGTTGGGAAGCCACTGCCTCGCAAAACGCCGCTACCGCCTGCCTAGCCAGTGGTGGAGCTTGGCCGCTCACTCGACCATTGGCTAAGTCGAGATTCTCCTGCATGAGCTGCAGGAGAACCCGTTCCCGCGCAACCGACACTTGTTTACGTGCAGGCATCCTATAAACTAAGAACTGGCCCCGGAAATACTCGTTCAATCATTCAATTCACTAGTATGTCTTTGGATCGATTTATCGATAATCTCCAACCAAACTCGGCAAATTCGGCGGTACGTAATGTCGAACGTGGTTTGATCTGATTGAGTTTGAAATCCAGCAGAGTTGTCGAGTTTCGGCGAACTAGCCGGTACGGGCCCAAGTGAGGGCATGCTGCGGGATGTCGTAAGTTGCTTTTTAAACCTTTTCTAACCTTTGAATCGAGATTGCGGATTTTTGCACAGCTAGATAAAAAAATTGCGCGTTTTAAACGTTTCACACGTTGTGTCTCAATGGCGCAAACCTCACAATAGCTCCAATTCCCACAACCGTTGCACCTTTCCAGATCTTGGTCCTTTGAATAGTACTGGTGACAATACGTACATTTATCTAAAAAGGCAATGAGTTTTATTAATTTTTAATATAATTATTTTAACCATTTTTATATTTCAATGATTTAACCGATCTAAAAACAAACCCAGCGTGTGCTCTATAATAACGAAAGCTAATATAGATATTATATCAAAACATACCTAACCTCTCCTTATCCTCAAAAGTTGTTACTCTCCAACGTTGATGGCGGGAACCTAATTGACTAGAACGCTGTGGCGCTGATAATGATGGTCTTGTGGCTGATAACGGCCCGGAAGATGAATGTTCGGGTTCAAAAACGGCCTGTGGTTGATTATTTTGTTGATCTTCTGCTAGATCTTCTTGTAAATCTAAATCATTTAGATTTTGTGAAGATTTGATCAAAACCCTGGATATTCTGTTTCAGTCTTTCGTCTACAAATTGTTCATAAGACTGAAAATTCACTCAAAAGGCGTTGCTTGTTGGAATTGGAAGAACGAAACCATCGCATTTGGTCCATTTCGCATTTGGTCCACTTGGTCCATTTCTCATTTAGTCCATTTCGCGGAACGTCCATTTCTCATTTGGTCCATTTCTCATTTGGTCCATTTAGCAGAACGTCCATTTCGCAGAACGTCCATTTCGCATTTGGTCAACTTTCACCTAAACATGGGAGTAAAGTAAATAATGATGTTTTTATTCCTTTTACATAAAAATACTCCTATATCGTTTATGGAGAATGTTGTTAACTTCTATATTTTCACTTTTTGATATATATTTTTTCTTCATTCTTCTTAGTAGGTCACAAAAGTACCAGAAACACATAAATATGGAAGATGTTAATTAATATAATTTCACTTTTTAATATATTTTTTGGTTTTCCTTTTCTTATCTCCATAATACTTTGGTATAAACCTTCTCCATATTTATAAAAACAAAAAAAAAACGAAAAGTTATTGAAAATAAACATTTTAGCAATTAAATAAAGGGTGAAATTTTAGAAAGTGGACTAAATGCGAAATGGACGTTCTGCGAAATGGACCAAATGCGAAATGGACCAAATGCGAAATGGACGTTCTGCGAAATGGACCAAATGAGAAATGGACGTTATGCGAAATGGACCAAATGAGAAATGGACGTTTTTTCGGCCAGTGGACCAAATGAGAAGTGGACCAAATGCGCCTAAACGTTTTTTTCATTTAGAATTATTAGAATTGTCTCTTTGGAAAGTCCTTTGAAAGGACATCAAAAACTGTTTTCAGACATTGTGAATTCTGAATACAGGTAGTCAATGTTGATCGCAGCTTCAATTTTCAATATGGAAGGAAATTCAGATAGCACGTCCCATGTCAATTTTAATTCTTCTAAGTTGAGGGGTGACCCTGCACGTGAGTGCTTATTCGTAAATTCCGTCAGGTCAGCAGATGAAAAATTCCACAGGCATTCATGTAATTTGTAACAGTGAATGAATTTTAAATCGTAGTTTCAGTGACTCTATCGCCACTCTGGTCGGCCAAGGCACTCAAATGCCTTGATCACACGTACCGAGCAAACCGGCAAGACAGTAAAATGTTTCTCGGCTGAGACAGTGTAGTAAGCGAGTAGCTGTTCACACACGTTTTGAAATAAGCACAGTCAGTTCAGTTCTTTTGAGACTACAATTCGGATATGATGGATCGTAAAAAGATAATTAGAAAATATACAAAGTTACTTATTCCACTATTAGTAGAAGAATTAAATGAACTGCTGGAAAAGGAGCAACGCCGCATTTGGACAAGGCCATGGATGTTGAGAAGATCGAGTTTTGGCGCCACAAACACTGTTTTTAATGAATTAGAGGTAGAAGATCCTGATGAATTCAGAATGCTTTTAAGAATGGATGTACAACATTTTGACACATTGTTAGAAAATATTACTCCATTGATACAAAGGCAAGATACAGTCATGAGAGAAGCTATAACTGCAAAGACTAAACTACAAATAGCGTTATCGTCCCTTAGCAAACAACACCGCTTAAGTCATTTTCACCAACTTTACAGGAGACAAAAAAACTATCTAGTTTTAAACACAGCTATATTTTATGTGTTATTACTAAATAAGTACTCTAACTATAGGATAAGAAATCATTATTTATACATTTTTGTACAATTTATTTTAGTTTAAATAATATTTGATGACTTGAGCTGTGTTGACTGATATTTTATTTAGATTAAGGCGGTGTTGTTGGGAATTCGTAACAAAAGATAATATAAAATGAAAACTGTTTATTAAAAAAAATATATTTAACATGTATGTAAAAAGTCTACATTTTAAGAACACAATGTTGAGATCAATTAGTGCAGTTATTTGGCAACACATAAACGACTAGAGCGTTAGAAATAAAATAATTTGAATAAAGAAACAAAATAATAATTATTACTATAACATTATTATTTTGGGTGAAATTCTTAAAACAATATAATTCAACAAGAATAGTTTAATCTGTTTAGTTGCTGTGCGGAAGGTCGTCATAAAAAGAGTGGCAACTAGATGGTAAAACAGATTTCAGATCCTGCAAATCATCATACTTCCGCTTTGAAATAGGTATTCTCGTTTTATATAATTTTTGCAATTGACTTATTTGTTTAATACTGTTAATTGGCGTGGGACGATGTGGTAACGGCTGAAGCTCATCATCGAAACCAATTTTATACCAAATAGTACCATTAGGCCTGTATTCTAGCATGCGAACATCTGTTACTACTGGATCACCTGTCTTTTTACCTGGCCGTATCGATTTGTAAATACACTCTTTCGAAAAATCGGTAAAAAAGGTAAAATCCAAATAACACGCTTCATAAGGCATTGGATCAGTCCTAGCTGCCTTCGTTATAGCCATGTATTGTTGTGGCAGGAATATTTCTTTATTTTTTAATTTGCACTCAATTGCGCTGTGTACGGAATCACATTCCATGTGTGTGTGGCCCTTTTCCAGGTACTTTTGAGAAATCACGATGTTATTTTCTATGGCTAAGCGCAGTAAAGCATTGCTTAAAGAAACATTGCGATTTTGGGCACAACATCCATCAGAATACAGAATAACAGGCAATTTATTTTGATTCAACACCTTCTTTAAATGGTCAACTAAGCAAGAAGCAAAAACGGAGGCTTCAAGCGTGCTATTTGATTCGTCGAACCAATAGCACATAACTTCTTTATTGGCCAAATTATATAAAGTGAAATTATGGACACATAATTTTGTTTTGTAATAAATAGCGCTGGCTTGAAGATACGGGGCAAATTTTACCGACTCAACGTCCTGTGTAAATACATGATAAGCTCCAGACAGCGCAGCAAATTATTAGCATACTCACTTTTGAAGCATACAATTTGTCTACATTGATTAGATGATCCGATAACAAACTGTTTTGATTATTCTCTTCTAGTATTCACTTTCCATTTTCATATCTTGTTTTTCACTCGCCACTCAGCACACGTCCGCTAGTCGTCCTACCCTCTCGTTGACTTAAATGGGACACCATTACCAATTGAGTATCCAAGAAACTTTATTGAGTGCAAATTTCCTGAATTTTCAGATTTAACCATATTTAACTCCATTCCTATACTTTTCATTAATTTATTAGCGGCTTGTATGTCAAGTAATTCAGATGTGGACATTAAGGAATCATCTCCTAAAACTAGGATATCTTCTACCGGACGGCCGAATTGTTCCAAATGTATCCATTGACATAAAATATAATTAACAATTGATCCAACGAGCTGAGTGAAATAACTTCCACTAGCGATACCAGAGTTTTTCTGATACCGACAACCTTTTGCGGTACGTATGGTTGTGTTAATAAAATAGTCCTCGAGATATATGTACATTGCTAGCATCCGACGAGCATCCGCAACGCCATGGTCTTGATAATTTACTAAATCCATATTGCCAAGTAATATTTTAAAGGCAACGTCAATAATCCAATTTGGCACAGTTTTATCAAATTTCTTGAAATCAAGACCAGCATAAAATTTTCCTCGACCAATACGTTTATAAATCTTTTTCATACCACCAATCGCAGTTTCATAACCATAGGCGATGGGGCCATCTCTCTGTTGATATCCACGAATGAGAGGTAATGCAAATACGGCTTCACCAAAAGTCATAGTTGCTGGATATCCCCAAACAGCACGAACTTTTGTATCGCCAATATCACAAATGTGTGAACGGACAAAGGCTAAACAGTCAGGTGGTGATAAGTGACATCCACTCTTGACTATGTGCCAAAATTTTCTAATATGTCGAATAGCTTCTGGGTCTTTCTTAATGTCGCCTTTTGTTTTATAGCCCATTTCACGCCAGGGTAAACCTGGTGACTTTGTCCAAATATCTAAGTCTTGATTAAAAATATCATTAATATGTAGCATCTTAACTCGATTTGGAAGATGGAAAGCTCTTTCGGCTAGTGATACAGCATAATCCAATGTATTGCTTTGTGGCCGCTGAGTATCATTATTAAATTCGAGGATGTCTCTAACTATAGCTCGTTGTGTTACAGGTGATCTCCATTTTCCTGTATTTATTGCTGGTAGGAATGGTGTACAGTGCACTGCTGTGTAGGTTCGCTGCGCGAAACCTGGTACGCGATTTAAATACCATACGGGCATCGGGACTGGAATCAGCACCCCTTAAAAATGCCTTAAGTGCTTCTATAGTTAAAATTGGCCATGCTGAAGCCAATGCATTTGCATAGCAAGGCCCCACGTTGGGCGCCACTGCCACAGCTGGAAGTGTGAAGCACGACCAGTGCGCAGAAGGTGGTAAATGAAACGTCAATGTTACAATTTACCAAGATATATTGAAAAAAAAAGGTCTCAAGGGGGGTACACCGATCTTCGTTTCGTGGTAGTCGCCTTGTAGTATAAAAAGCACTTAGCTTGCGTTTTGCCTAACGGAAGCAGAAGCGCATGTGCAGCACGAGGGCTACGCGCTCAAGGTGAGGCGAGTGCGCAGGCTCGGTGTGGTGTTGCTCCGGGGTAGGCCGGAAGCAGCAGGTGGTGACTCGGGCAGGTAGGTGCCCGGAGGTGTAGTGGTAGGCGGCGCAGGAGAGGGTCCGGTAGGGGAACTCCTGCCCGTAGGTACGACCCTGGAATGTTACACAAAAGGTATGAACAGGTGTTCACTAATTCTTAACGCTGCTAAATAGGTGCTAGGGCAGATGGCTACAATTGAAAAGTCTCAAAAAAAGTTATTGACCATAATAATCAAAATGATTATTTTGGTCAATTTGATCAAACTAACTAATTTGACTATAATATTACTTATGGTGAGCATTCGAGCACTTCACCCTATTAACATGTTTGAAAAGAATAATTTTATTAGTAGAAAGGTATATTTTAATAAAAGGGAATAATAATTTAATGCTTAATTTTGAAAGGCAATTTAGAATATTATAAAATAAACATTAAGATCGGGATTCACCCATTGGCAGCGTCGTAGGTTATAAAACGAAATCATTTCATTGCAAGATAGAAATTAAATTAATGTTGGTTATAGTATTTATTCACAAGCTATTTAGTAGCTCATACAAAATACTATTACCTGCCTTCTGAGTTTACTGTAAACAAGGAATGCATATGGTTTTCGTTCTGCATATCACTTTCCACAAAATATTGCTGCACATTGATATGAATCGTTTACACTCGATAAGAATTTAGCATAAAAATCACACTGATTAAACCATTAGATATTAATATGAGAAAAACTATTAGATATTTGATTAAGGTATTTAATATGAGAATTCACTATAAAAATTTATAAGGAATTGAAATGCAAAACGAACGTATTATAGCTACACTCACCCTAGAAACGGGGTTGCACAACACAAAGAAATGAAATGAAATTAATGTAGGTAACTTGTTAAGGTTACGAATGTTTTGAAAAGAAGAAAAGGATTTTTGCGAATCGTTCGTATTTATAGCAAGATAAATATCGAGAAGCACCTCAAAACAGCGAGAATGATCTAGAAGTCCCGGTCTTATCCTATTGGTCGAGCTTGACATAACGAAGGTGGATGTCATTATTGACAATGACATCATCTGTCACCGTGTGACACTACGGCCGCGTTCCGAGTCGCGATTTGGAATAAGGCAGAGGTCAGAACTTCCCACATTCCACAGGTGAAGTGATGTAATGAATTTTTAAGAAAAGTTCGACAGTAATTATTAATTATAAGTAGTAGGTTTTTAGCAACCGTTACACTTTTATCAGTTTCTTTTTCTTTCCTGGCTCGATCTTTCTTGAAAATATGTTGGGAGTATTCCTCATTCCCAATGTTTCCAGTTTTGTGACTGCAGCATAGGTCGCACTGATCTTTCTTTGGGTGGAAAAGGCTCAGATTAAGTTTCAAAAATAATTTGTCGAATAATTTACGCCCTAGACATTCTCGACCCTCAAGCTCACAGTTCTCTCTGTATGTAGTATACAGCTGTGTCATATTTGAGAAAATTGGTTCTAAGTATTCTCGTGATGTTTTAGCACGACAATAGTGCGACGGCATCTTTGGAAGACCAGCTAAGAACTTCTCCACATATTCATGCTCTTCAGTTTTTTGTGGTATTTTTCGATTACTTGTTGAAGTGACCACATCAGGAGGCATTGCACAGTCTGTTTTTGTCAGCCAATATCTGACGAACCAATCTTTAATACCAAGAGTGCCCAAGAACATCTTTTTACAGACTTGGTGACGTACATTATCAATTGTCAAAACATAAGTTCGGCTATCAGTTCTTTTAGATGATTCTGCATTTTTTGTAATTTTCTTTGGTACTTTATTGACGTGGGAACATATAAATGATCTTCGCTGCTCCCAATTCATATTCTTCCAGAAAGACTTAAACAACTGTTGTCGCTGTTCTTCGGTTATGAGGTCACATGCTCTGAGTTTTGATTTTTTACAAAATGAAGAAGTACACGGTTGTTGCATCGATCTTGCGGGCTTAAATACATCTTGTTTCACTTTAAATTTTTCATTGGCCTTTGCTTTTCTATCTCTTCTGTATCCTAAATAATGTTCACCTTTCATCCGTAATTCTTTATTTGCATTGCGTTTATACTTAGTTGGATCCTTTGTCGCCTTATTCTGTCGTTGCTTATGATGTAGCAAATCACCGTGAAATGGAACATCACTGAGTATGACCACTTTGGAGGTCGATGGAGTGGCAATGGCACTGAATTGTTGTGTATTATTCTCATTTATATTATTTGTCTCTATTTTTTGGGTATTGTTTTCAGCGCTAATTTCTATATCAACATTTATTTGGTCTTCTTGAATATTTGTAGGTTCCAGAAGAACTTGCTCTGAAGCTGGGAAAGATTGCACAACGTCCTCAGTTTCTGTTGTGGTATTTGGAAGAAAAGGATTTTGAATTACTACGGTAGCCAATTCGGTTGGTTGTTGTTCCAGACTAAGGAAGTCATTACCAATTTTTTCTAAAAATTGTAGATTATTAATGTCAATATTTTCAATATCCAGGTCGAAATCTGAAAAAAAATTAAGATTAAAAAAATTGGTTCAGACGACACAATATTAATTAGATAATATAAAAACCAACATTACAACTGTTACAAACCTTTATTAGTAGAAGAAATGCATTCGTTAATATTAGGGACACTGGTTTGTTCCTTAGTTAGCTCACTTTGATTTAAATCTGAAAAATAAATAATAAATAATATAATAAGAATTAAAATCACAAGTTCAGACGAAACAATACATAATGTATTATGCTACAAACCTAGTTTAATTATTTTATTATCTTTCTTGCAACTTGGTTTACTACGACGTTTATTTTTCAACATCAGTCCTGCATCTTTTAATGCACGTAATAATTCTTCATCTGAACTCACATCACTTGAGTTATGATTAATTGCTTCTTCATCCATCGTGTATTACCTAAATAATAATTAATTTAAGGTTCTTAAAAGTAATAAAATAAATGTTGTAACACCGCCTAAGTACCAAAATATTAGTAAGTAAACACCGCTTAAGTAATAGGAAACATTATACTGTAATTTTCTATACATTAATAGGCATGAATTAAAAAAACAGAACAATTAAATAAAGCCTTACCTCTTAATCCCTTATTCAAACAACTTTTATGGAAATTTCAGCGACAAATTTACATAAAAAAATATATGAATTGTGGAGCGCAAAGTAACACACGAAAAAAGTATGGCGGAATGATGACTTGTGCGGTGTTGCGTGGGTAACAGACTTACGCGCTGTCACTTCTTTTCAAATTACGACATCTGATTGGCTCAAAGTTTGATAGTGTGACCTACGATTGGATGCGCGATGACCAGCTCTGTCCAATGGCATTCAAATCTAACAACCGCCAATTTTCGACTTGAGCGGTGTTGTTTGCTAAGGGACGTTATGCTATTTGGTAACTGGCGCGAGCTACCGTTATTTGCAGGCTTTTACAGAGTATCTCGGGCTGCAATATCATCACTCATACCGGAAGTCATGGATACAATATTTACTTATTTGGAAAATTATTTAAAGGTACGTACTTTTTTCTTACATACTAAAAATTAAACTTGAGTGAATTTATGATGTATGTATGATAAAAAAGGAGTTTTTACAATCTTCTTGATTGACGAAATCATCATCGTTTCGTTGTCACGTTCACTGCTTTGCAGTCATTTTTACTGGAACTGGTTCCGGCACTCGACGATGATGACGATTTTGTTTTCTTTCGTAAGCAGTCATCAGCACTGGACTTGGATTTCGATTTTCGTTTTTCACCTTTAGGCTTCTCGATAACAGTTTCATCTTCAGAAGGAAAAAGTTCATCAGCCTTGTTTAGTTTAGTTTAGACGTGAAAATATAATAAAAATAATGAATAAGTATTCTACTTCAAGAATAAATTTAGAGAAAATAAAATTATCATTCAATTACAATGAGTTATTATAAAAACACTTATTATAAATAATATTTTTATAACAATAATCAATTACAAAAAGTTTTATGAATGTAAACTTTTAAAAAGAAGCTATTATAAAAGTACGGTTATTTAAAATAGAAGTTTTACATGATGCTTCACGTTTAAATTTCACAAGCACTGTGTGGAAACTAGGCAATCCCTAGATCCTCTTTAACATTATTCTTAATTAATTATCAATGTATGCATCCGTGTAACATTTCTTAGTGTTAAACAGAACATTCAGCATTTTCCATAAAAGTTATTCAAACGATGCTAAGGTGATACAAGATGGGCATAGTGCTTCCCAGTGTCGATAATTCGTTATCGATACTTTAGTGATGTACTGGTTTTATCGATAGCCTTATTGCATAGGGGTTCCTATGTATATGAAATGATAAAATTCAAAAATAATAAAAGAAATAAAAAACGTTAAGAAATAAGAAACTCATTTATTTATAACTTTTTTCTTAATTTATTACTTTTGTACTTTTCATAGGCAGTTTTCTGAATCGCACCCATCTTTGACACACATTTTTCCTCTATATCTCCTTTTATTATCTTAATCTTCTATATATATAAAATTCAAAGTCCTGACTGACTGAGTGAGATATCAACGCACAGCCCAAACCGCTGAACCTAGAGACTTGAAATTTTGCACACACATACTTTATACAGTCTAGGCATCCACTAAGGAAGGATTTTTGAAAATTGCATCCCTAAGGGGATGAAATAAGGGATGAAAGTTTGTTTGAAAGTCCCTCAGTTTTGAAGCTAGGATCTTCAAATTTTATATTTAGGCTAATGATTGAAAATAAATAAATACGTGTCTCAGCATTTTTCAAAATTCCACCCCCGAAGGGGTGAAAAGGGGGATGAAGTTGTACTTAGAAGATAATCCTTTATTTTGGAAGTAAAAATCGCTAAATTTGTAATTTAAGCTTACGGATGGAAATCTAACGCAACTTAAATTATTATTGGTTGATTTTCAACTCCTATGGGGATGAAATGGGGAGCGATGGGGTAAATAAACCTAAAAATAGATATGGATGTCGTTATTGAAGTTTTCTGGGATGACGATTGCGAAAATTACATTTATTTTGAAGTCCAACACGGCGGACATGATTTTATTCCTAAAGGGGTGAAAATGGGGCTCAAATTTTGTATGGAAAAAGAATATAAAATAGACAGTACAACTTTAAACTTCGAAGGAGCACGACTAAAAATAAATAGACAAACATATATTGTGATTTTGAAAATCAACCCCTTAGGGGGTAAATGGGGTAAGTAATCTTGAGGTTTTATGGGATGGTGATTGCGAAAATGCCATTTATTTTGAAGTTCAATACGGTGGACATGATTTAACCCCTAAAAGGGTTAAATTTAAGTTGAGTCCCAATTTAACCCCTTTAGGGCTAAAATTTTGTATAGAAAAAGAATATAAAATGGACATTACAACTTTAAAATTCGTAGGAGCACGTCTTAAAATAGAAAGGCAAACAAATAATTTGTTGTTTTGAAAATCATCCCTTAGGGGGTAAATGGAATAAGTAAACATGAAAATCGATGTGGAAGTCGTTTTTGAGGTTGAAGTCCGACACGGTGGACATGATTCAGCCCCAGGGAATGGGAACGGGAACGCGAACGGGAACGGGAAGGCGAACGCGAGCGGAAAAGTGTAAAGTAACGGGAACGGGATACCTACTTATATCTCTGGACCCATTTCTGATTATGGTAATAAACTAGCTTCCGCCCGCGACTTCTTCCGCGTGGATATTAGAGAGAATCCTTAGGTAATCTTCAACCAGGATCCAACCAGCCGTTTTTATGCGATTAGGCGGGTCCCCACCAAGCGAGCAGCCTCGTGCGAGGCCCGCCACATGCGGTAAACGTCTTGCTTCGCGAGGCAGCGCGCTTGGTGGGGACCCGCCTAATCGCATAAAAACGGCTGGTTGGATCCTGGTTGAAGGTTACCTAAGGATTCTCTCTAATATCCACGCGGACGAAGTCGCGGGCGGAAGCTAGTAATATATAAAAGAAGATACTGATTGGTGACTGACATATCAACGCACAGCCCAAACCGCTGGGTCTACAGACTCCAAATTTGGCACGTAGGTTCCTTATGAGGTCTAAGGGTGCACTAAGAAAGGATTTTTCAAAACTCACCCTCCAACGGGGTGAAACGGGAGTCCAAAGTTTGTATGAAAGTCCCTCAGTTTCGAAAGAAGGATCTTAAAATTTTGTGTTTAGGCTAACGATTGAATATTAATATACACGTGTCTCAGCATTTTTGAAAATTCTACTCCCGAAGGGGTGAAAAGGGGGATGAAGTTGTGTAAAGAAAATCCTTCATTTACGAAGTAAAAATAGCTAAATTTATTATTTAAGCTTATGGATGGAAATCTAACGCAACGTATATCGTTATTGTTAGTATTTTGACCCCTATGGGGATGAAATGGGGGTGAAATGGGGTAAAAAACCCAAAAATCGATATGGATATCGTTATTAGGGTTTTCTAGGATGACGATTGCGAAAATAACATTTATTTTGAAGTCCAATACGGTGGACATGATTTAACCCCTAAAAGGGTGAAAATTGGGTTCAATTTTTGTATGGAAAAAGAATATAAAATCGAAATTACAACTTTAAACTTCGCTGGAGCACGTCTAAAAATAAATAAGCAAACAATTATTTCGTAATTTTGAAAATCAACCCCTTAGGGGGTAAATGGGTAAGTAAACATAAAAAAATCGATATGGATGTCGTTCTTGAGGTTTTATGGGATGGTGATTGCGAAAATGACATTTATTTTGATGTCCAACACGGTGGACATGATTTAACCCCTAAAGGGGTGAAAATGGGGTTCAAATTTTGTATGGAAAAAGAATCTAAAATTGAAATTACAACTTTAAAATTCGTAGGAGCACGTCTAAAAATAAATAGGCAAACACATTATTTGTTATTTTGAAAATCATCTCTTAGGGGGTAATATGGGTAAGTGGTTCATAAAAATAGATATGGATGTCGTTATTAGGGTTTATGGGATGGTGATTGCGAATATGACATTTATTTTGAAGTGCAACACGGTGGACAGATTCAGCTCCTAAAAAGGTGAAAAAGGGGCTCAATGTTTTGTTAAGAGGTCGGGGACGGGAAGGGGTGTGGGAAAGGATTAGGGAGAGGGATATATCTGGACCCAATTCTGATTATTGCAATAAACTAGCTTCCGCCCGCGACTTCGTCCGCGTGCATATTAGAGAAAATCCTTAGGGAACCTACAACTAGGATTTATAACTAAAAATAACCAAATTTATAATTTTGGCAATATGGATGCAAATCTAACTCGACGTTTATCGTTATTGTTAGTATTTCAGCCATTATAGGGATGATTATAGGATTGAATCATAATCAATCAAAAAATATTATTTTTCCTAAATTACAGATATTCAGGAGCGGATATCTCAAAAACTATACAAGATATCGAAAAAATTTCCATAATAAATCTTGTCTCTAATTTAATCAGCTTTTATTTTGTAAAAGAACTCATGTCGCTGGAATGCATAGTTTTCGAGATATATCTGAAAAACCGTAAAATGGGACCTTCAAACCCCCCCCCCTCCGCCCCGGCATAGGGGCTACGATCGGGGACTTTTGATATGTTCTCCTCCTAAACTACTGAACGGATTTAGTTGAAATTTGGCACACAGATAGTAGATGGCCTAGATTAAAACATAGAATACTTTTTATCCAGATATTCCCACCCACGGGAACGGGAACCACGCGGGTGAAACCGCGGGCGGCCTCTAGTTTTATTTATAATGATACACCTATTGTGTCAATGCAATCTAATTATATTTTTATAAAAATATTTTCTATTATTTTTAATGGGTGGGACAACACCCCAACCAAGAAAACCTAAAACAGGTGCTTAAAGATGCTTTCAAGTCTCTAGCAATATTTTTCTTACACCCATTTTTATTAAGATATTAATGAATAAATGGGCTCGCATCCCTGTACATAATTAAGAATTTTGCATTAGGATATGCTAACCCCTTACCGCATGAATTATCAAAGAGATGGAATAAAAAATTTTTTTTTTGCTAAACAGTGTTTAATTAGGCTTACATAATGAGATCAAATTGAAATTAAAAATTATTAAGTCATATATTAAAAAATATTTTACGACGCCATTTATGGCTTCGTATGCAGTTTAGTCTTTTAGTGTTCATCCATAAATGGCTTCGTATGCATTGAAGACAAATGAAATATACTATGTGGAACTACTTAAAACAATTGCGTTTGTGGTTATTACATCGATTAATATAATATTTTTCAAATTTACTGAATGTACGATATTTTGAACAAATGCTGGCATCAGTATCTGTCGGGTATTTTTCTTCCAAATGGGAAATTTACTAATATGGGCGTACTCAAAAGGAAAATTTTGATGACTGGCTGGGGTTTTTCTAGGTTCTTTTTGTTAGGACTGGGGAATTAGGCAAATTGGTTGTACCGCTTTAGCTCGATGTTGGTATGCCAAGAAGGCTAAAAAGATGACCACTTTTTTGGATTTTGAGCTCTTTGCTTTTTGCAAGTTTTCAGAAACTGCGAGTTTGAAATCAAACAAAGACATGTATTGGTCTGAATTGATTTGGCGTCAAAGTGACCAAGCATTATCAATGCACAAGTTTACCATATGGGATAAAAATTAAGCTGCCATCGTGAAGCGTGAATGATCAATTTCTGGAATAAGCAAAAGTAACCCTAAATGTATATGAAGCCACATATGACATCAGTATTTTTTACTGTAACGCATACGAAGCCAAATATGACAGATTGGAAAAAACTACAAAAAAACATACGAAAAAAGCTAGATATTGAAATAAAAAAAAACAATATTCGTATTTTAGAAGTTATAAAGGATTCAGTTACATTTTTGATATATATTTTACTTACGTCTTTGTATTTTATTTTGAATCCGAAAAGATGCACTATTTTTCTGACAACAACCGATCAACACGCGTTGCAAAAAACCTCAAATATTGTCAATAGAAGTTATTGGCTATAGACAAATTATACAGGGTGGTCCAATTAGTGGCGTCAACAATTTTTTTTTAGATTCCTTGCACCTTCGGGTATCCGGAAATACCCGATTATGTTCCGCGATTTTTCTTAGTTTTCGAGTTATAATTTTTTTGTGTATTTTTAATGATTTCTGCCAGCGAGGTTTAAAAAATTCATATCTTTTTTCCTAGTAGGTATTTTGCAGTATTTTTTTGTGAAATGATTGTAATTGAATGTAGTTTAAGTAGGATTTACTCAAACATTCAACTTCAATTTAAAATAAAAAAAAAAAGAGTTTTCATAGCTTCTGGCTAAGTTTAAAAACTCCGCATGCTTCTAAACTACCAAAATCATTAAAAAAAATTGTACCTAAATTGCCTATTTTTTTTTGTAATTAGGCGTCGAAGGCGGGTAGGCTAAAAATCATTGAAACACGATTAAAGCATTAAAAATTATTTTATCTACTTTTTATCAATGTTATGTTATGGTAAATTAAACATAAAAAATTAATTTTAAATAAAATTTCAATGAAATTACTGTAACTGTACTGTACTGTAATAATTTCAGTCTCACCAGTAAGATTTAAAATATGAGCAAGAATAAAAATCAAAATTGCTAGTTAACTAGGAAAAAACCTGTTTTTGGATAACAAATAAAAAGCACAACTTACTGAAAAATTACTTGATTACAATAAATTTTCAAAATTCCTTCCTCCAACCTGAATACATAATCGACAACGTCTTGAAAAGTTATGTTTTAACGGTCTAAAGCTGCTCGAATGTTCTTGCTTAATTTGTCTTTCCGCTACTGTTAGTTTTTGCCTTAATTCTTGTTCGCTGTTGCTTTCCCTCGCGTACACCAGCTCTTTGTAAAATCCCCAAATAAAAAAATCGTTAGGGTTGAGGTCTGGCGAACGCGCAGGCCATTCGATCGGCCCTGCACGCCCGATCCATCTTTCGGGATATGTGTTGTTTAAATGCTCTCTTACTTCTGCCGCATAGTGACAGGGCGCGCCATCTTGTTGTAAAATCATCCTTTGTCGGGTCTGAAGATTGACATCTTCTGGCAATTCAAAGGGGCCAATCAATTCTCCATTTAGGACCCCTGACCAAAGGTTGACACTGAAGCGTGTTTGAAAATTTGACGCCTTGATTTTCTGAAATCATAACGCGTGGGTCAAACCACTATAAAGTATCACATAAATCTTTAATATTACAATTATTATCTTCCGTCAACTAATAATGCCCGATCACGAATTCCCTAAGGTCAATTTTTGCACCTATTTGTTCTATCATATCAGTTCCCATTAAAATATCATACTTATCACTAAAATTATAAATATAAAACTTCATTAAACTATCTCCGTTCTCGAAATATCTTTTCCAGTAAGGTGTCTCTATTACACAGTTATGTGACGTCACACCATGAGAGGTCTTTACGGTAAACTTTTCTGGCTTGAATTTACTAGAAACATATTTTTGTCGGACTTTAGTAGTCATAAGAGATCTTTGACTACCAGTGTCAATTTTTTTTTTTTACTTTGGATAGGCTGTTTCAAAAGTTTTGCCTCCGATCTGGAGCCACGCGAAATTCCTGAACATTTTCATTAGTATTATTAGCACAACCCGAATCATTTTGGTATTTCAAAGTGCCTATGTTATTATTATTTTCGTGGTAGAGCACCTCTTCAGCCACTAAGCCTCAACCTAAATTCACTTGTCCCGGTTTAAGCTGAGGAGCGGTCCTCATACTAACGTCTTGCGCGTGATACTGCGGTTCAGCTGGCAACAATGCTTGTTGATTATTATTCCTCCGATTATTATCGAAGTATCCCTGTCGTGGCCTATTAAACACGTTGTTTGGGTTTTTTATATTAAAAGTATTTATATTTCTTCAGATTACTTTTTGTGCTTTCGGTATACACTTCGAGTTTTCTGCATATCAAGAACTTTAATTGTTTATTGATTAATTCATGTATGTTCTTATGTTTTTAATTTACGTTTTATTAAATTTTTTAGACTGTTGATGATTGTGTTAGTAATTTTTTTGAATGCTTCCGCATATCTGTTTTTGGCTAATACCTCGTTTAGGTTATAAGGTTCAGAAATGTTTGTGGCAATGAGGTAGTCGTTTCTATTTGAGCCAATTCTCGGGCAGTGTTTGAGAAGGTGTTCCAAGGTTTGGGGTGTTGTATTATATAAAATCGGTTTAAATATTGTTTATGATAACCGTGATTAGTGATGAGTTAAGTGATAGCGAAATGAGGTGGAATAATTTCAAGAAATGCATGGTGTTGGAAAAAGTGTTTTGGTATGGGTGCAGGTATTATACAGGTTAGTGGAAACAGTTTGTGAAAGGAGGGAGTTTGAGTTGGAGTTTGATGTTTGAAGTAGGAGATCGGGATGTTTAGGTAGAACGGGACGGAGTGCATATTGGCTGCAGCCTTGGCTGCTAGGTCAGCGGCGTCGTTGCCTGTCACATTTGCATGACCTTTGATCCAAATGAAGTATATTGTAAATCCATTGGATTTTAAGTGAATTATATTTTTAAGGATAGATGAGGCAAGAGTGTGTGTGGTATTAGGATTGCTCAATTCCATGAGCGACGATTTGCTGTCTGAGATGATTGTGACAGCTTGCGGTTTGGTGTCCACGGATTACGGCGATGATATGACCCAGTGTTAAACCTGTGTTGTTGATACTGGCTTGGCTGCCTGTTTGTTAACGGGTTTTTGTTTTAAGGGATACCCCATTTGTTGTGCTCCCGCGAAACGATTTTGTGGGAAGTTGTTTTGCGTAATTATCTTAGGCGGTGGAATAACATTCGAGAACTTTTGCCTAATATTATCTAACCTTCCTTCTGCTTCTAACTGCAGAATTTTTGTAACCGTTTCGTTGAAGCTACAATTGGACATATTTTGGTCATGATAAGGCAAACTATTTCTTAATGCATTTTGAGCCCTATTGATATAAAGCTCCATGACCTCATCGACTAATGTAATATTATTATTATTATTCCTTCCGGTGCATAAGTTATCAAATAGTTCACTTTTTATAAAAAATATTTTTTGTTTTAGTTCAAAAATAAAGTCTTTATATGATCCCTTCTTTTTAACATTTGCTAATTCTACTAACAACGTATTGAATTCGCGATTATCGCCACACTCGTGTTTTAAAGTATTTTTTATAATATTCCAACCGAAGTTGTGCGCTATCATCCATACAATTAGGGCTGCTTTCCCTCCTAACTTACTGAAAAGCAACATAACATTTTGCGGCGTAATCCCGCCTGCCACTTGCAGATATTATTTCGCGCTATTTAGATAATTATAAACTGTAAAAGGATCGCCATTATGTGATGGAACGAATCTAATTAAAACACTAGAATCTATAGACGGCTGTATTGCCTGCCTAGGGTTTACGGATGAAACACCAGGTGCTGATGGCACGTGGGCATTGAATCTCTCAATCGTAGTACGAGGATCGGTATTCAGTCATACTTGCTTCGCTTGCTAACGGTCTTAGGTCTATATACAAAAGTTGGTTTGAGGAGAGGAATTTTAAATGATGGAAATGCTTCGGTCAGTTACTGGGCGAAGATGATGATGGTGGATCCGGCGACAAGACGATTCATAATATCTTGACTTATTGGTTTGAGAAGCCTTACTGTTCTTAATGACTTGAGAGCCAAGACGTAAAGAAGAGCGGACACGGAGTTTATCTCGGTTATTCTGGAACTCTAGCTTTGCGCGATCTGACCTGGCCCCACGTTGGGCGCTAGTCAAAATATTCAAAACGCTAACTTAAAAAAAAAATATTTCGAAATTTACCAATTCCAACTTAACTTTACCTAATTCTTACTACTGCTGTCGGTGCGGACAGTAATACACTAAGAGCCAAATTCACCATTGATTTTAAACGCGATTAAGATCACGTTTTACGTAATGTAGTTTAACTGTTGAGTTTGATACCCCGTTCCCCGTTTATTCCAAAAATCAATTTCACCAGGTCATTAAAAAAATTGAATCAAGATTTAACAAGGCATTGTTTATAATATAATTTTAAATTGTTGTAACAAATTTTACTTAGTTGTTATGACAGTGACAGCCTTAAACTTGTTTTTTGACAAAGCGCGTTTAAAATCAATGGTGAAATTGGCTCTAAGACCGGTGTTTACAGCTTGAGCGAAGTGAGCAAAAAGACCCGAAGGCTTGGCGGAGCTTGCTTATATAGGGGCTGGTGCCAACACCCTATTGTTTCTGGTGTTTTCTCTCTTGGAAGTCCACGGCGTCACACTGGTCGAACTCCAGGATTTCAATGGTATTGCGTTTGTTTGGGTTATATCGTCGTCTGTGGCGGCGATTATATTTTTATGACTTTCGTCACTTGACGTTGCTTGACTAGTGAATGAACGTCGCAGGTTTTTCTTATAAAAATAAGTTCAATGACTGTATATGATCCAATTTTTTGTAAAACTCTTCCAAGCTTTTCATATCCTTGATAACCCAGTCTTCTACGAGTATTTTTAGATAACTGTTATGGACTTTTTGGATGACTAAAGACGCTGGCCAGCGCGACCGCTGCCAGCATGACTGACACTGACAGACCGTGGAAAAAAGGGACTATCGACATCGACTAATTTTGTCTTTGTATAAAACCGTGTACTGCTATTAAATTAATTCTCCGCTAAGTACTTGTGATCATTTCCGACGACGACGACGACGGCGCAGACCGGCGCCTTCAGATAACCATGTCTCTTAAATCAAAATATTCGTCTTTGCTGGTTATGACTGGCTGGCTTTTTCCTAATTTCTTTTTCCAGCCGACTAAAAATTCTGTCGGCTGAGAGAAAACTATAACCCCTCACAGGGAAAAATAGTGTTATATCTTTAAGGTGATGTAGCGACAGCACTGGCCACTTGACTGCGAATCTGCGACGAGCTCGATTTGCTCTCTTCGGTTACGTCTGAGTTTTGCTTCTTGGGCTATACCTGCTGATGGAGAGAAAGATATTCTAATATGCTTATGTTTCTGAATATCGAGGTTTAACCTAACTAGGGACAATGTATCAAGCACATTAACGATATCAGTAACATTTTTACAAAGGGATAACATGATGCTAATGATTAGCAAATGATATGCTAGTGACCTTTGTTGTTGGAAGATAATCAGGTTTCCCTTCTCTTCATCTCTCATTTCTGCATCTAAGACAGAGCTGAATAAAGCCATGATTAAGTTTATTTGATGTTTCCTCTGAAGAAACCATGTTCCAACTTCATCTATTTGGTATTCTCGAGTTATTAGATTAGTACAAGGAATCCAATATGTGAAAAAAATCCCGATTGACATAAAAGTTCTGTATAGCCAACTGTACAAATTGAATTCTGTTCTCTTTGAGAGAGAAGATTTGTTTTTGTTTGATTTTATCTTTCTTTGCAATGCAAGAGGTTACTCCTAGTCTTTCTGGATCGATGTTGAAATTCGAGTTGTCTATTTTTTTGAAAACAACATATATTTCGTCATTATGGGCATGACTGGACATGGGTTTTACGAATTGAGTGTAATAACCGTGAGAAGTTGCTAAATTACTTATTAGAGTTGAAACGAACATTTTGTTAACTATACATCCTGTCTCTGCCAAGTAGGCATATAGCATTGTGAGGTATATATCTAATTTATCTGTATTAGTCATGTCGGTTTTTAACTCTGCATCTATACTCACAAGTAGAATAGGTTTCTCCTGACTCATGACCAAATACAGCAATTTCTTCTGAAAGTCGCCTTGAGTGATATCAGTCTCACCCAAACACATGTCGTTCAGGCCGATCAGTTTATGGTGGATATCACATTGATCACCTTGGATTGCGGGCGGAGTAACATTGAGAAAGTTGTCTTTAATCTCAACGTTGTCTGTTTGCAGAGTGTTATAAATGAATTCAGCTTCTTTGTAGATGTGCATTAGTAGGTTGAGAATGCTTCCAGATCCTTCTGCTAAAGTGATTACTAGGCCCTCATCATCCAGGTTGCCAATGTGACTCAGCTTAATAACTTCAGCAAATTTTGAGGCTGCACTACTGATCTTGCCAATCTGCCTGTAAAGATGGTGGATGTTTTTAACCCAGAGAGGTGACGAGATCCACCCTAGATCTCCTACAATCTTGAGACCGAACTCGATGTAGGCAAGAGACATGTGATCTAGGTCAAATTGAATAAGATTTCCAAGGTGACGTCTTATCTGCCGTTCAGAGATTGCATGAGTCAGTGAAAGGACTGGGTTTATAATGTCAGTTAATTCATTTTTGAGATCCCTCCAAATAGTTATTGCTATATCTTCAGGATACACATAGGTTGTCATTGAGTTTTCATCAATTACCCCTTGGGCTCTTCGAATCCATTCTTTATGGTCATTATCACACCTATATGGGACCTGCCTGAGTCCCCTTTTCTCTCTAATGTGTAAGGAGTCGGCTGATTTCAGTTTACAAATGAATTGTCTCCACAGATACGCTTTGAACTCCATTGAGTCATTAGAAAATGAAGTTAGTCCTGCGTATGTTTTAAAGATATCATCATTGTCCAAAATGTATTGTCGGAGAGCCCAGGATAGCTTAGATGCGTTCTGATTTGGTTGAGTATAGCTGGCATGCCTTCTCGAATTAAAATGGAGAAGGTTAAAGATTTCATTGGATCTATCACTGTTCAAAATCAGAAAGGACAAGTGATGGATGGGAGCTACAGGGTAGGTTTCGTTCTTTCCCCAGATGAATTCACAAAACTGTTTGGAAACCTGTAATAATCCTACAATGAGGTAATTGATATCGACTGATCGGAATTCTGTCATCAAATTACTAGACAACCTTTGTGTTGTCTCATCGTCCTTAATTAGACCTATGCTTTCTTTCAGGTCGATATTTTCTGAAGAATTATCATGAGAACGGCCAATTTTCCTTCCGACAGCAACTGACAAACCAGATATACAGTTGAGGACACATTCGAACTTTCCTTCATCGTCGAGTGTGGATTGACAGAAGGATAGTCCTGGTGGTCTCATTATCGGAATGTCACTTGTCAATTCTATTTCTACAGGAGTAATCAGGTATGTACAATCTTCACAGTTTAGGGGAGCCGCATACATGTTGACCATTTTCTCCTTATTTAGAACACTCTCAATTATGATATTTTGAATCGTTAAAAATAGTTCTTGAAAGAACAAATTGTAATCTTCTTGTCCTCTTAAAGATCGACCTAATTGGTTTGTATTAATATGGGTTGCTGCATTTGTGTTTAGAGAGAATAAAGCGGATCTGTTCTGAGATGATGCTCTAAACCGGTGTTGGTAACTCCCCCCGTAATTTTTTCCACACCACTCATCCAATGGGGTCTGTGAAAACTGTTTGGGTAACAGATCCAATTTCTCCTTAATAAGTCTGTCGATTAAATCCAGTATCTTTGAGTTAGCATCCATTCTTTCAATGTATGATCTTAAGTAGTAAAGCTTCATTACCGCTTTTGTGTTCGGATTGGGATTGACAACAGTTAACTTAGGCTTTATCATCTTTTCTGGAGTCGATGATCCCAGGTAGGGATTGTACGGTCCTCTTCTTGATAGTGCGGAGGGGCCATTAGTTTTAAGGTCCTCGGATACTTTAATGACTATACAGTCCGCTCTTTCCTGTGAGGTCAACAAATCATAAGGGATTACTTTTATTTGTTCACTTGGAACAGGATTGGTAATTCCTTCAATTTTGAATCCCCATGTGATCTCCCTCAGATGTAATGCTATTTGAAACGTGCATTGGAGCTTCGAGAAGGAGTCTTCCAAGAGGTGGAAGGGATGATGTTGTTGTTGTTTATCTAAGCGATCTCGAAGGATGTTCACACAGATTTGATCTTTTTCCTTTCCAAGTTCATATATCGTGCTATCTGAAATGTCGGATTCTTTAGAGTTGATCATCCGATTGATGGTTTGAACATTAGTGAAGCTTCCAATCAACTGTAAATGAATGCCTTCGTTTGAGTTTTTGAGAATCTCATGTGCTAAGTTGGCTATGTAGGGTCGCATGGAAGTCAGAACTTCACAAAGTTCTGTAAGCTCAGCTCGAGTTCCTCCCAGTACTTTGCAGACATTGGGGTTTGTGACGTATGAAGGTAAGAACTTTTCGATAATTTCTCGAGCTTCTCTTTCAAAGTTGGGAAGTCGATAAATGTTTAGACTGTACATGTTTTCAACTATCGATACAGGGTCGAATCCGGGCTTTTTTATGCATGGGATGATATTTAATATCGCCCTGTAGAAGTCTATATATGATTCCCTAATTACTTGGAGAACCTTAAGCCAAATGGTTAACGGATCTGGACATCCTCTTTGACTGTGTTGGTAAATATTTGATATAGGCAAACCCCCGAAAATATTTGGAGAGTTTAAGTGTCCGGACACGAAAGTGGCGGCGGCCGAGCGGTGGCGGGGCGGCGCGGCAGCGGAGCGGCGGCGGGGCGGGGCGATGAGAACGTGGGCACGAAACTTAGCGGTCGGTCAGCCGCGCTAGTAGTGTTGTGACAGATGGGCTAAATATCATTAAGGGCCCGTGGACCTACCGATTTGACCTACTGGTAGGACCACGGTATACCACTAAAGTAACTTCTTATTTTTTTTTATTTCTATTGATGTGTCAAATGTGATGTTGCTATGGAAACAATTTCTTGTTAAATCAATACCGAAAAATATTCAAAGCACGAAATATATCCTATGTCTAAAAATTTTATTTAGTTCGAAAAAATGGTCTAAGTATAGGCGTTAACTAGTTACAAAACCGGATTCTTTGCTCATCTTGTGTTTTTTAAATGATGTCCAAGATGCCGACATCCATACTGAATAAATAGGTACTACCTAGTAATCAAACAGACACTATTATATTATTCAACACAACACTACTGTAATCGCGGGCTACCAAATCCAACTAGTTTGTTCATTTGTTTTCGTCGCTCTCCTCCCGCCCGTGCATCGCTCGTCGCCCCGCTCTGCCACCGCCCGTTTCGTGCGCGTCTCCATACTGTGCCATACTGTTGAATGCATCGCCGCCGCTCCGCTGTCGCGCCGCCCCGCTGCCGCTCCGCCGTCGCAGTTTTCGTGCCCGGACACTAACAATGGAACGATAAGATCTTTATCTGCCGTTAATAGAATCCGTTTCCTTAAAAACAGGTTTGAAGCTTCTATAGAGTATAAAAAGCCGATGTATGTCCGATGCCATTTTTTTGGACGTCGGGGTCACCACTATATAGCGACCTGCCGTGCCGCTATATCTATCAATATCGGGCTAAACAGTGAAACGGCGTTTTGGTCGGATCGAGAATGTATTGGACACAATAAATATTCTTTACAATCGAGGCAACTCGCAAACATAAAAATTTTCTTCTTATGACAAAGGCAGAAATCAAACGTGTCAAACTATCGAACGAAGCAAAACTCAGACGTAACCGAAGAGAGCAAATCGAGCTCGTCGCAGATTCGCAGTCAAGTGGCCAGTGCTGTCGCTACAGTGTGATAGATAGGGAGTCATTCAAAAGATAAAACTATAACATATGGATTATATGACTATTTTTATTTTGCCCACCGCAACCATCGCAAAATAATCTTATGGTGGGTACAGATTGGTGCAATGCAACATGTAATGTAATATTCTGCCTTACATTGCATGTTCCCTGCTGCCTTGGACGTGTGGCGCGCGCGGTACGCGCATTGACTACGAATCATTCGAGAACATCTGTTCCCGCATTTCACAAACACTAGCCCTCGTGAACACGCGTTCTTTTCTTTGCCCGCATCACTCTACTTAAGTCGATATACTTACGAATCATGGAGTCGGAAAACAGCCTTCTTACTCTGACGATTATCAGTGCTTCATTGTTAATCATTCATCAACATTTAAAAAAACGCCGAAGACCCCGACGTTGGTGGCGCACAGAATTATATAAACGGAGAGAAGGCAGAGAACTGCTTACAGATATGAATTTCCAGCATATAAGTGGCCAATACAAAAGTTTTACGAGGATGACGCCAACAGACTTCTAGAAAATTTACTCGCGACAGTCGGACCAAGAATAAGTAGAAAATATTCAAATTTAAGAGCTCCAATTTCAGCCCAAGATAAACTAGCGATAACTCTTCGATTTTTAAGCTCCGGGGACTCTTACACAAGTCTACAGTATACATTTAGAGTATCTAAACAATCTATAAGTGGAATTGTTCCTGAAGTGTGCTCTGCTATAATTGAAGAATTAAAAGAAAACATTAAGGTACGTATAATCAAAATCTTTATTTTTCTTTGTTAACTAAATTAAATCACAAACAAACTCTTTAGAAGAGTGCTGTGAGTCTTGTGAAGAGACCGACAAGGGCTGCTGGTTGATTGAGTAGTTAGCAGCGTCTACACTTTCTGCTGTAGTATTGCCGTAGGATGCTAAAGGTGAGGTACGACTAGAGTACGATACTCTGTTGGTCTGCTGGTTGATTGAGTAGTTAGTAGCGTCTATATTTTCTGCTGTGGTATAACCGTAGGATACTGAAGTTGAGGGACGATTGGAGTATGGTACTCTGTTTTCTCTGGAATCCAAATCTGTATATGCATTTGGTTGATGTCGCCAAGATTCATAATATCCCCTGTCGGCTTTCATAATAATTTCAAATATTGCGTGTTCAACCGAAGTCCTAGTCTGAGAGGAATAGTTACTCATTTTAGCTCCTATAAATGAAACAAAACTTTTTGTTAAGTCAGGAATGCTTGATGGACTGTCCAATTTCTGTGCAGTTGTTTTCAATATCCCCACTACATCGGTAAGAACATTGTTTTCGTCTCTTCTGGATCGTTTCGCTTCCTGTAGACCATGCTCATTTGGTGGTGCTGGAGAGGTGAACTCATGTTGCGTGGCTTCGGCGGCATTGTTTTCAGAGGCTGAGCGTTGAATGGACTCCTAGAAATAATTATAATGATTTAAGTATTTTTTTCTATGTGTCCCGCCCACTGAGCAGGACACATAGCGCGAAGAACCGATGGCCGTTGGGGCGGAAAGGTTCTTGAATGGCGACCGCGCACCGGACGACGTTCCGTGGGCAGGCCTCCTACAAGGTGGACCGACGATGTGGTGCGCTGTCGCGGGAAGCCGCTGGATGCGGGCAGCGCAGGACCGATCGTTGTGGAGATCTGCGGGGGAGGCCTATGTCCAGCAGCGGACGTCGTACGGCTGATAATGATGATGATAATGATGATGTATTTTTTAAGGTACCCACGACTGCCAACGCCTGGTTGAAGATAAGCAAGGAGTTTGAAGACCGGTGGAACTTCCCACACTGTATTGGGGCATTGGACGGGAAGCACGTTTTACTTCCCGAGTTTTATAATTATAAACAAAATTTTAGCATCGTTTTGTTTGCTCTAGTTGATGCAGACTATAATTTTCTATTCGTAGACGTAGGTTGTCAAGGGAGGATTTCTGATGGCGGAGTTTTCAAAGATACCCAATTATATGATAAGATAGAGAATCGAACATTAGACCTGCCAGAGTCACGTCCCCTATCCGATAGAAATGTTTCTATACCATATTTTTTTTAGGCGATAGTGCGTTTGCTTTAAGTGAATACTTGATGAAGCCATATGCTGGGATACATCCAAAGGGTTCATCGAAGAGAATATTTAATTATAGATTAAGCAGAGCTAGACGGGTTGTTGAAAACGTATTTGGCATTGTATCGTCTGTGTTCAGAGTTTTAAGAAAACCAATGCTTTTACAACCTGATAAAGCAGAATTGGTAGTTATGGCAATCACTCTTTTACACAATTATTTAAAACGTCACTCTACAAACGTGTACATGATTCCAGGGTTAGTTGATAGGGAGGAAGATGGTAATTTAAATGAAGGTACGTGGAGGCAAAATAATAATAACATCACATCAATACTGCCTGTAAGAAATATCCCTAGACGATCACCTGCGCATCTTAATGCTATCAGAGACGAATTAGCTGATTATTTTATGAATGAAGGAAAGGTTTCTTGGCAAGACAGATGCTCGTAGTTTAAATCTTACCGTATTTTTTCTCTTTCTTGGTGTGTTTCTATCGTCTAAGAACTTTAAAGCATTGTAGGCAAACCATCGACTTGTGTATGTGTCCGAAGTACCTGCAATAAAACACACATACATACATACACTTTTATTTATTTACTAGCTTACTTTAATTATTGACCTATAGTTAGTTACTGTACCATAATTCTTTTAATAATAAACTATGTTATTGAATGCACAATAATAATACAATACTATTCTAGCTCCTACAAAACGTCGTCACTATTGAATTTAAACAAATAAATTAAAAATAAAGCCCTTGGCAGCTACGTTTCACTATCAACTATAGTACTACCACTTAACTGGCGGATCGCCCGCGGGGCACGAGGTAGGTGAGAGCGGAGGTGTTGCGGGGTTGAAAGTACTTGAAACGTGAGGGCGCGGGGCGGGGAGAGCACGGGACGTTCCTCAGTGCACTCGCGGAGCTCGCGGTGCACGGTTGACTTATTTGTTTCGGACGCTCGGTACAAAAAGCACACGAGATTATCTGCCTAAGGTTATTCCCGAGATAAACGCTGAAGATAGACACACTAAGATTTTTGCCTAGAAAATTAACAAGCAAGGCAAACAAATGCTGTACAACAGCTATACGCTGTGTCGGTCGTTATGTGCTAGTGCTAGGCAGTATAACAAATTAAATACTGTAAAAAATAAAAATAAATAATGTAAATAAAAAATAACATAAAATTAACATGCTACAAAGTCGTTTACCTAGTAAGGTAAAGAAAAGGGACGTAACTCATATTTGCATTCAGCGAATACTATCTCGAGATTTATCCCGGAGCAATAACTAGGTGTGTGCCGATGCCCGCCCCCACCTACCTCCTGCCCCGCGGGCGTACCGCCAGTTGTGTGGTCTTATTATATTTATTATTTAATTGACCTAAAAGAAAGAAAGAAAGAAATAAAATACATTTATTTGGGACCACACAACGATACACAATAAAAAAAAACAAAACAAAGGAAATAAACACATAGAATACACGTTGTGCATCGTCGTGTGATGCCAAAATGTGCCAAGCTCAGTATAAACAACAAGCGGGGGGCCTGTTGCACTGATATTCTGCTTGACACATTTGTGACACCAAACACGACAGAACAAAACAAGAACTTATGAATATAGTTACAAAAGACAAGAAAAAAGAAACAATAATGATAATAAGGTCACAAAACAACAACAATATTAATAAAAAATAAAAACGGAAATAATAAAAAAGAGGTAAAAACTAATTTAGGAACTAATCTGTGCTGTGCATCATACTAGCGTATAATCCATTAAATTAAGTAGGTACACAAATACCCTATTTGTGTAATATTTTGTGACTATTTAATTTGGTCGGATTCGCGCTAACAGCGCTGTGAGCGTGATTCGGAACGCGGCCCTAGTCTCTGGCTGGACTGATATGACATAAGCTAAGCTGTCATTGTCAATGTCAGGAAAAATATTTTCACTGTCAAAAACTTTTCCGTAACTTTTCTTTTACATTAATTTTATAAGTTTAAAGTATAAACATTAGAATAGAAATGGACTAAAATTATACTTTTAAAAAGATAATGAAGTATAATAATGTTTACAGAATAACACAATTAACAGGTTACACAAAGGCTGACTATGAAACAGTGTAAAGAAGCTTACAATTAAATATTGGCAATAAAAAGTTATAACTAAGTAAGTGAACGAAAAACAAAACCGCCTCACAACACAGCGTGTAAAACGAAACAAGTGAGTGAGTATATACGCAGATAACAAGGTTTATAGCAACTGAGACTTTAATAAAAACGCTTTTAAACTTTTACTAAACGAGTTTCGCGTTTTCATTCTGTGAAACGGGGGCGGCAAATTGTTCCAACACTTCGAGGCTGAGTATTTAAAAGACCCACGAAATGCAGCAGTCCTGTGTGTCGTTGCCAGGATCATATAGGAGAAAGCTCTAGTGCGGTAAGGATTTGTATCCCTTGCCCATTTGATCTTGTTATATAGATACTCGGGTGATTTAGAATGATATCAAAGAGCAAGGTAGCAAAGTGAAGACTTCTTCGGGAGCTCATCTTAAGCAGGTTGGAACTATTCAGGAAGGGAGTGACATGTGCTCTAGGTGGAATAGTAAAACAGAAGCGTGCACATGCATTCTGTACACGTTGAAGCTGTTGCTTGTTACATACATACCTTACATCATACAAGTTACTTTTCTTGGATACGCAAGCGCTCTTGGCGTTGTTGAGAAAATTTAATATATATATTTCTTAATTAAATTGTGGTTAAGGGCATCCACAACCTGCGTTATGCATCTGCTCGTTGTTCGCTGGGGTATATGTTGTGTGACTCCTACAATTCTTTGGTAGGAGCCTGTTGCTAGAAAACTTAGAGCACATAGTACCTAAAAAAAGTCAACATAATAACATTAAAAAACATTTACTGTCTCATAAAGGACCCCGCACAAAATGTTCGAAAAAAGCCAATCGGTCAATTTGGCTGAAATTTTGGGTAAATATACCCTGTAAATATAACCACAGGCTGATCAAAACTGTAAAGTTGCAAAGTGAAATAATGACTAGTTTAGGAGATATGGCTTTTTCAATTTTGTAAGAAAAAATGTAAAAATAAAGAAACACGTCACATTTTCATGCTTCTAATTTAATTATTAGGTTTAACTGTACTATGTACTCGCATTTAGTCTCCTTAACTTTAAGGAAGCTATCATTTTCATAAACTTTCTGTCGAATTTGATAACTTTTTTGAAGTTAAGATAGCCTTAACTTTAAGAATTGTTTGAGTATTTGGCTGCTATTTTAATATGCATAGTTCCCATACACAGTATACAGAAAGAAGGTTCTGATAATCCTATCTGACTTATATCTTGTGGTTTTTGGGGTTCACCTGTTACGAAGAAAATGTCAAGTATCCATCCCTGAGAACGCTCCTAACCGTTTTTAATGCGAGTACATAGTACAGTTAAACCTAATAATAAAAAATAATTAAATAAGAAACATGAAAATGTGATGTGTTTCTTTATTTTTAAATTTTTTCTTACAACGTTAAAAAAGCCATATCTCCTAAACTAGTCATTATTTCACTTTGCAACTTTGCAGTTTTGATCAGCCTGTTACAGGGTATATTTACCCAAAATTTCAGCCAAATTGACCGATTGGCTTTTTTCGAACATTTTGTACGGGGTCCTTTATGGACCCAAGACGACACTCTGACCACCTTTGCAGTAATACATATGAGCAATCGCCTAATACTTTTCTCGTCCACAGAGACTTTAAGGTATATTTCAAATAACTTTAAAACCACTTGATTTACTTTTTGGCTTTAAGCAATTGTACAGCTCATTTTTTTATCTCTTTCTTAGAATATTGTACATTTTCTATGGAAATTAGGTAGGTACGTAGAATGTAGCTAACCTTATGAATATAACATACACCTACCTTTATTTCTAAACAAATCTCTCGTGATCCCCTTAATGCTGTTTTGCTTCGCAGTTCTCTGCAAAGCATTCTAAATAAAACTTTATTGAGCCTGAAATGGTCAATAAATAATTGATCGGGCATTTCATCGATGTGCTCCATCTGCTGCCTCTGAATGAGTCTAGCTTGGCGCCTACGCCAAACACATTCATTTTGAGCTGCCCAAAGTAACCTCAGTTTAAGCATTTTATCAAATAAATACGATTTTCAATGTTATTCTAGTAATCACAATCACCAAACTTTCTTCACCAAACAATATGTAATGACAACCACGACACAACGTTAAAATTTGAAAAACACCACCACACCACAGACTAAACTATGAAAACTAAAAAACAGTCGGTTTTCACTTAAAATTTTGATAAAAATATTATTCAGCAAACAAAAGTAGCCATTTTGTTTCGATAATTTGTCGATAGCTTTTGTTTATTTCCTAGCGATCGAATCGCTAATTTTTGCGAAAACGATTGTCAAAAGTGCCACTTGGCTAGCATTTTTTACAGATTACTAGGCACGGTAAATTCGCTTCGTTTGACAATTCGTGATGGAATCGCAAGTTTGTTACATTGGCTAGCGTATTTATATGAAATTAATAAGTTGTTATATCGTTTGAAACAATGTATATTGCATAAAAAGAACGTTACTACAATATTTCAATGAAAAATGCAAAAAGGTAAATATCGTAATGGCAAACAGATGATGAGAGTGACATTGTCGCGAAACACCGGAGGGCGGCGCGGCGATCGCTTTCTGCAGTGGTCGATAATTTGAAATAATGGCGGGATTGTAGACAAGTGTTTCTGAAGTAATTCCACAGCATCACCATATTGTAAAATAGATGGTTTCGTGGGACTTGCCAATTTTGCTAGGAGCTCATAAGCTTCCTCTCCCGTCACAGAGATCAGCGTCGGTAATTTTACATCTTCTTGCACACCATTTGCAAGATAATAATTTCCAGTCGGTCACAGTGTATGTAGACCAGTTGCCATTTTTAACCTCAAACATGGATATATTTACCCGATAGACATCATATGTTTTATGATAACTTCTCTGTTTGTTTTGGTATATTTTGGTCTTCATTAGCCATTAATTCTCGTCGTCAGTACTAAATATGAAATGAAATACTTGAAACCACTTTTATTTCCAACCAAAATTACATTTTGGGCCGACAAAAATGGAACAGGATTTACTGAAAAACAGATTAGACAGAGCTCTATGGCATAGATGAATAAATACATAACACTTACATGGTATTGTTCATTTACAAAATACGGTAAAAACTTAGTTGCTCTTTAGACACACTTTTTAATAACGTGGTATGTGCGGTACGAAACTTATCCCAATAATCATCCATATAGTTTTCATTCTCACTAATATATAACCACGCGTCAACCGTGACTTCGGGCATTTATTGTAGTTATCATGCGCCCTCGTCATAACTTTAAAAATGTCTTCTAATTCATTTGATAATTGTTTCATGATTTCCATGATTGTTTATGAATTAATGTAATGTATTCACTGCACCTCCAGCAACAAAAGTTAGTAATTAGTTTCACGAAATTCCCACAAAAATCTGTCCAAAATATCGTAAATAATGAACGAGTCTGTTTAGTTACGTATTGTTTCGAGTTACGCTCTTGATTCACAAAGGAATGCAGCTCGTTCTTCACCGGCCGGCCGGATACCATACCCCAGAATGGGGAGAAATGGTAGAGGGACATAAGGAACAGATTAAAAGAATTTGTAGAGAGTCAAGCATTGCGCGCGGAGAAATTTCGCGCGCATCTCTCGCGATTCGGCCATTATAACCACACGGTTGGTATGGCCATTGGCGGATTCCCCGAAATTATTTTTCCCTATTATTTTAATTTCCATTCGCTTTATTCCCCAAACTTTTTTTTATACCAATTGAATAATTTCCTAAAGCATTTTTCCCCATTATCATGAATTTCTAGCCGTTTTCGATACTAAAAAGCATTTCTACCCATTGAAAATTTTCCTCAATCTTATAAATTGCCAGTCGCATTCTTTCAAAATGGGCACTTACTAGGTCAATATTATATGCGCTATATCGCGAACTTCGTCGTATCGTGTCTTATTCTATGACAGGGATGGGCCATCCCATGGGCCATCGCCATCCCGGATGGCGAACAAATGTTTTGTGTGCGTCACCGATATCACAAAATTCGTTACGCGACGATTTGATGGCACGTCTATGACCTCATTAAACATTAACATTTAGAAAAATGGCACGTTGATTGATACAAAGTGGTTAGGTCCACGACTGTTTGTTTGTTTGTTACGCCTTCACGTCTTAACTACTGGACCGATCATCATGAAATTTTGCAAAAATGTTCTCAGGGGTACAGAGAAGGACATTGGTACTTTTCAACCTGAAAAACAGTATTGTTCCCGAGGGAAAGCAAAAAAACTTCCCACGCAGACGAAGTCGCAGGCGGCCGCCCGCGTACTGAATATATCGTGGACTTCATCTCTCCTCAACTCACATTGTTTTTAATATCGTAGAACAGGGATAGCGAACCTTTATGTATCAACGTGTCATTTTTCTAAATGTTAATGTTTAATGAGGTCATAGATGTGCCATTAAATCGTCGCGTAACGAATTTTGTGATCGGTGACGCACACAAAACATTGGTTCGCCATCCGGGATGGCGATGGCCCATACGACGAAGTTCGCGATATAGCGCATATAATATTGTCCTAGTAAGTGCCCATTTTGAAAAAATGCGACTGGCAATTTATAAGATTGGGGAAAAATTTCGATGGGTAGAAATGCCTTTTAGTATCGAAAACGGCTAGAAATTCATGATAATGGAGAAAAATGCTTTATGAAATTGTTCAAAAGCCAAACCTGCGTCGCAACGAATCATAATAATTGCAAGTTTAAAATGCATTTATTCTTACTTGTCCTATTTGGTTGCGCTATGCCGTTGTGAATTTTGCCTCAAAACACGCTTTGGTGGACGCCAGAATAAAACAATGGGTACTTCATAAACAAAAAAATAAATATTTATTGCATACCTACAAACATTCTTAATCAATTTTTCTTCAATTCAACATTCTTATTATTCATCTCAATACAGTACCTAGTTAATATAAGGCTGAATAGTTTGAAGGTATTCACCTTTCTTTACACATAACTTAATATTTTTTTTGGTTTATCTGTAAACATCTTTTTATTTCAGTAGGTACAGCAAGCAACGGAAACTATTGAACATAATTTGATATTTTTTTTTCCTAATCATAATTAAGTGCCATAAATTACTGATGAAAATATATAAGTATTGCAAAAAATCTTGTTATAACTAGCAAAGTCAAATCAGTTATACCATTACGCGCTATTAGGGAATGCAATCCCGCACCAAAATTTCAATTGCTGGATCCCGCGGGATTGAGAGGTTCAATCCCGCGGGATCCAGGTATTTGCGGGATCCCGCAAGTTTTTTGAAAGTCATTGAGAAAAGAGAGGAATCCTGTATCATAAACGAGTCTATAGAACTTAAAATGAAACTAAAAAATATTATTGAATGAAACTATTTATTAAGTAATCAAATCACTAATCAATCAGAAATAACAATTACAAACAAAGATCAAAAACTATTACAAACAAACAGAAAACAACAAGTTTTGTGAAACTATTACTAATTAGAAATAAAATTACTATTACAATCACACAAAAAACAATTATTCATTATTTTGAAAGTAGCTGCGCATAAAACATAGCGTGTCAATAGTTTTGTCAGCTAAACGGCTTCTTACTTTGCATGCTAGGTATCCAGCAGCAGAAAATGCCCTTTCCGCTTCCACGCTGGTGGGCACAACTGTTAACAACGCATTGTAGACGAATTGAAGATGTTCACCTTTTATCCCACCAGATTGCAACAAATTCATTTCTTTTCTGATTATACCTTCAAGAGAATGAAGCCCCGAAGAAGATCGACCAGCGGTTTTAGAACGCGATAGTGTTTGTTCCAGTTCATCTCTAAGAGATATTGCTTCAGGCTCCGTGCTTTCTGCTCGCATCATTGCGGCCACTGTAGAAAGAGGTAAATCTTCCTGAGATTCCTGAGTAGAGATAGAAGATGTTGAAGCCTCTGATGAGATTAACGTTAATGGTAATGCTGCGTCTCTCTTATTATATTGTAGTCTTTCAATAAGATTTATAATTTCTTTTCGGATTACACTCTTTGCAGGTAACTTAAAAGTTTCGTCATGTATGAATTCAATTCTATCTTCTTCGTACTTTACAGGGTCTTGTAAGTACAATAAAACCGCAGTCATATTGGTCCGTCGCTCTGTAATTCGTTTTCTTAATGAAGTAGCAAGTTTCTTGGCTAAAACTGAATCTTGTCCTTCCAACTTGCCGATCACGAATCTCAATGTTGTTTCAGCTGTGATCAGAGTCGACTCCCGCCGACACAAAACTTCTACAGCTAGTTTCATTGGCTGGAAAACTCGTTCTAAGTCACTTAACACAGTATATTCCTCTTCACTAAAGAAGTAATCTGGATTAGCAGACAGGCCTAGATCAAGTAAAGCTTTAGATACACACAATTTAACTTTATTGAATGTAGTTATCATTTCTGAAAGACTAGACCATCTCGTTTTACAATCTAACCTTAAACTTAAGTTTTTTCCGAAGTCCTTTACAATATATGTCTGCAGTAAATCATTTTTGGTCGGTGAATTTTTAAAAAGCTTGACGACCTTTCTCATTTTTTGTATTATTTTTGAGTATTCTAATGACAAATCTACTTCTCTCGTGGGAAGAACCAGATCAAAGCCGCTGTCCTCACTTTCAAGGTTATCATCATCCGATTCTATGTCTGATGAATCGTTCTCTGCCCTTACTTCACCAGTACCAGTATCATTGTCTATCTCGTTTTGTTCATTTATTCCGTCTTGTAACGTTTCAGATGAGTCTTGTTTTTTATAAATAACATCAATTATAGCGAGCTGTATTCCATGGGCATAACAAAGTTGTTGATTGGGCTTGATAAGACGGCCAAGTTTCACCATTACCTTGGCACCGTCTGTAGTAATATTGACGACATCCTTGTCCATGTCCAGGTCATACTCTGAGAGTTTTTTTATTAACATTGTAATACAGGCTTCTGCAGGTAAGCTACCAAAAATGCGTATCAGGCCTAAGTTCCAAAAAATGGGCTTATTTTTATAGAAGGCATGAATATTTAGATTTAGAAAGCGCCTGTTTCTCAAGGAAGTCCATTCGTCAAATGTCAGTGTTAAAACGAAGGCTAGTTTCTTTTAACTGCAAAAGGTCTTCTCGAACTTTTAGTTTCAGTGTCATACCGTAATTCATGACCATAAGTTTTATCGAGTTTGGGATTGTAGGTAATTTATAACCACCTGCTTTAAAAAGCTGTCGCAAATCTGACGAAGTGCAGAAAACTCTGAACGGCAAGCCATCCTTCGACACCATTCGTGACACTTTATGTTCGACGGTATTATCTTTTCTTTGGAAATGATCAGTTATTTTCCGTTTTTTTGATGACGAAGCTGAAGAAGTATGAGTATGAGCGTCTTGTGAATCCTCGTCCTGTGTAGGTTGGTGGCTTCGGGGAGTAGGTGGTGGTGCCGAAGAATTAGAGGTCGACGTCGTCGCAATATTTGAATCTGGCGCTGAAGAGTCATTTTGTTTGCTGCTGTCGATCTGATGTTTTGATTTTAAATGCACATGTAAGCCTTTAGTTGATCGACCTGTAGTTTTAATTATTGATTTACACAACTTGCATTTAGCCGACTGGGAATCTTCAGCCTTCAAGAAGTACTTCCACACAATAACTGGACTGACAAAGTCTTTATAAACAATGTTCGAATTGTTCGACATAACTGAAAAATCTTCTTTCTGTTTATAGATCAAATAAAACCAAGTATTAAGTTACTTCAAAACGTCCTGATTAGTTCACTCAAACAAATATAGAAATAAGCACGTTATTAGATTATGTCCATAATGTCAAATCGTCCTAATTCAATCACTAAAACAATTAAAACTATGCACGTTATTAGATCGCGTTACGTCACGGAACAATTGCTAATTACAACTGACAAAAAATAGGTAAACAAACGCCACGGGCGAGAAAGAAAGCCACCCCCCGGCGCCTCATCCCCCCCGCCCGTCACTCGGCGAAATCTTTCGCGAGCCTACTCAGTCCGCGCGCTTCCGCGTGCCGAACAACACGTTCTGTATGTCGCTGCGCAGTCCCGCAAATCCCGCGGGATCCCGCACGATTTAGGCGCGGGACTGGTCCCGCAAAAATGGTGCGGGATCCCGGTATTGCATTCCCTACGCGCTATACATTACTACTGACAAAAAAAAATAGAGATGCAAACTCAGTAGTTAGAGTTTGCGGGCAAAACCTAGCTACTGAGTTTTTTGACCAATCAGAGATCACTATCAAACTTGCGCGAAACTGGGGAGTTAGAGTTGCGCGCAAAACCTAACTACTGAGTTTTTTGACCAATCAGGGATCACCATCAAAACTCGAGAGTTAGATTTTGCTTATATGCGTCCCGTCACGCCACGCCCGCTGTGTGGCTTGACCTTTACACTATAGTGAGTGGTTGACCAAAAAGGGACCTCAAGAGAAAATAATTGATTTCGAGTAAATCGCGTTTGAAGTTTCGTGTAGAAACACGTTTCGACTCGTGCGCGGCATGTTTTTATGTCAGTAAGCGACTTCCTTAGTGAGTGTCAATACGTGTTTGCGTTCACTACGTTATTGGCGACTTATTTAGTGTCAGTTTTTAAAACAGACGGTTAAAGATCAGCCAGCAGGTCGACCGCCGTTCTCTATTGCTTTGGTTTATGACGTCATCTTGTCATTTGCGACCGCCGTTGAAAGCTTTAGCAAGAAATAACCTCACTTTTTTTGAAAGCTTTATTCAAAGCAATGAACGAATGGAAATGTATGGATCTGACAGTTAACAGCGACCGCCTAAGATTTTCAAGATGGCGGTATTGCTTTCATGAAAGCTTTTCCATCTGTCATGAAAGCAGTAGCTATTTTTTCAATGTTTTCAATATTAATTCCAATGTTATTAGTTTTTGGCATTTTTATGGAGTTTATTTAGTGCGAAAATGTTTTTTTTTCAGTTTTCAGTGTATTATATTGTGGATACTGCATAAGGTTTGCTATATTTTAACACGTTTATATTATTTTGTCGCTTTCACGTTTAAGGTACTTATTTATTTATTTGTTTGTTTTTCCTATTTTAGGTAAGAAAGAAATGGCGCAAATTTGTTGCTGGTTGACGCGGAGGAAGAAAGAATGAGGTAAATACTGATGCTGCGTAGGATACAGCTGAAGGAAGACATGTCCATGCAGATGTTGGAGCAAACCTTTGTCGATACCTTTCGCTTGGGAAAGGTTTCATGCGATGACACTTTGCGAAGATTTGATGCCTCTTTACATCCAACTCAAAGAACAACAGCTATTAAGCTAGAGATCAAGGTATTTATTATTGAAATACAATAGGTGATTTATAAACGACTAAACTTTACATGTCATTAATATTACCTAAGTCATTGCATTGTTGTTACAGATCCTTGCTCCATTTCAATATAATGCCAGTTATCAGTGGTTCCTACCAAAAGTGTTTGGCAATGATTTTAGCCTCGGTCTGTCGCAGAGGTCAAAATCTGATTGTTTTACGGAGGTAACTGATGCACCAAATGCCATGCCAAGCCATGACTCACATTCAGAACCTATGCCCTGTGAAAGCTGGAATGCAAAGACTATATGAGATGGGATAGATCTTCTGTTTCTTATGTAAGTGCCATCATAAAACAATTTTATTACTATAAAAACGCGCCCCGTCTCGGAGCACGGAGCGACAGATGCGTGCAAGTACGTCAGTTTGTATAGATAACATGCAGGCACCCCACACTGGTGACGTGTCTGTGTGTCCCCAGTGTGAAAATTGCCTTAGCTTTTGCCGAAGGGAACACGGGGTATTATCAATACATTTATAAGTAGTACCTATTAAATATACAAAAAAGATACAACAATCTCTTATTATTTACAGACAAGAATCAAGAATGCCAAACCCAGCGAGGAGGGAATAAAAGAAGCAAGACTGAAATATGGCATTTGGGGCATGTCACCGATCACAAAATTCATTATGTATGTGACGATTTGATGGAACGTCTGTGACCTCATTAAATATTAATCTTTAGAAAAATGGCATGTTCATACATAAAGTTTCGCCATTTGAAGTTAAATCATTTTTATGGTATTTATATGATTAGTCTTTAGTATCTCATTTGTCATTTAATTATTTGTTTAAGTTTAGATATTTTTTGTATGATTGTATCTGCACGATAGTTTCACTTTGATTATTTTGTATTCAGAATTAAACCTACTACTGTGATGTAAAAAATTAATTTGAATTATTCAAAGATTAATGTTAGTTTTAGGTTGCTATAATTGATATTAATTAGCTCTGCCTGTAATAATCACAATACTTTAGTTTCTTGTACATTCTTATCCAGGGGATATACTTTGGTTCCGAACGTACGGTAGTTTTATACAAAAGTTTCTAAATAAAAATCTTTTTCTACACAATAAATTTATAACTTCATTTCAAATACCTAATCTCTTACGTCTTGCTTGGCATGCGACGCGACGGTGGAAAGCGTATATTGATAACGCCAAAATGGCATTTGTGAGAAATGAATTTAAAAAGGTTTTTACATTCAAGCAAACAACATAGAAGTCTTTTCATTTTTTACAATCCCACAAATGCCATTTAAGCATGAATTACAAGATTACGGGATCATTCCTTGTTTTAAAAAAACTCCCATTTCTTTTTAGTAAGTACTTACCTACTATGTCAAGGGAGAGTCGCTGTGACTCTGGTATAAAAAATCTCCGTAGTCACACGGTGCGGTACAGCTCCAGACAAAAGATGCGCAGTAGCTACAAACACTGTGTCTGTAGCTACTGCGCATCTTTTGTCTCAACTTTCTCTTGCCAATTTATCTGCCGGCAGCTGTAAAACGGTGTGACACGGGTCGGTCGAGCTCACTCATCATTTTGTTTGTACCTAACTGTAATCAATACAGGATTATAAGTTTTGTACCTTTAGGGTTCCGTAGTCAAGCCAACAAGGAACCCTTATTATAGTTTAAATAAACTTAGAAATTAAGTGCTTTTGAATTTTCCAAAAGCACTAAATTTCTAAGTTTATTTGAGTTGTTTACTACGGTGTGTAGCCTATAAGACACTGCACGTGGCCCGACATGCACTTGGCCGGTTTTTTTAAATACAAATAATTTTCTTTAAAATGATTTAGAACTCACGGAACATTGCCGCTACTATGTACATTTTGTGTTATATTTTTTAAATTCTACAGGCAGGCAATTCATTAATTCTTCAATAAGGCAGGCGTAAAACGCCTGCCTTATTGTGAAGAGCAACGCCTGTAGTGGAATTTTGCTCTAGGATTGGAGGCAGGCGTCTTTGCTGATTTTAAAGATTTAATTCTGTGGAGATGCCATCCTAACAGTTTTTGTTGGTCTTGGTCTTGTTGAATCAAATCCAACAACACCATGATAAAACTAGCGGTAGCCCGCGACTTTGTCCGCGTGAACAGTTTTTTTTTCTATCCCTCGGGAACAGTACCTTTTTGGGGATAATAAGTAGGTATCCTAAGTCTCTCTGTACCCCTGACAACGTGTATGTATGAGGATCGGTTGAGTAGTTAAGCGTGAAGGCGTGACGTAACAAACAACAGACTTTGATATTTAGTAAGGATGTTAGATCAAATCTTATGGCTCCGACCATCCACCTGTGGATGGGTGCTTACTAAATTTAGAAAAATAAATATAAACGTCGTTTTAGTTTGTGTCGGTACCTATGTCATTTTTTTGTTTGTCAATGTTTGTCTGGAGAATAGTAAAAGAAAATCAAAGGAAATTATTAAGTTTTTATTAGAGTTTACAAGTAATTTACATTAAGATGGATAGCCCACCGAAAGTGGCGCCCTCAGAGGTTTTTATTTAATAAGTTGTTATTAGAAAATAATTTTAATAAAACTTTAACGTGGAATTTCTAGGGCCCATAGTCTAGTACCTATTTTTAGAAGGTATCAATACATTCCCTCTTATAGTCATTCATAGAAGTAGATAGCAAATATGTCAAAAACGGCCACTTCTAGAAGGGGAATGTAATGATACCGTTTAAAAATACTTGACTATAATATAGGTCCTTAAAAATTCCACGTAGTTTTATTAAAATTGTGTATTACAAATTCATCGCGGCGCCACTTTCAGTCAGGATGCCACCTTAATGTAACATTTCATCAGTTTTTATAAATAATAATAGTTGGATGGGTATTTGCCGAATTGGGATGCCGTAAAAGCATTTTCTAGTAAATATTCGATTTTCCTACAGGTATCTCCGATAAGTAAATGATCACAACTTTAAGGATAGGTAGAAGAAAAGTAAATAGGACTTATCAGTTCATTAGGACCGCTTCCATAATATCACTACCGTCCATGTTTAGCAAATGTTTAGGTTACGGAATCCCAACGAGACAGTTATACCCAACTAAAACACTTTTTATAAACTTAAAATAATTGAAACTAACGCAAGGATTTGTATTTGTTTGTGTTTCTCTTAGTTTATGATACATAAGGTTGGTCAGGAGGTTTTTAAAACGATTTGACATTTTACAATAGTCACGAGTTTTAAGAAACCTTAACAACCGTGTACGATACAAGGTTTTTCAATACATTTGCGAGAAAACATTATATTGTACGCATGCAAAAAGTTTGTTTTCAGAGTAAATTTAAATTCAAATTCAATTTATTTGCATTCCAAAATGTTACAAAGCTGGTTGGTAAATATTAAGACACAATTTTGGACCCTGTTGGGCACAGCAACTTAGATTAGAAGGGAAGCAAGGAATTAAAGAAAAGCCTTTAAACCATTCAGCTTAGATAAACAAAATGGTCAATAATTCTTCCAATCTTTTGTAATTTATTACAGTGCAGCAGGTAATTAACATTTATTGACAATTAAAAGAATTGATTGCTTCATTTTATTTATTCCCCTTATTTTGTACGTATACTCTTAAACATCAGCTTTCCGCATGCTGTACTTGCTGTCATCGAACGAAAGCACACATTTTAGAGCCATTGTATTGAAAACAAAATTATGAAATTAGATAAATCTGATGCAAGCTGGAGCTTTTTTAAATTAATTTTCTTCATTACTTTCTAATCTTTTGCCTTTAATTTTTTTTTGATTTTAGGAAACAAGTAAACAATGCAATGTGCTAATTCAGAGGAATATGGTGGCAGCACATTTTTTGAATTAATAAAATTTATCACTCAAAAATCATAGCGTGAAAATCATGTCGTCTGAGTTGCATCGTTGCATCGTTACCCCGGAAACTAGCAATGCGCGATTATGACTAATTTCAATAATCTAATTATCTACTAACTATTAACTTCAGAAATCGAATGTCTTTCGGAGACTAAAATATTGTGATGTAATAAATCGATTAATTCAGTTAGTAAGTATTATTCAAAATCGCGCATCTCTACCGGAAACTGCTAACTACTAGATTCTTGTAGCAGTTAGCAGTTTCCAGCAGCGATGCGACTCAACCATCTAGGGATAATCTGGGAGATAATCAGCTCCCTGATTATTCCCTATTTTGGTGTTCTTCTAGCCTCCGCTCCCCCGCGCGCCTCCTCCTCGCGGATGCGCTCGTCCTCTAAATCCAGCCGAAGTCGCCGCTGTAACAATTGCATATCTTTTAGTAACTGCATGTTACAATGAATGGCAGGATAATTTGACAGATAATAAGGTAGCACATAGGTACTACCCCATTTGACTACTTTTGAGTAGCGTGGTTTAAAGCGGCGTCGCCACTAGGGCCGCGCGGCTCCGTGAGCCTAGCCGCGCCTCGCCATCGCCAGTGTGTACTTGTAAAAGCACGCAAGATCAGCCGCGCAGCCCTAGCGGGGACGCCGCTTCAGGTTAAACATTAGCACGTGACTCGCTATTGTAGTCACATAACGTGATTTCCCAGAATTGTTCCCGTTAGTTGTCGGAAAACGCAAAAAAAAATATTGTGTAAAAGCTAAAATCCTGGGAAACCATATTGTGTCTACCTTAAGCGAAATTTATTTTCTGCCATCCTGCCATTGAATGTTATATGTATTCCTCTAAGAGACACTCACTATTTGGTCGGGATCTCTCGGCGGGAGGATGGTCGGCATCCATGCATGTTCTAATAACATTGTGCCTCCTCTTCGCTGAAACAAAATACACAATTGATTAACGTTACAGTCATCCTTACTTTTATATTATAAATGCGTAAGTCTGTTTGTTTCTTTGTGTTTGTTACACCTATCGGTACTGAAACGATCATCATGAAAATTTGCATACACATTGTCAAGGTTACAGAGAAGGACTTAGGGTAGGTACCTCTCATCCCGAAAAAAGGGACTGTTCCCGAGGGATAGCAAAAAAAAACTTTTCACACAGACGAAGTCACGGGCGGCCACTAGTTTGTCTAAAAATCCTCTATCTGCTAGTGAACGTCCGTCAAAATTAGTTCAACTATTTGGGAGATTAGAACCAGACGAACAGACAGAAAAATACATAATTATGTGCTAACCCTATCAAACTCGCAGTCCGACACTTGAATATTCTTAATTTGTAGATAGGTAAGGATTTTAGGTTTTGTGTTAAGAAATCCCTTTTGGAAATCACTTACGTGGATGGGCGATGGATGGGCCCGCAGCAGATGCAGCCTGCGACAGCCTTTCAGATGCAGTTTCATCAACTGAAAATGTAAACATACAGATTAAGCAATGCCAACAAAATATTTTCAAGTTTATATTGTTAGCTGTTTTGGCTGAGTGATGATGAGTCAATCAGTCAGAACTTTGTCTCTCATAAATTAAATTAAAAGGTTATCCTAACAAATGTAATCAAAGATGTGAAAGTTAAACAACAAATATATAGTGGACATATTCATTTTAAATTTGTAACATCTTTGACAATATTTGTACCTATTTACCTACAGTGAGAAATAAATTTAAAATACATGTACACTACTATAACACAAACATTAAATTGAATCAGTATCATATCAAATTAATGCAATAGTCCCGACTCAGCATATTTCTTTGCCAAAGACAGAGCACTGATATTTTATCGGAACCATTTCAGAAACAAACACTAATGATGGTGATTTAAGTAAAATTATAAAGATAAACCAAACTATTGTGGAAAATACAAATTAAGAATATATATATAGATAACCTATACATATTATAGATATAATACCTAAGTATACGTAACAACAAAACATGATATGATATGACATACATACAGGTATTCATAAAAAAGCATGTGAAGTGTCTGAGCCTGTGAATAACTACATCACAGAAGCTTCAGACACATCTTAGTAAAGGATCACTTACTTCTTACTTGTCTCCACTATTTGGCACTTGTACTAATTATTTATTCTATGCTTGGACTGGACGAATCAACCACTGGTGATGCCACCACCCACTGTATTTAAAATTGAGCATTTGTTGGTTAGCTTAGCCTGTGAGCCACCCAGTTGCATTGCTGCTCTGTTGTGTCAGGGACTCCATCCACCGACATCTCCAGCGTCTCAGACACTACGTGGTGCAGGCATCTAAAATGCGAAAAAGGAAACTGAAAACCTACAAAGACAAGCAAAATGTAAGTGGTTGGCCATGGCAGACGAGCTTATACCCTCTTGTTTTGCTTTTGTTACTTACTTACTCCAACCCAGTCCCAACAAAACAAACTCTTTGATTACAATTTTTCACAAACTTTCAGTTATTCAAGTTTTTATTGCTTGCCAATTCTTTATAAAAAAAAGGAATTTCTTACCTTAATAAAACTGAATCCAATTATAATAAAAATCAAACTGAGCACACAGCACCTTCTATTTAATTTTATTTATTGTCAGTAAATAATTTCGAATGCTATTTTTTTTCTTACTCATGTCAACTCAACGCGTTTTATTTACCTATGCATTTGAAAAAAAAAAAATTCTGAAAATTGACAAATGTACATAACAGAGCTAAAACAACACGAGTTTTTCGTTAATTAATGTAGTTTTAAAATAAATGCGGCATTTTATGTAGTCTAACAAACAAAATCATTACAAAGGCCGTGAAGGCCACAGTGGCCTTTAACAATGCAAATGCGTGAACAAAACGCAGCCTTTCGTCATTCAAAGTCATTCATTCGCGATTGCTTTACCAAAGCAATACCAAAGCCAAAGCAATAGCTGAGAACGGCGGTCGCGGAAAGCGATAGCTTTAGCAAGAGTATTGCTTTGGCTATGGCTATGGCTATAGCTATCGCTTTGAGATCGGCGGTCGAGCTGCGGGTCCTTCTGCTAAAAAACCCAGGAAAGTTACTAACTGTGGGCGTTGTAAAGAACCAGGGCACACCATACGTTCATTCATGCAAACAAAACAAAAAGTAAAAAACTATTCATTATCATATTTTTTTATTTGAGATTGTAATGTTTGTGATGAGACTTCAAAATTATTACTATTGCCAATTATTTACTACTGTGTTCGATTATTTTTATTATTTCATACATCACGAAGCGCCTCTTTATTTGTGGAACAGTGGATAGTTCCTTGCCGACAAATACTCCGAAAGCCTCATTAAACTGTATTATTTTTAAAATTTCTTCAACATCTTTTTCCGTTTGAGTGGCATCCAACATCTTCAATACTTTGTCCTCCGGAATCGCTTCATTTATTGTGTCTTCCCAATCTTGATCGTATCGTTCAAACAAATTAATATTATCATCATTTTTATTAAAATTTAAGTTTTCTTTGACTTCTGAAACACAGAAAAATTGTTAAGTTTCTACTCGCTGATTATTCAATATTGAATTGTGAGTTCCATTACAGACTTTGAAACAAAAATAAGTTGTTTTAATTACCTTGGATATCATTGGAAACCTTAAGGCTCCAGTATACGTTGGCCGAGCGCACTCGGCGAGTGCGCTCGGCAGATTTTCGTGATGCTGTTCACACGTTGGCGTGTTTCATTCTGCGTTGGTCGCTGTATGAAGATGGACGCTAGGGTAATCGCAGCCGCTGCAATATACTTGTACAGCGCTTTCAAATTTTATTTACATGTGCACCAGAGAAGAGTAATTAAAAAAAGATGGCGCAAAAGAAGATGGTGGATGCTAAGTGTTCATCGAAACAGAACAAGGTAAATTAAATATTTTTTTTAATTGTTACTATCCTATTTTGAATGTGTGTACTCCTAGAGTACTCTGCTATTATATAGTAGGTACTACTTTCCAATCTACTTATTATTAACCTTTTTTTAGGGAGACCATGAACAACCAACTTGTTGAGCTCCTAGCAGAGCCATCTGGAGAGTTTGAAAACTTCGTTCGATTGTCACTTACTGACTTTGAATACCTCGTACAAAAAATTTCCCCAATCGTTTCGAAACAGGACACAGACTGGAGGGAAGCTATACCAGTAAAAATACGGCTAGCAGTGACATTAAGGTTCCTAGCTACTGGGGACAGTTACAGAAGTCTGCACTATCTATTTAAAATATCAAGCCCACTCATCTCACGCATAGTGATTGAAGTCTGTTTAGCACTCAATGAAGTATTAAAATATATGATTAAGGTATGTAAAAAAAAGATTTTTATTTTAAATCAATTATTTATTTCAAGATATTACTTAGCTTGAGTTAATTAACACATTTTGACTCAAATAAGTTTCAATTAATTTGTTTTTTTTATGCATCTGTATATGCTTGATAAAGAATATTTTGTAATGGATTTGAGTTAGTTTCTGAAGAATTGTACCCCTCGTACATATAATTGTGATCAGTCATAGCATGTGGAGATACTTCTGGTATACTAATTATAACAGGCTGTTCTTGTGACGGTGGATGGGTTGGGTTGGGTGAAGATTGTGACGTGTGTATTTGTACTGGGGCTAAAACTTCATTGGAAATGATTTTAACTCGTCGAGGTAGTAGTTGATTAGGAACAAATGTAGAAGGTGGTGTAATTGCTGAAGATGGTATGTTTTGAGGCGAAGGAGGCGGAGGGGGCGAGCATGACCATTCAGATCGGTATGAAGTTTGAGAAGAGGGTGGACGAATGACGTATGAATTTTTACGAATCATTTGTGCTTTTTGACGTCTGTTTAACAACATGTTATCTATTTCTAACATAATTTCTTCTCTTTCAATCTCTGTATATTTCCTCAGTTTTGTTGCAAGAAGTTTACCATATAATTCGCATGGATCATCTTCTCGTGTTGAAAAATCTTTAGTAAGGAATTGATTTAAAGTATTGAAAGCATTTGACATCTCCCTGCCAGCCTCTGCTAATTCTGGCGGATTTTTGCAACGTCGCCTTATAACTGGAACTTTTACTGCACTACTGTTACTCCCAGCTACAGAGTTGTTTCCTTGACTATCATCTTGTTCAGCTAGAGCCTCTTCTACAGAACGTGTCGATGATGAGGCCTGTAAAAAATTTACTGGTTAAAACTTTTTTTTTCAGATGCCTGAAACTGCAGATGAATGGGTTTACAAGTCAGAAGGATTTACGTTCCCCCATTGCCTTGGCGCTATAGATGGCAAGCACATAACTATTCAATCACCGGCAAAGAGTGCGTCTGACTATATTAACTATAAAGGCAGCTTCAGCATTGTTCTACTAGCTCTAGTGGATAGTAATTATTGTTTTATGTTTGCCGATGTAGGACGTAAAGGTCGGATAAGTGATGGTGGCGTATTTAATCAAAGTGTTTTATGTCAAAAACTATCATCTGGTAGTATTAATTTACCACCTCCTAGCCCACTTCCGGGTGACGATAATAATATTCCTTTCGTATTTTTAGGAGATGGAGCATTTGCGCTCAGTAGCCACATAATGAAACCTTTTCCAGGCCACCACGCTCTAGGATCCCCGGAAAGAATATTTAACCAGCAATTGTCTCGTTCTCGTGTAAAAGTAGAAAATACTTTCGGGATCCTATCCAACAGGTTTCGAATTTTTAAAAAAGCTATAGCTCTGGAAACCCCTACACGAGCCTCTATTATTTCAATGTCTTGTCTACTTTTACACAACTTTTTGAGATACAGTAGCTCATCTCGAAATATTTATACACCCCCAGGTTCATTTGATACTTTCATTAACGGGGAACTAGTACGACCAGGTTCATGGAGAAACGAAAATAGAGATAGTGCTTTGTTGCCATTACAAAATGTGCCACGTAGACCTACGCAAACAGCAACCCAGATACGGTCAGATTTTATGAATTATTTTTGTAGAAACAGAATAGAAAATAATTAAATTTTTTGCTAATAAAGATGTTGTTTTACTTACATTGTTACCCTCTGTATTAATTAGGCTGAAACATTCATACACATCATTCAAAAAGTTGTCCATAGGCTCGTAGAATGGCCAAATAGGGTTATAATACTCATCTTCACCCATGCCGGATTTAATGGACTGGATTTTCTTCTTGCGATGTATTCTGTATGTAGCCATTAATGACTCCTTCTTTTTTTTTAATTCAGTGACAGGAATATTCATATTATCTGCTATTCTACTCCAAGCATCATTAACCTGAAATAAAAAAAATATTTAGTAGGTATAGTATACCTACTTACAGACACAAACTATGAACCTCAGGATTATTATTAGGTAGGTACACAGAAATTGCAACTAAACATGTAGGTATTATTAAATTTAAGTTACTTACTCTGGTTTTATTTTTATGTTGCTCGTGTTTGGGGTTCCATATAACGGATTCATTATGATAATAATCAATAAACCTAAATATTTCCTCACTACTCCATGACGATGACGCCATGTTTCTAAAGCAATAATTTGTTGAAAACCATAGAACACAACGACACTTCAGTCTACTCCGGCGCGTAACTATGAACTGAACACCCGGCCAACGTGTGAACGCTGTTTGCGGATTGCGCCAAATTCCCTTTGATTCGTGCACGAAAAACCGACACCCGACGGATCGGCGGCGAGCGTTGGTCACAAACGTCAAATACACACAAAACGACCCTGTACACGTTGGCCGAACGCACTCGCCGAGCGCGCTCGGCCAACGTGTACTGGAGCCTTTAAAACTTTTAGGACTGTCCATTTGAGTAGCGTCGTCGTCACTTTCTGACACGTACGAGCGTTTTTTTGGACCTGCACAAGATAAAGAGACTTCGTTGTACTAAAGATTAGAGTTAATGGGCCTCAGAATTTCACATGCCGCGTTGTTAGAATCAGCTATTTTCGCTGTATATTGTAAAATAGTCATTTATTTTTGAGAAATGCTTTTTAATTGAGTTAAAAGTGAAGTTGACGACTTTTTCGTTAGTAAATATGCTCGCATATCCTTAACCAAATTCTGAACAGTGTCATAATTACTATTAATTTTTAACTTAGCGGACTTGGACAACCTCGTCTTCAAAACAAATAAAATTAAAAGTTTCTTACAAGACACTGAGGCAACTCTCATACATTTCTAAATTCTCAAAGTTCAGGAAATGAACGCTCAAAAAAAGGTATAGAGGGAATGGCGTGGAACACAGTTTTTGACGTCGTAACTTTGTTGGACCTGTTAGGAGGTGAACATATCAAAAGTCCCCGCCCGTAGCCCCTATGCCGGGGGGCGATATTAGAAATGCCTGTGGGGTACAGACACTACCTGCTCTGTACCGCTCTGGGTTTTTCTAATTAATAACGTCGAAAAAGCCTGTGTGTTTCAGAGCATCGCTTGCTCTGTAGCGCGCGGGGTTTTTCGACTAAAAATTAAATAATATCACCCTAAAAAGCCTGTGGAACACAGACAAATCGGAAAATTACAGTTGTGGTTAAAGTATTCCTTCTATATGTTTCGGTAAATTATGTAGAATATTAAAATAGTGATTGATAGTCATACTAGGGAACAAAGTTGTATATTTTTTTAGTTTATCCTAGCAAGCATTTATTATTATTAATTTATTGTAAATGTTAAAATGTTTTTTTCTCTCAAACCCATAAAAATTACAGGCTAAGGCTATGCTAGATGGGATGGATTGGGATGAAAGGCACACAGATATAGTCCTACGCGTACGCAAAAAAAACCGCAAATCGATGTACAGCAAAGCCCTTTGGTACACGTATACTTGAGGTAAAAACAAAATTTTGGACCCGCAGTTCTTAAAAATTCTTCCCTTATGAAAGGAGTTATGGCGTCATCTTTTTGATGTATGGGGAAAAAAATTTTTTTTCTAAATCTATCGTGCATGGTATCGAATGAAAGGGCTTGCTGAGCCGGTTCTAGAAATATATCACATCATTATATTTCAGCCACTTGTCTCAAATTAAACCAAAAAACATTTACAAAACGTACTAAGTTTGGGCTCCTTCAGATCCGATTTGGTTGAACTGTTTCTTGTAAAATACACCTTAAGAGTTACATAATATCCTCATATCAAAGCACAAGAAAGTAATTTTGAAAAAATCTAAATTTAGTATTTTTTTCAAATTTTTGCCCAAACTTACGTTTGTATGGGATTTTTGGAAATTGATTTTTGGTTTAATTTAAAACAAGTACTGAAATGTAATTATGTGATATATTTTTAGAAACAGCTCAGAAAGCCCTTCCATTTGATATCACACAAGATAGGTTTTAGAACAGTATTTTTTTTTAATAAATATAATCACTTTGTGAAAGCTTTGAAATCATGAAAAAATAAAAAAAAATACTAAATATCAATATTTTCAAAATTGCTTTCTTGAGGTTAGATATGAGAATATTACATATCATTTGAGGTATATTTTATGAAAAATAATTCAACCATATTGTATCTGTCGGAGCCCAAACTTGGTATGTTTTGAAAATGTTTTTTGGTTTAATTTGAAACAAGTGGCTGAAATATAATGATGTGATATATTTTTGGAACCGGCTCAGCAAGCCCTTTCATTCAATACTATACACGATAGGTTTAAAAAAAAATTTTTTTTTCTCTTACAAAAAAAAGATGACACCATAGCTAAGGGAAGAATTTTTAAGAACAGCGGGTCCAAAATTTTGTTTTCACCTCAAGTATACGTGTACCAAACGGCTATACTGTACATCGCTTTGCGGTATTCCATTGATTTTGAGGTCGTAGAACACCCACTAATAGTTTTTTTAACATGGATTAAAATACGTTATATACGAACGTCGCGGGCGGTATCTTAAAAGTGCGCATTTTCAAGTTACTTAGATAATTAATGAACAATACCTAGTTATGTTTTATAGTATCACTAAAGGTCAAGCCACACTGCGGGCGTGACGGGGCGCGGCGTGACGGGGCGCGACGGGAGTGCACACTGCGGGCGTGATCACGCATACGTTCCGCCCCGCCGCGCTTCCGATCTGTATTCACGCTCGGCGCGACGGCGGCGTGGCGCGACGGGACGCTACACGTCGCGCCACGCCGGCCTGTGTGACGTCGTCCATAGTATCTAGTACATTACAACTTCTCAGCGTCGCGTCGCCGTCCCGTCCCGTCACGCCACGCCCCCTGTGTGGCTTGACCTTAATCTGACATAATATAAATGTGATACGTAAAATGTGTTTTTGAATTTAGGTTTATTCCTTTTTCATCAATATTTTTGTTATAAATAAAGAATATTACAAAAAAGACAAAAATACACATTTAAGGCGCCGTAGTATCTACTACTAGCGCCGCTAATGCATTTATTTTTATTACTCGTAAACCAGGTAAATATTAAAAAAAGCTGATATCATGCCCTCCTAAATGGATTTTTAATAACTCTTCAACAGTTTTCATTCTTTTTGTAAGTTTTAAATCCGTTCTTGAGAAAAGTGGCCACTTAGAGCTAAAATGGATTTTAAAACTTACAGAAAGAATTGAAACTGTTGAAGAGTTATTCGAAAAATATTAGAGACAATTAAGGAAGGCATGATGTTGTCTTTTTAAATTTTGACTTAGTTTTCGAGTAATAAAAATAAATGTATTGGTGGCGCTAGTAGTGGAGTAGGGCGCCTTAAGAAACAAAAAATAAGTGATTATAATTTTCTTATTATATAGGTATTTCTGTTAGAAATTGTCAGCAAGATTCTTTATTTCCCATATTACAAAAGTACTCTTTGATGTGGGTATACAAGACAGCACGTTAAGTTAAACAGTTGAAGCTTTTATTACGTACGGCATAAAGGCGGTCACAAGGTCAAGTACCTATAGTCTAAATCTGATGTGCTGTTGACTGTAGGTACAATCATTATAAAACGAAATAAAAAAAAACGTTCGGCTGTCAGTTATTGCGCTCGGAAATTGCGAAAAACTAACAAAATACTTTTCTTTTATAAAAGTAACTATTTTTGTAAAACTCTCAATTAAAATTATTTATGGTAGGGTATTTTCATTTCCTTTCCCTTTACACACACATTGTAGTTCAGTAAAATTACGGGAGCTAGTATGACGAAATAGAAATAATTTGCAGTTCTTCAGTCTTCTTTTGATCGTTAGATTAAATGGCTAGCTATCATTTTGTAAATGAATCCAACTAATTTTCACGAATTTTTTTTTACTTCACTGACCAAAATATTAATTTATTTTTTGCTTTATCAAAATTGCTAATTACATACTTTCTTTACTTTTTGCTTGATTTCACTGAAAAAATTGATTAGTAAACAGTTACCAAAATTTGGTTACTAGTAGGCCCTAATCTACGGACTTGCGAACTACTGGTTATCAGTAACAAAATTAGGTTCGTTTAACTGTGTTATGTAACGTGTAGCCTAACTTTTTTCGTTTAAATTAACCTAACAATTTGACTTTTTTAATCTAACTATTAGTCTAAAAATTACAATGCTATTTGAAAAAAAGTAGACAAAGGATTTTGCTGTAACTAACTAAAGTGTTTAGTTATCTATATCTGTACTATTTGCTTGTTGGGAACCAAACGTTACAGATTCGGTTTGAAAATATATAACAAAACCATTTTGTTATTAGTAGCCAATCCCAGTTAAGTAATTATTAGTAACAAAAATATAGGGTGTAAGAAATGGCTTGGCAAAAACTTAACAGACGCAATTAGCCCATGAAACTGAACTACTTTCCCCAAGGGTTTCCTTTGGGAAAGTAGTTAAGGTTTTATAACTTGTTCAGTTTCATGGCCTAATTACGTCTGTAAAGTTTTTGCCAAGCCATTTCTCACACTCTGTATTATACTATTTATACAAGGTGTAAGGTAAAGGCGAAATAATAAAATACACAGAAAAATATGAATTACAATTTTATTAACGATTTATAAAGACTTCCATCAAATTAAATAATTAGTGGATACCTCATAAACTGCAAGTTCTTATCTGAGGTGCCTTTGCGTAGCTTTCTTTTTCTTCTTCTTCAGTCTTAAGTCACCCACTGCTGAGTGTAGGCCTTCTCGAATGCACGCCATCCCGTTCGGTCTTGTCCTTTTCTCATCCAGTTTTTCCCCGCTACTTTGGTGATGTCGTCTCACCATCTGGATTTTTGGCGGCCAACGCTTCTGGTACCGGGGTCTCCACTCCTCTCCAGCACCTTTCTGCTCCACCGGTCATCGGTTCTGCGACATAATATGTGACCGGCCCATCGCCGCTTCCTTTGTGCAACGATGCGCCCCACGTCAGTTTATTGCGACTCCGAACTACCGTGTTTCTAACTTTGTCGCGTAGAGTGATACCCAACATGGCGCGCTCCATCTTCTTTTGAGCTACCTGCAGCTTCTGGATATGTTTTTGTGTAAGGGTCCAAGTTTCTGTCCCGTAGAAAGTTGTGCAGGTTTGTAAAATATCCTGAAAATTGTCTGCCTCACACCACACCCTGTACTCCCGGAAGGACTTCTATCAACTGATGAAAATACCGGCGCAGGAATGAACTCGTTTTGCTTTGCTTTGTCGCACACTGCACAGGTCCCTCCCCTTTAGGCCCTCCGCTGCCTTGAGCGGGACACGCGCGTGACAGCCCTACTTCGATTTTTAAGTTTTTGAGAGCCCTAATTCTATAAATAGATTATAATATAAACAAACGCTAGGTGTAAGTTAGTGTAAGACAGATTTTGTTAAGTAAGTTAGTTCATTATAGAGATCCGTACTGAACACATCTTTTTATTTAAACTCCCCTTCTGTCATCAGAAGTGGGATTCATCGCGTATTTTTTTTATATATACCTAACCTATTGCCCACGATGAACAATAAAAATAAAATAAACAATAAACGTAGTAATAAGAGACCAATAAATAGTGATAGTGTGGAACAAACTGTGAATATGTACAATAATAGTGCTAACTTTAGTGTAGAGACGAGTACTAGTAAGGCTATTGCATTGCCTACATTTGACCCTAGTGTTGGTGCAATTGAAGCTAGTGAGTGGATTGCAGAAGTTGATTTTTTATCTTCCAAAAACAAATGGGATGATGTGGAAATCATCGCAAGATGTGTGCCATTTTTGGCTGGGCCGGCACTGGAGTTGTATAAAGAGTGGACACCAGTACAAAGAACGTGGCCAGCCTTAAAAGAAGAAATACAAATTACATTCCCAAAATGTCGCGATTTGTGTCGTGATTTTAAAATAGCGGCAAATATGACGAGCGACCAATTTTCATCGGTATCAATTTATGCCGCAAAAAAGAATAGAATATAAAAAAAACTTAGATTGCAATTTCGCGAAAGCGAAATCATTGAATTAATAACTGGAGGGATCACTGATCCTCACGCCAAATCCATCGCCAGCAGTGCGGATACATTGAGCGTTCTGTTTGAAAAATTAGCTCGCTACATCCCTGTTTCACCAATCCAGCCAAAAACGTCTACAGTCAGCAACACCATTGATGAAGTGGATTTCCAGCCATCTACTTCAAAGCGACAGAAAATTACAGCAGACATGAAGAGGTGCCATCGCTGTAATCGATTGGGACATCTACAACGTGATTGTCGTACCAGGGTAGACAATTTACCTATCAAATTACCTGCTATCACGATGGGTCAGAATAAAATACAAGAAAACTGTTCGTTTTGTCACAAGAGGGGGCATTTGGCGGAAAACTGTTGGACCAAACAAAGAGTCGATCGAGAAAACCGCCCTAAACAAGTAAACAGCAGTGGCAAGGTATGTACAACACCTGTTATTATAAATGGAAGAATTGTACATATTTTAATTGATAGCGGAGCATCATGTTCATTAATGAAAGATAAGTTGGCACGGTGCATAGGTGCTCATCGTCAACCTTCATTTCTACAAATATGTGGACTTTCAAATGAAATAATATTTTGTAATGAAAAGATAAATGTTATAATCCAATTAGAAAACATAACAATAGAGACAACTTTTCATATAGTGCAAGACAAAGAAATACGTTATGATGCTATTTTGGGCAGAGATGCAATAAGCACAAACAATATTATGTTTATAACTTCCACGAGCGGTACGATTATAAGAAGGCAAAATCAAGTTCCATATGAGATTGTTTATACTATAGACGAAGTTATAGTAAATGCTTTGTTAAAAATTCCAAGTCAGGTCCAAGCTCAGATGCGGGAACTGTTAAATAAACATTCGGGTCTTATCGCAGTTAACAATAACATTCGTGAAATCAAGACTGCCATTATGACTATCCGGACTACGACAAACGAACCCGTTGTTTATCACCCTTACAGAATGTCGGCCTCCGAGCGGGACAAAGTGAGGACGATTGTGACGGAACTTTTAAATAATAAAATTATTAGGGAGTCGACGTCACCTTATGCGTCACCGTGCGCGTGATATTGGTGAGAAAAAAGGACGCTAGTGACAGATTATGTGTTGATTACCGGGCATTGAATAGAATAACTAGAAAAGATAGATACCCATTGCCATTAATTGACGATCAGTTGGATAGATTAGGGAAAGCTCGTTATTTTAGCACACTTGACATGGCATCCGGTTTTCATGGAATTCCAATTGAACAGGAATTATCTGAGAGTAAGACGACTGTATCATCGGTGGAGAAAACAGCCTTTGTTACACCTGACGGCCACTACGAATGGTTACGTGTTCCCTTTGGTCTTAGCAACGGACCTAGTACATTTCAAAGGGCCGTAAATATTGCACTGGGAGCGTTAAGACATAACATTGCTCTAGTCTACATTGATGACGTCATCGTTCCCTCATGTAGTATGGAAGAAGGATTAGAAAGGTTAAGTGTAGTGTTGAAAGCACTAGACGAGGCAGGATTTACTTTAAACTTAAAGAAATGTAAGTTTTTACAAAAAGAAATTGAATATTTGGGAAGAATTATTTCTGAGGAAGGGATACGACCTGGAAAAGCTAAGATTGAAGCATTAAAGAATGCTCCAATACCACAAAATGTAAAGCAAGTGAGACAATTAATGGGACTAGCTAGTTATTTTCGGAAATATATACCAGAATTTGCAATAAAAACTGCTTGTATAACTGATCTTTTGCGAAAAAATACCAACTTCATTTGGTCGGAGGAAAGAGAAAAAGCTCGACAATATATTATAAATAAGCTTTCTTCACTGCCTTTATTAGTAGTTTTTGATCCAGAAAAAGAAACAGAATTGCATACTGATACAAGTAGTCTTGGATTTGGTGCAATTTTATTCCAAAGACACGATCAAGATCTTCGTGTGGTGGCTTACTACAGCAAACGAGCCTCACTGGAAGAGTCTAAATATCATAGCTATGAATTGGAAACAATTGCTATAGTAAACGCATTAAAACACTTTCGAGTTTATTTATTGGGAAAAGAGTTCAAACTGATAACAGACTGTAACGCTGTAAAATTAACATCAAGAAAACGAGATTTATTACCACGAGTGGCTAGATGGTGGTCCTATATACAAGACTTCAATTTCAAAATTGAGTGTAGAAAAGGCAGTAATATAAAACATGTAGATTTTTTAAGTAGAAATCCGCCACAAACTCAAATAGAAGAGGTGAGAACGATCAGATTACTTGGATAGAAGCTACACAAAAACAAGATCGAAATGTAATTGATATCATAAGGCGAATACAAGAAAACCCCGACAGTTTGAAAGAGTACACCATTCAAAATGGCATCCTGTTAAGAAAAATAAAAAGTAGTAATAAAAAAGAACACTTAACATATCATGTACCGTCAGCAGCCCGCTTCAACCTAACTAAACTATTCCACGATGAACAATGTCATATTGGAGCAGACAAAACAGTCGAATCAATGAAAAAAAAATATTCGTTTCCTGGAATGACATCTTTTATACGAAAATACATAAATCATTGCATCATTTGTTTATCGACAAAACGACCGAGTGGGCCGAAACAAGGTTTATTACATCCAATTGAGAAGTTGCCCATACCCTTTCACACTTTGCATGCCGACTGTACTGGACCATTCGGAACAGCTAATGATCGTTACAGATACCTGTTGTTGTTGGTGGATGCCTATACGAAATTTACAATATTAATACCAATTGCAAATCTCACAGGGTCTGAATTAGTAAGAGCGCTCGAACCTCACCTCAGTTTATTCGGAACGACGAAAAGAATTATAAGGGTCAGCGCAGACAGAGAGGAATAATCCTCGCGCGGTCTCGGGCATTTTTTTACGGATCGTGTATGCTCGAGCATGCGTGCGACCGCGCGAGCCTGCGCGAGTAAACCGTTCTGGGTTACCTCACGCCAGTTTGTCGCGAAAGTTTGTCAACGATGGTGGACTGGGATATGATTATAATTGCGCTTTTGGCGGAAGAAGAAGAAATGGAAGAATATATTAATAAAATAAGGCGCCAGAAAGTCAGACGAAGAATATGGGTCGAGGAATGTTGGCAGGAAAGGTGTAGTTATGGTGAATTTAATACACTTTGTACAACTTTACCATCGAAAGGAGTTTTGTTTTATGATTACTATAAAATGGATTATGAAAAATTTCGAATGCTTGTGGAAATTTTACGTCCATATATTCAAAAGAAGACCACTAATTATCGTTCAACCATTTCTATTGAGGAACGCTTAACCATTTGTTTAAGGTAAGTAAAATATCAAATGTAAGGTCATTTGTTTTTTATTTATTGAATTAAGTATTTAAAAATCAGAAAATTTTTTAGATACGAGAGATTTTTCATGTTGGAAAAGAAATTAAGTACTAATATTTTTCAGATACAAAGGGTATACGGTGATGTTTAGATAAAATAGCGTTGTTGTTAACTCTTTCAAAACCACAATCGTATAAATCAGACAAAATATAGGTGAAAAAGAATTATTTTTCTTAAAGTTCTACCCTTTATATCTGGAAAAAGCTAATACTTTGTTAAAACTAAAAATACAACTGGATTAAGCGCGTACTATTTTTAGTTTAGATCTAATAGTAAGTAATTATCAGAATCTTCAGTAGTTGTATCTAAGGACGTATAGTAACTTTGCATAGTTGGATTGTCTGTATTCGTAGTTATATTTTTAGTAGTATAGGACTTTGTTATAAATTCAACTGGCGGACTTTCTTGAAATTGAAATGATGTACTCGGAGCGACTGATGATGGTGTGTGTGTGTACGTGTATTGGGGAGTAGTATTGCGAGTCACTCTTGTTGGTACATACGTTGTGTCTTTAGTATTATCTACAGTATATACTGTAGTAGGATTTTCAATTGAAGAACGTGATTCATCAAAAGGTAGAGTTCGATTAATATCATGCTTAGCGTAAAATTTTAATTCCGCATCATTAACTATTTTAAATACGTCTTTCTTTATTTCGGCCTGAATTTGCTCTGGAAGTTTTTTTACAGTGGAAGCCATTGTCTTAAAAAAAGATATCTACAGGATCTTCGGATTCTTTACTAAGGAGATATTTTTCTAGAATATCTGATGCACGTCCCCGATTCTCCTTCGGTTGTGAATACGAGTAACTAGACATTTGGGATGATGGTCGTGGGGAGTTATTGTCATTGTCCAGGCTCAAAGTATCTGATGTTTGTGTGTCTTCTTCTGGCGATGAATCTAAATTCGACGTTTGTTGTCTATGCTGCAAATGTGGTTTGAGGAACTCCAACTGCCTTTCATACTTTATTGGCTGATGCTTTCCACCAGCAGCACCACTCTTGTACTTTCTTAAATTTACAGCCTTTCTAAAATTGTCCCGTATTGATTTCCAATGTTTTTGACAATCTGAAACTAATAAAATGAACAATAAATTTACTTGTATTATACTTACTTTTAGCTACCCTAATAGGTCAAAAACATGATAAAGATAATTTTACTTTTTTTTTCAGATTTTTGACTGTAGGCAGTAGTTTCAAATCCTTGGCTTTCAACTACCGCGTGGGTTACAGCACAGTTCGGTCAATAGTGTATGAAACTTGTGCTGCAATTTGGAAAGTATTGCAGCCTATTGTCATGCCGAAGCCAACAGAGGAGACTTGGTCGCAAATTGAAGAAGGGTTCAAAAATATTTGGCAATTCCCGAACTGCATTGGAGCACTGGATGGCAAGCATGTACAAATACGATCGCCCCATAACAGTGGAAGTCAGTTTTAGAACTACAAGAAATCATTTAGTACCGTATTGTTAGCCGTTGTAGACGCAAATTACAAATTTGTTATAGTTGATGTTGGTGCATACGGCCGCAATAGTGATGGCGGTATATTGTCAAATTCTAAGTTAGGACAAAAATTAAATAATACACTTCATATACCTCAGAATAAGTGTTTACCATCCACAAATAAAGAAATACCACACGTATTCGTAGCCGATGAAGCATTTCCGTTAACCAATAATATAATGAGACCTTTCCCTGGAAATGTCATTAGAGGTGACGAGCAGAAAAAAATATTCAATTATAGACTGAGCCGAGCCCGACGCATGGTGGAGAGTGCATTTGGAATAATGGTACAGAAGTATGAAGTTTTTCAAAGACCACTAAAAGTGCAACCTCATCATCTAGACAAGATCATACTTGCTTGTACTTGTTTACACAATTTTCTTATTGATGAAAAATATATTCATACTCAATCTCACGAGTCGAATCAATCTGAAATTATATTTCAAGATTTTGAACAGCTAAACGAAGAAGAAGAAGACGGAAGTAATGTAACTGAAAGTATGAAGATACGAGATGAATTCAAAAAATATTTTAGTTCAGAAGCTGGGTCTGTTCATTGGCAAGACAATATAATAAATCGACGTTGTTAATTCATAGTAAAATATGTTTTAATTATTATTTTTTCATTCATTTCATTCGAACCTCGGACCTTCTGAATGGAAGTCCGATGCTCTAGCCACTAGGCCACCGATGCTCCGCTCCGCTGTACTATACCTGCATAAAACAATTACACTTAATAGGTACCTACCTGGTTTTCCCATTTCTTCGGATATTTTTTCCCACGCATTCATCTTTACTACTTTGTCACTATATGTTCTGTTCGATACATTAAATAAACATTCATGCAATGATACCAAACATATTAATTTTTCTTCGTCCATTTTACTGTTCGTTATGTAGGTACTTCGGATTAAAAAATGACGTCCACTCTCTTTAAACTCAGTGGTAACACTGAAAGTACCCGTTCCGACGCGGGCGCCGACTCGACGCCGCGCGGGGATTCCCGCGCATCCTCGAGGACGCGCGAGCATTTTTTGTCAGATTCAAGCATTTTTGCACTTTATTGTAATAATTGTAAGGTTTATTTTCAAGTGCGGTAACAAAATCCTCTCCGCTGCGCTCCGTTCTGTCTGCGCTAACCCCAGATAAAGGAACAAATTTTTCAAGTAAACAAACAAAGGAGTTATTGAAACGTATGGATATTGAAATACATTATATTGCAACTGGTGCCAGTAGAGCCAATGGGCAAGCTGAGCGATATGTAGCCACAGTATTAAATCTACTTGCCTGTGAAGTAAATAGTGGGTCAGAATAGTCGAACGTAATTTACAAAATACAATTAACTCTAAATACGACTATTCAGAAAAGTACCGGCTGTACCCCGATAGAACTGCTCACAGGAATTCGATCGGAAGTGCCTGATTTAAAGAAGCTAAATCCTGAAGTTATAGAAAATGAGATAAACATAGACCTACAACAATTAAGAAATACCGCAGAAGAGCGTTTACGGAACAATGCACTAAAAACTAAATTACGATTTGATAGAATGAGACGCAATAATATTCAATACAAAGAAGGTGATGTTGTTTATGTTCAACAACAGCGAGTGCGACTCGGAAAATTAGATCCGAGGTACAATGGACCATATACAGTAGAAAAATGTTTGCCAAGAGATAGATATAAAGTCAAAAATAGAGAAAAGAAAACATTTCAAATAATACCAAAAGATAGAATGCGATTGTGGAATCGAGAGGCTGCGGAAAATGCCGTGACAGCCTTGTATAATTGATAAGTATGAAGTAATGAATAAGTATCAAAGAAAACAAAGAATTAAAGTAAAAGTAAGTATAATAATAAAAAAAGGCGTAAGCAATTTTTTTTTGTAAAAAAAAAAGTGTGCACGGATCGCTACTAATATTGAGTGTGCGTGAGCATCTTATCTATTAATAAGAGTGCTGGGACCGCAAAGCAAAAAAAAAAGTTGTTGGCGCGAGCTACTTAAGTATGTGATAAGTGAGCGAGGACCGCAGAGTTATTGAGTAAAAAAAATGATAATGAGATATAAAAGTTATAAAATCATAATTTTAATCGTCAATTTGGCTAGTTGACAGTTAAAATTAATCAAAAATAAATAAATTAAAAGCTTTCTAATAAAAACAAAATATTAAATTGCCAATTGAGGGCAGCAAAATATAATTGCCAGTGAGGGCAAAAACAAAAAAAAAAAAAAAAAAACAAAAAAAAAAGCCAAAGAGGGCTGTAGTACTTGTACGTACAATATGTTTCAGGTCAGTTAAATATATTTCAAATTACAGGTAAAACACTGATGGGTGATTAGGTGAAGAAGTTAGGCTTCGAGAGCGAAGCCTAGGCAGGAAGGCCGTGACAGCCCTACTTCGATTTTTAAGTTTTTGAGAGCCCTAATTCTATAAATAGATTATAATATAAACAAACGCTAGGTGTAAGTTAGTGTAAGACAGATTTTGTTAAGTAAGTTAGTTCATTATAGAGATCCGTACTGAACACATCTTTTTATTTAAACTCCCCTTCTGTCACGCGCGGGGCGACATAGATTAGAGCTTACTCATGCACTGCGCAAGCATCTGTCCGTCAAAAACCAGCAATCTATATTCCCGCGCCGTGTACCCGCGGCAGGATCCCGCTCAAGGCAGCGGACGGCCTTAACCGCACCGCATGAGGTTTGGGACACATAAACAATCTATTTTTGTTGGTGGCAGCAAAAAAATGATTAACTACTTCAAAAGTCATAACGTAACTTAAAGAAAATTTGGTTAATTTAACAAAACTGTTCGCATAGTTCCTTTGCGCTTAACTTGTGGGCAACTACGAACAAAACTATTCTTATTAATAGATAAAATCAATAAGTTATTGTGAACAAAACTGTTTATTGAATATTTAACATAAGTTTTGTACTTGGTTGATACGTGTTGATTAATTACTATTTAATTTACGAATTTGTTAAAAATAACACACACTTTGATTGATATTCAGCACAAAGTTTAGTTAAAAGTAGAAACTGGTTTTGTTGCTGCAACTGCGCTAGTTTGTCTATGAAAAATCAGTAACAGTAACAAAAAATTAAGTTACTACATACCAAATATAAATTTACAAAACTTGTTGTGGGCTGATTACTGAAAAGTCTGTTTAAATTTAACTAATGTTTATTTCCCTTTAACAAAACTTAGAAATAACATAACTAGTTTGGTTGATCATTTTTTTCAGTGTTGGAACTATAATTTGATTGTGAATGTAAATCCAACAAAAAAAAGTTACAACTATGCTGTATTTTTTTGTATTCGTAAATTTAGTTGGATTCGTTTATATTAGTGTTTTATAATGACATTAAAGTCAGATTGCAAAATTACAGCCTATTACCATTTAATGTTTTGCGAGCCCGTTATTTTACTGAACTATTGTAAAAAAGGATGAAAATTAGATTGTGCTATGCCGTTTTCGAGAAATTTTGCAAATTACGATAAAAACAGCTGTTTTTTGAGGATAAATTTCGTCCCATGTTTTTTAAACGAGTTAAAAGTTCTTTTGATAAGAGAGATTTGATATTTTAATTTAAAGATCCAAGTTTCACGACACTTAGTGCCTTACGCGTCTGTATCGCTCGGGGTATTTATATTTAGAAAATCACTGTGGATCACAGCGCAAGGTGTCTGTGTTCTACAGGCTATTTAGTGTGATATTATTAAATTTTTAGTTGAAAAACCCCGCGCGATACAGAGCAAGCGGTGCTCTGAAACACACAGGCTTTTTCGACGTTATTAATTTGAAAAACCCAGAGCGGTACAGAGCAGGCAGTGTCTGTACACCAAAGGCATTTCTAATATCGCCATCTGGTTCCGGGTTTCGGTGGTTTAAGTTGCACAGTCCGAACGCCTGGCTATTCTCGTGTTGCGAGGAATGCAAGCTTCGCATTTTCTGTGCATCAGAAATGACTTCATTAAGGGGAATATATAAATGCACTTTAAAAATAATGTAACACACTTTAAAATGTTTAGCTTCAAAATTTATTGAATGAACTTTAAAAGTAATGGTTTCCACTATAAATATGCTAAGCTTTAAAATTAATACTTTGCACTATACAATTTAATTGATTAGCTTTAAAATTTATACTTTGCACCATACAAATTAATTTTATAACTTTAGTAGGTACTGGTAAACAGACGACTAGGTGCGACTACGAGCGGGCGCAGCGATAGAGGAGCCGAGGAGGAGGTTAGGTTCCATTGTGACCAACAACGTCAGAACTGACCTGATGGCGTGTAGATATGTATTTTATGCCACAAGTTGTTATCATCTAGCCATCTCATTTTAACAGTGGTCAGTCTGACATATGGTTAAACAGAAATTAGATGGTTTCGGAGCTGGGACACAGTTATAGTGCAAACCATTATTTTTGTAGTGATAATATTAAATTTATAGATCTATTATTATTTTAAAGTGCTGACAAAATTGTTGTAGTGCAAACCATTATTTTAAAGTGCTGATATACAATTTTATTGCTGTTTTCATCAAATTTAAAGTGCTATTAAATACATCCCCTTCATTAATCGGAAACGGGATTATTAATGTAGGTCAGGGCTGTACTGTAGAGACACCATTTTATAGTATCACCGTGCATAATAATTATTTGCATAGTACGAAACTTCAGAAGATGTCGAAGTCCCTAGGTTAGCAGTACTGAATAAAATCATCAACTCTTCATCTATGCTGAATTTCACCGAGATCGAGAATCACGAATCAATTTGGCACGACGTTCAAACGCAGATCGACACGATCAAGGAACAGTCTAATCAAAATTTATCTGTACATGATATCCATCATTACAGCTTGTTATATGTTATTATAACCGTTTTGATCCTAATCGGAAGCATAATAGCATGTTGGAAGTTAAAGAAAAGATGTGGAAAGGCCGCGGTAGAGCATCATCGTCACCGGCGAACCGATGCCGGTTCGCCAGAGGACATTTTCTTACATTTATTTATATTTTTTGCAAACATGTTTTAAAAAGTTTAGTTTATATTAATCTTTCCTTGCATTGGTTAATTTGTATCATACAATCATAGATCACTGTCCCATCTTTTCTGAGGGCGGAGGATGTACGGAACCGTACAATTATTTTTTATATACATATTTACGAATTAATGCATTTCATTGACGTATGCTTACGTCGCTATTTTATGTACTGGATCGCAACGCGAGTATCAATTTATATGACGAAATAAAGTTAGTGCAATTACGGCATTCTACACGGGCAGTTTGATTTATCATCCCCGAATTTATCACTATATCATTTTAGTATCATATCAATTAATATTGTATGAACCATACACTTACCATTAAAGTAGGCGGTGTACTCGACGGTAATGCCTGTCTAGATCCCATTTTTGGTTAAATAATTTTCCGCATATGGCGCAGCGGTTCTGCAAAAATATAATTATTGTTTTGATATCTCATTGGTGTACTGGCGTCGAGTCAACAACAACAATAATTATTAGGTACCTACATAATTACTGCCGCGGTAAAGTCCGTTCGCTTAGATAGTGTCGCCCCTTTTTTCGCGCCGCTTTTGCACGTGCCGCTTCTTGTCAAAGGATGCCCTCGCATAAACAAAGGATACCGCGTGCGGCGTACGCCCGCAAGTGAATTTGGATTTTGGCAGTTTACATAGACGCGCCGTAGTGAAAGGTTGTGTTTGTTACCGGTATTACTGTCTCTGAACACAAGTGCTTGCGGGTGTACCGATACTATCTAAGCGAATGGACTTTATGTAACGGAATTCGAGACTGAAAAATACCCCTACCCCTAAAATTATATTTACACTTATAAAATTATAATTTTACCAAAAACGAAGAGATTTTTTTTTCGTTTATGGCAAACATTTTTATTATTTTTTATGAAAAGAAGATTTATTATGACTTATGCTGTGAAGGCCATTCAATATCTTCATATATTCATAAACGAAAAAAATCTCTTAATTTTTGGTAAAATTATAATTTTATTACCTAGTGTAAATATAATTTTATTAATTCGCTGTTTAGGGTGACATCATTTTTTCTTAAAAGTTAAACATAAGAATTCTTGCTTCTTTCAAACAAAATTAAAAATGTTTATTCTATATGTCATATTCGTATCTACAGGTAGGTAAATAAGATAAGATAAGATAAGATAATTATTTATTCATAAACCACTACAACACAAAACAACAATAACAGGAACAATTGAGAGATAACTTAAAACTAACACAGTGTCCTTGATAGTACCGTACCGGAGTGTGCAGCAGTGGCAGTCTGAAAAGGAACTCAGCTCAGTGTTGATAGTTCCGAGGAACCAGACACTGATTTTCAGCCGAGTCCCTGTCATCGTTTGGTCGCAAGCAATAACACAAAACAAAAGCGTGTACTTCAATACATTAAAAATATATAATAATTATACTTATTGTTAATTATATAAATATACATATATAATTTAGATACGTAGTGGGTAATAATGTGGCACAGTGAATAATAAATAAGCAGCAGGTACAACAAGATAATATTTAGAGTAATTTAAAAGCACGATCAGGTATTATTATACACCGTCATTTTGTAGTCGTTTTAATTAACTTAAGGGCGTGTTCTACTAACGGAACTAAACATTTTTGCCCAAGAAACATGGGTCGAAAAACGACAAAAAATTTTGGGTCTCCCATACTAACTAGACAGCTGAAACATTTTATTAGTATGGGAAAGTCAAAATTTTTTGTCGTTTTTCGACCCATGTTTCTTGGGCAAAAATGTTTAGATAGATAGATAGATAGATGAACACTTTATTGCACACACACATTATAAAAATCAATCACAAACTAAAACTTAAATCTATGGTGGGCAAAGGCGGTCTTATCGCTGGAAGCGATCTCTTCCAGACAACCTTTGATTTAGGATAGGTAGCTGAGAAGAGATTTGGAGGGCAGTGCTAGATATAAATGAAAATTAGATACCTACTTAATCTAAGTTATCAAGTCAATAAACTTACATACTATCATACACAGCAAATTACAAAAAAAAAAAAAAACTACATAAACCTAAATAGTTAATATATAAATATGTGTTGCAAACTAGGATTTTGCTAAAAGGTAAGCGCGCAATTTAGTTTTGAATACGGCAAGGGATTGTGAGTGTCGAAGCTCAGGTGGGAGGTTATTCCATAGGCTAGTCGCCGTAACCGTAAACGACTCTTTGTAATAACCAGAGCCAGGCAGAGGATTTCTAAGGATATTGTCGGTTTTGCTCCGAAGTTCCCGGTTATGATCCACGCCGAGAGGCTGGAAACGCTCTTTAAGATAGGGAGGGGATCTAGGATCATAAAGGATTTTAAAGAGTAGTGTAAGAACATGCTCCTCCCGACGCAACCTAATGGGAAGCCACCCAAGTTCCTTTCTGCAGGCCGACACATGATCGAACTTTCGCAATCCGAAAATGAATCTTATGCACAGATTCTGTAGACGCTGCAGTTTGTCCAAAAGGTCTTCATTGAGGTCAACGGTAGAAACATCTGCGTAGTCAAGAATTGACAAGAGGAGCGATTGTGAAAGTTCGATCTTGGTCTTCACAGGAAGTAAGTTTTTCCACTTACGCAAAGAGCCAGCTGCAGCGTACACCTTCCTGCTCACCTCAGCAATGTGAGGTGACCATGAAAGAGTACTGTCAAAGAGGACACCTAGGTTTTTGACAACATTGCTGAAGGGCAGGGGAGCAGAGTCGAAGAGAAGAGGTGGGACATTGACATGTTGCAGTTTAGCGATCTGCTTTGAACCTCCAATAATAATGGCTTGTGATTTGTGGGGATTGACCGTAAGGCCATAGGACAGGCTCCACTCATGGATGGTGGCAAGGTCAGCATTAAGGCTAGATATAAGATGGTTTAAATCAATGATGGAAGATTGAGAGTAGATTTGGAGGTCGTCAGCATAGAGGTGATACTGGCAAGAAAGAAGAGGTGTAAGGAAATTAATAAAAATAGAAAAAAGGAGAGGGGAGAGGACGCCACCCTGGGGTACACCCGCCATAACGTCACAGGGAACAGACATTTTGTCATCAACCCGAACACATTGCAGACGATCAACGAGATAGCAACGAAACCACTCGACCACAACATCCGAAACGAGGACAGTTTTAAGCATTGCCAAGAGTATGTCAAAATCAACAGTGTTAAAAGCGTTGCTGAAATCTAGTAGAACTAAAGTTGTAATCTGTTGTTTAGACATACCCTCTCGAATGTCATCAGTTACCTTGGTCAGAGCAGTGACTGTGCCATGCCCAGGGCGGAAACCAGATTGAAAAGGACTGAGAAGATTTACGGAGTTGATAAATGCGTTGATCTGATGAAGCACAAGACGCTCGAGGACTTTCGAAAGAAATGGGAGAATAGAGATAGGCCTGAAATGAGAATGAAGAGAAGGATTAGAGGTTTTAGGGATAGGAATTACTACGGCTTGGCGCCAGCAACTAGGAAAAGTGCCGGTGTCAAGTGAGAAGTTAAATATATAGCAGAGAACGGGGACAATGACAGAACCACACTGCAGAATCATTTTCCGACTTATTCTGTCCGCGCCCTCCGCATTTGATTTGATGTCTTGTAACATCTTTTCAATCTCAGGCTCAGATACGCGTCGAAAAGAAAATGCAGAGTGGTGAACGTTTGGCATGGAGGCAAGAGACCGCAACGTGATCTGTTTAACTTGAGAAGAGAGAGGAGAGTGAGATAAAAAGTGGCGATTTAGGGAGTCAGGATCCAGGTTAAATGGAGTAGTCGGTTTTGTCTTACCTATTCCCAACGAATTTAAGAAAGACCACACTTTAGCCGGATTTCCATTCGAGACCGAGGCATGTATATGTAGGCGCTGCGCATCCCTACACAACCTGTTACACCGATTCCTTAACTCCCTATAACGGCACTTGTTCTGTGAGGATGGATCACGCTTGTATTTCGCTTTGGCCGCATTGCGTCGTGTCATCAGGGCCTTAATATCCGCGGTGAGCCAAGGAGCAGGAAGATGCTTTAGACGAATGGGTCGCAATGGGGCATGCTGGTCAAAGAGTTGGATAAGGATTGAGTTGAAAATGTCCAGCTTTAGATCAATGGTTGGAGCATCAAAAACCGCATCCCAGTCGATATTGTTAAGATCTGACAAAAAACTCTTTCCATCTATATTTTTGAAGTCTCGCTGCAAAATGACTCGAGGCTTAGATTTAGGGCACCGGATTTTATAGGAAAGGAAAATTAGGTCATGGTAGGAAAAGGCGTCGGCAGAGAGTTGCCCGTGATTACTAACGTGATCAGTGGAGGAAACAATGCCAAGATCTAACAGGGACGGCTGGCAGTTAGGGAAGTGATGAGTAGAAGAAGACGGTAGAATATTTAGATTAAGGGAATCAACGATTGAGTTAAGCCGAGAAGAACGTGAGTCATGCTTAAGTAAACAAGTGTTAAAGTCACCCAAAATAATTGTGTGATCGACAGTGGGAACTAGATTCTCTAAAATGGATTCAAACTTAGAGAAATAGTCGATGTGAAGATTAGGACTATAAAACACCCCCAGAAGGACTTTGACATGGCCGAGGAGGACTTCAACGAAGAGATGTTCAGAGGACTCAGACTATAGGGTAGGGGATTTATCTAGAACTTTATAAGAGAAGTGACTTCTTAGGTAAATGGCAACACCACCGCCACCCCTGCCAGTCCTGTCATTACGAATAAGGTGGAAACTGGGAAGAGAGTAAGAGGAAGAAGGTAGACAGGGTTTTAAGAACGTTTCCGAAACCAAGATAGCATGGATATTCGGGTTGTTTGACATAGTGGCCACTAAATCAGTATAATGCGCAGGGATACTTTGTGCGTTTAAGTGGACCACATTAAAATTTTTAGAAAACGTTGAGAACTCGGAAGCAAGCTGTGAATCTAAAGGTTGAGATGCGCTATGGAAACTACAGTCAGAGATACTACTAGACGCTGAATGAAAATCTGAGCTATTACTCGAAAAGGACTCGTCATTATCAAAAATAGTATGCAACATTGATAAATATAATAAATATGTTATAAAATTAAAATAATAAAATTGCAAAATATGCTATAAAATAAATATTAAAATTATCAAAATCTGTAATTATTAAATTACTACCCGCCAGCAGCAGACCAAATACAATATACCAAAAACATAAAGAAAATCAGAAAACAAAAACGAAATACAATCACTATAAGCAAAAGATTCAAATAATTATCAATAAAGAAGAATTTAAGTTAATATACAAAGATTTTTCAAATAATTAATCAAAAAAATTAATTTTACGTAAATTGGAACGGAACGCAAACTTTTGCACACGTAAAACGTCACTGTCATGTCAAACTGACGTTGACAGATGTAAATGAATGTCAAATGTCAACAAATTGTCAAAACTCAAATGAATTAGTTTGTGTGTGAAGTTTTTGAAATGTTTTTGACTCCAGTTTCCAAAATAAAGTACATTACCCACATTTGATTACAATGAAGTGTATGACGCATACAAAACTACAGTTATAACGATGATTCTGATAACAACGATCATAAAATACTATACAGAGATGCGGGAAACTTATGAAGGATTTTAGTGACAAATTTTATGCATTGTTATCCAAGGAACTTGCAGAGATGCTGCGGAAATCAGACAGGGACTCCACTTTATGCCTTTTCCCATCGGCAGTCTTAATGTTGATAATCCCGTCCATTGTCCAACAGTTAGAGATGCCAAATTTATCCCTTGCTGCCATGAAAACATCATGACGCGATTTTGTTAAAAATTCAGAAAGCGTGATCTTGGACCCCTTCAGCGCAACCTTGTTCTTCCATAAGGACGCACGCACAGACACATCCGCAAATTTTACAACGATCGGTCTGGGTTTGCTATTGCCCGGTTTGCCCAGTCGATAACTTGCGTTAATGCTGGTTGTAGTTAAGCCTTGGACTTTGCAAGTTGTGGCCAAGCTGGAGACCACAGTGGTGCATGTGTCTTCACCTTTCCGTTCAGGGATGCCATGCACTAGCAACATTTTGCGTCGAAAACGCATTTCAATCCTGTCAACCCGGCTACGGAGAGAGTCAACTTCAGTTCGAAGCAGTGAGAGGCCGTTGCAAACAAAACTTTTGAAGTTCATAAATTCAGTGTTGAGTGCTGCAATGGAATTTGGATTCTTACGTGACGCTGATGCTTGGTTTAACTCTGCTTGGAATTCTGCCATCTTAGTTTCAAACATTTTTGTCATTTCAACCAAATTAGCCTCCAGCTTTGAGTGGTCCATATTTTGAAGATATCTTGTGTTGTGTTAATAGGAAAAAGAATACTGCAGGCGAGTAGCACTTGGTATGGCTAATATTTTAGCATGTAATTTCAGCTTATTTACTTAGTTATTGATTTTTAAATGTAAATAAAATACGGAGCTAGTTAAAATTGTAGTTTACTTGGCAACTACCCTCTAAGTTTAGTTCCGTTAGTAGAACACGCCCTTAAGTTAATTAAAACGACTACAAAATGACGGTGTATAAGTGACAAGCTTAAGCAATAATATCAATTTCGGCATACTCGCAGCTATGTACAACATACCAAGGGGCAAATAAAAATTTATCAATTAGTTTCAATACCAAGCTAATAAACATTCACTAATCCTAATTTTTGTTTTTCTAAAAATTCTAGTTTAAGGTATTTTATGAGAGAGGTCTTACACATACGTCTTATAGGGGGTGGAATGGTGTTCCAACATTTTGTGGCTTGGTATCGAAAACTGTCAGTAAAAGCTACCGTACGGTGATGTTGGGTAGACAACATTATGCGCCTCGGTCTCATACTGCTACCACCACGACCCTGCATAAAATTCAACTTAGAGAAAAGATACTTGGGCTCATTATATTTTATAATGTCAAATAATAACCCAGCAAGATGTATATGTCGACGAAAACTAATTTTAAGAATGGAGTGCCTATTTAAGTAGGGAGTAACGTGACTACGCGGCGGTATGTTGAAACAGAAACGGCAACAAGCGTTTTGCACTCGCTGCAACTGCCTCTGAGTACTAGATAACAATCGTGGTCCATATACAAGATCACCATAATTGAGTTTGGAGAGTATTAATGACTCGCACAAAGCTATGCGAACCTGTTCACTAAGTAGACGACGAATCTTATAAAGCAATTTTAAGCGATAGAAGCAAGATCGCACCAAATTAGCTACGTGCGTCTCAAAGCGTAGATTGCTATCAACTATTATACTAAGGTCCCTTGCTTCATTGACACGTTCAATCGGTTCATCTCGAATAGACACATTCAAGCAGGTGCGATCAATTTTCGAAAGCTGCCCCTTAGAACCTAGAATCATGTATTTAGATTTTAGTGGATTAAGAGCCAATGCGTTTCTGTCAGCCCACCGCGCAATACAGTCAAGATCAGTATTCAATTTTACTACAGCTTCACTGAACTTTGAAGGATGAGATGAAATATATAACTGTACATCATCTGCATACAGATGATATCTGCAGTTTGTAATAACTTTCGCAATATCCGCACTATACAGCACAAACAGCAAAGGTCCCAAAATAGAGCCCTGAGGTACACCCCTGCATACAGACTTAAACTCAGAAAAAGAATAATTACCATTCGGCTCCACAAGCTTTACAGCTTGAGTGCGGCATTTGAAGTAGCTGTCAAACCATTTCAGGGAGTTATGATCTAATCCATAATATGCAAGCTTGGAAAGAAGCAACGGAACACTAATACCATCAAAAGCGCGGGAAAAGTCAAGGAGCGCCAAACAAGTGCTGTTTCCAGCATCTTGCTCTACAAGAATGTTATCCACCACATCCAGCAGCGCGGATTCAGTTCCCATACCTTTACGAAAACCTGATTGGTGCAGTGGCAATACATTATTTTCCGTTACAAAGTCATTCAGTTGATGGTGAATAGCCTTCTCCAACACCTTAGACAAAAATGGCAATATACTAATTGGCCTCAAGTCTTTAAGATTAGTAGGAGTGTCGACTTTAGGTAGAGGAGTAATTAAAGCAGCACACCATAAACTAGGGACTGTACCGTTCAAAATAGATCTATTGATCAGACCAGTTATTATAGGCAAAGTTCGAGGAAGTGTCAAAAGTATCATGTCTCTGTTTATACCATCAATTCCGGTAGAATTACTCTTAATGGATAACATATGCTTGGCAATATCATTTTCACTAATTGTGGTCAAAGAAAAGGACGCATCTGTGATGTTCAAAGAAAGTTAATTCAGACAATGGCACATCAGCGGACCCAGGAATGTTCAAAAAGTGGTCATTTATTTCATTTGCATTGCTAAAATATTCATGGACGGAAATCTGCTTATTCTGGTTTATTAAAATTTTTTCTTTTACATTTTTCCAAAACAATTTAGGGTCTTTTTGTAGATTATTAATGTGATAATTGTAGTATGCACGCATTTCATTATATGTACTTGTTTCGGCAAATTTTTTTATTTCCTTATAATAGCCTTTTTTAATTTCTTTTTTATCCAAGTCCCTTTCTTTACGGTATGCATCATGTGTCTCCTCACGGAATTTAAATATTTTTTTTAACGTATCTGTTATCCAAGGGAGAGACTTACTATTAATGGTATTTTTTTTCAAAGGCGCATGTTTATCAAAGAGAGCCAAAATAAAAGAATTAAAAGCATGAACCATATGGTTCAGAGAGGGCTGCTGAAATATCGATTCCCAGTCAATATCATGTAAATCCCTGTTAAAATCACTCAAATCAATTTTATTCAACGGTCTGTATGTTACATTCTTAGGCGGAGGCCTGTTAAACTTTATGTTGAGACACACGTTGATCATCGCGTGACCAATGGAACCAGTGATATTAGTTACAGTGAGATCATTAACACGACAGTTTGTACAAACCAAATCAATGAGTGTTTCCGACTCGTCTGTAAAGTGTGTTGCCTGTGTCACCAACTGTTCAAGACACATATAGTTCAAAAAGAATTTGAGTTTTTTTACATTGCTATTGTCCTCGAACATGTTAATATTAAAGTCTCCCAATAAAACGAGATAATCACAGTTGGCGAAGCTACTTATCGAAGCAGTTAATGCATCAAGGAAAGTATCGACGTTTATCCAATTCGGTCTGTATGCCGTCCCTATAAACAAATTATAACCATTTATCTTCAAAGACAACCACATCTGTTCTATGGGAGCATCAGGAACCTTAACGAGACGAGCACGTATGCCACACTTGACATAGAAGGCAACCCCTCCCCCTCTCCCACCTCGCATCGAGGTTGGTCGCGGCGTGTTGCGCAGACGATAGCCGGGCGCAGCAGGCGCGCGCGCCTCCTCGCCCGTTCGTATCCACGACTCATTGATTGCAACTAAATCGGCATCAAACCTGTCCATAGCCATAAGAAAGTTATCATGTCCAGTCCCTAACGAACCAGCATTATAAAGTCCTAATTTTAGAAATTGCCTTTTAGGTCCCATTGAAACATAAAATACTGATACCGATTATTAGTAATTGAAAAAATAACATTTGATTGTTCAAACGTCTAGACAATAATATCAAGGTCACGCCTGTTGTAGTAGATAATGCATTGGAAAAAGAGAAATACCCATTTAAAATAATAATATATATTTGTCTAAATTGTACATAACATAAACATAACAATAACGCGAAATATAAAATAATAATAACCAAAATTAACAAAAAAACAATAAAAATATATTACAGTTACTTTTTCTTTGAAATAATATATAATTATGCTTGATTCTGCTATAAGTAGGAACATTAAAATATAAAATAAATAGTATATTGTTCAACAGTTCATAATTGCAACAACGATCTTTAAATTTGCATTGCAACCTACATATAATAAAATGACATAATGGTTTATTTGTTATGAATAATTGTGTTATTAATAAAAATATATAACTGTTTATTTTATATGTAATCACATTAAAATTATAAAATAATAGTACCTTATACGAGGTTTTATTACTTAAGCAGCTTAGAATTGAGCAGTAACAACGGTCTGTGTATTTACATTGCGACTAATAGGTGAAGAGACAAAAGAAAATAGTTACAACATCACACCCCGGCAGGCAATAAAACATAACTTTGCTACAACACCATATCACATAAAATAATTTAAGTATTCGTAATTTAGTTTTTTGAAACACACCCAGTACAATACATTTGCTTAATAAAAAAATTTTGACATGTAAAGCAGAAATTGTTGTGAAAAAAAGATATGAAAACAAATATTTGATAGGCATATGCACAAAAGTATATCGGTCACAAAATAGGTTTAAAATAGTTTCAAATAGAAGGAACACCAAAAACACGAATCAGATCACTCTCTGCACGTATACGACACGGAGGTGAGTCCATACCCGGATGCTGTCGTACATAAATTCTACCATGCTTGGTCCAGACAAATCGCCAGTTAAAACGCGCTTTTAATTCACGTGCTTTATAAAACAAGATACGATTATGACGAGTAAGTCGCTCGTTGACATAGAAACGTGTGGATGGGCCAGGCAAGCCCGTGCCTTCGGTAGTAACACCTCGACGAACTCGGGCCACAGAATACACATAGTACAACAGAAGCCGCATTTCGCAACATAATTTAATTAAATAACGACTCTTGCTGCGACTCAATAAGGCGCAATTCAGATCGCACACCGCTACAGCGGCTACAGTTATATTCACCTAGAAGTTTTCTCTCTTTCTATCGCGTAGCTCTCATCTCTTCTGACGCCGTTAGGGTTGTCGTCTTTTAAATGAACTGCGTAGCATTATATCATAAAAGGAAAGCGATTTTACGTACTATGGTTAAAGAAAATCTTACAATAATATTCGAACATTTCTATAATATTCAATAATCTAATTAGGTACCTACCTAGTTAGATAGGTAGGTACTTAGTTGTTTATCGTTACTTGTTCTATTTCGTTACCTATATAGTAAACAGTTCTTGTTTCTTGTGTCATACCTACAACACCTTTCACAAATTATGCTTTCTTACGAAATCAAATAATTTGTCAATAATAATTTATTACGTAGGTAAGTAAGTAGGTACACAAGACGGCACTTTAGACTATACATATAGGTACATGTTGACCTTGAGACCGCCTTTATGCCTTACGACCTACGTAGTAAAAGCTGTTTTTGCAGTTCAACTGTATGACCTGTAGTGTGAACCTACCTATTCTGTAAATAATTATTTCAATAAATAGTTGGGTGAAGATTGTTTACCAACAAGGACAGGTAGGTACCTACCTAAGAATAAACAGACTAGGTACTAAATACTAACTAAACACCTACCTATAAGTAGACAAGCATTCTTCTGATCTTTTGACGACCTCCGTGGTCGAGTGGTTCGCACGCCGGTTTTCTAGGCGTCACCATCTCTTGAGGTCCCGGGTTCGATCCCCGGCTGGGTCAATGTAGAAAATGAACTTTTCAATATTGTCTCAGGTCTGGGTGTGTGTCATACCACCGTTGTTTCTGATTTCCATAACACAAGTGCTATAGCTACTTACTTTGGGATTGGAGCAATGTATGTGATGTTGTCAAATATTTATTTATTATTATTTATTATTATCTGAATCTTTCGATGTCGTTTGTTTGGAAGTTTGAAAAACGTGAGGTTTGTTTGTATTCTTTTATTAGGGTTCCGTCGTCCGTACCCAAAGGGAAATAAACGGAACCCAATTTACCTTTGTTCGTCTCTCGGCAATGAAGAAAATAAAAAAAAATCATTTGTTTTTTACTCTGACACCCATCCACTGCACAATAATTACGTGGTTTCGACATTTCGACAAAGAAAATATACACTATGATTTCGAGGAGTAAGCGCGGGAAACGTGCGGTGCGAGCGCTCAGGCGGGCGTGCGGCGACCCTCTGCCAGATGTATCGTGGACGATACGCCGAACGGTAGGTGAATAACGCGTGGCCTTGAGCGAGTGATGGAGGCCTGCTCGGGCGGCCTGCAGCAGCTGGTCGCGCTGTGCACGGCGGGTCAGCGCCAGCACCAGTGGTCGGGGGCGCGAAGGCGATGCGTTCTCGGCGACCTCAGGAACACGGCCCACCCGCGTAGCGCTCACGATGTCGCCCTCTTCGACCGTCACTCCTATCTTCTTGGCCAGAATAACGACCGTGGACAAAGCGTTCTCACCCTTGTGCTCAGGAACACCAGTAAATTCTATCTCGTTTAAGAGAAGCTCCTGGTCGCGGTCGTTAAGTTCAGCTTTGAGCTGAGCTATGGTATTCGCAAAAGTATCATCACTGGGCCCCTGCGTGATACGGCGCTCAAGGTCATCGACACGGGCACTTACACTGCCAATTCGCTTGTCGCACTCACTCAATTTCAAGCCAAGATCACTCACAGCCACCCCCAGATCTCGTATATTATTGTTCATTGATTGCATTTCCTGTCTGAGCAACCGAATTTCGCTGACTAAAATTTGCAAGTCACAAGCAGACTCCAAGACTGGATTTCGTATTGCAGCGGCGACAGACCCGTCAGTAGACGAAAATGAAACATCCAAATAACCATTATTGGTTCTTATGTAGATCTAGAAATGTGGGAAAGTAAAAAATGAGAGATGCCGTTCCGAAAGGGTGCTTTTGGCGCGTAAAACTCGCAGCAAAATCGATTTTTGCTGCAAGTTTGCGAAAAGAAAAATACATAGATATGGATATGCTATAGGTACATTATAATATGCTACGATACGTACGCGCGTGCCTGCAAACAGAGAAGATTTGTCATTACGGGTTTTGACAATTGAAAATGTTTTTTCGATCGCTTCTGTCTGTGCCCTGCCCCCCTACAATGACTAGCTCTGTCTCTACTTATACAACATTACTTTGAGCTTGCTATAAGAGCTCAAGGCTACGTGAATAGTTAAGGTCTCAAAAGATGTATCTCGGCAAGGGCTACAAAAAGGTGCCTTATGGATATATCAATCCAAAGTCCATCTTCTTGGGGATGGAAAGATGTCGGAGGTAGATGGACTCTACGATGGTCCTAGGTTACTGCAATTTGGCCAGAATTAAGCATCCTTGACCATTGTGGATGTAAATCGAACTGTGACACAATGCATTGTGGTGTGCGAATGTAGAACAAAACGTAAGTAAAATAAGGATTCAGAAATGCTATTAAGCATCTTTTATGGTTATTATTATGATTTTTCATTGACATTTTATTTTCAGGGTTACCAGCATCATCCAGTTACCAGAAAATCAAGAATAGAGATCACTCGCCGAATTATACATATAGTTTCTCGAAATTGGTATACATAGAGATCATAAATAAAGCATATGTAAAGAAAAAATATCAATTATTGAGATTTTTTTCCTCTGCGAATTAAGGGATATACCGGCACCATGTAGTGTTTTCTTCAATAACTTTGGAACTATACAAGATATTGAAATGCGTTTTTTTTATTAAACGTGCAATTAAATGGATAATAATACAAATAAATAAAGTACCATATTCATAAATTGTTGTTATAAAATTAAATAAATACTTTAATTTTTTTGTTATTCAATAATGAAAGTTTTTTTGGTATTTTTTTTGGTATCATTATTTTCTGCCACTTTATTAATTTTTAATAGTAAAATTACTAATTGTCTGTCGATAGACACCTAAATCATCAAAATCGTATCATCCGTTCAGGTTTTAGAAATTTTTAAAGATTTAAAAAAAAATCTTGGTGTGAAAGTCGTTTATCCTCTGATGAAATCATTTACTTTGGTCCCTACTATCACTGTGCAAAACGGCTTGCTTCCATCACAAAATGCAGCTTTAGGCCAAAAAGTGACCATAATGTCAATGACTAATAAACTTGATATAAATATTTTTTAAGGAACTAATAGAGTACTAATTACTAACGATTGTTACATTCAAATCATCATAAAGTTTTTGGATTTTGTTCAATCGGGAATGTCTCCGCGGTTCTGACGTCAGAATTACGGTCCACTTTAAATTGGGTATAAGTTAATACACGTATAGGTACAAACGTTTTATGTAAAGGTACTGAAAGGTACTGATTGAGAATTAACTACATACATGAAGAATAAATAATGAAAAATATTAGAAAAAATCGGCTCACCCGTAGCAACTTAGACGGGATGACGTTGCTACGGGTGAGCCGATTTTTTTTCTAATATTTTTCATTATTTATTCATCTTAATATAAAAATAGCATCGTGAATGCAAAAATCTAAAAGTTTAACATGAAGAATATTCAAAATTATGACTTGATCCCGGCCGCGGTTTTGTCTGACATTCACAAATTGCTTCTCACAACACAACAAGGGTATAGTACTTTTCTCAAGAAATGTGAGGATAAAAATTTTAGTGAACGCACTAACTTACCGGTTTTTGTGCTGTTTTAGCAAATGAGCCCTCAAAGATGAGGGTCTTGTAAAATTTGCGTAGCATAATGGGCACTGGACCTGTAATTAAAAATATTTAACTATAGGGGCCGTCCGTTAACGTCTGCGTGGAAAGTTTTTTGCTATCCCTCGGGAACAATACTTTTTTCGGGATATAAAGTACCCTATGTCCTTCTCTGTACCCCTGACAATGTGTATGTGTTAGGCTCAAAGACCGGAATCGGTCTTTTTCTCTTTTTCTTTCTAATATAGGGAGATTACCTACATGTTCAGTCTGGCATCAGTCCATTTTATCAGTCTGGTACGATGATCGGGTTTGGAAAAAATCAAAGTCTACAGGCATGGACTGATGCCAGACTGACTGATCATGTAATCACTCTCTTATCCTGGTTGTTTTATGTAATGAAAAACGGGTACGTATCAGAATGTCTTAAGTTAGAATGTCTAAACTTAAAATGGCAAAGTTCAAAATGTCTAAAAGAAAATGTCAAACGGTCAGATAGTCCTAAATATCAGCAGCAAAACCGGCAGCTAAATTTTTTATAAAGCATTTCAGGCGAAGAAGCCCAAAGACACCTCCACAGACTCAATTAACCTCAAAGAAGGCGATTTGCTTTAAGTTCCAAACCAATTTAAATAAAACATTGTGAACTTAGTCTTAATAACCATTGATATTTTAACTTATTAATATTTTGATACGTTTGATACTTTGAATTTTGCTATTTTGAAGTTAGACATAATGATTTCAATGATTGAAAACCATTTGAATTTTTGACATTTTGAACTTTGCCATTTTAAGTTTAGACCATTCTAGTGTGGTGGAGTGGAGGGGAAGAGTGAGAGTACACTGAAAAAAAGAAATAACCAAACTAGTTTTGTTGCTTTAATTTTAAGCAAACTTTAGTCGTTAATAAATAAACTTTGACTAAATATACAAAACTAGTTTGTATGTGTGTTCCCAAAGGCAGTTGGGTTAATTTAGTATGTTAATAAATTACAAAACGTTTGGTTACTAGTAACTGAAACATCGTAGACCAATTGGTTTTTCTATAGCAACAAAACCGATTTCTAATTCATAACTTAACTAATTGTTTACTATTTATTAAAGCCTTTGATCCTAGTTTACAAAACGTGCACATTTAATAAATTACCAAACCTTTTTAGGCAGTAGAAAGCTTAATACATATGACATATGACTTTATTTATTATCTACAAAGATTTTACAGTTGATACCCTATTTATTTGACTAATATCAACCTTACTAAATGCTGTATTAATATAGTCAAACTTTAATTACAAATAATCTAACCATTTCAAAAATATCAATCAAACTTTGATCAAGTTGATTCCTGTTCGTCCAGCGAGTAGCGTCAACGGTCACCAGCGCGTGTTGGTCATCGTGAATATCGTGATCAGTGTGTTTATTTGGTGCCAGGAACAAGAAGTGCCTCGTGGTTACTTTAGTTTTACCCAATAGTGTTTCTACGCAACAGGTGCCTTATGGCTTTCGTAAAAAAATTGATTCGTACAGCGCCTGGCCGAATATTTCAGAACATGGACGACATCGCGGAGGCGGCAGAGTCAGACTTAGGCACAAAGCCGGCTGAGCCTGATATCATGGAAGATTATTTAAAGTCTCGGGGCCTAGACATGTACACTTCGAAATTTAAAGGTAATTTTTTTTTCAGCCCATACAAAAAATAAACTTAGAATAGCCCCGTCGTGGGCTGCCCCTTTAACGACACCCTGATCCTGATTGTTGGAATATCTAGACCTTCAAAATGGGTACCTAAATGTACTTAGTGTATCAGCATTTAATCATTATTTTTTAATTATGTTAACTATTTATATTCTAGAACATGGCATTGACTGTGAAACAATGTTAATGTTGACCGAGGACAACATTAAGGAACTGGTACCCAAGATTGGACACAGAACGAAACTGATGAAACAACAGCTATCAACAGTTAAAAATATGCTAAGAGATGCTTTTCCATCAGACAAGCAAAGTGATGTAAGTACAATGTTCTTCTTGGCGTGTGCTAGCTAACTCGTGTAGATTTAGCTGGTGTAGTAATTTTTTTCACGACGTCTGCCGCTACTCACGGGAAGGGTCCAAGCAAAGCTTACGTCCTCCCCAAAGTACAATTAATTCCTTTTTTGTTTTTTTTAAGTCTACATCTCGCTGATAAACAATAATCAATCCTATTTAATTTTATGAATTGTATCACTTAAAATAATTTGTTTTTTCAGTATCCCAATGATTGTTCAACATAGACATTTATAATTGGAGATTCTACTGTAGATGAAAATATAGAAAAGCAACCACAACAAAACCATACTTCAGAGGGTTTGGAGCTCCATAAACAGCTGGCTACAGAATGTGTATGTATAAATATTTTTTATAGGTATTTTAGTAAGGATGAATTTTTATTTGCTTAATGCCCATCTAATGAACACATATTTAGTGTATAATGCATAATAATATTATAGAAATACTGGCAAATTACAAATGAAGGGTACCTACATAAAATCTTGTTCAATTAAGGGTTTTTTATGACACTGAAAAGAAGTAGACTGGTCCATTGATGAGGAACTCTCTTCGATGACTTTGTTACTAATACTTCGTCAATAACATCCGTATCATTACTATGTGCTGAAGATCCTGTGTAACTAATACTTATGTTTGCTTACAGCTAGCGACGAGGTAATGGACGTAGCTGCTTTTATGGCCATTCCCCTTCTGATGACCACTGCGAATGTTTGTAAGAGAAAATAAAAAAATGGTCTCATAGTAAAAGCTATGGTTATAAGTATAAAAAAAACTATGTTTATCATAGTTTCATTTTTGTAAGTTTCATATGTTTGTATTTTTAATTTTGCTATTTCCATTCCTATTACCTATGTGAGATAAAAAATAAATAAGTGCAAAAGTAATGTATTATTTTATTTTAAATCAGTATTATTAGCCAAAATTATTAACCAAGTAATAAGTAACAAACCTAATTGAGTAATGGTATGGTTCATGAAGTATAACTTGTAGCTTTTATACAATTATTTTTTGTAACAGATGTAATTTAACTTGCAAATTATATCTACTACAAAAAAATAAGTATTTCAATGCTATAAGCTAGATTTCATGAACCATACCATTATTCAACTAGGTTTCTTATTTATTACTAAACACTTCCCTACCATTACTCAACTAATTTTGTTACTTATTACTAAACAGTTTGGTAACTACTAACACACCAAGATATCTTAATAACAACCACACTGTTCACATATCAGTAACAATAAAAAAGTAATCCGTTGACAAAGTGTTTTGTAGGCAATAAGGCACACCGTTAGGTTACCAGTAGATAAACAGTTTGTTAAATTGATACCAAATAACCTAACCTAACCTATTAACAACATATCAACTTGTTAATAACAGCCGCACAGTAAAGGCACTAGTAGGGCAAAGGTTGCTTAATAGATACAAAATCTAAAAGTACTTAACAAGAAAATGAAGTATTATACGTTCATAAACTGGTTGCTTAAAACAGTAAAACATTTAAATTAATTGCAACAAAATAACTTTAGCAACTAGTACGTCAACTCAAACAGCAAAACCTCGTTTTGTAGCTAGTATAACATAGTTTGCAAGTCACTTTTTTTGTGTAAATAGTAACCAAAGTTTTTGTAACTGTATACGAAACATTTCTTTCAGTGTAAGAGCACAGAATAAGTAATAGTACAAGTACAGACGCAGCACGCGGCAAAGTCATTTAAATAAAAACTCCGACTTTAGCTCCGACACAATAAAGTGCAATTCAGGTTGCGCAGTTCACCTAGTAGTTGCCTCTCTTTCTATCGCGTGCTCGTATAACGTTAAGGTACTCTTCTTTTAAATGAACTGTGTAGCATATATCATAATGTGAGGAACGACATCCGTACACAGCACAGTAATGTCGATTCCACATTGTTACTATTATAAAGAGACAATATCTACGCAGGCAGTAAGATGCCGCGCTCGTACGGCGGCGGGCGTGTGGCGGCCCTCTGCTCACTGACAACGGGACACCGCCGGCGGAACGGCTAATTGAGCGAGTGAAGGAGGCCTGGTGAGAGAGCGAATGAGAGTGCGAGTGAAAGTGAGAATTAGAGTGAGAGGGAAGGGGGAAAAGGGCGCTTGGCAGCTCGCTTGGTGAGGACCCGCCCAATCACGTTAAAACGATAGATCTTGTTTGAGGAAATTATAACATAGAGTAGGTACTAGTTATCCCGGTTAACGGTTTCCTAAGGATTTTCTCGAATATCCACGCGGACGAAGTCGCAAGCAGAATTTTCTTGAAAATAAATATCAACTACACTGGCCTGCAAAACTAAGTACTACAGAGGTCTATTTTCATACAAACGAGGTAACTTGAAGCTTTGGTTCTCCGCCCAGGATTAAGCGGGATGTGATCTGATGATGGCCATTCAGGGAGTGAATGGAGAAGATTCAGATCACCATATACACCCAATTGATCTGATCAGCATTCTAAGAGCTGTAAGGATTAGAGTTATCAGTTACAGCATTTCCATACATTTTAATGCTATTTTTGTGGTTTTTTTAAACATATCCAAACAGCTCTTAGAATGCTGATCAGATCAATTGGTTGTGTATGGGGATCTGAATCTTCTCCATTCACTCCTTGGATGGCTATCATCAGATCACACCACGTTTAATCCTGGGCGGAGAACCAATGCTTCAAAGTTACCTCGTTTGTATGAAAATAGACCTCTGTAGTACTTAGTTTTGCAGGTCAGTGTAGGTACCTTAAAAATAATGGTTGGGGTAAAGGACCCCGTACAAAATGTTCGAAAAAAGCCAATCGGTCGATTTGGCTAAATTTTGGGTAAATATACCCTGTAACAGGCTGATCAAAACTGCAAAAGTTGCAAAGTGAAATAATGACTAGTTTAGGAGATATAGCTTTTTCAATGTTGTAAGAAAAAATGTAAAACTAAAGAAACACATCACATTTACATGTTACTAATTTAATTGTTTTTAATTATTAGGTTTAACTGTACTATGTAGTATGTACTCGTATTAAAAACTGTTAGGGGCGTTCTCAGGGATGGATGCAATGGATACTTGACATTTCCTTCGTAACAGGCGAACCCCAAAACCACAAGATATAGGTACCAGTGGCGAAGGGTCCATACAAGCCGATTCCCATCGGCTTACCTTTTAGAAATCCCACCCCACTAATCCACTATGCAGATCACATCATTTTTGTAGACCGGCTTACCTTCGCCATAATTTCACCCCTCGCCACTGATAGGTACGTCATATAGGATTATCAGAACCTTCTTTCTGTATACTGTGTATGGGAACTACGCATATTAAAATAGCAGCCAAATACTCAAACAATTCTTAAAGGTAAGGCTACATGAACTTAAAAAAAGTTATCAGATTCGACAGAAACTTTATGAAATTGATAGCTTCCTTAAATTTAAGGAGACTAAATGCGAGTACATAGTATAGTTAAACCAAATAATTAAATTAGAAACATGAAAATGTGAAGTGTTTCTTTATTTTTACATTTTTTCTTACAACATTAAAAAAGCAATATCTCCTTAACTAGTCATTATTTCACCTTGCAACTTTACAGTTTTGATAAGCCTGTTACAGGGTATATTTTCTCAAAATTTTAGCCAAATTGACCGATTGGCTTTTTTCGAACATTTTGTACGGGGTCCTTTAATATTTAAATTATCATTTTAATAACAAAAAGAAATAAATACATAGGTAATCTTGTTTACTTTATTCTTTTAGAAAGAAGAAAGAAAGAAAATACATTTATTTTGAACAACACACAACGATACACAACATTACAAAGACAATCCAAATAACTAAACACATCAAAGCAAATAACAAAAACATTGCGCATCGTCGCGTGATGTCAAAACTGTACTCGGCTCAGTATAAGCAGCAGGCTAGGCCTGCTGCACTGATATTCTGCCGAGCACAGTAATGACATCAGGACCGAAAAACACAGATTTTTACACAAAAACAAATTAGACATTGAAAAAGAAAAATTGCGAAGCACAATGACTTGTACTGTTATTGTATTCTGTGACAGATCAGTGCAGTGTTAGTCTGTGGTGAAGCGCACACATACGCAAGTCGCAAACTGACATTGACTTGACATGACAGATTGTTGACAGTTCAGTCAGACTATTGTGGTTTTTTCGGCAAGGAATAATTTTACAATTACCTCCACACAATGGTTTTCATTTTAAAACATGGACAAATCAAAATGGACACGTGGTGGCCACGTCCTCAGCCGCCATTGATAATAATATTAATGCAAGCGTGGCAAGCAAAAAACAAAAAGAACAGAAGTACATGTAACAAAACAAACATAATAAATGAGAATAGGACATAAAACAATAAATCAACCTTATCTCGCACCTCGAAGTGTTCAAACAACTAAGCCTTCCAAAGCAAAGCATGAGTCACAGCCCAGTAAGTACCTATTTTTAATAAAGTAGCTGTGTTTTCAGTAAGTACTCCTTATATGCTTTACTAAAAGCTTTACGTGTTTCCAGTGTGTAAAGAGGGGGGGGCAAATTGTTCCAGCACTTCGAGGCCGAATATTTGAAAGACCCACGGAAAGCAGCAGTCTTGTGAGCAGGCATCAGAATCATGTAAGAAGCTGCTCTGGTCATGTAGGTATGGTTATCCCTTGCCCACTTAAGTTTACTAAACAGATATTCAGGAGTTTTAGTATGAACAATATCGAATAGTAAGCTGGCATAATGCAGTTCTCTACGAGAGTTTATCTTGAGCAAACGAGAGTTGTTGAGAAAAGGAGTAACATGTGCTCTCGGAGGAACAGAAAAACAGAAGCGTGCACACGCATTTTGTACTCGTTGTAGTAGTTGCTTAGTTCTTGATAGTAGACAGGGGCCAAAGACTGTATCAGCATAGTTATGCTTTGATAGTACTAAGGACTCGCATAATCTGATCCTGAGATCCTCCGAGAGAAAAGGGCGATACCTATAGAGGACCTTGAGTCGGTAGAAACAGTTACGGACAACTTATATTGTAGGTATAAAATTGATGAATGACGAACAAAAAATGTAAAATAAATATATTTCTGCTACCAAAACGATACTTTAAGACTTATGTTTAAGTATTTTTAAGCTAAGCAATTTTTCTTCAAGACACTTTTATGTTTGATCAAAATTATAGTAGGTATACCTACAATGAAAAGTTGAATGATCCATTTGCATCTTTTGTTTCAAAAAGTAAAATAATATAAGGGAAAAGTGGATTTTTTTTGGAAATAGATGCCGAACTACTGACATTATACTTCAGATTCATCCGAAGATATTAGTATATTAACAAATGTAGTATCGCTTGCATGTATCACCACTTAGCACGTTATTTTAAAGCAATAACCTAAAAAACCTAAAAAGAGAAGGTTTTTGACTTAAAATTGACAGATATTTTGACATTTCCGGTCCGAGCTCTCCTCGTCACTACTAGACGCCAACCACTTCATTCGTTTTTCGTGCTTCGCCACGGACGCACGTATACAGTCTCAAAGTGAGACTTCTTTAAAATTATATTTTTACAGTGAAAATTAAACTATACTTAAAATGCTTCGTGAAAAAAGGAAAAAAATTTTCAAGACGGAAGAGGACAAGAAGAAGAAGTCAAGACGAAGGTACACTATTAAATGCCGTTCATTTGGTTAAACAGCATAATTGTCTGCTTACCTTTATGATGGCGTAACTGCCACACTGGTCTTTTACCTTATTTTAATTTTTATCTGATGCGAACTTACCATACTGGGTACTTTCTGTCAGTTTATGTATTTGTCTGATGCGAATTTACCATACTGGGTACTTTCTGTCAGTTTATTTATTTGTTTGATGCGAATTTACCATACTGGGTACTTTCTGTCAAGGTATTGTGTCTCAAAAGACATCAACTAAATATCTATTGCACTCGAGATAGTCATACTGGACTATTTCACCGCATAGATAGGTCAGACAATGCAACTACACTAACTAAACCAACTCAAAGTGCCGCTGAAGACGCGACATTGTAAAAAGCAGACTACCCTCAAAGGTTGCCACGTTTAAACCGCTGCCGAGCACCGATCGGGTGACTCCGCCGTCCGCTGGATCCACCTTCCAGGCAGGCGACCGCCGTGCTGGAGCTGCAACAGCAGCCCTGACAACAGCGTTGCTCATCAGGTATGAGTTTTGATATCATGTTATCATGATATTCTTAGTGTTGAGTTGAGTTAACACCAACGGTGTAATAGAATACCATCGGTACTAAGATAATTTAAAACTGACAGAACTAGCTATAAATGCTAAAACTTAAGAACTTAATGGAACCAAATATTGAGTTATACAGCAACTAGCTAATACCTGATACTTCAAACCTTTTATGTGAAATAGCTTAGCCGCTGAAATAGCTAGCTGCTGGCATGCTGATAGAAATTTCAATGAAAAATGGAATAACAGAATCCATACATTTTATTCATATTCATCCATAATGTTTGTTGGTCATTATATTATTATATTATATTACTTAGAAAAAAAAAACATTTGCCTAAACTAGGAAACCTTGTATTTCAGGCGGGTAGACCTAACATGTTGAGAAACTTGTTAATCACTAACTATTTAGTATGGTTCTACTAGCTATGCCCTTGTACAAAATTATCTCTATTACTTTTCAAATTTAATTTGTGTGAATTTGTACAAAATAATGTTTCTGATGTGAAACAATATACAAGTTACAATATACAAGCTACAAGTACCAGTTATGTTTAATGTATAGTATTATGTAATCTGTGGTTTAAGGCAGCTTTCCAATACAAAACTATAAACACCTTTTGTGTGACAGTATTTCACATTTTTTACATTATGTGGGGCATTACGACGTTCGGTTATACCGTACACGGTCAACTATAGTGTAGCTAGGGCTGTTTGCTTAAAAGACCACCGACAGTTCAGTCGAATATGAATGATCGATTAGCCACAGGCCTGATGCGAACGATCGAAAAAACTGTAAGTAAATCGGGCGCAGTACTCAATAAAACATTTTTAAAATTGATTTATATATTTATTTGCCTTAAAAACGACAAACAAAAGACATAGGTAGGTGTGCCACATCACCACATGCTTCATTTCTGACGGCAAACAAACAGTGGGGCACGGCGAGGAGGCCCCATCAGCGATTTGTTTCGTCAGGAAGGCCGATTTACACATAGCAGACTCGCAGACGGGCGTTACGGCCCATCCAAATAGTTGCCGATGATGCATTCATCGATGTTTGCCTTCGATCATCGTACGTGGGGTAAGGACACTCATTAGGATAATGTATTCATGAGGGTGCATGCTGGTGTGGCATTTGTCTGTACTCAGCGAATACAGGCAGTGGTCGGCAACTACAGGTGCAAAGGTCCACTCAATCGCTGGCGCCGGTAATCTTCTATGTATGGAAGTACCATTTAGCCGGCTAGCAGGGTACCTAGATTATTATTTCATTTTTTTTTCTTTGGCAGACTATATGAGTGTTATCTCTTTAATGATTCACTTTTGTAACATCTCCCGAGATACATTATAGTTTACCATTAATATGACTTAAATTCGGGCAGAATACATAACAGTTATATTAAATTACATATGAATAATAGTTTTGTTACATTTTGTTGAAGGTTCAATAGAAAGTGATCTCTGTTCAAAAAAAAACAGGTTGTCATATCAGATTTAGTTAATAGCTGTTTAAAAGTTAACTTAGCTTTTAGAAAAAAAATTCGTACTTAAGTAAAACTATAAGCACCTAAAAATAATAATATCACAATTAAAAAACGCTTATTGTTTTTTTTAAAAAAAATTTTTGGACATTGTAGTGCCCACATTTTTATTACAAAACTACCGCCGCTGCCTGGCTATGATGTTTTTTAAACAGCATGATTTCCCTGTTATTGGATGATATTTACTATAATATACTATATATAAGGGTCTCAAAACCTATATATATTTTTTTTTAATTGAAGTTCATCCTTTTTATATTCATTTTTTTTTATATATACAGCTACCGTCGCAACTTTCCATTCTATTACAAATGTAATGGCAATTATGGTCTTCACAAGACAAACGTTCACATAACTGCAAAAAACACTTATTTTATTACCTTTTTTTATGAATTGATTAAACTGGTAGATACCGGTATGTCATTATATTATTTTACTTAGTTGAATATCATCGATACTCAGTGTCCGGACACGAAAGTTGCGGCGGCCGAGCGGTGGCGGGGCGGCGCGGCAGCGGAGCGGCGGCGGGGCGGGGCGATGAGAACGTGGGCACGAAACTTAGCGGTCGGTCAGCCGCGCTAGTAGTGTTGTGACAGATGGGCTAAATACCATTAAGGGCCCGTGGACCTACCGATTTGACCTACTGGTAGGACCACGGTATACCACTAAAGTAACTTCTTATTTTTTTTTATTTCTATTGATGTGTCAAATGTGATGTTGCTATGGAAACAATTTCTTGTTAAATCAATACCGAAAAATATTCAAAGCACGAAATATATCCTATGTCTAAAAATTTTATTTAGTTCGAAAAAATGGTCTAAGTATAGGCGTTAACTAGTTTCAAAACCGGATTCTTTGCTCATCTTGTGTTTTTTAAATGATGTCCAAGATGCCGACATCCATACTGAATAAATAGGTACTACCTAGTAATCAAACAGACACTATTATATTATTCAACACAACACTACTGTAATCGCGGGCTACCAAATCCAACTAGTTTGTTCATTTGTTTTCGTCGCTCTCCTCCCGCCCGTGCATCGCTCGTCGCCCCGCTCTGCCACCGCCCGTTTCGTGCGCGTCTCCATACTGTGCCATACTGTTGAATGCATCGCCGCCGCTCCGCTGTCGCGCCGCCCCGCTGCCGCTCCGCCGTCGCAGTTTTCGTGCCCGGACACTTATACCGAATTAGAGACGTTTCTTTTGTGCCTTTAAACAATGGGGTAGACTAGGGGACACTAGTGATCATATCAGGAATCACAAATTGTAAAATAATAATTGCATATCAATTATCTAGAACAGGCAGCTTATGATATTTTCATTGCCATTTTTCTAATTGCATTCAGTGCGGGGTGTTAAGTATTTTAGATGTTATTATTTTGATGCTAAACAGAAATTATTCAATTCATTAAAATATCAAAAACTAATCACCAGTTTTGTTTTGTTTTGTTTTTCAGATCGAGAGTGAGTAAATTCGAATGCAAGTCGAATTAGGCAGTAGAAATCAAATGAAGTAGACTTTTTTCTATTTCTAGCATTTTTAGCCCAAAAACATTTTATTTTATAATTTGAGACTTTAGCATTCACAATGCTATTTTGGTTTAGTATTGTAGAAAGACTATTATGACACTAAGCTACCTACTATTTTATTTCTGTTCCACCAGTTTCATAAACTAGAGGTGATAACGATTGTGCCATTCTGATCGTCACAATTTTGAGCCTTAGTTTGGTACCTCTTATTCACATGTAAGGTACTTCTTCGTATCTTTTATTCTAATATAAAGTATTTACATCCTATAACTTTCAATTTCAGGGACGGAAATTAAACGCACAAATAAATTGGTTTTCACAACATTATCAAGGTGGTATGATTTTACAGGTATATTATTTATGTTATTATTGAAGCTGCTGTCTACTAATACTATCAGGAAGAACAGAGTTTGGTAACGGTTCGATTATTTAACAAATAATAATATAGACAGAATAAACACATTTTCCTTTACAGAAGTGTATATTATACAATTTAAATATCAGTATTAGATAATATTGCGTTCATTATTGAATAGACAAAATTGAACTAATCTCAAGTTTGGTAAATAATTTAACTACCTACGCCTTTGCGTAGACTCCATTATTCAAATACAATGGATATATTAGATTACTTAAAACTTTATTTAAATATTTTTTCAAATTGGAAAACTTTAAATATTTTCCACTTTTGTTCTTTTTTTTTCAACTTTTTTATCTTAAAAATTTAACTTTGATTACCTTGCCTATTGCACAAAGAATGCAAACAAGACAAAAAAAAATCAAGATTGTATTAGTATACACATTTATATTAAGTATAATAAACAGTTCATAATCACTTCTTATTTAGAAAGAAATTAAATTCCTATATGTATTGTAAATAATAGATTGCTGAAATAAAACATTTAATGATAGTGGAGTAGACTCGTGTCCAACCAGTTTTAACACTCGACGTACGCCAATACCTTTATAGCCCTAACAAAAAACGATATTATAGATGTTCCAGGTAACACGGCGGCATGGTTAATTACTCCACTATAATAGCAAAATATTAAAACATAATAATATCATCAATAATCAAACTGAGTTTTCCAAACCAACCTTGCATATATTTTTTTTTGTACCAACCATCTGTAGGTACCGTTTTTAGTAGTAATCAAGTCAAACGTTCAGAATTATGTTAAATGACTTTCTTTTCTTTTTTAAAAGACTAATACGCAAGAAATGATATTTCCATTTTCTTATTATAATGCTTTAAACATCTACACTTGTTAATATACTAATATCTTCGGATGAATCTGAAGTATAATTAATGATTAAACGAACTTACCTGTAAGTGAAGTTCTATCATAATTATACGAAGGATTCATCCGAAGATATTAGTATAGAATCCCACCCTCCCTTCTCATTATTGTAAATTACAATAACTATCTACCCACTGAAGAAAATGAGGAAATATCATAAGATTTGGACTTTCAACTAAATGAAGTGGTTGGCGTCTAGTAGTGACGAGGAGAGCTCGGACCGGAAATGTCAAAATATCTGTCAATTTTAAGTCAAAAACCTTCTCTTTTTAGGTTTTTTAGGTTATTGCTTTAAAATAACGTGCTAAGTGGTGATACATGCAAGCGATACTACATTTGTTAATATACTAATATCTTCGGATGAATCCTTCGTATAATTATGATAGAACTTCACTTACAGGTAAGTTCGTTTAATCATTAATTATAACCGCTTCAAATGTAGGTATAACTTTGAGTTATTTTTTGTAACATCTTTATTTATAATAAAATATTAATGAAAATAAAAAAAACGAAACAAATATCACCAAAAATAAATATGTACAAAGTGTTTGGTAAAAGCCTTATAAAGCCGAATATGGTAGATAGGGACCATCAAATTGAACAACTTCTATGGGACCAACTCTGAAATCGCGAAAAAAAAATCTGCTGTTTCATACAAAAATTAATAACGAAAATAGCAAAATGTATGGAACAGCTGATTTTTTTTTCGCGATTTCAAAGTTGGTCCCATAGTAAAGGTTGTTAAGTTTGATGGACCCTATTTACCATATTCGGCTTTAGAAGGCTTTCATGGGCACACAAACCCTAGTGATTTTGCTAGTGAGTAAATGTATAATAGAATCTGTATGTAATATATCTTGAACAATAATTAAATAAATAAAATAAAAACTACTTACGTACAATCTTAGAATAATTACACCTAGAAGCCGTGTCCTTGTATGCAAACTGAGGCAACTTATACTGATCCAAAATGGCTCAGTTCTCAGATTTATATCCTTCATACGTTACCTAATCGTAACTAAAATCCAATAATATAATAATTAATCTCTTTAAGGTAGGGAAATTGAAACTGTTTTGTACTTATTAGGCATGATTATTTAATAATGGACAATAAAAATCTGAAAACGGCGCCATTTTGGCCTTTTTTGTTGCCTCACTCTTGACAGCGCGCTTTGTAGGGAATTATCGTTTTAGGTGTAATTATTCTAAGCGTACAATTTACAAGAGCTGCATCTCCACCGCCGCTGTCAGCTGCTGCATCTCCACCGCCGCTGTCAGCTGCTGCAACCGAACGCAGTGTTGCCAGTGGCCGATAGTCAAAAGTAACACAAGACAGCTCAAAAAGTAACATTTTCAGGAAAAAGTAACATTTTCTTATTTTATGTAGAAATCGACTCTACTATATTAGGGCACTTTAATGCGATTATTGATAGCACACACAAGATGACACTTTAATGCGATTATTGATAGCACACACAAGTCGACCACAAACAAACTAATCAGAGTTGTTGGATTTTTTGTTGTCGAGTGCCGTAAATAGTCCTTTCTGCGCCCTGTGCGAGCTTCTATAACTGCGCCCTTAGGTTTTTTTTAGATATTATTGGGTACCCTACAATTTTGTGGAGAGCCAGGTGTAGTATTTTTGGGCCATAATAAATGCCCAAAAGGTAGTCAGGGGTGGCCCGAGGCAAGTCTATAGTATAGAAATCGGCCACGCAGCGCGATTTTTAGTCAGTTGCTTGTTATTAGTAAATAAATTTTTGGTCAGTTTCATCCAGTGGCGTGCCTAGGCCTACAGAGTATAGCAAGCCCAAACCCTCAAATCAAGCAAATTTTTACCAGCTCAATACAAAAAAAAAACAATGCATCTCACAGTCTCTCTTTACCAATTTAAAAAAAATATCGATGCGACACCGCCCAGCGCCATCTAGACTAATTAATAGATAAGTCGCAAAAAAGCACCAAAAGCACAACCCTTAAGCATACATAATTATTCATAAATTAGTTCGACACAAAATGTTAGATGTAGTGACTTTATCGATTATTGTGTAATCAAAACTAAAGGAGAATGGCAAACTGGGAACCATTTTCCAAATTCATAAATACTGAGCGTGCCCAATTCGGACCTTATGAGATTTAAAGGTCATAATTTGGTGGTTACTTTTCAATTTAAAGTATTCGTAAAGAAGGAGGCAACATTTAGAAAAACATGACAGTAATATTCTTCTTAGCTAGAAACAAAACGCAATTGATCTGAAACAAAACGCTTTTGTGAGGATTGGTTTATTATTGTTATATTGGCCCCTCTAGAAAAAAAGACAGGGAACCAATCACGTCACGTAAATATATATATCCAGGACAGCCAACATGACAGCAGTCTAAGAACGGCAATGTTATTAAGGCTATATTCCGAATCACGATAAAATCGATGTCAGCGCTCACGTTATCTGTCAAACCCATACAAAATCACAGACTCGGAACGTATTTTAGTGCGCTGTCAAGGTCCAAACAAATTATCGGACGCGGCTTATGGACGCGGCTTACTGCCGCGGCTGATAAGTGTGCACAATCTAATAACATCCTGCGTTCCAGATAGCTATCGGACGTCCGATGACGTCATATTAGTCTATGGTTACGTCCGCGACCTACTACATCCGATAGTTTGCACACCTCAGATCAGCCGCGGCAGTAAGCCGCGTCCGATAATTTGTTTGGACCTTCATCGATTTTAGTGTGATTGGGAATGCAGCCCATGTTGGTTTGCCTACTAGGTGCTGTTTTGAGGTTATGTTTTAAAATCAACTTTTTATCCCCAGCTTTAAAGTGTATCTTACGATTACATAATTAGTTAGGCTTTAATAGAGGATTAAAGTCATGCTATTTACTTCTTGGCACGCTAAGCCTTTATGTGGTTCTGAAAATATATGGGCACCTGCCATTCTCCTTTCTCGCAAAACTAACCTTACTTGTTTATTTATATAAGAAGAACCAACAATATAAACGAGTCCACGACGAAATTAGGTACGTACGATACATTGAAGAATTGTATTTCTTTGCAAAATACTGAAATGAAGGACTTACTCGTATTTTTTTATTACCAGACTGCAAGTGCAAGGCAAGGGTTATTTTGTATTTCTCTTGGATCGATTCAGCTCGTGGACACTTTTACAGATCGATCATCACACAGTGAATAAACATTTTAATCCGTCACAAAAAAACATTATTAATCATTAGACTGAAATTTAGACACATTTTTAACACAAAAACGCTAATAAAGGCAAAACACTTGTTGTTTCAAAACAGCTGTCGTCACAGATTGAAACAACTTCACACTGCTCAGCGCGTACGTGCAGTCTAGCTAACTGTGTCAAATTCATAGGCATGCCTGCTTCGCTTGGCATTTAGTAGTTCTCATAGAATCTATAGATACGTACAGCAGTATGTATGTGATGCGGTAGAACTTTTGTTGGTGTAGAAGAGAGCGGATATATACAGATCGCAAAGCCCGGTTCCAAGCCAACGAGTGCGAGGGAGATCAATGCATTGTAGAGGGTTTATTGACGAAAGTAATGCAGTTTAGCGACTTGTCTATCGATCAGTTGTTGTAAAAATTGAATTTGTGGTTATTGATTATTGAAAATTAACATTCGTTAATAATATTGTGTTGTTGTAATTAATTACGATTCATTAGTAGTGTTAGCAAGTTATTGTTAGGGCAAGCCCGGCTTTTCAGCTTGTATGGAGGTACCGCCACTGGTTTCATCCAGATAACCTTGTAATTTTGCTTGTTTAAAGTAAATAAAACGGCCGCGCAGCGCGATTTTTGGTCAGTTTCATTCACTAATCTTGTAATATAGCTTGTTTATAGTAAATAAAACGGTCACGCAGCGCGATTTTTAGTCAGTTTCATAATTTCATTCAGTCAAGGTGATAAAGTAATGCACAAGGAACTTGGTGTTGGTGGACCAATTATTATCTAACATTTTGGAAGAAAAATCTTTTTTCTTCAATTTCACTAGACGTTTTTGGTGATACTGGCATGTACGTATGTGTTGGAACGTGCACTAGGGGTGCAGGACTTATCAGGAGCAAACCGAACAAATAATTATACCTAGTCTGGCCATTCTTGCGCCCCCCAGAGTCTATGCCTTGTGCCTGGGCACCGCTAGTACCGCCTCATTTACGGCACTGCGGCAACCACTTCACAAAACTCCCTATTCTGCTTCAAACTTTCGGTTGGTTGAAGATTATTTAAAAAAAGTTTTGTCTTCAATCGAAGTTCGTGCTATTGCTATGTTCCTCATTCTTCAAGTGTGAAAAGGAAAAAGAAAATAAACGTCTGATGACAAGACGGCCCAAAATAAGTGTGTGTGCCAACACGAACGAAAACTTCCTTTGATGTGTTCTGTCTCATGATTATTTTTTGTTTGCTGGAAAATATTTGAGTATTTTTGATTAAGTTTCAAAAGTAACGTAAAAGTAACATTTTGAGTCGTGTAACATGGAGGTAACATGAGAGGGTCAAAAGTAACACAAAATGTTACAAAAGTAACATTCTGGCAACACTGACCGAACGTGACTCGGAAAGCATCCCATCTGTTCGAAAGAAAATTAAAATAAGTATACGTTTAACTGTAACGTAATCTCAGATAAAGAGGATGTAATAAAAATAAATATTTTATATTCTTACTTTATAAAACAAATACCGGTAATTTTAATAAAAACTAATTAGGTACTACTTTTTTTTTGATTTGTTAATATTCATTGACGACCTATTGTCATTTCAACTCTGACAGTTGTCATGTGGTTGTCTTCTTCTTTTTCTTCTTTTTTGTTTTGGCAATCTACTTTCCTCTTGCCAGTGTCAAGTGTTGAATAGTTCAGTCAAGAAGCTTATACCTCCTTGAGTTCAGTGATAGATGCTCTAAGGCACTCTAAGGTAGATTGTTTCAGTTTACATTAGAATGTGGGTGCATCGCATTCCAATGCTGCTTGGAGCATTTGGAACCAAGTATATCAAGGCAGTTCACTCATAAGATCAGCCGAGGGATTTTTAAAAAGACGTAGACCAGTTAAGAAAAGTACGTAGATTTTGTAAAAATTGCATGTGAAAAGTTCGTAGATCTACGTACTTTTTTTAAGGAAATAAAGGGTGAATAAAACGAGGGTTTTGTTAAGAATTTTCATGAAATTTATTGATTTTCATCATTATTTTCAGGCAAATTATATTTATATATACGGCCGCCTGTACATGGGTTGATAAGTATATGTATCAACCCATGTACAGGCGGCCGCATGTACATATGGCCGCTGTCTGTTATATTTTATTTATGTATTTCTTATTTTTATATGGTAACAAAAAGCAAATTTCTTTAATAAATGTATTATTAATTGTTTTTATTCAATATTTTGTGAATTATTGAATCAGAGTAGGTACTAAATATAATGAAAAATATTCTTGTTTATAATGATTGTGACTGATAAAGAAGTGTAAAAATAAAATGTATTTGATAAATTCAGTGTTACAATGAGTCGAACAAATATCAAGGTCGCGAATAATAATTAACATGGTGAAAAAATAGCACAGTTAAGTGTCATGAGGCGTTTAGTGTGAAACAAAAAATTTACTCTTTTTCATTAAAGAAAAGGAAATATATGCTCATTTAGCCTAATGAGATAAGTTAATAGAAAATACGTAGATTCTGGGACTGAAGTTCGTAGATTTGCAGGAAACATCTATAACCAAACAATCACTGCCTTTATCGGTTTTAAATAAGTTAATTTCACTCATCTTAGTTTACGAAACCAACGAAGGCAAACAATAAAACCAGTGCAAAAATACTACTTTCAACGAGGGTAGTTAGAAATACATCTTGATGTGCGTGCCTTTTCTTTAGGTTTTCGACGGCATGGTTAATCTATACCACGACCTTTAGATGTCAAGACATTCATTGTGTTAACCATTCGATGCAGTGATGGTTCGACATCGAAACATTCGCTGCCGCAACATTCGATGTGGCGTACCATATCATCGCTTTGAAGAGCAGGCCGCACCGTCCGTCCGTCGCGGCGTTCGATATATCAAGTGTGGAACCCAAATAAAACACTTTTTAACGGATACTAGCGCGGTTTTATTGAAAGTACTTTGGTAATTAGTTGGTATTTGGTTTGATTTTTTTATTTTCCCGACGTTTTGGCACCTTTGCAGCTGCCGTGGCCACGGGGGACTGAAGCTACTCGTGAGCCTACCCTCAAACGATGATTTTTTTAAGCTTGTCAGAAATTAATATTTAACAAAGATTTTTTATTTAATTGGTTTAAGTTAATTTATAATTTAATTTTGTGAATTGATTAATGATTAAACGAACTTACCTGTAAGTGAAGTTCTATCATAATTATACGAAGGATTCGTCCGAAGATATTAGTATATTAACACATGTAGTACCGCTTGCGTACGTATCACCACTTAGCACGTTATTTTAAAGTAATCACCTAAAAAACCTAAAAAGAAAAGGTTTTCGACTTAAAATTGACATATATTTTGACATTTCCGGTCCAAGTTTGCCCCGTCACTACTACACGCCAACCACTTCATTTCGTTTAAAGTCCAAATCCTATGATATTTCCTCATTTTCTTCAGTGGGTAAACAGTTATTGTAATTTACAATAATGTGTAGGGAGGGTGGGACTCTATACTAATATCTTCGGACGAATCCTTCGTATAATTATGATAGAACTTCACTTACAGGTAAGTTCGTTTAATCATTAATTATACTTCAGATTCGTCCTCGATATTAGTATATTAACACATGTAGATGTTTAAAGCATTATAATAAGAAAATGGAAATATAATTTCTTGCGTATTAGACTTTTAAATAAAAAAGAAAATACTACCATTTAACATAATTCTGAACGTTTCACATGATTACATGTACTAAAAACGGTACCTATATAGATGGCTGGTACAATATATATTTAAAAATATATAGGGTTGATTTAGAAAACTCAGTTTGATTATCGATGATAATATGTTTTAATATTTTGCAAATATAGTGGAGTCATTGACTATCTCGCCGTGTTACCCGGAACATCTATAGTAACATTTTTTGTTAGGGCTATAAAGGTATCGGCGTACGTCGAGTGCTAAAACTGGTTGGACGCGAGTCTAATCCATTATCATTAAATGTTTCATTTCAGCAATCTATTACTTACATTACATATAGAATTTAATTTCTTTCTAAATAAAAAATTATTATGAACTGTTCATTATACTTAATATAAATATGTATAATACATTCTTCAATATTTTTTTTTGTTGTTGTTGTATAGTTTGCATTCTTTGTGCAATAGACAAGGTAATCAAAGTTAAACTTTTAAGATAAAAAAGTAGAAAAAATAATAAAATAGGAAAATATTTAATAAAATGTATTAAGTAATCTAAGATATCCATTGTATTTAAACAATAAAGTCTACGCAATTGAGATAAGCTCAATTTTGTCCATTCAATAATAAACGCAATATTATGTAATACTGAAAATTGTGTTATACACTTTTGTAAAAAAAAAAGTGTGTTTAATCTGTCTATATTATTATTTGTTAAATAATCAAACCATTTCTGTTACCAAACTCTATACTTCCTGGTAGTGCATTGGGCTGGAATCCCAAGGGTGCGGGTTCGAATCCCGTCTGAGTTGCTACGGGCTAGTCGATTTTTTCTAATATTTTTTCATTATTTATTCATCTTAATATAAAAATAGCATTGTGAATGCAAAAATCTAAAAGTTTAAAATCTATACTTCCTGATAGTATCAACAGACAGCAGCTTCAATAATATCATAAATAATATACCTGTAAAATAAACCACCTTGATAATGTTGTGAAAACCAATTTATTAGTGCGATTAATTTCCGTCCCTGAAAGTAAAAGTTATAGGATGTTAATACTTTATATTAGAATAAGATATACGAAGAAGTAGCTTACATGTGAATAAGAGTTACCCAACCAAGGCTCAAGATTGTGACGATCATGAAGGCACAATCGTTATACCTCTAGTTTCAGAAACTGGTAGAATAGAAATAAAATAATAGGTAGCTTAGTTTCAGAATAGTCTTTGTACAATACTAAACCAAAAAAGCATTGTAAAACCAAAAAAGCTAAACCAAAAAACCAAAAGCAGTGTGAATGCTAAAATCACAAATAAGAAAATAAATGTATTTGGAGTCTATTTTGTAATATATTTGTAATATAATAATGTATTTGGATTCTATTTGAAATCTACTACATTTTATTTCCACTGCTTAATTCGACTTGCATTGCATTCGAATTTACTCAATCTCAATCTGGAATAAAAACCAAAACTGGTGATTAGTTTTTGAATTTATGAATTGAATAATTTCTATTTAGCATCAGAATAATAATATCTAGAATACTTAACACCTCGCACTGAATACAATAAGAAAAATTGCAATGAAAGCATAATGAGCTGCATGTTCTAGATAATTGATATGCAAATATTTTGCAATGTGTGATTCCTGATGTGACCACTAGTGTCTCCTAGTCCACCCCATTGTTAAAAGGCCCAAAAGAAAATATGTCTACAATTATGTCGTCTCTAATTAGACTTACACTGAATTTCTTTTAAGTATCGATGACATTCAACTAAGTGATTTTTGCAGTTTTGTGAACGTTTGTCTTGTAAAGACCATAATTGCTAGTACATCTGTAATATAATGGAAAATTGCGACGGTAGATGTATAAAAAAAAATGTATATAAAAAGATGAACTTCATTCTTTAAAAAATGTTCTGAGACCCTTATAAATAGTAAATACTGTCCAATAACAGGGAAATAATGCTGTTTAAAAAACGTTATAGCCGGCGGCGGTAATTTTGTAATAAAAATATGGGCACCACAATGCCCAAGAATTAATATTTTAGATTCGTATATTTCTATCACTTTCCTTATCAATATTAAAACCTTAAAGGTGATGGGATGTCTAGACTGTGATTTTAAAAACAAAAAGCATTTTTATAATTGTTATATAATCATTTTTACGTACTGTAACTGTTATGCATTCTGCTCGAATTTTAGTCATGTTAATGGTAGACTATAATATCTCTGGAGAGTGTACAAAGTGAATCATTATTATATTATATTATAGAAAAAATAAACTAATAATCTAGGTGACCTGCGTAGTGCGGCTAGATGGTACTTCCACACATAGACGATTACTGGCGCAAACGATTGAGTGGACCTTTGCGTCTGTAGTTGGTGACCATTGCCTGTATTCGCTGAATACATACAAATGCCATACCAGCACGCAGCCTCACTTACATTATCCTAATGAGTGTCCTTACCCCACGTACGATGATCGAAGGCGAAAATTGATGATACATCATCGGCAACTATTTGGATGGGCCGTAATGCCCGTCTGCGAGTCTGCTGTGTCTGACGAAACAAATCACTGATGGGGCTTCCTCGCCGCGTCTTGCTGTTCGTTTGCCGTCGGAGATGAAGCATGTGGCATACCTGCCTACGTCTTTTGTTTGTCGTTTTTAAGGGAAATAAATATATAAATCAGTTTTAAAAATGTTTTATTGAGTACTGCGCCTGATTTACTTACAGTTTTTCGTTGATGCATATCGTTCACATCAGGCCTGTAGCCAATGCATCATTCATATTTGACTGAACTGTCAGTGGCTTTTTAAGTGATCAGTCTCAGGTACACTGGATGTTGATCGTGTACGGTATAATTAAACGTCGTAATGCCCGACATAATGTAAAAAATGCGAAATACTGTCACAAAAAAGGTGTATAGTTTTGTATTGGAAAGCTGCCTAAAACTTTACTTATACTTGTAGCTAATATTTTTTTTTTTTTTTTACATCAGAAACATTATTTTGTACACACTCACACAAATTAAATTTGAAAAGTAATGGAGATAATTTGTACAAGGGCATAGCTTAGAAAGAAACATACTAAATAGTTAGTGATTAACAAGTTCTTCAACATGTTAGGTCTACCCGCCTGAAATACAAGGTTTCCTAGTGAAGGCATATAATTAAATTTTTTACTGTATACCAACAAACATAAATTGCATATATGATTTACTAGCGGCCACCCGCGGCTTCACCCGTGCGGCCTCCGTTCTCGTGGGAACATCGGGACAAAAGTATTCTATGTATTAATGCAGGCTATTTACCATCTGTGTGCCAGATTACATTACAACCAAATTCGTTAAGTCGTTTTTGCCTGATTGAGGAACAAACATCCAAACCCACAAACCCTCACATTTATAATATTAGTAGCACAGACGAATAAGAAGATACTACGTATATTAGTAGGATAATTGCATTGAAATTATGATATGATTATAGATAATAAAATGTAAGGATTCTGTTATTCCATTTTAGTTGAAATTTCTATCAGCATGCCAGCAGCTAGCTATTTCACATAAAAGGTGTGAAGTATCAGGTATGAGCTAGTTGCTCTATAACTCAATATCTGGTTCCAGTAAGTTGTTAAGTTTTAGCGTTTACAGCTAGCTCTGTCAGTTTTGTAAACTATAAATTTATCTTAGTACTTATGGTACACTGATACCGTTGAGATTAACTCAACACCAAGGATATCATGATGTCAACACTCATACCTGAGTAGCAACGCTGTTGTTAGGGCCGCTCTTGCAGCTCCAGCACAACGGCCGCCTGCCTGGAAGGCGGATGGCGGCGGATTCAGCGGATGACGGAGTCACCCGATTGGTGCTCGGCAGCGGTTCCAACGTGGCAACCTTTGAGGTCAGTCTGCTTTTTACAATGTCACGTCGTCAACGGCACTTTGAGTTGCTGTAGTTGTTGCAGTAGCGTTGTTTGACCTATCTATGCGGTGAAATAGTCCAGTATGACTATCTCGAGTGCAATAGATATTTAATTGTGTCTTAAACACAATGCTTTGACAGAAAGTACCCAGTATGGTAAATTCGCATCTGACAAATAAATAAACTGACAGAAAGTACCCAGTATGGTAAGTTCGCATCAGATAGCTAAAAAACTGACAGAAAGTACCCAGTATGGTAAGTTCGCATCAGATAAATAGCAGACAATTATGCTGTTTTACCAAGTGAACGGCATTTAAAAGTGTTCCTCCGTATTGACTTCTTCTTCTTGTCCTCTTCCGTCTTGAAAATTTTTCCTTTCTTCACTAAGTAAATGGTTAAATAAAATTTAATTTTCACTGTAAAAATATAATTCTAAAGAAGTCTCACTTTGAGACTGTATACGTGCGTCCGTGGCGAAGCACGAAAAGCGAATGAAGTGGTTGGCGTGTAGTAGTGACGGGGCAAACTTGGACCGGAAATGTCAAAATATATGTCAATTTTAAGTCGAAAACCTTTTCTTTTTAGGTTTTTTAGGTTATTACTTTAAAATAAGGTGCTAAGTGGTGATACGTACGCAAGCGGTACTACATGTGTTAATATACTAATATCGAGGACGAATCTGAAGTATAATTAATGCTAAAAAGAGAGAATCTATTGAAACTACCACCATCTCACAGAATTAGGAGGCCCCTCGAAGAAAGAAATGGCGAAAGAAAACTTGGAGAGAGAAACCGACCTCCGTCTTTTATATTTGTGAATTTATTTGCAAAAGGAACTAACCGTATCATTAGATCTTACAGTTTGTGTTTGGGGCTTCAGCTTGTGACTGATGGGGTCCCAAGCTGGTGGAATTTTCCAACCATCATCTCTATTGAAATTAGGATATTTATCTATTTCGATAGCCTCGCGAAGCATTCTAGGAATAAATCTACGTTCCCTAGCAAGGATTTGGGGTTTGTCGAATCTAATGTAATGGTTGGGCCCCTCAAATAGGGTTGCCAACGAAAGAAATAGAGTATATCTGATTTTAAAGGAGGTAAATAAAGAGTACGGACTTACAAAAAAGAGTATCATTTATTTTGTACTTTTAAAAAGTTATTTTTTTGTACTTTTTGCAGCACATAGCAATTTTTCATTGTTTTTAAAGGAATTGTATGAGTCCAAACATTCCAACTCTAAATTTATATATGTCGCAGGCGTATTGTATATTTAGCCGTATTACATAGCAACTAGCTGTTTTAGAAAACGGCTCCGTATTGTAATACGGCGAGTCAACGATGCGCCAGATTGACAATGTGATACGTAAGATACGTTATTCAATAGGGCGGAGCACGTTTAGCCGTTTTGTATCAAAGTTCTATTGTAGAGTGACCACACTAACAAAAAAATTAATTAAAAACAAAAAAACCGACTTCAAAAAAACCTGCTTCTAAAAAGCAAGAAATAATATTCAAATCATTAAATATGTATTATCATTGTTATAATAACGTCTATTGAAGTCGGGTGGGGTACGAACGTACCGGACGTACAGTACGGGAAGTACAACTTCCTTTTTAGGGTTCCGTAGCCAAAATGGCAAAAAACGGAACCCTTATAGATTCGTCATGTCTGTCTGTCTGTCTGTCTGTCCATCTGTCTCGTCTGTCCGTCCGTATGTCACAGCCACTTTATTCAGAAACTATTAAGTTTACACAGTTGAAACTTAGTAGGTAGATGTATTCTGTGAACCGCTTCACGATTTTGATATAAAAATAAAAAAAAATAAAAGATTAAGGGGGAGCTCCCCTTACATGGAACTGAAACTGAAAAATTTTTTTTTCATCCAACCTATACGTGTGGGTCTATAGATAGGTCTTCAAAAATGACATTGAGCTTTCTCAAACGATTTTTTCTCAAAGTCAACCGTTTGAAAGATAGACACTTCCAAAGTGGTAAAATGTGTGTCCCACCCTTTAACTTTTGAAATAAAAGAGTGAAAAATCTAAAAAAAAAATATGCTGTAGATCCTAATAAATACTTTCAACGAAAATTGATTTGAACGAGATATATTGATAACTTTTAGAGATATAGCACATTTTCCAAAACTGCAAATATAACTTTGTCATTCATAGAAACACTATGAAAAACAAAGTTATTTTTGACGACGAAAAATGAATGTGGTATTCAATATGGTATGGTATAAGGTAACTACGGAACCCTACTGCGCGTGGCCCGACACGCACTTGGCCGGGTTTTTTTATTCGAAAATAAATTTTATTTTTTAGTCTATGTACCTTCTGTATTAGGTAGTGTAGGTAAGTATTGATATTGTTCGACACAGCAGAGCCTCAGTGGTGTCCGCCTTAGGACACAGTCTTGGAGAATGAAATAGCTTTCGAAAGATTAATTAAAATATAGCACGTTTAAATCACGATTGATTTATTTTCGAGACATGTTGACATGACAGAACAGAATATCTGACATATTATTATTATATGCTTTTTCAAAGAGTCAAGTCACAAGTTAAGTAGTTTGAATACCTAATACATAGCATAAAACTCCTTTAACAAGTATATTATTTAGGTAAAAAATCGGCTCAGCCAAACGTGAGATAATCGCGGAGAAACATCCTTACTAATATTATAAATGCGAAAGTCCGTTTGTTTGTTTGTTTGTTACGCCTTCACGTCTTAACTACTGAACCGATCATCAAACGTATGTGAAATTTTACACATACGTTTTCAGGGGTACAGAGAAGGACATAGGGTACCTTTCATCCCGAAAAAAGGAACTGTTCCCGAGGGATAGACAAAATACTATCCACGCAGACGAAGTCGCGGGCGGAAGCTAGTACTATATACAGGGCGTTTCTTTTAAGGTGTCAAGCCAATGCGAGGCGATAGCTGAGTACTATACCTATCGATTGAACCCCTATGTATGTTCCGCGATTTTTTGTAGTTTAGGAGTTATAATTTTTTTCATTATTTTTTATGATTAAAGGTCTGAACGGCTTTAAAAAATTATATCTTTTTTTGGGTGAGCTTTTCTCAGTATTTTTTTTGCAACACAATGCCTATTAATTGTAGTTTTATGAGTAAAATAATCACCTTCCTTAGTTTGACACTAGTTGCAAACAATTTGATCGATAGTAAAAAAATTGGGAACAAACAAAACAGAATGGAATCTTCAACTGTAAAAATAAATTAATTAAAGATTATTCCATAGCTTCTGTGACTAACTTTAAAAACTGTGCGACAGCCTAAGCTTTCATAATAGTACAAAAAAATATGTACTTTATGGGGTATTATTTGCTGAAATCGGGCCCTGAAGGTGGTGAATCGGAAATTTTGTAATTTTCATATTTTATGATTTGTTATTATTTTCACATATTTTTTTTCATTCCAAAGATTAATTATCCATTTAAGTGACGACCTCCGTGGTCGAGTGGTTTGCACGCCGGTTTTCAAGGCGTCACCATCTCTTGAGGTCCCGGGTTCGATCCCCGGCTGGGTCAATGTAGAAAAATAACTTTTCAATATTGTCTCAGGTCTGGGTGTGTGTCATACCACCGTTGTTTCTGATTTCCATAACACAAGTGCTATAGCTACTTACTTTGGGATTGGAGCAATGTATGTGATGTTGTCAAATATTTATTTATTTATTTATCCATTTAAGTTTAAATTGAGCTCAGTTTATGGTAAAGACAGTAATTTTATCACTACGTCTAAGTATCCAATAACCATCTTATTCATAAAAAACCTATTTGTGAGGGAGTCCCTTAATTCTCGGCATGGCCGCGTCACAGACCGCCGTTAGGGAGACAGTTAACCGCCTGGCATACTCCTCTACCCCCTCTTCTTCGACGTGGCTCCCCTCGACCAACGCCGCCTCCGCTGCCAGCTCCCGATCCAACTTAGTAATTGCCCAACGGGGAAAGCGACGTTGTGACTCCCCAGGGCGAAGAGGGCGGTTCCCATCCGGGGTGGACATGATCTTAAAATAAATATGATCGTGGTCCGAAAGTGTGAGCACGTCCTTGAGGACTCGCCAGTCTTGCACGCGAGCTGCTAGCGCTGGAGTGGCAAACGTCAGATGGACAATGGACCCGCCGTCCCCCCTGACGCAGGTGAATTGCCGACCCCGGTTGCAGAGCACAAGCCCCGCTGCAACCGCCCACTCGAAGACCTCAACACCCTTTGGGGTGTCTCTGCGTTCGCCCCAGGCCGTGTGCCAGGCATTAAAATCGCCCAAGACCAGTAACTGTGCCGGGGCGAGGCGCCCCACAACACCACTCAGCACGTTAAGCCACTGCACCAGCTCTCGAATGCCCCGGTTGGGGGAGAAGTAGCCACCAACTAGTGTCAACTCTCCCCAAGTGGCTGCCCCATAGCCCGGTCCCCTCTCTTTTACCGAGAGGGGAGGGGAGTAGACGGCGGAATAGGGGGCCATTATGGCGACAGAGTTGTCGGCGGCACCCGCCCAGTTAGAGCGTTGGGGAATCGAATACGGCTCCGCCACTACCGCTAGGTTTGTGCCCGACTCTGCTACATGCTGCAGGAAGAGATCCTGCGCAGCAGCACAGTGGTTTAAATTTCCCTGAAGGAGGTTAAGGTGTCTAGACATTACGCATATGTTCAACCTCCTCAACCTCCTTCTGGGTGTTGGAATATCGTTCTGTCTACAGTACGCTTTAATTAGGTATCATAGTCTATGGTCACTTTTAAAAACTTTATCTTTTTATCTGTGGTTCGGCTTTCTTCCTTCCCTAACCACGATGGCCGATGGCTGGTGTAAGTCTTTAAGTAATGCTCTTAGATATATTCTCAGTTTATAATGTGACGATACATTAGTGTTAAACTTTATGATTAAAATTTAAATACAAATGTGATAACCAAACCAAGTGACATGTCTTTTTCTTCACCGCCACTAGGTACCCGTAGCATATGACACGACCACATTTAAGCTTTTGCTGTGCAGCAAATAGATACTCTGCCCAACAGGTTCTGCGCCCAGCGTTCTAACCGATTCAGGAATCAGTACCCAAGAAAATACAACGAAAGTACGGGACTGTGATAACACGTGTCGGTCAATTGACATAACCTATTTTGCTTTGCTACGTGGTGTGGTGTGCTTGGTCACTTTGGTTTTTATGATGGCAAACACTGGAGCTGCTGATGTGTCAGTCAGTGGTCAGGCACAATTATCGTCAATAGAAAAATTGGAAGGTTTAACAAATTACTTAAATTGGAAATTTGCTGTGAGAATGCTGCTAACCATGGAAGGCTTGTGGAACACAATAGAAGGTAATGATACGGATACCGTACGGGATCAGCGTGCGCTGGCGCGTATTGCTTTGTGTATAAAACCTGCCTTGTACCAATATGTAAGAAATGCAAAAACTGCAAAAGAAGCATGGAAATGCTTGGCTGATATTTTTGAGAATAAGGGTTTGCAACGGCGTGTACTACTGTTAAGACAGCTTCATAGGATTGATTACTGTCAATATGCAAGCATGTCAGAATATATACAGGGAGTAATGACCCTTGTTCAACAGTTGTGTGACATTGGCCGTAAAATTGATGATGCTGAAGTTGCGGAAATATTGTTGAGCGGTCTACCTCAAGAGTTCGAACACTTGGTGTCTAATTTGGAAACAGTGTGCTTAACCAATAATCTCACCAGCGAGATCGTACGAACAAGACTTCTACAAGAAGAGCTCCGGAAGAATGAAAATAATTTAAACATGAACTCCGCCTTGGTCTCAAAAGACAGTTTTAAGAAGAAGACTGTTACCTGTCACTATTGCAAGCGGCCTGGACATGTGAAGGCCAGCTGCTTTAAGCTGAAGAATGAGAAGAAGAAGAAGGAAGAGAGTTCAAGTTTTGCATCGGCTTTGTTTGTTCAGCAAAGCGATGCCTGGTTCATCGACTCCGGCTGTACATCTCACATTACTAATTCTAAGGATAATTTAGTAAATTTCAGAGAGTTATGTAATGAGAAGAATGCTACTGTTGCTATAGCAAATAATGATAAATTATGTTGTAGTGGATTAGGAGATTTAATGGTAACTATTGGAAATGAGGTAAGACAACTTAAAAATGTTTTGTATGTTCCACAAATAGCCACAAATTTGTTGTCAGTGAGTAAATTAGTTGAAAGTGGCCTCACTGTTGTATTTGGTAAGGATGGTTGCAGTAGTTATGATCACAGTAAAGTTTCTGGCAACTGTATAGCAAAAATTGGGTGTGTTAATGGAATTTACAATATGGGTTGTATAATTCCAAGTAAATCTTTGCATAATAGGGTGTACTCTTCCAAACTTTTGAGTGATGTGCAAAGGACAGAGAGTACCGCAGCCGCTGCTTCTACAGATCTTTTAGATCTTTGGCATCGCAGATTGGGACATTTAGGGCTGGGAGGTATGAGTGCTCTTAAAGGTCAAGTTTCTGGTGTTACATTTCAGGATGGTAACGAGCAGAGTATCAAGGGATGTGTGCCCTGCCTTGAGGGGAAGCTGTCACGGCAACCATTTCCCAAAGGAGAGAGCGAGCGTTCCGGACGACCATTAGACCTCATCCACTCAGACGTTTTCGGGCCCACGCGTGAGAGCAGCTGGGGAGGTGCAAAGTATTTGGTAACGTTTACCGACGACCACACCCGGAAAACATTTCGATACCTATTGAAGTATAAATCTGAGGTATTGTCCAAGTTTATAGACTTTAAGGCTATGGTTGAGAAACAGACTGGATTGAAGATTAAGTGCTTACGTTCCGACAATGGTGGTGAGTATATTAATAGTAAGTTTTCTGGATTTCTTCGTAGGGAAGGAATAGTACATCAGACTACAGTTCCTTATTCAGCTCAGCAGAATGGTGTTTCTGAGCGACTTAATCGGACGCTCATTGAAAAGGCGCGGTGTATGCTGCAGGAGTCAGGTCTTGGCAAGCGTTATTGGGGTGAGGCGGTTAATACCGCAATTTATTTGAAAAATAGGTCCCCTACTACAGCTTTGCATGGGCGTATTCCTGAGCAGTTGTGGTCAGGATCTAAATTGGACCTGAGTCACTTAAGGGTATTTGGTTGCATCGCATATTCGCTGGAGCCTGAGCATAAGCGTGGTAAGCTTGATGCTAAGAGTAGAAAGTATATTTTTGTAGGGTATAGTGAGACTACAAAGGGTTATAGATTGTCTGATCCGATGAAACCAGAAAAGGTGCTGTTGTCGAGGAATGTTGCATTTTTTGAGAATAAGTATGAAAATTCTAATGAGCACCGGAAGGAAGCTTGTGATAATTTTATTTTTGAGAACAACATTAATATGGACATGAGTAGTAATAAATTTAATAATCAGAACAATAGTAATAATGTAATGAATTCTAGTCAAATGAATTTTAATAATAATTGGGATAATGAATGGAATAATACTATTGTGAATAATGATAATTTAATTAATTCAAATGAAATTAATGATGGTTCTCGTATTACAGATACCACAGGCGAGAGACAGTTATTCACAGGGAGTGAGGATGAATCCCGCTGTGCAGACTCATCGTCAGCGAGTTACGAGTCTGTGACTTCGTTATCGCCGGACGCGTCTGTTCGAGGGGAAGGAGAGACGAGTGCTGAGGTTGAGAGTAATGCTCGCCCTATACGGAGTACTCGGTCTATACCACCATTAAGGTATTGTGATTACGATTTGTCTATGTTTGTCAATGACATGAGCGAACCATCAACCTATGAAGAAGCAATTTCTTGTTGCGATGCTGATGAGTGGCGAGCGGCGATGAAAAGTGAGTATGACTCGCTAATCGCGAATAAAGTTTGGAAGCTAGTAGATAGACCAAATGATCAAAATGTAATTAAATGCAAATGGGTCTATAAGTGTAAGCAAGACGCCTCAGGTAATTTTGATAAATTTAAGGCGCGTTTAGTCGCCAGGGGGTTTACGCAAAAATATGGAGTTGATTACAATGAAACTTTTTCGCCTGTAGTTCGCCATTCCACATTGAGAATTTTGTTTTCACTTGCTAATGAGTTAGATCTCAATATAGACCATATAGATGTCGCTACTGCGTTCTTAAATGGTAGTTTAGAAGAAAGAATTTTTATGGAACAACCTATTGGATTTGATAATGGAGATAAATCAAAAGTATGTTTGTTACAAAAAAGTATTTATGGTCTGAAACAGGCTAGTAAAATGTGGAATAATAAGGTTCATAATTTGTTGAGTAATAATGGTTTTGTACAAAGTAAGAGTGAACCTTGTGTTTATGTAAGAAGGCAAAATTCTGATTTATGTGTGATTGCTTTGTATGTGGACGATTTTTATATATTTTACTCAAAGAACAGTGTAATACAGAAAGATTTGGTAAAATTGTTAGAAAAAGAATTTAATGTAAAGAACCTCGGTCCACTAAAAAGTTGTCTTGGCATCAATGTAACAAGAGATAGATCGAAGGGAATTTTAAAATTAGACCAGGCTGAATATGTAAACAAATTATTATTGCGGTTTGGTATGAAAAATTGTAAGGCTGTATCTACACCCATGCCATTGAATTGTAAATTATATAAAGCCGAAAATCAGGGTGTAGAACAAGATAATAGTAAAGTTATGTATAGGCAGTTGCTGGGCTCATTGATGTATTTGGCTGTGTGTACTAGAGATGAGCGTTGAATAGACGGACTAGTTCAATCAACCGGTCGACGTACAATCAACGGATAGACGGTCCACGCTTCTCCGATCGACTAGTCGAATTCGTGGACGGCTAAACGAGTAGTCTCTGTTTTCGTATCAACGCACAAAGAGACTTCGACGCAAAAATTTGGTCGTTTATTACTAAACTTCGTTTGGCCGACGATCGGTCGTTGACTGTTCTCTTCGTTGAATGAAACGTAGACAAGGATGCCGATAGGGTTATTTCGCGAGCGCGAATGAGCGAGAATGTGTTGGACTGGACGGTCGGACAATTTTTGCACACTGTTGCATGAACGATGTCGCTTTTTGGCGTTACCTGCGCGCGCAGAAAACTTATTAAGATTGTTGCAATGAGGTACGGGGGCGGCGTCGGAGTACACTTGCGTGCAAGAGAAATCACCTAACTTACTTGTTAAGTTGTTCCATGATTCTTTTATAATATAAGTTACATGCTAGTTTCTTATTCTACGGCTCGGTTTTTACAAACACACTCATGTTTTAATACCCCTCATTATGTGCCAGTTTCATAAACTACTATTATATTATACTAAATTAAAGTCGGCTTTTTCAACTGTAGGTAGACCAAATGGCTGACTATAATGTCAAAGATACAATTATTTTTTATTAAGAGTTTATTGTTGTTTATATGATTCTGGTTTAAATTAAATTAAATTATTTCATTATTCCTATTCAGACAGTCCTAAGCCTGTAAAAGGATGAAGAGAAGATCATATTTTCATTATTTTTATTTCATAGACAGAAAGTAAAAATTTCTATAATATATTTTATTAAAGACTAGCTTCTGCCCGCGACTTCGTCCGCGTGGATATTAGACGAAATCCTTTTAAGGAACCTTCAACCAGGATCCGGCCAGCCATTTTTACGCGATTAGGCGAGTCCCAATCAAGCGCGCTGCCTCGCGAGGCAAGACATTTGCCGCGTGTGGCGGGCGGGCCTCGCACAAGGTTTCCAGTTCCCGTTTCCGTTCCCACTCCCGCTCCCGTTCCCGTTCCCCGTTCCCTTTCCGTTCCCGTCGCGTTTGCGTTCCCGTCCCGTAAACGTCCCGTAACCGTCCCATACCCCTTCCGTTTCCGTTCCCGTTCCCATCCCGTTCCTGTCCCGTTCCCATCCTGTTCTCGTTCCCGTTCCCGTCCCGTTATATTCCCGTTCCGTTTCCGTTCCGTTCCCATTCCGTTCACGTTTCTTTCCCGTTCCCGTTCCGTTCCCGCTGCGTTCCCGTCCCGTAAACGTCCCCTAACCGTCCCGTACGTCTTACGTTCCCGTTCTTGTTCCCGTCCGGTTCTTGTTCCCGTTCCCATCCTGTTCTATTCCCGTTTCATTCCAGTTTCGTTCCTGTTCCGTTCCCGTCCGATCCCGTCCCGTACTCGTCCCGTACCCCTTCCGTTCCCGTTCCCGTACCCGTCCCGTTCTAGTTCCCGTTACCGTCTCGTTCCCGTTCCGTTCCGTTCCGTTCCGTTCCGCTCCGTTCCGTTCCGTTCCGGTCCAGTCCGGTCCGTTCCGTTCCGTTCCGTCCCGTTTCCGTTCTCCGTTCCCGTTCGGTTCCCGTCGCGTTTGCGTTCCCGTCCCGTAACCGTCCCATACCCCTTCCGTTTCCGTTCCCGTTCCCATCCCGTTTCTGTCCCGTTCCCATCCTGTTCTCGTTCCCGTTCCCGTCCCGTTATATTCCCGTTCCGTTTCCGTTCCGTTCCCGTTCCGTTCACGTTTCTTTCCCGTTCCCATTCCCGTTCCGTTCCCGCTGCGTTCCCGTACCGTAAACGTCCCCTAACCGTCCCGTACGCCTTACGTTCCCGTTCTTGTTCCCGTTCCCGTCCGGTTCTTGTTCCCGTTCCCATCCTGTTCTATTCCCGTTCCATTCCCGTTTCATTCCAGTTTCGTTCCTGTTTCGTTCCCGTTCCGTTCCCGTTACGTTCCTGTTTCGTTCCCGTTCCGTTCCCGTTACGTTCCTGTTTCATTCCCGTTTCGTTCCGTTCCTGTTCCGTTCCCGTCCGATCCCGACCCGTACTCGTCCCGTACCACTTCCGTTCCCGTTCCCGTACCCGTCCCGTTCTAGTTCCCGTTACCGTCTCGTTCCCGTTCCGATCCGTTCCGTTCCGTTCCGCACCGTTCCGTTCTGTTCCGTTCTGTTCCGTTCCGTTCCGTTCCCGTTCCCGTGCCCGTTACGGTTCCCGTTCCCGTTCCCTGGATGTGCATGTCTAGGTCCAGGTCCATATGTGTCATGTCCACCGCGTTGGACTTCAAAATAAATCTAGTTTTCGCAATCACCATCCCATAAAACCTCAAAAACGACATCCATATCGATTTTTATGTTACTCACCCCACTTACCCTCTAAGGGGTTAATTTTCAAAATCCAAAAATATATATTAAGACGTGCTCCTACGAATTTTAAAGTTGTAATTTCGATTTTGTATTCTTTTTCCATACAAAATTTGTACCCCATTTTTACCCCTTTAGGGGTTAAATCATGTCCACCGTGTTGGACTTCAAAATAAATGTCATTTTTGCAATCGTCATCCCAGAAAACCCCAATAACGACATCTATATCGATTTTTATGTTTACTCACCCCATTTACACCCTAAGGGGTTGATTTTCAAAATAACAAAATATATATTTGCCTATTTATTTTTAGATGTGCTCCTACGAAGTTTTAAGTTGTAATTTCTATTTTATATTATTTTTCCATACAAAATTTGGACCCCATTTTCACCCCTTTAGGGGTTAAATCATGTCCACCGTGTTGGACTTCAAAATAAATGTCATTTTTGCAATCGTCATCCCAGAAAACCCCAATAACGACATCAATATCGATTTTTATGTTTACTCACCCCATTTACCCCCTAAGGGGTTGATTTTCAAAATAACAAAATATATATTTGCCTATTTATTTTTAGATGTGCTCCTACGAAGTTTAAAGTTGTAATGTCTATTTTATATTATTTTTCCATACAAAATTTGGACCCCATTTTCACCCCTTTAGGGGTTAAATCATGTCCACCGTGGTTGGACTTCAAAATAAATGTCATTTTTGCAATCATCATCCCACAAAACCCCGATAACGACATCCATATCTATTTTTAGGTTTTTTTAACCCTTTTCACCCCCATTTCATCCCCTTTGGAGTTGAAATCCTAACAAAAACAATATACGTTGCTTTAGATTTCTATCCATAAGCCTAAATTATAAATTTAGCGATTTTTACTTCGAAAATAAAGGATTTTCTTTAATACACAACTTCATCCCCCTTTTGACCCCTTCGGGGGTAGAATTTTGAAAAACGCTGAGACCCGTATTTATTAATTTTCAATCGTCAGCCTAAACACAAAATTTTAAGATTCTAGCTTCAAAACTGAGGGACTTTCATACAAACTTTCATCCCTTATTTCATCCCCTTAGGGATGGAATTTTCAAAAATCCTTCCTTAGTGGATGCCTACACTGTATAAAGTATCTGTGTGCAAAATTTCAAGTCTCTAGGTCTAGCGGTTTGGGCTGTGCGTTGATAGATCAGTCAGTCAGTCAGTCAGTCAGTCATTCAGTTTACGATTTTATATATTAAGATGAGTACAGATACCGGCATATAAATTGGCAATAAGAGAAAGTTGAGACAAAAGATGCGCAGTAGCTACAAACACTAAACTCCGCGCATCTTCTGTCTCAACTTTCTCTTGCCAATTTATATGCAGGTATCTGTACCTATCTCGAAATTTTTTATTGTTTTGATTTTTAATATATGATATTTTTCGGCCTGTCTCTAGCGTTTAAAAGTAACGTTAACAATGTAGAAAAAACTCGGCAATATGTGTTGTATGTGCACGCACTATTCGACGTTCGTCGTGACCCATTCAATACACCGCGTCTAAACTTTCTGCAACGTCTTACGTCTAGTCTAGGTAGGCAAATAACCTAGGTTGACCCGTGGACTAGTCGACGATTTCAACTAGTTGATCGACTAGTCGATGAACGAAATTGAACGGTTTAGTTTCATCGACGATAAAAACGTCGACGACCCATGCCTAGTGTGTACTAGGCCAGATATAGCGTATGTTTGTAGTCAGTTGAGTCAATTTAATAATTGTCATGATAAGAGTCATTGGCAGGCTGCAAAACGAGTGTTACGTTACTTAGCAGGTACAATTGATTACTGTTTACTGTATGTAAGGAGTAATAAATTGGGTTTAGTTGCTTATACGGACGCCGATTGGGCTAATGATGTTACGGACCGTAAATCTTATACTGGATACATTGTCAAGCTAGGTAATAATGTTATACATTGGGAGTCACGTAAGCAACGTTGTGTAGCCTTATCGAGTACAGAGGCAGAGTACCTCGCTATTTCAGATGTTTGTAAAGATATTAGTTTCACTAAAACATTACTATCTGAGATCTTTAATTTGAAAGTGGAGTCTTTAGTTTACAATGATAATCAAAGTGCTATTAAATTATTAGAATGTAAAGAATACTGTCATAAGCGTACTAAACACATTGATCTCAGATTAAAGAGTGATATAATTGTTATAAAATATTTACAAACCGAAAAGATGATAGCTGATGTACTTACCAAACCGCTTAGCTTTAAGAAACATATACATTTTATTAATGACTTGAATTTAAGAAGCATGTCTGAACTTTAGTGTGATTTGATGTTTTGTATTAATGTATAGAGTCACTTGCTAAATTGTATGTGTATGTAGAGACTTAAATGTAGAGTCACTGTATGTTGCATGTAGAGATTGTCGAATATAGTTTTTTTTTTGTGTACAGGCATGTCTTTATGTTATAATCTAAAGCGTAAGGGGAAGTGTTGGAATATCGTTCTGTCTACAGTACGCTTTAATTAGGTATCATAGTCTATGGTCACTTTTAAAAACTTTATCTTTTTATCTGTGGTTCGGCTTTCTTCCTTCCCTAACCACGATGGCCGATGGCTGGTGTAAGTCTTTAAGTAATGCTCTTAGATATATTCTCAGTTTATAATGTGACGATACATTAGTGTTAAACTTTATGATTAAAATTTAAATACAAATGTGATAACCAAACCAAGTGACATGTCTTTTTCTTCACCGCCACTAGGTACCCGTAGCATATGACACGACCACATTTAAGCTTTTGCTGTGCAGCAAATAGATACTCTGCCCAACACTGGGCCGTTGAGCCCGTCGTCTGCCGCACCGGAGCCGGTATCATTGTAGGGGGGAATCTTGTTCTCACTGCAGGGGGACGACATTTGCTTCCCCCTATTATGTGATTGGCCGGCAGTTTGGCCGCCTTGCAAACGGCGCAATTAGGCGTAGCATGGCAGTCGGGGGACTTGTGCCCCTTCTTTCCGCATCGATAACAGGTGTCACTCTGATCTACCTCGCACCGGCACAAAGTTCTAGTGTGTCCTGGGATCATACACATAAAGCACCGGAGCGGGAGAGCCTCCAGTGCTTTAATTGATGCGGACACCCATCCAACCATCAGGCGCCCTGATTCGGACAAAACCTTAGCCGCAACAATGGGGCACTTGACTAGCGCTGAACCAAGACTTCCCGGACCAGTCCTTATTGGGCCGACCCGAACATGTTCGGGGGGGCATCCTCCCGCACTAGCGACTGCTGAACGGAGCTCCTCTGCAGTCACGGAGTCGTCAAGCCCGGAGACACGCATGTCGGCGGTCTTCACGGGCCTTGTTATTTTGGCCGACTCGCCCAAAGTCTCCCTGAGCTTAGCGGCCAGGAGATCCGCCTTATCTCCGCTCGTAGCTCCGGGTGTAACGGTTTTCTCCCACTGGGCGACTTTGAGAGTTAAAGAGTGAGCGTTCGGTGTTATAGTTAAGCTCAAGTGAAATGCGGCTTACTCAGTTAGGCTTGAGCATGTTCAGGGAGTTGGCTCTTCCGCACCTGGAGTACAGCGTATTATAATTTATAGAAGATAAGGGCGCCTTATACGCTGCAGCAAGCGATTTCAGAGATAAATAAAGAGAGAGATTGAATGTAAAGAATTACATTTATTCCTGAGAACAGATTGTCGGTAATAACATATTTCCCGCTTAAGGTTAAACAATTAACTTGTAAGGCTTATTAATAAGTTATAAAATAGATTTAAAGTTACCATACATACAGTAGGATGGTTGGTTACTTCTGAATCTCCACCATTTAAGAGCTTTCCAAGGATGTCATCGGTGAGGTTTTTGTCCCTCTCTTGGTGTCAAGGCCGTTGATCAGTAAATACAACTTCCCATCTTGAGTAGGTACGGAACAGTATAGGATGCTTGAAGTATGACGAGTTGGTCACCACTTCATATTGGCGATGGGAGATATATGAGACAATCTCCATCATGATAAGTTGAGTGTAATTCAAGGTTTGATTACATCAAAAATGAGGCTGGTACTAAGGATTTGACCAGAAAACTAAAAAGGCACTATTAAACAATGTAAAAACTTAAGGACAGACACAAAAACAAAAACCCTGGAACAAAAGAACACGCGGTTTAGCACATGGCGGATAAATGTTCGCAATTCATAAAATGATAATATTTCCAAAAGGATTTCTTACCATGTTTACTGCATGGGTTTTAAAGATATTTTAAATTATAAAAATGGGCCGCAGCCCTACAAATTAAGACTCCAAAAGGATAATTTTGCTTCCTTCAAATCATTGTGGTTTGGAGCCAAAAAGGACAAGACAAAAGTGCATGATCATGTCATGTCAGACGATAAAAAAAATTAACAGCTTCGGACACCTAGCGATTTGCCAAATCTCAAAGTAAAACACTGAAAATACCAGAACGAGACTAAAATCGTGAAAGATTTTATTTATAAGTTAATTGCATGCGATAAAACTATTCAACCATTTCTATCCGAAAATTCTAATTTTGTAGTTAAAACATTAAAAGCGATTACTAATCGATTGTCATCGATCACTAATCGATTAATCTATTATAAGGATTATGATCAGAAATTTATCTGTGACACGGTGCCTTGTTCCGTTTCATGTTTTAGAAGAAAGATACTGCTAGAACTACTGAAGTTTAATTTACTTATTTTATTTTATATTCTTTTATAAGAAAACGAATAAACGAAAGTTGTTAATTAAGAAATTATGTTTGAATTACTAAGATTTCATTAAAACACCTTAAAGCGTTCGTAGAACGGAGCGGGCAAAACGTCAAAATGAAGTGACAGATTGACCTTTCAACTAATGTCATTGAACTTAACCATTAAAAGTAAACAAATTATTAATTGTTTTCAGGAATTACTTAGATTACGTAAAAAAGTGTTACACGGGGATCTCAAACACGCGGGACCCCGTAGCCGAGATTTTTACTTTCATGCCCTGGATGCCCATCTCCACTATATTTACGGCCTTTTTAGCCTTGGCTATTGTGTCGGCATATGTTGCCCCCTTCTCCACCTGTTCGGGGGAGATCGACAGAATAACAGCTGTCGTTTTCGGCGGCGTCAGCTTGGGCTTTCGTTATGGGTTAATTGGTTTTCTGACAGAGAGGGGGTGGATAAACATTTAAGTGCCAGTATAATTCCCCTATCTCTTTTTTGGAACGGTCATAATTTTGGGTCATCCTGGATAATGACTCCTGTAATGAGTGAATTTTAGTATTTAACATAGCAAAGTTATTTTCATATGTAATTATATTCTCATTAATTATACTTTGACATGTATCCAGCTTTTCAGTTAGTTGTCTACGCTCCCTAATGTGACTAATATTTTAAAAAAAGTGTTTCTGCTTATTTAGTAACTTTTTTGTTTCTGAAATATACCTGTTATTTTTTACATATTTCTTTAGCTTGTTCGTACTGCAACCAACCGAACTTCTAAAAAAACGAACTAAAAAGTTAAACAACAAGTGTCATTGCAGTCGGGGGACTTCTTTGATCAAAAATTGTTTCATAATAAGGTCCCCCGACTGCAATGACACTTGTTGTTTAACTTTTTAGTTCGTTTTTGGCAGGGCAGTCGTGTTTTTAATATTTTTTTAATTTATTCGTTTTTTTGAGTTGTGTATTGCTTTGAAGCACATCTAACAAATTCCTTTTCATTCTCATCTCTTTCTATATGCAGTTGCTTAACCAACTCCTTGGTGGCCTTTGGTTCCTGTAGAGTTTGATGGAGTTTAGCCTCCTCCTGGCGAGATGCGGCCTTACGGGTCAACATTGTAAAAAATAAAAAGGTGTTTGTTAAACCTAAGTAATTCCAAGGGGATGTTTAATCAACTATAGTGAGGTTATCCAAATGATAACACTACACTATCGGCTTTAAATGTAGCCTTACTAGTTATAAACTGAACAGATTAATCTAAAAACACATACAAAAATTACTACTTTGAAAGAGATAACAATGATTTACAAATAAAAATGCAATGTCATGTCATACCGGTAAAGTGAAAGTGACTGTTGTTCGACGTCACAAAACACACAAAATACACAAACAACTCACTGTTGGTATTCACTACACTTAATTTTATACGTAAATGTTATGTGATTTAATGGAATAAGCCACAATGATTATGCTAGTAATTAAAATATTTCAAATTTACACTACGCATCTACGGCGATTGACCCTACCAGTTGCATTGCGCTTTGTCAACAACGACGGCCAATACGAGCGCTTATGCTCGGCCTTACACTTTCACAACAACGCACTCCACACCGAAACATCATCCGTACTTTTTCCCATCGAGCCGATCGTCGACCACTTGAATGCCAAGTTTAAGTCGGCATATATACCACGCCAGGAGGTAAGTATTGACGAGAGTTTGACACTGTGGAAGGGCAACCTCTCATTCCGCCAGTACATAAAGACCAAGGCAGCCAAGTTCGGAATTAAAACATTCGAACTGTGCGAGTCCGACACTGGCTACCTTTACTCTTTTTTCGTGTATAAGGGGAAAAATTCCACAGTGGACAGTACTCTCCCATCAACTGTTTTGAAAAGCACGGCGACTGTAATTTCGCTTATTCGCCCCCTGCTCAACAAGGGCTACACCCTCTTCATGGACAACTGGTTCAACAGTCCCTGAAGCAGCGGACATACTTATAGAGGATAAAAATAAAATTGATATATCTTATTAATAAATGGGTCTTTTATTTTCCCTTTGATATCAGCTTGTTGCACATTTTTTTTCACATAAACAGAAAACTTCAGGTTGGTCTTACATTCCATACATTGTGCGTAAAAATCAAGAAAAAGAAAATGTGGAGGATTGAGGGCCCGAATATTAACAAGGCAATAACTGGAAAACTAGGAGGAGTTGAAGCCAGCTATTTGTTCCACATTTTTTCACATTTTATTACGTACCCCCCTGGACAACTTGCAACAGCCGTAAACCTATAGTTTAAAAAAAAATGCGCAGTTAATTTTTGTAAGTTGGAGGATTGAGGGCCCATTTTGAACTAAGATTATACAAAGTAGAAAAGCGTTTTGCGATAAATCTTACTTCCACAATTTTTGTTCGGGATTAATGCCTTGATCACACGTACCGAGCAAACCGGCGAGACAGTGCTCTCGGTCGAGTACTCGGTACGTATAAACATAGCGCCGAGTGCACGGCCGAGCGCTCGGCCGAACAAAGCGGCGAGACAACAGCTCGGCTGCCGTTCTACCTACTAGACCGAGTTACCACCCTCCCGCTTCCCCGCACTGTCTCGCTCACTCACTCGGCAGGTTTGAACGTGCACTGTCTCGCCGCTTGCCACTCGGCCACATGATTGTCGCGTCGCCGCACGTGGTTTTTTTGAGTGCAGTTGTTTAAAACAAGTTAAAATGTCTACAAATATCAAATGGGACGTCGAAACAACTATTAAATTTATACAGTTATATAAACTAAATCCGTGTCTATGGAACTTTCAATACAAGATAAAGCAAACACCTGAATACAAGATAAAGCAAAAACGGGATGCAGCATATAATTCCATAGTTAATGGAATGAATATAACGGGATTCGGTACACTAGAAGTTAAAAACAAAATAAAAAATTTACGGTCAACGTACCAACAAGAAAATAAGAAAATTCAAGAATCGAAGAAATCCGGAGCGGGTCTCAGTAATGTGTACACTTCTAACATTAAATGGCTGAAAGAGATGGAAGAGGTGTTTTCAAAAGATTTAAACAAAAATGTTTTTGAAAACGTAAGTATTTTTTATTGTTACTTTTTATGTTATAATATAGATAAGGGAGACTGGGGACACTTGATTTTCTATTTTTATTTTTATCGCTAATTTATTATATTTTTTACCGTCGTTGAATGTATTATACTTCCCGGTTTATAATTTCAATATTTATCAAACATTCGAAAGAGGCCAAGTTATTTTTATATTTCCGGTCATAAATTAATAAATAATCAACTCTTCCTGATATAATATTAGGGAGAGTAGTTTTCGGCCGAATTACCATAAAAAAATACCAGTTCACCGTACATTTGCGAGATTTCTTCTGTTATTACCGATTAAAATATCTATAACATCGTGAAAATATGTCGCCTAGAGATGAAGTGTCCCTAGTTTTCCCTATTTCTTAAATAAAATTATGAAATCATTCTGTTTTGCCACGATACGGCACCTGCCCCACTGAAGAACTCTGCATATTTATCTCGAAGCTCCCTTGCTGTACGTGCTGCATTGTTGGTGCTATGATCAGTGATAGTTGGCAAAGTAGCTATAAGTTCTCGCCTCCAACTCCCCTCAGAAACGGATCCTGAATCTATATCTTCTTCATCAACACAACCCCTTGGAAAGTAATGGCCAGGACTTGTGAGACGTAACCAATTGTGCAGCGCACATGAGGCGCGAATAATTTTATCGGTGGTTTCGTCATTAGTTGGTATGGGTTTTTGAAAAATTCTAAACCTGCTTGCCAGAATACCAAATGCATTTTCGACGATTCTCCGTGCTCTAGAGACTCTGTAATTGAATATTTTTTGTTTCGTTGAAAGATTTGTGCCACTGTATGGTTTTAATAAATATGTTTTTAGTGGAAACGCATCATCTCCAACTAAAAATCCTCCTTTTGGAAGCAAATTATTCTCAAGATCACTACGTAATTTGCTGTTTTTGAATATCCCCCCATCTGAATTTCTTCCATTAGCCCCAATATTTACATATCGAAAACAATAGTCATGATCCACCACAGCCATCAAAACCACACTGTTGGAACCCTTGTAATTAAAATATTCACTTCCACAATTCGGTGGTGCTTGAATTATCACATGCTTCCCGTCTATAGCGCCGTGGCAACCAGGGAAATTCCACCTTGTTCTGAAGCCTAATTCTATTTCTTTCCATTCTTCATTGTTCTGCGGTACCTGAAAAAATAATTTATTTTCATTTCATTTCACAGGTTCCTGGTCCTACTAATGAAGACACAGTTTCTCAGGACAGTAGATCTGCTACATCTTCGCATCCAAACATCAACCAGGAAGTATTAGCTAATACAAGCAACGACCACCAAGCACCACCTGTAACTACGACTGCCACTGGAAATACCGCGAGAGCTAAAAAGAGAACTAAAGAAATTGTTCAAGCTGTTTCTGATCTCAAAAAGTTAAATGATGGGATAAATTCTGAGAGTGAAACCGTATTTGATGTGTTTGGAAGGAGTGTCGCGTTACAACTTAAGAATTTATCGGCAGAGAATGCTCTAATAGCACAAAGTAGAATCCAGAATATTCTGACAGAATTTGGGATAAAAGAACTTAGACAAAGAACTACTTCGTCTTTTTCTAATCACAGCTACCAAACACCGTCTTCTGTATATTCAGACACGACTAATGACTATTATCAGTTTCATGAAACTTATGTGGATTCTCCGCCACAACCACCAACACCAGCTCCCTCTACATCGCAAACAATCTTTGCTGCAACATCTACTCCAGTGCCTAATGTCAACGCTACGCCAGATTCTATAAGCACTAATGACATCGTAGCAGCTGCGATGTTTGCAGCTATGGAAACAGATGGAAGACAACAAGTTTGATTTTTATTTTTGTCTTTTTTGTACCTTTTGTTTGAAATTAATAAAAAAGTAATAAATTCACTCAAGTTTAATTTTTAGTATGTAAGAAAAAAGTACGTATCTTTAAATAATTTTCCAAATAAGTAAATATTGCATCCATGACTTCCGGTATGAGTGATGATATTGCAGCCCGAGATACTCTGTAAAAAGCCTGCAAATAACGGTAGCTCGCGCCAGTTACCAAATAGCATAACGCTATTTGTAGTTTAGTCTTTGCAGTTATAGCTTCTCTCATGACTGTATCTTGCCTTTGTATCAATGGAGTAATATTTTCTAACAATGTGTCAAAATGTTGTACGTCCATTCTTAAAAGCATTCTGAATTCATCAGGATCTTCTACCTCTAATTCATTAAAAACAGTGTTTGTGGCGCCAAAACTAGATCTTCTCAACATCCATGGCCTTGTCCAAATGCGGCGTTGCTCCTTTTCCAGCAGTTCATTTAATTCTTCTACTAATAGTGGAATAAGTAACTTTGTATATTTTCTAATTATCTTTTTACGATCCATCATATCCGAATTGTAGTCTCAATAGAACTGAACTGACTGTGCTTATTTCAAAACGTGTGTGAACAGCTACTCGCTTACTACACTGTCTCGGCCGAGAAACATTTTACTGTCTTGCCGGTTTGCTCGGTACGTGTGATCAAGGCATAACTTAGACTTTAGCATTTAAACTTTTACTGTAATGTTAATAGTTTGTTCGCAACAGCCGGGCCCTCAATCCTCCATGTGAGAACTGAGGGCCCGACTCTTCAGCTAATAACTCGGTGAATATGACTTTCACAAAATCGATTCCAAGTTGCACATTTCTTTTATAATGTCCACTAAATCATCAGTATACTTTTATTGACTTTCGAGCAAGTGGCCCTCAAACCACACACACACCAAATATCGGCATCACACAAAGCATCAAACGAAGCCGCCGCGACGCGCGCTAATGTACAGTAAAAAAATGTCAGTAGTCTTAGTTGTTCCGTTTAGTGTAAAATTTGTTAATAGTTTTTATGGTATTAAAATATCTGTAGGTGAAATGCGATTAATTTAGCTTTGTACAACAGAAGTGAACACCTTCAGAGCGCTTGCGGTACATAAGGATGTATTTTAATTTGTTGAAATCTGTGCGCACCGCACCATAGCTACATTCTCGAGTGAAGTTGCCGCGGATCACAGTCTATTGTCAATTTAATCGCAGGTTTAGTATTGATAGATTCAATTTTTTTTATTTTAATGATGTAATGATTGGATAAAAAGATATAATCGGACGTTGTGAAAAGAAATGTATGAAATCTCTACTGTTGTTATTAACGAAAAGACTAGCTGAACAGTGTTGGAAAAAATATGATTTTCAAAAAAGGACATAAAAAATTACTCTTTGGAATATTTTAAAAACATGTAAGTAACGGGTGGCGCAAAAGTACTGGCACTAAAGAAAATACTTTTATTTTTTTTATATGACATTTTCTGTCATTCTGTTGTTGAAAATTGTGTAGTGAACAAATATAAAATACACTGAAAATAAACATGGACCGTTTTACTCCCCAAGAACGTGGAATAAATATGGATTTAGTGAGGGACGCTTTTCCAGGCCGAGTTATCTCTCGTTTTGGCGATTTGCCTTGGCCTGCAAGATCACCCGATCTGACCAGTCCAGACTTCTTTCTTTGGGGTTTTTTGAAATCTCGGGTGTATGTGAACAAGCCACAGACTCTCGCAGCTCTAAAAGAAAACATTCGTCAAGAAATAACGAACATATCGCAACGTTACGGCAAGTTATGCAAAATGTCATAAATAGGGCTCAAATGTGTATCAACTCTGGAGGTCACCATTTAAAAGACATCATCTTTAAATCCTAATGGTACGAAATTTAATGGCACAAATATACATTTAAAAAAACCTAAATCTAGTTTTCTAATTTAGAAAAAATGTTATAGCTGAACCAAATAGGGTCTTTACTTTTGCGCCACCCGATATAAGTAAATAGATTTACAACAACTTTAATCAAATCGTTACCTACCTACTAAATGAATGAAGCGCGCGTACTTTTATACTTTTACTATGATGCGGGTCGGCTTGTCCTTTGTGCGTCGTCGGGGGTCTGGGACTTATCGTCGAAAGTTGTTTCGTCGATATCGATGGGCTATTTTGCCGGTGGGTCGTTTCGCCGAGGGGCCGTTTGGCGGTGGACTTATATCACTAATAACTAGTGTGTTTCTTTGAGCACCGTGTTTTCAAAGAGCAAATAAAATAGTCTCGATTAAAAAGTTTTATTTAATAAAACAAATTAATAGTGACGCTTAATTACTTTTCAAAAAAATAAACCACTACTCGCATCATTAAGAAAATGTATTCAGTAGTCAACATTGATTTTTTAGATTTTATTTCTCTTTCGACGGAGTGGCGTTCGAGGAAGTGTGTTGTCGGTGATTTAGGCTTTCCGTCGGGCGGTTTTTCGGTGGGGTGACCCGTCGGTGGAATGACCCATCGATGAAGTGAATCTTCGATAATGTGGTGGCGAGAAATGGCTTTCGACGAAGTGGCTTATGGTGATCGGTTCTAGAGCCGTCGTTGTTATAGTCTTGAAATAGTGATGTGGTAAATAAGTGTCGATATTTTTATTAACGATTAAAATTTGCAAATTTAGACGAAATTAAAACTTAATATTAGGAATTTAAGAACTTTACAGAGGACTCTTTACATGATGTACTTCAACCACCTTTCGGGATTAAGGGTATTTTTGTAACACCTTGTATAAAGGGGCTAAACAAGAACTTAAATTTTTAATAAACTTTCCAAAAAAATTTATCATACCCAATTGACCTTAATTCAGAGACATTTTGTGGTCTGGCCATATTCACTATAGCTTCCATTTTTGACCTATCCGGTTCAATTCCCTCTTTTGTGATTATGTAACCCAAATAAGTTACTTCTTCTGATAAAAATACACATTTACTTTTCTTTAATTTAAAGCCGCTACTAAGCAAACGTTGAAAAACCACTTCTAATGTTTGTAAGTTCTCCCTGATCGTCCTACCTCTAATAATTACATCATCAAGAAAAACCTGAACGTTAGGTATAGTATATCCCCCAATAAATTTGACAATATCTGGGTGAACCGAGCTTCGCTCAGTTATTATTTATTGTAATATGGTGGTGTTTAGGTGTTAACAAAAGTGCTTTAGCTACTTACTTTGGGATCAGAGCAATGTACGAGTATGTGTAAAATGTATCCGAAAAACTGTGTTTAAAATTTGTATCGGTAATTTTTTTGTTTTGCACTATTGCTTCATAAGTCTCAATAAAATAAAAACTCGAAAGCAACATTAACTACATTTTTTAAACTTGTCTAAAAACAATAAAAATAAAAAAATAAATAAACTTGAACAAACATATAAAAAAAAGTAAGTCACCGAGCGGGATTCGAACTCAGAACACTCATTTCTTGTGGTCCGCGTCCTAACCCGCTGAACCAAATGGACATTGGACGGCCGCGGACGAAATTAGCGACCATATTCTGCGTCGAAAGAAAAACGCATGAAAATGCAAAAATGCGCGTTTTCCCAAACATAAGACTAATCTAGATCGATTGTTTACCCCCGAAAACCCCCATATACCAAATTTCAATGAAATCGTTAGAGCCGTTTCCGAGGTCACCGAAATATATATATATATATATATACAAGAATTGCTCGTTTAAAGATATAAGATTATACGTTGAAATATGCCAACACTCGAAGCTAACCAATAAACCAATATATTGTAACGAAACAGTCCTCGGTGGACGGTGGGTGTTAATAACTGTAAATTTATTCGACTCATCGAATTCCACCTGATTATATGCCTGGGACAAATCAATTTTGCTTAAATATGAATAACCATTTAAGTTTACTAATACATCCTCTAATTAAGGGAGCGGATAACGATCGACCAATAAAGACGGGTTTAATGTAGCTTTATAGTCCGCGCAAATTCTTAATGTGTCATCCGACTTATTAATTGGTACCAGAGGGGAGGCCCAGTCGGAGCAGTCGACGGGCTCGATGACGCCGGCGCGCAGCATGGCATCCAGCTCTGCATCCACGCGCTCACGCAGTGCGTATGGCAGCGGCCGCGCTCGATGGAACACGGGGGAAGCCCCCTCACGCACTCGCAGCGTCGTTTGCCCTCCCGTGTACCGACCCAGCCCACCGCTAAACAGCTGTTCAAAGAGTGCAACAAAAATTCATAAAAATGCTTAATTTCCGTGCTAATGTTTCAAATACAGAATACACAGATTCTTTGAAAAAATACAATTTATTGTCCTTGGAAAATCGCCGAAAGATGTTCGATTTAGTTTTTCTTTTTAAATTAATAAATTACAAAACAGATTGCCCGGTCCTTTTATCAAAGGTAAACCTTATAATTAAAGCGCGACTACCCGTACGCCCCTCACGCCCTATAAAAATATTTGTACCACCATCCTATCGAAAAAAATATACCCGCAATAGCTACTTCTCTCGCTGTCTTAAAATGTATAATAACCAATTTTCAAATTTAGATCTGTTTTGCAATACTTTAACTGGTATTAAATCGGAAATCATCAATATGTTAAAGTAAGCCCTTTGTTTTTGTATTGTTTTGTTCTGTTCAAGTTTCCTGTAGCTTCGTCTCAAAACGTCCGAACCTGTTATTATGGGAAGTCGTCAGCACGTGGTCCTTGGATCGTTTCGATAGTCTCATTCGCACCCTCCGGAACACGTTGGCACGCATCTCCTTATGGATAAGCTTTTTGTGGCATTTCTTGTACTGCCGATAAGCCAGGTAACCAAACGCTGCTATTGCAATCGCCAGCACCGTTGAGAGCAATATATTGTTGACCCAGGTGTGCTAAGCAGCTTCTGCGTCAGCTTTCCCTACGACACTGCGCAATTATAATATCTTTAGACTCAGATTTGGACTGCGATTTCCCCATTTTTGTATAAAATTTGCACACTGCTTGCTGCTGACACAAAAAGTAATTTTCCGTTCGCACACCGAATCGTAAAAGCGGTCGCACAAAAAGACGCCATGGTTAGTCCAGTTCACAAAAATGTGCACGCGCTGCAGTTTAAGTCACGTACGCCACGGACACCTTACGCCCGTGCATGGCAGGGTCGCCATAGATAAATAAATCTTCTTTTTCTTTTAATTGACGCTAAATTTCATCGGCTGATGAACCACAATCTTCAGGAACGTAATCAGGTCCTGTTTGATAAGGCAAATTTGAGTACCGATGGTGAAGTTCTAATGGTATAATCTTGTGATCACACGTTTTCATTAAATCTTTCTTTTTCGATTTAGTAATAGCTTTAAGTTGAAACATGGCGCTAAAATATGTAAGTCGACGCATAAAAAATGCCTTATCATTGAGGATACTACTATTTGGATGAAATAAAGTGAATACCTATTTTGGTAAATCTACGTACTGCGACTATTTCAAATGGTGAACCTATGGCCGAATACTCAAACGCTACTTAACTTTGAGCGGCTCTCAAACAGCATGCTGTCTTTGTCATATCTTTGACATTTAATGCGACAGGACGTTTGAGAGCCCCTCAATAGGCCAGTAAAATCTTACAAATATTTTTCCTAAAAACGCAAAATGCGATGTATAGCTGCATTTTTGGTATGTTATTTGGACCCCTTAGGAGAGGGTGAAACTATGTTTTGCAAGCAAAAAAAAAATGTGCTAGCTGCGTTATACGTGAAAAACAATTGCAAAAAAATTCAGTTTTTGCAATTTTATTCAAAAACTGTAGTCTCTTGAGATTAGTTGTCAACATCATTATGAAAGTGTATTAAATTTTAAACAATTAAAGCCAAACTTCAGCTCCGTATGTCTAAGGCTGGCCACATACATCAGTTTTCCTGATTCGGAAACCGTATCATGAAAAATTCCGTACAATTACCACACACATACGTTTTTTTCCGTTCGGAATACCTCGATTAGTCTTGGAGTAGCTTCACTGGAGTTCACACGTTTGAAAGAAACATGGATCTCGACGACGATTTCCTCCTTGCAATTGCATTTTTACTTGATCAGAAAAAGAAAAAGCGTCGTCGTTACTGGGTACATCCACTAAACACACAAAGATTAACAGAGGGCCAATATTACGTGAAAAGAGCTAAATTACGAGCCTATCCAGAAAGATTCTTTGATTATCATCGGATGTCCATAAGCTCTTTCAACGAATTATATGGTAGAATAACAGACAAACTTGTAAAACAAGATACCCACATGAGACTAGCAATTCCTGCAGAAGAAAGACTTGTTCTTACTTTGAGGTAAGTAATAAAAATATTTTTTTATATACCTAGGTACATTCTGAAAAATTTAACATATGTTTTTATGTAGGGGAGACTGAGGCTACAATTAACAGATTACACATTTTTGAAGATAATGTGTTCTGTCTTTGAATTTTGGGTGGTTTATAAGTACTAGAGACATAGGTTGGTTCAATGGCTACAGGTTTTCATAAATAGAACTTGGAATATACAATCCCATTTTAATGTAGGGCATTTTTTTTAAACAATTCGCGTGTTAATTCTAACCCCGCCTAGAATTGTGGAAGCAGAGGGTCGACACTAGCGCTCGACGTTTTTAATTTGTTTTTGCTAAACTACTGATGATGCATGGACATCCTTTTGTTCCCCATTAATACACTACAGGGTGGTATTTTAGCAATTACAATTTCTTCTGAAAAGTTCGACTTTTAGCACTTTTTGAATACATAACTATACGACAAACTTTTCAAAATAAGTTTTCATCGCTAAAATACTACCCTGTAGTGTATTAATGGGGAACAAAAGGATGTCCATGCATCATCAGTTGGACAATCAATCAAATTGGACTTTGTATGGAGACTTAGCCAATCGGCTGATCGATCTTCATGTAAAATCCATTTTTTTTTTTAAGAATTCGAGGGATGTTTCTACTCATGAAACTGAACAACGTTCCCCAAGGAACCCATATGGACATCTCAAAAAAGAATGTGGACTGTATGGAGATCGGTCAGCTGATTGGCTAAGTCTCCATTCAAAGTCAATTTTTTTTGAGAATTCGATATGGTTTCCTTGGGGAAACTTGTTCAGTTTCATAAGCAGAAGCATCCCTTAAAAGATAAAAGGTACTTTTCCTAACACCCTGTATTGAACACATTTGTGTTAAAAAAAGATCATTATATATTTTTTCATCTTTTATTATTGACAATACAAAACATACTTAAAATTAGAAATTATATGTACTTAACGAAAAATATAATGTACCAAGTAATAATAATGGGACTGACAACCTTTCCCAAAATTTCTTCAAGAAGGTAAAGTAGAGCTTCTTAACTTAAGAACTCTTATCTTTTGGAAATAGTATGTACTCTCCAAGAACGTTCTTGTCGTCGGCGTCGCCAGGAGTCTGATATTGTGGAATGTTCCTAACTGATTGTATGACAACACGTGGATTATTGGGTGGTGTAGGTGAAGTAATGTTAGTTTGATAATTTAAATTATTGTCTTCTGGAATATTGAGGACATACCCATTATTTGTATCCCGAACATATGAATTAATTGTAGCTGGTTGTAATGCAATATTAGACTGAACTGTCGAGCTGTCATGTTGTGGAACGTTAAGAACATACTGGTAGTTCGTGTTCCGAGAAGAATTTTGTTGTGTTACACCAAAATTAGAAAGTGGTGTTCCTGGATTAGAACTTAAATAATTGCTTGTACTAGTAGAGGGGCGGGAATTTTGAGATTCAGTTGAGCTTGTTATGTTTTTAATCAGTTGCAGCATGCCAATTTTAAAATCAAGTTTCTGGCTATCATTCATCTTTTTCATGTCACTGCGCAAACTAAGTAAAAATTTTTCGTCGTCATCTTCTTTACTAGTAGTTATCGGTGCCGCCGGTTGTGTACGCCGTGTTAATATATCTAAAATAGCTGTTGGTACATCTTTTTTCTTCTTAATGGTTTTGTTGGAAACTTGACTGGAGCTTCCGTTAACTTCAGGAGTAATTGGCGAACCTGTTGAATGCTGCACAACGTTGTTTTCTTGATTTTGGAATAATGGATCTTCTTTGGGAATTGGGTCGTGACTTGGGTCGGTACTTGGGTCGGTACTTGGGTCGGTACTTGGGTCGGTACTTGGGTCGTGGTTGCCTTCAGATCGTCTTCTTTCAAAAATGGGCCTTAAAAATTCAAGCAAAGGAGCATATGTATACGACTTATGTTTTTTCGCAGCTGATCCAGATGGTGTATTTTGAGATTTCTGCAAGTCTTTCCTATTATAATAGTCGCGTATGTGGTTCCATTTCTTTTTTATGTTATTACCTGTAAACAAATTTAATTTATTTAACTTAGACTTACCTAACCATTAATAAACTAGTAGGTATACATATGAATTGGCATAGATTAATAAATGAAAATAAATAAATGAAAATAAATAAATTAAAATTAATCAAATTAATATAAGGTTTTTTTTTCAGATTCTTAGCAACGGGAAATAATTTCGAAGAAATGAATTTCAATTTTCATTTGGGGAGTTCAACTGCATCAAATATAATTCGAGAAACGTGTCAGATCATTTGGGAGACGCTACAGCCATTGGAAATGAAAACACAAGTTTCCACGGACCGTTGGAAAGAGATTGCAGATAATTTTTATAGACGTACAAAGTTTCCTAATTGTGTGGGTGCATGTGATGGAAAACATATACGTTTGATTTCACCTCTTCATAGTGGTTCCGCATATTTCAATTATAAAAAATACTGCTCTATAGTGTTAATGGCCGTAGTCGACTCTGATTATTGTTTCACTGCTGTAGATGTAGGATCTTACGGTAGGGAAAGTGATAGCAGTGTTTTTAGTAACTGGGCATTTGGGAAAAAAATGGCGGAGGAGCGCTTAAATTTACCAGAACCCCAACCACTTCCAGGCACTGATAGTCCAGCAATGCCATTTGTCTTTTTAGGTGATGAAGCATTTCCGCTGGGAAATAATTTCCTAAGGCCATATCCAAGAAGTAACCTCACCACAAAAACACAGCTTTTCGTTCGTTCCACCAGAGTAGTGGATTTTCCGTTCTTTTGAGCAATGGTTCTGCTATGTACTTGTCGAATTCTACAATGCCCGCAGCAGTTCGATTTTGGGGAACGAGGACAGCAATTTCAGCTTCAAATTCGTCCCAAATAGAGCCAGATTCGGGAGACTGCGCAGATGGCGGCTGTTGAGCTGGTAATTGTTGAACTGTCTCTGTTCGTGTGCCAAATGTACCAATTCTTGATTTCATATTCGTCGCAGCTCTATTAAAGTTTTCTACGTTCTTAAATCCGCTTTTTTTAAATCGTCGCCTCACATAGAAGAACATTATTTTCTATTTCTCCAAACCTAACATGCATTTGCGATTGAAGCGAATTATGTAAGCTTTCAATTTTTCCGATGTTGTTTGAAGAATATTTGCTCAGCATCATGTTTATTAATTTACAAAATACAATGTATTTGGACGCCGATACATAATTTTCACCACTAACTTCAACAGTGACATCATAGAATACTTTTAAAAGTTCTGTAGCTTTTTCTATTAATAACCAATCATCTTGAGGTAAACTCAAGTCTGGCCGCATTATTGCAAGCGTGGCGATAAGAGCTTCTTTTATTCTTAAAAATACTTATTGAATGACTTATTGATACAGCAGCATTGCAAATTTTAAACGTCATCGACTGTTCAACCGATTAATAATCAAAAGCGGATTAAATTGGATTGCAAATCTCTTATTAGAATCAAAGACGGCATTCTTTCATACAAAATCCACGAAATTCCGCCATTTCTTTTTCGACTTACCATAAATTTGTAAAATCCTAGATTGCCGCCTTTGATTTTATACGACTCAAATAAATAGTAATTCAAATAAAAAACAGATCGAAACACTTTTTTACAAAAACACTTATTAAACACTTACAAATAAACTCTTTTTTTGTTTATCCACCGCGTAAATAACCTTGACCGCGTAAACAAATAGATGACGCGCTAATGAATGTGCTCTAATTAAAATTATTACTTATTCAATCAAATAGAATAGGTACCTAGGCGAAAGAAAGAAAGAAAGCACAATTTATGACAATTGCGGGACGGGCGGGCAGGGCAAAGTGGGCAGTGTCAAAGAAATGTAAGCCTTATCAAGGACGCAATACCGGTGTCATAGGATAAAGACAAAATCCCGTCCAGCCGCGGACGCGGACGCTCCTCCTCGCTTGCACAATTACTCGAACTTTTACGATGCTGACCGACAGACGGCGACGACGGTACAGTACGTACGCTGCGACGCACGCCGGCCACCAGCGCCACGCCATGTTTCGTGTTATGTGTCATGCTAAATTTTGCCGGGTTATAGGTACTGTTTCAGTACGCGGTCATGTCTAGGGTTGCCACCTTTTTTTAGGGCGAATAAAGTATTTTTTCATTTTGTTAGGTCGAAAATAAAGTACACAGCATAAAAAAAGAGTATTTATTTATTTGTTCTTAAAAACATATTTTTGGTTGCTCTTTGCAACTTTTAGCAAATATTTATCTTTTTCAAAGACATTTAACACATCTTTGCACTCATACTTTAAATTAAAATATATAATTAACTCATTTTTAATTAAGTTTAGGGAAGCTCTATTTCTTTCATCTCTCCACTTTACATTCATAAGAGAGAAGACCCTCTCTGTGAAGGCTGATGTGGCCGGCACAGACAAGATATACGAGATGAATTTGAAAATATTTGGAAAATCTTCACTTTTATTGAATATGTATTGCCACTTCTGAGCCGTTGATAAGTCAGAAAAATCTTTATTATTCTGCATTACTTTTTCATATGTTTCATTCAGGAGTATAGTTTCTGAATATAAATTGTCCATTACTATACCAAGTTTTTCTTGAATATTTAATGCTGCAATACTATTTTCAAAATGTTCAAATGAAATAGGTGACTTTAAATTAAAGTAACTTAGTGAAAATAAAAGATTTTCATTTGAAAAATTAAACCATTTCTCCAAATAGCATAAAGCTTTGTCAATGAATAATTTAAAATTTTTACAAATCCTATCTTTCAATTCAAGTGAAGATTCTTCAACCTGTCTTAGCAGTTTTTTTGTTTCATATCCAAAGAAGCAATCTTCCTTCCTTTTTGTTAATTCTTTTTTGAGCATGCTCATTATGTTGTAAACATCCAGTATTGTTATACTGTTGCCTTCTAGGCATTTGACAGTTTTGTTGAATAAATTTAATAAATGACTGCAGAAATGCATATAAATCTTAATCAAATCATAATTCACATCACTGTTCAATAAAAGTAAATTTTGCAAAATCATAGGGCAATCTTCTCCTAAACTTAAAAAGTAATCTCTTATTGGTTTCCAATTTAAAAGTATAGTGTCTATGCAAGGTAAAAGACTTAACCATCGGGTTCCTACATGGCGTTTAAGCTCATGGAAATCACCATCAACACTTTTAACAAATTTTTTTAGATTTTCTCTTCTGACAGTTGAATGTGAAAAGTGACTATAAATTTTCAGAATTACATTTTCAATATCATAAGATAAGAAGCTCATGGAGTGTCTCATGCAGTTATGCACTATGTGTGCATGGCAATTTCCCTTTATTAAAACAGGAATCAACTCTTTCATGTTAGTAAACAAAGAATGGTGTGCACCAAAATTAGAATTTGTGTTGTCTGCACTTAGCCCTGATATTTTATCAAAGGATAATTGATGCAATGCAATTGACTCCTGTATAGCTTGAAACATGCCATCAGCTGATTCATTGCTGTTCTCATAAAAATCAATTAATTTGTTTTGAATTCCATTTTGTGCTGTGAAATATTGCACCACCAATGGGAACAATTTTATATTTTTCTTATTTGATGCATCAGTCTGCAAACAAAAATATACATTTTCAGTATTTAAATCATCTATCACATGTTGTAATGCATATGGCCCCAACACCTCAGAAACCAAAGCCTCCATTTTAGTTCTAGCTAAATGAATACTAGTGGCTGTACTTGAATCCACATAAATAATTTTATTCAGTTTGATGGTGCAGTCCATACTGTTATATGATAAGTTGTGTTTCACAGTGTGGTATGTCAGAGCAAGTTCAGCAGCAGTTATTTTTTCTCTACTATCACATACTTCAGATGTACTTGTACTACAAGAGGTGGAAGGTGTAAGAAATTTATTAAGAACTCCAGCTGTTTTCTTTAGTTCAGTTTTAGATTTGTGTATCTTTGTTTCTTGGTGTTGCTTTATCTGTGAACAAGAAAATAACCAACACCATAATAACACCAAACACACACCAACCAACACCGCAAGCAGTTTGTAGGGCAAACAAACAGATCACCCCCACCAAACAAACAGTTACTTACGTGTCCAATTCCAGCCGAAGAAATACTAAAAATTACTCCACAGATTTTGCATTTCGCGTTAAAACTATTCTCTGGATCGTTTGTCAGCCATGTATATTCTTTTTCCCAGAGCTTTGTATACTTCTGGGGTCGTTTTTTTGGCTTATCTAATTTTCGTTTTTTAGGCGTGATAATCCTATCAAAGGACGCACTAGAAGCGACATCTTCTTCATCCATTTTAATTGTTAATTTTTTGCATGAAATAACTGACAAATATTCACAAAAACAGTAGAAAATATATGGAAATAATGCACTACTGATACTCAATGCTGCGAGTACTCAACCTAAGAAGAATGTCATTTTTGACATTTACTTGTCAAGTGGCGTTATTTTTTTTTTGTTAATTTGTCCATTTCGGAAAAGGCAAAGAGATCGAGTTCATACTGCCTTGTCCTTGTCTGATGTAAGTATTATTATATAGGGTAAACGGTCAATATTATGAAACGCTGTGGATGGATAGGGTTAGGTTAGGGATACCATCTCACAAGGACTCGTAACAAGTAACGGGCCAGTAATAATCAGTTTTACGTAAATAGAGTATTTTAGCGTACTTTACTGGTGGCGTAGATTATAAAGTACGCCTACATGAAAAAGAGGACAATACTCTATTTTAGAGTACGGGTGGGAACCCTAGTCATGTCATATTACGCGTAATGCATTACTAGCAGTACTTACACATCTCTATTTTCTGGAAAAAGCTTTTTGTATCCACTTTTTACATGCGGTTTATAGAAATCATCCGAAACACCTTCATCAGTGTCGCTTGATCTATTGGGAACCTTTCGTTTTTCGGTCCCGCCGGGCGGGTCATGCCCGTCCTTATAGGATTTAAAATATGATTCATTAGTATAATTTGTTTAATATTTATTGTTAGTATAATTGTTTAGCATAGTAATTTAATATATTTTTGTTTACTTTTTTCCTAATAAGAATTAGGTACAAGATCTAATGAAATAATCTAAGATAAACGGCACTTGAGATTAAAGATTATTTTTTATATTGAAATACATTATTTAACTCTTAACTTTGCTTTTTCTGCTTCATACTTAAAATCTTCCACATATTTTTCTTGAGATAAATCCAAATTTATGTTGGCGGTTAGAATAAAAAACAATATTATTTGCCTAACATGTAAAAACAATGTAAAATGAAACAAATGTGAAATTCATAGAAGATAATAGTTGACAATCAGATTACTTGTTTGATTGTTGACTATTTTGTGACATTTTGCTGAGGATTTTAAATGTATCACAATTAAGAGTGCTTCGCTCCCTAATTTTTTTTTTTACTACTTTACCACTTCTAATGCTGTAAGTGTGGATGAATTAGTTATGATATTTTTTGCTACCTTAAATGCTGCTGTTTGTCTCTTCATTTTGTTTTTATACTTGCTCAGCTATTTTAGCAGTCGTTGTCAGCTATTCTCTTTTAATTTTTTCGAATCTTTTGAAGTAGATGGTAAGCAATCACCAACATTTTCTTTCTATGGAACTCATTGGTTTTTTTTTTGGGCTGGATACATCTGAAAAATCAGGTATAGATTGGGCTTCAGGTATATCTTCTTTGTATTTTTCAACATTTCTTCGATCTCATCTGCTAAATTGACAGTTGGAATTGCTATTTTAAATAGTCTATCGTAGCGACAGTGAAACTTTTCTTCAAAATGAGCATGACATACACGACGATACTTATAAATATGCTCGTTTCACAATTCAAGTATGTGTCCACCAACAGACAATCTCCAAGGTTCAAATGCTCAAGATCTTTTTTTGGGTTAGGAAATACATGAAGACGAAGTTTTAAAAATGATCTTAAATACAGCTTCTGTGCAAAGTCGAGACTTTTGTCCTTGTGTATAATTGACTCGAACAAATTAACGATGCGTACTCTATGAAATTAATAATTACTTACTATGAACTAACTATCAAAGTTTTGTATTTGAAATGGCTAGTAATTTAAATCATAGTGCTCGAAGAGCTCGTGATTGGTTGAGCGAGGAGGCGATCGTACTATTTCCCTTACTCTTTCTCTTATTGGCTTAGTCAAATTGTCTGTCCGTATACTGCGTCCAGTGAGAGGTTTTCATTTACACCTAAGCCACTGCTGTAGTAGCTGTGATATGAAATCCTGATTTTTTACGCCACAATGATTCATACAGCTTAACAGGTGACTGCCTCATTAATGTTTTCTTTCACACCAAGCCACCAAGTTGCAGCCTCACTTTTAAAATCAGAGATGTGATTAACGCTTTGATGACGGTTTCCGCTGATAAAATCTTCCACCTGAATTTCATCTCGTTATGTGAACCATCAAAATAGAAGGTCGCGCCGGTTAAGAAACCTGAAGGCAAATGTGAATGGAACCGACAGCAAGCCGAGGTCAGTGACGTCACCAATTCTTAAATTATTCTGACGACATACCACCAACATGAACCATTTTATCTGTTTCCTCTTCGTAAACCAGTTTCTGTGACAACAATTTTTTTTGTGCGATTCTCCGTGACTTTGGTCGAAGCGTAGGTTTTGGTGTTTTCAGTCGTCGCTACTGCCACAGAATAGATATTATTCATTTCGTTTTTTCATTTTCAAATTCTTTATTTTATATTATAAAAACAATATGTGACAAACAAGTACTTGGATAATGCATGTACATTGATTAATTTAAAGATACTTTATGAGGCTAAACTTATCACCTATCATAGCTTTAGAAATATGTGATTTCACTTTACTTTTATTATCTTGATATATTAACACAAGATTATTAGTAGATATTAGTATACCTACTACTAGGTCTTACCAGCTTGACGGTCGGGCTTCTGGCCTCAAACGTTGGCGCCAATATGTATGTGGCAGAAAGTCCGACGAGGGCGCTGTGGTACTGAATGACAAGAGTATTGTTGCTTAAAATAACTTGTATTATGTTATAAAATTGAGGCATGTGGTAAGGTTTTGTAGTAATGGTGGTATTCCTGTTTGATGATGCCTGTTTCACACAATGTTTTAGGTCATTGTATTTTGCAGTGGTTATAGGAAGGATACTCTAATATGCAGCATTAACTGGATTGTTGTAATCTCTTTAAATTATTTCTTTATAATCTTCATGAGAAATACTAGTTTTTTATTCCACCGGACTCTTCTCGCAGGCGCTTGACGATGTGTGCCTCGACTTTGCCTCGGTCCCTACGGCCCCCGCGTCCATAATCAGCTACAGGCCTCTGTCCGCGCACTTGGTACACAGGTTCTTCCTTGATGTGCCCCGACACCGATCCCGCGGCCGACGCCCGGGCTTGGCGTGCACTCGCCGCCAGCTGTGCTATTTCAAGTGCTTTTGCGAACTGGAGTGTGGCTGCGTCTTGCTCGTATGAACGGTCACGATCGGGTCCGACGTTCATGCCCAGCACAAAACGATTAACTAAGAGCATGTCTAGTAAACTGCCGAAATCGCAGTTCACTGCGAGTCCCCGAACACGCACCGCCCATTCCTCGACACTTTCTCCCGCACTTCTTCTCGCTTCGAAATTTTTTCCCTGTCGCCGAACGAACACCTTTTTGGAGAGAAATGCTTGTTGAGCTCTGCAACTAAATCGACGAACCCAACCTCTTCTAACTTCGTCGGATGCACAAGATTTGTAGCCAAGCGGTATATTTCATCCGACAAATGAGTATGTAACAACTGTCCCTGTTTATTTTCCGCAACTGAATTGAGCTTGATATACTGCTGCAGTCTTCCATAAAATATCTGCCACTCGTATTGTGCTCGAAAATGGCGATATTTCCGATAAAAGCCATGATAAATGATTCAACTTTTTTTACGTAACTCGTCGCCAGTGAAGGGTGGCTAGCAATGAAGCGACAGTTACGAGGCACGGTCCGTTTATTACTGACTCTTCGTACACGGTATCGACAATAGGTAGTTAACCGTCGAGTCAAGCGGTTAAGCGGAGAACACTGGCGAGGGCAGGCAAATGACGAGCCACGGTTTTAGTACTGACTAGCTTCCGCCCGTGACTTCGTCCGCGTGGATATTAGAGAAAATCCTTAGGGAACCTTCAACCAGGATCCGACCAGCCGTTTTTACGCGATTAGGCGGGTCCCCACCAAGCGCGCTGCCTCGCGAGGCAAGACGTTTACCGCGTGAGGCGGGCCTCGCACGAGGCTGCTCGCTTGGTGGGGACCAGCCTAATCGCGTAAAAACGGCTGGTCGGATCCTGGTTGAAGGTTCCCTAAGGATTTTCTCTAATATCCACGCGGACGAAGTCGCGGGCGGAAGCTAGTTTTTTACAATAATCAGAATTGGTCCAGAGATATTAGTAGGTATCTCGTCCCCGTCCCTGTCCCCATAAAAGCTCAAAAACGACATCGACATCGATTTTCATGTTTACTTACCCCATTTAGGTACCCCAACCTAAGGGATGATTTTCAAAATAACAAAATAGGTATGTAATTGCCTATTTATTTCTAGACGTGCTCCTACGAATTTTAAAATTGTAATGCCTATTTCATATTCTTTCTCCATGCAAAATTTGAACACCATTATAACCCCTGTAGCGGTTAAAATCATGTCCACCTTGTTGGACTATAAATTAATATCATTTTCGCAATCACCATCCCATAAAACCTCAAAAACGACATCCACATCGATTTTCATGTTTACAGTTTACTTATCCCGTTTAACCCTAAGGGATGATTTTCAAAACAACAAAATATATAATTGCCTTTTTATTTTTAGATGTGTTCCTACGAATTTTAAAGTTGTAATGTCTATTTAATATTATTTTTCCATACAAAATTTGAACCCCGATTTCACTCATTTAGGGGTTAAATCATGTCCACCGTGTTGGACTTCAAAATAAATGTTATTTTCGCAATCGTCAACTCAGAAAACCCCAATAACGACATCCATATCGATTTTTAGGTTTATTTACCCCATTGCACCCCCATTTCATCACCATGGGGGTTGAAATTATACCAATACAATATGCGTTGCGTTAGATTTCCATCCATAAGCGATTTTTACTTCAAAAATAAAGGATTATCTTCTAAACACAACTTCATCCCCCTTTTCACCCCTTCGGGGGTAGAATTTTGAAAAACGCTGAGAGAGGTATTCATTTATTTTCAATCATCAGCCTAAACACAAAATTTGAAGATTCTAGCTTCAAAACTGAGGGACTTTCATACAAACTTTCATCCCTTATTTCATCCCCTTAGGGATGGAATTTTCAAAAATCCTTCCTTGGTGGATGCCTACACTGTATAAGGTATCTGTGTGCAAAATTTCAAGTCTCTAGGTTCAGCGGTTTGGGCTGTGCGTTGATATCTCACTCACTCAGTCAGTCAGTCAGTCAGTCAGGACTTTGAATTTTATATATATAGATATAAGTTTAATAAAATGAAAGATAAAAGTTACAACTTTGACTATATGCTAGTCATTAAGTCTAAACTAAAATTAATTTAGAAGTTACTCTAAGGAAGGGCGCTGGCGGCTGGTAGAATGATCTCATAGCGTACCTCCAGGGGTTTATATATTCAAGATTTCTGTGTATGTGATTTCTTGGATTTTTCTCATTAGCAGGAATACGAAGATAGAGCATTTCTAAATATTGGAAATAGGGTTGTCGCAACTGAAACAGAACAAAAAAATAAATAAATGTGCTGGATATTTCCCATGCATCTAACAAATTTTAAGTTAACTCTTTCTGGTGTCAGAAAATAACTACGACGATACGTGGGGCTAACCTAGCAGTCATCATCGGAGTGTGTCAAAACTTCTGATAATAATAATAATAATAATAATGACACAAAATACCAGCGTAAGCTGAGAAAAAGAAAAGACAAAACATAATAATAAAATGTTTTATTAGCCCCAAATAAACACAATAAACAACAAAAAAAAAATAAGAAGAATAACAAAATCTTAAACTAAAAAAGTACAAAAAGTGACAAAAAGGAGACTAATGGGTCCTGTCTCAGCGTGTGTTGCTGCGACGTTCGGAGAACGCCACAGCACGCTGTTATTCTTACAGGGCCTAGGGAGCTGTGGTCTTATAATATAATAAAAGTATCATAGAGGTTATGACAAATAAAAATAATACATACCTAGATACAATAAAAAAAATTATAAAAAAGGCAGAATGTATACGATCCCTGGCTATATCGTTTACCTACTCTAGTCTGTGGCAAAGATACAAGTGTAGTGTCAAGTTGACATTGACAGTGACAGGCGTGCGTGCTGGATAAAAGAAAAAATATTTAGCGGGCGGAATTTTTGTTCAGTTTTAATGTGTTTGATTGCAATTTTTTCCTACCTACCCGCTAACACGCCATCTCCTAACCTGCCTGCCACGTGTGCTACGCAATACAGTTACTGCGCTGCGATATTTCCAACTACGTTTTGCTATGCAATACTTCGTGGTTCGTTGTGAATGTGAACCACTGAGACACAGAAACGAGAGGTGCAAATTTGTTTAATATAGGGGACATGCCTGCCGCCACCCGCATCGTGAATATCAATGGGTGAGTAGAAACTGAGTATTTTGTTTTTCTATAAGAAATTTCTTCAGATGTTTTTTAAAGCTATTTATTGTTTTTAGCTCACGCATTGGCGGCGGGATATCATTCCAACAACGAGTGGCGGCAAATCTGAAAGAACCCCGAAATGCTACGGTACGGTGTAAATGGGTTGAGAGAATATGAGTGCAGGCACGCCTCGGAGGCCTGGCAGGATTTTGGGCCCAATTTAGTTTACTGTGCAGGTACTGTGGTTTTCCAGTGCTCACAATACCAAACATCAGAGTGGCTAAATGGAGTTTTCTGCGGGCTTCCATTTTCAATGTATTAGCAGTGATGAGAAAAGGTGTTACATGTGATCTTGGTGGTATGCGGAAACAGAAACGAGCACAGGCATTCTGCACTCGCTGCACCAAGTTGGCTGTTTTAGAGAGTAGACACGGTCCATAAACGGTGTCACAGTAGTTGAGTTTAGACAATATCAAAGACTCGCACAACTGTATCCTAAGCTTTTCACATAGGTATGGTCTAATTTTGTATAGCAGTTTTAAGCGATAAAAACAGCCTCGAACACATTCCATAATGTGTTTTTCGAAATTGAGTTGGCTGTCAAAGACCAACCCGAGGTTTTTGGCCACTTCCACACGTTCAATGGTTTTACCTTCAATGGTGATGTTCAGTGTGCTACTGTCATTTAGCTCCTGGAGTTTACGCTTTGAACCTATCAGCATGTACTTAGATTTTAACGGGTTGAGGACAAGACAGTTTGACTGGCACCAGTCAGAGATTCTTTTTAGGTCATCATTTAATTTGGCCACTGCACCAACTCGATCTGATGGTATAAATGACATGTACAGTTGCAGATCGTCCGCATAAATGTGATACTGACAATGTTTTATGTTTGTTGTTATGTCGGCACTGTACAGCGCGTAGAGAATTGGTGCTAAGATGGAGCCCTGAGGCACGCCGCGAGCAACAGGAAGAGGGTCAGATCTGTTACTTTCACCACTCCTCATGAGCTCCACGTACTGCTGTCTGTGACTCAGATAGCTGTCGAACCATCTGACAGCTTGGGCATCGATTCCATAGTATGCAAGTTTCGACAGTAGGAGTGTTGTGTTGATGGAATCGAATGCCCGTGAGAAGTCCAGTAGCACTAAGGCGCTTACCTTTCCAGAGTCCCGGGCGGCAAGGAGATTGTCAACCACATCCGCCAGAGCAGTTGCCGTGCTATACCCTTTCCGAAATCCAGACTGAAACTGAGGGAGGATGTCTTGCTCTTCAAGATACCGCGTAAGCTGGTCGCAGACTACCCTTTCCAGGATCTTGGAGAGACAAGGTAAGATACTGATTGGTCTTAAATCTTTAACAGTTTCTGGGTGATTAACTTTAGGGAGCGGTCGGACAATGGCCATCTTCCAGCTCTCTGGAAACTTCCCTTCCTTTATGGACTTGTTCACTAAGGCTGTGATGGTTGCCAAAGACTGTGGCAAAGTGAGCAGTATCATGTCCAAGGAAACACCATCATCTCCCTGAGCGTTCGACTTTAGCCCCATGATTATTTTCCTCACCATATCTTCGCTGACCTCGTGCAGTGAGAATGTCTCTTCACTGTGTCTGTGATGTTCCAGATAGGTCAAGGCAGATATAGACACATTATTTGCACCTGGAATGTTGAGAAAATGTGAATTTATGCTAGCTGGGTCGTCGAAGCAAACTGGAAGATCACATATTTTCTTTTTGTTTGGTAAAACCGAGTTTTTCAAGTTACTCCACAATTTTTTAGAGTTTTTAATATTTTTATTTATGTGTACAGTAAAAAAACACTTTTTCTCATTCTCAAGGGCGGTTATCACAAGGTGCTTCATGAATAAGTAGCAACTTTTACTATTCTCAGTTTTTTTAGTCTTGTCACGACTGCTTTTCTTAAATTTTTCATGATAATTGTTTCTGATGCGCATCATTTCTTTAATGGTATCTGTAATCCAGGGTTGGGGTGCATACCTGAATTTTTTTCTCTTAACAGGAGCGTGCAGGTCTAATATGGTTTTTACACAGATGGTGAGGGTTTCGGCTAAATCGTTAACATTATTTATGCCACTGATGTAATCCCATCTGACGGAGTCAAGATCCCTGCTTAGTTGGTTATGATCTATATTTTTTAATGCTCTATATGTCACCCAGTGAGGAGCAGGTTGTTCTTTTTTTACCTTAAACTCTGCAGTTAGCATAGCATGCCGTCCTAGGTCAGGTGAATGTTTTACTTTAACCTGTAAGACCCGAACATCAGAGCAGATAACATCAATAAGGCTGTTACCATTGTCGGTGAAGTGGGTTGGTTCGTCAATTAACTGAGTCAAATTCGTAGTCTGGGCGAATTGAGAGAACAATTTGGCCTTACCACTGGCGGGATCCAAAAGGTTGATATTGAAGTCGCCCATTAGGATAAGTCCATCACATTTGGTAAATGAGACTATGGAGCTGGTAACGGCATCGAAAAAGGTGTTTATATCAAGCCACGGGGGCCTGTAAGCAGTTCCTACTAGGATTATTTTACCACACATGCGCACGCTCAACCACAGCTGCTCCACTGTCAAAACTATGGGGTGAGGAGACAAGCGTGCGTTAATGCCGTTTCGTATAAAAAAGCCGACTCCGCCACCTCGCCCCCCCTTCACTTGATCAGGTCTTGGAGAATGACACAGCCGGTATCCAGGTATCTTAGGGGCCAAGTCTTCTTGTCCTGCCCTCAACCACGTTTCATTTATTGCAAGTATGTCAGGGGCTAACTCTTCCACAGCCATTGTAAACTCATCCTGTTTTGTACAAAGCGAACCCGCATTAAAAAAGCTAACCTTAAGATTTTTTAGGCTGGGCATTGGGCTATTGCTTTAAGTGTGATATACATGATGCACTGTATAGTTGACATGTAATTAGAAATGGCCTGTAAGATATTGTTAAAATAATGTAAATACACTGTACATAATAATGTAAAATTAAGGCAATTAAAATAAATAATCATAATAATATAAATTGAATAAATAGTGTTGGGTATGAATAAATTGTGTAAAAAATATTGTAAGAGAATGTCGATATACTGAGATAATACAGACATGTTTTCATTATTATGGTAAATATTTTTTAAAGACACAGTCCCCTTTACAATCAGTAAAGAAAAACAGATCAGTAATTCTAAGATTGCATTATAGATCAGATTTAGTAATAGACTCTCCTTTTTCATTACAAGAAAAGACAAATCTAATAGTACAAGACATAAAAGAAAAAAAGAAAGGTAATTATATAATAATGGTACTGTAAAATTAATATACAGATACAGTAAGACAAAATCATAATTATTCATTAAAATAAATTTACATTTGCAGGAGGAAGAACCTAGTTTTTTGCCGTCGAAGGACTGAAGGCCCTGGCGAGGTCCCCCTCCGACCGAAAGTGAAAGATAGGCTTTCCCTCTCCCTCCCGAGCAAAAATACGACCCCGCTTCGTCCAAGTATAACGCCACTGGAGCCTGCGGCACTCCTCCCGGACGCGGTGAAAAAGCTGCCTGTTTGAGCGTGTCAGACGCTCGTTGATGAAAACGCGCGGGGCGCCCTCTGCGCGCATACCAGCGCGACGCACGCGCGCTGCCTGCAGAAGCTCGTCGCGCAGGTGGCGACGCGCCAGGCGCACCACGACGCGGCGCGGGCGGCCCCCCGCCTCGGCCGGCGGCGCGCCCACGCGTTCCGCAAACACAACGTCGCGCTCCTCTAGCTTGACGCCCAACCGCCCGGCGAGTACGGCTACAGCGTGAAATGTATTTTCACCTTTCTCCTCTGGGAGGTGGCCGATCTCGAGGTCCGCGAGCAATGCTTCTTGATCGCGATCGTTCAGCTCCAGTTTTAACTCAGCTATGGTAGACTCGAGCTCGGCGATCTTGCCGCCGTCGACGTCGGGTTCACGCCGCTCTAGTGCTTCGAGCCTGTTCTCGACCCCGTCCAGGCGTGCCGTGACCGCTACTAACGCTTCTCGCATTTGCACCATTTCATTGCGCAGTTTCTTCATCTCCATCATGAACTCGACGAAATCTCGGTGAAATTGCTTTAAGCTCACGGCATCCAGCTCATTGTCATGCTGTATTGCCTTAGAAGGGTGACCACCACCATCAGATTCGCATGTCGGAGCCTCGGTATCGGCTTCATCACTCACCCCCTTTACAGGGGTTTGGCTGTTGTCCCCCTTACGAACATTTTATATATATTATCAGAAGCGTCTGTTGCCAATTCAGTATTGGTAATATCAGCAAAACTTTGCGGTAGTGGATCATGGGTAAGACATTCTCCATTGTCGGTTTTAAGAGTGACAGAACCTTGTCGGGAAGAACGGAACGTTTATCTTTTTTATGTCGGCTGCCATGTCCATTGGCGTTGATAGGAACGGGTCGGAAGACGCTAACGCGCGGTGAAACAAATCGAGCACTGTTGTTTTGCGATCTAATTTTCGGGTGTGATGCTCACGGTCGTAACGCCAAAACTTGTTCCTTGATTCACCGGCTTGTTCTGACAGCATTCCAATGGGTAAGGGCAAATATTCTATTATTTTTGCTCCATGCATCAGTATCTTGTGCAGGGTAAAAGAAGGATGCAGGAACAACCCACGATGGAAACACTGCGCGTACTGCATTGTCTGCATTGCCTAAATCAAACCGAAAAACATTTGCAGATATTCTTGGAATTGAGGAATGGCTTGTTAAGGATTTACATACCATTCTGGTGGCGTTATCAAGCGAGTTGGAAGTCGATTCTCAAAAGTTTAAATATTTTTGGGAAAATCTTGCTGTTTTAATACTTACGTGCAAAAGTACAACTGGTGTTATATGTCCATTAGGTTTTACTACATCTACCAGCAAACCCATTTTGTTTCTAATGTCCGTTTGAATTTGTTTTTTTCTTCTTTCCACAATACGACCTTCGGGTGAGTTTTTTGTGACTTTCCACTTTTGCCCGTCTGGATCATTTTTATAGCCAGGCATGCAGTGGGCTTATTCCGTGCAGTAAAGCTTCCTGATTTAATGGTTTTTTTGCTACTACATCAAGTTTATTAAACTCGGTACAAGTAGCTCCACAACACGCACACCGTAATTGTGAACTGGTATTTGTGATGACATTAAAGACTTTGCCGTCAATTATGGTGAGGTATAATTTTGGATCTCCAACGACGAAATTATCGAGAGAAATTTTCGTAATAAATTTGCGAAAGATCTTTAATTTCTTCTTCTACCCGGTTCCTTTCTTCCAGAATCACATTTTTGATTCTGATCTGTATTGTATTTTTATTGGTCGGCAAAATCTAAAAGATTGTGGATTTGGGTTTGACCATAAGACAAAACCATCAAGAGTTTTTATGCGCAATGGAATGTAGGTAGCGGAGAGGCAGTGTTCGTCATTAATTTCATCGGAATACGTTTGCTTATATGTTGATTGTCCCGTGCTACCATCGAAGCCCCATGAACCCTCTAAAACGCAGTGAAGTCTAACTGTTTTTGATTGCAATATTCCGAAACCCTTTGGTCGCAAGAATCAATGATTCGTCGAAACGTGTGCATAAGTAAATCATTTAAAGGTACTTTGGCTTCTCGTTCTGAGATTTCAATTTCGACATCAGGATACAATGTTTTTTAGCTTTGTGTACCTTATATAATAGGGAGGGTAAAGATTAAATCCTCGAGATTTGGCACCTTGTTGCATGTTTGTATAGTCCTCCACTGATAGTTTCATATCAATCATAAACAAAGAGCTTCATCAGGGTTTGGGTTCCGATTTTGGCTTTATGGTTCCCGCGATTTTTTTAGGTCGAGTTGGGCTTTTCAAGCATTCCTTTATTACAAATTCTAACTCCTCAAGTTCTTGGGGTCTTAAAGTGTTTGTAATACAAAGGCATAGCTACTAGTTCTCGAAGTTGAAGGATTTTTGTAATAAATGTGCCGCAACCAGATCTCTAATATTTTGTTGTGGTAAAGGACTTTCCTCGATATTCAGTTTTGGTATTTCAATATCAAAAATAGTGGAAAGCCATTGTTTGTTTTTATTACAAAATCGTTTGAAATTTATTTTTCTACTGCGATATAAAGTTTCACATTTACTTAAGAATTTTGAATTATTGTAATTAAATTCTTTGTTATGGATCTCGATATTGTTCGGAATTCAAAACAAGATAAACAGTAAAATAACAAGAAAAAATTAAAATTCTAAGAAACAAAGACCATAATGTTGTGGATAAGTAAATAACTATAAAAGTAATATTTGTGTATGTGTTAGTGTGTTTGAGTGACTTTGGTGTATGTGTGTGTTTGTGTCCATCCATTATAATAATTGTCCATATATGTTACAGTCAAAACTCATTACCAGTCAAAACCACTTTTGACTGCAAAAATCAGACAAAAGTGGTTTTGACTAAGGACGTTGGTCAAAACCAATTTTAGCAGGTTTTTTCAGTCAATAGTGGTTTTAACTAAGGACGTTGGTCAAAACCATTTTGACCGGCAATGTGTAAAATAAATAGATTTTGGTATTAGTTAACAGCCCACGAAGCGCCAGAAACGTAGTTTTTGTAAAATTACTATCAATAGTGGTCTTCTGATGATATAAAAGATACTGCACCGCTTAGTAGAAATATATATTTGTCGCGGCGCGCGCATCGATAAATAGACGCATCCTTTCTATAACTACAGTAAACTCACAATAAAATTAGCACGTAACCTTCCTGCTCTCGTCTTTTACACACATCACGTGGCTGTGCATTCGGTATTGAATAGAATACTTATAGGTCAGTAGGGTAAGAATTTAAATCGGATTTAATTCCTACAAAAGGTTTTATTGTTTTAATAGCTTCATTTGTTGCCAAATATGACTGTCCTAAGTTTTCCCCCCCAGCGGAGTTGTGCTTAAGTGGTGGGGGGGGGGGGGTAAAAATGTACCCCAAAAGGGGTATTTTTGCGGTGTTTTTGTTATATCTCGTTTTTCATCAAGATTGTGTAAGAAGATTTTAAAGTTGGGTAAATTCCAAACAATTTGGAATTTAGAACGGTTTTGATACGAACGATAGTTTTGGAGATACAAAGCATACCATATTTAATACCACTATCATTTTTCTTTTGCAAAATAACTTTGTTTTTCACAGTGTTTGTATGAATAACAAACTTATATTTGCGGTTATGGAAAATGTGCTATATCTCTAAAACTGCTAACTATATCTCGTTCAAACTAATTTTACTTGAAAACGTTTATTAAGATTTACAGCATGTATATTTTTTAGATTTTTCACTCTCTTATTTCAATAGTTAGACGTGGGAGACACACAGGAGAAATTTTGGTAGAAATCGTGTAACTTAAAAAATCGGTCTAATTTCGAAAAGCTGTTTCTCCAAATCTATCGCTCGTATCAAAACCGTTCTACCCTCAAATTGTTTCGTATTTAACCAACTTTAAAACCTTCTTACACAATTTGATGAACAACCAGTCCTTCCAGGTCAAATCCCCTTTTGGGGTACACTTTTACACCCCACCACTTAAGCACAACTCCGCCGGGGGGGGAAAACCTAGGATAGTCATATTGGGCAACAAAAGATGCCATTAAAACAATAAAACCTTTTGTAGGAATTAAATCCAATTTGAAGTGTTTCTTGGTTTAATGCTACTGAACTATTAGGTAAAGTATAAAATGAATAATAATTCATACATTAATGTCCGATGGTCTCAAACTGAAATCAGGTAAAACCACTTTTGACTAAGGACGTTGGTCGAAACCACTTTTGACTGCGAAAATCAGTCAAAACTATTTTTGACTAAGAGCTTCAGTCAAAACCACTTTTGCCTGATTTTTGCAGTCAAAAGTGGTTTTGACCGGATATGAGTTTTGACTGTAACATATACATTGAATGGCCTTTCTCTAGAAAATTTTTCAATAGGTGCAATACCACCTTTTCTGTGTGCCCTTTTCCACTTGTTATGTCGGCGAAGCCTCAATACAGATGCAGTATTAGAACGAGCCCATCGGGTTCTATGAGCATGTAAAGCTTCATCCCATTTCCCATATTTGTGCTTCTTGTTTTTTATATATTGACAAAAATACTATCGACCTCTGTAGAGAATCATACTTTCGTCGAGTCGTCGTCTGAGCGCATATTAGATCATTCATTTTGTCATTAAATCGTTTAAACAATTCGTCGACTTTGCTCAATCCCCCAACTGGTGAGTTAGAAAAATGCAAGCATTTAAACAGCAACAAAAACCTGTTCCGCGACACATGCTGTCTGAAAATTGGAATGTTGAATAATCGATCCTTTTTCCAGTAGTCCGTGACACTGGTATCTTTCCAGTCTGTTATTCTTGATTTAATTGCACACCATGGCATAGTGAAAAAAGCACGCAACGCGCGTTCATTTCGGATAAGATTGGTGATTGAGACTGGACAGTTTCTTAGGAGACACTGATAGCAAAGGAGACTAATCTATAGGGAATAATTAAAGAATAAAAAAAAAAACTATACAACTGCCTTTTAGGTTATGTTAAATGTCATGATAGTGACTTATGCAAGAAGCTTATACCCACAATGGAGATTGCACGCCTAGTATCATAGTGAAGATTGAAAAAAGACTCTTTAGTGACGTCACGGCGTATTGCTATCTCTTTCTTTTCGTTTTATAATACGTTTTCGTTTGTCACGAACGAACGAACGACGAACAACGAAAACGTAATGTAACACTAAAGAAAGAGGTTGCAATAAGCCGTCACGTCACTCAAGGACATTTTTTCTATCTTCACTGTGCCGTGCAATCTCCATTGGAGGGAGGTATAAGCTTCTTGGACTCATGTAATTTAAAGTGGTCTGTACTTGTGCGTTTCGTTACACACAACGCTATATAATACATCGTACCCCTCAAAAAATACCCTATTATTTACACTATTCACTTAAGGTCTCTATTAAATCCTCGAACTTCTGAACATTAAAGGTCAAACCGCACTACAGCGGAGCGGCGCGGCGCGGCGCGGCGCGGCCAAATATTATTTCTATTGATTGCAATGATGCAAACCGCACTATAGCGGAGAGGCGCGGCGCGGCGCGTACCGGCGCGGCGCTGCAGATTTGGGTGCAAAAGAATATTTTGCCGCGCCGCGCCGCTCCGCTGCCGCTAGTGCGGTATAGCTCGCGGCGCGGCGCGGCCGAATATTCTTCATAATAGAGCTTCAGTCTATAAAGGGTATTTGGAAATATCTATTTCTACTAATATTTCAGTGTACAAATTTTGATTAAATTACAAAGTGGTATTTTACGTGATCATTTCATAAATCATCCTAATCATAACTCATCACAAATAAATAAATAAAAAATATGAGTATGTGTTGCTAAATCGTTCCCTGGAAATTCGTTCTAGGGAACGCGTGACCGAGCGTTCCCTTTTCGTTCGTGCGTCCAACTTCAATGAAATCTTGCCACGTCTGGCAATTTGAGCCGCGCCGCGCCGCTCCGCTGCCGCGATAGTGCGTTTAGTAGAGGCCGCGCCGCTCCGCTGCAGTGCTGCGCCGCGCAGCGCCGCTCCGCTGTAGTGCGGTTTGACCTTAAGGAACACCCAACGCACATATAGGAACAGTCGACTCGCCGAATACTCGACGAGCGTGACGTAATCATCGCTGGTGTAGCGCAATCTAAGCTCGACACTTACTATCCACTGCAGTTGGGGTCCGGGGTTTCAGGGGGGTCCGGGGTTTCAGGAAACAGTAAAGGATGCTCCAAGGGCGCGTCGAAAATCGCCAGGTACTCATTGTTCTCTTGCAACAAATGGTGTGACGTTGTAATAGTAAATAGTTGCACAGTGAAAAAAGCACTCAACGCGGGTTTATTTCGGATAAGATTGGTGATTGAGACACGATAGTTTCTTAGGAGATATAATATTCTTGTTTTATATAGATAGCAGCAGTTAAGCAACCATGATTCTTAAGATAATTCTATATTTATTTCCAGAACGTACACATTATTACAAGATGGCATTAGGCAACTGACACAGACATTCACAGAGAGTATTATAGAGACGTACACAGACTAACCAGTATTCATATATTACAGGAGACACTGATAGCAAAGGAGACTAACACCCATATGCAGAGTCATTTCCTTGAGAGCTCCTCCACTCGACTCAATTTGAAGGATAGAATCGGTATGCTGAGTTGTTAAAACAATCCTCCACTTGAGGAACTTTCTCAGTCGAGTCTAGGAATTAACTGTCAAACTCAAGGTACGTTGCGATCTACCTTTAGGTCTCCTCGAAGCTTGTAAACAGTGCTTTTAACTCAAAATTTGTTAACATTATGAATTATTTCCGTGATTTTATTGACTATGTTTATGACGACGACTTGTACCAATATCGTCCAATAAAGCGGTATTTTCGGGATGCAACCAATCCACTGGAGTATTACGATGATGTGGAATTCATAAGAAGATTTCGCTTTAGAAAAGATACAGTACATCATATCCTGTTGCCACTTTTGAATTTATCACAAAATATCAATCACCGGGGACTTCCAATATCGTCTTTGTTGCAGCTTTTCATAGCGGTGAGATTTTATGCTACAGGGAACTTTCAGGTTAGTACCTAGGTACCTACACTGGGTTATTTTACAGAGCATACTATTTTTATCCACCTACCGATAATTATCTATTTTTAAAACAATGCAACAATTAACACTATTTTAATAGGTCTTCACCTATTGTAACGTTGTAAACGTACATGCTAATTTTATTCAAATTTATGAGACTTATTTCTTATAAACTAATAATAAAGAAAACCATTTATTTTATTTTATTACGACTTCACAATACAATTTATAATTTTTCTTAACACAAACTTAACCTGTCGAAACATTAATAACATTAAATATAAATACTTTAACAAATCAAAGGAATATTTTCATTTTAGCGCCCATTTTGTTTGCCGTCGCGTTTACGTTTTGTCTCTAGAACCGATGATCTATTATTGATCCGCGGCGCAAGCGTTCCATTCAATCATTCTACGGACCGTTCGTTCGACTCACTGACACTCACTCGCATTCATTCCTTGGTCGACCTAGTCGTAGCTGCAATTTGCCTTTTAATTTAAATACAAAAGAAAATAATATATCGGCATTCTTAAATTAGTGCAAAATCTTAATATATTCCGTGCCTATTCGGCCAATATAGTGAATTCGTGTTTTTGAAAACCCCAGATTGGGTAAGTGGTACTTGTATTTCGTAACAATTATCCTGTCTTCGTCCTTCGAGATTTATCTTTGACCATGTAGTAGCCCTTGCTACGCGCTAACCCTATCGCACAAGGTTTATAGAAAGAAAGAAAAAAAGAAAACTATCTCTTTCTCTGTCTAGCCCCGACCACCGGAGCCTCTGCTGTGTCGACCTCATTCTTGTCCGTGCGCGCGCGGACGTTCGCACAAGTGAAGTTATTAATTTATTTATTACAGTGTTTTATAATTTATATAAGTAAAAATGCCAAAACGAGCACATGAAACCGAAGAAGACAAGTGGTTTCGTAAAATGAAGAAATACGAGGAAAAACTCAATAGGAAAAAACAGAAACGGATCTTATACTCGGATGACGACGAGAATGATGTGCAACCAGAAGGTTGATACCCTCTTTTAATTATTTGTTATTCCCGTTGCATTCATCGGGAATTCCTTTTTTTTGTCCGTTGTATTCTTCGGATATATTTTTTTTTTATAATCTCGTTGCATTCAGCGAGTAGTGAAATATTATGTGGGTAGCTGTTTAAAGTGTATCCTATTTTTTACATTTCCGTTGCATTCATCGGAAATAATCAAATTAAGGCCGATGTATTGGAATTACCAATATCATAGTAATATCAAACCATTTATATATATTATATATCAGGTAAGTAATGTGGTCGGTACATTTTTCCCCTTTTTTTTTCAGAACATCTAGAATCCGATATGGATCCATATATCGAAACCCCGGCTTCCTTACAGGATGGCATTGAGAACGACACTATTATCCCAAACCCGAACACTGAAGACCCTGGCGCTGGCGCACAGTGCTCGGAGACCATCAATGAAAATTCACCTGATTTCACAATTCACAATTCACAATTTTCGACCCAGATTTGCTACGAGAACTCGGTGACGTGCAAACAGATCCTGTCGAGTACGGTGAAGATCTTCAAGCCGACGTGGCGGCCAGATTTCAGTCTATATTACTAAACGGTCTTAAAAAGGAAACCAAAGATGACCTTATAAAAAAGTACCTTTTTCCAAAAAATGTTCCGATGGCAAAAGGTCCCACTCTGAACCCGGAAGTTGGGGCCATGCTAGTGGATAATTGCAAGTTACGTGATCAGAGACTACTCACTAAACAAGACCAATTAGGAAAGGCACTTTCGGCTTTAGGAAAAGCGCTATCGAATCTTTTAAAAAAGGTCCCGGATATACCAGAGGTTATCCGCACCCTAAACGATGCAGGAAAATTATTAGCAGATTCTCATTATGCAGAAACAGATACCCGTCGTTCTGTTATCATCCCTTTGATTGACAAATCTTTAGCAGATTCATTTAAAAACAGAAAAAAAGATACGTTACTGTTTGGCGAAAAACTTGGCGATTTAGTAAAGGATTCGAGAAGTATCAAGAAAACCAGTCAATTAATACAGGCGCCAACTTCGTCTAAGAATAATTTAAACTCGAAAGGCTCATCGTTCCGAACGCGACAGCAGCGCAGCGGCAGCGGTCAATACTACCCCCAACGAGTCGGTGGGCCGAGACAAGCAACGACGTCGTCATATCAATACGCGAGCCGCCGGCGACCAGCTGCGCTCGCGCCGCTGCCAGCTCGCCGCCAGCCAGCTCCGCCGCCGCCACCGCCGCCTCCGAGGCGCCAGCCGGCCACGGCCACGTCTCGTGCGCCGAACAATCGTGCCACTTAGGTGAGCAAACACAGGTACATGCCGGTCGTTTAAAATATTTTATCGATGAGTGGCGAACTATCACTAGTGATAGATTTATATTAGACACTGTGTCGGGTTACAGGATTCCTTTTATTGAAACCCCTTTTCAAAATCCAAAAGATTACCCGCGAAGATCATTTTCAAAAAATGAATCAATAACAATTTCTGCAGAATTAAATCATTTATTACTGATTAATGCTATTAAAAAATGTAACCCGACAACAGGCCAATTCGTCTCCGATATCTTTTCGATTCCAAAAAGTAATGGTAGCATGCGCTTCATTTTAAATTTGAAAAAGCTAAATAAGTTTGTGGATGTAAATCATTTCAAAATGGAAGATATCAGAACGGCTACCAAACTGATGACCAAAGACTGTTTTATGATTAATATTGACATTAAGGAAGCTTATTTCTTACTGCCGATACACGAATCACATACAAAATATTTACGTTTTTACTATAACGAAAATTTGAATGAGTTTGTAGCACTTCCGTTTGGCTTATGTTCCGCGCCGTATATTTTTACCAAGATATTACAACCCGTCATTGCTCATCTAAGATCTCGTGGTTTATTGTCCGTGGGATATTTAGATGATATTTTATGTCTGGGAAGTTCTGCTAAAGAGTGCCTAGAAAACGCTAACCAAACAATACAGTGTTTGACGCGATTAGGTTTTGTAATAAACTTTGAAAAAACCAGTTTGATTCCCCAAGGGATTTGTAAATTTTTAGGTTTTATTTTGAACTCTAATACAATGACTTTACAGTTACCAGATTCAAAAAGACAAAAAATCCTTCAACAAACCAAAGATTTGTTAAAATGTAATAGAATTCGAATTAGGGATTTCGCTCGTTTTTTGGGCTCTCTTACCGCAGCATGTCCAGCCATATCATATGGATGGTTACACACAAAGTCTCTCGAAAGAGCTAAGTATTTGGCGCTGCTTAGAAATAATGATAATTACGATGCTTTCATGACAATTACAGATAGTTTATATGACGATCTTCGTTAGTGGCAAAACAACATTCCTTTTGTTGTCAATCCAATCAAAAAACATAAATATGATTTGGAGGTTTTTACAGACGCATCGACAACAGGTTGGGGGGCAGCTTGTGGCAACGAAAAGACTGGTGGCCATTGGACTAACACCGAACGCTCTAATCATATAAACTATCTGGAATTACTCGCTGTTTACTTCGGGCTCGTTTCATTCGCTAAGGATAATTCGGATTGCGACATTCTTTTACGTGTTGACAACACAACTGCCATTTCCTATATAAATAACTGGTGGCGCAAAAGTACTGGCACTAAAGAAAATACTTTTATTTTTTTTATATGACATTTTCTGTCATTCTGTTGTTGAAAATTGTGTAGTGAACAAATATAAAATACACTGAAAATAAACATGGACCGTTTTACTCCCCAAGAACGTGGAATAAATATGGATTTAGTGAGGGACGCTTTTCCAGGCCGAGTTATCTCTCGTTTTGGCGATTTGCCTTGGCCTGCAAGATCACCCGATCTGACCAGTCCAGACTTCTTTCTTTGGGGTTTTTTGAAATCTCGGGTGTATGTGAACAAGCCACAGACTCTCGCAGCTCTAAAAGAAAACATTCGTCAAGAAATAACGAACATATCGCAGGAAGTGTTACGGCAAGTTATGCAAAATGTCATAAATAGGGCTCAAATGTGTATCAACTCTGGAGGTCACCATTTAAAAGACATCATCTTTAAATCCTAATGGTACGAAATTTAATGGCACAAATATACATTTAAAAAAACCTAAATCTAGTTTTCTAATTTAGAAAAAATGTTATAGCTGAACCAAATAGGGTCTTTACTTTTGCGCCACCCGTTAGAATGGGGGGAGTACAATATCCACACTTAAATCGAGTGACGAAATTGATATTGGACTGGTGTGAAAAAAGAAATATATTCATTTTCGCATCTTACATTCGCTCCTCATTAAATATAATATAGAAGCTGATAGCGAATCTAGAAAAATGAACGTCGATACAGAGTGGCAGTTGGGTTCGCAACAATTTGAAAAAAATAAAAGTGATTTTGGCGAACCATCCATCGATTTATTTGCATCTCGAATAAATTCAAAATGCCCTGCGTATATATCATGGAAAAGGGATCCTTTTGCTTATGATATCGACGCCTTTACAGTAGATTGGTCTCAATTTTATTATTCCCACCTTTTGCTTTGATTTTAAAAACCCTACACAAAATTGTTTCCGATCAAGCCACCGGAATCATGGTTGTTCCGCTGTGGCCATCTCAGCCGTGGTACCCCCTCTTCATGTCCCTACGTGTCTCGGAAATCGTGATATTTCCTCCATGTAAATATCTCCTTACTTCTCCTTTCAGGACGACACACCCACTGCACCACCACCTTTCCCTGGCAGCGTGTATCTTATCCGGGAAGGCTTCCATAGACAAGGCGTGCCAGATACAGCTTTAGAAGTTATGGTATCTTCGATTTCACTTAACACTAAATCGCAATATGCGTCTAGCCTAAAATTGTGGTGGGAATTTTGTTTTAAAAATAACACAGATTTTTTTAATGTTAATATAACATCATTGTTAGCATTCCTAACAATGTGTTTCAAAAAAGGATATTCATATGGCACAATTAATAATCATAGATCAGCCATTTCCTTAATTTCGACCAATGACCTGGGCCATGATTCAAGATTAAAACGTTTTTTTAAAGGCATAACCCACTTTTCCCCATTATAACTGCACGTGGAACCCTAGTTTAGTTTTAGATTATTTAGAGCAGTTTGACAATGATTCAATTAATTTAGAGACATTAAGTAAAAAATTAGTCATGCTTTTGGCACTGGCAACTGGACAAAGGTCACAGACACTATCCCTTATAAAAATATCAAACATTAAAACCTACGATGATCGAATAATTATTACTATCACAAGTTTGATTAAAACTTCAGCAATTGGGAAACCTCGACCGGTTTTGAATTTACCTTTTTTCAGTCAACGTCCTGGCATTTGTCCAGCATCAGTGACATTAAAATATATTAGTATGTCATCATCAATACGCTCAGATTCAGAAGATTGTTTGATTCTTACTTATAAGAAACCCCACAGGCCTGCTTCATCCCAGACCATTGGACGCTGGATAAAGCAGACCATGTGCGATAGTAGCATCGACACTTCTATATTTCGGGCTCACAGCACGAGACACGCGTCAACATCCGCGGCGTCTCGAGCGGGTATCAGTGTCGATGTCATTAGAAAAACCGCAGGTTGGTCGGCACAATCAGCTGTATTTGCAAATTTTTATAACCGACCTATGATTAATTTGGAAACTAATTTTATTGAATCTTTGTCTCAATAATAATTATGTAATAGCATAATGTATTTTTTTTTCTCTTATAAGTGTTTTTTATTTTGTTGTTTGTTGGAATTAATGGCATAAGTATAATGAAATACAATTGTTTTGATTTCCTACTGGCGTTGTTTAATTCGCAACATTGAGTATTTGTTTCTCTGAACATCTACATGGTCAAAGATAAATCTCGAAGGACGAAGACAGGATAATTAGATGATCAAACGAACTTACCTGAAGTGAAGTTCGATCATAATTATCCTGTCTTCGCCGGAGAGATTTAAGGTCCCTCCCTTCCCAAACAATATCTTACCCTAGTATCAATGTTGCTCTATTTCTCTAAAAAGAATGAGGTCGACACAGCAGAGGCTCCGGTGGTCGGGGCTAGACAGAGAAAGAGATAGTTTTCTTTTTTTCTTTCTTTCTATAAACCTTGTGCGATAGGGTTAGCGCGTAGCAAGGGCTACTACATGGTCAAAGATAAATCTCTCCGGCGAAGACAGGATAATTATGATCGAACTTCACTTCAGGTAAGTTCGTTTGATCATCTAATTATAGTAGCAATTAGTTCGCTGGAAAAGTGTAATTTCTATTTAGTCACCTTTCTTTATTTTATTCTAAGTGTTTGTTAATTATAAAACGTTTAACCATTTGTATCCATTGCAGTAATGTAAATTTGCTTAGTAACATCATATCGTATGAAACTACCCACCTTATATAAAAAAAATGTTTTACGTTAATTTAAATTTATTTTTTGATTGTAATCTCCGTATCCGATTGCGAACACCACGGCACAACAGCTCATAAAGGTACTATCCTAGTAGTTGCTGCCGTTGGTGATCGCACGGTATCTGGATGTGGGAATAACGCCTTTTGATGGCGCGTTCCAGGGTCCGAGGCACAGATTGTCCGAGGTCATCGCAACTTCATCCGAAGTACACCTTGGGCTGCGCTCCTGTTGTGCCCAGACACCGCTTACCTGCTTTCTATCTGCGCCCCGACATCGCCTAGCTGCGCCCTCCTGTGAACCTGTTTTTTCACCGAGGCGAGAGAACAGAGAAAAGCCAAGCCCCCCTTTTTAATTCTTTGGGCTTCACCCACGACCGCTCTGTACCGGTCTTTTAATCTCAATATAATATTATTAAATTTTTGTTCGCGTTTTCCTTCTTGTCCCATTTCCGGCACATTTAAGGTGAAAGGAGGTAAGAACGTGATACTATGAAATTGCCGTATTGCAGTACAGACTTTTTCAAACAAAAAAAAGTTTTGATTGGCTATGAATTCTAAATTCAAATTAATTTTGTTTTAAAAATATGACATTCTTTTTACAAAATCAGTCTTTTGTTTATTGATTAGCGTTGTATTTTCATTACATTTCAAAATTTTTCCTCATAATGGATACTTCGAAATTTCGTGTAATTATGGAATATGAGTTCCGTCGTGGCACCAACGCGGCACAAACGACACGTAACATCAACGACGTTTACGGAGAGAACTGTACAAACGAACGTACAACCCGTTATTGGTTTGCTCGGTTCCGTTCTGGGAATTTTGACTTGAAAAATGAACCTCGTGGTCGTCCGGAAACTTTGGTCAACAATGATGAATTAAAGGCGATTTTGGAAGCAGATGAATCGCAATCTACAGCTGAGCTGGCAGCAGCTTTTGATGTTAGCATCAAAACAATATTGGTCCATTTGCGACAGATTGGCAAGATAAAAAAGCTTGATAGATGGGTGCCCCACTGCTACTTCACGACAACGCGCGACCCCATACTGCACAACAGACCGTCTCTAAGCTGCATGAGTTGGGTTTGGAAGCTCTACCTCATCCGCCATACTCACCAGATCTTGCGCCTACCGACTATTACTTTTTCCAAAATTTGGACAACTTTTTAGCGGGAAAAAAATTCAATTCCCGAGAGGCAGTACAAAACGCCTTTGAAGAGTTTGGTGTCTCCCGTCCAGCTGATTTTTTCAAGAAGGGCATCCATAAACTGCCACAGCGTTGGCAAAGATGCATTGATTGCAGGGGTGATTACTTTGAATAAAAGAAATAAATAAGTTCGAAGAAAAAATATACTTAAACTTTTTTCAAACAAAACGGCAATTTCATAGGTAAAGACCTAATATTATTGTTTTGTCAGATTGTGTGTGGAGACCTGCACAAACTGAGCCAAGCTGTGGTATCTCGAATAGTCACAAGAATATCTAAAGTCCTTGCATTGAAAGTCCACAATAACATTAAATTCCCAGATGTAGAAGAGAGGTCGGTCGTTAAAAGAAAATTTTATCAACGGGCTAGATTTCCTGGAACTATTGGAACTATAGATTGTACGCATGTACCTATCAAGAATCCGAGTAGATAAACAGGAGAAGTTTATCGCAATAGAAGAGGAGTTTTCTCAATAAATGTTCAGATTGTGTGCGGCCCACAAATGGAAATATATGATATAGTAGCAAGGGGGCCAGGTTCTGTACACGATTCCCGTATATTTTACAACAGTAGATGCCGTTTGCGATTTGAATAGGGTGACCTAAGAAACAGTGGCATACTGTTAGGTGACAGTGGATATGCCCAAACCTCCTATATGTTTACCCCGATCCTAAACCCTCAGACACTACAACAACAGAATTATAATAGAGCACACATCAACACACGTAACATAATAGAACGGGTTAATGGTGTCTTGAAAAGGCGATTTGCATGCCTAAGCAGAAAACTGCAGAACAGTATTACCTCTGTGCCAAATATTATTGTGGCTTGTGCTATATTACATAATATTAGCCTAATAACTAATGAAGAGTTGCCAGAGCCACTAAGGGAGCCAGAGGTTGCATTACCTGTGGTACGGGATAATGAACGAGGGAGCATTATTAGAAATAACTTCATTATTAGGCATTTTAATTAAAGATACTATGTACATACTTATCTAAATAAAACTTATTTTCTCTGCTAATTCTAATTGTAACTTGTGTGCCAAATACCATCCAAATCTATTCAGTCATTAGGTATATGTGATTCAGACAAAAAGCACCTTAACCCTTTTCACGCATAGTATGTTTCATCAATACCTAAATAATAATAGTTTCCTGTGACATTCACCATAAAATACTAAATAAACAGCTTTCATTGCAAAATTTCCTTGATTTTATCAACTATGTTTATGACGACGACTTGCACCAATCTATATTAGTCTACTGTTTCATTCATAATAAATTTGCAACATCGTCTATTTTGTTAATTAATTTAAATGTATAGGTATGTACTACATGTGTCTATGTAAATAAAAGGACAATTTATTGTACAAAAGGATTACTTTATTAAAAAAACAAATTTTTGACTACAAATTATAAGTCGAATAGGAAATTTTCAAACAATTTTGACAAACACGAATCAATTAGACATGGGAAATTTAAGTTTTTCATAACAATTAGATTTTTTCAAATCAACATAAAATATAAGGCTACTACTGACTGGTTGAGAAAAAAAATCGCATCGAGTAACAGGAGGGGTGACTCATTGCGAAATTTTATTCTCATCCAGTAACACTGGTTCGTGAGTGAGTAGTGTGACAATTGTACGGAAAAAAAATCTCATCGGGTAACAGTTTGTTAATTTTTATTCTCATCTAGTAAGTGTTTTGTAAATAGTGTCACTTGTTCCGAAAAAAGTTGCATCACCAGTGTTACTAGATGAGAATAAAAATTCGCAACGAGCCAAATTTTTTTCTCAACTAGTCACAGTGTGACACGATTCAGACTCGATGAGAACATAGGGTATTTATTGATTAAGTAAGTTCTTTAATTTAACTTCAGCTGCTTGATGCTTCCCGCTCTAGGCAAGCTTTTTTATAAACTTCTTCGGCTGCTTTTACGAGCCATTTTTTTTCCTCCACATTGAGCTTATGCAGCTCATCTTCCCTCGCTTGAGCTTTTTTATAATTTTCTTTTCGAACAGAAAACTCATGTTCGATTACGTGAGCCCTTATGTTTCTTGCTCCTGAAAAATAATATACATAGAGATCAATCCAAAATCCTTACTTATAAAAAGTGAAAGTCTGTTTGATAGTTTGTTATGCCTTTATGTCTTAACTACTGACACAAAATAGATATAAATACTACCGTTACTGAACAGATAATTATGAAATTTTACATACACATTGTCAGGGGTACAGATAAGATAAGTTTATTCCCGAGGGATAGCAAAAAAACCTTCCACGCAAACGAAGTCGCGGATAGCTGTTAGTTAAAATTATGAATGTGAAACAGATTTAAATTGTGCTTTAGAAAGTAGCTACAAACCAGGTGTTAGAGCCGATGCGCCTTCATATTTAGACCCAACTCTGCCTGCATTTCTGCGTCGACCTATAATAAATGAAATAATTTTATTTCTAGCAAAATTGAATTAGCACATTAATTGAACAAAAATGAAGAAGTTACACATACTTCAGGCGGTTCTTCATCAGTCACAGGTTCATTTTGAGAGTCGGTTATTTCTGCAAAAATATTAAAACAATAAACTTTTATAGAAGATGATTCTAGGTACCTATAAGATTTAATGCATAAACAAAATAGCTGTTTTAGGAGTAACAAACACACAAACTTTCGCATTTATAATATTGTTAGGATAGTAGGATTGTGTACATCCTACATAGTACACAATAAGATAAAAAGTAAATAATAGTGACATAAGTTAACAAACCGAGTTCTTGTTCGATAGTATTTCTCTCAAGATTTTGAGCAGCGGCCTGATCCAGCTGATTTTCTTCATGGCTTTCCTCATATTCCACAATAACTGAAACATTGTATGAAATTTCAAATTTAGAATTCCTATCCTTTGAGTGAAATTTACTCGGGGATTGGAAAATCTACCCAGCCCCTCTAGCATGACCACCATAACATGATTTATATCGCATGATATAGCGTTTTATCGACACACAACTGTCAAAATCCATTGTCTTTTGACAGTTAAACGTGATAAATCGCTGTACTATGTCGCGTTCCGTTGGTCATGCTAGGGGGGGTTGTTATTGTACTATTAACTTAAACAAAGAGTTGTTTATTGTAATTTATTTTTCTTGGCATAGAGTTGCCTAGAGTTTATCTGTTGGAAATTATATTTTTCAAGATAAAAGTAACCTGTCAAGCTTAGTTTACTGGTTGAATAGGCGAACAAGTTGAGTGCCAATATCTGATAATTGAAAAGTTAAACTCGTTCACTTTACTTTTTACAGCTATTCACATATTTGCCTACCTTGATTTTCTTGTAGAATAGAATCACTGTCACATACAAAGCGCATCTCCACATCGGTTAAGTCATCCAAGACATCAGTGGAAATGGTGACCTGGGAGTCCTGCTAAGTGCTTGGTTTTTATGGACCACCTCCAGTTTTCATTCTTTCTCGTTTTTCCTGGGATAGGATTTGTTTTCTTCGTGTTTTCATGCTGTCCCAACATTTTTTAAGCTGGGCTTCTGTTCTCTATAATACATACAATCGTGATAAATAGGTTAGGTTGTAAGATTCTTTTACTTACCTATTCCAATAAAGTGTAAAGTATTTTACTTACTTGGCAGTTGCCTTCGAGAGAATTGTACTCTTCAGTAAGCCGAGCCCATGCAATTTTTTTATATTGGGGTTTCCTGGCCCGATTGTTCCCGTAGAATTTAATTTATATTTTATAATTAGTTCTGATAAACACAACTTTTCCGCTTCACTAAATACTTGCCTCCCGGCCATAATAGAAACAAACGCAAAAAGAGTAAAATATAGTTTTTTTTTCAGAAAAAATTAACACGTTTTTGCAGGCCAAGTCACAGATTACTAATTTGTAGTGACAGTTGACACAGACTATTTAATGTTGATGACAGCTGAAAAAGTAAACCATAAACAATTCTCTACGGACTGCCAACATAATAAAACAAGTTTAATGACGTCACTCCTCCACTCAACCTTACTGGAAGTTCCTTAACAGAGGGCGTAGAGCAGGACTTAACATACCGATTTCAAGGGTGTTTCGAGGATTTCCTTGAGGAGACCTCGACTGAGGTCGAGTGGAGGAGCTCTCAAGGAAATGACTCTGCATATGGGTGTAACTATAGGGAATAATTAAAAGCTGCAAGTGAATTTAGAAACTCAACTGGATAATTGGCGGCGACACACGTACGTCTTTTTTCGTCATTTGTGTGCTTAAAAATCCAGAAATAAATATTTTGTTTTTGAGGGAAAAGTCATTGATTAATGTAAGATGATACACAAACAAAATAAATACTTTAATTCCAAAAAACATCCGAGTCACGCGAGTGACAGTAAATAAACCTTTTTTGACTTGTTCTTATAAGTAAACAATTCAACATTCTCCAGTCGGTTTTCAAGTGTCGAAGTGAGGGTACCTAATATAATTGCTTAGGAGTGTGTTTATAAAATAATTTAAGGTATGGAGCAGGACCGCATAGGTTCTTTTAAAAATGTTATTGTTTTCTTTGGTACGTGTTGTTAGGACGAAACACAATCAAAACTTTGTGCTTGAAAAAAAGACAATTTAATATTTAGGATCAGCACTTTTGTTCATCGATATTTATCGTTGTAATATTATAATTTTCGTGTAGTATAATTATTAATCTTGATAAATAAAAAAAGTATTTTTGCCACTTTTTGCCGTAACTAAATAAAATATGTATTTTTAGATGTGGCGAGCGGTGTAAAAAGAAGCTTAAGTACTATTCAACGTGTGGCGGAATGAACGCGATTGAACAAAAAAAGAACAAAAAAACTGGATGCTGTGTTAAATTATTAAAAGAATTCTACTAATATTGATCGATGTAATGATAAACTGAAGAATCTAATGGTGTAAAAAATTACAAATGTTTGTGCTAAGTTGCTGTCTAAGTGGAAGAAGGCCAATCGATGCACTAAAACACTATTCCGTAAAAACAAACAGTGGCTAGATGGTTTATTATCACTAGAAATACCACATCTTGTAGACGGAAATAGTCAAGTGGAACCCACACGAGGACGTCCAAGAAATGAATTCGGTGAATGCAGTCAATCTTTCAAAAGACGAAAACTCAAAGAAGTTCTACAACAATGTACAACGGAAGAGTTATCGTTGGCGATGGCGACTCAAATGAGTTTGCGTCCGAATGGGAAAGGAGATGCTGCAAACATGAAGTACAAATTGTACTCCCTCTGGGAGTTGAACCCGGGACCCCTGCGTCTTACACAGGTGGGCGAACCACTACACCACAGAGGCGGTTAATCAAGTTTACGAAGGAGCAATACATCGATGTACAACAAACGACAAAAGTCCACAATGACAACATTTTCCCACCTTACACTTTTGGAGACGAAAACCGAATGCTATCCCACTATATAGAATAGAAATCACTGAAATCTCGGGAAAAGTTCCACTCCAGAATTGAATAGATCACACAATCACGAGGCTTGCTATTTCGTTAAAAGATTTGTTAAGTTCGCAGATTGAACAATACGATCTAACTGATTAGACATGCGCAAAACATGTCCCCGAGTGGATGGAACATGGAATGGTTCCATTTCATAGAGGAACTATGTTCAGGAAACATGTTCGCGGAACTATCTAGTTCACACGTGGGCCCTTATACATTTTGCGACTTTTAAAGTGATACAGTAGCGATTCAGTCGTGAATGCAGCATTTATACGGCCGAAATCGTCTACCTTTACACTATTTCTCGATACCAATCGAGATCGCTGGTTTCCCCATGCAGTCGCGCAACTGTTGAACGCGCATCTGTATCGCTGCAAAAAGTGATGTAGTTTTTATTCATCACATTTGGCTAGAATTAACCAATTGATTTACCTTCATACTCTACAGGCTTAGGACTGTCAATCAAGAATTAGACTGATATAATATAAGCATAAAAACCTGCACTTTTTTTCTTGATTGGCGTATTTTCAAATCAATTGATCGTATTTACATGAGGTAAATATTTACAAATTTGTGTGTACATTTTTTGGATTTTTTCTTTTTCTGTTCAATGTTTTTTTTGTATTTTTTTTGTTAACAGTAGCTATGTATGGCAGTATACAAAGGGCACCTATTTATTTATGATTGCTGCCAATAAAAAGTAACATGGACACTTTTTCTGCCTTTAGCCGTCTTCTTCGGTTGGTCAACGTAAGCCCTGCTTTTGAGAATATGCGCTCACATGGCACGGAAGTTGCAACCATATTCAGCCCCTTTAAAATGTATTTGTACAGTAATGGATAGACTGCTCTTCGGGTGTGCCACCAGCGTAAAGGATTGTCGCTTACTATGACTCCAACCTTATTTGCAATCTGCCAGTGCCTCATCTCGTCTTTCAAATACTGGTGAAGATCGGCGGCTGTATGGCTCTCGTCATATCTTATAAAGCCTAGTAAATTTGCGCACAACTGACCCACTTCTGGTTCAATATAATGTGCAGTGATGGCTATAAAACTCTCATTATTATCGGATGTCCAACCGTCTGTAGTGAGGCAAACAGCGGAAGCCTTTGAAATTTCAGTTTTTACTTTTTCCTTAAGCTGCAAGTACCGTTGCGGCAACAAACTTTCTGAAAGTGTCTTTCTAGTTAACAAACTGTAGGAAGGATTTAACATTGCTACGAATTTTTTAAATTCTGTTTCATTGACAACATTTAGGGGATGATACTCTTTGGCAATCATTGTTATTAATTGTTGGTCTATTTTTGCTTTTTTATTGGAGGCTAAGGGTTTTTGAGTGAACTCGTCCATTTTGGGTTGCAGTGATTTCTGCTGTACTGCAGAGACTGATGCCGACGGAGCTGTATTTATCGAGTCACGCTCATTTTCTTGCTGGTGCTCAAATTCAGACTCAGCATTAACTCTGTCACCACCAACAATTTGTCGTTCCACTGGTGCTGTGGAAATGGTTGGGTGTTTACGTTATAAATGTCTAGACAAATTTCCTAAACTGCCGGATGTAAAAGAAATGTTTTCGGAACAATAATTGCATTTTCCCTTTTTTTCTTCTTCCTCCACAAAATGGTTCCAAAATGTGCTGGTTCTGGTTTTTCTTTGAGGTGCCATTGTTTATTTATATCGCTTCATCCTGCCTTCTTGTACACTGAACTAATAACTACAAATGTCTAAATATAAGTAGGTACTACACTATTCACAATTAAATGTTATTAAACAAATATTATATTTTTTAAGTATTTCAACAGTTAAGTCCATTATATTTTTAATCACATTCATCACAACACATAAAAATAATTAATTAGGTAAGTATTTTTGTCTTTCGTCTCTAAGTAGGTAGGTAGGTACCTAATCTTTAAGCGCGCGAAAAATGCTAAGTCGACGGGACGACGTCAACAATGGGACTAATTAAATTAATAAAGTAATTGCAAATTGCAATGCAAAGAGCATGCATTTGACCTGTATTTTGGTAGGTACTTAGTGTCAAGGTCAGAGTTCAAAATGAAAATTAGATTTATTCAATTAATTATCGACTTTAACACACTACGCGAAAGTCGCATTTATTTATTACCGCATAGAAAGAGATGGCATATGGCGCGTGCAGTTGTTTACTCGCACACGCACTTGTAGCTACTTCCGTCTAGTTATAGGTGTCAAGGTCAAGAAAGTTCAAAATGAAAATAAAAATATGCGTGTGCATGGAATAATCGACTTAATTGTATTTTCATCCATCACATCAAACCGTCGTGCATCTATCTTTTTACACCGCTCTAACAAGAAGTAATCATTACATTCTATCTCTTTCTTACGTTCGTATTCGTTCGTTTCGTTTCCCTCCGCGTCATGTCCGGACCGAGCGAAACTCGGTCGGTCGATTCGCATCGATCGAACCTTTGATTGAATCGATCTTATTTCAATGTTCCCAAAGTTCATAATTCTTTGTGGTGGAACGATGGACGAGTATTAAATAGGCGAGTCGGACCGGACCGATATCGTTCCAGTGTCGAACATAGTTCGTGGAACTATTTCGGTCCGGAACGACACATGTCTATAACTGATCTCAAGGTGTTATTTAAGTAGGGATGTGACGGCGCATCTGGTCATAATAGGGTACCATCAGGCATTTCATGACAGCAGTAATGACGACTTATATTTGTTTTTAGTAATGATGGCGCCAACACTATCGATCAATAAAATATTGATCCACGGTTCCCTCCGTGATCATCAAAGATGCTATAATGCCAATCGGTATCTTATCAGAGGAAGCACAAGAGGGCCAAAATAAGGATGTTTGATACTTTCGCGAATTTTACGCACGGAAATTTTCAAGACAGGAAAATGTACAAGATATCTTAAATATGTTATTGATTGCTTCAGACCCTCTAATTACCAGTATGAGAAGGGCTAAATCTAAACCAAAAAGTTCAATAACCTGAAAATGTCCTCGCTCTATTGAAGAAACTCTCAGCGATTCGAGACTGTCGCTCTCTAAGCTACGGGATTGATCCATACGAGCCGCACTCTCAGCGATTCAAAATTGTCGGTGTTCGTCGCTCTCTATGCTTCGGGATTGAGCCATTCAAACCGCATTCTCAGCGATTCGAGATTGTCGCTGTTCGTCGCTCTGTAGACTTTGAGATTGAGCCATACGAGCCGCACTCTCAGCGAATCGAGACTGTCGCTGTTCGTCGCTCTCTAAGCCACGGGATTGAGCCATACGAGCCGCACTCTCAGCGATTCAAAACTGTCTGTGTTCGTCGCTCTCTATGCTTCGGGATTGAGCCATTCAAGCCGCATTCTCAGCGATTCGAGATTGTCGCTGTTCGTCGCTCTGTAGGCTTCGGTATTAAGCCATATGAGCCGCACCCTCAGCGACTCGAATCTGTCGCTGCTCGTCGTTCTCCTCATGACAACGTGAGTTAGTTGTACGAATATCATTTGACATCAGTCTTTTCTTTTTTGTGGTTCACTCTCACACTCACGATCTGCATGTGTCATTTCTAATATTCGTTCGCTCGTTATTCTCCGAGGCGCGAATCTCAGTTTTCCGAGCTGCTTCCTTTGCTAAAGACTCTTTACGAGTGTCATATCCTTAAGCTGACTATCTTGCAATCTCTTCTGAGATATAGACCGAGCTTTTTTGTTTTTCTGCCTAGGCCGCATCTTGAATTGTAAAGTATTCGATTAAGTGAGGAAGTTAGTTGGCTGCTCCCCTGCGTTACCGGGTAGGCTACTTCCAAATACTCACTTAGGCGTAAGGTCAAACAAAAGCATTGCCCGAAGGCATCTTTAGTTAGTTTTTGGAAGTTTTAGCCAGTTTACACGGTTACCGCCTTCACCACGTGAAGGGAGGTACTACCAGCTTATCTCATTATAGTTTTGACTCCTTGCATAACATTAGACATTCAGTAAGACACCGGAGAATGCCCCTCATGCAAGTTACTTGTATATGTCGTAGGATAATTGTAAAAATAGGATTTTTATAAAAATCCTAGTATCATTGTAAAATACCGGATAATTAGAATCTAAGACAGATTTTTGCAATCGTCCGAGTGATGTTTAGGATTTTTACAAAAATTCAGCGTATCTTAGGTAAATCGTCAATGATCATCACTTTGCGCATGCTGATTGGCTGACGTAAACGTTATGGGCTGACGGATGCTCTGATTGGCTAACAGCAACATTCATTGCGTCCATTGTGATTATTGTCAAACATTTTTCCAGCGTTTTGTTCGAATTTTGCTCAAATCAATCAAGAGACATTAATGTACGATGAGTGAAGTGAGTGAAGTGGATATTATACAAATGCTGGGCTCGATCAGTGCAGATAATTTAGAGGTTAAGTATAACCGAAAAATAACTTTACTACACAAAGCTAAGAAAGTTCTACAGCGCTCGTCAACATGCTTGTGCAAAACCTTGTTAAAACTTTAATTGAAGAATTTAATTCGGCAAAATTGCGAAATAATCCTAAAACCCATCAGCAATATGTTCTGACCAATCAGATTGAAGATGTTGTAAATCGTCTCTTAGATTATCCAATCAGCATTCAAGTTTATAATTGTCCGAAACATACTTGGATTTTTACAAAGATCCTAAAAAATTCTCGGACGATTGCAAAAATCTATCTTAGTTTACAATTATCCAGTTCTTTACAATCGACCTAGGATTTTTGTAAAGATCCGGCTTATACGATTATCCTACGACATATATATTATAGTGTAATAATTTTGAGGATTTACCTTTTTTAAACTATCTTAATACATTTGCACTTGGCAAAAAATAAGGTGTATCAGAGTCGGTTTGACTTATAGTATCATTAGTTAGTGAATTTCTTTACTCGATTGCAGTTTTTCCTGATAGTAGTTTTGCTAGTGTTTGCGATTTATAACGCGTCATTCTATTCTTTGATTTGGAATTGTCACTGTTTTTAACATTTGTATTTCTGTGTCTAACCAGACATTGCATTTCTGTTTCTTTTAAAAAGTAAAAAGTTGGCTCCCTACTCTCTGCACTTGTTAAAACTGTGTTGCCGCAGAGTAGTGTAATTTTTTATTATTTAGTAGTGTAATTATTGATACCTCATCTATGTCATACAAAGTACTATTACGGCTGTCTATAGTGTTGTTACCACCATTTACTGGAGGTCCATCTGGGGCCTGTAAGTAAAGCCTGTATATTGTAAGTTAGTATTTTTTTGTTTAAATGTTCTAATCTACCAACTTTGACAGCATTATTATCTGATAAAACTGAAGTAAATAACATGTAGGTAGTTAACCGTCGAGTCGAGCGGTAAAGCGGAGAAGACTGGCGAGGGCAGGCAAATGACGAACCACGGATTTAGTACTGATATAAGTTTAATAAAATGAAAGATTAGAGTTACAACTTTGACTATGTGCTAGTCTTTAAGTCTAAACTAAAATTAATTTAGTAGTTACTCTAAGGAAGGGCGCTGGTACAATGATCTCATAGCGTACCTCCAAGGGTTTATATATTCAAGACTTCTGTTACGTGAGTTCTTGGATTTTTCCCATTTAGTCACGGTCGCACGGTCGTAAAAAGTGGCAGTAAATTAATACATTGTAATGCAAAGCTGATAAGCTTGATTAGTGTGACTTGCTCTCGGACACGATTTTACGACCCGTGTACTATCGATAAAATTGTCGTTAAACAAAATCGTAAAATATAATTCTTATGGAAATTCCACGAAAAGCTAATCAAAATAAGGTCAAAGAGGTGACCGTGGAGGACATAAATTGATAATATATAACTCCTCCCCCCTTAAGATCAAAATTACATAAATGACATTTGTGACATTTGTCGTCATTTTGATTAAACCCCGCAAATAAATCTTGAATTGTACTATACATTATAATAAAAATTTAAAACCATAATGTTAGTTTTATTTTAGTTGGTATCCTACGGTGCTATCTAATAAACGTACCTTTTACCCGTATATGAACTAAGTAAATTAAGTTCTACAAATTTTTCATTCTGGTATAACATTAGGGGCCGTAATACAGAATGTGGTCTTCAGACACAATTTATCTAAAATCTAATTAAAATGTTTAAATTTATGAAATTAATACATCATAATTAATTATCAATCAATAAACAATAGCAATTACCATAATAATGAAACTAATACAAAGTTTTCATTAATTCATTAATTATAATAATGAAATGAATTAATAGACCATAATTACCAATTAATAAAAGTAATCATAATAATAATAATAATGAAATTAATACAATTATCATTTCAATGCAGTGCATTATAATCAATGCGTTTACAATATATGCATGTCGATTACAACTGTCTCGTTGAAACGTCGACTATGCTTTAAATGCAATTACAATATGCACGTTAATTACAACTGTCTCGTTGAAACGTTAACAATGCTATACAATATGCATGTCAATTACAACTGTCTCGTTGAAACGTTGTCAATGCTTCGTTACAAATACAATATGCACGTTAATTACAAAATTTTTCGTTGAAACGTTAACTATGCTTCAATACAATTCACGTTAATTACAACATTTGTTGAAACGTTAACAGTGTTTTTATGTCAATTATAACTACTTTGTTAAAACCTCGACATTTTGTACGGTATTTGAACGATATACAGGTACATTTCACAATATTTAAGCATTTTTGCTTTATTTTATAATATATGACATTCAATAGTCATTTAATAATATTTCATAATCGATGACATTTATGTCATTATACATTTCATAGTTTGAAATATTTTTATGTCAGCATTATTTTCATACTATTTCATAGCCGAATACAATTTATTTGTCATTTAACAATTCACATTTACATTTCATTATAATGAAATTAATTTTCTTATGTCATTTCGACATTATTCTTACATAATCTTATGTCATTTGACATTAATCAAACTTGATTATACATTTTAAATTATATTTAAATTCATAGAATATAAAATAAGACAATTTATTATGTCATTTATTTTAAATTAATAGACGTTATACAATCATTAAAATTTATTGCTTGGTAATGCAATAATTGTTTTATTTTAAATTAATAGACGTTATACAGTCATTAAAATTTATTGCTTAGTAATGCAATAATTGTTTTATTTTAATTAATTAATAGACGTTATACAATCATTAAAATTTATTGCTTAGTAATGCCACCCTGGGATACCAAGGAATTTGCCAATTTAACTTACGATAATCGATTACCATTCGATACTTCTGTTCTCCTGAGGCATCCATTTTCTTTGGCACTAAATGTACTGGTGCACTCCAGGGCGAAAAACTATTTTGTATTACATTATCGTTTAATAATTGCTCGATTTGAGACTTTATTTCAGCAGTTTGTGCTGGAGGCTGTCTATAAGCTTTGACATATATTGGATTATTATTTGTCGTTCTTATACAATGCTTAATTTCATTTGTAAAGGACAAGGGTATTCCTTCACAATAAAATATATCCCTATATTGATAACATAAATCGTATATCTGATTTCTTTCGTTAACTTCAATATGATCCAATCGTAATTTATTTAAGTTTTGGATCAATAAATGATCTTCAAAATTATTTTGATTTGCATAATAACAAGGAATTGAATTTTCTTCCTTGAGATTGAAAGGATTAAAAATAGTAAGTATCATTTCTTGGTCCGTTTCGTTTTTAATACTTGCCGTAGCATAACCCTGTTCACATTGAACAATTGAACTTGACATTGTGACGCCGGGCGTGAACTCTACTTCGGGTAATAAACCTGAACCATTAAAAATATCGGTGGGCACGTTCGCTTTCTGAATACAATGCGGTCGTAAAATTATGGTGACCGGCTTAAACTCTGGGTTAAAGCATATAGAAATAATTTGTTGTCCTAGTTTAATTTTAAAGTTCTTTAAGTTAATTTCTGCGCCTAATCGTGACATTGTCAATTCCGATTAATCCGTCAAATTCATCAGCTATGTCATAGATATAAAATTTATGCATTTCATTAACGTCAAATAAATCGATTAATGATACAAGTACACATCCATTATGCTTGGTATAACCATGCGTACTAACGATTTCAAAATTTTCATCAAAAATTGCATTCGCAAAGTACTTATTTGCAATAGCTGTGCTTATGAAAGATCTTGCGCTTCCCGTATCGATCATAAAATCACCGTTGAACTTTTTAATTTTAATATAAGGTAACCTCGGCTTTAGGGCCTTCACTTCTGGGCAGTAGTTGAGGCTTTTATTCGAAAAATTGGATTCGACGACATATCCCTTAAATGTTCCTCGTTAACCTCTATGGTATTCATCGGCTGCTGTTGCGATGTAGAGGGACCTTCATTAAGATTAGGCAAATTTTGTACGAAAGGACGATTGATTCTTCTATTTGGATTAAAACTTTGTCGTGATGCGTTTGATGACGCATTCTGACGATTAAAAGAAAAATTATTATTTGGTTGATAGCGATTATTATTTGGACGATTTCCATTATATCCCTGGACTCTTTGTCCGTGGCTAACCCGGGGGTGCCATTGGTTTTGAGGTAGATTTGGCTGTATAGCACGATATTGATTATTATAATTATTAAACTTATAGTTTGAAGGTTTATTACTTACAAACTTTTTATTATTTTTATGACGAAGGTCATATTGTTTGTGGAAGTTTTCTTCTTCCAACACTATTGCTAGAGCATCCTCTAGAGTTGAAACTCTGTCCTGAAGGACACTTTAGTCTAACTATCCGTACTAAATCTTCCGGGAGATTATATAAAAAGACGTTTAATGCCATATTATTATAGATTTAAATTTTATTCCTTCGTAAGGACTCATCGCCTATCAAGTAGACTTTAGAGAATAAATTACTCCTCACCGATTGAATTCGGTGACAAAAATCTAGATAGCGCTCTTTTGGCTTAATTTGAATTGATTCCAATTTCAGCGCGATACATCCCTCGGAACGGGGATCACCAAAATGTTGATTAAATAAGGTTTTTAATTCCTCGTAAGTACTTATATCTTGTCGTTCACTTATTAAGGCAGCGGCCTTACCTGTCAAACGACTAGTAACAACGTGCAAATTATACTCTCGCTGAGGCGCACCACCGTCATTATAACCCGATAAAACAAAATCACATTTCTTCAAATATAAATTTAATTGGCGATAATCACCGTCAAAAATTGGTATTATTTTAACCAAAATTTAGATTTATGGGCGCACCGTCCATATCCATCATATTATATATTTTTATTATTCGCTTGGTGTGGCAATACTAGCAAATACAATAAAATTGATTAAATATTCACTCGCAAAAGTGTACAATTAATCGATTGAGGTAAATTCTTTTGCTTAATGCAATAAATCAATTTAAATCAGCTTTTGTCACAAAATTCAATAAATCAAATCGAAATAAATGTTCGCTTAGCATAAATTATGCTCGCTTTGCATTAATAAATGCACATAATAATTATACAAATCAGTTAATTGTTTTAAGATTGCGTCTATTAAAGAAATAATCGCCCGAAGATAAACACGTTCTTCTCCAGGAGTGTTATTTCTAGGCATGAAAAATACAAAACCCTTAATTAAGGGAGATACGAGGTTTCTTATGATTCCTCTTTGATAACCTTCGATTACACAATTGAAAAGAAGGAATTACTTAATTATAATTAAGAAAATATGAGGATTCTTGTGATTCCTCTATGATAACCTTCGATTACACAAAAGAAGGACTTATACTAATTAAAGGAGATATGAGGATTCTTGGGTTCCTCTATAATATCTACCAATTTAATCTTGAAAAATGAAGAAGTTATTAAGGCGATATAAGGATTCTTGTATTCCTTCATAATATCCACCAAAATGAAGAGTACTTGTTAAGGAAGATATGAGGATTCTTGTGTTCCTCTTTAATATCCCCCGATTGTACCAGGTCTTGAAATAGGAGAGAATAAGCTTGATGAAGTAACGATACCCTGTGGTCGTGCTGCGTTGCGTCCTCGGTTGCTCGCCCGATGTTCCTTGGCCTCGACTTCTCGAATGTGGCTTCTAGGAAATCTTCAGTGGAGTGGAGCCCGATTTCTTCTCAGCTTCCGATAACCGATGACGAATTAAATTATTTGTTTGATAGCAGGTCGCGTACGCAGTTAATATCGTTAAAACGAGTTACTTGTTCCGAACAAGTCGCGACGCGATCCTACCGGCTGCGCCAGTTAACCGTCGAGTCGAGCGGTTAAGCGGAGAAGACTGGCGAGGGCAGGCAAATGACGAACCACGGATTTAGTACTGATATAAGTTTAATAAAATGAAAGATTAGAGTTACAACTTTGACTATGTGCTAGTCTTTAAGTCTAAACTAAAATTAATTTAGTAGTTACTCTAAGGAAGGGCGCTGGTAGAATGATCTCATAGCGTACCTCCAAGGGTTTATATATTCAAGACTTCTGTTACGTGAGTTCTTGGATTTTTCCCATTTAGTCACGGTCGCACGGTCGTAAAAAGTGGCAGTAAATTAATACATTGTAATGTAAAGCTGATAAGCTTGATTAGTGTGACTTGCTCTCGGACACGATTTTACGACCCATGTACTATCGATAAAATTGTCGTTAAACAAAATCGTAAAATATAATTCTTATGGAAATTCCACGAAAAGCTAATCAAAATAAGGTCAAAGAGGTGACCGTGGAGGATATAAATTGATAATATATAACTAGGTACTTACAGCAACTCGTGGAACTGAATCGCTATCAAAATCATTTTCATCAATAACAAAATGAGTGGGACAACACTCCAGTACTTTTAAGTCGTCCGGTGAGGGAGATGGTGGTCGCTGCCCACCACCAGTAGCCTGTAAAGCTCTTCTGTGTTGAGATACACTTTTTTTAGCAGCCACCTTAGATTGCCTCCAGAAACCCTTTAACTGTGCTATATCCCTTGGTTTCCCAGTAAGTTCTTTGAGTCTGGAATAAAAATTACTTACATTGTTACTTGTTACAGACAATAGTAATTAAATAAGGCTACATGTTATAAATGACACAGAATTGCTAAGTATTTTAAATTAATAATAAGCCTTTGTTATATACTATTCAAAGAAAAAGATTATTTAACTTGAATCAGTGTATTTTTATGCTTACTTACTTGTTTTGAATATTCACCATATTTTTCCGTCTGTTTGTATTGGTGTCCGTTAACTTATTTATTTTCTATAATAGGTGCGGACTTCCGCATTATTTCGAGGAACAGGGGGCTAATTGTCTAACTTCAAAATCTATCGCAATCCCTTTCAATTTGTCATTTGAAAGATATTCGCGAACTTCACGCCGCAACTATTCAAGGAGTGATAGCGATTGCGATCGCCACTTGTTTTGAAAGATATTGAACGAACTAAAGCGTTAATTTGACGTTAAGTGACAACTGCAAATATCTTTGAAAGCTGTTGAGAAGTGTCAAACGAAAGAGTTCAACATTAACTGCAATCTTTCGACGATTTTATGTAAGTTTTATTATGTTTCTTGATTTATTATAAAGTTTTAGTAATTTATTGTCATTGTACACTCACCTACGCTTTTAATTATTATTCTAGAAGTAACACAATGATTCGTTAACGTGAAAAAATAACTTTTTCAAGAATGAAGGAAGTCGTCGGCTTGTCGCCTATAAAATAAAATTATTCATACATACACAATTGTAAATAACTAGGTACTTTGATATTTAACACCGATGTTTAATTCTAGCATGGCGAGAGCAATCTTATTTACCATAATTGAGGAGGAGCAACTTGTGCACCGCGCCCGCCTAGAAAGGCGACTGTTAAGAGAGGAGAGCCGCCCTTTTTTTTATGCCGGATAACCAATTCAGGCAATACTATAGGCTTTCCAAAGCACAGTTCTACAAACTGTGCGAAATCATAGTGCCATTGTTGCCCCTGGAGAAAAGGGTAACAGCTATTAAGCCAGAAATAAAGGTAGGACTTGGACCTATTTGATTTATTAACATTGTTTTCCACTTTACAAAATAGAACATTATTTTTTCCACTTCAATCACAGTAACTCGTCCCTATTGCTGAAAAGGGTAAAACACTAAGAAATACCTTATATTTTAGATAAGAATCACTTACTTCCTTTTTTCTCTGTGATTTATATTGAGTATTGGAATTACTTTGATTGGTATTATCCACTTTTTAATTTTTTTTATACTTACATGTATATTTTCTTCTTCTAGATATTAGCAGCTGTTGCCTTTTATGCACATGGCTCCTACTAAAAGCAAGTAGGAGCCATGTACCATTTAGGATTGTGCCAAACGGCTATATGTGGCTGCCTCCAGGAAGTGACAATGGCACTAAACACACCTACAATATTAGAGAGATTTATAAAATTTCCCGTCTCTCTAGAAGAACGAGAAGAAGTTGCACAGGGGTGAGTTAATATTTTACATATTCAAATTCTATTCTAATAGATTTGTTATATTAAGTTGCAAGGGCATGGAGCGAAGCGCCCCAACACAAGTATTTTAATAGTAGATTATACACCAAGGGGATAAAGCACTGTTTTATGTCACGGGTGCTACATTGAATCCTGAACGTAACGAAGGACTCCAAATTTAACTCCCGAGCGCAGCGAGGGTGTTATAAGTTAATTCCCGAGCAAAGCGAGGGAATTAAGATTGAGTCCTGAGTGCAGTGAGGGATTCAAGCGCCCAAGAAAAAAACAGTTTTATCCCGGTGGTGTATACTCTACTTTTCTCACTTTATGCGAGACAATAAAAAACCAGGCTTAGGTAGATAGTGTTTATTACAGCATATTAAAAGTGCAAATTGATATTGGAGACATTAGTCCAATTATGGAAAGATAACGTTATATTTTTATTTGGTACGTTCATCGTTTGCGCCTTTTGCAGTTTTCCATGTACCAAAATTTTATACGCTTTCAGGTATTTTTCCTTTGACTGTTCTGGGAGTAGATTATTGACAATGCTTATGGCATCTAATTTAATAGCTTCTGGAGTCAAAATACTTTCATCACTCGACATTTTTTATTTTTTCTTTGAAATATTTATAGAATCTTCTAAAGCTAGTAGTACTACTAGCTACGGCTATAGCAACTTCTTTCAGCTGGCGTGGCCTACTCGATTTGACAAACAAATGAAGTTCGTCTCAGTGCGAATCTAGTGGGCCACGGCCTCGGTCTTCGAAAATCGAGTTGGCCGCGCCCGCTGAGGACACATTCTGTTTAGTGAAATTAGACTTTATGTACATAGCAATAAGAATTATGAAAGTGAAAATCACATTATTGACCAGCGGGTTATAATGGAACATTATAACCCGGCTAAAGCCAAGAGATATAATGTCTTGCTTTCGGTAAGGTTTACATGACATATAATTCGGCATTGTCGAGCATGTGGTGTGAAAAATTACTTACTGGGATTGTTTCATTATAATATTATGTTATTAATGTATGATTTATGTTAATAAAAACATTTTATTTATTTATTATAGATAATTATTCATGTTTAATTATTAATTCTCTCAAAAAATTGCAGATTTATGAACAAGTTTAATTTCTTTGGTGTCTTGGGTTGCATCGACGGGACGCATGTGGCCCTCATACGCCCATCACTACGGGAAGAAAATTTTTTTAATCGTAAGGGATATCATTCCTTAAATGTGATGATTGTAAGTGCAAGTTGCTTTTTACGATTCAGCAACCATTCTCCTACAGCCGATTTGCCATTGGACTGTTCGTCGACAGGACGATTCATTTATTTCTGTTTCCTCAGCCGAATGAAAGATTCACCTACGGACAATATGCTTTGTTACGGACTGTTCGCTGACAAAACATTTGGTTTATATGTCACTTGACGACCCGCCGTTCCACTTAATGAATGTTTCACCTATACAACGATAAACCTATAACTCTTTCAACTACAATTCTTTCCATCTACAGAGAATTTGCATTTGACATCAATATTAAGACAAGCGATATTACAAATAATATATTTTGTAAATACATCGGACTTAAAATAAATACATACAAGTGGCGAGGGGTGAAATGTTGGCGAAGGTAAGCCGTTCTACAAAAATGTTATGATCTGCATAGTGAATCGGTGGGGTGGGATTTCTAAAAGGTAAGCCGATGGGAATCGGCTTGTATGGACCCTTCGCCACTCATAAGTATAAAATGTAGTTTTGTAAATTTAAATTTTATTTGATATGGTGATATTTTAGTTGTGGGGGGGGGGGGGGGGCATAACATACATAGTTTTAAATTTTTTATCCCTGAAATCATCCCTTTAGTTAGGCGGTAAAAAGAAGGCTGGAAGTTTGAAGTTAATCTCAAAAATATTTTAATTTATGGTGATAAATCGGTCGGAGGAGAACGGTTGCTGAATCACTTTTTACATTAGTTTTAAGTATTCATCTTTACATTACTAAATCAATATTTTGTCTTTTTCCAGATTTGTGATTCTAATTTAATAATAAGGCATGTTGATGCTTCCTTTGGGGGAGCATCACATGACTCACATGTGTGGAATAACTCTGCAGTTAGGCGCTTTATGGAGAATAGGCATGCAGAGGGGGAATCCTTTTGGCTGTTGGGTACGTATCTAAATATTTCATACACTTATATTAATACTAGCGGCCGCCCGCGACTTCGTCTGCGTGGATAGTTTTTTGCTATCCCTCGGGAACTGTACGTTTTTTCTGGATGAAAGGTACCCTATGTCCTTTTCTGTACACCTAACAATGTCTATGCAAAATTTCATGATGATCGGTTCAGTAGTTAAGACGTGAAGGCGTAACAAACAAACAAAAGGACTTTCGCATTTATAATACTAGCTAGCTTTTGCCCGCGACTTCGTCCGCGTGGATATTCGAGAAAATCTTATGAGAACCTTTAACTAGGATAAATAGTATTCAATGTTTTCAATTAAGTAATCAAAATCAGGTCAGCTGTTTTTCCGTGATCAAACGGGTACCCACCAAGCGCGCTGCCCCTTTTTTTCCCTCTCATATAATTTCATCCCCTATTTTAACTCTTTCAACCATTATTTCGTAATAAAGTGTAGCCTGTGTACTTTCTCAAGCTTTACTCTATCTCTGTAATTATATTTATTAATCTATAAATTTCATTAAAATCGGTACAGTAGTTTAGGCGTGAAAGCTTAACAGACGGACAGACAGAGTTACTTTCGCATTTATAATATAAGTAGGTATGGATTAAGTATGGATTTTGAATTATTGATTTTGAATTTCGTTCTGTCAATTTACCTCATGGTAATCGTTTGAACAACATTATCTCGTAGTGTAAAAGTATGTAAATGGGTACCTAATAAATATGATAGTGGCATAACATCTGTAGTCTCTCTATTCTGTGGAACAATCAACCATTCATCGCCTATTTCAACCCCTCCAACCCTTATTTCGCAATAAAAGGTAGCCTATGTCCTTTCTCGAGCTCTACTCTACCTCTGTACCAAATTTCATCTAAATCGGTTCAGTAGTTAAGGCGTGAAGGCGTAACAGACAGACAGACTGACAGACAGACAGAGTTGCTTTCGCATTTATAATATTATTATTATATTATTATTATTATTACTAGCTTCTGCCCGCGACTTCGTCCGCGTGGATGTTAGAGAAAATCCTTAGAGAACCTTCAACCAGGATCTGACCAGTCATTTTTACGTTTCCCGTTCCGGTTCCTGTTCCCGTTCCCGTTCTGTTCCCGTTCCCGTTCTGTTCCCGTCCGTTCCCGTCCCTTTCCTGTCCCGTTCCCGTACCCCTTGCGTTGCCATTTCCGTTCCCGTACCGTTCCCGTTCCCGGTACCGTCCCGTTCCTGTCTCTTTCTCTTTTCCGTTCCATTCCCATTCCGTTCCCGTTTCGTTCCCATTTCGTTTCCGTTCCCATTCCGTTCCCGATCCCTTCCCGTTCCGTTTCGTTCCGTTCCGTCCCGTCCCGTTCCGTTCCCGTCCCGTTCTCGTCCTGTTCCCGTGCCCGTGCCTGTGCCCTTGCCCGTTCCCGTTCCCGTTCCCTGGATGTGCATGTCCAGGTCCAGGTCCATGACGTGTCATGTCCACCGTGTTGGACTTCAAAATTACATTGATTTTCATGTTTACTTACCCCATTTACACCCTAAGGGATGATTTTCAAAATAACAAAATATGTGTTTGCCTATTTATTTTTAGACATGCTCCTACGAATTTTAAAGTTGTAATGTCTATTTTATATTCTTTTTCCATACATTTGAACCTCATTTTCACCCCTTTAGGGGTTAAATCATGTCCACCGTGTTGGAGCTCAAAATAAATCTCATTTTCGCAATCACCATCCCATAAATCTCAAGAACGACATCCATATCGATTTTTATGTTTACTCACCCCATTTACCCCCTAAGGGGTTGGTTTTCAAAATCACAAAATATATGTTTGCCTAATTATTTTTAGATGTGCTCCTACGAAGTTCAACGTTGTAATGTCTATTTTATATTATTTTTCCATACAAAATTGGAACCCCAATTTCACCCCTTTAGGGGTTAAATCATGTCCACCGTGCCAGACTTCGAAATAAATCTCATTTTCGCAATCACCATCCCATAAAACCTCAAGAACGACACCCACGTCGATTTTTATGTTTACTCACCCCATTCACCCCCTAAGGGGTTGATTTTCAAAATTACAAAATATATGTTTGCTTATTTATTTTTAGACGTGCTACTACGAAATTTAAAGTTGTAATATCCATTTAAAAAAAAATCCATACAAAATTTGAGCCCCATTTTCACCCCTTGAGGGGTCAAATCATGTCCACCGTGTTGGACTTCAAAATAAATGTCATTTTTGCAATCGTAATCCCAGAAAACCGCAATAACGACATCCATATCTATTTTTAGGTTTACTCACCCCATTTACCCCTTAAGGGGTTGATTTTCAAAATCACAAAATATATGTTTGCTTATTTATTTTTAGACGTGCTCCTACGAAGATTAAAGTTGTAATGTCCATTTAATATTATTTTTTCATACAAAATTTGAACCCCATTTTCACCCCTTGAGGGGTTAAATCATGTCCACCGTGTTAGACTTCAAAATAAATGTCATTTTTGCAATCGTCATCCCAGAAAACCCCGATAACGACATCCATATCTATTTTTAGGTTTTTTACCCCTTTTCACCCCCATTTTATCCCCGGAGGGGTTGAAATACTAACAATAACAGTAGACGTTGCGTTAGATTTCCATCCATAAGCCTAAATAATAAATTTAGCTATTTTTACTTCGTAAATGAAGGATTTTCTTTACACAACTTCATCCCCCTTTTCACCCCTTCGGGAGTAGAATTTTCAAAAATGCTGAGACACGTGTATATTAATATTCAATCGTTAGCCTAAACACAAAATTTTAAGATCCTTCTTTCGAAACTGAGGGACTTTCATACAAACTTTCATCCCTTATTTCATCCCCTTAGGGATGGAATTTTCAAAAATCCTTCTTTAGTGGATGCCTACACTGTATTATAATGTGGGGACCGGGAGAGCTCAATGAAAAACGTGTTGATTGCTCTGAGTATGGTTTAATACTAATAATCTTATGAACTACGACCGTATACAATGTAAGTACTCTAGTTAAAGTGACGCATACACTACACCTCCCCCGTTATTGAAAAAAAAAAGAAAAATACAATATGAAATAAATTTTGCTTTTTTTTTTTTAACACATACCTGATACATACTGATTTTACAAACAAAAATATCTAGAATATAAATCAAATGTTCAATAATTCTGAATTTTGGACTACCATTTAAAAATCAATCATAAAACTAAATGCACTATGCCTTTATATTATGTAGATAATATCAAATGAAACTAAAATCAATGAAACTGATACTACAAGCAATACTTTTAACATTATATTTAAAAATAAACATTGAAGTTATTTTTATGTAGGTAAGTAGGAACTTACAATAATTTGGAAAATACAAAAAATACTATTAAGTAAGTTTGATTCAATTAATTTTTTGCACTTATATAATCTCAGTGTGTTTTTGTATAAAATTGTTTTTAGAATCAAAACGAATTTATTCCTATTATAATTCTAAAGAAATACATTCCAGATAATTTTAAAGTAGGTATCTATTTAAAATTACTAAATATAAGTTTACAAAAGTTTGTTATTCTTGCGTCTTTAAATTATTAAAAGAATATTTTTCTTTCCATAAAACATATATTATAAAAAAAATAAACCCAATAAAATTTAAAGATATTTTGAAAATATATTTTCTATTTTATTCACAAAACACTATAAAGTTAGAATTAATTTTTTTATCCAGAACCAATAAAAAAGTTACGGTCTTTCTTTTCTTATAACAAAAATAAACTCGATAAGTAGTAATGAAGTAATAATAAGAAAACATTACTTATAAACTGCAATCTTATATTGGGTATAATTAATATTCCCTTTTATCACTTATGACGTACACATACCTAATATTATTTTAGGACAGTTGCTGACGATTACTATTTATTAAATTCAAAAACGTTTAAGATATTATTTAAGTAAAACCATCTTTAGCGTATCATGTCTACCTAGTTAGGTACTTAACTCAATGCGCAATACAATTATTAATGTACCTATCTAAAACCTTAGTAAGTTTCTAGCAAAATACGAACCTATAGAAATATTTTTTCCTACATACCTAATCTAAATGAAAATCTTATAAAATATAAAGTTAAACCCGCCTTGCAAGTTTTTACCAAAGTTTACTTAATGTCATATTCCGAGTAGTGGTATTTTTCACTTTGTGTGTCACTCAATTTAAGCTATCTTCAATCTTCACCATGGTTACTTTTACTCACTTTCCATTCAATTCATTTGAACTGTACATAGTTTTTTTTAAATAAAGTAAACTATGTACTTTTATTTATTCATTTATTTGGGCCGGCCGGTCCCTTATTTATTTTATTGGTACATTTTATAATAAGTCGACTTTATTTTTTATTTAATATATTTATAAAACAGTGCATCTGGTGCCTGCTTTGATTGTGCGCACAATCTATTTTGGGGGTCAATTTTAAATCTCATTTGGACTCCAACTACCACACGGAGGGAAACTCGTCCGCACCATGATCGAATAGAAGGATCTGACCCTCCATGTACCATTTTATTATAGGGTCAAGAATTAAGACATCTTTTGGTCTCCAACAGCATTCAAGGGGAAACTCGTCCACGCCTTGATAAATCTGAAGGACCTGAACCCTAAAGTACCTTTTAATGTGTACCCTATCTATCCACAAACATCTTATTTTACTTCCTTCACTTGTAACAAACATAAACATTCAATAAAACAACAAACCTTAAATGAATATTTAGATTTATAAAAGTTAGCATTGCTTTTGGGTGATCAGTCCGATGCATGCCAACCCTATAAAACTAATTACTCTCATACTTCTATATATCACACTAACCTATAACAAACATAAACCAACTTTCATTCACCAATCACAACTCACTCAAAATAATACCTTTCCTATCCGTACCTAATTGTCAACCTGGGTGCAAAAAGCTTTTTAATACGGATTTTCCATTTAAGCCTATGTATTTCCTACGTAACTACGTTTCATTTCCATGTTCACATAATAGTCTCTCTTATACATGATTAAATTAAATTGATTCCTTTGTTCTTTTATTTCGTTATTTCGCAACTATGCTGAAAAAACTTCCAAGAAATATTCTGCGCACCAATGCAGTTCAGTTCGGATGGCATTGTTTATGAAATCATTCCAAGTATTACACATCTACCATATAGGTACTACAATCCTAGCGCACCAAGATATCATCTTACGAGATTCATACCAACCTTTTGTATAAACAAGAATTCGATAGCAACGATCTAAATTTTCCTTAAACAACTAAAAATATAGTGCTAAAGTTATAAAAAATCTAAAAAGATATAACACATGCTTATCGTAAGAATTCGTACTTCGTCACAAGTAATTATTTAAAAGTAAAACTCTTTGTTAAGAATTAATTAAGTATACCATATTTTTTTCTCTCAATCCTATTTTAATACAAGTTACCCTAATAATTAACTACTATTAAATTATATCCGAAAAGTTTTCCAAATGATCGATTTACCATACTTTCATAAGCTTACCTATTTTAACTAAAAAAAAAAAAGTTGTGTAAGTAATTTTGAATTTATCTTTATAGCACTACATAATAGTTCCCTTGTCGTGTACCTAATGACCATCTTATAAAAGTGATTAAAAGATTTTTAATACACGACTTAAAGTACTTTACTTACTTTTTTCTTTTCCAAAACAACAAAAAAAACTAACCATAATAACATAGTAATAAGCACTTCTTAGTTACTTACCTATTTACATTTTTTTTGAAATGAAGACCTAAAAGAACCTATTAGTAATATTTTTATATTTCAGACTACTCATATAATTACCTATAGCTATTCATACTAAATACTAAACAAACTCAAGTCAAATAACGTTCGGTGATTTTATCAAAATTTTGCTTTCCGAAATAGTTTTCAAATGAAAATTTAAATCAAAACGTAATTGGATCGAATAAATGCTACTTAATCCGAATAAAAAAAATACTTAAGCTCTAGATTCTGCTTTCTTTGCCATAAAATTTCAGTGTTAATTTAACTTCGTAATTTGTAATTAGGTTGTTATTGTTAGGTAAGTTGTTAATGTTCTCGACCAAAGTACACCAACCTCGAACACGTTACGCTGACTCGACTGAGTACTACTCTAGGTACTTACCTAAGCGTAGACTTAGGTGCAGTCTTAGTGAGAAAATATTTGTAATATAAACTTTGCATTCCAATGTAATTATTTATTGAAAAATATTTTTAACCCTTTCAATACTCATAAAGATTAACAAAATTTTGTTAGACGTAAAATGTTTCTAAACAAAGGTACCTAAATTATACTATCGATTTCTAACTTCCAATAAAATTCTATTCCATAAAAACTTCTAGTAAACTTCTTATTTTGTAAAAAAAAACCCACGGAAATTATGTAAACACGTGATACTTTAATTCAAACTGATTAAAACAAATGTTTTCGAACTTTATTTACAGATACTTTACATATTTGTTCTCGAAGACCACAACTAACACCAGCTAATAAATGCTAACACATTATACCATTACACAATGATAATAAAAAAAAATAAGCTGTCATTCTTAAAATTAACTACAAAGACCGCGACTTTTACTCAAGTAATAGTTCTCAATATTTTTTTTATCAAACTTTCATCACATCTGAACAAAATCATTAATTACTTACCGATTTATTCAAGGACATGCCTTTTGTTTTAATCAAAACGACATGCACTAAATGTAGAATCGAATCGTCAACAACTGTAAAACAAAACTAAACAATTAGTTTCTTAAAATTAAGATACGTAGCCACTTACATTCTAATGTTTACTTATTCATTCTTTTCAAGGAAAAACAAAACATGTTTCAAATAACTAATATCTACCACATGTTAAACATCATAATAAATTTCTACAGATTCGAATCCGTAGGAAACCTAAATAAAAAACATTATAATCATCACCCCACAAAGTCAATATTTAAATTGGTAACACAAAAGAAAACTAATAGGTATTTGTTTTTCAATAGATATACCCATGGTATAAAAACAAATATTTTAATAATAGGTAAGTTTACACTAATTAGAAATGTAGAAAAAAAAATCAAAACATTCCTACTAAATAAATTCTTTCATCAATATTTCTGTTCCGAAATAATTTAGTCACATCACAACACGACTCAATTGTTAAAGGCTTTTGAATATTAAAATTAAACTTTTAACCAATTTTCAAAAACATGAAAACTAATAGACTTAAGTACATTCTTAACCAGATAAAAATTGTATTCAATTGTTATAAGAATTAAAACTACGTTTACATTACACAGACTTTAAATTCCGATACTTTCATTTCACATTGAATTTTACTTTATTTTAATTTATGTAAAAAACATTCCTGTTAAAAAAATCAAATAATGAATTTTTCATGTTAAATTCGCAACGTAAATTTTTCGGAATTGGAAACTGGTGAACTCACGCGGCTGCATCCACATCCGACTCGTACTTCTCCCAGCACCCAGTTCATTTGTTTTCATCATGCCATCTGACTCTTCTCCAGCCCTCGGCTCTCTACATCATCAGCAGCAGCAGCAGCACCATTTCTCCGTCATGTTTCAGATTTTCGCCAAATAATTGCCCATTTTATACATCGAAGCACTTAGGTTTATGTTCATAACCAATATTTTTTTACAAGATGAGAAGAATTTATTTAGTTCATAATAAGTCCAAATAATTATAACGCCATAGTCCTTTAGCACTTATCACACACTATATTTAAATTCCATTTCCTTTATGGAACAGAGTTTTTAATATCAATTTAACTTTTAACAAATTTTATAGTCTTTGCACTTGCATTAATTTATGATAAATTTAATTTCTCTCCAAACCATCTGCGCAGCGCTGCCGTAAGGCAGCACTGGCAGGGTCGCCATATAATGTGGGGACCGGGAGAGCTCAATGAAAAACGTGTTGATTGCTCTGAGTATGGTTTAATACTAATAATCTTATGAACTACGACCGTATACAATGTAAGTACTCTAGTTAAAGTGACGCATACACTACTACAGTATAAGGTATCTGTGTGCGAAATTTCAAGTCTCTAGGTCCAGCGGTTTGGGCTGTGCGTTGATAGATCAGTCATTCAGTTTACGATTTTATATATTAAGATTATGGATTAAGTAAAGATTTTGAATTTTGTTCTGTCAATTTAACTCATGGAAGTGGATTGAATAACATTATCTCGTAGTGTAAAAGTATGTAAGTAGGTACCTTATAAATACGATAGTGGCATAACTTCTGAAGTCTCTCTATTCTGTGGTACAATCAAACTTTCATCCCCTATTTCAACCCCTCCAACCCTTATTTCGCAATAATTAAAGGTAGCCTATGTCCTTTCTCGAGCTCTACTCTACCTCTGTACCAAATTTCATCCAAATCGGTTCAGTATTTTCGGCGTGAAGGCGTAACAGACAGACGGAGAGACAGACAAACAGAGATACTTTCGCATTTATAATATTAGTATGGATTTTGTATTACTGATCTTGAATTTCGTTCTGTCAATTTTACTCATGGTAGTCGATTAAACAACATAATCTCGTAGTGTAAAAGTATGTAAATGGGTAACTAGTAAATACGATAGTGGCATAACTTCTGAAGTCTTTCTATTCTGTAGTACAATCAAACTTTCATCCCCTATTTCAACCCTTCCAACCCTTATTTCGCAATAAAAGGTAGCCTATGTCCTTTCTCGAGCTCTACTCTACCTCTGTACCAAATTTCATCCAAATCGGTTCAGTAGTTTCGGCGTGAAGGCGTAACAGACATACGGACAGACAGACAGACAGAGTTACTTTCGCATTTATAATATTAGTATGGATTTTGTATTACTGATCTTGAATTTCGTTCTGTCAATTTTACTCATGGTAGTCGATTAACCAACATAATCTCGTAGTGTAAAAGTATGTAAATGGGTACCTAATAAATACGATAGTGGCATAACTTCTGAAGTCTCTCTATTCTGTAGTACAATCAAACTTTCATCCCCTATTTCAACCCTTCCAACCCTTGTTTCGCAATAAAAGGTAGCCTATGTCCTTTCTCGAGCTCTACTCTACCTCTGTACCAAATTTCATCTAAATCGGTTCAGTAGTTTCGGCGTGAAGGCGTAACAGACAGACGGACAGACAGACAGACAGAGTTACTTTCGCATTTATAATATTAGTATGGATAGTATGGAAGTATGGATGAGCATAAGACATAAAAAACTTTTCCTATGATAATTAATTCTCATCTTTAATTCCAGGCGATTCTGCATATGCCCAAAGGCCTTGGATGATGCAACCGATTCTGCATGCAGCGCCTAACTCTGCAGAAGAGTATTTCACAAGCCTTCACTGCAAGACCCGAAATGTTGTGGAGCGCTGCTTTGGTGTATTGAAGACTCGATGGCGCTGTTTATTAGCTCATCGAGTCTTGCATTATACACCTATAAAAGCAGGAGCAATTGTAAATGCGTGTGTGGTTCTCCACAACTTTATAAATGACGCGACAATCACAATTGGTAAGTGCTTAACGGAGAAGACAAAGGTAGATGTGCATGTTAATGGGCCCTATTCATAAAAACGAAGGATATCCTCTAAAGAATAAGGTAAAAGTATAAGGTTATGCTTAAAAGTAAAAGGTAGAAGCATTTCCTTCTTTCTGTATTCATAATTATATTAATGATTACCTTATACTCACAAGGATATCCTTAAAGAACAAGTAAAAGGTTTCAGTCCCATTTCGTAGTGCACGGTCAGTATACAATAGTGTGTATCTATGAAGCAGTTTTAGTTAAGTTAGTGTAGTGATTTGTAACATATCATGTTGTGTTCTTATAAATCATAAATAATTGATATCAATAAATGCAAGTTTAGTATTAGACCTTCACTGCGTTGGTGGTTACCTAAAAAAAATGTAAACGACTCCCGAATGGTGTGGTCTACTGTACTGGTACAGTTAACAATACACGAAAATAACTATATACATGTTATTATCCTGAAAACAAGATTACATCGGTTATCTTGCTTTATTTAAACTTAGGATTTCTTTTTGAACAGCTAGCAGCTCTTCGAGTATCGCTACTGTTCTTTCTTGGGCTGCTATATGTCTATCTTCCATTTCATGTGCCCAGGCAGGTATATCTGGTAAACGTCTGATATCTGAAATAAGATACATGTGTTATATAATTTACTCAAAAAAGCTTGTAATGTGGTCATTATTTTGACAACCTTGTGTGTTCACTGCCAGCAACTCAGTCATTATGGCTATGTTTACATTACGCCAGCAGCTCGGCCCAGCAAACATGCCAGTAGAAGTACATTACGTGGTGTGTTTGACGTTCTTTTAAAATCGACGAAGTTGCCAGGCAATGTACTTCTACTCGCTACTCGACTCGGTCGTCTACTTGTATTAATGTAAACATAGCCTATAGACCGCGTCAGTAATGTACTATATAAAACAATCTATCAAACACTTGAGCTTATTCATTAGACAGATAAATTAGCCAAATGAAAGTTATTTACATGGACGTGCTGGTGCAACTTGCTGTGCTGGAGCCGCCACGGCCGGAGCCGCCGGAACACGAGCCGCCGGGACCCGAGCCGCCGGGACCCGAGCCGCCGGGGCCGGAGCTGCTGTGACGCGGGCCGCCGGGACGCGAGCCGCCGGGGCCGGACCCGCCGTGATGCGAGCCGCCGTGACGCGAGCCGCCGGGGCCAGAGCCGCCGTGGCACGAGCCGCCGGGGCAGAAGCCGCCGGAACGCGAGCCGCCGGGGCAGAAGCCGCCGGGACGCGAGACGTCGAGGCTCGGGCCCGAGCTTCCGGGGGCCGAACCTCCGGTGCCCGAACCTCAGGGGCCCAAGCCTCCTGGTCCCAAGCTTCCGGGTCCCAAGCCTCCGGGTCCCAAGCCGCCGGGGCCGGAGGTGGTGACGGCGACAGCACTGGCTCAGGCGATATAACATTGCCATCTGTAGCAATAACTTCTGCACCTATTGCTAAAAGTGCACTCTCTTCACTGAATACTGAAAACAAAATTAATATTACATTATAATAAATATAAATAAAGGAAAGTAAGAAACAATGTTAAATAACCAGCCAAATGTGTGTAGGACCATGCATAGTGAAGATTCCGTGGTTGCACATCACAGAATGTAAACTTAGACACACAGACAGACAGACAGGACATATCAAAACTACATTAGTTCTTTGTTTAGTATTGATTGAAAAAATAATTTTAGTATGGAACCCTAAAAGTGTTCATGAAAATAAACTAGAGCAATAAAGAAGTTTGTTCTACCTTCTTGGCTGCTACTGGCAGCTGGCCTCCCATCATCGAATTCCTGAAAAGTCATAAATACATACAAATTATGAAAATAATGGGTGTAAAATAACCCTCAACGAAGCCAAAATCCACGCATTCCGCCCATCATCAGGATCATTTTTGTCTTTTAGACTATACCTGGGAAACCAATAGCTACGAAGTTATTGAAGGTCAAAGTAAAATTCCAAAATTTTTATGAAATCATATTTTATTTGTTATTGAATAATGTTTGTCCAAAGAAATATTATCAAAATTTTAAGTATTTTATAACACAATAGCTTCAAAATGTCATCACTCAATGTATCTCATGAGCACACACTTAAACGCTGCCTTTCAACTTGGCTGCACGCAGCTGTTTAGCATATACTCGGAAGCGCAGTCTGTTGTTGGCGTTACATTGCATATGCAATGCTTTTTTAACACCAAAAATTAAAATCGTTTCCCAGCAATAATTTTGAACAGAAATGGTCCTGAGGATGGGCATAATACGTAGACCTCGGCTTCGTTTGAGGGTCTTGTTACACATGGTATTACATTTTTTTATTGTTGTGCATATAAATCATTGAAAATTATACGATATTTTTATATGTATCATAACACTTGGCCATTTTTTTATAATATTCAATGTGCTAATATTAAAATAAATAATTATTTAATTTAAGGAAATATTCCAGTAATGTTTGGTGTAGGTATTAAGCTGTACATTTACTTACTGGAAATGGGATCCGCACGGACTCTTCCCCGAACACACTTTTACTTCCCAGAATTGCTAAGATGCGGCTTTCTTGTGGTGTTAAATTATCATCAAAGGCAGGCCCACCTCCAGTCCCACTCATGTGACGTCTGATGTCAGTAGCTTTGGTGCGGACTTTGTATTTTATGTTGTTCCAGTACTAGATTAACAATAAAAAATAGAACTCATAAGAAACGCTGTGTTGACATAATATCTATTTAATGATTACAATACCTAAATTCAAGTAGGCAACAAAATGATCATGATTTAGTTACATAGTAATATAGTTGGTGTTGATACAATTTATTCCCAACATCCTCAGAAAGTCATACACCTTATTTCAAAGGCAACAAATGACATGGCGAAAGTTTTTTTCAAGATTGATTGATTAATACCTACCTATTCTTTTAAATGATGAAGTTGATGTTTGATTTCGAATCTTAGTATAGATTTTAGCAACACAATAAAAGTTAATATGAACAATAAACTTGAAATCATATTTGAAATGTATTTTGATACTTACAATTTTCCATTCTTTGGCGCTTTTAGTTGCGCCGCTCCCACAACAATTTAATTTTTCAGCAAGGCGGTCCCACTGTTTGCAATTGGCTTGTTTGCCCAAAGGACCGCCTTGCTGAGACACTCGTCCTTTCGCCAAATCTTTATGTGCCTCTAGAAAACTTAACAATACTTCAGTTTGTCTGAGTGAAACTTTTCTTTGAGCAGGCATTCTGCAAACATAAAATAAAAGTTTAATAAGTATTTAATCTTGTTTGGTAATCGATTATACAGTATAAATCAATTTAATTTATTTATTGTACTTACATTGTGAACACTGTTCAACAAAAACAAAAAAACGTAAAACTTTTGTTATTTATTATTAAAAACTTTTCTGTTCTGACAGATGTCAGCCAAAAGCGCGCGTGGTGCGTTTCGTTATTATATTGGTAAGGTTTTGTTTATGATTTTATTTGTTTAAATAATGTTATTTTGCTGAAAGTATAATATGATTTTGTAATTTTACGATTTTTTTAAACAAACATAATATTTTTTATAACAAAAAATCGAACTTGTGCTATTAAATTACAATCACACGAAATCATATCGATTACTTGATAACGTAGCAATAACAAAATTAACAAAAAGCAATGGATTGTCTATGACATCTAATATCATTCAAAACATCGTTCGTTCCAAAAGCGATTGCGACTTTAAAAGTTACACAATTCCATAAATCCCTATCACAATCTCTATACCTTTGAAAGGGATTGCGATAGATTTTGAAATTAGACAATTAGCCCCCAGATCCTGAAATGAAGAAGTAAGTGTATTTGTCCCGTATTATCCACCAAACATTTGGGCAAAGAAACACGTAGTATTTATTATTAACTATGCTTACCTTTTCTCCCTGGGTCCAGTTTTCACCACGCAAACGATTTGTTTTATTTTGTAGATTAAAATTCTCCTTCAATAATTCCATGTTTGATTGAAATAATATTTTAATTAACGTAAAAAAGCACCACACCGCAATTAAATTATCACAACAACAAAACACGAAACGTAATGAAAACAGTTGAGTGACAGACAAATACGAGTGACAAATGACATTAGGCAGCGTTCCGTTGGACACATTGAACTTTTCCGTTTCTTCTGATTCTAGACGGCTTTACTCCAAAATAGTAAAATTGTTGATTCGATTACACGAATTACTAAAAATACCTCAACTTCATTTTATTCAAGTTTTATAAACATAATTTAAAATTAAACCATTACCAAAAAGTAATAATAATAATACAGACTTCATTGCACATGACAGAGAAAAAAACGATACAATCAGAAAAAACAAGAAAACATACAATAGGCGGCCTTATTGCTACATAGCAATTTCTTCCAGGCAACCTTGGGTGAAATAAAATAAGATAAATAGGATAATAGGGGAATAGGTGCACTTTAAAGGACAGAATATGAATATATAAAAATACTAAAGGATACATACATGGTATAGATAGGAGATGAATATAAAAAAGGCTGGTGTACGCAGTGACAAAAACCGCAGGGCATGTATGAAAAGATTGATGGATATGAATGAAGCGAAAGAAGTGTGCAAGGATCGTAGCAGGTGGCGATCCATAGTCTCTGCATGGGAAACAGGCGTGAGTGTATGTTGTTATATGTATGTTATGTAGGTAATATTAATCGCGGGAAGAAGAGAGAAAATGACTCCTAACTTGTTCTCTAAATGACCTTGGAGTCTGAGCCTTTCTGATATCTTCCGGCAGAGAGTTCTAGAGACGAACAGCATGAACGGCAAAGGAATGGGAAGTGAAGTCGGTAGCGTGGCGAGGAATATTAAGGGTAAGGTTAGAGGAAGAGCGCAAAAAAGAAAGTGTAATCGAAGAACGAAAAGTGAAAAGATCTTTACGGTAAGGTGGGGAGGTTGGTAGGAAAAGTATGGAGTAGAGAAGCGTAAGAGTATGCAAGTCCCTGCGCCGGCGAATAGGAAGCCAATTGAGTTTATTACGGAAGTGGGACACGTGGTCAAATTTACGGAGACTGAAAATGAATACATACATTACAGTATGCACTTATTTGTAAGCTATGTGCATAGAATGGTACGGATGAACAAATGTTTTGCTGTTACCATGTTACCAAGAGCAAAAAAAATTGAATGAGATCGACGTTGTCTAGGAAGACACGCTACGCTTTTAACTTGGTTTTGTGTTAACGAAAATTAAACAGACGCTAAACACATGTTTAGCGCTTCGACCAGTGTTTAGCTAAACATGTGTTAAACCATTGCTTAAATTCTTCTTTGTAGTAAGGTTGTATTTGTTTCAGCTGATACTCGTTTTACAATATTAGATTTAAACACCCAGAAGCAAATTAATTTCGTATTATTCCATATGATTTCTCTTAGAACACCTGTCCATTTATTTTTTTGCAGCGATTGTCGCCTTTGAAATAAGCTGCCAGAGGAATCTGTCCGTTTAGGTATGTGTACTATAGGTTCAATCTACCACTAAAAATGCGTGTCAACATCATCATCCTCCTTTCCTTATCCCAATTTACACAAAATAAGAAGAATAAGAAGTGTTCTACACAAAATAAAATTTTGAGCTCGTAGAACGACCACTATTGGGGTCGGCGCAGCATGTAATTCATACTGCATTTGGTTTTGGCAAAGTTTTACGGTCGGCCGCCTGCCTGACACCAACCCTCCTCGGGAATGCTGTTGTTGACAGTTTCCTCGCTGCCATTCGAGTGACCCTTTGTGCGATGGTCTGTACCGGGTCCCTATAACTTCCCTCTATCGCCTTCTACGATACCCACGGGATGAGATGGGACAGTCCTATTCTTAACCGGAACTGTACGGCGTAAAAAATGCGTGTCAACGTTAAACTTAAAAGTTTCGGCTTCATTTGTCTGGTTTGAATTTGAGCAGTAATCACGATTGTAATCCTCGTCCTCACTTGCCGATTTGATATTTGCAATATTGATTACTGAGTCCATATGTATGTACTCTATGGTGTCCATATACTGAAAATTAGCACTAATAGTGAAGCAGTTTATAGACGCGATCATCAGTTAACCGATTTCTAGATTTTTGTGTGTTCGAGCAAAAAAGCGACCAATCGCGTTTTTCCGATGCTGATGCAGGTGGTACGTATCTTTATAGCAATTGATGCAATTGGTTGGTTGTCACATAATACTCGCCACCACAAAATGGTTTCTAATTTTTTTGGCGGTAACCTAATTTTAAGTTTATTCAAAAATCTTGATTCGAAACTTAAGCAAGATTAGACATAACTTGAATCAAATCATGATTAAGGGATGTAGCAAACTTTGGCAAGTAGTTTGTTGCAGTCCCAAACACTGTGTTCCGAAGATTGGTAGCAACCAATATACCGGTGGTTTAACAGGTTTACAGCTAAATGAATGGTGCGTAGAAACAGAATACATTCTTGTCTTTTATTAATGTCTTTTATAACAACGATTTCTTCCTCAAATGTAATAAATAGCCTCTGGTTATTCAGACCGTAGTTGAGTTTCGATTATTTACCATCAAAAAGCTGACAGCAACGCATGATTTGACTTTGCAATTGAAAAAGCATTAGCAATGCACTACAACAACTGCTGTTGTGCAATTTTCATTTATACTAAAGTTGTTCATATCATAATATTTATAATATTATGATATGAACTGCTGGTTATTTGGACGACTGTTGTAGGATGATGATGCATTGAATTGCGATCTGCTATCATTATACTGTCGTTTGCGACAATTTTCTATGGTATGTCCAATGTTTTTACAGTATGTACATACAATATCATTAGCGTTATAGTTTCGGCAATACTAAATACTAATACTAAAGTTGTTCATATCATAATATTGTAAATAATATGTTAAGTATATTATATAGTATATTATATATATAGTGTGGATCCGGATCGGGAACGATAAACAATAAATACGATGTTGTTGTTACAGAAAATACAGGTAAGTTGAAGTACCTACCTACCTTCCCTTTAAGAGTGATGATAAATATTAGTAAGTACCTAAGAGAGTAGGTAGTAAATCTTGTGAATAGGATTAAAATTCACAATCAAGTGTAGGTAGTTAGTATAGATAGGAGAAAGCTCATACAATTAGGTGTTATAATATCATAACAGAAAAAATAATTTTAATATTTTAATATATAAGTAATATACACGCTGAAATTTTAATCATTTGGTTCCCGAAGCGGAGTGACTATGTATCAGGTAAACAATCGATTTATAGTGTTAGTTTCAATTTTAAATGATAAATAACAAAAGTAAAAAAGTGAGTTTGCGCTCGCAAAAAGTGAGTAAAACTCGTAATAGCGGTAACACGCCAGGGCAACGCTCGGCCGCCCAGTGCCGGCCGCCGCCCGCCCCGCGCTCCCACCGTCCGACCGCCCGCCCGCCCCGCGGCGCCGTCCGCCCGCACCGTTATCACTCCGCGAAGAGAAAACAATTCAATGTTAAAAATTAAAATGAAATTCTCACCAAGATCAGACTAATTAATGAATAATTGCAAGTCTTGATTCCATCTTCCCTTCATACTTCAATGGGCTTAGGACCATCGTCATACCTAAGTACTTACCTAGGTTCAATGACACGAACACGACGTAAAAGTACATTATCGAATAATTCCTTTTTATTGTGAATAGCATTCCAAAAAAAGAAATTAGGTAAATAAATTAAGTATTACGGCGTATTTAAAAGATTGGAATCAACTAATAGGTATTTACAATAATTAGAAATAAAAATTTAGTACTTGCAAATGTAGGCACTAATCGTGTCCGTTGATAAAACTGTACACTACTTACAAAAATGAAATGTCGTGGTGTAGGCACAAAATGCGTCCAAACACTAATGATTAAGTAATGAATCTAATTACCTATTTACACTACCAACACTTTTTTACACTTCGCGATATCGAAGTAAATGTTCAAAGTGCTGGCCATTGCGTTGAATGCACATTCGTGCACGCCGCGCCAAATTGTCTTTCAGTTTTATTAACGTGTCTCTGTCACTTTTCACCACACGGAATGCCGCTTCAATTTTACCTTTTAGTTCCTGACGGCTTTGGGTTTCCTCCGTGTACACTAACCGTTTAATTTCTGACCACAGAAAAAAGTCAAGTGGCGTTAGGTCCGGACTTCGCGGTGGCCACGCTACCGGCCCCCCGCGCCCTATCCAACGCTCACCGAACACTTCACTCAAATGTGCGCGAACTGCTAGCTGGTAATGTGCGGGGCACCCGTCATGTTGGTAGAACAGGTCACGGACATGTGCGAGTGGCACGTCTTCCAGTAGTATTGGAATTACATTTCTCAACATATCCAAATACGTACCGCCGGTTAAATTGCCTTCAATGAAGTAGGGACCAATAATCCTATCATTGACGATTCCTGCCCACACGTTAACGCTGAAACGAACTTGATGTGCACATTCACGAATAACGTGGGGGTTGTTAAACGCCCAGAAATGTTCGTTATATTGATTATAAAGTCCAACGCGCGTGAATGTGGACTCATCAGTCCACAGGATATTTGCATTTCGATTTGTTAGTATCCAATTTCATAACTGAATTCTGGCGGGTCCGTCATTATCGTGTATGGCATGTACACGTCGAAAATGATAAGGGTGTTGACCTTCGGAGGCGAGCAATTTCCACACGTAGAACTGGCTTACACCAAACCTCCTAGCGGCCATTCGTGTACTTTGGGGATACCGCTCAAAGAATTCAATGATGTCTTCCTCCAGCTCAGCGGAATATAGGGGGCGCCCTCGACCTGTGGCATGACTTGGTGTTTGCACTTGGCCAAAGTCGAGCATCCGCTGCCTCACAGCTAAAAAAGTGTTAGGTGTTCGGGATTCCTTGCCTCCGCAATAATTCCAGATGCTCTGGTTGAGCATACAGGTCACGGGCCCTGTTCATGTTGTATCCAGCAATGGCGTATAGCTCAATCATGGACAGGTACTCCACATGAGAGTATCTGTGCCGATACTGTCGTCGGTCCATTTTTGTATAACTATCACATAACACTCGCGAAGTTTCGTGCACCTTGTCATACGCAATAATTAGCGGCGCTCGCGCCGGCCGGTCACAGGTCAACTGTGCGTAAACAAATAAAATAAAGGGGTGCGGACGGGGGCGGGCCGGTCGGGAGAGGCGCGACGCGAGCGCGCGAGAGAGGGACGACACGTGCGAAGCACCAACGGCGTCACTGGTAAGAGCGAGAGGGTTGCATTGCGATGCGACACGGGAATGTCCGATTGTTGCATCGAGACTATTCGAGACGCGTGTCGGCATATCAAAGGTGTCGGCATTTTCAATCGTCTGTCGCGGTGTGTATTTATGTAAGCGCGCTACTACCACTTGTTCTCACTTGTTCGAGTTTTTATTATTTTCTTAATTTTTTAAATTGTTTTATTTACGTTCCTAATTTTTTTTAACACTATAAATCGAATGTTTACCCGATACATAGTCACTCCGCTTCGGGAACCAAATGATTAAAATTTCAGCGTGTATATGAGTCGTATAGAAACAAAAACTGCAATCTGACATTTCACTAATTAGTGGTAATTAAAAAAAAACGTGTCATTCTTTATTATAATTGATAAATTCATCATTTATGATTTAATTTGGTAAATTAAAGGTTTGCATTTTAATTAAATATTACATTGGGTAGATTGCATTTAGAAGAAATTAATAAAATTTTAATAATTTTTTCAGATTGCTGTTTTTGATACTTACGTTTAAATATTGCTGGATTTGATTCTAAACAAACTCCAGATTGCTGCTTTTGTTAATAGCTATGTCAAAGATTGCTGTCTTTGATTTTAATAACGCAACACGTAATTTAGGGTTGTCACTCAAATTAAAATTCACAAAGATGTTTAATTTTTATTTATTTCACCAACATTTTTATTGTTTTCACAAAATCAAATTCTAAGTTCGTCAGGTTCCTGAACTTCTTCATCACAATATATATCTTCAGAAGGCGTTTCTTGTAAAGCCTCCTGTCTTAATAATATTTCTTTATAAAAACTTTATTCCAATAAGCCTTGCCATTCGGTACCAAAATGTTTGCTCAGTAATTTATTCACGTCATTTAATTTACTTTTATTAACAGCAACTATGCTGGGCAGTATGATCGGATTTATCATATTTATAAATTTTCGTGGTCTGCAAATATTTTGAGCGGTAGCTAGATCACTTTTATAATATATTTCGCCCCTCACAAGCACGTTACCAGCTTTTTTTGAACGACGCAGAATAAATCTTTTACACTGGTTGAATTGAATATTCCAAGTTGTGGTGGGTTTTACGATGTCTTTGATAGATGTCTTCCAGTCAAAAACCGTGCAATCTTCACCAAATTTTACTAATGTTGCGTTTTCAGACACAATATCTATGATTTCTTTGGGATGAAGTACTACCTCCATTTTACGCAGCTTTTTTTCTATAACTCCAAAAAAGCGATCAGCAGGCATAAAGGAATGACCGGTGACAGGAAAAATGACTTCTAAACTCTTAATGTTTCCATTTTCTAATAGCCATTTGCAGCACATACCAATAAAAATACAATTTTTATTTTGCCCGCCGCATCCGTCTGCAACCAAACGAATTCTTGATATGCCCGTTTTATCAGTTTTACAAAGCCGGTCATAAACTGCAGATGCCACCAAATTCGTATTTTTGCTAAACTCGTCTTCTGTACAATAATAAGAGAATACACGCTCTTTATTTAGAGGCAAATTTGAATGGCCTTCAACTACGGCTAAATTGTAGAAATATAATTGTCAGCTATAATAGCATGATTGGTCAGGCACCTTTGGTAACGGTAAATTTTTTTGGAAATCAAAAGATATTATTTTCAAGTCAGGTGTAGTGTCTCTCAAGTTATCAAAAAATGATTTCGCTCTCAAAGAATGAACCCTCTTCTCTGTCATAAAATGTATTTTTTTATTTTCGTCTTTTTCCATTTTGATCTTTTCTTTTAGTTCTAGACATTTTGAACAAACATCCGTTTGTGGTGTGCCGAAGCCTAAATTATATTCAGTGTTGAAAATATGCCGAAAGTATGATAATTTTACTCCAAGTTGTGCATTACGCTGGTCAGTATTATACATTACGTAAAGTTTTTTAATATTCAATTCACATGAGTAGTAAGATATTGGGCATTCTAACTCAAAAGTGAGGTCGCACGACGCTCGCAGACGCGACCTCACTCTTGTGTTAAAAAGCCCAATATCTTACTACTTCAAATTTGTAATGATCTAATTACTTTTGCTTTCACCACACACCTCGCAGTTCGCCGCTGCAGCGTCGCAACGCAACAATGAATGTATTTGAACGCGAATCTCTCACTTTTGTTCGGTCGCATATAAATAATATCTTACACTAATCCAGTCTATGATAAGTAAGTAGGTATAATACTTTATTTTATCACACACCTCGCAGCTCGCCTTACACAAATTCAATCGCAGATGTCGGAAGCATTCGTCGGAACAATGTACACCATCTTCAGTTCATGCTCAGAATATTATTGAAAAAAGGCATTACATTTTCTAATTAATGTGATAGCCGATGCTGTCAGTGAATTGATTTATATTATTATACTTAACTAGTTTCAACCGCGACTTCGCCCGTATGGATATTTAGAAAAAAACCCTAGGGAATCTTCGACTGAGATAAAAATTATCATATGTAAAGTAAAAGTATCCAGGCTATAAACTATTTGCGGATCCATCCAATTCCATTCAACGATTTTTTTGCATGATCGAACAAACATACAAACATCGTATCTTTCACATTTATATTATTGGTAGAATTTAAATTAAATTGTATAGTCAATTCAAGACGCATGATCAGCGATTAGTTGACCGGTCGGCGACCGCGTTCGCCGCGCACCTCGTTGCGCCATGCATGTCGAACGCCGGATGTAGTGATATGACACCTTACCGACACTCATACCTAAATCACCTAAATGCACCCGTTCCTGATTGTTTATGATTATCAATGAATGAATACAATAAAAATATTATGTGACAATGGTTATAGCGAGTTAGTACTTATATCCATTTATCAAAACCTGCAAACGTGGTAGGTACCAACCTATTTAGATAGCTTGAAAACTTATCACCCTCAGAGCATTGATCAGAGTAATGGTGCTGTCGGTAGTAATAATAATTATGCATATAAATAATCACATCCCATCATTACCATCAAGAAAGATTTTCGCTATTAAAAAAACCCAACAGTGTTCTGAATTTTGTAAGTATGAAGTTAAACAAAAGTAAGTATTTACATAAAGGTACTGCCAATAAATATAATAAAATAGTGCATTATTTTACCAATAAAAACAAATTATTGTCACAAATAGGAAACGCCTCGGTCTCTCTGCTTTTCGTGAATTCGTGACAGACATAGTTATACATTTTTGGTTTTGACAATAATAAGTTATAAATACTTACTTACTTATATTTTGTTGGTCAGTTTCATAAAATAAAAAATGTAAGAAAGATTTCTATACTAAAAAAACCGGCCAAGTGCGAGTCGGACTCGCGCACGAAGGGTTCATCTTAAATGTTTATTTTATTCTGTTTTTAGTATTTGTTGTTATAGCGGCAACAGAAATACATCATCTGTGAAAATTTTTAACTGTCTAGCTACCTATCACGGTTCATGAGATACAGCCTGGTGACAGACAGACAGACGGATAGCGGAGGCTTAGTAATAGGGTCCCGTTTTTACCCTTTGGGTATGGAACCCTAAAAAAATCTATTCTAGGAAAAAATCTACTCGCGCAAGATCATACGCCCGAACGGAAACCGTAACTCGGTAGCTCAGTGGTAAGAGCATTGAACCGACTTCCAAAGGTCGCGGGTTCGATTCCCGTGCAAAAATATGATCTGGTGCGAGTCAAATTTTTTCTAGTAAATAATCAATACTTATTGTAAAAAAAATAGCATTGTGAGATTTGTGAGTGCTAAAATTTATAAATAAAAAATAAGTAGGTAAGTCATTATAACTGGTTTTCGTTCGTCTGAATAGCTTTCCGTAACATTATCATTCAGAGTACATAATAGGTAAACATATTATCTACGATTTTGTCACTTTTATGAATTACTAGCTGATGCCTGCGACTTCGTCCGCGTGGACATTCGGAAGATCTCTAAATCCGGAACCTTTGACCGGTCAATTATTATGTGTGTACAGAAGATATTATACTTAACTGGGTAGGTACGACTGTTTTACAAGTTACCATAAAATAATTTACGTAGAAAAAATTGGTAGAGAGAGATGGGAATCGAACTTTGTCTTTTCTATTGTTCTAACCACGCAGCTACCTACGCTACATTACGTTACTCCGAATGAATTTACCTGCAATAAAATTGATAGGTAGGTGTTTTTTTATTTTATCAAATTTTTACTTATTAAATAACTAATATGTGATTTTTCAAAATTGTTCTTATGTTTTAGATTCTTGCATTCAAAATGGTATTTTTATATTAATTACATAGTAGAGGTATTTTGATATAAAAAAACAACGCTTCGTGACCTCCTTCTTTCTCTTAAAGGACGAATTATTTTTACTTTTATTTAAATAGAACAATTATTTACTGTTAATATACACATTTAATTGGTCTGAAACCCCCTTTTCATTTTCAGATATACCTTAAAAATTTACGATGTTTTGTAAAAGGTTTATGATAAATAAAAAATAATGATTTGGTGTTTGGTGATAAACACAGAGCGGTTTTTAAATAAAGTTTACAAATTTTTTATTTTCAAATGTAATCAAGTAGGTACCTCTACTTACTACTATCATTTCTCACAATATTTCAACAAGTTTTTAGCATCGAAAAACATAGATTTATTATGGATTTATATCCATAATTTATATTAAATATTATCCTCAGTATTTATATATTTACGGTGTTTAAAAAGTACTTTAAAAACGATATTAGTTATCTTTTATCTGTATTTAAGTATTTAAAAAAATGTTTTCAGTAATAATTATTATAAATAATAGATACGCAAAATTAAAAGTCAAAGAAAATTGAGGTCAAATTTAAACGTGGAGTATTTCACGGATGTCTTTTTACGTCATTCACAAGTCACGTTGCTACTTGCGCTGATTCGCAAAATACGGCAGGGCTGGCAAGAATATCATTACAGCAAACATAACGCTCATCGATACGTTTTCACATTAAACATGAGGCTATCATGATTTATTATTTCATTTTGAGTAAAACCATTTTGTCGTTTTATTTAATAATTGCTAAACTTCGCATAAAATGATGATTTTTATGATCACTTAAAATTTTTATTGATAAAAAGTTATTATTAGCTATCAGTTGACCTGAATTTCATGAATTTTTTCTCACTAGGTACCTTATAAGTTCTATGATTTAAACGACACCTACATCAATAGCTTAATTTTATATCGAATTTATGAAGTAGGTAAGTATAAGTATCAGTAATAAAATAAGGTCCTTGTTTTGATTCCTTGACGTCAAAAAATACTAACTGCTGTGGAAATATTTAGTGTCTAAACATTTATTGTCTTTCGCGGTTGTTTTTTATTCCGAAAATGTAAGAACGAAAAATTTAATTTCTTGAACAATCTTGCTTATAATTCGTTGATCTCATAAGTTATGTATTGATAACAACAAATAAATTATTATGTAACACTCCACAACAAAAAAAATTAATAATTTAAAAACATAATTACTTTTATTGTAATAAGATATCAAACATACTTTTATTTTTACGACACGTGACAAGAAGCTAATTACCGTTCAAGTGTGATGTTGTCAACCCTAGTACATTTTGCAAAATCAACAATTATTTACCAATAAAATTGGGGAGCATTCAATCAATGCTTCATTCAGTGCTTCGGAAGTGCATCGGTGTGTGACATCACAGTATCTACGATATCTACGAGCTTCGAGCAACAAAGGCTTCGGAAGCCCGTCTTACTCTAAGTCTACGAGACTCCTCGCGCCCGCGCCTCAGTCCCCGTGCTTTTTCGAGTGAGTTCAACGTAACTATCACTATGTGAGTAACAATTTATAATGTTTGTAAGAAAGACTTCGTATTTTTTTCAGATCTTTCTTCGATCTTCGGTCGAGTAACGAGTCGATTTCCAGGTTGTGTTATTGTGAAAAAACATTCATTTTATAAGTCACCCAGGAATCGACTTCTATTGACCAATTTTTACGCTTTGTGCGAATGAGGTTTAGGAGCCGTTGTGAAACTGTGACTATTTTGCACGCTAACCACATATTTACGATTTTTCAGGTCGGACTCCGAGTTTGAAGACGCCTTCGAGATCCCTCCAAGGAAGGCGAAGGCGAAGCGCGAAACGGCGGCTGCTCGAAATTCAAGGTGAGATAGTTATTTCATAAGTTTAGAATTAAGTGTCCATGTGCAAAGGTAAGTGATTTTTGCTGTGGCTAACGCGTCAAAAGTCTGGGTTCGAATCCCAGTGTAGGTGAAATTAATGTATGGTGATAAGCAAGATCATTTTCGTTCACGAGTCATTGTTGTTACTTATTTATCTAGTTTTGATGATCATTGTTTGGGATTTATAATACAGGTCTGTTTTTTTAGTTTTTAACTAAACAATGACTCTGATAGTTCTGAAATTATTTACCAATTTTTGTAGTAAATATAAACTTTTTTCCAGAACCGACTCCGACGTTGAAACCGCGCATCATTCCCGAGACAACAAAGCGGCTAAAAGAAAATCAACCACTCGTGCACCTTCAAAGTAAGTTGTTATGAATCATGTTAGTTTTTCAATGTTAATAAACGTAATCATGTTTCTTTTTCTATGTAAATAAACGTACGTGTTAAAGCGCTAGCTGTAACAAACATTTTTTTTTCAGAACTGCAGCAGGTCTTACAAAGAGAAAGAATACAAAGGAGGTGGACTTATTCGGTTTGGCGTCCGACGACGACGAGGTCGCAGCCAGCATTCCCAGTCCCCTCTCCAATAAGCTCCAGAGCAGCTTGTCCAACAAGGTTGCGGACGGGTGTGTGATCAGACGAGCGCAGCACAACGGCCGCTACTACACAGAAGTTCGTGTGTACCTCACCAAGGACGCGCTCGACACCCGCCCGGAGCTGCGCTATACTAAGGCTCTTGCGACCCTCAAACTTCAGCTTGACGAGGACCGCCCCGAGTGGGACCTGCTACAGAAGGTCTTCAAAACGAGCAAGACCGCGTTTTTCGCGGAGAGCACGCCGGTTTTCTACGCCGAAAAAAAATAGTATAAATAAATTGTAACTTCTAAATATTATTATGTTTTACTTTAGGTAAAGGTAATTAAAATAAAATGTTAAGTGTTAGTAAAGACTTTGTTTATTAACCTTGTTATCTCTATTTCACATACTTCCTTACTATCGGTTGTTTTTTAAATTGAAAATTAATTTTAAATGGTATATGTTTAAAATTTTAAAAATATAGAGGTAACAAGGCTAATAAATCTTTTAGAGGTAGTCAGTAGGTAGTATATTAGTACAGAGACAACTTGACTGATTACATTACAGCACCTACATAACTAAAATGCCCTTCTGCTCTGTGTGCTCTGCTCAAATAGGTAGGCGACAGTGGATCGGTCACTTGCGAAGCCTCGATCATAAGAACCGATGCGCGATAGCGCATGTCGATGATGGAGTTGTTGAAATCGCGTCTGCTTTTCATCGTCGTATAGCCTCATATAGGATTCTAGCCACTGCAGAAACAGAACACGTTTTACCGGACTTGTTTCTACAAAAAACTTATGATAAATTGTGTCGACTTTTGCAAGATTCTCTAAAGCGACACGTAAATATCAAAGTTAATTTTGATTACTTTGGTAACTTTCTTTTAGTAAAAAACAATGAACAGCTAGTTAAATCGTTTGCAACTAAGAATTTCGTTATTCATCGTAACTTTGATTTGGTTAATTTATTTAGTTCGGTGTTAAATACGATAAAAAAGAAAGTTGAAGAGTTCCAAGACCGTGACAGTGGATGGACATTTTTAAATAATGTTTATTTCGAAGTGAACATTAACAGATATGATCCATTGAGTGGATCAGGTTCCACTTATGTGGATTTGCCACTAGCAATTAAAAAGAAAAAAGCTTGCGTTAATATTAAAAATAACGATCAGTACTGTTTCTTGTGGACTGTTGTCGCTGCTTTATATCCGGCTAAAAGAAATTGTGAACGAATTTCATCTTATCCGCATTTCGATAGCGTATTTGATATAAACGGACTATCGTTTCCAGTTACGTTTAACGACATCGCTACATTTGAAAAAAATAACTGTAATATAAGTATCAATGTTTATTCATTAAAAAATAATCACAGCGTTGTCGGTCCGATTTATAGATCAGAATTAAAATCAAAATCGCGAATGAACATTAATTTACTTTTATTAGAAGATAATGTAAAATCTCATTTCGTTTTAATTAAAAACTTATCCCGTCTAGTGAGAAGTCAAATCACAAAACACCATGGAAAATTATATTTTTGTGATGACTGCTTATTGTTTTTTAGTTCCCAGGAACATATCGATAAACACATTTGTAGTGGCGTGGCCACCGTGCTGCCTGAAAAAGGTGCCGTTCTTCAGTTTAAGAATTTTGAGAGGAAACAAGATGTTCCTTTTGTCATTTACGCTGATTTCGAAACAATCCTAGAACCATTTCAAGGCTGTGAGCCAGATCCTTCGACCAGTTCCACAACGGCCCGTCAAAGACATGTTCCAGCAGCCTTTGCATATTATATAATATGCTCAGTTAACAGTGATTTAAATAAATTTGTACAGCATCGAGGGTCTGATAGTGCCAAAGTATTCATCGAAAGACTTTATTCTGATGTAATAAATATTTCCGAAACTTTAAATACTGACGTTAAAATGACTTTTACTGAACACGATGCTGAGCGTCATGCTCGTGCTGATAAGTGTCACATTTGCAACCAGCTTTTGGTTTTTGATAAAGTGAGAGATCATTGTCATCTAACAGGCCGTTATCGTGGCGCAGCGCATCAATACTGCAACTTGCGTTACAGTGTTCCAAAGTTTATTCCCGTATTCTTCCATAACCTTGCCGGTTACGACTGTCATTTGTTCATCAAAGAATTAGCAGAAGGTTTAGGCCCTATTAAAGTTATTCCTAAAAACAAAGAAAATTATATTTCATTTACCAAATTTCTTAAATTACCAAATAATAAATTTGCGCAAATACGTTTCGTCGACTCATTTAAATTTTTAGGGACAAGTTTAGAAAAACTGGTTAACGGTTTACATACATCAGATCTATTTCACCTAAGAAAACATTATGCGGACGATACGCAGTTTAAGTTATTGACTCGAAAAGGGATATATCCATACGACTATATGTCTAACTGGGAATCATTCAAAGAAAACAAACTTCCTCCCAAAAGTAAATTTCACAACTCTTTAACTAATGAGGATATTAGTGATGCTGATTACGCTCATGCTAATGCTATTTGGTCTGCTTTTAGAATTAGAAACATGGGCGAATACACGGAACTTTATTTAAAAACAGATGTGTTGCTTCTAGCAGACGTGTTTGAAAATTTTCGAGATGTATGTAAACTTAACTATCAGTTAGATCCTGCATTTTATTTAACGGCTCCAAGTTTATCGTTTGATGCTATGTTATTGAAGACCGGTATACAGTTGGAATTATTAAATGACTTGGAAATAATACGGCTTATACAAAAGGGTATACGTGGTGGTATTTGTATGTGCTCCACGAGACATGCTGAGGCCAACAATAAATATATGCAGGATTATGATAACGGTAAGGCAGACTCATATTTGGTGTATATAGACTGTAATAACTTGTACGGTTATAGCATGTGCCAATCGCTACCTGTGTCTAACTTTAGATTCTTGGAGAAATATGAAATAGATAATTTAAATATATTAACTATTCCCGACGACGCCGACATCGGTTATATTCTCGAAGTAGATTTATCGTACCCAGAGGAGTTACATAGTCTTCATAATGATTATCCTTTTTGTGCTGAAAAGTTCGTGCCTCCAGGTGGAAAAACATCTAAGTTAATTCCAAATCTGTATCCCAAATATGAGTATGTGATTCATTACGTCCATTTAAAAACATGCATCAATAACGGTTTGGTTTTGAACAAAATTCACCGCGTATTGACTTTTAAACAAAGCAAGTTTTTGGCTAAATATATTAACTTAAATACCGAGCTGAGAAAAAAGGCTAAAACTCCTTTTCAGCAGGATTTTTTCAAGTTATTGAATAATTCGGTTTTTGGAAAAACTCTAGAAGATAATGAACGTCGTGTAGATGTTAGATTAGTAAACCGGTGGTCTGACGAGACTAATAAAACTAAGAAAAATACATGTGCGGAAAAGTTGATAGCACGGCCAAATTTTCACAGTGCGTCAATATTTTCAGAAAATTTAGTAGCCATTCAAATGAGACCAGAAAAAATTATTTTAGACAAACCGATATACATAGGATTTGCTGTATTAGAACTATCCAAAAGTCATATGTATGAATTCCATTATTCGGTCATAAAACCTCATTACGCAGATAGGGTACAGTTATGTTACACAGACACTGACAGCTTTGTTTACAAAATAGAAACAAAAGACTTTTATAAGGATTTGAAACAACATTTTCTTAGTTATTTCGACACTAGTAATTATCATTCAGATAACATATTTAGTTTGCCTCTTATTAATAAAAAAGTACCAGGATTATTTAAAGATGAAATGGGTGGTGAAATCATAACCGAGTTTGTAGGTCTCCGGTCGAAGTTATATTGTATTAAAACCGAATCGAAACTCATAAAGAAGGCAAAAGGCGTAAAAAAAAGTGTGATCAAAGACCTGAGTTCTTCTGACTATAAAAACGTACTGCTCTATGATCAAATCATACGAAAAAAAAATATTCTTTTTCGTTGTATTAAGCATGAGATTTTTACTCAGTCTGTGAATAAAATTGCGCTTTCAAATGCCGATGATAAGAGATTTATATTACCGAATAAAGTAATCACAAGAGCATGGGGGCATCATAAAATTTTAATCTAAAACGAATGAAAACCTGGGTTTAATTTAGTATTTTGTTATAGTTTTATTAAATATCGATAGTTATTTGTTATTGTGATAAATATAAGTATAAAGTAATTGTTAATGATAGTTGGTATAAACAGTCGTATGTAGGTAATATTTTAAACCATAGTTGTATAAATATTATAGTATCAATATACTATGCTTATCAAAAAACAATTGTTTTTTTACAATTCCTATTACCTTACCTTAATAATTTTATTATGATCATCAAAAAAATAATTCAGTAACGGATATTACCATATAGGTAATAATAGTATAGTACTAACATGTGTGCGTATGCACATGTATTGCATTTATTAGGTCACCATTATCAAACTGCAAACCTTGCTATTTCAGAAAATGATACTTCCACATTTAAATATTTAATATTGATTCATTACTAAAATTCTGCTGTTGAGAACAACACCTTGAAATAAATTGTAAGTATTTAATTCATTATTTTGGCCTTTTAATTTAATAATTTTATGTCAGATAATAATTGTTGTTTTTTTTTGTTACAGATCCAACATGTCAGACTGTTCAGACATTATATTTTCACAATACGCTCAAGATCCGTTAGAGAATTTCACTCAACAATGTGAAGATCTGTTTGGAAAACAGCTAACTAAAACTAAAACTGAAAAAAAGAGGAAACGAGAATCTGTAAAGAAGAATGGAGTCTCTACGAAATCATTCGTTATTCGTAAGGAGCAAAGAGGTTCGAAACTTATTCAAATTAAGATCTTTGAAATGACGAGAGATGCAACAGCAAGGGTTACAACGCAAGATTCCGACGTTGAGGGAGAAGCTGATAACTTGGTGCTCAGTGCTCAGTATGTGGCGCAGGATCCCGTTGACGAAATTATAGACCTTACGGAAACCCTTGTAAGAAAAATATCGAAAAAGCTATGTGGTGATCATTATTAGTTTTATATGTTTTAGGTACATATTGTTTAATTGGTGATAGTTTAAGTTTGTTTAGTAAGTACTCATAATAATAAGTGGGTAATTGTATTGTGTAAATATATTTAATATAAATTGTAAATAAATTCATATTTGAAAAGACTTTGTTTATTTTTTTACTTCTTAGAATCGGAATCATCACCGTTTAAAGAAAATAAAAGACTTAATATATAAACAAGTATTTATTTTAAAATTATTTCCAAATTAAATGAAACAGAAAATATACAATAAATATTTTTAGGTAAAATCATTAATATTACAATACCACATTTTTAGATAAAGTACATTTTTTAGCGCACAAAACTTTTTATGGTAGACACAATTAAATTTTTTATCTTCCTTTTCACAGTAATCATTATATAGTTTTATCAACTTAGGACAACCTTTTTCACCTAATTCTATGATTTCACAATCTCGACATAACTCTTTAATCCACACAACTTTTTCCAATCCTTTGGTTAATACTCTTTTGCCGCTTAGGTAGGGAACAACAACCCTTCGAAATTCGCGATAGTCGATGAATCCTTCACTCCAAGTGATACCCCGATTTTTTTCCAACCATCGAACTTGCTTTTTTTCTTCATCTGATAGAGTTTTAAAAGTATAGGGTGGTTTGATTAAGAATGTCTGTGTATGATCTTTAGTTGCTATTGAAAATTCTTTGATAATAAATTTATTTTTTAAATCTTTAAATCCTTGTAAATCCACGATTATAGTATTGTCATTCATGATATCTTTTTTACAATATTGCTTAAAGGTTTGTATTCAAATATACAGTCGTTCAGTATCAGACAATATGCGGCGGTCTGATCAGGAATCTCTTGATCTGCTTCGATTTCAACTCGTACGTCGATTGACCCTTTTAGCGTCTCGTGCTGGCGAGAACAATCAATCACAAATAAAGGAGCTATATCTTTGAATTCTTTTATACTCATCAACGGTTCTGATCGACGTCCGTAATAAGACTGCTGAAATCTGGCATACTGTTCATATATTAATGTAAATTTATTATCTGCGAAATTAATATTCAGTCCTTCATAAGGGTAATATGATGAATTTAAAAAGACTCTGACATCACGTATACTGCAATGATCGAACTCTGCCATTGACATTACCGCGTTATGTTTACGGTGGGTTTGTAAAGCGATAATAACAAATCGTGGTTTCTCTATCTGTGATGAAGTTTTTATAGACCAAGTGTGTTTCCGTGTTTTGGGAAGTAATGGATATTCATACAAATCCCAATTACGAAATGCTACTGTTATAGGACGATCTTTTTCTAAATGTTTTAATAAATTTATTCTTTCACGATCTGATACCTTAATATGAGGAACTCGCCAAACAATTTTATTTATTACAATATCATCTACAACTTCACCTGTATTTAATTTTAGAGCATTGAGATTTGTATTGCTTCTCAAAAGTACCAACTCATGTTTACAGTTTATAATGATTCTTTCATAATCTTCTGCAAACCCTAGTACTTTGTTTAATGGTATGGAAGCGGAAAATACGCCATTGCTGATAGTACCCGTAGTAGACCACCCCCAAACTTTTGCTGATTTTGATTCATTTTCATTCAAGGAAAGGTAAGACTTCATAGTTGTGGTAATTCCAGCATTTTTAACTCTATCAATTTCTACTCCATTTAGTTCATATCGAATATCTTGAAATAAAAATAATGCAGGATTATTAATAAAATGCACATTCGAAATTTTTTCCTTTTCTTTGGCGCTATTATATTTGTATACATCGACTCTGCCCTCGATATACAAACTGCTGAGAGCAGGCAATACATACAAGTCTTGCTGATTAATCGGTATTCGTATTTCATCATTCTTGTTGAAACTTGTCACGTAAGGTTTATACGAATGATACTCAAAACTTTCTATGCTGTTGTCGTATGACGCCGGTTGAGATATATTTAAAATATTCATTTTAACAGGCCTAGTTGCTTCAAAAATTCTTTATTGCTTTTAGTCAGCTTCTTTTTAGGATGCAGCGGTGTTTCTTTGAGAAGGAATCTTTTAGAACTGACTCGTATTGACGAAGCAGATGGGTTTTTATTGAAATTTAACATTTTTTAAAGTGTAAATACAGTTGCACTTCTTCACCACGTAAATTTATTTGTCTGTTTTCAGCGTCCAAAAGTCTTATATTTATAGCACTTATTGAACTTTGGTTGACAGGAAAATAAATTAAATTTTTTGGTATTTCAATGATTCTATAACCAGGTGGCACGTTGGGGACAAATTCATAAATTATATGACTCGCTTTCCCGTTCACAAATGATCCGCTGATAACGTCACATTCGATGCGTACGATAGTTGTTGATAAAATGCTGACAGGATACCGAGACTCGGTACTTATATTTGCCTTCACTGTTTCCATACCAAAACCCAAAACTTTTCCAAGTGAATTATTTTTATCGAAATGTACATTTTCAGAACAGAATAAACGAGTTTTTAATGTATTATTATTGCAAGTCAACTTTAACGTAGCATTCTTTAAGTTACTTTTAAGAAAATCACAAATATCTTGAAGTTCGTAGGATCCTTCAGGTATTTCGATAACTCCATCGTTACCATAGTAAAATTTATTGTTCCTTTCGTCTATATTAGGAATAGAATTAAATGTTGAAAAATACAAGAGCCCACACTCATAGTTTCCGTTTAATTGTAGACTGGGAGAATAATTTGTTACCAAAGACGCCTCTTGGCCAGTTATTGACACAGTGAAAGACATGTTTGTACTGATCAGGATTTTTATTTCTTTCTTAATATAAATAGTCTTTCCAATAGTTTCTTAAAAATTTTAAACAAAGATGACCACAGTTTATAGTACCAAACTTTTGATATTGTACATAATTATAGTTAATAGTCATGTTTCTTAAATAATATACTAACTCTAACGGTGGCTTTAAATTACCAAAACTATCAAAATATTCACAGTAGTCCTTTTGCTTAACGTAGGCTACCCAATGAGTTCCAGGATTAACAGAACTATCAAGATTTAGTATGGCACATTCTATTTTTCTTGGTTTTGATGGTAGTGTATCTCTCATAAAGACTCCTCGAAAGTATGGTATATCAGACGCATGCTCTAATATGTCATAATTAGTGAGAGGACGTCTGGGTAGCCGCTTAACTAGTTTTTTGAAGATTTCAAATATAAACCAGCTCCTTTTTTATGAGGCTTGATATACATTCCTTTTCCAAGAGCGACGGATTCCATCATCTTATTATGTCGTTGAGATTCAATTAAGTTTTTCTGAGCAATTTTAGAATCATTGACAGCTTTTGCTATGCCCGCAGCACCTCCAGCAAGCGAGCCCAGAGCTGATAAACCAGCAAAAATTGGGATCAGAGGCAAGAAACCTCCGCTTTTGGGTATAGGAATACACCTTGGCAATCGTATACCTTTTCTATTGATAAACAATTTTTTTGCAACTGCGTAGGCGTGTTTTATAGCAGAGGAGTTGTTCTTACATTTCAATTTTTTCATTTGTGAATGTATTTTTTTTATAATTGACATAAATGGTTTGACTCCAGCACCAGCTTTTAGTTTTGCTTTCATTGCATTTTTTACAATCCATGATGCAACTTTTTCACCCTTTCCTGCATTTTTTGATTTTAACCGTTTCTTAGCCATGTCCAAAAGATGTAAATCAGCTTTATGTCGAACGTCTAAATCACGGTTATTATAGGCAATATCGTGATGCATACAAGCTTCATCCAATTTATTTATACCTCTATCACCTCTTAGTAACCGTTTCTGAAGTTTTGTTCCGGGCCCACAAAATTGATATCCAGGTAGATGTAACTCGAATGGTAAATTGTTTATTAAATCGTTAATAACACCACTTCCTTCCTTCATCGATATTCTTGAAGTGACGATCCATAATTGTTTCACTTAATTTATATGCATTACAAAATTAAGGCTTGTTTATCAACCCAACTATTCTCTTCATCACTCAGACCTAGCCATTTTACGAAAAGCTTGCTACCTTTACTTTTTAAAACTTTTTCAATAAGATAAAGATCAGGACATTTTGTTTTCTGTAATTCATACTCATAAAAAGACCCCAAAATTTTTTGTTTGTGTTTATCCTCCAAATGATAAGTTGTTGGTTCTGTTTGATTTACCCTAACTACAACAAATACTTCCGTTGACCAGTTAGGGGTATAACCTTTATAAAAATCTCCTTTAAACTTACTAATACGAACCTGATCTCCAACTTGAAATTTTGGTTTTTTATGCGTCTTATGGGTTTGTGTTTTAATAATGTTAGACCTAACAGCCATCTGGTTTGTTTTATTGACATCAATAGGCTTAAATTTCGTAATTCGATGAATAGTATTGTTATAGTTATCTACAACCGAGTTCAAATTTTCTCCCAACCACTTATAAGAACCGTGCAAACTAAATAGTTTGTAAAGCTGACATTTTAATGTTCGTATTACTCGTTCGACAATTGATGCTTTTTTTACAGAATACGTGGAATAATGATTTATCTTATACTTGTCTAATAATTTTTTAAAAGTGTTATTATAAAACTCTTTGCCTAAATCAGTTTGTAAATGTTTGGGTATTCGCGATGACTTTGTCAATATCTCTTGCATTGCGTTTGTAACACAATTTTTTTCTTTGGTTTTTATAGGTCTAGCCCAAACATACTTCGATAAGCTGTCTATAACCACCAAAATGTATTTATAACTTTTGTTATATTTCGAAAACTTCTGTAAATCTATAAGGTCAGCTTGCCATAAATCATCTATTCCTTTAATTATAGTACAGCGACGCGGAAAATTTCTTCTTGCTGCTTTATGGATTTCGTCGACTATATCTTTTTTACTCATTTTTGTTTAATTTAACTTCAATCAATTTATCTATTTCGGTTTTAGTATAATATAAAGTACTTAAACGATTTGTTGTTACTTTTTCCAAATTATTTAGATAATTTTTAACGTCACTCTGAACTTTCTTTATTTCTTTTCTTAGTTCTTGAATTGTTTTATCCACATAAGCTTTATTCACTGCTTCATCATCTTCATTTGGAGATGATAAACCTTTTAATTTAGATGATTTCAAATCATAATATCCCGTATCAGATTTCGCCAAATAATCGTTGAAGGTATCAATATATTCTGCCAACCGTAAGCGCTTGTGAACGTGGTGACCGAACTTGTCTATATTCATTGCGGTCTAGATGCTTTGTTCAAGGAAATTACGAGTGCACTGCCAAATTTTCCCGTGGCATTGTGCTTTTTATATTCTTTTACGTTTATACTAATACCAGCCTCGTTTAATTCCTCAACTATTGATATTATTTCATTATCAACTCCAGTGTTACCTGCTTCTCTCGATGCTAGAAGTAATTTTAAACGCTCGACTAATTCGTTTGGGTCATCCCAATAAACATAGTCAGTATCTTTTTTAATTTTTTTCAAAACTTTTAAGCCTTCTCCGTGTGAAACACTCTCGCTTGTTGTAGGATTTCTAGCAAACTTAAATATAGGTTTGATAATATTCATATACTTAAATCCCTTGTTGCTATTTATTGGTTTAGATGGATCACAATTGCGTCGGTGAGCATTGGTTTCTAATAGTAACAGTTTATAGTTTTGTAAGTCAACGTCAGTAATAATATCTAAGTTTGGTTTCTTTTTATACAAAAGTTCTTTTAACCCATCTGTTTTTTCCAAAGTACGAGCTCCTATTTTGAGGAAATTACCATCATCATGGACGCGGGTTTTGCCGAGCATTAGTTTCCCGCGTTCATTCCTTATTCCGAAAGGTATATCAGAAAATACTTCAGATGATGTGGACCATGACGATGACTGATTTTTAACAGTTGGTGATGACTGAAAAGACTTGAACGATGTCTCGCTGATATTAGGATCTTCAGAAGGCGATACTATAAGGGTTTTATCACTGTTTAACCCTGAATATGTCTGTTCTTCTTCTTCACTCTCAAATTCATTGAAATCTTCACCGGACGATGACGACGCTTCGCTATCTTTATTGCTACTTTTAATTTTTTTTTGTAAGGGATTATATTGATCTTCTTCTTCGAGGTGTTTTTCATCATTCTTGTTCGCTATCAAGTTAAGTGGGTCAACTATAGGTTTGAATATTTTTTCAAATACCATATTATCATTATTTTTTGCATCCTTTATCATTTCAACTTTTCTTTTTACAGCTGCAGCAGATTTTACAATTTGTTGTTTAAGATTTTTCTCCATTTTTAACAGTATACTATCCAATTCCGAATCACGATTAAGAATGAGGAATTATTTGTGTAACAAACAATTATGTATGTACATGTATGTACATAATTGTTAGTCCATTATTACAAACGTATCAAATGCCAATCTGTAGCAGCCGTTATTTTTTTCACAGTCTTTATTTATCACAAGGTAACTGTAAGGCTTACTCCAAACAGTTGAGCACATTTTCCGAAACTGTGACCAAGACATATCTGAACCTACATGCTCATCGTAAACGTGTTTTAAATTAATGTCATCTTGTTTAAACAGCACTATTAGGTTCGTATTGTCTCTTACAAGCTGTTTAGGTATTTTAGTGTAAGTCTGATTTATATAAAAACAATCAATGTTCCTATGACGCCCCATTGCAAAATAATCTCTAATGTTATTTTGATTTTCACATGCAACATCATCAAAAATGATAACAGAATCTGGTAAAGCTTCATGCGGGCTCAAAATGTCAGTATTATGGTTATATTTGTTAAAGGATGTTCCAGAAACCATACTCAAAACTTTCTCTAGATATAAGTATTTAGGTTGGTATAGAGATTTTGAATACACATAAAGATTACGAAAACGTGGACCGTATTTATGCAACAATAAACTTATTACTAAATTAGTTTTTCCACAATTTGAAGGACCACAAACAATACATCTTATCGAATTCGGTAATAAGTTGCCATGTCGTTTTGGTTGACTAGGTGACATAGGACAGACGCATTCTAATTTAAGTGATTCTTTTTGTTTGATAAACTTCATTATACTGTTTAAACTTGTCCGCAATGGTTCGTGATTTTCAAGTAAATGAGCATTAATTTTATCGCTACACCATTTAAAAGATTTGAAAACGCGACTCAGTTTCTTCAAAATACATAATTGTTGCGATGTGGTGGCGAACTGCGAGGTGCGTGGTGAAGACAAAAGTATTATATTGAAATTAAATAAATGCGTGTAAGATATTAGGCTTTCTAATGAACGAGAAAGGTCGCAACTACAACCGGACGATAGTGAGCGAATCGCCATACGGAACGTTGAGGAATTGAACAAGCTCCTGTCCGTGTATGCTTTTGCGACGAGGCGGTGAGCTGCGAGGTGTGTGGTGAAACAATAAATTCGTGTAAGATATTGGGCTTTCTAACGCACGAGTGAGGTCGCGTCGTGCGACCGAATGAAGTGAGTTAGAATGCCCAATATCTTACTACTCACATGGCAAGTATTTTCTTTCAGCTTCCTTGCTTTTTCGGCAGTAATGAGACTCTATACATTTGAGATTTGAATAAAACGATGAACAGATTCTTTTTTCTCTGCATACTTTTCAGTCCTCCGATCACCTCCACGAGCTTCACGAGGAAATTCTCCCGTTTCATAAAACTTTTTCATCAAGTACTCCACTCTATACTTTTTAATGCCAAAAATACTCAATAAAATTTTTTGGCAGATTGGCACTCTCTTTTTGTTAATGAATACGGAATAGTTAGTTTTAAATTTCTTTTTGCCTTTAAAGTTAGGTCTTTTTTGAGTTTCTTTTATTGAACACAGTTTGAAAAGAATTATATTTTGGTCATGCTTTGTCGAGTTCTTATAAAAATCCCGATGTATTTTTGATAGATTATTCATTGTCAATGTTGCACATTTCAATGCTTATAGTATTATGTTCGCATACTCGAGTTGGCATGCCTTTTGACGAATATCTAAAAAGAAAAACAAAGCGTGTTAACATGTGTTTATTTAAATTAAATTAAAAAATAGTGTATAAAATAAAGAAATCCAAAACTGATTTGAAATCATAATGCGCATTCAATTAAAATTTATTTTAATAATTTCATAATAACTGAACTCAAAATTCATTATGTGTGTAAACCAGTTGTTTTGTAACAGCCCTACGTTAAAACAATGTTAGTACATACCTCAAACATTTTGCAATATTTGTTTTCCATTTTGTGGGATCTTTTTTCTTCTTTCGTGCAAACTTATTATTAACACGCGTGGGGTGCACCTCCATGTCCAGTTTTTTAATGTTAAAACTAACTTTTCAACGTTATTTTTATAATAAAGCAAGAAAATACACGCATAAAACTCACAACAAAAACAACGCGGACGCCATTTTGACGCACAACCGAAGTAACGCTTGTGATTGGTTGACACTCAGATTGCTGTTTTTGAAACTTATCGTCAGTATATTGCTGTATTTGATACTAACACAGTTTTTGAAGTTCAATTTTCCGTTGTAAATTGCTGTTTTTGATACAATGTTATTAAATAAGCAAAGAATATTCTAATGGAACAGTGTTGCCCTATATATAACTTCATTTTCATTAAAATGACAGATTGCTGTTTTTGATTCTATACGACTCATATATGAATATGTCAGAGGTATGGGTTTCTCAAGTATTCCTTGCCAACATCAGATATTCTTGAGTTTATTTTTAAAAAATGTACCCATCACATAATCATCACAATTTCACAATTAAAGTTGACTATTAATAACAACAGCGGTCAGGATGAAGCCGGATTAGAAAACGCAGTGAGTTCTGTGAGGCCTTTCACGATTCTCCATGAATAATCACAACATAACTCTTAATATTCAAGCTCGAAATAAAATACTCAAAGCAATACGCATACGAACATACACAGAAAAAGTAGACACTGACTGTTATTGATGAACATTATGCCTTAACACTTGCTAGATAAATATTCATTAGTACTGTAAAACATTCTATCGAATAGCCATCTGTACATAGCAGTCTTAAACTTATTAAAAGGTAATTGTTTGATATCGTCTGGTATCTTATTGTAAATTTGCATACACAACCAAAAACATTATTTCTGAAATCTTCTGCTTTTTAGGGTAACTATAGAGACCAATCTATTACCATTTCGCGTATTTCTTGGATATACATCCTTAGCTTGATGGAAATAGTGCATATTCAGTTTAACAAATTTGGCGGTTTTAAAAACGAAGAAGGTGATCCACGTGAAGTGGCTGGAATTAGCGTTGGTTGCTGGTTATTTGGACGATTGTTGTAGGATGATGATGCATTGAATTGCGATCTGCTATCATTATACTGTCGTTTGCGACAATTTTCTATGGTATGTCCAATGTTTTTACAGTATCTACATACAATATCATTAGCGTTATAGTTTCTGAAATGTTCTGGGCGATTCCCTGAGGTAAAACGGGAGTTAGTAGGTTGTGGTTGGGAATCGCGACGGAATGGTGGCCGAGAAAGGGTAGGCCTGCCTATCATTGCTATTAGGTTGTGAGTTCTTTTTAAAAACTAGATAATATTTTTTCTTCTGCCACAGCAAAATTCACCGCTGCGTTTAAACTAACAGGGTCGCGACTGCGAACCACCTGAGAGAGTCGTGGGTGGAGTCCAACGATCAAAGTATGGAGGGCTAGGTCCTCCATTGCTGCTACGCGACCTGCCAACTCCGTTTCTTGTCTGGTTGGTATGGAGATGTTAATTTTAGTCAAGAGTTTTGCAAGACACTTCTCAATTTTAAGGGCGAATTGGTTGACGGACTCGCTTGGGCCTTGCTTACAACCTTGCAATTCTGAGAAAAGGGTGGGCATAGTGTTTTCTCTCCCCAAACTGCTGTTTTAAAAAAATCTACGAATTGTTCGGGGCTTCCCAAATGTTTGATGTTACAGGTAGATTCATCCCTACCTTTGAGATGGCACAATATACCTATATTTAAACAATATCGGTTTTTGAGCTGTTCTGTTTGCTAAGTTGTAAGCATTTTGGCAATTCGATATAAAAGGATTTAGTTTTTTTTGATGAAAGGTTAAATTAATTTAAGACGTACGTTAAGCTCGATTTTCTCTTCGAGTTCACTGCGTAATACAGCGGGCTCTGGGATTACAGGAGCCGGAATAGTAGCTTTACTCGATGGTGAACTAAAATTATAAAGAAGCCGTCTCTATATTAAGTGAGCCGAACATGCGACATCCACGCACCTTATCAACAACACTTCATGCAAGCGAGTTATATTATAATGAAATAACAAATAAAAAATGGGTATAATTAATAATTGGAATTCTTAATGCTAAATAAAATTACTTAATTTATCAACTTTGAGTTCTAAGAAACACACTTTGTAAGTTTATGAATCGATTCCATTCCACTGACAGTATTATCGCCATAAAAAGTACAAGTGACACTCAATAACAGAGTACCTACTATGAAACGATTTCATTTATGAAGGCAAACGAATTTCGTGAAAATACAGAAAAAAATATGCTAACCAAAAACAAAAAGATTTAAGATTAATTCCTAAGGTGACTGAGAAACATATGAATGAATCCCATCGATTTTCAAAAAATGCGGGTTAAGTATACACGGCCTAAATATTTAGCCGATTGGTTTCTGATGCTATTAGCGTTATTGTCAGCAATCATAGTTTACTAGAAGACGCTCGATATACCGGAGACTTTATAGAAGAAATGAGAAACATATAACAGCGATGTCCTAAACTCAATCAAATTTTCATGCCCTAATAAGTATGAAAAAGCATCTTCGATGAAACAGTATAAGATTGGGATATTAGAAGCTGCAGCAATGTTTGAGAAAATTATAGCCATAGATAAAAAGACAGGAAAAAGTAAGACGAACCAAATTCAAACGTTTAAAAATTAATATACAAATTACTATTAAATCTGTAATAATGTTAAAATTAATATATTATACACGACGTTTAAACCGAGACTGCCTGGAAAACTTTTTCAGAGTTGTCAAACAGCAGGGAGGCAACTGCAGAGACCTTACACCTATCCAATTCAAAAGAGCATTTTCTATATTATTCCTCAGAAATATGTTGCAAAATTCACGCAGGTACTAGTAACTGCCAAGAAGATATTTGTGACTTACCTTCAGAGATCGGATACCCCTTAAGCAATTGCCGCCGTAAACGGGGAAACCGACTACCGATTTGATTTATTACCGACAAGAAAAGAACAGACGATGACAATATGGCTTCATAAGGTGAACGAGTGCAGCACCATATGGTTGGACTGAAAAACAATTAGTTAATTTTCTAGTTGGTAAGGTAGGTACTTCACTATTCATTTGACATTTCCTCTGTTTATGTTAGTTGTAGGATTTTTTATATTTATTAGGTTGGTAAAAACTACGTTCATAATTGTGAAGTGCCTACTTTTTACACGACTGCCCAAAGCGAAACGAGTGTATATGTGTTCAGGGTTCATGTATGTTTGTGGCTATGTGAGTTTCTTTATTCCACCATAACTTCTAAATGCCTGAACTGATTTGGATAAATGATGTGTCGTTAGAGTCCTTACAGCATCCTGAGTGACACTGGCTATATATTTTTTTAGAAAAAAATAATATAGCGACTGTGCGACGCCATTTTCAAATGTGAAAAAAAAATTTTTTTTGGAGTTTCACCAACTGGACACACGTGTGTCGTCTTCTATATCCAGTTGGTGAATAACCTATTTCTTTTATGAAGATAAACGAATTTCGTGGAAATACATAAAATAATTATATGCTAAACAAAACAATCCTAAGTTGACTGTGAAACATATTAATCTCATCAACTTTCAACAACTTTTTTTTTATTTTTATTTTTCTCAGCAATCATAGTTTAACAGAGGACGCTCAATATACCGGAGACTTTATAGAAGAAATGAGTAACATGATGTCCTAAACTCAAGCGAATTTTCATGCCCTAATAAGTATAGTATCGACAGGAGAGAGACGTATCCCAGTTTTTTGTCACATTAAGTGTAACAATAAATGTGACTTTTTATTTAATATCGACGGCATAAAACATATAAATATATTGCTGTTTTTTCTTAAGGTGCAGTACTAAAGTGCTAGAAAATCCTTACTAATATTATAAATGCGAAAGTCCGTTTGTTTGTTTGTTTGTTACGCCTTCACGTCTTAATTACTGAACCGATCATCATAAAATTTTGCATACACATTTTCAGGGGGTACAGAGAAGGACATAGGGTACATTTCATCCCGAAAAAAGTATTATTCCCGAGGGACAGCAAAAAAACATTACCAAGCAGACAAAGTCGCGGGCAGCTGCTAGTATGTAATAAATTACACTTATTATGACAAAAAACTGGGATACGTCTCTTTCCTGTCGGGCCTATGTAAATTTGCTATGGACCGTGAGTGACCATTCTTCTTTAGAATTTTACATTACACTGAAGTCTTTTACTTCAAAACCAATATATGTAGATACTACGGAAAGTGCGTGCATATTATTATTAGAAAAAAAGTATTATTGGTGTTGCACTAAAAAACGACGTACGGAAGGAGAACATAAGATTGGGTGTCAAAATTTATCTCATGCTTATATTCCAGAAACAGAAAAAGAATTAAAATGGAATATTGCAGCCTCTTTAAAAATTAAAGCAGTCAATTCGATAGTCAACCCATCCCAGATTATACAACGTTGTATGCAAGATGTGCCGAGGACCAGCACCCTTCATGTGCCAAATGCAGCAGCGATGAGAATGGTGATTCAACGTACAAGTACAAGGAATAAAAATTTGTCAAAACTACCGTTGACTATTAATGATGTAAAGATCCCAGAACATTACGCAAAAATAGCCATTTTTTTATAGGCCATTATAATTACAAAAATGAAAGTGTGTTGGTGTTTTGCACAAAGGATAAACTTAAAGAATTGGGTATCGCTAGTTTTTGGCTAATTGATGGAACATTTCAGTGTAGTCCCAATCCATGTATGGTCAGATGTGTATACAATCTATGCGCAAGTAGGCACAAAAAAAGACTAAAATAAAATATTGCCTTTAGTGTTTGGTCTCCTCTCACATAACGCGGAAAACTGTTACGTCATTTTTATGGAAATTATACAGTGTTACGCTTTGAATGACTGTAACATTACACTAGTACCAGAAATTATAGTAACTGACTTTGAAATTGCCGCTATTAATGCTGTTAAATATTCCCGGATTGCAATCACAAGCTTTATTTTAGGAAATCGTGTTCGGGACTCGGCTATTCCAGCCACTGAGAAATCTGTCACTGCAGTGACTAAGGGATAACCTGGGAAGAAATATAAAAAGCTTATTAAAGTCGATGGAGTACCTGTGGAGGCCTTCGTTGATTTAAGCAGTGAATTTTGTACGATCAGATTAGACGATTTTTATAGAATTTCCATTTTTTTATTGTAGACTGGCCTGGGATGGTGGTCAAATGCCTATTTGACCACTATCTTGATTGGTTAACAGGATGTTGTCTAAAGTGTAGCACGCATGCCTAGGAAATGCCTATTCACTCTTGCCTTGAAGAGACCGAGGTTGTAACCATCAGGGAACACATGATCAGGTAGCGCATTACTTTGATACTTATATCCCACTTCTGAAATGTTCGCTACTATCCTGACCTTTATACTGACTACAGCTGGTTTAGTGATGGGACTCGAATAAAAACAAAATTTGAGTCGATTAGAATCACCCGTAAGTGGTTCGAATCGTCGATTCGAATTTGACGATGATTCGAATCGATATGATGATTCGAATCAGGTGACGATTTGATTGATTCGAATCAATCGAAACAAAAATAAGATTATCTTAAATATTAAGAGGATAGAGGACTACCCATTCCATCTTTAATTCAGTTGTTTTAAGATTTTATGCAACTGGAAATTTTCAAGTAACTAATATCTTGTGCCTACCTATATTATCCCGTTTATTTTAAACGTAGAATTTCTTTGTTTCTTTAATAATAATAATAATAATGTTTTTACTTAACATAATTGTATATGGAGATTTGCACAAATTAAGTCAATCGGTAACATCTAAAATTGTGGCTTAAAAATCAAAGACCATTGATCCTAAAATAAGACAATTCATTAAATTTCCCACATCTAGTGAGCAGGCAGAAGTGAAACAAAAGTTCTATCAAATCAAATAGCAGAATTTCCAGGTGCATTAGAGGCAATAGGCATAGAGGCAATTGGCATGACGAAAGATTTTGAAATCCTCTTCCGTAATGTAGGTACACGTGTTACGAAAAAACTTTATTTCGGTAATAAACTAGAGTTGAACAAAGTTCAAAGACATTTTTTAAATATTTTTTTTAAAATAAGCTCGCAAGTGTCATGGCGCAGGTCTGACGTCAGTAAACATAGTCTTGTCATTTCTCTATGCATAGCGAAGAAAACAAAATTCATGGTAAAAATGAATTCCAAAGTGAATGTGTATGTAATGTAAGTGTAAGGTACTGCACACCACTTGTGTGCAGTACCTTACTGTCAAACACATCGACAGCAACACCCAAAAAAGTGTTTGTATATGTTCCAAACAAGAAAATAATAAAATAAGGGATGAGTGGTTAAAGCTCGCACGGTGAAACCCGAAGGATGTAGTCACGAATTCGCCACTAACGCCACTTTATTTCTGTGAAGACCACATTGATGTGAGTGCCTGTGTTACAATTGATAGATTTCAAATTTAAAATGTTTCTTTGATGTAAAACAGTTGAAATATTGAGGCTATGGAATAAAGAAGTTATTAAAGTTACGTTTGCTTTGGTCTTGGTTATCTATCTTATTAACAATTTTAATTGTTTACTTTTCTTTTTCCAGTTGCCAAATGACGTGGAAAATTACGTGGAGTATTATGTAATGGGGTCGGTATCACAATTCCGTATGAAACCAGGATGTATGCCTAAAATATTTATATGCCAACCAAACAGGACAACACAAACATCAAACACAACAGAGCGACCCTATATGATGACTATTCAAGAGTGTGAAATTTTATTCTTAGTATTATTACATACATTGTCGGTGATGGCGCTGATCTGACTCCAATTGTGAAATTTGCTGGATGATTTTCTTGATTTCGGTGGATATAAATTAGACTAGATGATTTTAAAAATATAAGTTTTTACTCTCCAATAAAATGCAGCACTAAGAAAAAATTGTGACAAAGACTAGTGTCAAAACTCCACAGACAATACAAATTTTTATAAAGACCGCTACACACGCGCGCGCCGTTACGTTCAGTCGGCCTGGAGCCTGTTTCATAAAAAATATGAGTCTAATATTATGAGCATTAGACTAATAATATTAGTTTAAATCATTAGAGATTGTTTCATAAAAATACAAACTAATAAAATGAGTTATTACCGTAGAGTCTAATAATATTAGCTAATATTATTTGTTTTAATAGTAAACCGATTCATAAATAAAATAAACTAATATTATCAGCTAATAATATAAGTTATTTTTCATAAGTCTTTCTAGCATAATAAATTTATTATTAGTTTTTTGAAAATAATTTAAAATGACTGATTCAGAGTCTAGTGACGATAATGTTATTGTGAGACGCCCGAGGATATTTAGGAGGAGAACTGTGACTATAGGGGAATGGATTTTACATATGAATTCAACGAACGTTTTAGGTTAGGATTTGAAAAATTTAACACTGTTTTAACAGGAATTGAACATATGTTAGTTCATCCAACTAAAAGAAATTATGCATTAACGCCTCAAGAACAACTAATGGTAGCATTACATTGGCTAGGAAGTGGAATGCAATATCATGGTGCTGCTGACATGCATGGAATTTCTAAGGCGACTGTATGCAGAGTGGTTCACAAGGTTGTCTCTGCCATTAACCGAGTCTTCCTCAAACAAGTTGTCCGTTGGCCTAGAGATGTTGGAAGAGTCATTAATGATTTCAGTGTCATTGCTGGTATGCCCCTAGTTTGTGGAGCAGTAGATAGCACTCTACTAAAAATTGTTGCTCCTAATACATATGAGAATGCTTTTGTTGATCGACATGGTAACCACTCTTTAAATGTCATGCTCGTATGTGGTCCATCTTTAGAATTTTACTATGTATGTGCCAACTGGCCCGGCAGCGTAAGTGATGCAAGAGTTTTAAGGAATAGTTCCTTAAGTAATCGAATGGAAGGTGGATGGCGACCATTTCCAGGGAGTGTTTTGTTAGGAGATTCTATTTACCTATTGAAATCGTGGCTTATTCCACCGATTCTACGGAATGAAGCACAACAATCTCAAATACGGTTCCTAAGAGCTCACAAAAAAACTCGAAGAGTAATTGAATGCGCAATAGGTATATTGAAGGAAAAATTTCCATGCTTGAACTATCTTCGACTAACTAATACTATTTTTGCTTGTGAGCTTATTATGTGCTGTGTAACTCTCTGTAATTTATCAAAAAATCAGAATGTAAATTTCAACACTCTGGATCAAGATGATGGAAACGAAGATTTTATTCGTGAAGTTAATAATGATGTTGGAGAAGGTGCAGATGAAAAACTGAATTACTTTTATAATCATTTCCAGTAATAGTTTAATCATAAGTGAAAAAGAAATATAAAAGTTTGTAAAAAGTAATAAATAAAAGGATACTTATTAATTAGTTAATTTTATTACAGAAACCGGAATAATCAATCTATATTTTTTTATTATTATTTTAGAAAAATAATTTCCCCATCATTTTCATCAAGTATAACCTCGTTTTTGACGTCATCAGTACTTGTTTCGATAATATCATCTGTCGCATTGCAGTGAGCAACTTTCAAAAATTTCTCTTTCTCCTAAACTTCTAACTGCAGTTTCCTTATTTCGAGTTCCAATTTTTTATTTTTCAATTCTTCTAGTGTTTTTGTGTATTCAGGTGTTCGTACAACTACACGTTTTTTATGTAGCTTTTCGATTGCATTACATTTGCCTCTGCTTCAGTCCTTTTAATCGGTTTTGGTAAATGTTCATCTATAATTTTATGTTCACATACATCTTTATGTTTATCTGCATCTTCATCATCTAAGTAATTAACATCTTCATAGTCTTCGAAAGAGTCATGTACTCCTATTCCTTGAATCACCGGAGATTCTTTGCCGATTATTTCCAAAACTAATTTATCGCAATCATCCAGTTTTGAATCGGAACCTCCACCTTCCCCGGTTTTCTTTGATTTGTCAATTTTTGATCTGTAAAATAAAATAATATATTATAAATAAAAAACATTTTATTTTACCCTCATTCCTCTACGATCCACCGACGAGGCTCCACAGGTGGATCGAAAGTTACAGAAAATACAGGGAGGTCAGTGCAGTTAAAACAAAGTCCTATGACCCATGACCTTGTCTAATTAGAATTGTCTAGAATTTTATAGGATGGGTCACGTGAACATTGAACTGCAAAAGATATTTACCATAGGGTGCTATAGCACCCTGAGTAGAGGTTAAGCTTTTATTGGCAAGCATATGTGATTCAGATGCGGAAACTTCATTATGGATTGGAATAATATTTTAATGCATAATTGAATAAGAAACATCGTAACAAACAAAATACCTACCATGGTTCGGTTTCGTAAATTTGGCCATGTTGCATCTCGTACGTATGTAAAATCTTAATCTTGTGTCACTAGACCGATCGAAACTGCGTAATCCTTTATCAAACACCATGCTTTTTTCTTACTTTCTTTTGTGATAGTCGGTGAAAACTGTTCGAAAATTTCATATTTTAACTCGTTTACTTTTAAAAGTTTGTTGTTTCACCGACTTTTCAAGTCGTTTATTATTATTCTTTGGCATAATGAATCCCACAAAGAAGTCACATAAATAATTAAACACACAGGTTATCAAATATATATTTTTTAATAATAAGCTGATATTCGACAAACACATTGACAATATTGTTAAAAAAGCTAACAAGATGCTAGGGTTCATAATGAGAATGTCTGGGGACTTTCGTAATCTAAAATCAATAAAAATATTATACTGCACTTATGTAAGAAGTCACCTGGAGTATGCCAGCCAAGTTTGGAATCCCCAATCTATTCAGGAAAGGTTTCTAAGATATCTAGACTACAAAGCCCGTAATTTTTCGATTGATTATGAACACCGCTGTAAACGTTATCTTTTCTGCCATTAACATTAAGACGAAAGATAAGTGATATTTTGTTCTTACTCAAAACTGCCAATAGATCAGTAGATTGTGCTGATCTTCTTTTTAAGCTACCGCTACGCACTAATTTAACACTAAGGCCACGGCCTATTTTACATGTACCTGCTGCCCGAACTAAATTCCGTCAGAACTCATATATTATTAGAGCGATTCAAAGTTTTAACAGCGTTGCATCTGAAGACATTGACTTGTTTTGTACCAGCTGTCGTAAAGTTAAGCGAATCTTAAGTGAACAATACTTTATTTAGCATTAACTTTCTTTTCTTGTTTAAATTTGAGTGTTTAACATTAGCAATCTTTTTTAATATTATTTTTCTAGTACTTATATTATTTATGTACTGTTAAGTAAATACAGAATTTACTTTCTACACATTTTTGTAGTATTCAAGTAATTATGTAAAACTACCTCAGTTTGTAATATTTAAGTTAATTTTTTATTCTTATATGATGTGAGCTCAAGTTTTTCGAAATATCTTTTTTAATACTATCTGTGGAAATTTTTAATTAGCATTGGTTTATACATAGTCTTATTCATTAAGTTATTTAATATATTAATAATATAAAATATTAATAATAATAATAATAATAATAATAATCATTTAATTCTCACCATAATCCTTACAATTTAACATAAATGTACTTAAATAAGTTTATTTGTCTGTTAATTTCCCTAATAAAAAAAAATAAAAAAAAAAATAAAAAATAAAACCAAAGATATTAGAATTTTTAATCACAATAAGCCATAGATATACAATAAGCCAACATAAAATTTTGACTAAACAAACACACCGTTGCCATGGACACGCCATAGATACAATATAGGTACAATAACAGGCAGTCTAATAATATTAGTAACGTCAAAGAGTCTCTTTTTATTAGTGTTATCGAAAAGTTTATGAAACAGAAAAATGCCAACTAATAAAATTATTTTATGAGTCTAATAAAATTTGCTAATAATATTAGTAACTTATATGAAACAGGGCCCTGAACAGTCTGTTCACTCAAAACTAATTGTTTTTTCTGTGACATAGTAATCTCCTATTTGTGTTCATTATTACAACATTGACTTTAATAACAAAATATTTGTTTACAGTTCAACATAATGTTGAAGAAGTTTTCCAATTAACTCTAGGAGTATCGTATAAATTAATTCAAGTAAACTGATGTAAAACATTCAGAAGCAAAGCTAATCAAACACAAGTCAGTTCGGTTCATCACCATTGAAGCCGTTTCTGCATTCTGTCTTTACATCATTTAAAATTAAACATAGTGGTAATAGTAACCCATTTAGAACAAGTGTATTAATGTGTAGTGATGATAGTGATACTTCTTATACACTCTGTGTAACACACAGAATCATCAACCTCTTCAAATCTGACTGTAGCGAGATGATAGAGGATGACAAAAGGAGGGAAGATTTAAACGCTTCGGAGTGTACTTTGAAGAAAAAAAAATCCCCGTTCTGATATTGGCATTCCTTTAAGTTATTACTTAGATCACTTGATTCAAGAACAGACAAATATACCGGTAAAAAAAATTGATGTAATAATTCATTTCGTGAACTTGCTGATAACTTTGGCATTAAAAGTAGGTACATATTATCCAAGCATTTTTTTATATACCTATTTATAGCAAGTGTAATGCGTCCTTTTATTGTGTGATTAGATAAAGAATTGATAAAAAGAATACCTATGGCTTTTAGGCATAAATACAACAAGGTGACTTGTATAATATACAGTTTAGAAATTGAAGTACGAAAGCCTCCTAAATGGATCATCAAGCTCATTCCTGGTCTGATTACAAGAAAGCCAACACAATTAAGTACATTATATCTCGTACACCCAATGGTTTGATAAATTATATTTCAAATGGTTATGGAGGCCGAATAACAGACACATTCTGACACATTTCAAATCAGCATAATAAGGCTACTAATTTGTAGAAAACCAATTATTAGTCATCAGAAACTACAACTTACTTTCTTAAAATAATTAGGAACTTTAAGAATTTTCATAATTCTAGCCCTTCGAAATTGACAGGAAATGAATAAACCAGTTTACCGATGTTTTGATGCATCGTTCGGTCCTAAAACCTTTAATTTAAGTTCAGCTGCTTCCATCTTTAGACAAGCCTTTTTATAAATATCCTCGGCTGCTTTTATGAGCAATTTTTTTTCTTCTACATTGAGCTTATGTAGCTCATCTTCCCTGGCTTGAGCTCTCTTATAGTTTTCTTGTCGAAAAGAAAACTCATATTGAATTACATGAGCCTTTATGTTTCTTATTCCTGAAAAATAATATAGGCATAGAGAGATCAATCCAAAATCCAAATTCTTACTAATATTAAAAAAGTCCGTTTAATTGTTTGTTACGCCTTCACGTCCTAACCACTGAACGAATCATCATGATTACATATACTTTATCAGGGGTACAGATAAGATAACTATTATTCCCGAGTAACGATGTGCCGGATGGGAATGTTCCCGGTTGGGAATATTCCCAGCAACGGCACATCTTTCTTCCCGAGGGATAGCAAAAAACTTTCCACGCAAACGAAGTCGCCGATGGCTGCTAGTTAAAATTATAAATGTGAAACAGATTTAAATGGTGCTTTAGAAAGTAGCTACAAACCAGGTGTTAGAGACGCTGCATCTTTATAGTCAGACAGAACTCTGCTTGCATTTCTGCGTCGACCTAAAATAAAAGGAATAAGTTTATTTCTAATATATTTTTTATGATCATATTAACTGAACAAATATGAAGAAGGTGCTTTAGAAGTAGCCACAAACCAGCTGTTAGAGGCGATGAATCTTCCTTCATAGTTGGACAGATATGACCCAACTCTGTCTGCATTTCTGTGTCGACCTGGAATAAATGAAATAAGTTTATTTCTATATAATTGAATTAATATATTAATTGAACAAAAATTAAGAAGTTACACATACTTGCTACAGGCTTTTCTTCACCAGTCACAGTGTTGTAGCTTTGAGCAGACTTTGAAAGTCTGTTATTTCTGCAAAAATATTAAAACAATAAACTTTTATATTTGGAATTTAGTAGCACAGCCTTTAAAAGCTTTGACATACATTTATGTAAATATTAACATGATAGAAAAAAAATGAATTAGCTGTTCCGAAGATGATTGTAGGTATAAGATTTTTATTTGTAAAGTTAAATAAGTTTTAACTACAAACTAGCTCTTAGAGGCGATGCATCTTCATAGTTGGACAGATACGACCCAGCTTTGCCTGCAATATATGACAATAATATAATCACCGTTGCAAAAAAGAAGTAAACAATGTTGTTATTCAATTATATACCTCTTTCAGTTTCTGGGTCGGTATCTACCAATTCTACCATAGATGACTGTGATTGTGGACCTGGTCCACTTCCAGGATGTGAGGCCGTCTCGAAATGCAGTATCTCTAATAACAAAGAATCTCTAACAAAAAATAAGAATAAAATAAAATAAAAATAAAGGACATCAGGCAGAGTGCCATAGAAAAAGTTCACAGATTTTACAGTCCCCGCAAGAATCGGAGCATTGAAAATGAACACAAAAATTTACGAAAAACCAAAATCAAATCAAATGCAGAGTCCTATTATATTTTTAAAGATACCTAGTTAGTACCTATTTACTTTTACGATTGCGCCCGCTGACTGCCTCGACGCAGCCGAAATAATATTAACCAATTTTCAAAATTCTAACGAATGCACTTCTGGTCTGTTTCTGCATCTTTTAACACTATTACCATGACGATCGGTCAATAATCATAGAAGCTACATCACTTTTTATGTACGGAAACAGCCGTTTTTCTACAATTCCAAATCTAAAGGGACCACCTACAGGTCACAATTATAAACCGATTTCCCCAAACACATCCAACCGACATCCCCAAAAAACCCGGAATTTTCGGAATTTCGCAAAATTCCAAAAAAAGTTACCAGTAGATTTTCAAAATTCAAACGTTCACACGTGTCTCGATAAATTCCTCAACTTTTGGTACTATTTTCATTTCGATCCTCCCAAAATCCTCGAAGATATGGCCAAAAATACGTCTCAGGCGATTTGCATCTGATAACCATTTTCAATGGTAAAAACCAAAGAATGTATAACATTTCTGTATTTTCCAAAATGTAGGCATGTAATTAGTAATTCATAGAAAATATTCAGATTTTTACGAAGATTTATGTTTTAAGAGTTATTTATGTTTTTTTATTTATTTTTATTTATTTATTAAGGCATACCAACTAAGTACAATTCGGAAATTAACTTAAAAACATATTAGACAAAATAGTCTCTTAAATTAGAAATTGTACCTAAATTACAGGTAAGCACAGCATTCACTTACAGGATTTTATAACAAACAGTTGATAACGAATTTGGAAAAAAAAGTTGCATGCAAAACACTTAAAGAATATACAGTACTTACACTAAAGGCTCTAAAATTTTTTTTTAAACGACAGGTACCCATTGCTATTAATATCAATGTCTGGGTTAAGACGGAAAACATAGTTGTATGAATTTAATAGGGTATTTATAGGCGCATATTGCCCATATTTGTTTCTACTGAATTTCAATCGAAAGGGCTCAAAATTATGCAGTCTGGCGGACATGCGCGGCACATTGATACTCAAAAGTGAGAGAAGATATGGGCAGTCGACTGAATTATTCCAAAGCTTATAAAGAAATAGTAATCCTAATATATTTTTCCGCTCCTGCAAACTAGTCAACTTGAAATATTGCAATCTATCACTGTAATGTCTTATTGAGTAATACACATGTGCTACATAAGACAACCGTCGTAGAAACACTTTTTGAATTTTCTCTAGACGCTGAATACCATTCTGATAGTGAGTAGGATACCATATTGCTGAGCAATAATCAACTTGGCTCCGTACCAGCGAAAAGTATAACGTAGTGAGAGCCGCTTGACATTTAAATTCTTTTGTATTGCGAAGAACAAATGCTAACATTCGCAAACTTTTGTTTAAGACACTATTAGACTGATCCGCGAAATTTAATTCTGTGTCCAAGATTACCCCAAGATCCTTAATATTGCTGACGGATTTCAATACTGAACCTTTGATATAATATGTAGTGTGAAACGAGTTCCTTTTTTTCCTAGTAAATTTAATATGGTAGCATTTACTTAAATTTAGTTCCATGTGGTTGATGTCACACCATTCGGCTACATTGGAAATGTCATCTTGCAGAAGATTTTGATCTGCACGGGATCCCACCACCCTAGAAACTTTTAAGTCGTCTGCATAAAGCTCAAAATGGGAATTCCTGATGCAGTGTTTGATATCGTCGATGAACATAATAAACAATACAGGACCCAAATGAGAGCCTTGTGGAACACCTGATGTGGCTCTGAAGTTTCTAGACCTAAAACCATTGACTGTTACCATAACTTGTCTGTCTGTGAGATAACTCTCCAACCATTTTAAAAGTGGCCCATGGATTCCAAAGTTTTGTTTTAATTTTTTTAGTAGGAGGTAATGGTCAACTTTATCGAAAGCCTTACTGAAATCACTATAGAAGGCATCAACTTCATTACCCTCACTCAAGGCTGAAACAGTCCTATCAACAAAAGACATAAGATTGGACATGGTTGACTTTTTCTTAACAAACCCATGTTGATGTTCCGTTAGAGAATGTTTTATATGACTATAAAAAAGGGGACATAACAGTGCTTCCAACACCTTAGCCATTATCGGTAAAATGCTGATTGGTCTGTAATTAGTCACATTACTTTTATCACCACCTTTAGGAATCGGTATAACCATGGCTTGTTTCCACTGATCAGGAAACTCTCCATCATTAAGAGATCTATTATAAATGATTGAGAGAGGCACCGACAGAGCTGAAGCACAGTTCTTAATAAAAATTGAAGGAATACCATCACTTCCGGCTCCCTTATTAGAATCAATGCCTTTCATATATTTTTCTATACAAGGCTGAGTCAAGTTAACAGTTCCAAAGTCTAAGTGATTACTATTGTCACTGTTATCAAAATCTGTATTCGTTTTAACAGGATTATACACTGATTCAAAACTATCAGCAAAAAGATTAGCTATATCTATTCCAGAGCTTACTACTTTATTATTTAGCATCATGCACTTAGGAAGTTGATTGGTACCTTTTTTTTTGTTTTTTATAAAGGTCCAAAATTTTTTTGGGTCCTTTATTACACTTTTTTCAATGCTTTTAATATAATTATTATATAAATCAGTAATCAATTTATTTGTCCTAGGCTTCAGTGTATTATATTCATATTCGTCTAATTTATTTTTGTATTTAATACTTTTTTGACGATGCTTCTCTTTCTCCTTCAACAACTTTATGAGATTACTCGTGTACCATGTTGGATAATTATTTGAATGAGGTTTCTGGAGAGGGATTGTATCACTAATAATATTATTTAATAATTTATAAAAAGTCGAAACCATATCATTTACATTATTGCAATCACCAAGAACTGTTGCCCAATCAACTTCATCCAGTTTTAAATTAACAGCTTCGTAGTCTGCTTTATAAAAGTTACATCTCGCCTTTTGTATGGGTTTTAAGAGAGGAAGAGTCCCAGTCGTTAATATTACTTCTAAAGCAGGATGGTATGAATCCAGTTGAGAAATTGGATCATTGGACTCAGAAATATTAATAGGCGTTTGGTCATTATTCATAACCAAATCTAGAATTTTGCCACATTTATTTGTTACATGGTTCATCTGAGTAAGATCGTTACTTGACATAAAATCCACAAATGCCGTCGAAACAGAACCAGAGTAATTCAAGGGTGAAAACGCATCGTGACTTTGATTTTTTGACCACTCAATATCACTCATATTAAAATCACATAAAATCAGTGCCTGATCCAAACCACCTATAATAGAGGTAGCTTTGTCAGTAAAGACGTTTAAATGTTCCAATTTTACAGGAGAGGCCAAATATACTGCACAAATGTTTATAAGTTTAGTATTATTCAGCATAACTGTTACCCATAAATCCTCACAAGCGCTTTCATATAATTGATTTCGATAAGCTTTAATATTGTTATTTATAGCAACTAATACACCACCGCCGTCCTTGCGACCATAAATGTTATTAGATTCTCTATCTCTTCTAAAAATTTGGTACCTGTTATCAAACAACTCAGCATCTAAGATAGAATCATTGAGCCACGTTTCAGTAAGAACAATAATATCAAAATTATTAGCCAAAACCTTTCTATTAATATTAAGTAATTTAGAGCGCATACCCCTAATATTCTGGTAGTAAATAAATAAACTTTGATTAGCCATTTGAAAGTTAATAAAATGCAAATCTACTTGCTATTACACACATTAAATAAAAAATAAACACTACAAACTATAGAATTTTATCAAGACACATCTGATTTCTTATTACTATTGCCGGAGAAACTTCATCCTTTCTGACAAATATTGTAGCATTCCGAACCCATACATATTTGTATTTCTTGTCCTTAGCTTTAAGTCTGGTCTCGGCGTGTAGTGCCTTGTTGGCCGGCGTTAAATGTTCACTTACGTATACAGGAGATACCTTGTCTCCAAAGCCAATCAGTTTAGTATTCAGCTTTTCTTTTGGATGCGCTTTGTTATAAGTAAGGACGGCTGCTAGGAAATTGTCACGTTTAAGTTTGTTAGGCAGTTTGCAAACTATTGTTTTTGGTACTTTAGAGGTAGGGTTTGATTTTTGGACTCTTGTGCACAACATAATCTCACTTTCAGAAATGGAAAAAGAAACTACCTTCGACAATTGCATCACAGTCTGAACTAAGTTCTCTTGTCTATGTTCAGGTATACCATGTATTTCAATATTACACTGACGAGCATCTTGTTCCAGTCGCGCCATTCGTGCTTCCATCTCCTTTATTTTTGATTTAAGATGAACATTCTCGTCACTAACTCGCATTGTGTCGGCTGAGCAAACCTTCAATTTATCAATTACATCATCGTATTGAGAACTCAAAAATTTCATCGAATCTTCAAAGGACTGAATTTCCTTTCTTATTAAAGAGAACTGTTCTCCTATCTCTGCCTTGATTGCGGAATGAATCTCACTGCGTATAATTTCTCTAATTTGTGACAGGGGCATTGATTCTGATTCTGAGATATCCCCACCAGCTTCCTTCAAACCGTGCTTCTTATTGGCTCTTAAAGTAATATTTGCGTTATCCGAGGGAGTTGTTATCTTGATCGGTGTATCATCTTTATTACAAGTTTTCTTGTTTGCGGATTGAAACTTCAATGAGCAGTCGGGACACTTCCAATTTAAATTATCCTTGAAAGTCTTGCTGCTTAGATTAACGCAAGCATAATGAAAGTACTTTCCGCAAGACGGTTGTGTACATGACAACTTTTCGTTAGTGGTCACTAGTTTTTTACATCTACTACAGTTTATGTTATTCATGTTTATAATGTAAATATCGAGAAGAAAATGAAAAAAAAAAAACAAAAAAAAAATGGTCTTTGTTTGGGTTTGAACCGTCACTTGTGAAGCCAAAGTCTTCTCTACTCACAGCAGAGCTACGGCGTCGCTTGACTGCGTGAGCAAATTAGTTATTATGTTTGAAAGTTTTTTTTTGGTAACCCCGACACTAAATAGCAACACCACCACGACAACACGTTTCGTTAGCTGCGTTATGCTAGGGCCACACTACCGTGATATGCCAACAATTTATGACCATTGATGAACCTTATGCGTATAGGAATAAGGAAAATTATGGCCATAATTATTGCCATATTATTATCACGGTAGTGTGCACGTAACATTAGTGATACAGATTAGCACCACAATGTACGAGTCGGAACCAGATCAAACGGAAAATCTGTGCATATGTCGCACGTAACAAAACACTTTTGACAGTTGACTGACAGCCGGCAGACATTCTTTTTTTTTAAGGCGCAATCACTTGTGCCACAGAACAAATATACTCAGGGGAGACTTGTACAATCGCTGACAAAGATGTCCGTTTCATTGATATGCTTTTGTTTTTTCAATAATTAATTAAAGGTAAATGAAGGAGTTAAAAAATAATGTTGCTGCTGTCTTAGGATTCTAGTAACATAAAGTGTTTATAGATAACAGAATTATGTTTATACACTTTTGGGTCTCATGTGCCTGATGTCCTTTGCCGAAGCTAATACACCGTCACTACTCTACTACAGTGTAGGCTAGCCCAGTGCACCAGCATCGGCCCATCCCATCTATAGGCTATCAAGCATAGGATGCTGTTAGGACTATTTCCCACAATCGTCATTTATTTACTTTGATAGTTTGTTATTACTGCAATTAATATAAAGTAGGTATTAGAAACTTACCTTGAGAGGTGTCTACAGGTAAATTAACGCTATCAACCATATAGAGTAACTCTTCATCTGTCTGTTCAATAAGAGCCTCATCTCAGATTATGGGATCGTTCTTTGGTGGCTCTGGCTTGGGATGGAATGGCCCTCCGTTTGTCATCATTCTTTCTTTTTTTTCATATGCTAGTAAAGTCTTTTTACGTGTCTTAAGATTGTCCCAGCATTTCTTTTACTGTGCTTCATTCGTCTTTATCTTGATTATTAGAAAATAAAGTATCTTTTAAATAAAAGTTTTAATTTGTGACACAATTAAGTTAAGAGACTTTAGGAATTCAAATCAACTGAGTACTCTTGCACTAAGCATGCCCAGTCTCTTTTTTAACATAATTTAACATTTAACTAAAATACTACGCGGCCAGGTCGCAATTTGTGTCATATTTTGCTTTTTTGGATAGTATATACAACGTGGATTTGACAATGTAAGTAAATAACTATTCCACCTCTCCAGCACGAAAAGGGCGCTTTTGGCGCGTAAAAACTCAGCAAAAACAATTTTTGCTGCGAGCGTGAGGCAAAGTTCTTTTTTAATTTCTAACACCAACTTTTAAAATAATAAAGAAAAATAAATAAAGTAACAAGGATGAGACTTGTAAAATTGATATGTGAGAAAAGGATAGATAGAGTGCTTTATGGTGTCATACATGGATTAAAAAGTAAAAAAATAAAATGCACGTTAAGCCGTTGGTCCCAGCCGCATTTGCAGTCGTTCAACAGCCATCAATCCACATTGGGCCTGCGTGGTGGGTTATGGCCCATCCTCCCACCCATAAGAAAGGCCTGTGCCCCAGTAGTGGGGACATTAAAAATGATGCATGATGGTCAACTATAAATACTATAAGTTACTCTACTTTTTTTACCATTGACAGCGAGAAAACAAATAAGTAGTAGGTAATTGGGCTCTCTGGATCACAGGAGATCCAGCTCGCCCAATTACCTCTATTCAATCTATTCAAATACATTTTTTTAATACTACATCATCGAATAACTTTTATTTCATCTATTCAAGTAAGTAGGTATTATTTTATTACCTTTATTCAATCTATTCAAATAAATAAAATAATACATCAACCTTCAGCACTTTCAAATAATCGATTCAAAGGTGTTTTTTCGAATCACCTTCAGTGGTTTTTTTATAATCGATCGCACAGTAATTTAGAAAAAATGCTCATCCTTAATACAATATTAAAATTTTATTATCTTCTCAAATGCTAATTTGAATCTTAGCGCATTCATTTAATCGTTTCAAAGGTGTCATTTAGGTAGGTAGAAACTTACTATTGTCAAAAAAAATCTTACTGATAAAAATAGCTCGCATAACTTAGAGGTGTGACGGGTGTGGGTGAGTGCGGGGAGGGCTGTGCATGAGCGTTGTATTACACTCAATAAGGGTATGGAACACATTCCTTTGCTTCAATCTGTACGTTTTAAGACTTCTTAGTTTTATATTTAAACTAGATCCTGTCCTCCCATTTCGTTCGCGACATTCAGGAAATCTTCAGAGTACCTTTGAACGGGATTAAAAATATCCTTTGTTTTTTACTCAGGGCTATAACATAAAAAGAAACGAAGTTATTAAAGGCGTATAATTTTTCTGTCATAACATAATTTACCTAAACTGAAACACTTTCTTTGTTGGAAGTCTTTACTTATTTGTGGAAAAATATTTAGTAAAAGAAAGTTCAATAAATTATTTAGACACGAGTACATTGACTTTATTATAAAACGTGATCTAAAGTAAGCGTTTGTTTAAACATAGGTTATATAGCCACTTTTGATTGTTAAGATGTAAAATAGTAGTTAAGAGCATAAGTTAAAACTAGGTCTAACTTAGATCGCGGTTTGAAATATGTTTTTATTTGTTGAACTTATTTCAATAAATTCGTGTGTTCACGTGCAGACTATAGGTCAGCATAGTTGAGGTCCTTTATTTCAGATGAAAAAAATCGATTAACTATATCCAATTTAATTAATTATAGCGTGTTCCAAGCAACGTATACAATTTGCAACAATATTTCAGGACGTTATAGGTACTATTTTCATAGTATTTTTATATACTTATCTTTAGATAAAACTTTAGTTGTTTCTAACGTATACAATACAATATAGTATAACGGCTATAATACCTACTTAATCGATAAGAAAAAGGTTGTACCTAAAGCCACACAATAGCTGCTGACAAATTGTAAAGGTATAATCATTTGATAAAATACCTAAAGGTCAATGGGCATTTTGTTCAGACGTTTGGCCTATGGCGTACACAAACGAAATAGGGCTAGATATGTAGATAAATGTATCTGCTACTCAGTGATATGGGTCGCATTCTAGCAGACTTCATTTTTATCATTATATCATATAATTTCAATAATATACAAAATAAAATAAAGACAATACAAACGTTTATTATGCCACCACACATTTTCACAATGCTGAAAGTAAAAACTTCTGTTTTATTAACAAAAGTTTAATACCATCATACATATACTCGCACACATACTGTGAAATAACTTTTTTCTGCCGGTAGGTACATAAAAATATAAAACATATTTTGAAAAGTGGGATTGAATTCTTCAATTTAAAACTGGTTTGGTTTCTGTACGTGAACTTTCATCAAGCAGGCCAAATATGCCCAATGACCTTTGTTAAGAAATTTAATTTCTTTGTTTTGCAACTTTTTAAGATTTTTACAAATATATATTTTTGTTTCTTTTCACCAGTTATTTTTTAGTTATTTTAAATCTACATCTAACTGACTTTTACAAATAAAGCAAATAATCCAATAATGGTGTAAATGGTGAGCGTTTAAAAGTTGAATTTATTTGTTTCGAAATTCATTCCTACAATGCCTAAACTAATTTGATACGTATAAAGGACATCAGGCAGAGTCCCATAGAAAAAAAACCAAAGAATGTATAACATTTCTGTATTTTCCAAAATGTAGGCATGTATTTAGTAATTCATAGAAAATATTCAGATTTTTACGAAGATTTATGTTTTAAGAGTTATTTATGTTTGAAAGTATTTTTTTTGGTAACCCCGACACAGTCATAGCAACACCACCACGACAACACGTTTCGTTAGCTGCGTTATGCTAGGGCCACACTACCGTGATATGCCAACAATTATGACCATTGATGAACCTTATGCGTATAGGAATAAGGAAAATTATGGCCATAATTATTGCCATATCACGGTAGTGTGCACGTAACATTAGTGATACAGATTAGCACCACAATGTACGAGTCGGAACCAGATCAAACGGATAATCTGTGAACAAAACACTTTTGACAGTTGACAGACAGCCGGCAGCCATTTTCTCTTGTGCCACAGAACAAATATACTCAGGGGAGACTTGTGAAATCGCCGACAAAGATGTCCGTTTCATTGATATGCTTTTTTTTCAATAATTAATTAAAGCTAAATGAAGGAGTTAAAAAATAATGTTGCTGCTGTTTTATGATTCTAGTAACATAAAGTGTTTATAGATAACAGAATTATGTTTATACACTTTTGGGTCTCATGTGCCTGATGTCCTTTGAATGTAAGTATAGGTATAATATATTTCGAAGATTATGAAATTATCTTTGAAATATATTAGGAGGATATTTGAATTCCGAGTAAACGGAGTCGTCGACAAAATCATGTTAAAAAAATATTTTTAATATGAAAGAGATCCTACTCATATTATAATATAATTAAAAAAGTTTGTATGTTTGTTAGTAGTTATTTTGTTATAGATATTCATGTTTTTTTAGCAAATTGAATGCGAAGGAAAGCGTGGAGAAAAGTTTAATGGAAATACATTATTATTATTAACTATTGTCATTACAACAATGCTCTCGTTTCTTAATCATTTTAATCAACGAGCAAAGCCAGAACAAACATCTTGTATCACCTTTGCATCGTTTGATTTACTTTTATGGAAAATGCTGAATGCTCTGTTTAACACTAAGAAATGTTACACGGATGCATACATTGATAATTTTAAGATTGATATATAAGAGGGTCTAGGGACTACTCCTCATTGATTGCTGAGTTTCCACACTGTGCTTGCTGGTTTTGTGAAATTTCTTCTACGGGAAACACACAAAGCATCATGTAAGTAAAACTTCTATTTTAAATAACCTTTACTTTTATAATAACTTACTTTTCAAAGTTTACATTTATAAAACTTTTAGTTATTGATTTTGATATAAAAAAATATTATTTATAATTAAAAAGTGTTTCTATAATAACTTAGTTATTTTAATTGTTATATTTGAATGATAATTTTATTTCCTCCTACCCTTTTATTACTTCCTACTTTAGCAGTGAAAGGCTGAATATTCTTTTTATTTTATTTTCAGGTCTAAACACGCTGATGAACTTTTTCCGTCTGAAGACGAAACAGTTATCGAGAAGCCTAAAGTAGAAAAACAAAAATCGAAATCCAAGTCCAGCGCTGATGACTGCTTACGAAAGAAAACAAAATCATCATCATCATCGTCGAGTGCCGGAACCAGCTCCAGTAAAATGACTGCCAAACAGTTGTTTGGAAGTGACAGCGAAGACGATGATGACTTCGTCACTCAAGAAGATGGTAAAAAAGCTCCTTTATTATCTTACATAAGCCGACGTGTTGCGAACGGGTATTGCAGACAACTCATCCAAACAAATCAGGCAAGCAGTATATTGAATTAAAAATATACAACACTAATGAAATAGAAAAGATATCTCCGATGAATCGTTGGCGACAAGCAATTATTACTATTAAAACACAAACGGATACTGACACAGAAGCTTGGCGTAATCTGAGCAAATTTATAAAAGATACTCGTGAAGAGTATAAATCATGTACTCCTACGTTCATTGGAACTATGTATTAATATAATAATTTTCTTTTAATTTTTATATTGCATTTAAAACTGTAGTTTCTTATGCTGTATTTCTGTATTTCAAACTCGTTGAGATATAAAAGACCCGATTTAAATGAAATTAATGGATGAGTGAAATTATTGAAGTGTGGATAAAACAACATAGAACATTTTTAGGAAATCATATTGGTAAATTAGACTCTGTTCCCTTGTTCAAGCGACACCTGCATTGTACGATTACGCTATCATATCGGTCTCGTATATTTCAACGTGAATAGTTACTTATTATAGTTATCATATAGGTATATAAGTACTAATTATCAATATAGTTACTTATTATAGTTATAATTCTTTATATTAAATATACTTTAATTATAAATAACATTAAATATCTGTGTTTATTAAATAAATGTCTTGCATATTAAAACGACTACTTTTTTATTTCTGTTTCCAGTTGAATCGTCTGAGGAGCATAATACTGAGAAAACTAGAATTTGTTTAAATGACTCTGAACATGAATTTATAAAGAAAAAGACTGTAAAAATGTGTGAAAATTGTAATATAGAAATAGATAAGAAATTGTTTAAAAATCATTTAAAATCAAATGTTCATAAATCAAATAGTATTTTGAAAACAAAAATACCCAATATTGATATTATATCAACTGCATTCAGAAACAGAATTGTCACATATAAAGTGAACCCTACACCTAACGTTGAGTATATCCTTGCTGAAAATTTCTTAAGTGATATAAAAAATAGTGTCCTTAATTTGGTAACATTATCATTAAAAAAACATATATGTGTAAAAGTAAATTTTGAACTTTTTTGTTTTTATTATTTACCCAAGGATGATAAATTAGAGCTTAAATCTTTTAATTCATCATTTTGCACTATTTTTCAAAATAGTAATATTGATGAGCTTTATTCAAATATAATGAGTAAATTTATAGCAAAACTTATTGAGTTTGATCACTGTGAATCAGGATGGTCTTTTCATTCAGTTAGTCATTTAGAAATTAATATCAATAAATATACCCCCATGAGGGGAGGCACTTTTTTAGAATTACCTCAGTTTATTAAGAATACTAAGAGTTGCTTGAATATTAAAAATAACGATTCATTTTGTTTATTATGGTCTGTAGTAGCTTCTTTATTTCCGTGTGCTAGAAATGTATGTAGACCGAGCTCATACCCGCATTTTAAAAAGGTTTTAAATATTCAAGGAATTAGCTTTCCTCCTTCATCTGAAGACATAAAACTGCTAGAAAAAAATAATAGTGATGTAAGTATTAACGTTTATGGAATTGATGAAAAGAAACAACTTGTCACCGGGCCTCTATATTTAACAAATGAAAGAAAGGTAAATCACGTAAATTTACTTTATCTAGAAAAGAATAATGTTGGTCACTATTGTTTAATTAAAGATCTTGAAAAATTAATCAAACATCAAATTACAAATCATCATGGCAAAATACATTTATGTGAGAGATGTCTTCAAGTTTTTTCAAGTGTTAATAAATACAAAACTCACGTCTGTTCTAAAGTTGTGACTTTTTTGCCTGAAAAAAACACAAAGTTGCATTATGAAAGACAGCAAAAAATACCATTTGTAATTTATGCCGACTTTGAGTCTATACTTTTCGATCACTCCGAAAATTCTACTAATAATACGTTAAAGTATAAAAAACATCAACCATCATGCTTTGCCTATTATATATGTTGCTCTTTTGACCCCAGTTTAAATAAATTTAAAAAATATAGAGGTTCGGACTGTGTTCCAGTTTTTGTAAAATCATTAGTTAAAGATATAATTGCCATTGATAAAGTAGTAAAAAAAATAATCCAATGACTTTAACTATAGAACAACAAAAGTTGTATGAAAACGCAACCACCTGTCACATATGTAAAAAACTTCTTTTTGATGATAAAGTAGCAGATCACGATCATTTTACTTCTGAATTTAGAGGGGCTGCACATTCGTATTGTAATTTGATATATAAAAAATGTTCTTTTGTACCTGTAATTCTACATAACTTAGCAAATTATGATAGTCATTTATTTATAGAAGAGTTGGTTAAATATGAGGGAGATCTGTACGTTATACCTAAAAGTAAAGAAAAATATATAACTTTTACTAAGTTTATAAAGTCTGAGGAGAACAAACATAGTATTCAGATTAAGTTTTTAGATTCTTTCCAATTTTTAAGTTCTAGCTTAGATGAGTTGACTAAAAATTTAAACGATGAAGATTTTACTAATCTTCATAGATTCTTTACCAATAATGAACATTTTAATTTATTGAGGCGCAAAGGGGTATATCCTTATGACTATGTAAATGATTGGTCAAAGTATGAAGAACCTCAACTTCCGCCAAGAGAATGTTTTTACAACAGCCTAAGTATGAGTCATATAAGTGATGAGAACTATGCTCATGCATTTAAGGTATGGAATACTTTTAACATTAAAACGCTAGGAGAATATACTGATTTATATTTAAAATGCGATGTGTTATTACTGTGTGATGTTTTTGAAAGTTTCCGAAACATGAGTTTAAATTATTACAATCTTGATCCTGCATATTATGTTTCTTCTCCTGGCTTAAGTTGGGATGCAATGCTGCTGTATACTGATGTAAAATTAGATTTGATAAGTGATTTAGAAATGTATCAGTTTCTTGAAAAAGGTATTCGTGGTGGACTAGCTCAATGCTCTCTAAGACATGCAACGGCAAATCATAAATATTTGTCAGAATATGACAGTTCTTTACCGTCTTCTTATTTAATTTACTTGGATGCAAATAATTTATATGGCTATGCAATGACTAAGAAACTACCAATATCAGATTTTAATTTTATGTCCTCAACTGAAATCAACAACTTTGATGTTATGACTATACCAGATGACGCTGAATTTGGGTATATTTTAGAAGTTGACTTAGAATATCCGTTTTCTTTGCACGATCGTCACAGCGATCTTCCTTTTGCTCCTGAAAAGTTTATTCCACCCGGTAGTTTATCCCCAAAATTAATTGCAAATTTATATGACAAATTTAACTATGTTATACATTATATTCATTTAAAAGAATGTCTAAAAAATGGTTTGGTATTAAAATTCAGTCTGGCCGCGCGCACGGTAGTGTGAGGTCGTTGTCGCGCTACACTGTGTATCAGTCAGTTTTAATTGTTAAAAATGGCGAATATATCGATATGTTCGACATGTAAGATTGTGATTAACGAAGTCCTTGCCTTTGTGTGTAATAAGTTGGATGTCATGGATGAGGAAAGCCTAAGTCGCATCTGTGCCAGTGCGTTTTCGGAAAGTGAAATAGCAACCGCAAAACGGTTGCTGTTTGAATCGGTGTCGAAGAACTTAATTAAACTACGACGGAGAGGTGGCAAGACTCTAAGGGATATAGATGACAAAATTTGTTTTCTGAAAGAGACTGATCCTGATAAGTTGCCAATTTTTGTAGCACAAAACTACCGCCAGTGCTATTTGACCATGTAGACGTAACCCGAATTCTCAAAGATATTGTCAAAATGCGTAGTGATATTGGAGCAATAAGGGAAGATTACGCCACTTTAAAGCAATTAGAGGAATTGAAATCGGAGCTTGATAACCTTAAGAAGGCATCAATAGTAAATAACTTCACATGTAACAATATTAACTCTAAAAGAAGTGCCTGTTTGATGGAAAGTTTTGATTATGATAGTGGGCCTATGGGTTTACCGCCTGTAAGTCAACAAGAAGAAATAACAATGCAGTCTTCGCCCTCGAAGCCATCAACTATTAAAAACTACAGTGATCAGCACCCGGAGGAGGGTAGTACGATAAATAAAGTGTCTGAGATAGCGGGACGGTCGGGCGTAACGGCAACGCTCGAACAATGTAATGAATCAGCTGTTGCACAGAATGAATGTACGGCGGATGTCGGGCCGGCTAGGGCTGCCGCGGCATCGACTCACGAGTCTCGCGACGCACTGTCACTGGCGCAACCCACCAAGTCGCCGAGTAAAAACAAATTATACTCCGAATGTTTGGGCCCGGGGGGTGTCAGTCCACGGGACAACAATCAGGAATGGAATATCGTAGCAAATAAAAAGAGAAACAAAAAACGTTTGATTGGAAATAGAGGAATAGCAGTAACTAATTCAAATTCAAACTTTAAAGCTGCCGATATTAATATTCCGATGTATATCTACAATGTTTCGAAGGAAACGAATGCTTGTGATATTGTCACATACATTGAAGAAGCGGCTAAGTTGACTGTGACTCTTGAAAAAATAAGTATATACAATGAAAAAGGTTATGATGCTTATAAAGTGTATGTTCCGAGAAGTAAATTGGACACATTTATGAAAGAAGATTTTTGGCCATCGGGTGTTGCTTATCAAAGGTTTTATGACTTTAATAGAAAGAAACAAGGCGGTGTACATACACTGAACATGAAATCTAATACTCAAAAAAATGGATAGTACAACAAAGATAGTTTCATTCAATTGTAAGAATATAGTAAGATCGGTAGACTGTGTAAGGCGACTTTGTCGCTCGGTCGATATCATTGCACTACAGGAGACATGGTTGTTACCACACGATATACCGTTTCTGGGGAAAATAGATGATAACTTCGCTTTCACCGGCAAGTCGGCGGTCGACACATCGAACGGAGTTCTTCGAGGAAGACCATACGGAGGGGTGGCCATACTGTGGCGAAAGTCTGCGTTTCCGTCCGTAAGGGTGATAGAGTGTAATAGTGTACGTCTCACGGCTATTAAAATTGATCATACCAATAGTTCAATTCTGTTAATCTCAGTGTACATGCCAACTGCGTCAGTTGACAACCTTAGTGAGTTTACGGATTTATTAAGTGAAATTAATGCTTTAATTGAAAATAATAATGTGGAAACTGTGTTAGTGCTGGGAGACTTCAATGCGCACCCCGGTGAGCTTTTTTGTTCTGAACTATTGGACTTTTGTACTGATCAAACTTGGTCATGTGTCGATTTAGATTTGTTACCACCTGATTCATATACATATGTAAGCGATGCGCACGGTTGCCGCCGCTGGCTCGATCACTGCGTGGTTACGAGCGCAGCGCGGAACATAGTCCTTGATGCGTCAATTTTATATGACACTTATTGGTCTGACCATATCCCTTTGTTAATAGAATGTAATATGCATCTTATAAAACCTAAAATTGTGAATCTTAGTCAAACTAACAACCAAATTATTTGGGGAGAAAGAGATGGTGAACAGATACAGCGGTATTTAGATTTCTGTCATTCAAAACTACGTCAGTTAGATTTTCCAAGCGATTTTAGTAATTGCGCTGACAAACCGTGTTCTGATCACAGTCACCGAACTATTCTCACTTCAATGTATAATAATATTGTGTCAATAATTAAGGAAGCTGCAGTGTGCAGTCACAAAGGCTCTAAGCGTAGGAAATATAAACACATTACTGGTTGGAATAAACACGTAAGCGGCGCTCACGGGGAGGCTCGGCTTTGGTATAAGTATTGGTTGTTATATGGTAAACCGGTCTCTGGATATATTTATAACAAAATGTGTGAATCAAGAAAATCATTTAAATCGAAGTTAAAATATTGTCAAGATAATGAACAACAAATTAAAATGGACATAATTACGAAAAATCATTGTGATAAAAATTTTGCAAAATTTTGGAAAAATACCAACAAACTCAACCCCAAACCGACTATTCCTGTGAGTGTGGCGGGTGTGCACGAGCCCTTAGATATTGCCAATGCCTTTCAACGCCACTTTAGAGTTGAATCGCCGTTGTCACAGGCGCAACAAGTGTTCAATGCTGAGTTACCTGTCAACCTGTCTGTTAAATTCTCTGCCAAGGAAGTTGCTACTGTCATTCAAAAAATGGTTAGAGGAAAGTCTCCTGGCTACGACAACCTTAGTATTGAACATCTAAAATACGCGGGTGTGCATTTGCCACGACTGCTTGCGATGTTCTTCAATTTATGTATAAGTCATAGTTATTTGCCAGATGAACTGATGTACACTGTTATAGTGCCGATTGTCAAAAACAAAACGGGCGATGCCTCCGACTTGTCCAATTATAGGCCTATATCTTTGGCGACAGTGATAGCTAAGGTGTTGGACAGTCTGCTTGATAAGCACTTGAGTGAGCACCTTGATATACACGATGCGCAGTTTGGTTTCAAACCAGGCCTCTCAACAGAAAGTGCTATTTTATGCCTCAAGCAGACTGTTCAATATTATACTGCCAGGAAAACTCCGATATATGCCTGTTTTTTGGACTTGTCGAAGGCATTCGATTTGGTTTCGTATAATATACTGTGGAAAAAGTTGAGTGAAACTAATTTACCAACCGAACTCTGTTCTTTGTTTAAGTACTGGTACGAGAACCAGCGTAATAGTGTAAGATGGGCAAGTGCGCATTCGGAGGTGTACAGGTTGGAGTGCGGAGTGAGACAGGGGGGGTTGACGTCTCCGAAGCTCTTCAACCTGTACATGAACCGTCTGATCGAAGGGCTCAGTAGCACTGGTATTGGATGTCATATAGACGGTCTCTGTGTGAATAACTTTAGTTACGCTGACGACATGGTGCTGCTGAGCCCGTCGATCAGTGCAATGCGTAGATTGCTAAGTACATGTGAGGCCTATGCAGTGGCCCATGGGCTCAAGTACAATGCCACAAAGAGTGAGTTGATGGTATTTAAAGCTGGATCAAAAAGTTACCAAAACGTACCCACAGTGACTCTTTGTGGCACTGCATTAAAACAAGTAGATAAATTTAAATATTTGGGTCACTGGTTAAATAATAATCTGTCAGACAACACTGATATTGATAGGGAACGCAGAGCGCTAAGTGTGCGTTGTAACATGTTGGCTCGCAGATTTGCACGGTGTAGTAAGCAAGTAAAACTGACACTTTTTAAAGCATACTGTCAGACTTTCTACACGTGCAGTCTGTGGGTTAACTTCACGCAACGTGCATATGGCGCTCTGCGCGTCCAATACAATAACGCGTTTAGGATATTGTTTGGGCTGGCGCCATACTGTAGCGCATCAACAATGTTTGCCGAAGCGCGCACGGATTGCTTTTATGCAATAATGCGTAAGCGCAGTTGGTCGCTGCTATCGCGCGTGCGCGCCAGCCCGAACAGTATCCTGTGCGCGCTAGCTGAGCGCTGGGACTCGCCACTGCTGATGCGCTGGGTGCGCCTGCACGCACCGGTGGCGAATTACTAGCGAAATAATATAAGTACTTTGGATTAATCACTAACACTAGATATAAGCTTTCATGTTACTAACACATATGGATGTTTTTCCGAAATAAACTTTTTATTATATTATTATATTATATTATTATTATTATTAAAAAATATTAAACGCATATTAAAATTTCGGCAAGACAATTATCTGAAAAAATACATTGATTTAAATACTCAGCTGCGTCAAGCTGCAACATCATCATTTCAAAAAGACTTTTTTAAGCTTTTGAATAACGCAATATTTGGCAAAACAATTCAAAATAAACGAAAAGAAGTTGAAGTAAGGTTAGTTACTACTTGGAATGATAACTATAATAAAACGAATAAATGTGTTGGAGCAGAAAAATTAATTGCAAAACCTAATCTAAAGAGTGTAAGTGTTTTTTCTGAGCATTTTGTAGCTATCCAATTAAAGAAAGAAAAAGTTATTTTAGATAGACCCATTTACATCGGTTTTACTGTATTGGAGTTTTCAAAAGTGCACTTATATCAATTTCATTATGAGTACATTAAACGAAAGTATGAAGATAATGCAAAGCTCTGTTACACAGACACTGACAGTCTGTTATATGTGATACAAACTAATGATGTGTATAAAGATATTAAAACAAATATTTCATTGTTTGATACATCAAATTTTCCTGTTGATAATCCTTACAATCTACCTAGAATAAATGCTAGAATACCTGGCTTGTTTAAAGACGAATTCGGTGGTGAGAATATACAAAGTCAAAGTCAAAGTCAAATAAGCTTTATTCAAATAAACTTAATTATTAAGTACTTTTGAATCGTCTATATTTTCCTACCACCCGTTCCAGACTTTTTTAGCTGACAAGAAGAACGGGCGCAAGAAACTTATCAGCTGTAACAGCCATAAGTAACGATATTTACAAACTTGAATATATCGTTACCAGAAAATTACAACAGGGTGACAGGATTATTGGCAACAACATAGACTTATTATATTACTTCAACAAAGTACTTATTAGCAAGTTATGTGTTACATCATTTCCACGCATTTAGATCTTTAAGATAATCATCTACTTTATAATAACCTTTACCCATGAGCGTTTTTTTAACATGGTTTTTAAATTCATGCAAAGGAAGATCAATCACTTGTTGTGGAACTTTGTTAATAAAGGCTATGCCTTTCCCCATAAATGAACCTCTAGTTTTTGCAAGCCTAAATCTTGGAACGGCAAGTTTATCTTTATTTCTTGTATTGAACTGGTGAATATTGCTGTTCTTAGCAAATGAATCATAGTGTTTCCTTACATAAACTAAATTATCATAAATATATTGGCCTGCCAAAGTTAAAATATTTATTTCTTTGAACATTTCTCTCAAGGTATCTCTCCGCCGTAGATTGTATATGGCGCGAACAGCTCTTTTTTGGAGTACAAAAATATTTTCAATACTGGCAGCTGAGCCCCACAATAGCAGTCCATACGACATTACGCTATGAAAATAACTAAAGTATACTAACCTTGCCGTTTCAATATCAGTTAAAAGCCTTATTTTCTTAACAGCGAATGCCGCTGAACTAAGTCTACTTGACAAGGCTTCAATATGTGGATCCCATTGCAGTCGAGAATCTAGTGTGATACCTAGAAATTTTGTGCTCTCGATAAACTCGACTTCATCGTCATTCAAATTAATATTTAATTTTGTCTGCTCAACATTAGGTAATGAGAATTTAACACATTTAGTTTTTTTGGGGTTAAGTGCTAAATTATTACTATTAAACCAGTATGAAACTTTAGAGAGGGCACTATTTACTTCGTCCGAACAGTTATTACCTCTGTTTACTTTAAAAACTAAAGAAGTATCATCCGCAAATAGTACTGTTTCACATAAATTATTCGCGTAGTTGGGAAGGTCATTTATATAAATTAGAAACAGCAATGGGCCCAATATTGATCCCTGTGGCACACCCATATTGATGGGGGCTCCAGTAGATTCAGTTCTATTAATCACTACTTTCTGAGTTCTATTGTACAAATACGATTTCATAAGACTAACTGATTTATCAGAGACACCATAATGTTCTAGCTTCTTTAATAGTGTTTGATGATCAACGCAATCGAATGCCTTAGAAAGGTCACAGAAAATGCCAATTACATCTTGCTTTTCTTCCCAAGCATCAAGAATATGTTTGAGAAGTGCAATTCCAGCATCAGTAGTACTTTTACCCTTGGAAAAACCAAACTGATTTTTATGAAGTATATTATTGTATGTGAAGTAATCTAATAATTGGGAATATATAATTTTTTCAAATATTTTACTAAGTGCTGGTAGTATAGATATTGGCCTAAAGTTAGCTGGGTCACTTTTATCCCCAGATTTAAAAAGAGGAATCAATTTACTATTTTTCATTAGATCAGGAAAGACCCCTTCGTCAATACATTTGTTAAAAATAAAAGCCAAGTAAGGGGCTAGTATATCAATTATTGATTTAATTATGCTTGTTGACATGCCCCAAAGATCTTCTGTTTTTTTAACATTAATTGTTTTAAAAGCTTTAATGATATCTGCACTATTTATATATTTAAAGGAAAAACTTTCATTGCACTTATCAACACTTGACTCCAGAAGGGAGACAGCGATGTTGGGACAAGCACTAAGAGTACTGGTAGTTTCTACAGGTATTCTAGCAAAGAAATCTTCAAAAACTTTAGCGACCTCATTGTCAGATTCAAAAGTTTGATCACCAGTTTTTAAACAGAAGGAATTTATATTGGATTTTGATTTGCCCGTTTCTTTGTTAATAATATTCCAAGTAGCCTTAATTTTATTGTCTGCTAATTTAATTTTATTTGCAAAGTACTTGGACTTTGCTAAGATACAGACTTCTCTGAATGTTTGTGAATACTTCTTGACAAATTCAATGAAGTTAGGATCACTAGAAGTAGCTTTCTCTGCATAAAGTTCGTATAATTTCCTTCTGCTCTTATATATGCCGGGTGTGGCCCAGTCACTAAATTTCGTACTATCATTACATTTGATGACTTTTTGTTTAAAAGTTTTACTAAATTCAGTTTGAACTATGCTAAATAAATGATTATATAGGTTATTGGCTTCAAAATTTGGTTCTGGTAATGTTTCAATTTTACTTGTGACATTGGTTCTGAATTTTTCAATACAGTGTTTTTTTACTGGCCTACACATTATTTCCCGTTTAGGCGGAACATGATGGTGCTCAATGGAGGCTAATTGTCCACTATGGTCGGATTTCATACAATTTAAAATTGATTTTTCAATGACATTACAGTTACAGAAAATATTATCTAAGCAGGTTGCCGATGTGGGTGTGATACGCGTTGGTTCATTAAAAATATGTAGCAAATTAAATGATTTAAATAGGTTTATGAACCTACTCGACAGTTTGGCTATTTTAGGGTCTAAGATGTCGACATTAAAATCTCCGCAAATTGCGACTTTTTTATTCTTCCTACAAGTTATTTTTAAAACTTCCTCCATAGTGGACTCAAACTCAGAGTAATTCGCTTTGGGGGGTCTATATACGCATACTATAATTATTTGATCAAGTTCCACGCACGATAACTCAACGGTTCGTTCAATTGAGAGGGATACTACATCTCTACGCTCTTTACATTGTAAACTATTGTGTAGAATAATAAGTGAACCCCCTCTTATAGTAGATTTCCTACTAAGCGAGCTAACAACTTTATAATTATCTAAACTTAAAAGTAATTCGTGCTTTTTCAACCAATGCTCAGTAACACATAACACATCAATATCTTCAGAGTTTAAGAATAAGCTTATTTCTAAATCTTTGCCAGAAAAGCCTTGCATATTTTGGTGTACAATTCTTAAACACTTTGGCTTTTCTATTGTTAAGTCAGGGCTAGAGGACGCCTCTATTGTCCTAAATGGTAATTTAAATGTGAAACATTATTATTACTTGAACTAAGTAAAATGTTATAATTATTTTTATTTGGAACAGATTCCAAAGTTGAATGACTAATGTCAATAGTTGACTGCTCAATAAAAGCAGTTGTTTTACTAGCCAGATTATTGGCTAAATGTTTAAAATAAAAAGATAGCGATAATGCTATTTGTCTCCTAAAAGAACTAGGCAGATAGAACTTATCTTTTGTCAAGTAAAAACTATTAAATAATTTATTGATGTCAATTATGTGTAGCTGTTCACTATTATGAAATGCTACCGTATTCAATGTTACGTTCAACTGATACCTAAAGTTATTTTCCATTTGTGACACACTTTTGCAATAAGGGAATGTGAACAAAATCACTTTTTTTACTTTTAAAGACATTAAGGAATTACAATAAGCTATCAGTTGGTGTTTGTTCACATTACCCCTATTTCCTATCAAAATTATCAAATTAGTGTTTTTATTAAATGTTTTTTTAACAATAATTCTCATCAAGTCATCCAAAGTTGACCCAGGCATACAATAATTAATTATGTTTTCCTTGGTGTGTTTTTGAATTAATTGGCCTAAATTCTTACCCATCTCATCGCAGAACATAATTGTTTCACAACAGTTTTTATCAGAAGATCGATTATTTTTTGTTGAGTTTTTCAAATCGTTACAAGTGTATGAGACCTCTGGTTCTGGTTCACATACTGAGTGGGTAGTTAAGTTAGTTGGGTTATTATCAGAAACTTTAAGCTCACACACTGAGTGGGTAGGTAAGTGCTCTGGGGCATCCTGGACAACTGCATCACACTGCTGTCTTACAACAACAGTATTTTGGTTAAAACAGCTACAATTCTGTTTTTTGCCAAGGGATTCGAACCGGTCTGTATTATAGTTACACATGTCAATCATGTCATTTGCAGCTAGCTTTTGGTAATTTAGCTGTTTGCGAGAAGGAGTTTATAGGACTAAGAGCAAAGCTGTATTGTATTAAAAATAAGAAGAATGTTCTTAAAAAAGCTAAAGGTGTATCAAAACCCGTTACATCTCGGTTACGCGTGAGTGATTATAGTAAAGTTTTAATTTCAGGTCAAAAATTAAGAAGTAAAATGAATCTGATCAAATCTATTAGACATTCAGTTTATTCACAGCAAGTTAACAAATTAATTTTAAGCGGTAACGATGATAAGAGACAGATTTTACCTAATCAAATACAAACTGTACCATGGGGTCATTGTAATTATGTGTTTTAGTTTTATTACTTATACAAAATATATTTTAAAATAAAAATACTTATTTTTATACATTGTGTATTTATTCACATCCTTAATATAGGTATAACTATTTCATTATTTATTAGGTAAATGTAAATGAAACAAATTGAAATTTCTCGTACAATATTTTATATTTCATTTAAATGTAGGTATACTTTTAAATATGAATTGATAATTTTATGAATCATGCAATTTTTTCACAATTTTATCCACTAAGTTATCGGCTGCATACATAATCTCATCATATCTGTTTTCAGCCACGTACTGCACGGTAATTATATTCTTTGGTGTTTCACATTCAGCAGTGTCACTTTTAAGATCATAAATATTCAGTTTTATTAAATACTCGCCTTTCCTGTCTTTTTTTAAAACGTAAGATGTAGATGAAGTAGAGGCAACTGGGCTTTCTTCACATAAGTGCAGAATGCGATCTCGTTTAAGTGTCTTTAAAGACAATTTTGCTTTTTTCTTTATGGATTTTAAGGATTCTTTTGCTCCCATGAGCTGCTTTTGTTTATCATTTGATTCATCTGTTTTCGAGTTTTTTATTTCTTGTTCCAAGTTTCGATCATCAGCTAAGTAACCATCCACATCTTGAACATAGTAAAATGGATTTGTGATTGGATCACAATTTTCAACTTCAAGGCCAATAAAATCTGTATCGAGCGACATTTCCTATAACAAACATAAATATTTAAGAAAACGAATATAGTTAGTTTTATAATACGACCAATGAAACGTATCATGTAGGTACTTACTAGATTTTTCTTCAAATTTTTCTTTATTTGGTAGTGTGTCTTGCAAAAGCTGGCACGCAAATGATGCAGTTCTGATTATATTAGTAAAAAGTTAAATCATGCCTTTCCATATTTAGAATATCCTATCCTTATAAGGCACGAAACATTTGATTACCATTGCTGACCATTGATTTTTTAGCCGACCCATTTATGTGATAGATCATGTTGCATTATTATAGATGCCTTTAACTGTAACATCATAACATACCTATATAATATGATTCAGCAGTGTGATATATAGTCATTTTACTAACATCCATGAAACATTGTGGTCAAGTTAAAAATAAATATGAAATTTTTAAAACAAAAACAAAGCTTGAAACTGGAATGTGTTTGTCCTCCATCATCAAATGAACCAAAACGACATGGCAACTTATTGCCTAACAGTATACGCTGTATTGTTTGCGGTCCATCAAATTGTGGAAAGACCAACTTAGTAATTAGTTTATTATTACATAAAGATGGTCCACGTTTTTGTAACATTTATGTGTATTCGAAATCTTTATATCAACCTAAATACGTATATTTAGAAAAAGTTTTAAATTTGGTGCCAAACACATCTTTTAACAAATACAATAATAACAGTGATATTTTAAGTCCACATGATGCTTTACCTAACTCAATAATTATTTTTGATGATGTGGCTTGTGAAAACCAAAACAGCATTCGGGATTATTTTGCTATAGGTCGTCACAAAAATATTGATTGTTTTTATATAAATCAAACGTACACAAAAATACCTAAACAACTTGTAAGAGACAATTCTAACCTAATAATATTATTTAAACAAGATGACATCAATTTAAGGCATGTTTATGGTGAACATGTGGGATCAGACATGTCATGGCGTCAATTTCGTGAAATGTGCTCAACTGTTTGGAATAAAGGATCATTCACACAGCTCCGGCGCGTCAACGGCGCGTCACCGGCCCGTCAACGTCAAAAATATAGTTACATACAAGTTGTACTACACTGTTCACACACATCAGTCATGGCGCGTCAACGGCGCGTCACCGGCGCGTCAACGTCAAACGCATATTGCTACGGCATGGCGGCATGCCGGCGACGCGCCGGTGACGTGACGGCCGGCGCGTCACCGGCACGGCGCGTCGCCGGCGACTCACCAGCAAGGCAAACAGGGTTGCTACTTTTTTGTTTAAATAAATTATTGGTAGCTTTAATCGGTTTAGAAAATTACACTGTGGTATGGAAATAAAGTATTATTTATTTATTTCAACTTTGAAAACATTTACTTTTACTACTTTTGGTAATATTTTGGTAAATTTATTAGACTTAATTTACACCACCAGTCTAGGATTTAATTACAGATCACTAGACTATGTTTTCCTACCTTCACTTGTTTTACGACATTTATTTGTTTACCCGAAATTCACCCACATTGTTGTATTTTTATTAAAAATCGAAAATTTTTACCATTACTAGAACTTAGTTGAACAGGTGAATTAAGTCTCATAAACTTCCCAAAATATTAACAAAATTAAAAAATAAAATGTTTTTAAAGTTGAAATAAATAAATAATACTTTATTTATTTCCATACCACAATGTACTTTTTTTCTACCTATTATAACAACCAATACTTTATATAAAAACAAATAAGTGGCAACCCTGTTTGCCTTGCCGGGGACGCGCCGCGCCGGTGACGTGACGGCCGGCGACGCGCCGGTGACGTGACGGACGGCGCGTCACCGGCACGTTACGCCGCCGGCGATTCACCGGCAAGGCAAACAGGGTTGCTACTTTTTTGTTTAAATAAAATTGTGGTATGGAAATAAGGTACTATTTAATTATTTCAACTTTGAAAAAAAACATTAATCTTAAATAAAATAAAGCAGCAATGTAAACTAATGAACTTCATTTTATACTTTTCGGGCTTAGAACTGTCTATAAGTTCGAAAATAAGTTTCGTAATAAGGTTGAAAATCGCTTGCACTCGTTTTTCTAACTTGTGATCACTAGCCAATGTTTTTTAGTTAAAAAAAACAGGTGCTAGCGATTTTCGACCTTATTGACGTTTGAAATTCGGTTGGTTTTTTGGCATATTCTCGTTTACTAGATTTGATCTTTCATTAAAACCTGTGATTTCGATAAATGTCAATAAGGTCGAAAATCGCTTGCACACATTTTTCTAACTTGTGATCACTAGACAACGTTTTCTAGTTAAAAAAACAGGTGCAAGCGATTTTCGACCTTATTGACGTTTGAATTTCGGTTGTTTTTTTGCCGTATTCTCGTTTCCTATATTTGATCTTTCATTAAAAACCGTGATTTCGATAAATGTCAATAAGGTCGAAAATCGCTTGCTTTCGTTTTTTTAACTAGTGATCACTAGATAATGTTTTCTAGTAAAAAAAAAACAGTCTCATAAAGTTACTGAAATATTAACAAAAGTAATAAAAAAATTTTTTTCAAAGTTGAAATAAATAAATAATACTTTTTTCCATATCACAATATACTTTTTCTTTACCGATTATAGCAACCAATAATTTATTATAACAAAAAAGTAGCAACCCTGTTTGTCTTGCCGGTGACTCGCCGGCGACGCGCCGTGCCGGTGACGCGCCGGACGTCACGTCACCGGCGCGTCACCGGCCGTCACGTCACCGGCGCGTCACCGGCCGTCACGTCACCGGCGCGTCCCCGACATGCCAAACAGGGTTGCCACTTATTTATTATAATAAAGTATTGGTTGTTATAATAGGTATAAAAAAGTACATTGTGGTATGGAAATGAAGTATTATTAATTTATTTCAACTTTTAATACTTTTTGCTTTTGGTAACTTTATTAGACTTTTTTCACCTTTTCCACTAAAGAACCGTTTACACGGATCAAGCTGTAAAGTAATCTAGTTAAAATTAAGTTGTCGGCTTACTAAATTTTCGCATGTAAACAGCCAATAATAATATAAATATTACTTTATTTCCATACCACAAAGTACTTTTTTCTACCTATTATAGCAACCTATACTTTATTAAAACAAAAAGTGGTGGCAACCCTGCTTGCCTTACCGGTGAAGCGACGTTGACTTGACTGAAACGAGCCGGCGACGTGCCGGCCCCGGTGATCTGAACTGCTTGTTCACACACATTTTTGACGTTGACGGACGGACCGGTGACGCGCCGGTGACGCGCCGGAGCTGTGGGAATGATCCTTAAACCTTTCAGTTATCTAGTTATCAATAAAGACTGTGAACGAAATAATGGATGTTATAGGATGGCATTTGACACATTTATAGTGGTAGATTAACATACATAAGAGCTTGTTTTATCATTAATGAGTCATTTTTATTTTTGACTTTGAACTGAGTGCAATTAATTCTAAAATGGAAAAAGAACTTAAAGAACAGATTGTGAAATCAGCAGCAGCTGTAAAAAGAAAGGTTGGAATGATTAGAGATGTCAAAAATTCTAATAATATGGCTTTAGAGACAATATTTAAGCCCATAGTTGGCCCACTTAATACATTAGTAAATAAAAAACATCATAACGAAGAACCAGAATATAAAACTATTCTAAAAAAGATCAAAGATAATGAAAGTGAGACCTCGCATCCTTCTATTGAAAGTTTTAGTGAAGGTCTCAGTGAAAATGAAGAAGAACAAGTAGACATAGATACATTTGAAAAAACTAATAAAACTCTTACTGCTTCACCTTCTGAATATCACAATGCAAGTGAAAGTCATTCAAATGACCACAATGTAAGTGAAGAGTCGTATAAATCGATCCATTCATCACCTAACCCAAAAAACCAATCACTATCATGGTCTACATCCTCTGAAATGATGAGTGTTATACCTTTTGGAATAAGAAATGAACGGGGAAAACTACTACTTGGCAAAACACGAGTTTATGATAACGGTAGAATTTTAAAAATTGGAAACTATAGTTGCAGTAAAACTCAGGGCTTAAAAGAATTGTTGTACAAAAAGAAACCTAATTTAGACATTATTACAAATGATGATTTACTAAATTATAAAGCACTATTAATAGAAACCAATGCTCATAGGCGTAATTATGACCCATCAAAACCAATCAACAGCAACAAGGGATTTAAATATATGAATATTATTAGACCACTATTTAAATTTTCAAGAAAAATAACTAGCTCGGAGAGTCTTTCAGAGGGGAAAGGTATGAAACTTTTAAAAAAGTTTAAGAAAAACACTGATTATGTTTATTGGGATGATCCAAATGAGTTAGTAGAACGATTAAAATTGTTATATGCGTCAAGAGACGCTGGTAACACTGGCTTAGATAATGAAATTATTGCAATAATCGAGGAACTATATGAAACGGGCATCATAAAAAAATATAAGTAACATGCAATGTGAAAACTGCGCAGTCAGCTAACAGTAAGGAACGCATAAACACTCTGCAATGAATATAGATAAATTTGGTAATCACGTACCTAAACGTTTACGATTAAAAGAATACATTGATACCTTAAACGATACTTTAGTTAAGTCAGAAACAGGTTATTACGACTTAAAATCATCCAAATTAAAAGGTTTGGCATCTCCTGAGAATGATGATGAAGCTGTAAATAAAGCATATATGGATGAAACTGTTCAACAATTAAGACATGAAATGAAAAAAATCTATAGTGATGTTAAAATTTACCTCAATAATCTGGAAAAAGTGACTACAGAAAATTTAAGTACTTTATTTTATTCAAAATCTGAAATAGATCGTATGATTGAGTCATACAAAGTCTAATATAATGAGTAAAAAGGACGTAGTCGACGAACTCCACAGAGCAGCGAGAAGGAATTTTCCCCGTCGATGTACAATCATAAAAGGAATAGATGATTTGTGGCAAGCTGACCTTATGGACTTTCAAAAGTATTCACCTTATAACAAAGGTTATAAATACATTTTAGTAGTGATTGACGCTTTATCAAAGTTTGTATGGGTTAGTCCTTTAAAATCGAAGGAGAAAAAATGTGTTACAAATTCAATGCAAAAAATATTATGTAATTCATCTCGAAAGCCTAAAAATTTACAAACTGATTTAGGTACAGAGTTTTATAACGATAATTTTAAACAATTGATGAATAAATATCATATTAACCATTATTCTACCTACTCTATAAAAAAGGCATCTATTGTAGAACGAGTAATAAGAACATTAAAAGGTCACCTTTTTAAACTGTTTAGCCTACATGGTCAATATCAATGGCTAAAAAAAATTTGGAAGACGTGGTATATTGCTATAATAATACTAGACATCGAATAACAAAATTTAAGCCCATCGATGTTAATAAAACAAACGAGACGGTTGTCCGATCCAACATAATTAAAACACAAAGTAACAAAAACAAAAATAAACGAATTAAGTTCAAAGTTGGAGATCATGTTCGTATTAGTAAACATAAAGGAGGTTTTTACAAAGGTTATACCCCAAATTGGTCAACAGAAATTTTTAAAATCGTCAAAATCAATCACACAAATCCTTCAACTTATCACTTGGAAGATAAACATAAACAAAAGATTTTAGGATCTTTTTATGAATATGAGTTACAGAAAACAAAGTTTCCAGACATATATCTTATTGAAAAAGTTATAAAAAGAACAGGAAATAAACTTTTTGTGAAATGGTTAGGTCTTAGTGATAAAGAGAATAGTTGGGTTGACAAGAAAGCATTGGTGTCATGATATAAATTATGCATTTTTAGTTAATATAGTCAGTTTATGAACACTAATGAAGGAAGGAAGTGGTATTATCAACGATTTAATAAATAATATACCGGTTGAGTTAGATCTACCTGGATATCAATTTTGTGAACCTGGAACAAAACTTAAGAAACGGTTACTGAGGGGTGATCGAGGTATAAACAAATTGGATGAAGCTTGTATGTACCACGATATAGCTTACAACAATAGTGATTTAAATATACGACATAAAGCTGATTTAGAACTTTTAAATATGGCTAAGAAAAGAATGAAATCTAAAGATGCTACGAAAGGAGAAAAGGTAGCTTCATGGGTAGTAAAAAATGCAATGAAAGCAAAGCTAAAAGCTGGTGGTGGAGTACGATCTTTTATGGCAGTTGTGAAAAAAATACAATCTCAGTTGAAAAAAATTAAATCTAAAGATGATCACACTGCAATAAAATACGCATATGCAGCCGCAAAAAAACTGTTTAATGAAAAGAAAGGAATACGGTTGCCCCGATGCATTCCTATCCCAAAATGTGGTGGAATGCTACCGCTCATCCCGATCTTTGCTGGGTTGTCAGCTCTCGGTGCACTGGCTGGAGGTGCTGCAGGTATAGCAAAGGCTGTAAATGATTACAAGAGCGCTCAAAAAAATCTTCAAGAAACCGAACGACATAATAAAATGATGGAAGCTATTGCTCTCGGGAAAGGGTTGTATATCAAATCACTGAAAAAGGGGGGTAGCTTATACTTACAGTTAAGCTCTTCAAAAAACTGAATAAACGGCTACCCAGACGACCTCTCAATAATTTAGATATATTGGAGCATTCGAGTGACATTCCTTATTTTCGTGGTGTTTTTATGAGAGACTCATTACCCTCGAAACCAAGAGAAATAGAGTGTGCTATACTAAATTTAGACAGTTCTGATAATCCTGGAACTCATTGGGTAGCCTATGTTAAACAAAACGATTATTGTGAATATTTTGATAGCTTTGGTAACTTAAAACCACCTATAGAGTTAATAAAGTATCTCAGATTCATGTCCATACACTATAATTATATACAGCATCAAACTTTCGGTACTATTAACTGTGGTCACCTTTGTTTAAAATTTTTAAGAAATTATTGGAAAAACATTTATAAATGAGAATAAAAATATAATTAGTCAGTATAGAAATGTCGTTCACTGTGTCGATAACTGGGAGGGGGGCTTCTTTGATAACAAATTACTCACCAACTTTAGAACTGCATGGCGAATATGAGTGTGGACTATTGTATTTTTCCACTTTTAATTCTATTCCTAATATAGATGAAAGAAATAATAAGTTTTATTATGGCGAAGATAAAATTATCAAAATACCTGAAGGATCATATGAATTTCAAGATATTTGTGATTATTTAGAAATTAATGTCAAGAATGCTGCATTAAAAATGACTTGCAACAATAATACACTGAAAACTAGCATTTTCTGTTCTGAAAATGTTCACTTCGACGAAAGTGATTCTATCGGTAAAATTTTGGGCTTTGGTACGGAAACAGTTAAAGCTAATATAAGTACCGAGTCATGGTATCCTGTTAGCATTTTATCAACACCCATCGTACGCATCGAATGTGATGTGGTTAGTGGATCATTCGTGAATGGAAGAAGAAGTCATATAATTCATGAATTTGTATTAAACGTTCCACCTGGTTATCGAATCATTGATATACCTAAAAATTTAACCTATTTTCCAGTAAACCAAAGTTCAATAAATGCTATTAATATAAGGTTATTAGACAGTGAAAATAAGCAAATCAATTTACGAGGTGAAGAAGTGCAGCTATATTTACATTTCAGAAAAAAAATGATAAATTTCAATAAAAACCCCTCTACCTCTTTTATTCAAGTCAGTTCTAAAAGATCAGTTCATAATAGAACACCACTTCAGTTAAAAAAGAAACTAACCAAAAGTAATAAAGAATTTCTTAAACTAGTAGGTTTGTTAAAATGAATATTTTAAATATAACTCAACCAGCATCTTACGACAACCGCATTGAAAGTTTCGAATATCATTCATACAAACCATACGTGACAAGTTTCAACAAGAATGACGAAATACGAATACCTATTAATCAGCAAGATTTGTATGTGCTGCCATCACTTAGCACATTGTATATAGAGGGCAAAGCTGATGTGTTTAAGAACACCGCTACTGCTGAAGAAAAAGCATCAAGTGTAGATTTTGTAAATAACCCTGCGTTATTTCTATTTCAAGACATTCGGTACGAGTTAAATGGAGTTGAAATAGATAAAATTAAGAATGCAGGCATTACAACTACTATTAAGTCTTACCTATCACTGAATGAACATGAATCCAAATGTGCAAAAAATTGGGGGTGGTCGACTACTGGCACTACCAATTACAATAGTGAAGTATTTTCTGTGTCAATACCATTGAATAAAGTATTGGGTTTTGCAGAAGATTATGAAAAAAATATCATTAACTGTAAACATGAGTTAGTGTTACTGAGAAACAATACTAATCTTAATGCCTTAAAATTGAAACCAGGAGAAACTGTGGAGGATATAATGTTAAGTAAAATTGTTTGGCGAGTTCCACATATTAAAGTATCAGATCGTGAAAAAATTAACTTATTAAAACAGTTAGAAAAAGATAGGGCAATTACACTAGCATTCCGTAATTGGGATTTGTATGAATATCCATTACTTCCTAAAACATGTAAACATACTTGGTCGATTAAAACATCATCGCAAATTGAGAAACCGCGGTATGTTGTTCTTGCTTTACAAACCAACCGTAAAAATAATGCTGAAAGATCAATGGCGGAGTTTGACCATTGCAATGTACGCGATGTAAGACTCTTTTTGAATTCATCGTATTACCCCTATGAAGGACTAAACGTCAGTTTCTCGGAAGACAAGTATTCATTAATATACGAGCAGTATGCAAAATTTCAACAGTCTTACTATGGCCATCGAGCTGAGCCGTTGATGAGTTTGAAAGAATTTAGAGACGTTGCTCCTTTATTTGTGATAGACTGTTCTCGTCAGCATGAAACACTAAAGGGATCAATAGATGTACGAGTTGAAATCGAAACAGATCAAGATATACCTGATCTGACCACTGCATATTGTCTGATACTAAACGATTGCATTTTCTAATACAAGCCTCTAACCAACATTGTTAAGAAAATATCATGAATATCAATACTATAATTGTAGACTTACAGGGATTTAAAGATTTTGAAAATAAGTTTATCGTTAAAGAGCTAGCAATAGCATATAAGGAGCACACGCAAACTTTTCTCATTAAGCCGCCCTATGCTTTTAAAACTCTGTCAAACGCAGAAAAGAAACAAGTACGATGGATGGAAAGGAATCGTGGGCTCACTTGGAGTGAAGGATACATTGATTATTATGAATTCAGAAAGATAGTGGTCCCGTATATAAGTAACAAAAAAATATTGGTTAAAGGGTTGGAAAAAACTAAGTGGATTCAAGAGTTATGTCAGAATTGTGATATAATAGAATTAGGTGACAAAGGGTGCCCGAATTTCAAAAAAATATATTACGATTATAGTGAAATTAAGAACGAAGAATCAAATTGTGTTCATCATAAAGAAATTTGTGCTTTAAAGAATGTTCTATGTCTAAAAATATGGTGCAATAATAACGCGACATATAATTGTTTTTAAAGATGCAATAATTAACGATAGTAGGTAAAACATATAAAGAGGTTACTGTTATTTTTATGTCACATTGGGCTCTCATAATTATATTGTGAAGGTCATGCTCAAATGCTACCTTCCTGCAATATTGTAGTTCAACATTATCATGAATGTAATAGTAGACGTGCAAGGATTTAAGAACGAGTCCAATCAGTTTATTCCAAAAGAAATAGCAATCCTATGGAAAAGAAAATTCATTGTATTATTAATAAAACCACCATACCCATTTTATGAATTATCAAAAAAAGAACGACTAGAAGTAGCCAGGATTGAGAAAACTAGAGGAATTTATTGGAATGATGGAGTTGTGCCGTATTCTAATTATAAAGACTGTCTAAACTACTATTTAAAACAAAAATGTTGTATTTTAACTAAAGGTTATGATAAAGTGTTGTGGATAAAAGAGATGTTCGATAATAATAGTAATAATAATAAGATGTTTAATTTAGAAGATATAGATTGTCCTAGTTTTGTAACACTCTATGAAAAATATAGTTCACCCGATATTGTAAGTTGTATTCATCATGATAAAATATGTGCTCTAAAAAATGTAGTTTGTTTGGATAAATGGTGCAGGGAAAATGATGTTTTAACTTTAATAAGTTTATGAATTTAATAAAAATATAATTATTAATATAAAAATAAATGAAAATCAAATTATATGAAAGCATTTTTATTTACCACCTACTCAAAATATAGACAATAATTCAATAATACACTTAATTGTAATAAGGATTTACGGATTTAAGGAGTTTTGAGGAAGCCCCACATTCGAATCCTGTATTAAAGCAATCGGTAAAAGGCTGTGGTTCTGTTCTAAGTAGACACTTCCGTTACGACGAGTGTGCCGGTCGGTCGACCGCTTAGCCTACTGTAACATACGCAAAGATAACGCAGGTGTGGTCAAACGTGGAAAATGAGTCTACATCTTGCTTTATTGGATCTTGAACATTTATTAATGAATAAATCAAAATATTGGGTGTTTAAAGATTTCGAAACCTTTAGAAACCAATGCTTTAGTTCGGATATTTTTCTATATTATTTTGATTTGCTGGAAAACATCAACGACGCAAACTTTAAACTGAAGCCCCATGTGTTTAACGATAATATGAAGCTGTTTTTCAAGATTTGTAGTTTGGTGACGGACAATCCATGGAATACGCAACTTTTGGAGCAGTGTACGTTTGAAAATAAATATGGTGATAATTTCGAGGAAGCTATTGCTAATTTGGAAGAAGACGATGATGAAATTGTTTGTATTTATATCTAATAAATGAAGATTAAAAAAAAATTTTTTGTTTAAAAATAATTTAATTATAATGTTGCATGTGAACAAGATTAAAAAGTAATGATAATTATGGGCAACATTCTACCTACCTAAATGACACCTTTGAAACGATTAAATGAATGCGCTAAGATTCAAATTAGCATTTGACAAGATAATAAAATTTTAATATTGTATTGAGGATGAGCATTTTTTCTAAATTACTGTGCGATCGATTATAAAAAAAACCACTGAAGGTGATTCGAAAAAACACCTTTGAATCGATTATTTGAAAGTGCTGAAGGTTGATGTATTATTTTATTTATTTGAATAGATTGAATAAAGGTAATAAAAGAGTACCTACTTATTTGAATAGATGAAATAAAAGTTATTCGTTGACGTATAGTATAAAAAAATGTATTTGAATAGATTGAATAGAGGTAATTGGGCGAGCTGGATCTCCTGTGATCCAGAGAGCACAATTACCTACTACTCAAATACCTAGCAGTGTATTTGTTTTCTCGCTGTCAATGGTAAAAAAAGTAGAGTACACAACTCGTGAATAAAAATTTCATGAAAATGAAATTTTTTATCAAAAGTTTTTTTACAAAGTTTGTATCCTTCGCTTCGCTCAGGATTCTACTTTTGAATCCCTCGCTAGAATCCTTTGCTACTCTCGGGATCCAACTTATTCCCTCAAACTAAATAATCCCCTTTTTAGGGTTCCGTAACCTAAATGGCAAAAAACGGAACCCTTATAGATTCGTCATGTCTGTCTGTCTGTCCGTCCGTATGTCACAGCCACTTTATTCCGAAAGTATCAGGATGACACAGTTGAAACTTGGTAGGTAGATGTATTCTGTTAACCGCTTAACGAATTTAATACAAAAATAAAAAAAATAAAAGATTAAGGGGGGCCTCCCTATACATGGAACTGAAACTGAAAAAAAAAATTCTTCAAACCAATACGTGTGGGGTGTCTATAGATAGGTCTTTAAAAATGGCATTGAGGTTTCTAAGACGATTTTTTTTTTCAAAGTCAACCGTTTGAAAGATAAACATTGCCAAAGTGGTAAAATGTGTGTCCCCCCCCCCCTCTAACTTTTGAAATAAGAAAGTGAAAAATCTGAAAATAATATATGCTGTAAATCTTAATAAACACTTTCAACGAAAATTGGTTTGAACGAAATATAATAATTAGTTTTTGAGATATAGCACATTTTCCAAAACCGCAAATATAACTTTGTCATTCATACCAACACTGTGAAAAACAAAGTTAGTTTTGCAGACGAAAAATAATAGTGGTATGAAATATCGTATGGTATAAGGTAACTACGGAACCCTAGAGCGCGTGGTCCGACACCCACTTTTAGGTACTATGGTTGTAGTAGGTTCCTGTACATTATTTGACTGACAGGTCAAAGATTACTTTTCTTTATAATCCATTCTTGTTTTTTAAGAATTACTGGCCATCAAGGCTGAAATTATGAGAGATAGGTCATGTGATCAATGTAAAAATCTATTGACAAATCACCTAAGTATTTACCTACTTTTTGCTTCAGTTGAAGTTTGTTTCTTCACAAGCACTGCATTGTTTATTTTACATTTGTTTAGCGTTTAACGTCAACAGCTAAATCAACGATAAAAACTCAAAACATAGACAATAAAAAATACCTTTTATTTATGTTGGCTTAGTCGTATATTCCCAATCGCCCCCGCGGAGATTGCCACCGGAGGCAAACGGGAATAAAAATTCCCGGTCGCCGTTACATTGCTTTGTTTCTTGTGAAGGATAAAATAATAAGCAAATAAAAAAATTACAAGAAAAAATAACAGTCGAATAAAATATAATACGACTAGTTATATAATGTTTTGTTGAGTTAAGGCAACATATTATATTATAAGCCGTATTTGCTTTATTTGACTGTTAAATTTTATCTGACCATTGAAAATTCAGCCCCTAATGCCATGAAAAAATACTAATCCAATATTAATTCGTATTTTGTTGAGCTTAGTACCTAATTTATTTTTACTTATTTCAGTAAAATAACCTATGAAGAATACAACATTCTGGCTGCCAAAATACTAACTCTATTCCCAACTGAATCAATTGGTACTTATTTTACAAAACCAGTACCAAAAGGTAAATCACTGACTGGTAGGCCATTGGCTGCCAGAGGGAAATTAGTTGACAAGGTCCGAAACCTCATTTATAAATACGGCGAGCGTAAAAGAAAAACCGATGTTTCTGATAATGAAGCAAGACCAAAGAAAACCCAAAGTACTGCGCCAATTGATGATGATACTCAAGGTATTATTTTGTTATCTATCTACTTTGAACTTTTTTACTGAACATTGGTGGCGATTGGGGCTTGGGTGAACTTTATTTAATTAAGCCACAGAGAAAAGATTTTGCTACTCCTTTTAGCCCTGTTTTCTTACATTTGAAAAATAAAAGGGACAGGAGATCATCAGCTGACTTTAATTGTGCCAAATTTTATTAAAGAGATGTCAAATAAAGTATTTTACCTTAAGTTTAGTCTAAACTAGGAATAAATCATTCAAAATAGAATGAATGAGTGAATTTGACATGACTAAAATCAGCTGATGATCTCCCATCCTTTTTCTTCACGGCAAAAGCTATAAATAACAGTTTTTTTTCAGCATTCACCAATTCTGATGTTTTATGGCTCAAAACTAACAATGAGCCATTTGATGAAGCAGTTATAAAATGGAAATCCACTTTTGAGTGGAGAAAAAACCACTCTAAATATCAAAACGTACACGAGTTCTATATTGATTGGCCAATATTGAATGACCCACGAAGCCACTCATTAGTAAGTAATATTATTTATAATATAGGGATCAAAATACTAAATAACATATAAAAACACAATCAGGAGTTTTGTTTCCCATAAGTTTTTGGCCTGTCACAGACGACACACTTTTTGCGCGCGTCCGTGCGCGACATGTTCCTTATTACTAAGGGAATAAGGTTGAATTAGTCCTCATATAAAAAACCACACAAAAGTTCAACCTTATTCCCTTAGTTATAAGGATCATGTCACACACAGACGCGCACAAAAAGTGTGTCGTCTGTGACAGGCCTTTACATTTAGTTATATTGTGGTCTATAATGTCTATATAATAATAAGAATATTGCTCAACAATGCTCATTTCTCTTTACGTTGCAGATAAATATTGATTTTGAATTGAAATATCCAGACAGTGGAGCAAAATTCTACTTGTATTTCAACGAGTTTTTCAATAAATTATTGAAACTGAGAAAAACAAAAAATGAAGCTCTGCAAAATATTGTGCAAGCTATACAAGATCTGGACGAAGACAGTAAGTTTGAATATAAATATATATATTTAATTTATTTATAAAAATGTGTAATTTTATCTAATGTTGACAATCTTTTGTTTTAGGGAAAATACCTGCCCAAATCCACATAATAACCCATTTGATTCCACCAAAAGGAAGACTGAATAAAAATGTGAAGTTTTCGTCACAGGAGGCACTAGACTCAATATTTGTTTTAGTTACGGTATGTTCATTTCGCTAGGTAGAGCTAGTAGGGTTTTGTAAAATAAAGCCATGATACTTTTATAACCTGTAATGTGTATTTTTATATAAGAGGCTCATTGACCTAAAATGATATTTTATTTTACTATTTTCAAAATGCTGGCGACATTGACACCAAAATAGATGAACAAAAACAGAAAGCTGCTGCAAATAAACTTCCAGTTCAACCATACATCGTCCTACAAGGAACTTTGCTAAGCTGTTCATCACCACTGTTGGTAATAGATAACATAAAATATACATTCAACCACATCTCACAAGCATTTGACACACTATTTAAAGCATACCATGTATTTGACGCTTCTTACCCATTTTGATGAATGTGATTTGCCTCAAATCACATTCATCTTATTATACAAAGGTGTGTGTACAAAATTCATACCAAACATGACAATGTTGTACCATACATTGTAGATGTATTGCAATTGTAAAAGATGTTGTTTTGTTGATAATCTGTCATCTTGACTGCCATATTTCTTGTGTAGTGTATTTTTGTTTTAAAAAGTTTTTACTAGCCTCAAATCACATTCATCCTATTATACAAAGGTGTGTATACAAAATTCATACCAAACATGACAATGTTGTACCATACATTGTAGATGTATTGCAATTGTAAAAGATGTTGTTTTGTTGATAATCTGTCATCTTGACTGCCATATTTCTTCTGTACTGTATTTTTGTTTTAAAATGTTTTTACAGTGTCAGTATTGCCAAATAAGTTCAGATAATATAAAAAAGTATATTTTCCATTTGGAAGTCGTACATCAGATCAGCAATTATTATGTTTGTCCTTTTTATGCCTGCAATAGAACTTACAATAATAAATGTAGTTTCAAGTACCATTTAAATTCTGTTCACTCGCATGATCACTTACACAATAGATCAGATGTTGTTAATAACAGCAATGAAAATATTGCAGCAAATATTGCACCAGAACCTACACCTATAAACAGTGCCGGTTGTGCTAGTAGAGCCAGTAGTCATCCTGAACAACAACCTAAACAACACTTGCCATTCACAGATGCTATTAGATCATACTTAGAAATTTTCCTTTGTCGTCTTTACGACGTTCTTAATTTGCCACGATCTTTAGTGCAAAGTATATTTGAATGGGTAGAAGATTTGTGTAAAAGTATTATTGTCAAAATAAATAAAACATTAACTAACAGTTCGCTTGAAACTATTGATATAATAACTAACTTGCAAGAAATGATATCTTCTGTAAATATTGCGTTTGAAGATCTTGACACAGAGTATAAACGTGTTAAACATTTTATAAGTAAAGAATTTTATGTGCCCCCAAAAGAAATTAAATTGGGAACGTCTACAGAAAGGCAACGAGGTAGTGATAATATGATATTAATGACTTTAAAAGACAGTAAACTCTATTTAACACCATTAAGACAGGTACTTAAGAACTTTCTAGAATTACCTGAATGAAAACGCTATTATTCGTAATTTATATTATAATCCAAGCTTCGTTATGGCAAGAAATTATGGCAACTAAGAGTGATGATGATATCATATCAGTACCACTCATTTTATATTATGATGACTTTGAAACCGGCAACCCACTAGGTAGCCACGCTGGACAATATAAACTTGGCGCAGTTTATGTGTCTATTGCCACTATTCCACCGAATAAGTCTAGCAGATTAGAAAATGTTTTTCTAGCTCAATTGTTTTATTCATATGATAGATCCCATTTTGGTAATGACTTAGTTTTTCATAACATAATTGAGGAACTAAAATTTCTCGAAGAAGTTGGAATCACAATTAACCTTCCAAATAAGAATGTAAAAATACAATTCATCTTGTTTGCATTGTCCGGTGATAACCTTGGGCTTCATGGTCTACGTGGATTTTTTGAAAGTTTTAATGCTTCAAATTTCTGCAGATTTTGTCTAACCAATAAAACGGAGTCGCAGACTCAAACTCAAGAAATTAATAATCTTCGGCAAATTGTAGATTATGAAAATGATGTGCGTAATAACGTAGGCATAAAAGCAACATGTGTTTGGAATATATTACCCAATTTCCATGTTTACAATAATTTTACATGCGACGTAATGCATGACCTAATGGAAGGTGTGCATAGGTATGGAATGGCACGTGTTGTAAAAGGTTTGATTGAAAAGGAATATTTTTCTTTAGATCATTTGAATTCCAGAATTAAATATTTCAAATATCATTCATGTGAGAAAAATACGCCACCCCCTGTAAATAACCAACATTTGTTGAACGAAGTCATTATAATGTCCGCAACAGAAATGTTATGTTTTGTCCGAAATTTTGTTTTCATAGTAGGTGACTTAATTGATGAAGGCGAACCTATTTGGGAATACTATCTTTTACTGCTAGAAATCACAGATATTCTTACATCACAAACCTTCACTGATGATTTGTTAGAATATCTAAAGAACCTCATTAGTGAGCATCATGACAAATATCAGAGTGTATTTCAATGCACATTAAAACCTAAACACCATTTCCTATTACACTATCCCACTATTATAAAAAAAAATTGGGCCCCCAATACTCGTAAGTGCATTTAAGTATGAAGCTAAGCACAAAGATTTAAAAAAAAGTATGTCAGTCAATCACAAGTATCACAACACGAAAAGATCTTCCGCTATCTGTATTTAAACGATGTCTTCTGAAGCAAAGCTTCCGTTTTGTCATGAAAAAGGGTTTAGTAGATAATGTTTCTCATGGTAAACCTGAAATGCTATGCGATTATATTGACAATGACAATCAAGATTTATGTAAATGGATTGAAATTAACGGTGTGACCTTTAATACAAATGATGTAATATTGTTTAATATCGTTGAAAATATTCCGGAATACTACATTATTTCTAAAATTATTTGTAGGACACAAACAAACGAAGTGTTATTCGATTGTTTTTACTTAAGAATTATAAAATATAATCCACATTTCCGAGCTTATAAAGTTGTTCGAACGTCACAGAATCAAATTATAAATTACAAAGACTTGCACATGAATATACCTTCAATCACTTATAGCGTTAATACAGATATGTATGTAAAATTAGATTTTTAGTAAACGTTATCTCAACGTCATGATTCTTATCTGATTCGATCATGTTTGTTATTAGTGTTATTACATATGGCACTACATATTTGAATGTAGTTAGTGTTGGTAACTAAGCCAACTTCAAAAAAAAATATTTTTATTGTCTATGTTTTGACTTTTTATCTTGTTGTTCAAGAGATCTTGAACAATAAACTTCTTTTATTCACCAATATTCCAGCAAACATTCTATCAAGAAGCAGTTCACATTGATCCAGCTAGGACCAATGTGAACTAACTGATGATAGGATATTTGCAGGAATATTCGCGAAATCGCGATAGGATATTTGCTGGAATATAAACGGCGGCCACCGCCGCCGTTTATATTGCTTTGTTTTTTGTGAACGATAAAATAATAAGCAAATTTATTTCAAACCTGCATTTATCTGATTGATGATAACATTGAAATAAAGTTTTCAACATAGACTTTATTTAAATAAAGTTTTCAGCATAGACTGTATTTTACCTTCATAGACTGTTATTTTATTGCTACCGGCGGTGACTTCCCAGTCACCGCCGGTAGCAATCCCCGCGGGGGCGACTGGGAATATACGGGCTTAGTTACCAACAGTAAGCTTAGTTTTTGTAACGAAAACATTCTGTATTTTTTGTTAAGGTTTTTTGACTTATTGTGTAAAATAATATACATAAGTATAACATATTAATTAAATACATTTCTTCATAAAACTATTTTTATTTCGATTAGTTGTAGGTACACTTTTATAAAAAGGAAATCACGTCTTTTGTTGGGATATTAATGTTATACGTGCGTGGCGTGACTCACACCATGAACAACTTCATGTACACGTTCATGGTAGGCCACTCCTTAAAAGGATGCCAATGACTTCAATATCATCCTTTTTAACATTAATATCCAAACAACAAACGCTCAAAACAAGATCCCTAGACTCTTATAATGAGGAACTAAAATAATTAAAGGGAGGAATTTTGTTCTTGAAACAAATTAAGTATCACTTCATCAAAGGTAACTTAAATTAGAACCTATAATTTCACTTTTTGGTATAAGTAAAACTAGTTTCTACATAACAAATTTAGTTATTGAAATGAGATGATTTTTGGTTTTGATTGATAATACTTTTTTTATTGTTAGTATTAAAATATCACGGTTGAAAAAAAGTATTAACTTAATATAAGTAAAATTTAGATCGAAACAAGGTTATTAATTTTCGATACAACATAATTTTATTTCATGTGAAGCACAGTAAATTTTTACTGAAGATACATATTTTCTTCATCCAAATCAACATTTTCTTGAAATAAAAGGATAACGTAAGCTTCAATCAATATAACTTATTTACTTAAAATAAAAATATTATAAGTTTTTGGTGGAAAATACATTGTCTTCAATCAAGATATATTTCTCTTCATACAAAACAATCGCAGGTTTCCCTTTAAGATATGTTTTTACTGTATGTAAGAAAATATTTGTTTCAATATATATGAGACAACCATAATCTTGGTTTAACGAAATTTGCTTTCATGAAAGGATTTTTGTCTTATTTCGACAAAACCGTTTTTTCTGTGTGGATAACTACTTGCGTTGGTGTTAGCTCAAACGAACCTATCACTTTTCTGAACGGCAGGAATATTCTATCGAAATTCGCATCTTCCTGAACCAGATGATATCTAGGACCCATTTGCTATTACTATAATCATTTCGGCTGGGTCGCGTTGTCACAACTACTGTCTTACCAACAATTGAAAGCCTTTCTCTCGCGAGCTCACGTCTTGTGTTCTTGCCATTGCAATCGTGCCTGTCGATTTTTTGTAAAGCCACGGTTATCAAGCTTTCCACAATCGATTTAGTTTCATAATAATCATCACAAGACTTAAATTGATACAAATGTTTAAAATTTCTTGACCCGTTTTTTACTCAAGCAAGATTTGTTTTAGTACTCGTGTAGTGGTTAGAGCAGTTTTAAGTTTATCGAAGGCTTCTTGTTGCTCTGATTTCCATTGCCAAGGAACATTATTTTTTGTTAAATTTGTTAAAGGTCGAGCAATTGCGGCAAAATCAAAAATAAATCTCCTTTACCAAGATGCAGTTTGAAGAAATGAGATGAGGTTCTTTAGGTTTTTAGGTTCTTGGAGATAACTTATTGCAGATACTTTGTCGGGGTCTGTTTTTATTCCTTCGGATACAATAAGATTACCCAAATATTTCACTTGGGAGCAACCAAATTTACATTTCTTTCTGTTGGCATATACCTATAGATTATATTTGTTTAATACTTCTCTTAAATCCTTTATATATTGTGAAAACGTCAAAGATCGTATTATTAAGTCATCAATATACGCCAGCACACACTCAGCTTTTAAGCCTTGTATGAATTTATCTGTCAGTCTTTGAAAAGTTGCCGGTGCGTTGCGTAATCCAAATGGCATGCGTTTGAAACGGAATGTTTCAAACGGTGAAATTAAGCATGTTTTGTTTTGGTCATCTGGGTGTACTAAAATCTGCCAGTTCCTTCATTGGGATGTAAATGAACATCTATACAATACAGTTTAGTATGATTTATTGGTAAATATGTAATTCGAGGATCTACACAACAGTTATCAATAGCTGGTTCACGTGGACGTGTTGGGAGTGGAGGTGTATCCAATTTCTGAAGATTCCAACGTGGTCGCTTATTTTCTGAGGGACCTATAAGTGGTGATGGTGTGTTGGTCATCGGTGATAGCATTTGAAGTTCGTTAGCCCACTTCATGAACTCCGAATATGACTCATTTATTGATTGAGTTGGTTCTTCAAATGACAAATCTATACCGAGGAGTGTGCTATTTTCAGATGCTTCTGGTATAGCTGAGAATGTTTCAGGTAGTATGCGTTCTCCCATCACTCTTTCAACGGTGGTAGTCAATAGGTTAGATGATTTAACCGTTCCATCTGCGAGTGTTAGGCCCTCCGCTGCCTTGAGCGGGATCCCGGCGCGGGTACACGGTGCGGGAGCCCGTCGCGGGGGTCCGCGCCGTGCTCCGTCGCGGACAAACAGCCCGTCGCGGGGACCCGCGCCGTGCTCCGTCGCGGACAAATAGCCCGTCGCGGGCTCGGACACGCAGCGCTGCTTTATGAATATACAAGAAACAGCCCCGCTCGCGTGACCCGTCGCGCGGGACCCGCGAGCGTGCTCGCCGCCCGCGCCACGTGCGGCGGGCAATCCGCCACACGCAGCGCTGCTCTATGAAAATACAGGAAACAGCACCCGGAGCGGACGCCCGCGCCGGGATCCCGCTCAAGGCAGCGGAGGGCCTTATGTCAGTAGTTTGTTGGTTAAATGTAACACCTTGACGTACAAGTGTGGTGTACAACTGCTTACTTGCAATGCAAGTGCGGGCCGCAGTGTCGATATGCGCGTAGCCTTTTTCGCCTTTGATAGAAATCTCTATAGTAGGTATTTTGATCGCTGTTTGTAGCGTAGACTTTACAGCGTAAAATGATAAAGGCTTTGGTGGGGTTTCTTTGTTTCTGCAGATAGTTTGTTTCTGCAGATAGTTTGTTTCTTTGTCTGCACTTGCTGCGATAGACTCCCGGTGCACCACAACCATAGCACTTTATTGTGTTCTCGGATGTTTTCGCCGGTGTTCTTTGCAGCGTCTGCTTTTTGCTTCCTGCATTCTTGATGGTTGTGGCCACGCTTACCGCAATATGTGCAGCGTTTACTTGGGAGGAACTTGAAAATCGATGAGACACGATATGCTATTAACAACATGTTCCCATTTGCATTTGATGTCGCGAGGCACCGGATCATCCCAATCACCTTTTAAGCGCCATAAATTTTGCAATAATATTTTGGGGATGATCGTGCATACTGACAAGAGACCCAAAAGATCGAACATTTGTAACTTCAGAATCTAGTTCCAATGTAGTAGAAAACTGAAGTGTATCGGAAGTAGAAGACCACTTTAAACCAAGTACATTAGAGTCTTTATAAAATTCTAGAGAATTTGAAAGTAGTTTAGTTGTTTTATTGACGAAATGAGTTTCACCATTCTCCTCATCCTTTGTTAAAGTTTTGTGAGTAGTAGTAGTAGTAGGAAGCTCGTCAATTTCCCGAAACCTTGGTAAAGATTCACGTGTTTCTTGGGAGAAATAGCAATTTATTTTAGATACTGAGGATGGGAGCGTGCTTATTGGACCAGTTCAAAGCCAACCACCCTACGATTTCCCAAAATACATCAGCCCCTATCAAAACATCTATTTCTGAAAGAGAAGAGAATGTAGTATCTGCTAATGATAAGTTGGAAGGTAAATCCAGCTTGGTAATATCTATTGGTGCACTTGGAAGACGTCCAGTAATTTTAGGAATTACACGAAATGACACATCAATATTAAAATTATTTAATGGAGATTTAACCTTTAGATTGCAACTCTAACTGCCGCACTCAGAGACGATTTAATGATTACTTACGGATTTTTAAGTAAAGATTAATAAAAATTCCCTCTCAGAGACAGTTAATGATATTATTGATATTTAATGTCAATTAACTTTGATGACCGCTGAACCCTTACTTAACTCTTAAATGGAGATTAAATTGACATTGACATTTCAAAAGTGTGGTTATGTCATGTTGTTCTGTGGGCTAGGTTATGTTTTATTACGAAGAGAATCAGTTGAAAAATTATATGTTGTGAAAAATGTCTGATGTAGAAGATTTTGTGGAGTTCATTAATTATGTGAGAAGCATCAGAGAAACAGGTCCGAGACGCTTTTTACGTGATTATAGTGATCCTTTCACGGAAATATTCCGTACGTGAATTTTATGCCAGGTATAGGTTTACACCAGGTGCAGTAAAAAATACAATTTTGCCAATGTTGGAACCTGACTTGAGGCATCAAAACAAGAGAGGCTTGCCGTTTGCTCCTGAAGTAATGGTTTTGTTAACATTGCACTACTTCGCTACCGGGAGTTTTCAGGTAAATTTTACCAAAATGTACGTATAGGTACCTAATCTAAGCAAATTTTACCCATTACATTAGTGCTCATATCAACTATTTGTTGTAAGATTAAAAAGCTCCTTTTTTACAGAAACTAGAAGGTGATGTCATGAATATATGTCAACAGTGTGTGTCTACCCTATTGGCTAGAAAAATGAAAAATTATGTCAAATTCCCTTCAACTGAATATGACATCAGTGTTGCCAGATGAGCAAAATGAAAATGCGGTAGCTGTGCTTTAAAAACGCGGATTTTCAACAAAAAGGTGGAATTTCTTGTTTTAACATTTACCTCGATTTTTCTCTCTCGATTCGTGTGCTTATCATTTTTTACACACAAAGGCAAGGGAATTTGCAAATTAAAGAGTAAAAACAAAAAAGACATTCATTTATTTATTAAATGTACTTATAACTAATTAGAAACCATCAAACCTTATGGTCTGATTTAAAAAATCAAGAAACGATGCTGAAATACTTTCTTATTACACCTCCAAATAACTATTGTTTATGTTTTTTAATAATATTTCTAGATTCATCCTTACAATATTTCTATTAATTAATTATCTCCCTTTTATTCCACAATTCGAGTTTTCAATTTACCACTAAACTGTCAACTAAACTCCGCCCAGAATAAAACATTGTTCCATTTCTTTTCTTTCTCTCTGTATTATTTCTGAACATCAAACCATATTATAAAATCAAATTAAACTTCCATTTTAATTTAAAATCTCCAATTTAACTGTGTCATGAAGCAAAGGCATGGTATAACAAAATACCTTAATTTAAGCAAATACCGCCACGATTAACGAAATGTACTAGAACCGCTACAAAATTCTCCAAGCCAACTAAACTTGCATTTATCCCCCAAATCTAACTAATGTCTAATATTTCCTAAAACAAAATTTAAATTTACAACTATGATTTGGCAAAAGATATGGGTGTACGCGCCTAGCTCTGCACGCACGGGTGGAGGGGCGCGGGGCGATTCTACGCCGACGTCGCGAACGCAGCCACAATCAATCAGAGCGCGGCGGGCGGCGACCCCCGCCGCCCGCCTCATTCCTTTTTTCAATCTTCGAACAGACACGCTCTCGCCACAACCGCCACTTTAATTTTTGTAACCAATTTATAATTTTGCAATATACTAGTGTATTCCAGAATAGATTGTTTAATTGTCTCCATCGTAGACAATTTGGCGACCGTAGGTACAGTAATCTGCAAGTTTCGTCAAAAAGTACGAGAAACCGGTCAACAAGTGATCGTGCGTGGGAAAAGCTTCCCGCCAAATTTACGCCTGGAGAACTGCTGTCTTCTGGGGCCTGCAGCGGACTACGAGGTTCTTCTTCTGCCGTCTCGAGGTCTAGCCCAAGGAAGTACACCATTTTTTCCTATCTTTATTCCATCAGAATTGTTTTTATGTGTGTAAAAGCTCCCCTGCACCTCAAGCGTTAGGTACCTATTCCTGATCAAGCTTTCATATGGGCAGGGCTATTTAATGCTATACTCACAATTTTTATTTCTTTCTACGTCTATAATTTTATTGCGATTACCAGCTACTGTGTCTCATTCTGTTTAAAGCCCAGAAAATTTCGTTATTTTAAAACGTTATAGTTACCCACCATTTTGTTATAAAATAATCGCCCGCAAACGTTTTTTTTCATAACTGCATTTTATCAGTACTTATTATCCTATAATTCATTTGCTAAAATGCACATCATTCCTTAGTGATTAAAACTACTTTCATACCTATTTAATTTAATAAACGATTAAAGTTATTTCGTTAACATCCCAATTATCAGTACCCAAAATTATTGCTCAAGTTTTAACATTCATTGTCGTTCTATAGTACTTGTGACCGGGCGCGCGGCGCGTTTAGCTTAAGCGCTTCCGCGAGCGGCTCGCTCGCTGTGCGGTGTGCGGGCTCAGCTTGCTGGCCGGTGCTGTGTGCTCGGCGAGGGCAACGTGTAGTGGCGTGGGCTGCACCTGTGGCTGGTTGTGGAGTCTTCGCATGCTTCATCATACCGGTTAGAATTTTATTTACTTCTTACTTCATTGTTTGCGCCTTTGAACTTTACTGTTGTGTGTGCCTAATTTATTTATTTCAAAAATGTCACAAACGGATGGATCTGCAACTGCTGCTGCCGCCTCAGGCGATGATTTATCCGACTTACCAAAACTTATTAGACAGCGCGGTATAATTAAGGGGCGTTTAACTAGATTTACCGAGTATTTAAGTGTATTGCAAAAGATGAAAACCTCTGAAATTTCTGGCGCTAAGTATAAAGAACTTGAGTTAAGAGTTAATAAACTGCAATTATTGTTAAATGAGTTTGAGGAGCTGCAAAATAAAATTGATTTAGTGCATACTGACCCCGCGGAACAAATTAAAGAAAGGGATGCAATCAAAAATCTTTTTTATTCACACTTGTCAATCGGGCAAGATATTTTAGAATCTTGTCAAGTAAATGTTGAGCCTGCTTTGAATGAGACTAACACCATTGACAATTCTATGGCAAGCTGTCAATCAAACTCATTTAATTCTATTAAACTTCCCACCATAAGACTACCCACTTTTGATGGCAACTATTTATTTTGGTTGGAGTATATGGATATGTTTGAAGCCATGATAAATAGTAATGACAACATACCTTCCATTAATAAATTCCATTACCTACGTTCGTCCTTGGAGGGAAGTGCTAGCACAGTAATAAAGTCTATAGAATTTACCTCAAAAAATTTTAGTGTCGCTTGGTCACTTTTGTGTGACAGATACAATAATCCTAACATTTTAATAAATAATCATCTTAAGGCGTTGTTTTCAGTTGAGAGTATAACTAGAGAGTCCCACAGGGCATTAAGGTTTATTATAGATCATTTTGCAAAGCATCTGCGCGCCTTAGAAACTTTAGGGCGACCTACTGACAAGTGGGATGCACTTATAATTTTTATTATAAGCTCAAAATTGGATATAAACACGAGTAAAAAGTGGGAAGAGCACAAGTGCACTTTTACCAACCTACCTTCAATTGAAGAATTTTATTCATTTTTGCGTGGTCGTGCTGACGTACTGGAAACTTCTTACAGTAACTACTCGGAACATAGACAGGGGCCACGTGATAATAAACCTAAATTTATCAACAATAATTATAAAAGTCTTACGGTTTCGGTCGATAAAAAATCGAACATATTGTGTTGTCAATTATGTAAACAAAGTCATCGTTTGTATGAATGTAATAAACTTAAAGACATGTCTGTCGATGATCGGATTAATATAATTTCTAAATTGCAATTGTGTAAAAATTGTTTTCGTAGCGGCCATGACGCGTATCATTGTAATTTAAAAACTGGCTGCCGCTTTTGTAGGAAAAAGCACAATACGCTTTTACATAGACAATTACCCAGTTCTGATTCTACATTTAATACTGAAATTTCTGTGCCATCCACATCTTCACAACAAAATACGCAAAATGGAGATGGCGTTTCTGGCCCACCCGTGACTTTATCAGTGGCTACCACTGGTCAGGTGTTATTGTGTACCGCATTAGTGAACATAGTGTGCAATAATAAGACGTACACTGCCCGTGTACTTTTGGATACTGCCAGTCAATCATCTTTCATAACCGAAAAATTAAAGAGGAAACTGGGGTTAGTTGGGAAATCAATTAATTCTATTAATGTGAGTGGTATAAATAATTTTTCTTGCAATATAACTGAAAGGTGTAATATTAATATAAGGTCACGCGTTGGTTCTTATGAAGTGGATGTCAATTGTTTGGTAATTCCGGTCATCACAGGTACTTTACCGAATTCATTAATTAATATTAGCGAATTGCATTTACCAAAAAACATTGCACTTGCTGACCCTACTTTCCATTGTCCCTCCGAAATAGATATTCTTCTTGGAGCAAATGTTTATTGGGAAATTATAAGGTCTAAATTTATAAGGCTGGGTACACACAAGCCTGTTTTACAGGATTCTAATTTGGGCTGGTTAGTTGCCGGACCCGTTTCAAAGCCGAAATTAGACTCAAATGTTAATTGTCATTTTAGTCAGGAAATTCTTGATTCCTTGGAAAAATTTTGGTCAATTGATGAACTACCCCTTAATAAAAAATCATATTCTCCAGAGGAACAATTTTGTGAACAGCATTTTATAGATACTGTTAAACGTTGCCCTAATGGTCGTTTTTCGGTTAAAATTCCCTTCAAGGAAGTGCCGGAAGAGTCAATTGGGGAAAATTGGTATACATCGAAAAAATGTTTTGAAAATTTAGAAAAGAGATTTAATAGACTTCCAAAATTAAAAGAACAGTATAAACAATTTTTAAAGGAATACGCTGATTTGGGGCACCTAGTTAAAGTCGAACGGCCAAGTTTTGGACATTACATGCCTCATCACGCGGTAATTAAAGAAAAAAGTGAAACCACTAAACTTAGAGTAGTTTTTAATGCATCTTGTAAAACCGCCACCGGGAAGTCATTAAATGATATCCAGGCTATTGGACCGGTTGTGCAAAGTGATTTATTGTCTCTTTTGCTTCGTTTTCGACAATATAAATTTATTCTCATTGCGGACATCGAAAAGATGTATCGCCAAATAGAAATAGATCCATCGCAGCGCCACCTTCAGTTAATTTTATGGCGTGATGGAAAGGACCAACCCTTTGATATTCTTCAATTAAAAACGCTTACATATGGTACTGCGTCCGCTCCTTTTTTAAGCACGCGATGTCTGCTGCAATAAGCACGTGAATGCCCTGACAGTACCATATCAGACGTCATTCAAAATTCCTTTTACATTGATGACCTCAATACAGGGGCAGATAGTATAGACGAAATTAAACATATTGCTAATGGTGTAATTCAATTATTGAACTCCGCTTGTCTACCTTTGCGAAAAATTCGCACTAACTGTCCTCAATTATTTGACGGCAATACTGATACCTCATCATCTCTTGATTTAAGTAAAGAATCCAGCGTGTTGGGTCTTAATTATTCGCCAAGTGCTGATACATTACAGTTTTCTAAAGATTTAGAGCCAGATTTTGCACACACAAAGAGATCGATTATTTCAGTTACGTGCAAAATATTTGATCCTCTTGGATTATTAAGCCCATGTGTTATAGTGGCAAAAATTCTACTCCAAAAATTATGGAGTGCTAAATTAGACTGGGATGAACCTGTTCCAGATAACTTCATTAAAGACTGGGTTAGGATTATTAAGGAATTTTCATTTCTGTCTCAGATACAAGTTCCAAGACGTGTTTTGTGCGATTCTCCATGCATTATTGACTTACATTGTTTTGTCGATGCCTCTCAACAAGCTTATGCTGCCTGTGTGTACTTAAGATCTGAAAATAGTGATAGAGTAGTAACTGTCCACTTGTTGTGCGCTAAGGCTCGCATAGCACCTATTAAACCTACTACAGTACCGCGATTAGAATTATGTGGTATGCTCTTAGGGGCACGCTTATGTGATAAGGTATGTCAATCATTGCGATGCAATATTCGTGATAAATACATTTGGACAGATTCCACTGTAGTTTTAGGATGGCTCAAGACGCAAACCAAAGATTTAAAAGCATTTGTTTGTAATCGTGTAAATGAAATAAAGGAATTAACAATAGGTTTCAACTTTAGGCATGTGCCAACTGATGAAAATCCGGCTGATGTGGCTTCTAGAGGGGTCGACCCTAAATACTTACATTCCTTTTCCTTGTGGTGGGAAGGACCGTCGTACCTCAAGTCACAATCTTCTGAATGGCCTAAACAAACAGTACCTATACCTATTAGTGACAATTTGCCTGAAATTAAAACGTCCAAGGATGCAGTAAAATGTAATATCGAAATAACAAATAACAATATAATTCAATTTGAAAAATATTCAAATTTAAATAAGCTTAAAAGAATCTATGCATATGTATTACGTTTTATCAATAACTCGCGAAATCATGATTCTAAATTTACGGGACCCTTGGATGTTGTCGAACTGGATAATTCGTTAAATATTTTAATAAAGCAGTCACAATTTGAATCTTATCCTACTGAAATTCGTAACATAGTAGAAAGCAAAGCACTACACCGTAATTCCAAATTACTTTCACTTAATCCGTTCATTGACAATGTTGGAATTATGAGAGTTGGAGGTCGACTCCAAAACTCTGAATATGAATATGATAAAAAACATCCTGCTATTCTAGACGCCAAGCATCACCTTACTAAATTAATAATGAGATATGAACACTTACGTTTGTTCCATGCTGGTCCTCAGTTACTTCTGTCTTCTATCCGCGAACGATTCTGGCCTATAGGCGGTAGGCTTCTAGCTCGCGGCACGGCCAAGCAATGCATAATTTGTACGCGATTCCGAGGGGAAACTCTGCAGCCTATAATGGGAAATTTGCCTGCCGAAAGAAGTAATCCAACCTTCCCTTTTTACTCGTGCGGCACCGACATGGCGGGACCATTTTTGATCTCTAGCAGGAAGGGCAAGGGTAATCGTATTTCTAAATGCTACTTGTGTTTATTTGTGTGCTTCACTTCAAGGGCGGTACATCTGGAAGTTGTAAGCGACCTGACTACAGAGGCTTTCATCTTAGCACTGCGCCGATTCATATCTAGAAGGGGTAAGCCAGCTACAATTTTTTGTGACAATGGGACTAATTTCAAAGGTGCAAACAATGAATTGAGAAGGTTAGTTAGGGCCAGTCGTCAGTCTATTGCCGAGTTTGCAACTGAAGAAGGCGTGCGTTTTCTCCACAGCCCAGCTTATTCGCCAAACTTTGGGGGTATCTGGGAGGCCGGGGTAAAATCGGCCAAACATCACCTACGTCGTATAGCTGGTAACGCATCCCTAACGTTTGAGGAGCTCACAACGCTATTTGCACAGATAGAAGCAATTCTAAACTCCCGTCCACTCACTCCTCTCTCGTCAAACCCTACTGACCCTTCTCCTTTAACGCCGGGCCACTTCCTAATCGGGCGCCCTCTTATCTCATTGCCGTCGCCACCTGTGACTGCTAAATGGCCCAACAGATACGAACGCATCGAGCAGCTCAGACAACATTTTTGGGAAAGATGGCGGCGGGAATTCATCGCAGAACTTCAGCAACGCACGAAGTGGCGAACACGGCAACGAGAACTTCAAGTTGGGGACCTCGTGATCCTGAAGGAAGACCAACTTCCTCCACTTCAATGGCGGCTTGCTCGCATCAGTCGTCTATACCCAGGACCAGATGGAGTTAGCCGAGTCGCCGATGTTCTTACAAATAGAGGAACGATAAGAAGAGCAATCAACAAGATGTGTATTATCCCCACTACAGACGTTGTCGAAGGGACGAATGATCACCATACCCAATAAAGACAGCATTCACTGAATTCTGTAGGTGGGGTCAAACTTAGCTTCAGCTTCAGCTACATTTCTAAAATTGCAGGTTGCCGATGGGATGAACAGCATCGTGCTGACCGTTAATGGCAACTTAAAGAATTTCTGCAATTCTTCTTTGAAAGATAGTCTTTCAACGCCCGGAGGATGTACGCGCCTAGCTCTGCACGCACGGGTGGAGGGGCGCGGGGCGATTCTACGCCGACGTCGCGAACGCAGCCACAATCAATCAGAGCGCGGCGGGCGGCGACCCCCGCCGCCCGCCTCATTCCTTTTTTCAATCTTCGAACAGACACGCTCTCGCCACAACCGCCACTTTAATTTTTGTAACCAATTTATAATTTTGCAATATACTAGTGTATTCCAGAATAGATTGTTTAATTGTCTCCATCGTAGACAATGGGACTTGCCTTGCGACCCTCAGTTACCATCTGGCGATCGCTTTCTCATCGATTGATCCACTGGAATGACCTACTTTATTTAATTTCGTTCTTTAGCTAAAACACATCACGTGGTGTGACACTACTGACAACTTACAGAAATAATTAACACCGAATTCAATCCTTTTTTAAGTAATCTTCTAAAATAAACTATTATAATGATATTCGAGAGGCTCTAATAAAATTTGATAAATAAACAATAATAAATATAAATAAATTTTAAGCCTATTAGCGTCATTACCTACACAGAGACTAATATTTGAATTTTAGCGCCGTGAAAGATTAAAAGAACTTCCGACAACATCGCTGACTCAAAATCTGAACTACTCTTTATTAAAAATAACTTGATCGATAATTAAATAATATTATGCTCAATATGCAACAAAATTCGAAAAATATTTGAGATAAAATAGCATGTTCAGTTTTGAACCGTTACAGCTCGACCCCAAAATCCTGCACAGGTGACAAGACTACGTATTGGATCCGGAGTAGGATTTTCCTTCTCAATTATTTATTCCGTCTCTACTCTTATTCCTCAATTTTTACTCATACATCCCTTTTTTGTATAAAAACAACCCTTCCCCTTAATAACCCTAACCATTATTATTTCTCCAAGATCAAAGAATTGTTGGGTGAACCCTAATGTAAATGAGATTTAGATTGTAGAGTGTATTTAAACCAAGACAATATTGAAAAGTTATCAAGCGAGTTTTAAGTTTTATGTGACTTTTGCCAATTCCGTCTTATGCATATTCAACACCAGAGTCGTACAAAATCACGGTAAGGTGTGGGTTGTGAATCCACAGCTCCTAGTAAGCCTACATGGACAAATAAGTCTTTTTCTAACCTTATGAAAAAGTTTGCGTATGACGCTACATATTTGTGCATTGTACCCTTCCACAATCAAGTATTACTCCTTTCTTGCCAACAGGGCCTACTCCGTCGGTTCGAAGTGAGCATATACAATGACCCTATATTTCCAAAAGCTTACTTAAGACTCTAGAACAACCCTAATATCGCCTTAGCTTCTCGTGTAGTATGAATTTCGGACAGTTGTTCACACCAGGACAATCACAAACATCAACAGTGTTCGTTTTTCTCATTTTTTTTCTCTATCCTAACACCAAAAGTCCTACTGTACAAAATTCAAGTTGTCAACTCTAGAACGCCAGTCCGGCCGCAAGCACAAACGAAGCGCTAAAGCAGTGTGATGGTCTTATCTCTTGAATCAATAATAAAGCTTGCATTCAGGTTTCACATATGTTATAATCCAAAGCCCTCCATATAGAATCTAAATTTAGCAACTACTCTTAATTCACACTAACTCTCATTCTAATCAACCTTTAAAATTAACATTCCAATCATACACATAACCTATATTAGATTCTCATTCTATTCATCTGTTCTCATTACGCTGCATTCACTGTCTTCATTCACTAGCCTACATTCACGCCACCTAAGATTATATCATAACTACACCCTGAATGCAAATATAAATAACTAAATTGTATAGAGATTAATTATACCGTGTTAGACTCAATACGCTGACTGTCACCCGATGAAATTATATGTAGAATTTGCAATAATGTATTATCTCAAACACGTTACGAAAGAGAAAAGAAAGAAAAAAAATCTTAATCTTATACTACGCACTTAATACACTACGCTTTACACTCCTCCCACATTAACAAAGTGTTCTTTTTTTTTTCTTCTTTCACGATCAACTCTATCAAAACGCATTTCAAACTTACGTTAACGTAAAACTTTAAACAACCCTTTTATATATGAACTTATTTCATGTAACTGACTCATTATCAATTTTAATTAATGGTGTATTTAACTGTATATGCCTTTTCCTCTTCATAAACCTGCCTAAACACAGTCGGACCTCCTGCCAACTACCTAGATCTATATCATCTAACCGATTGCCTGGACCTATATTTAGTCAAAAAAAAATTTCCCCCCCGGAAAAGAAATTGTGTGTTGGTGGCTTTTCTTTTTTAAACTATACCTAAAGTCTTAAACTATTCTTCTCTTAAACTATACCAAAAGTCTTCCAAACTACTTTCTATACCACTACCTAAAACTAGTAAAGCTCCGAAACACATGTTAAATCACTACCTGTATCTAGTTAAGCTACAAGACTTCCAACAAACCGCACACGACATCCAACATAGTCTCAACTCAAAAAAACTTATCTTTGAGATAGTGTTTCAAGGATTTAGAAAATCTTAGTTACTGACTGTGAAATATTTATAGCCTGATCGTATATTGTTAAAAGCTACATTTTTCTTTTTTTTTATAATTTAAAAATAAAGTCTTAAGATTAATATACACGCTGAAATTTTAATCATTTGGTTCCCGCCGTGGGGTGGTTCCACTCATGATAACAAGCAACTTTTACTATGGGACCAACACTCCTGCTCGCAAAAAAAAATCAGCTGTTCCATACATTAAGGTCGAGTAGGTACTGCATGGAACAGCTGATTTGTTTTTGCGAGCAGGAGTGTTGGCCTCATAGTAAAAGTTGCTTGTAATCATGAGTGGAACCACACCACGGCGGGAACCAAATGATTAAAATTTCACGCTGTATAAGGATATTCAAGCTACTTTCTAGAACCACCTAGACTTCTAGAGCGCAAAGAGTATTGACTAAAAAGTACTAAATTTAAAATAAACAAGCAAAACAGTAATCATCATCATCATATCTGCCGCACGACATCCACTGCTGTGTATAGGCCAAAACCAGTAAAACAGTAATAACTCAAAATAACAATTGATTTTATATTACATTGACGGGCAAAACGGGACCAAGTCACAGTTAATACGCTCACATTTATAAATAACTAGAGGCCGCCCGCGAATTCGTCTGCGTGGACAGTTTTTTTTGCTATCCCTCGGGATCTGTACGTTTTTTTCTGGATGAAAGCTACCCTATGTCCTTTTCTGTACCCCTAACAACGCCTATGCAAAATTTTATGATGATCGGTTCAGTAGTTAAGACGTGAAGGCTTAACAAACAAACAAACAAATAAACAAACAAACGGACTTTCGCATTTATAATATTAGTAAGGATTTTCTAATTTGATGTGTTAATTCGAGATGTAACACTAACTTATGTTTTAATAGCCTCGGTACCAAACAACATAATCTCAAAATGCAATCCAAACGACTTAAGGCTACGACAATTTTACTAGATTGTACAGAAAAACTGCTGATTCCGAATATATAAATAACTCAAAATTCAATTCCTTCTAGTCAACACCATGCCGAATATCATGTGCGAAATATTTAAACTAACAATACCGACCTAAATACCCGCATATCAATTCTACTTGTAGTCTCCTCACCAAAAATTGCACTTACATAAATGTTAGTATCAACCAAACATTACCCCATTCTTAAACTTAACATCTCCACTACCTGACTAGGAATGAACTGAACTTAAACCTCTGGCTAACTATATCCTAACCCTACCTTTACTTCTCAAATGATTTATAACACTCGAGTGCGCGACATACTCGAATCCGAACTATAGCTGGTTTACCCTAATAAAACTTAATTTCTACAACAGTTATTCAAACTCCTCTTTTTTTTTGTTAGATCTTTGGACTACCTTTACTTCATCCAATCAAATGATTCATAACGAGTACTCGAGTGCGCGACGAATTCAAGTCCGAACTCTACCCGGTTTACCCTAATGAACTTAATGTCTACGATGGCTCTTGCAACTCTTCTTGTTTTTCTGGTTGTAAGGTCAGATCTTCAAATAAATTAAAATATAATAACCGTGCTAAATTGGTTTTATAAAATCCACCGCTTTGAATTCCACAAAACCACGCTCACTAATATTCAACTTATGTAAATGTTGAAACTAATAATTTCGAATTAAGTATCTAATTCTCAGAAAACCGTCAATCACATTCTTTGCTACCATTACTATTCTACATGATTTAAATATTTTAAACTCTCCTTTTATCATTAAATCCCAACACATTATACCTCCCTAACCAAACTTCCTCATCATTGCCTCCACAACTAAAATGTCTTAGTAACTAGTTCTACAACGACCCCCAGTTAGATAATTTTCGAAAGTCACGACGATTAGTTTCAAAATCAATTCACCTCGGATAAATATTTCCAAATGATAATCTATAAATGACTAACTTAAATCTTAAACGATCACGATCCCTTCAATAGTACAGTCTCAAAAGTAGGTTACTAAATAATCACCAAGTTAGAATAAATCTAACCACCACATACTAAGTTTTCATTTTAAAAGTTTATTAAAATATTTCACGACCCCATCATTTTATGCTGCTAATATCCCTCTAACCTCACTATTACTATTCAGAAGTTAGCGATAACACCCAAACTCTAAAACTATTTTTTACATTATACGCTAATATTTTTTTTTGTGTAACTTTGTAAGTTGAATCTAGAATTATCTTACAATACTCACTAACCCTAAATTTCTCCACAACTTCAGTATTACTAAACGTTACTGCCGTTCCTATTATCTAACGCATCAATCGTATAATATTAAGTTAACCACAAACGTGATAAAGGCAACGACAGATTTCATCTCTCAAACTGCCAATGACAAAAAGTCAATCCTTCTTAATTGCTTAGAGTTAATCGTTTATCGTATACCTATAAAGTAATTATGGACAGAACATTCTGCATATCCACTTCTATAGTTAATTTTCCATTGGCATATGCCACCATTACCCTTATGTCCCTTTTATCGTACAGTTATTAATAAAGTAACAGTCATTGACCCCTAATCTCTTATCAAGCTTGCCATTATAGTCGCGTAGCCAGAGAAAAGTTACCTTCGATAATACTAAAAGTTTTCGTTTTTGCTGAGTGTATAGATTATGTGCATTGTGAGCTATTGTTGAAAAGTTAGAAGTTTTATGCCTGTGCTTTAGGTATAGTTTAGGTATTTCGTAATATTTTGTTTAACGTAATATATAAAGAATTAAAGTTTGAAATGTTGATTGTTTCATAATAAGAACTATGTTATCTTCATGTTGTAAAATATTTAGAAAGTTATTATGTGTGGAAGTGCGTAAATCAGAAAATCACTCTTTTGTGTTCGAATAAAATTTTAAAATTTCCGAAATCCTATTTTAAGACTTTCAGTGGTTAGATATACCAGTTCAACAAAGTTTAGAAAGTTAAGTATTGTGCTTCTTTGATATTTTCATTTTTCCTTTATAACATACAGAATAATGAATTAAAAATTGATAAGATCGCTCTTACAATACCTTTTCAATGCACTTATATACTACACAAAAAATTAGAAACATACATAATGTGGGTTTTGTTTAAATTACGGATAAATTATTGCGCTAAAATACGAATTATACGGGACGCGCGAGCGGGTGCATGCTGGTGCCGCTGACTGCCACGCGGCGCGCGGGCGGGCGCGGGGCCACAAACAATAAGCTACTCTCGTCGCATGGCAATAAAGTACAATTTAAAATTTCACAGCGCTGCGTGCCTGATATTACAAGCACCTACAAAGCGCCACTCTTTTTGTCGCGTAATCGATGAAATTACACAGAATACTTATAAAATAAAATAAAGCTACCTACCTACTAAATAAGCTGATCATAATTGTTTTTCTAAGGTAGTTTGGCGAATCAACTTTTAAGGCACTCCTTTCAGAGCATTTTGAAACAGAAAATAAAAACAAAAATAAATTTAATTGAATTTACAAGAATTTATATCATTTATCTAATTTTTAGATTTTAAAGGTGGCCACGAATGGCCACGATGTTTGAGTTTGCTAAACGTCAAACTCAAACTTTTTGAGATTTTTGAGAATAACAAAAGATCGTCTTAAAAATTTCCCCTCTGTTACCTATTTTGTGTTTTTTTGTGAATGAAAATGATACTTCTAAGAAAATCAGATACCGTAAACTGCTGCAACTTTGCACGAAATTTAAGGTTTATTTAATATCTCTTCAAGTATTTATTATCTGTGTCCATTTTTACATTAGCGCGCGAATTGGAGATGTATGTCATATATCTTAAGGTTCATAACGCCGAAACGGCTGTTAGATTGATCTCCAGAAACCGTCAAAGTCGTAGGCAAAGTTGTGATAAAATATCCCAACTTTGCCTAGAAGATTATAAGCAAAAATACGAGCCGCATTTAAAAACTGGTCTTAATTATAGAGCCATACAAATGTGCATGGATTACCACATATAAGCATCAATATTTTTTCTGGCAAGCAGGCGAAGTTGGGCACAAGCAGGCAAACTTTGAGCAGTTCTCGAGCAGCTGAAATTCTCGATTTTTCCAAGGAAAAACTAAAAGTTTGCGACCGTTGACAGCTGACAGACAAAAAAGTAACGGTGTTGCCACTTTGAATAATAATGAAATGGGTTGCCAATAAAACAAAGGTATTTCTCTCATTATCAAAAGTAAAAAATAGATGGCGGTTATGAAGTAATGTTAGTTTTACGAGATTAGGCAAAATTGAAGCTTAGGGGCAATCTTGCAGCAGTTTACGGTACTTACATTTAGTATTTAATACAACAAGAAAGTATCCTATCAAAATAATGTATCTATGTTTATAGTAATAGTTTCTAAGATTTACATGATTTTAACTCCACTGCGTTACTTTGACATAAATGTATGTTAAACTTTAAAATAATTTGATATTAAACAGCCACTTGAAACTTACGTCTATCCCAAGTACCTAGCATTTTACTCCATTTAAGAGTACACATTTAGTTCCCAGGTGTACTTGAAGCATTACTACAGTTCACTCGTGATGTATAAGCTGCATTATTCCAATTATTACACCTATACCTGTCTAAGGGACTTATAGGAGTGTACAGTTATACTTTTATACGATTGTTGGTGTTATAATACTCTAACAACTATCATTTAGTTAGCCGTCTGACTAAGAGCATTATAAGAGGGTAGAAATCGGCAACCGCTGTTTAACGGCCTAGAGCTAGCATTTTAAAAGAACACACGTGGTCATTTATAAAGTTAAAGGCTGTTATGTTTACTTATTTTAGACTGTTATACAGCTCATGATCATTAAAATAACCTTTTTTTACTATCTGTACAGAAGTGTTTAAATGGTTCGCATGTGGACTGTAGGCTGTTAAAAGGACTATATGTGTTGTCCATTAACATCAATAGCAGTTTATTTGTCCACAAATACTACTCTTATTTGCTGTAAGCTGAACATGAATGTGAATGTGAATATTCTATTACACTTTTTTTTGACACCAAATTGTGTGTCTCACACGAAAACAAAAAGTGTTTTTTTGTTAGTTTGTTACAAAATTTGTACTTTAGGTATTCATACTTGACTTAGTACCTGGGCTAGGCCAATTAACGGACAAATTTATTATTGCGGATCTCTAAAATTTCAGTAATATTGAAAGATTAAACGATGATACACAATTGACCTGAGTTACATCTTAAAACTGTACATAAGTTCACATCAGAATAAATTTATAGACATTGGCTCTGTAGTGGTACAAATGTGGGACTTCATATAGATAACAGCATTCTAACAGAACACATGTGAACCTATATACGCTCACCCGCATTAAATTGGAGTTATAACAGTTCACATAGCCGTATTTCATTTCCACCATTTTGTTCTACATAACCTAAAATATTTACCAAAAATCTCCAAAATTATCATGCAGATTATCGCAAAATAAGCAGATAGAGCGATTGAGTTTTGGTTTCATGAAAAACTGAAAATTGGAGATTTCCTCTCAGCCAGTTTTATGTATTTTAAAATGAATATCGCGTTTTTACAGAGGCGCGTGAATATTTTAGCTGTAAATATGTACACATTTCACGATAAAGTTGCATTCCCATGGCATTAACACATATTAAGTATTCAAAACAGGTACTTCCGTGTTATATTAATTTTTATCCAAATAAGAGTTGTTCCGCCATTAATTATTACGACACAATAAAACCATATTAAATTTGTGGAATAAATAGAAATAATTTAGGACACACGTGAATTTTAGGTAGCACTGGAGTACTTTTGTCGGATTTTATAACTGTGAAGGCTGTGTATAGCCACTTGTTACTCTTTATTACACTCATGTATGTTGTATTAGTTCACACTGCGTCCCATATAGTGCCGTAAGTCAGCCTTAAGTCCGATGTTACTACTTAAACTGCTATTATAATGCTATTATACTGCTAATGTAGAGGCATAGTGAACTTAAGGCTGTCTAATTTGTGCCCAAACTGGTTCTATAGCATTATAGCAAGCTATACAGCTTTTATACAGCTGACTTACACAGCTTGTTGAGTACATGTGAACGACTAGACATCTTATATAGAACCCCGAATGCTACTTGGGATGTCAGGCAGTACCTTTCTTTTCTTTATACATATTACGTTCACTGTATTGTTTACAAGTATAATTGAATTGTATAAATTATTTATACATAAAAACCTTCGATCAAGTATATCCTAGATAACGCTTACGAACTAAAACAGTATGCAAACATGGCACCTCAATAGCGTCCCACTTACAAACTTGGCGCTTATTTTGTACATGATCACCTCTTATTTTGTACAAACTCACATTTTATATCACTTATTTTGCACAAAATAAGCTTATTTTTTACAAAAATACATCTTTTATCACTTACTTTGTGCAAAATAAGCACCCAGTTTGTAGTGGGACGCTATTTGAGGTGCCATTTTTGAGACTCTGACCGGACATCTAGGGTATTTAATTCTTGATCAAAGATAAAAGTAATCAAAAATTAGGGGACACCAGAGTAACACTAGAGAATATAGTAACTCCAGAGAAAAGAAAATAATTAGATAATACTAGCTTCCGCCCGCGACTTCGTCCGCGTGGACATTCGAAAAAATCCTAAGGGTACCTTTAACCAGGATACGAAGTATTCTATGTTCTAACGTCTTGCCTCGCGAGGCAGTACGCTTGGTGTGGACGTACCTCGCTTGCAGGCAGGGCGTTTGCCACTTGCGCGTGAGGATGCGGCCCGACATCGCACTCGGTCGCTATAGTACGCGCTTACCAGCCAGAGGCCTGCTGCGCGCAAGGCACGTTCACACCAAGCGGGCTACCTAGCAAGGTAGGATATTAAACTTTTTATCCAGGTTAAAGGTTCCCTAAGGATTTTCTCGAATGTCCACGCGAACGAAGTCGCGGGCGGAAGCTAGTAGTATAAAATAATATAATACGTAGAAAGCGGGCTTAGATTTTTTTCAAGTGCATTCAACTGCATTCAAGTACATTTTTTTTCTGAGAAATTACAAAAGACGGACCCCAAAACTCGACACTTTATTGTTTACTTTTAAGCCATTGACCATTTTACCGTGCCAGATGTGGGAACACCAGGTCCAGGTAGTCGTCGTTCTAACAGTATAGTTCCCAAAAGATATTGTTACAACGAATTCATCGTAAACTCTTCTTAAAAACTTAAAAGTCGTATATCTTTTGATTGAGTAAACCGATTGCGATGAGATAAAGACTAAATTACTTTGCAAAATACATAGTATATTTCTATGTAAACATCATTACGATTGAGTTAGCACTTTTTAAGTTATTAGCGCACAAACATACAGATAAACAGACAAACAGATAAAAAGGAGACAACCCTAACGGCGTCAGAAGAGATGAGCGCTAAGCGATAGAAAGAGAGAAAACTTCTAGGTGAATATAACTGTAGGAGCTGTAGCGGTGTGCGATCTGAATTGCGCCTTATTGAGTCGTAGCAAGAGTCGCTATTTAATTAAATGATGTTGCAGAATGCGGCATCTGTACTTGTACTATTATGTATTCTGTGACCGAGTGCACGTTTTTTAGGTGAGTGTTAAACTTTTAGTTTTTCCTTGGAAAAAGTTAGTATTTACGGGGTTAGTATTTACCCTCTTAGTATTTACGGGGTAAGCTATTTGCTGTTTCTCCTATTTATAAGGGTTTTTCTTGTTAATGTCAATCATTAACGGGTAGAACCACGGTAGGCAATGTTGTAAAAGGCTTCTCGGGCATTAGTGACTCAAGTTTGCCTAGCCCTAGGGTTGTCACTACTTACTCAACGACAGTAAAGCGGTTTGGAGGGCAGTCTATGTTTACTTTGTTTAGTTATTAAATAAAAAGATATACAGCTATAAACATAGAAAACAATCTTACAAAAGTAATTATAAATGTTTAAAGGTTTAATAGTTATAAAAAAATAAATTCAAAAGAAAATAATAAATTCAAAATAAAGAAATTAAAACAAATCAAATGAAATTAGTTTAGTCCTGTGAATTTAATTGGTTTACGTCCGGATTTACCCATTTTTATTGAAATTATAGTAAGTCTTTTAAATTTTGTGTTTTTCTATTTGTGGCAAGTTGGCAACCCGTAGTATACTACAAATTTACTATGGAAATATTTACTGATACTGCTCAAAGTTTGCCTGCTTGTGCCCAACTTCGCCTGCTTGCCAGAAAAAAATATTGATGCTTATATGTGGTAATCCATGCACATCTCGATGGTAACGCAATTTGTATGGCTCTATAATTAAGACCAGTTTTTAAATGCGGCTCGTATTTTTGCTTATAATCTTCTAGGCAAAGTTGGGATATTTTATCACAACTTTGCCTACGACTTTGACGGTTTCTGGAGATCAATCTAACAGCCGTTTCGGCGTTATGAACCTTAAGATATATGGCATACATCTCCAATTCGCGCCTTAATGTAAAAATGGACACAGATAATAAATACTTGAAGAGATATTTAAAAAAAACCTTAAATTTTGTGCAAAGATGCAGCAGTTTACGGTATTGATCAAAGTATTTAAACCAACTAACTTGTCTTATTTATCTATCTAGCTGCCTACATCTGTGGCTAATTTTATAAAATTACTGTCGTCTTTTAGGGCCTTCTATTTTGTGGCAATTGTATAAATTAGGTAGGTAGGTACATTAGTTAGAGAGTAAGGTAGATTAGAGTCGCACTATCCATAGGTACTAATATTATAAATGCCAAAGTCTGTTTGTTTGTTTGTTACGCATGAATACTGAACCGATCATCATGAAATTTTACATACACGTTGCTAGGGGTATAGAAAAGGAGATAGGGTTTTATCCCGAAAAAAGTATGGTTCCCGAGGGATAGCAAAAAAACTCCACGCAGACGAAGTCGCGGGCGGCCACTAGTGGAATCATAATAATATCATTTCGGGATAAGAGATAGGTCAGATAGGAGTCGACACGTCTTGTAAGTAGCCGAGCGTACAACTTGTAAGTAAGTAGGTAGCTGTAGGTAGTGTAGGTACCTTCATACACTTCGCGCGCGAGCATAAAGGTGGCGACTGACCTGTAACATTTCATCATAACGTAACGTTACGTTACGACGGAATGTTACAGATTAGTCGCCACCTTAATAATAATTTATTCTTATTTATGGCGCGAGTGGGCCTGGGGCCCTATTTTTTTTTTAATCACTCGACTGGCGCCGAGTGCTCTTTTCTATTGATTTTCGTTCGACATTTGACTCAAATGTATGGGATGTCGAACGAAAATCAGTAGAAACGAGCGCTCGACACTAGTCGAGCGATTAAAAAATAGGGCTCCTGAGGGCCTAGCCAAAGTAACATTGGCAAATCTTCGTTATCGCTTCGCTTTCGAGACATGTATGGGACATAAGGTTTCGTTAACTATCGAATTTTAATCGTCAAATCCATACATTTTTCGAATCGAAGCGATAGCGAAAATTGCAAATGTTACTTTGGCTAGGGGGTCTGGACTGGCGGCCGGCCGCCGCCCGCGCCGCGCCGCCGCCGCGCGCCGCCAGCGGCACCGGACCGGCGCGGGCGGCCTGTAGCGACAATACTACATATTTTATCCGTAATTAAACAAAAGCCACTGTATGTATTTTTCTAATTTTTTGTGTAGTATATAAGTGCATTGAAAAGGTATTGTAATAGCGATCTTATCAATTTTTAATTCATTATTCCGTATGTTATAAAGGAAAAATGAAAATATCAAAGAAGCACACCACTTAACTTTCTAAACTTTGTTGAACTGGTATATCTAACCACTGAAAGTCTTAAAATAAGATTTCAGAAATTTTAAAATTTTATTCGAACACAAAAGAGTGATTTTTTGATTTACGCACTTCCACACATAATAACTTTCTAAATATTTTACAACATGAAGATAACATAGTTCTTATTATGAAACAATCAACATTTCAAACTTTAATTCTATATATATTACGTTAAACGAAATATTACGTAATACCTTAACTATACCTAAAGCACCGGCATAAAACTTCTAACTTTTCAACAATAGCTCACAATGCACATAATCTATACACTCAGCAAAAACTAAAACTTTTAGTATTATCAAAACTTCTTTATGAAATTTAATGTCCCACGACCGGACTATTATCAATTTCCTAACACACAATCAAATTGTAAACACGCACTTGAATCTTTCTCTTAGTAATGGTATTTACATGTTATTCTAGTTAACTGAAATGACTGAAACTGAAATTTTACTCACCGAATAAAGAGCTAATAACCATTGACCTCAACTCGAGAACACAATTATGTACCTCTTCATTTGTTCAATGTAAAAATTCCAATGCACTTTGTCACTCAAAACTACAATCTGAATCGCTAGTATGAAATTATTCAACAATAGCAAAGTATTTTTGTTAAAAAAACAACCACCGATTAACGAAACAACACAAACAAAGGATTACTCGTTTTCTCATCGCTTCCCTTTAACACCCTTCTTATCATTTTCACTGTTAATTAACGCTGAAATCTTACACAATATAATTTAATCTTATTGGCATAAACAACGACTCATTATATATGTCATCAAAATCAAGGAGTAGGAATCTGTCAAGTTGACGTTTCGTTCGGAAATCGATAACATGTAATTTCTTTGGCCGCGTTCCAGACCTAATTCACATTCAGCCTTTTACGTAACAACACACTATTACTAAAAGTCACACAGATGATGTCACGCACACGTGCGTATGCATTTACTAAAATTACTACAAATCCCGTGTCCTATCAACCACACTTTTGAACAATTAATTCGATTTTACGAATGATAAAAAATAAATAAAAGTGTGCACACGTGTGACCATACATTTTTTTAAGAATCATAGCTTTGACACAACAAAGCACCTATGATTTCGCTATAGCCGTAAATTCAATTGACAGTCCACCTATCACCGTCATCCTACTTCGCAATCATCAAATTAACAAACAAGACTAGAATTTTATAATCGAACATATCCTATGAACTGCTTTATTTCTTAGGTATAAACAAAAGAAGAACAAAAGTTTTTTTTTATTTTTTTTTATAACGTGTCTTTAAAAATAACGTTGAAGTTTCTTACTTCACTTTCCCTCAAGGTCAATAGTTTGGAAATATTGATCCCCAAAGTGATTTATGCTATTATTTTGTCTATCATCTTTGACACCTCACGACAATATTGATGCGTATTGACATATGATTGATAAGAAACCGCCAAGCACTCGTTGTCCTTAGTTATACATTTAAAATCGTATATGTTGGTAACCTATAAAAATGTCCTTTTTATTCTAACTTAATCGTATCAGTGAATAAAATCCGAGTCAAAATTCAATTTTTAAATCGGTATCGATCCATGGCCGAAAAGTGGATTCGGTCGGACCTTGATGCGGACCTTTGAACAGAGTAAAATAAATTTGACTTGAGTAGATAAACCGGAACTGGGAAAATAATTATATTGATTATCGATAGTGTATATCAATAAAAAAGCTATCGCGATACGATTTGCTTAACTACGCAATTGAAGCGATTTTTACAAAAACAACATGACTGACATATTTTGTATATTTTGGTTACTGGCAATTTTTTGTGTGTTTCCGAACAAGGTATTTAATGCACAAATCCTTTTTTTACAAAAACCACTCAGATGCGAGAAATCCCTAGTTAAAAATTCGGTGATTTTACAAAAACTACCTAAGTGCATCCATATTTGGCAAAAACCGCTTATCTGTTTTCTGTTATGTCATTTTTGTAAAAAAAAAGTAATCTGTCAGTGTCAGTCAGTATTACCCTACTCTTCAGTTCAGTCGTCAGGCGCCAGTTAATTTTTTCTATTCAGTGAGCAAATTTGCAAGTTTTTGATAAATATGGAGAATACTACCGGGATTAAGCGTAAAAAACTGAAGGAGAAGAAAGAAACTATGATAAAAATAAAGAAAGCTCAAGGAAAAGAACATTTAAACCACAGAAATAACCTAATTCCAGAAAGAGTGGTTGGACCCGATTGCAGGTTAGTTGAGCATTAGATTTTACTCTGTTCGTTCATGGTTTTGTGTAGTTATTGTAGTAAAAATAACCCAAATTCTTTATTTTCAGGTGCCAAGTTTTGAAATGTTATTCAAAAATAAGTTCTCAAGCCAGAGAAAATATACTACTACATTTCAACGAATTGGGCAACAAAAATGACCAAGATGCCTACCTAATGAGCCTGATTTCATCATCATACCCTAAAAGACATACTACTGAAACTCCACAGAAGTTTCGAATGGCTTCTTACTCCTTTAAAATACGTATAGGTGTAAGTGAAATTCCAGTTTGCCTGACAGCGTTTTGCAACATTCATGGAGTGAAAAAAGGTCGTATCCGAAGGCTGCAAGGTCTGATTTCAATTAATGTTTTATCACCTAAAGATATGCGTGGATCACACAAAAATAACAGATACAAGAAAACACCTGAAGAAGTTCTAAGCCTAGTCCGAGACCACATTGAGTCATTTAAAACCATGCAGTCACATTATTCCCTGAGACAAGATCCTAACTGCCGATATTTGCCAGAAAATTTAACTGTTCTCAAAATATTCAAGTTGTTTTTGAATAGTTACCAAATAAGAGTCACTTATATGGTGTATTGGTCAGTTTTTAAAAATGAATATAACCTGAAATTCGGTTTGCCAAGAACAGACACCTGTGCAACATGTGATACCTACAGACTAAAGATTAAACTAGCTGCTTTGGATGAGACAAAAACTTTACTTAAGCAAGAACACAAACTGCATTTGTTGAAAGTTGAAAAATTCAATGAAATTAAACGCAAACAAAAACAATATGCTCAGGAGGGTAAAACTATGTGCATTCCATTTGATTACATGCAGAATTTGCCATTACCACACATTCGTACTAGTGATGTGTTTTTTAGTCGCCAGCTTTGGCTGTACGTGTTTGGTATCCATGATGTTGGAAAAAATCAAGTGGTTCTGAATAGCTACTTGGAGACAGAGGGCAAAAAAGGGCAGAATGATGTCACATCACTTTTACTGAGGTATTTTAGTACTCATGGAATATATTCTGATAAATTAGTGCTAATTAGTGATGGGTGCTCTGGCCAAAATAAAAATTATGTAATGGTATACTTTCTCTACTGCTTAGTCCATGTGCTGAAGTTGTTTAAAAGCATTAAATACATGTTTCCAATCAGAGGCCATACCTATCTCCCAAATGACCAAGATTTCAGCCTGATTGGGAACAAAAAGAAAAAATTTACAGCTGAAACACCAGATGACTGGAATGACTTAATGGAAACTGTGCGCACAAATCCATCACCTTTTAATGTGGAGAAAATAAATGATACTGATTTTTTCAACATAAAAGAAGCTGTTAATCCTTTTTTTCTGCGTCAGTCAAAACCTGCAATGAAGCTGAAAGAAGTTCGGATGCTTAAAATAAATGAAGATGTGCCTTATGTTCAAGTCAGATATCATTTTACAGGACCCTGGCACAGGATCCAAATTCGCAATAAAAGAAAACTGCCAGAAGAACTACAACTTCAAAAAAGTTATGACTCTAAACTGCCCTTAAATCCCCATAAATATAATGATGTACTTAAACTTACCCATTATTTATCAAAACCTTTAAGTCACAACTTTTATGCAGATCTCTTGGGTTCAGTAACTACCTCTGAAGCTACCATCTCATTAGCTAATGAAATAGATAATGAAGACAACAGCAGTGGCACAGAAGACAGTTAGAATTTCTGTTTCATTATTTAAGTATAAATATGTAGGCCTAAGAATAAATATTATATGAATAAACAAATACATAATTGCTAATTATAAAATTAAATGAGTTTTATTGAGGATAATTATATAGGTACATCTATAATTGTTGTCACAAAAACGACATAACTTAAGAAAAACCTAGAAAATTATTCACAAAAACAGCATAACCAAAAATATTTGGCAAAAACTGTATAAATGCAATTTATATTTTCTTATTTTATTCAAATAATTGGAAACTTCAGAACTAAATACATTTTTATTATCATTAATTAACCATAAATACAGGATTGTTTAAAACATTCAAAGACTGTAACTTTGTTATTTAAAAAGATATTAAGTTTTTTTTAAATACTGAATAATGATAAGATTAACAGTTGTGTTGTTTTTGTAAAAATCGCTTCAATTTACCTTAAACGAGACTATACTGTATGAACAAGTAATAATTTAGCTGCATAATTGTATCATTGTAACCAAACGTAGTGTGTAAAATGACTATAGAACCAAATGCAATACAGTTAACCTAAGTGTCGATAATTTACGTAAATATCGATAAGGTATCAGAGACGTCGATAGTTTTGGCAGCACTATAATGACAATGAAAACATTAAATGTATCGAAAATATTTTACAAAATTTGTCCTAAAACAGTGGTTATATGTATATTTGTTTTCAGAGGTATTAACTAAGATCTTACAAATGATCCGCAAAACGAAAGTTTCAAGGACCAGCCAAAGTGACAAATTAAACGCCATAACTCGTATCAGCACAATGACTTAACAACCATTGGAAAAGAAAATCAGTGTTTTAACATATCAAACCTTTATACCCACTTCACCGCAGCAAAATGTGACTGTCACAATCTCACTTGTTAACAATCACTCACTCCCAAACCACACAAAACCTGAAGATTCGCAATAATAATATGACATCCTGTTCTCACGGCACCAATGATGTTACCGTCCGCCTATATACAAAAGGATTCTAGATGATCACGGCCTATGAAAGAGACTAAAACCTATGTGGAAACCTAATAACCTACAGGACAGGAGGACAATCAAAATCCGCTTACTACTCACCGTTGATTACAACTAAACTATTGGAACCTAATTTTACTGGATTAAATAACCTCCAAAATACAATTTACTAAGTTCACTTTATTCAACCTTAACTAACCTACAACGAACCTTACTAACAAGCTTTGTGTGATCTGAGAGGACCTGTGAATGTTTAATGGAGGAACCCTGGATGTGATAAGTAGTGAACCCAAATTCTTTTAAAAGTGTGATTAGTATTGATTTTCATTTTCCAATAGAAGTATTCGCTTTTATTACTAGATCTTAATTATTCCTGCTATTACATTTATTTCTAAAAGAAAATACCACTAAATGAAAGATATTGCTCTATTGATATAACCAGAGAAATAGAAATTAAGTCTGTATTTTTCCTAAGTGAGTTTACTTTAATTTCATATTAATTCTTAATATTTGTCATACTACCAAGGGAAACCCCATAGTTCTTTAGTGTCAATAAATGGGAATACTATAAATAGAGAGGAAAGCGTTCCCAACTACGTTCCGTTGATAAAGTAAGTATGAGCGAAATAAACCTACGTTGATAGGAAATGATCAAAGTGAATTTATGAGTTAAATGGAGTATTGTTATAAGGTAAAAGAGGGTATGTTCAACTATAATAGACTACAAGGTAAAAAAAGGTAAGTCGGGTTATAGAGAAAAGTTAAATTTGGATAATTCTCTTCCGCTGCCAAGTGTCAATTTATTTGCCATGTATGACGTTATTCTAAATAATGTAAATTATCTATTGTCAACTTAGTTCATTAAAATAAGAGAGATAATTTCAGGTAAGTTAAGAAGTTATAGTCGCCTGAGATCAAAGTATAATAAAACTTTCAACGCTATTAAATAAGAATTCTTTTACTTTCTTAAGTTATTGTACAAGTAGTGAATATGCAATTGTGTTTTGCAGCTAAGGTACGAGCACCACCCCGCTTCATACAATGAGTCTCGACACCAGACATGGACAACTCTCTTCTGGCCCAGCCATATTTTTTCATGACAAATTTACTTAGTAAGTATTATTATATTAAGGTATTTGGTCTTTGTCAGTCTGTTTCAACAAAAGAGGACGGAACAAAATGCTCCCAAGCGAACTATCAGTTTTCACAATGAAGAATTCTCCTTCAATTGTGATGGCGGAATTACAATTTTTTTTGCTTTAATAAATAATTCTAGTATGACTGTTTAACATTATAACAGATGGACACAACATTACTATCCATTTACTTGGGACACTGATAGTTCTCATATTCTGAAGGAAAGACAACTCTAAACAAGGTAATAAAGTTCTATGACGGATTTTTCATACTTTAATCTCGGCTAAATTACAAATATACAACCATAAACCGAATTGACTTCAGTTCATTTCATTTAAAGTTAAAGGCGATATTTCAATTAAATGTTGAGTAGACTAGGCAATATTTGATTTCAATAAAATTCTATTTCTTTCATCCTCAAATTGAGTCGGTTGAACCTAGTTGAAATATTTGAACTCAGATAATATGTTGAACTTATTATTTGTGAATTTAATGTATTCACTAAATAATATAATATTTTCATAGTAGGTAGATACTTTTCAAAGTATTATCTCACTGTTAGTCATAACCTTCATTCTGTTAATTTGAAAGGTTTACCCAAACTATGATCTAGTGTTCCATAAACTGTGATTCAACATTAGTCTAATGGTAACACGGGATTATTCCATACGCCCAGATCTTGTTTTAGTACTCCTCCCAAAATCACCAAAACAGATTATCTCAACTGTAATCGACCATTTGAAAACCAGGCTCAATTTAACCAATCCAATTCAAAGATGAATAACTATTCATTATTTATGATTCAACTTTCACTATTAAATCATTATCCAATGTTAACAGAAGAATTTGTCTAGCTCTAATTAATAGTAAACCAAACTGTAGGTACTTACTGAAGCTTGCAAAGTCTACTCAATTGAGCACATTATAATAATTATTCACAACACTGAGTCATAGCAATAATAGATCTTTGTTAAGGCGCCTACTATGGAAGATTGATACTTTTCCTTCGGATCGGTCAACTTGTGGGTACTTACTGAAGCTTGCGAAGTCTACTCAATTGAGCACATCGTAGTAATTATTCACAACACTGAGTCATAGCCTTAATAGATCTTTGTTAAGGCGCCTACTATGGAAGATTGATACTTTCCCTTCGGATTCACTTTCCTTTCGTTCACTATATTTAACACTTCTGCGCTTCCTAGATTCCGTTCCTAAATCATCCTACCTCATCACATCCTAGTCAAGTTCCTAAATACCACTGAATGACCTGCGGCAGCCATCTTGTTGATACCATTCTCGACACCACCTGCCTACGTTTCGCTTCGACAGCCATTTTGTCATACACCAACCTAATTGCGGCCTACCTAAATCTGATACACCACGAAGTGACCTACCTCTCCTTCGCCTATATAAGAGTTCCTAGCTTATCTAACGTTCCTGCTGTTACCTTGCTGACAGCTCGACCTTCTTGAGAACGTCCAATCTTTTACCAGCATCCAAGTTTCCCTCCCGTCTTGAGATGCAAACCTAACCTACTGTTCCTACGCGCCTAACAATGAATTTATAAACCTAATGAGTTTACCTGCCTACCAGCGACTAAATTTAGATTTCCTATGCAATATTTGTGATGCTTACCCTCATCATCGAAGCCCTGAATCTGTAAAGCGTGAGCAAGCATGACTCGCCTAACTCTCTCCTAACAGCTTGGACGTGGCTAAATTTGATTGGGAGGGAACAAATAGGCACCTACAGCGGAATAAGTATACCGAATCCTCGGGACACCAACGCTAGCACGGAATTAGATTCTCAACTCCTTTCGGACCGTCGGATTGCTAGAGATGGGACACATTCGGTACACTTATGTGACTAGCTAGGCAATGTAGAAATTTTGATGCCCGTCTGATACGCCACATACCAGACTATTTTACCTAACCCCTTGAGGATTGACCGAACGCCCCTTAGAGACACAAAACTAATGATATTTATTCAAAATCAAACCCCCTTTATCGTTCCCCAACTGCTTATATAAATTTCAAACAAATTTGATTCGGAAAATCTTTTTATCTCGCCTTCCCCAAAATATCATAACCTCTAGAATCAATTTCCCAAAATACGTATTACAACATTTTCCATTAAATATTCGGTCCAATTAAACCTAAAATTTCCGATCAATTTAGCATCACAATGTTGGTACTTTAAAAACCCTAACTGGCAATACTCATCCGACTACTTTTACATTTTCTAAATGCCTACCCTCATTTGAGTTATAAACCTGCAGCATAAAATCCCGCTTTCGAAGAAACTTCATATCAATCTTTCTTCGTACAACACCCAACGACAAGACAAACTTTATTAGGCTCCATTCACATTTTCCCAAGAAATACTTTCTTATTACACCTCCAAATAACTATTGTTTATGTTTTTTAATAATATTTCTAGATTCATCCTTACAATATTTCTATTAATTAATTATCTCCCTTTTATTCCACAATTCGAGTTTTCAATTTACCACTAAACTGTCAACTAAACTCCGCCCAGAACAAAACATTGTTCCATTTCTTTTCTTTCTCTCTGTATTATTTCTGAACATCAAACCATATTATAAAATCAAATTAAACTTCCATTTTAATTTAAAATCTCCAATTTAACTGTGTCATGAAGCAAAGGCATGGTATAACAAAATACCTTAATTTAAGCAAATACCGCCACGATTAACGAAATGTACTAGAACCGCTACAAAATTCTCCAAGCCAACTAAACTTGCATTTATCCCCCAAATCTAACTAATGTCTAATATTTCCTAAAACAAAATTTAAATTTACAACTATGATTTGGCAAAAGATATGGGACTTGCCTTGCGACCCTCAGTTACCATCTGGCGATCGCTTTCTCATCGATTGATCCACTGGAATGACCTACTATATTTAATTTCGTTCTTTAGCTAAAACACATCACGTGGTGTGACACTACTGACAACTTACAGAAATAATTAACACCGAATTCAATCCTTTTTTAAGTAATCTTCTAAAATAAACTATTATAATGATATTCGAGAGGCTCTAATAAAATTTGATAAATAAACAATAATAAATATAAATAAATTTTAAGCCTATTAGCGTCGTTACCTACACAGAGACTAATATTTGAATTTTAGCACCGTGAAAGATTAAAAGAACTTCCGACAACATCGCTGACTCAAAATCTGAACTACTCTTTATTAAAAATAACTTGATCGATAATTAAATAATATTATGCTCAATATGAAACAAAATTCGAAAAATATTTGAGATAAAATAGCATGTTCAGTTTTGAACCGTTACAAGCCTTCATTCTTTCTGACTGCCTGGTCGGCTAAAAGTACGCCATTAACAGTTGACGTTATCAAACGATTTCGCTTGTCCGTTTTTATATTATTGATTTTGGAGAATTTCCTCTCACAATCCGCAATTGAAATTGGAACGGACAGAGCTGCGAGCGCAAACTCTGGCAGATGTAGGAATTGCCGTTCTCCAATTTCGTCTCTGTGCTGTCTAATCTGTCAAAAGAAATGTTAAATCGAATTAACTATGAGATACCAAATTGGTTAATGATTAACATAAATACACTTCATGAGAGTCTTTACCTTATGCCAAAAATGGTCGGCTTCTTCGGAAGTCAATATTTCGGTTGGAAGAGTATGTTTCACAATAGGAAGTCGTCTCCATTCATCGTCTATAGCCTGCAAATTGTCGTCGGACTGATCAGTGCTGCGACTCAAAAGCATAACTAATGGTAATAAACTGGGTGCTTGTTCCCTAGTTCTCTGAGACAAAGCCTGTTTCGGAGCCAGTAATGATAACTGAGTGAGGACAGGATCTTCGAAGTCATATCTGAAACAAAAACATCAAACTTGAAAGGTGTTGAGAATATGCTTTTTTATTGGTTTTGAATAATACAACCTTCATACAATAACTAAACGAAATATTACTCATTACAGGATGTAATGAGAAAAGTTTGGCACTTCTTTCGAAAATCATCTAAAATGTCCTGTCTGTGCGTTGCTTCTGGTGTTGATAATTGTTTCATAACGGCTACTCCTAGATAAATCTGGTTTATGACTAGAAACTTGCTGCTATCGTCGGGCTGGATTTCAGATATTGGAGTCTGATGGACATAATCACTTTTCATGTACATCATTAAAAATTCAGTGTAAGTAGTCACCATTCTTTCGTGTACAACTGTGACAACAGTTTTTTCAGACTGAAAGTATTCATTCAACCGGGTAAATTTTGGAAGTACCCATTGCAGAAACAAATAGTAGGCTTTCATGAATGGATCACGTAAGGCAAAATGAATATCTTCTGTCATTCTTAGGCGCTCCGTAAGACTTTTGTCAGCGAAAAATAACTTCAGTGGTTCCCACATTTCCAGCATGCAGTCTATTACTGCAGTAAGTGAAAGCCATCTTGTCTGACTTGAGAACATCCAACTGAAAGAATTTTTGAAATTGAGCAAACTGGGCCTGTCGCTTAGACGAATTTTTTTAAAAGTTGTAACAATTTCTTGCCAAATCTTCGCAAGTCCTAGGTAGTGCTTTACACGCTTTGCTAGCGCACAAGTGTAAAGAGTGGCATATACATTTTACAATGCGAATACCAGGACATAACTCCATCATGCGGGTCTTAACAGAATTTGTATTTCCCATCATTACGTTGCACCCATCGGACGCAAAACCAATAATGTTATCTATTGGAATGTTTTTTGTTGTACATGTGGTAATCATTGCTTCGTAAAGTCTGGCAGCAATGGCACCTTCTTCAGCGCCCACCGGGTCGTTTTCACTAAAAACCTATTCCAGCTCCCAAAAACGGCTTACAATGCGCCCTTGAATCTCGTCATAAAACCGTACCATTATACAGGCTGTCTTTACACAAGCAATATCTGTTGACTCATCAGTTAAGATTGAAAATTTAGTTTTTCTTAATTTTTCCGCAAGTACCTCTTTCTCATCCTCGCCAATAACGTTGATTATTACGCCTTTTACTTTAGTGCGCTTCATAGCAAGAGATTTTGCTATATCTGAGTCCGGAAACATATCTTTTAAAACCTCGATAAGGTGATCCATGCGTGAAAATGGTTCGTCATGAGCAGCAAAGTAACCTCCAAGTTTTATTTCTGTATGTTTTACTTTATCCTCCAAGGGTGTTGATTTTTTGTTAAACATATCAACGACGCTTTTTTGAGCGCTTGGAGCGCAAGCTTTAATTTTAGCCTGATGTTTTGCAGTTAATGCGTGCCTTTTAATATCCAACCTGCAAATAATATTTTTTATTAAAACGGTATACCTAAAGTTCGCTTTTTAATTCGATAAGAGTAAGATGATACTATAGATAACATTTAATACGACAGGTCGCGCATTTTGTTACTGTCGTATCTAGTGGCACAAATTAGTTCGCTTTTTGTTACGCGCCAAGGTGCGTGGCCAAACGTGTCATTTTTCTCCATCAAATTAAAAAACAAGTAGTTCAATTTTCTTTTACATTTTCTAATTTTCGCACAGATGAGATATTTTTATAGCATCTGGCAACCCTACACCAAAGACAACATACTACTGTCTGATCTGATTCAGATGACAGATCAAAATTCGGGCGTTTTTCTTGTGAGCGATTTTTTCAACGTGCGACATTTTTACCCCCGACGGCAATCTACGGGAAAAAACCTTATGGTCTGTTTTACCGCTAGAAAAGCTGTGTACGCACGGACGATTATGACATTCCACGGGAAAAGTAACTTTATAGCCTTGCCATAAGAAACCTTTTCCCGTGGAAGGTCGTCGGCGGCAGTAATAAATATCTGAATTAAAATGTTAAAAATTACTCACGTTTCCGCTCGAAATGATTTTGTACATAATTTGCAGACGGCTCTATATCTATCGGTTGGATCTGGACGGATCCATTTATATGTCTCCTCCAGATTTTTATCGTATTGCACGGCAAACCTATGTGCACTTCGTTTTTTCTTCGAAGAGGATGGACCCGGCATACCATCAGTAACATTATCACTATCAGTGTTATTATCAGTATGCATTCTTTCGATTTCGTCTTCGTCACCCATGTTATGTTCATGCCCGCGCCCGCGATAGCAAAAGCAATACCAAAAAACACCCACAAATAACCACCACCACAAAAAACAGTAGGTACCTACTGTTACCACCGTCCGTACTAACTTAATAAAACGATATATTCGATGGATGTTGAATCAAATAAAATATCATGCCATTCTACGACGACAACAACACTAACAAAAACAAACTTTCCACCGATTAGGAACTAGTTACTACGTAAAAACTTCGCACGTGACACGAACACAGACCACAGAGAGCCACAGACTGAGTCAAAGAATCTGACCACAGAATAACTTAATACAAATACAATGCGCGCAAAAGAGATGGCACGATAACGGAATTAACGGATCAAACTGAACGACTGAACGCAGCTTTTTATCTTGGACGTGCCATGTCACCGCCAAAAAGGAGTTGATCTAGCAAGTAGATTCGAAAAAAGCGGAACCGCGTAGGTTAAAAGTGGAAAGTGGAACCATTATCAAAAAGGCGGGGTAAAAAGTGGAAAAGCGGTACATCTGGCAACGCTGTATGACATTAATGAAGTGAAGCAAAGTTTTTATGACATCGCTGAATTCCCAGGAATTGTCGGTTGCCTAGATTGTACGCACATCAAAATAAGAAGTCCTGGTGGAATATCATCAGAAGTTTATAGAAATAGGAAAGGATGGTTTTCTATCAATGTCCAAGCAGTAACAGGCCCCAATTTGGAATTTTATGATGTTGTTGCTAGGTGGCCCGGTAGCACACATGATAGTTTTATTTATAATAGTAGTGCACTAAAACAACGCTTAAATACAGGTGTGTTGAAAGGAATACTGCTTGGGGACAGTGGTTATGCAGTAAGCAATGTGCTTTTAACACCATTTTTATCACCAAACTCCACCAGTCAAGAGCGATACAATAAAAGCCATATTAAAACTAGAAATAGAGTAGAGAGAGTCTTTGGTATTTAGAAGAGGAAGTTTCCCTGTCTGCAAGTGGGCATGGGAATTAAATTAGATACAGTTGTGGCTGTAATTTGTGCATGTGCGACACTGTATAATATCGCTTTAGTGTTAGGTGAACCAAACACTGCTGATGACGAAGACGGTGATGATATATTGACCGAAAGCACAGTCAATGATATTGTTCAAGAAAATTCCAATAGTAATGGATTTTTGTTTCGACAATCATTAGTCGAAAGGGTTTTAGTAATGATGGGGTGTCCCAAAAAATAGTGTCAAGCAATAGTCCTTGGATAGAGCACCCTTTGGGGCACCCGAAACACCCCCATGTATATTCTACGATTTTTTGCAGTTTTCGAGTTATGTTTTTTTTTTTCAGAATTTTAGATAATTCTCTACCTTGACAACTTTAAACTTTTCCAAAAAAAAAAAGACTTTTTTCTAATTTTATTTTTTGCTAACTAATCTTCAAGAGTTTACCTTTTATGGATAAAATAATCGGCTTCGTAACTTTGATGAAAGTCATGAAAATTTTAGTGTAAAATGAAAAATTTACGTTCTCTTACTTATGACTTAAATTTTCAACTCGAAATTAAAAATCTAAACAGGTGACTTAATCATTTCTAAGTAGGTCTAAAAACTTCTTCAGACTCTCAGCTTTCATAATCATTTAAAAAAAGTAGTACTTAATGGGGTTACTTTGGCTCCAAGCGGCCTTCAAAGCAAAAGGTGGAAATTTCTTGAAATAAGCGATGTGATTGTCAATGAAACAAAAACAAATTTTAAAGTGCTAACAGCAGAATGATTATCAGTACCGCAATAATAAACGTTAAAAAGTTCCATAAATAACACAATTGTTAAAAAAGACCCTATTTTATGCAAAAAAACCACGAGGCCCGCATTCTTCAAACCCTGTTTTTACCTGAGCGACAACAAAAGAGCTAACACTAACGCAGTAGACGGTGTTAGAAAGAGATAGCTATGATTGTTGTTATGTGTTCTAAAAATACGTCATTGCATAAGTTGAGTGATGTGCCAACTCGGAAAAAACAAAACTCGATTTAACTCGAGTTAAAATTTACGTAACTCGAGTTAACTAGATGGAAGAGTTAATGTTTTTTTTTTAATTTTTTACCTACCAATTTACTACCTCACCTTCGCTTGCCTTCACTATTAATAGTAAAAAAAAATTTGAACAGAAATGATATTGTTATCTGTTTCAATTCTTTCATTTTTTATTTGTTTAATGTATTGGAAGAGTTAAAAAAAGATCGGCAAGCTTCGCGCCATGTCGGTTTCATTCGGTTTTCAAACTCTAGTCAGAGAGAATTCAACTCGAGTTGGTTCGAGTTAAGCCCAACTCGAGTTAACTCGAGTTTGTTACTCGAGTTGACCATCACTATTCGTTGTCTTTATTCAGTCGTCTGTCTGTCTTTGCGCCTTTAGTACGATACGCTCTTGTTTTGTGAATTATTTTGAACAATTTGGCTTTTTTTACGGACTATTGAGTGCACGCATATTCGAAATTTGGCTTTCCCTACGGACTCTGAGTGCTATCGGTTTGGATTGGTGTTATTTCTGTTTTCTGACGACTTGGCTATTCCTACGGACCTTGAGTGCACGACAACTGGATTTGACGATGCCTTTTACTGCAAGAGACTATGCAACCATGTTTTACTATTATGGATGTGCCCAAGGGAATGCTTCCGAAGCAGCTCGGTTGTACAGAGAGCATGTAGAACGAAGCGGTGAGCCTCAACCAGACAGGTTTCCAGACCACCGAATGATACTAAGAGTTTATAACTCTTACATGGATGGTCGTATACATGGAACTAGGCCCGGACGTCCACCTCAAATGCATGACCCAGATCAAGTGGAATCTGTACTTGAAGAAGTTGAAAGAGACTCCTCAGTTAGTGTCAGAGTCGTTGAGCGCCGAACTGGGATACCAAAATCCCAGGTACATCGCATACTGCGTGCAGAACAATATCATCCTTACCACATACAAAAAGTGCAGCAGCTCAAACCAGAGGACTACCCGAGAGTCGAGACGAGTGCAATTTTGCCGAGAAATGTTACGGCGTCAAGCAGAGGATGAAAATTTTTTTAATACCATTTTATGGACGGACGAGTCTCATTTTAGACCGGAATTTTCAACATACACAATTATCACTCCTGGAATATTGAAAATCCACACTTAGCAAGGGCTTCAAATTTTCAAGAACAATTTAGCATCAATCTTTGGTCTGGAATTGTCGACGGTCAACTTATTGGTCCATTCCAACTGCCAGATCGCTTAAACGGCGAGTATTACCTCCATTTTTTAAGAGAAAACTTAAATGGCTTACTTCTAGATGTAAATTTAGCCACACGCAGAGATATGGTTTTTCAAAATGATGGTGCACCATGCCATTATGCATCAATTGTGAGACAATACCTAAATAGCCGCTTTAGAGGCAAATGGATAGGTCGTGGTGGACCCATTGAATGGCCGCCACGTTCACCTGACTTAAATCCGATAGACTTTTTTGTTTGGGGCTACTACAAAGAACTAGTTTATGCTAAAGAGTGTCGAAACATCAGCGAATTACGCAACAAATTAACACAGGCTGAAGAAACAATAAAAAATAATCGAAGAGCTTTTGCTCGTTTAAAAGACAATTTTTTCAGAAGATGTAGAATATGCATCGAACAAGAAGGTAGATTTTGAAAATTTCTTGTGAAATTTAATAAACTTAGTTAAGAAATTGGATAATTTCGTTTTATTTTACAATTTTCCACTTAAGTACAAAAAAGAAGTCATACATGTAAAAAAAAAACTTAGAAAAAAGTGACACAGGTGGTCACCTATCCATATTCTGACTGCACTGGACTTTTTTTAATGCAGCACTGACAACCATTCTGCTGTTAGCACTTTAAAATTAGTTTTTGTTTCATTGACAATCACATCGCTTATTTCAAGAAATTTCCACCTTTTGTCTTTGAAGGCCGCTTGGAGCCAAAGTCTTTTTTTAAATGATTATGAAAGCTGAGAGTCTGTAGAAGTTTTTAGACTTACTTAGAAATCATGAAGTCAGCTGTTTAGATTTTTAATTTCGAGTTGAAAATTTAAGTCATAATTAACAGAACGTAAATTTTTCATTTCACACTAAAATTTTCATGACTTTCATCAAAGTTACGAAGCCGATTGTTTTATCCATAAAAGGTAAACTCTTGAATATTAATTAGCAAAAAAGAAAATTAGAAAAAGTCTTTTAAATATTTTTTTCTGTAAAAGTTTTAAGTTGTCAAGGTAGAAAATTCTCTAAAATTCAAAAAAAAAAACATAACTCGAAAACTGCAAAAAATCGTAGAACATACATGGGGGTGTTTCGGGTGCCCCAAAGGGTGCTCTATCCAAGGACTATTGCTTGACACTATTTTTTGGGACACCCATACCAACTAATCACTAAAGTATATTCAATAAAACTGTCCTAGTATCAATTAAAAGTGTTTTATTTCAATGAAATTAAAAACAAATAATTATCTGGTTTAATAAAACTAGTAAATACATTTAAAATAAATGTTAACCTAGACGTTTTTTTAATTCATCTAACTCTAATTTTGCCATCTCTAACAGAGTTTTGTTTCCTTCTTCCTCCACCTCGGCAGCCCGTCTTTTAATTTGTTGATTCTCCAACTAAAAAATAAATATTATTTATATTATGACAATAATGTAATGGCAAACCTTGAATACAACTTCCTACTAATAAACTTATATACAAAGTTTTCTGTGATAATATTATAAATGTTATTGTTTGTTTAGTTGTCATGTCACTCAATCACATGTAAACGGCTGAAAGGATTTGAATAAAATTTTGTACATAGAACATGCCCTCAAAATTTCATGCTAACTATACTTACAATATGCTAAATTAATAAAACAAAGTCGGGTTAAATAACCCTAGTGTAAATACACTAACAACTCAAGAACGACTGAACTGATTTGGATGATATTTGGCACACAGTTATAAACTGGATTAACACGTGGGATAGTTTTTATCCTGGTCAAATGTTTCCTAGGGTACAAGCAGATGAAGTCGCGTGTGGCCACTAGTTTATAATAATTGAATAAGTACCTTTGCTTTCAATATTTGAAGTTAAATTTTTTTCTTTGCTTCAAAATGTTTTATTCTCAATACTCCTTCTCTTCTAACATAATCGGATGGTTTTCTTTGCTCAGCCTGCTCGATACAGTGCAATTTTTTGGAATTAGCAGGGGCACAAAGCTCAATAACATCTTCACATACTAAAAACAACAAAATAAATTAACTTAAAAAAAGGTCATATTTAGATTTATTTACATAATATCAGAAAATATAATTATACTAACATAACTAAATAAAAGGTAGATTCTCAGTTATAAATCTATGCACTAATATGCCAGGAGTAATAAAAAAAACCTACCGTTGTTCTCTTCGGAGAAAAGAGCATCATTCTGACTTTGTGTAGTCTGAGTCTGACTGTCTTCGTTTTGTATAGGTATTTCGTAGAGGTCTGAAACAGGTTTTTAGAAGACTGTTATGGTGTAAACTATATGTTACGACTATGCCTAGTTTTAGCCGGCTAAAACTAGGTATAGGAGGTAGCTTTTGGTTAAACCTAGGTTAAACTGATCTGCTTTACTCCTGTAGGTCTCAAATATAGGTTAGAAATAGTTTAGAAATTTTGTGGTTTTTTTTTAACAGACAACAGAAATAACCCAATATAATACCCCATAAATTACTTCCCCTTATTAGAAGCACAAAGAAGGCTAGACCTAGTTTTAACCAAATGCAATCAGCTACACCTAGTATTAACCGCGAGCAAATCGGCTACACCTAGTTTTAGCCGGCTAAAACTATGGATATTAGCCGTAACATATACATATACAAGATGATGTTATTATCAAATTTAATAAAGCGAACATACCTATCGAGAAACTTTTGTTGATGTCATTGTCATCTATTATATTCATCATTATATTTTCATTTTCTTTATCCTGAATCGAGGACAAAACTGTGCCATCGCTGTCGAAGGAGTTTTTCACCACGCATATCATTACAGGAGCAGCCTGATTAACAAAAAATGTGATAAATGGTGACACAATTTAATTATGTGTGATACAAATAATTGCTAATAAATTTACCTCTTCTACCATGCTTATTATGGCTCCATTTTGTGGGGGGGGGGGGGTGGAGGATTCGATGGTCCACCTCCAGTTTTTATTAGGTTCCCCCGTTCAGTGGTTCTACTTTTACGAGCCATGGCCTTAAGGTTGTCCCATGCTCTTTTTAATGTTTGTGTATCACGCTGCAAAATTGAAAAAGTATGATTTTACAATGTATGTAGGTATTGTTTTATATTTACTTACGTGTATATATTCTATGGTGCCTACAATAGTATCAGATCTATTAACAATAATATTGTGAAGGTTATACCTTATGTACATGAGCATTCGAATTAAACTCATCGGTGACTGAATTCCAGGCTATTTTTTTCTTCATAATTGATTTCCCATCAGTCAGTTTTGACTCAATTATGGGCCTTTTTTTAATTAATTGAGCAAGTAAGGCTTTTTCGTCAGCCATAAAGTTCGTGACTCTTTTGCGTGGTGTTTTTTCCTCCTAAAATAAAATGATAGGTACTTTAAAACCATGCCTTAGGCAGATATTTTTACTTCACAACAAGTTATAAGACAATAATACTCACCATTATTTATGATAAAATTGGAAATCCAAAGAAATAAAATAATTACAATCGCAAACACACACAACTTTTTTCTTTCACAAGCCAAGAGTGACATGAATGACATCTGAAATTTTGACAAATGACTTTCGGTGTCGCCGTGTATAAAAAAACATGGCGTTCTACTTAATGTTTTACTTTATTTATGCGAATAGTAATTAATTTTCTTTGCAAATAATAGTAAAAGGTCAAACTTAGTTAATTTTGAAAGAAAACAATAACTTAATCCTATAAAAACAATTATATCTCATAATATAATTTAAATGCCTTTATGCATGTGGCAATACTGCACTTTACCGACATACATTTCGATATAGGGCACCGCCCTACGCTTGCTCAAAGTTGTCATTAACTAATGAACCATTAATTTTCGTCTCTGAGTGCGGCAGTTAACTACATTAGACACAACAGTGTCGTTAACACCACATATCGAAACAGGTTTAGTTTCTACACATGAAATATTCATAATTTGTTTTATTATTTCAGAGACGAACGACGATTGGCTGCCACTGTCAAGGAGCGCCTTAGCTGGGCAAGATTTATTGGACACGACATCAACAATTTCAACTTCTGCGGTACACAACAACACTTGCACAGGAACTACAGCCGACAACGAAACACTAGGAATAGGAACTACCAATGATGCATCTGAGTGTATATTAGCAACATCGGAGCTCGCCGGACTTGGAGAACTGTGAGTATTAACATTTGATTTTATTGATTTGATTACTATGCATTTGTTTATGTAATAATGAATTGTAACATTTTTTTCAGATTCTGCAAGGACCCAACCGACAACGCGAAACAGAATGACCAGAACGAAGACAGTTTTGGCAAAGATTATGCCTTTTCACTACATCCCATTTGTTCGACAGTGTTAACTCTTTCAATTTATCACAAGTATAAATAAAATGATTTTGCTGACAGTACACACAAACACAACTTTCAAGTGACGTAGGTGTATTTGATGAAATAAATGATTTTGTAAACCTCTGATCTTTGTTTACATTCTTATTTGATTTTAATGGGTCAACTTTGCCATACTGGATAGTTTCTAAAACATCTGCTCGTTTTCGTAGAAACTCAAAAAAATCAGCAAGCGTGGGAGATAATTGCAATGTGTTCCTATGTTCCTCCCAGTTACGACTAGTGAAACTATCCAATTCGGCGGTCATGACATAAATTATTAAAGTGTCCCAAAACTGAACAGGCTCATTTAATTCTTCCAAAGATCGTAAATTTTTTGAATAATAATCGACCATATATCTTATCGATTTGTAAGATTCTTTGGATATAGCTTCAAAATTAAATAAAGATTTGATGTGATTGTTTACCAAAATTCGTTTATTATTAAATCGCCCACATAGCAAATTCCACGCCATTTCATAATTCGAAGCAGTAAAATTAATCGACTTAATTACTACAGATACACTTCCTTCCAAAGAATTGCGTAAATAAAGAAATTTGCTTATTTGGGGAATACTATTATTATTATGAGTTAAGGACTCATATGTATCCCGAAATTCTAACCATTTTAAATGGTTGCCATCAAAAAGCGTTAATTCGATGGAAGGTAATTTTACATTAACGTTACGGCTATCGCAAGAACGGGAACAAGAACCACAACTGTCACTGTGATGAGAACTATTTGCACTTTGAGGATGTTTACCGTCATTACGCTTTGCACTAAAAGACTCGAGCAAATTCTGAGCCATCGAAATAAAACGAACTTTCGATGGTGTCGCGTTCAATTATTTGTAAATCAATGCTATCGGTATTGAGTTTCTCAATCTTACTTTGCACCTCATCAAATAATGGTAACATTTTCTGAAGTCGAGTTAATTTAAATTGCAACTCACCCACCTGGACAGCATCGTTTTGCTTGTTAATATCAAGGTATTTCGAAAAAACAGTTAACCTCGCCTTGATTGTACCCCGTTGATGGTTTAAATGTTTTAATTCATCTGACATGTTTTAAACTTGTAAGGGCACGTAACGCACAAAAATAAAAATAAAACCGGCCAAGTGCGAGTCGGACTCGCGCACGATGGGTTCCGTACCAAAAAACGGCAAATAATCACGTTTGTTGTATGGGAGCCCCCCTCAAATATTTATTTTATTCTGTTTTTAGTATTTGTTGTTATGGCGGCAACAGTAATACATCATCTGTGAAAATTTCAACTTTCTAGCTATCACGGTTCATGAGATACAGCCTGGTGACAGACAGACGGACAGCGGAGTCTTACTAATAGGGTCCCGTTTTTACCCTTTGGGTACGGAACCCTAAAAATATAATTAACAATAAAAAAGACAAAATTCCAAACCTCCAAGACCGCTTGCACTGTTATGCAAAACGGTTAAGAATAAATGAATGAATGAATGAATGAAATGAAATGAATGAATGAATGAAATTTTTATTCAGCTGCAAGACATGAGACATAAGCTACTACAATAACAAACTACACAATAAAGTAAGAATAAAATACAGTAATTATGAACATTGACTAAGTTTACCATACTACCTACGTCTCACGGCTGCTGCAACCAAATAGGTAGCCAATTCAGCATTATGCCAAGCCCGACAGGCGAGCTTGACGCTGTTTTTCAAATGACTCCTTGCCTTTTTAACATATGGATGCCAATACTTAAAAGAAAAAATAGGTAGATCCATACAATTTATACATTGTCACAAGGTAGCTAGGCAGATTAATTCAATATAAATAATAAAGGACGAGGAGCTCGGTGGCGCAGTGGTTTAGCGCCTGGCCCAGCGATTGCGGAAGTTAAGCAACGTTCGCAAGGGTCGGTCATGGGATGGGTGACCAAAAGTTTATTATCTCGAGCTCCTCCGTGCTTCGGAAGGCACGTTAAGCCGTTGGTCCCGGCTGCATTTGCAGTCGTTAACACCCACCAATCCGCATTGGGCCCGCGTGGTGGGTTATGGCCCATCCTCCTTACCACCCATAAGGAAGGCCTGTGCCCCAGCAGTGGGGACATCAAAAAAAAAAAAAAAAAAAAAAAAAAAAAAAAAAAAAAAAAAATGGCTGATGGACTGGACTGGAAATAATAAATAAAACAATGCAATAAATACCAAAGAATGCGACAAATTCCCCGCCTTCTGAAGCAGCTTATATATAATAATAATAATAATAATAATAAATACCAAGACGCACATGTATAACTTACAGGCGCACGAACGGAAAGGCAATTATACCGCTTAAATATAAGATTCGTCTGCATAATAGTCTCCTAAATTTAACTGTGTAGTAAGAAGATATTTTTTTAGATTTTTTTTAAAAACTGCGGCAGAATTTATGATTCTTATGGGCGGTGGGATGTTATTCCACATCTTTGCGGCCGCGTAGCGGAAAGCGCCCCTGAAAGATGGCTTATGCGGCTTGGTAGAAATTTGCTTAGAGCATAGTCTTCTCTCGCATTGCCTCCTACTACCTATCCAATCGAGTTTGTTATATAAATATGCAGGTTCGTTGAATTTTATAACTCCAAATAGTAAGCAAGCCAAGTGTAGTTTCCGTCTAGATTTCATTTTAAGAATACAATTAAGCAGATGTGCACGAGCAGTGAAGAGTTAATCACGTAGTAATCAATAGAAACCGTCTCACAGCTGTTAGCAAACCGGTTTTCTCGACTGCTTGCACCGAACGCCAGTGAATTGGGCCCGCGCTGTGATAAAGAGGAATTGTTTACGATCTATTTTTAGAGACAACGCAAGGATTGTTGCAAAATGATCTTATTATGAAAACGTATAGTCTACAAATTAACAATTAAATAGCTTAACAACATTTGATAATTTGTATTTAATAACTAAAATTACGTATTTTATTGAAATAAATGTATTTCAATTTTTACGAATAAGAAATACGTTACTAATATATGAAAATAATTAAGATCTTTGCTTTAAACAAAAAATATTTATGTATTACGAACGAATTTATTAATGAAATGGTAATATACTAAATTACGTTTTATTTTTCTAAAAACTAATAGCAACGGAAAAATATTTTGAATATGAATGAAAATTATAAGGCTAACGGCAAAATTAAGGTAGGTATTTAGGCTACTAGCTGTTTTCACAAGCTAAAAAATATAGGTAACCTAGGAAATACGATGACCAATTAGCACTTAAATGCAAAATTATGACATGAAATGACTCGGAAAGTAGGCAATTCAGCGTTTTTTATGCAAAAAACTCACCTGATTTTTTTGTTTAAAGAAGTGGGAATGCTTCGGCGTCGGCGAACAGGGCGAAAAGAAACCACTTTTTCGACAATTTGATGCAATCCTAAAAACACTAGCACTTAATTATTTACACTCAAACCGGGCTTACTTCCCTTTCGGATCCGTCTTCAGCTCCGCCAACACCTACACCTTGCCTTCTTTTCATCACGTCGGGGTCACCATATGTTGCGAGGACTCCGTTTATCTGACTCCAATATAGGTATTGAATAAGGTGGTGAAATAACAAATATCTTCAGGTTAAGGTATATAATGGGTTTTTTGACATAAAATGAAAATTGTATATGAAAATTAATGTTGCTGAGCCAAGTGGTCTCTGCCGCCCGGTCGTCCCCTCCGCCTCAGGCCCCGCGCTCGCTCGCCCGAGCTAAGGTTGCGAACAATACCTCCTAAATAATATGGTAAAAAAATCGACTCGCACCAGATCATATTCTCAGGCAGAAATCAAACCCGCGACCTTTGGAAGTCCGGTTGGCCTGCAATTGTGGAGGTTAAGCAACTTTGGCAAGGGTCAGCCGTAGGATGGGTGACTAAAGTGTATTAAATCTCGTTCTCCTCTGTGCTTTAAAAGGCACATTAAGCCGTTAGTCCCAGCTGCATTTGCACTTATTGATACCCACCAATCCGCATTGGGCCCGCGCGGTGGGTCATGGCCCATCCTCCTCATCAATCCGTAAGTAAAGCCTGTACCCCAATAAAAATGGCTAATGCGAAACCTTTCAATACCTTAATGTTATCACTAGTACACTATCCTATTTGATTTTGAAGAGTTCTCATGTGTATCTTCAAAGTTCAAGGTTCAATGCCAATGAAATTAACATGCGAACAAATGAATAACATGAAATTAAGATGCATTTTTATACTCTTTTGGAATTTACAGTTATCAAATCCTCCGTCAGATGATGAAACGGCAATTCAGTTAACGCCACTAGCGTCAACATCAGACACTGTTCTCAAGAATAAAAATATCAAAAGAAAATTATACAAACCTCTAAAAAACAAAACAAAATGGTAACGCCGGCCCCGGCATCCTACGTGCCTGGGCTTCTGTCCTTCGGGGTTGTAACGTCTAGGGCCAGCAGGTTTTACAGCTTTTAATTCTGCACCCGATTTGTTTAATGCCTTTCCGGTTTTAATTGTCTCTCGGCAGGTCTTCTCCGAACAAGAAAATGTCAGTGTTTGTACTCTTAAGGTGCTCCGTCATTTCACCCTTGAGTGAAAACAAAATAATATTTCTTCTTGTTAGAGTCTGCAATAGTCTGCATATTCTATAACACATCATATGTCCATCAGGTTTTTTCAACAACTTATTGTTTTTCGATTTATACTCAATGTGATTATTTATCACGTCACTAATACCAGCAATGGCGCTAGCCATTTGTTTTTGTTTAGCCTCTATACCCTTATCTCGCTTGAGGCCAAGCTCGAGAATCGCTGCTTTAATTTCTTTATTGAGTTTTGGAACATCTGTCTTACAGTTAGAGGGCGTCGGGTATTTTGTCATTAAATGCTTACGTACCTCTTTACTAAGAAAGACCCTTTGACGTTATGTGGTTTTAGCGATTTTATAGTTCAGTCATTCACGGTCAATGTACATGTATTTCTGGTCCATATTTTTGGGATCATCACTTTTAGATCATCACTTGGGTCTTCACCTAAGATCTCTAAAATATCACTATTTAAGCCGGTATTTTCTTGAGCCACTGTATCATCTGTTTGAGGAATGAAATCCGGAACAGTAGGTACTGTCTGTGGTGAGGAATTCGTCATAGGTTCTGGTTTAGTTGCAGGGACAGAGACCTCTATCTGGTGTGGCGAAATCTAATAGGAAGTAGAATTAAAACGGCAGTTATACAATAGTACTTAAAATATATTGAAGTAAATAGTGGCAGAGCGTGGGTCTAGGTTACACACACTGAATCAGATCCCGACAATGACAAACGGTACTATCCTGGCTTGCAGCAACGATGGACGAGGCGAAGTGATGTCCTATTGGCATCTGAAGTGGTAAGGTAGTGGACACGGGGTAGAACCGCTTCCAGCAGAATCCCACGGCCAGCAATGGTTTGTTCAAGGTAGTGCTTAGAACCCGAGTATGGGGTTTTATCACTACACAATAATATAGTTTCTTAGGTAGAATTAGATTTGATTCGAGTGTAATTAATGTAGCACTCGCGAGAAAATGACTGTCTTCCAAAGCGGTAAAAATCGGTCTGCGGGGCGCGGCAAGCGTTCGCCGATAGCAGCGGCACAGAATAATGATACTACCCAGTATTCTAACTTAGTACTAACGGCCGAAATGCGAGCCACACCTATGCGCCTCGAGTTCGGCCTGCTCTCGGGCTGCTACAGTCGCGGATGCGCCGCAGTGACGAACGAACGGTGGTTTCGTATTTTGTGATCACGATGGCGAATTGCAACTATAGAGTATATTGTGCTGTTTAAAATAAACCATAAGAGTTTAAATAAACCAAACGGTAAAAAGAATGATAATGTGTTACATTATTAACGTCAGACGAGTATAGCATCTGCGTCATCATAATTAAATCTAGTTCAAAGTCAATGATGCACAATGATTTACAATTATAGTTTGTTTGTTTGTTACGTCTTCACGTCTTAACTACTGAGCCGATCATCATGAAATTTTGCATACACGTTGTCAAGGGTACAGAAAAGAATATAGGGTACTTTTCATTCCGAAAAAAGAATTGTTCCCGAGGGATAGCAAAAAAACTTACCACGCAGACGAAGTCGCGGGCGGCCGCTAGTCCTTACTAATATTATAAATGCGAAAGTCCGCTTGTTTGTTTGTTACGCCTTCACGTTTTAACTACTGAACCGATCATCATGAAATTTTGCATTACATGTTGTCAGGGGTCCAGAGAAGGACATAGGGTAGGTACATCATTTCATCCCGAAAAAAAGTACTTTTCCCGAGGTAAAGCAAAAAAACTTTCCACGCAGACGAAGTCGCGGGCAGCCGCTAGTGTTTAATACAATTCATGAATTAAAAATTTAAAAATAAATTAACAATAAGAAAAACGTTTGTAGAAAATTTCAGATTTCATATACCTAGGTACCTACAATATCAAAAATGGGGAAAATAAAATTATAAAACAATTTTTAAGCGTAAGTCACCGGTGGTGATCTACGCGGCGGCTTAAGTGTTAATAATTACAGATCACTTTTTCTATTTGCTTATTACCAAAATATCAAACCATATTATAAATTGTATATGACAAAATATAATTTAAAAGCAAAATGATAACCTTTTGAATTATTAGGCAACCTAAGACGCTATCACCGTTATTTCTAAAATATAACATACAATCACGAAATTAGAAACAAATTCAAGTAGGTGAAGATAGGTACTGTTAAGTTTATTTCATCTACCTACTTGAGTTTGTTTCTAGTTTTGTACATAGATGCAGGCAGCCCTATCGTATGTTGACGTACCGCGCGGCTCGAGTTACGTATTTCAAGGACAGGCTCGAGTTAGAATATTGGGTAGTATCATTATTCTGTGGCAGCGGCGAGGGAAAATGAGGTCACCGCAATGAACAATAGCAGACGTATGTAATACAAAACTAATTAAGTATTTTTATTTATTTATTTAAGATGAAGGAATTTAGATTAAGGTGTTACACTGGTTATCATCGGTCACTTCATCTTCCATTAGCCAATCGCATGGTTTTAAGGTGGGTGTGTCTGAAAACCATAATGTGATTTTCTTAGTGGTTGACAATACTGACTTCTTACTACACTTAAAAATAAAAATATAAGGTTATGATACAATCCTAAATGGAATGAAAGTCAACCATATTTTTGTCCGTAAAACACTCAATTAAGTAGTGTCAATATGGTAAAGATTAAAAGATAGGTTAAAATCCCCAGCGGAAAGAACGCCAATCGTATTTTTCATGCATCGATACACTTCCGATGGCAACTCAGTGTGCACAACTTGAGTAACTTCAATACGCTAGAATTTAAAGGTTAGGTTTCGATCCCCAATGGAAGGAACGCCAACCACATATTCCGCGTGCCCAGATTGCTCGAGACACTGGGTATACAATTAAAAGCTACAATAAAAGGTTAGGTTATAATCCCCAATCCCAATGGAAGAAACGCCAACCATATTTTTTCCGTGTGTCGACTTCTGGATGCACGTTATAAATGAATATGAAAATAATGTAGGTTTTGTATTTCGGACGAAGTATCGGAACGGAACCTCTCACTGTTCAACCGTTAATATAGTTTCTTTTGTAACCTTTTAATTTTTTTTCCGAATATGATTAACGTCTTCTTTGGAATGCTTTCTCTTAGGCATTTAAAAAAAACAGGATGACGTACACTTAATATTAACTTTTATTACGAATTTTGACGAAAGAAATGTTGAGTGGTTGAAGCATTAAAATGCGAATGAGACATTAGATTATCCAGAGATGAATAGACGAACTACCACACATAAGTTTTCTTTTTTTTACTCTCTCAACTAGTGCTGAGTGGCAGAATAATATCTCGCACCTCCCGTATAATTTTATTGTCTAACTGCTGCACGACCGTAAAATATTTTGTGGAATCCGATTTAATTCCAGAAGTTTCGAATTGTGCTTTTACCTGGGCGAACCATAAATCGGGTTCATCATGCCAAAATGGCGCCAGCTTAACTGCCACGCGGTTCACGTCGCTAACGCTATCCGTCCCGGCCGCGTCTTGAAATTCTTCGTTTGTCTCAGTCATTATTATTCTAACGCGCGGGTCACCACTGTGGGAGCCTAACCTGAGGTGAAAAATGAGTGCAACGTACGTACGTGATAATATAACGTATAGGCGATTCTCACACTGCCGCCGCGCGCCGTCGCGGGGCGCGGTTTGGCGTCTCCCGCGCGCGGCGACGGCGAAGCGCACCGCCTATTCGGGCGATTTTCTCCGCGCCCCCGCGCTGTTCGGCGTCTGACGCGTCCCCGCCGCGTCCCGCGCCCAGCGCGTTGTATAACCTCATGTGCTGCTTACTGTACCTACCAAATGGCTCTAAAATGGGCGTATATCCAAGCCACGAAACATTTAAAAAACCAGAGGGAATCCCGCCTTCGTAATTATCATCGAAAACCAGCCGCGAGGCGCGTCGCAGTGTGTTGTACCCCGCGGTGACGCGCCTGCTGGCGCAAACCGCTCGCGTGCCGCCGGCGACACGCGGCGGTGCGCGCTCACACGCCGCGGCGCGCCTCGGTGTGTTGGACGAGGCGATTTTCTGTACAAATTGATGTACTTGCATACAACGGAAAACACGCGCGCGGCGCCCCGCGACCGCGCGCGTCTCCAGTGTGAGAACCGTCTTATTGTTACCAGTTAGGCACACATACACAAATTCTTTTCAGAAGGCGCAGCAAAGCAAACGGTAGTGAGAAATGAAATTATCAACGGTCGATGAGCTATTTCGCGTAAGCAAAATGTGGCGGAGGTGCGAGCGCGAGGCAGCGTGCGTTCGGCGCGGAGACGTTTAGGTGACTGGCGCGCTCCTCTCCTCCGGCTGCAACTGAGTAGAGGCACAGAATACATAATAGTACAAGTACAGAAGATCCACTCCGCAAAGTCATTTAAATAAACAACGATTCTATTCCATACCCAATAAAGTGCAATTCAGGTTGCACGCCTCTCTCTTGCCTACAGTTATATTCACCTAGAAGTTGCCTCTCTTTCTATCGCGTAGCTCTTATCTCTTCTAACGACTTCAGGGTTTCTTCTTTTAAATAATAATTAAATAACTGGTAGTTAATTTATTACAAGTTATGTGTTTGTGAAAAAATGTGTAGTTAAATACGTTTAAAAAAAACATAGGCTAGGTACAGTCAACGCCACATCAGACTATACATGCTGGCTTTAAAGCAATTGGCTTTATTACGAAATGAAATTGTAATTATAATTATTTTATTTCGAAAGTAAGTAGGTAAGTAAGTACCTACCTAATCGATAAATTATTATTTCAATAAATAGTTGGGCGAAGATTGTTTAGCAATAAGAATAAACGGATACTAGTTACTAACTAGGTACCTAGTAGACAAGCACTTCTTACGTTTTTATGTCGTTTGGAACTTTTGGAAGAGTGAAAAACGTGAGGTTCGGATCCTTTTTATTCGTATTAAGGCATACTATCGAAATCAAACTGCTAATGTGCGACCCAGCCGGCACGCGTTAGCCCTCTGAAATTAGTCCGTCCGGACGGACCCGCTACCTACTTGTAGCTTTGTACCTAAAGCGCGGAGTGCGCCTAGCCTGGTAGAGGGTGTAGCCTCGATACGCATGCAGCGCGCGGGATCGCGCGGCAGGGTAGGCAGGGCCGTCTTGAGGTGGACAGGTCCGGACTCCAGAAATCCAGTTCGGCTCCACAGATGGCTCATTCGTTGACCACTTACGTAATTCGTAGCCTGCGCTGCGCATGAGCTCGATGAGTTCTGTCTTTCGAACTTCCGCTTCCTCGATGGAGTCCGCTCCAGTCAGGATATCGTCGACAAACACGGCTTCCTTCACGACGTCGGCTGCCTTTGAGTTAGGATGTGCTTCCACCCATTGCGCCGCCAGCTCCAGCAACGTCCGTATCGCTATATACGGGCTAGACCTCAATCCGTAAGTATTAGTATTTAACTCATATACCTTAAGTTCCTGCGACGGATCACTCCTCCAGAGTATGAGCTGATACCTCCTGTCTTCAGGGTGTACCCAGGTCATCCGGAACATCTGCTTCACGTCCGCAGTGAATACGACTTGATGTCGCCTAAAGTTCATCACGATTTTGGTGATGTCATTCTGTAGTGCCTCACCTGAATTCGGCCTGAACCCTGTTCATTGGCGGCGAGTGGCGTCCACCCGCTGTGGCGGTGCTCCTGCGCGGCGCACTCGTGGGCGACCTTCGTTGTCGCGACGACTCTGCCCTCTCCGGCTCAACGTTTGATGGAGCGACGAGTTGCCTCCGGCACACCTCGTCGAGGAAGGCCATCAATGCCGCAAAGGACGGCAGCTCCCCTGGAGCTGCTCCGCTCCGCTCCTCAAACTGATTCCTCAGTCTGGCGGGTAACTTCTGCAACAGAATGAAAATTAAAATGTAGGACCACTCTGCTACGGGTAGCCCTAGATTTGTCAGGGCCTGCGTCGATTTCAGCAACGGATTGTAGAAGCTCTGCCTCAATCCTACTAGCGTTGAAGGCACATTGGGCAGAGACACAATCTGTCAGACGACCTGAATGGTGCAGTGGTCAACATGCCGGTCTACCACGCAAGAGGTCCCGGGTTCGAATCCCGGCCGGGCAGAAATTGAAATGATGAATTTTAATTTCTGTGACGGGTCTGGGTGTTACTATGTATAATAAGTATATATTTAAAAAGTATATATGTAGTATATCAGTTGTCTAGCACCCATATTACAAGCTTTGCTTAGTTTGGGGCTAGATGGCGCTGTGTGGAATTGTCCAAACATTTATTTATTTATGTTGATCGGCCAACAACCTTGTGTTCTGATACCTATCTTTAAGTAAGTTGAGCGCCACCTCATAGTTGCTGGCGTTCACTGGGAGATGCTTCACCAACTGCAGTGGCTCGCCTACCAAGTAGCTCCGCAGGTAATAGTGCTTCTCCGCTTCGGGTAGATTGGGCCTGTTGTGCACCAATGACATAAACAAATCGTAAAAGCTTATCCAATAAATCGGGTTACCGCCAAACTGCCCCAGTTGAATGAACGGTAGCTTTGCCGCTACGCTCCCGGCAGCCTGCAAGCCACTCGCAGCTGCTTCAGTCAGTAAGTCGGTGAGGGCCCCGCCTCGGTCTCCTCCACCTTAATCTGGACTGAAATCATCAAAGCGTTAATTTTTGAAAACTCCTGCCCCAGGTCGTCCAAATCCTCGGCTCCGCCGGCTGCCAACGCCTCGTAAGCCTGCAACAAATCTCCATAATATTTTTCGAATTGCCGGTTTATCACCCGCACGGCAATTGGAGATGTGGAAGTCTCCACGGAATTCTAAAAGTCTCGGAGCATCCGAGCACGAGCATTAAAAGTATGTCTAGCCGATTTGGTATCCATTTTTACCAAATGAAAGTACTCCACTTTACGTATTACAATAAAATATACCTATGTATAAATAAAATCTAACTGCGACAATTTATATAAATTATTTGTTAAACACGCTACGTTTAATTAACAAACAATAATACTTATATTACTACAAGTCCTTAATTACCTATCACACAGGTTTTATAAATGATAGTAATCGCCACGACCTATTGTGAAACAATTGTTTTACACAAACAAACCGTCGTGTCGACTGTGCGCAATAAAACTATATAGTTTACACTATTCCTATAACACAATAAGATAAGACAGTATTGACAGACGACTGTCACACTCAATGTCAATAAACACAAAAACAAAATACAACTTACTAAACAGTTGTTAGACTAAACCATAACGTTAAATGATTAAGGGTCGAGTTCACCAACTACAACATAATCATTGATTACCTAATCGTTCCATTAAAATTAATTGGTCGTTTAAACAGATCACGTTTTTTTATGTTCACCAGCCATTTTTAACAAACGGTTATCTAATCAAACGTTTTGAACAAATGATCCGTAAATGAGTGAGTAGGAATGTCATTTTCTATTATCTGTGTCGATCTCTCTGTCTTTTTGGTATAAATATTTTACTCTTTTCATGTCATGTCTCTTGTCAGTCAGTGTCAAACAAACTTAATTTTCATTACAAAGAATTAAATTGAAATACATAAATACCCTACTAATAAGGAAAAACATAAGCGTACACCCAATTTAAATAAAGAATGAAAAAGCATTTCTCACTGAACTAAACGCTAAACATCTCGACCGGGCTACAAACGAGGGAAACATACAAGAATCGGTCTCCAAAAATGAACAACCAGTGCCGCAGAGACAGGATGCAGGATGCGATGATGATGGCTTCAAGAAGGTGTTAAAGAAGAAGAAGGCCTCTAGTTGTAATCGGTACGGCACTGCCCCGACTGGACACAATCACTTGCTGCGGCCGTCCCGCCTGCATTACTGCATTACTCCAGAAAATCCGATGACATTGTGGAGTACATCAGAATAAAAGCCAAATATACGCTGAGGGTCGAGCGGTTGGAGTCCCGTCATAACGTGAACTTCAATTCATTTGGGGTGAGGGTGCCGACTGAATCTGTCGACCTTCATGAAGGAAGTTTTTGGCCGAAAGGTGTCCTATTCCGCCGGTTTAGACTTTAGAGGTCGGCTACCGGATACTGCGCACGTCGCCGCCTTCTATACTTACGTGTAAATAAATAGTTAAGATAATATAATATATTATGTACCTATGTTAGTCTGTAAGGTATTTATTATATGAGCCTAATATTGTAAATGATATTTCTGTTGCCTGAAATAAATGATTATTATTATTAGTATTATTTTCTTCATCCAATGATATCATTGTCTTCATAAAAACATATAATTCAATGCGCCTTGCATTTTATTTTACCTATAGTGAAAGTATATCGAGTGAGTTTCATTCAGAAGTGATGGGTACAGTACGATAAATAGACGTAACCAGCGGTTAAACTAAGTCAATTCCTTCGTTTAAGTTAAACAGTCGATTACAGCATATAATCAATGGTTAGTGTTTGGTGAACAGCAATTTTATTTATGCTTAAAGGTTACTGTTTATGTTTTAAACAACTGATTAAAATTTAATCATCTGTTGGTGAACTTGGGTCTAACACAATTAAACAATTCTACGCACTTTTGTGCTAATACCTATACTTAATTGCGACAGTCGCGTCGATGTCAACACATAAACAGAGTCTATATTTTTACAAAGTGCTACACAATTTTATACCAAAAAATATTATCTACTTACAGTTCTTAAGCGTTCTTTCACTTGTCACTTTATCGCGGCGATACACTGTTGTCCTTTTCAACTTATCAGTGGTAATAACGTGAACAAACTTTTTGCTGCCCCGCAGAATTCGTTTCTAGTCCACGTGGACTTTTGGTTGGCCGCTTCGGTCGACTTTGCTCCTTATCTCGAGCAAATAGGGTCGGTATTCCAATGACACCCTTCTAGTTAGCGACTCGCTCTGGCGCTCTGATTGGCGGATGGTTGTCACGCCAATTCGCGCGAATTTCACAACCTTGATTTCGCTGCCTCGCGCCTTGATGATGCTTCTCAGTCAGGTTTCCCGCTGCGTCGCGTATGCTGGATATGCTACTCCTACTTCAGGAATGCTGTGCTGATTCGGGCCGCCTCTCCCGTTGGCTGATTCCCCCTCATGTGGTCACCAGAAAATGTTCACCACCGCTTCGGTTTATGGGTTTTGAAGATTCCGCCGTCTCGTCCCCTCAGCCGATATTATGGGCGGCTTCTCCTAACCGGTGAACTGTGCTCGAGGGAAGCGAATCTCGAGGCTGTGACGCGGCGTCGTGATGCCAACTGGATACACTCTAACCTCTAACACCTCGGAGTAGTCGGTCGCGGGTTCGGTGATGAGGGATCAGCTCTATGCAATGATAAATCAGTCACTTGATTCCACAATATTTATTGTTTTGTTGCTACACTTCACAGCATGGTTTTACATAAAAATGGCGACGACGACGCCTTGGCCTTCTCCACCAAGAAGTTTATGATTTCGGGTCCCTTTGTGCTTCACTAACTTTGTGACACGCGACTACACGATGTCAAAGTTGATTTAATACATATATACAGGGTGTCCCAAAACTTTGCCACATGGAGGGAAAGTACCTTAAATCTTGAAGATAGGAAATTTTACTGAAAGAAGACTTCATTTTATTTTAAAAATTAATGCGAACTGCATTCAAAGATTTTTTAAATATCTCATTATTTCCTATACAAATTGATACAATACGTAATCATCAAAATTTAAATGTAAAAGGACATACATACATACACTCACGCCTGTTTCCCATGGGGGTAGGCAGAGACTATGGATCGCCACCTGCTACGATCCTTGCACACTTCTTTCGCTTCATTCATATCCATCAATCTTTTCATACATGCCCTGCGGTTTTTGTCACTGCGTACACCAGCCTTTTTTATAATAACCTCTATTTGGTCCGCGTAGGTTTTTCTGGGACGCCCTCGTGCAATCGTTCCTTCCACATTCGCACAGTATATCTCTTTCGTGATTCGCCTTTCATTCATCCTCTCTAAGTGACCAAACCACTGGAGCATTCCTTTCTCAATTCTTGTCACTATATCATCTTTCAGACCACACCTTTTGCGAATCACCTCATTGCTCACTCTATCACTCAGTTTTACTCCACATATTTTCCTCAACGATCGCATCTCTACCGCATTTATTCTGCTTTCATTCTTCTTCTGCCATACCCAAGATTCACTTCCATACATCAGTGTCGGTACCAGCACTCCGTTATGAATAGCCATTCGCGCCTTTGCAGAAACGGTTTGGCTACTCATAACCGAGTGTATAGCACCACTCACCGAATTTCCTTTCTTCACTCGTCTTTCTATGTCTTCCTCACTCTTTCCGTCCCTTGTGAACAAACTCCCCAAGTATACAAACTCACGGACTTGTTCCACTTTTTCGCCACCTAACATTACCGTACAGTCAGTCATTTCTTCATCTCTCTCAAACACCATCACTTTAGTCTTAGTTACATTCACTTTCATCCCTTTTCTCACAAAATCTTCATTCATAACCGACATCATTTCCTGCAACTCTTGCGCAGAAGACGCAAGTATAACTTGGTCGTCAGCGTAGAGAAGGCACTTGATTTGAGTCCCATTCATCACAACCCCACAGTCACGTTCTTTCAGACCTTTCATACAACTGTCCAAAAACAGATTAAAGAGCCATGGTGACGCAACACATCCCTGTCTGACACCCCTAGAGATGCCAAACCAGTCAGTGTATACGCCGTCAATCCTGACGCATGCACGGGAATCCTCATAGAGAGATTTCAGTGCATGAATCAGTCTGCTCTCCAATCCGTATTCGGACAACACCTTCCATAGCTCATTCCTGTCAACTCGATCGTAGGCCTTCTCCAGGTCCACAAAGGCACAGTAAACCTTTTTGTGCTTAGCCAGGTGTTTTTCGGTTAAGCACCTCAAGGAGAAGACCTGATCCGTGCATCCCATTCCCTTTCTGAATCCCGCTTGCACATCCCAAATACTCTGATCAGTTTTTTGCATCACTCTTTCAATCAGTACCTTTGCATACAATTTACTGACAATGCTGAGAAGACTGATCCCGCGGTAGTTTTTAGCATCCTGCCGTGACCCTTTCCCTTTGTACAGCGGCACGACCACGGCTTTACGCCAATCTTCCGGCACTTTGCCACTGTTCCAACATTTATTAAAGATCAGGCACAGCCAGGACGCAACCAGCTCTTTCCCACCTCTCAGCATTTCAACAGTAATTCTGTCATATCCTGCTGCTTTCCCTTTTTTCATGCTCTTCATTGCACTAATAATCTCATCCATATATATATCTCTTTCATCCACTTCTGTCTCTTCCTCGTCTTCCACCCTTTTATCCGAGGCTTCTAGCATAGAGCCATCCGCCTCAAACAAACTCTCAAAATATTTCATCCACTCCTGTAGTACACCTTTTTCATCTGTCACTAGCTCACCTTTTTCATCTCTTATCACATTCATTTTAGACTTATGTGATCCACTTCGAGACGTTTTCACTTGTTTCCAAAACAATTTTATATTGTCTCGAAAGTTATCACAGAGTTTGAAGTCACACTTTTCTTTCATCTTTCTCTTTTTTTCGTCTACTTTTTCTTTCACTACTTTCTTAATCCTTTTAAACTCCCTTGCAACTGTATCAACATCATCTTCTGTAACACTTGCATTCACTCTTTTACTGGCTTTGATGGCCAGCAGATCCTGCCATACTTTTTTCTTTTCATTCACTATCTGTCTTACCTCACTATCCCACCAGTTTATTGGGGGAGCATTCTTCCTTTTACTCACTCCACATATTTCCTCAGCTGTTTCAGTCACACCTTTTTTAAACTTTTCCCAAACTTCCTCAAGCTTGCCATCTTTCACTTCAGCCACATTTCCCAATCGTTCTTTCAATTTGCACAAATATGTCTTTTGCACTTCCACTTCATCCAGGTTCTCAACTTTTACTCTAGTCAGCTCCGTTGTTGACACTGTGGGACGATGACGCCAACTTTTGAACAGACCACTAACCCGAGACACTACAAGAAAGTGGTCTGTTCCAATGTTACTACCCCTAAAGACCCTGGTGTCTACAACTCTGCCCTTCAGTCTTTCATCAACAATCACAAAATCGATCATACTCTTCTTTTCCCCTCTCTGCCATGTGTACATATGAATTTCCTTGTGGTCAAACATGGTGTTCGTTACCACAAGATTCTTTTCTAAACATACCTCAATCAAACTCCTGCCATTATCATTTACTCTTTTGTCTCCATATATTCCTAAAACTCCCTCACATCCCTCTCTTCTCACACCTACCCATCCGTTAAAATCTCCAAGCATAACTATCCTTTCATTATCTTTGCATTCATTCAAGATATCTTCCACACTTTTCCAGAAATCCTCCTTTTCCGTTGCTGACTTGGATATATCGGGAGCATACACGCCAATGACGCGTATCCGAAGTAATCCTACTTTGAGTCTAACCCAGAGAAGTCTGGGACTAACACACTCATACTCAGTCATGCATTCTATCATCCTTTCCGACAGGAGATTGTTCTAAATCGCCCCAAAACCAACAAGCATTTAAAATTTACCTAAATCGTTATTATATTTTAATACCATGAAATCCGCCATCTCTTAAGACAATTATTGTCATTTGCATTGATTGATTGTCATTAGATACATTCCAGCAGGCTAATCACTGAGTCGTCGATCGCTATTGCGTACATTTTAACCATGGAAAGTAAATTATTAAACATTATAAAAAAAAATACTTTCCATGCTTAAAATGTGTGCATTCTAGCGCAGCCTATTCGCTGAGTTATCGATCACCACAGTTTACATTTTAACCATGGAAATTAATTTGTTTTAACGTTCAATTTTATTACTTTCCATGGTCAAATTAGCAATGAGCGGTTTTCAAAAGGCAGTTTAAGAAAAAAAAGTAGTTCATAAAATAGAACTAGATGTCGTTGTACTTAGTAGGTAGCTTTTTATGAAAAATATTAAATGTAATTACTTTTTTATTATACGTTTGTTGAGTATGTGGTTTGTTGCTTTGTGCGTTGGTTGTCCGATGGCGTGTTACGATAACTTTTCTATGACCAATATGACCATAAGGCCCTCCGCTGCCTTGAGCGGGACACGCGCGCGGGGCGACATAGATTAGAGCTTACTCATGCACTGCACAAGCATCCTGTCCGTCAAAAACCAGCAATCTATATTCCCGCGCCGTGTACCCGCGGCGGGATCCCGCTTAAGGCAGCGGACGGCCTTAGTGGGAAATAATATTTAAAAAATCGACTTAGTTGAAGTAACGCCATCTGTTGACATAAAATTATACTAAAATTCTCTGCTGTCAGAAAACCGCTCATTGGTCTGTCGGAAAGCACTTAATATATTCTGTGGTGATCGATGACTTAGCAATTCGTCTGCCGGAATGCAACCATTGTCAGTTCAGTTCATTTAGTGATGAATGATAGGTGTTACGAAAACATCGATATTGGTGTCAATATATCTGAATAAGTATATCAAGTTTTTCAGTTTAAATCCGATCTTAGACGACATTTTTTGGTATGTAGTCTTAAGAAAGATATTTTTTCAAATAAATTATATATTTATCAAAGAGTTTTTTATAGATGGCGTTTATTAAAAATAACCTCAAAATCTGTTCATTTTCTTTAAATAAAAATGTTCACAAAAGTGTCCGTGGGAAAACATTGTTCTTATGTTCGGGAACTGGTGCTGCCAGTGGGAATGGGTCTGCTTCTGACTACCTATCTTAAAGCGCATTCGCTTAGATAGTGTCGCCCTTTAATCGTGCCGCCTTTGCACGTGCCGCTTCTTGTCAAAGGATGCCGCCGCATAAACAAAGGATACCGCGTGCGGCGTACACCCGCAAGTCAATTTGGATTTTGGCAGTTTACATCGAAGCGCCGCGCCGTAGTGAAAAGTTGTGTTTGTTGACTCTGCTACGTATACTAAAAATGTTTTTCGTCCTTGGGAGGACAGTGAAGTGCCTCAAGATGAAACTTTAAGTGAACCAACAAAAAAAAGACGGGTGTTTTGTAAAACATGTAAACACAAAAAAAAAGTTTAGATAACGCAATTAAAAAAGAAAATCGATATTTTGGTATGGATTCGGAACGTGATGAAGTTGGATCTATTATTATAAATACAGGTGATAATGACTCCGACACTTCAAGTAATGAAGAATAGTAGGTAGTCTTATTTTTTTATTTAATTTTTCATTTAAATTCTCTTTCCACCTCGCTTGTGTGTATTATTTGTATTCGTATTTTTTTTCAATAAACACAAGTAGGGACGGACACCGTAATCTTAAAAAAACACGATCCCCCCTCCCCCCGCCCGCACTCTATGGTACAACTTAAATAATTATCGATACCGATAACGATATTGTTTACCGTTATCAGTAACATTACCAAAAACTTGCCGGTATGCCTGTCTCTGAACACATTTGCTTGTGTACCGACACTATCTAAACGAACGAGCTTTAATGCATATTGAATTGTATGTTTTTCTTTTATTTTATTTATTGTAACAGCCTAGACTGAATAACAAGTTCAAACTTTGAATTTAGCTTAAAATCTGTAAATTGATTAAGAAATTTGAAACTCATTAAGAAATGAGCTAATTCAATAATGTTATTTATTTGTTAATCTTTGTTAATATAAAGTCTGGAAACGATATACATATTTGTAAATATCGTTCCATCTGATTGATAAAGCTGACAAGTTTTTTGCGCCCATTTTTCTTGTCAGTTAAAAGACGTCATAATGGGTGGTAGGGTAAAAAAAATTGACGATTTAAAAATGCTTATTATGTGAGCTTATTTAAATAAAATATATTTCACTTTCACTTTCACTTTCTTATGAGCTTATACGAGTCATTTACGATTAGAAAACATTTTTTTCTCTGCTGTTGGCTCTGGGGCGAGCAATGTATGGGCGTAGAACAATCTCCTTTCATGGTCTTCCTTTTGTTTAAGATGCTGTGTTACTTACCAAAAAATAATCCTTATGAGTAACCCTTTCGATCGGTATCGTAAAAATAAAAGATTGATTTTTTTTTTGGAATTTGGTGGGTTCGATTTCTGGTTAAGGCATGCGATTTTTCGAAAATCTTTGAATACAGTTCCATTTATTTTAAAAATCAAAATAAAGTCTTCTTTCAGTAAAATTTCCTATCTCCAATATTTAAGGTACTTTCCCTCCGTGTGGCAAAGTTTTGGGACACCCGGTATAACTGCTTCAGAGATTAACTTATTTTATTTACAGAGCGACCCGATTACGTGACACTTCGCACGACGGCCATGACAAGACAGGAAGTGCCGTTCGCTCGCATCCGGTTAGCGAGCGAGAGATGTGACAGAAAGTTAAGGTGCCCATACACGGTACGATCCGTCGCTACGATCATCTGAAACGATATCGTGACGATGTATCGTGAAACAGAAGATGGGTCAGGGTGGCGAAATAAGAAATCTCACTTATAGGTATCACAATCTTGTAATTCACAAAGTATAAGCTAACGTGCTCTCCGCTGGAGCGTTACAAACAGTCTGCCCAACTCATTCATTACAATAATTAAAATAAAAGTTATTACTTCGCCGAGGTACACAATCAAAGCTCTATGTCGCATTGTCCAACAAAGGAACACCAAAGTAAACAAACTATTCTACGCGGCACACATTAGATTCGGAGAATCATAATACGAGTAAGTAACAATAACAAAGACGTCGTGGATAGCTATTATAGAGGCCCGGTGCAGGGCGACGTGAAGGGATTTTGTAACACTCGGCCATCCTGCAACCGCGCTGTGTCCCACAGTGCTTAGGATTGCGTATCCCTGCTGTTCTGTTCTGACACCTGCAACCAATTAGACACACGCAGTACTTGGCTGTAGAGTTAATCAGATCCTAACAACAAAGTTGTAATGTTTAGCTACAACTTCACACAGATGATCATGTCGATGCCGCGTTGGTTTAAGAATCACATAGATGTATCACACAGCCACGGATCACATAGCCGTGTATCACACAGTTTAATTTTAAACTTCACATAGTTTTGTTCGTATTTAACGCAATAAACGTTTTACCCATCTATATTTTTACACAAAGCTCTAAGGTTCACTCAGCATAGTATTTGATGTAATTAGTGTTTCAATTTAACCATTACAGTGTTCCATTCTTCACATAGCAGTATCACATAGTTATTATTTTAGAATCACACAGTAATCATCTAATCCAATATCACACAGAATTATAAGTGTACATTTTTGCAGTTTTGTTTTTTTTTTACTATTTCTATCTATGCTTAAATTTTAGGTACTTTGCTTTCTTTCAACTTTCTAATAAATCAATGAGATCATCTCTATCTACTTCACGATCACTACCGGAAGTGTCATCATCAGATACTGCAGGTTTATAAGGTCGAAGAACTTCTCCTGAGACTACAGCATTGAATCTTTTGTAACCTTTCATACCTTTTATGCTAGTAATCGTGTACCGGTCTAAAGAGTGGTCAGCTGAACTAACTTTATATGGGCCCGTATAGAGATCTCTTAGTTTTCTTGCAACTTTAGCAGTAGTATCCCTAGCAGTGCCACCTTTCCACAGGACAAGTTGTCCTACTGCATACAAAAGCGTTCTGTTAACACGTTCCACTTGGCCATTCGAACGAGGGCTTGCTATAGCATTCAGAACGTGCTTGAATTGAGCTTCTTCTGTGAATTGTTCGAAGTATCTGCTAGTAAACGCTTTACCCCTATCAGTGATAACTCTATGTGGGATCCCAAACATGTAAAATACATCTTTGAGAAGTCTGATTGTTTCAATAGAGCTGCAATTCTTCGCTGGCTTAGCAAACACAAATTTAGTAAATGAGTCAACAATTACAAGGATATAAGTGTTTCCTTTTCGTGTCTTGGCGAAAGGGCCAAGATGATCAGCATGCAGCGTATGCATTGGAATAGGTTCCTTGTTAATCGGATGTAATTCTCCTTGTTGTTTACCATGATCTCCTTTACCGTACGCGCATTGTAAGCAAGAGTTTATATATTTGCGTATGAAACGTGTCATGCCTGAAAACCAGAATTGTTCCTTAATGATCTGTTCGCACCTATTGAAACCCGGGTGTCCTATCTGATCATGGTATTTCTGAAGTAAGCTAAATTTAGCTGATTTCGGGATCACAAACCGTTCGCCAGCTAGCGTTTTTCTAAACAGAACATCATTTTTTATCGCGTAATTGTTAGTAATGTCCGTATTTGTCGTACCTCCACGTAATTTAGTCAATATGTCTTGAATATTATCGTCTTGCATTTGTAGGGTTAGTAGCCAATCCGGATTATCAATTAGAAGTACTTAGTTTGTCACAGGATTTCTGCTTAAGGCATCCACATGCTTCATTCGTTCGCCCGGGCGGTACTCTATCTCCAAATCAAAATCTTGGATGGTAAGCCACCAGCGGGCTATACGAGGAATCAGATCTTTCTTTAAGAGAGTTGTGCGCAGTGCCGCACAATCCGTAATCACTTTAACATGTATACCAATCAAGTAGATTCTGAATCGCTTCAATGAATCTACTACAGCAAGGGTTTCAAGTTCATAACTGTGATAAAACTGCTCTTCTTGGCTTGTAACCCTGCTGTAATAAGTAATTGGTTTTAAACACCTATCAGTTCCTCTTTGGAAGAGTATTCCTCCCAGACCCAGCTTGCTAGCGTCAGTATGAAGCTCAGTTTCTGCATTTCTGTCATAAATACCTAGGACAGGACGCTCCACAAGTTTTTGTTTTAAAGTTTCAAATGACGATTGTTGTTCAGAGCTCCATTGCCATGGGGTATCCTTTTTAGTTAGTTTCGTCAGTGGTCGTACAATTTCGGCAAACCCACGTATAAATTTCCTGAAATATGATGTTAACCCAATAAACTGCCTTATCTCGTGTACATTTCTGGGTGCTTTGTATTTAGCAACACAATCTATTTTCGCTTGACCCGGTTGTATTGTCCCAGCGGTAATTTCGTGACCAAGATAGTTAGCACTTTTTTTTAGGAATGAGCATTTTTTAATATTTAATTTTAAATTTGCATCACTAAGAAGTTGCAGTACCTTTTCTAACAGTTCCAGTCCTGTTGTGATAGTGACAGAGGGAATCATTACGTCGTCTAAATATAGCGCTATATCGTCAACAACGTTTTTTAATGCCATGCGTATTAATCGAGAGAAGACAGCGGGCGCATTAGCAAGACCAAATGGCATTTTTATAAATTCAAATTGTCCAGAAGGTATCACGAATGCAGTTTTTTTGACGGAGTCCTCAGCCATAGGTACCTGATAATAGCCCTGTGCAAGATCTAAAGTAGTGAAAAATGTTTTTCCACTGAGTTGTGTGATTTGATCTTCGATGTGAGGTAACGGGAAGCGGTCCTTTACCGTTCGTGCATTCAAAGCTCGATAATCGACACATAATCGATAATCACCTCCTTTCTTTTTTACCAATACTACAGGACTAGCATAATCTGATACAGATTCTCGGACTATACCTGCATCAATGAGGTCTTGGACTTTCTCATTCACGATTTCGTTTTCTTTATGTGACAGCCTGTAAGGCTTAAAGCAAACTGGTTGATCGTTTGTAGTTTTTATATGCATTTCGATTAAATCGGTGCATCCTAACTCGTCTGTGGTGAAAGCAAAAGAGTGAACGAATTTGTTAAGTAGATCTATCAATCGACTCTCATTTGCAAAATCAAGTTGTCCAACATCTAGGTCAGTTATTACGATTTTAGTTTTCTTGGTTTCTGAAATTTTATTTACATTTTGAACTTTATACATTCCGATTGTATCACTTTCAGTCATTAATTCTGCTCTGGCCAATAATTTGTTCGCTTTCCACTCAATAGTTTCGTCACCCACGTTAACTACTTTTAAATACATTTGCTTTGAACTTATAACACCTGGGGGTATATAGTATGATGACCCTCCTAACTGATAATATACAGCTTTAGTAAACAACGTAACATTTTGTCTGCAGCACGGAAACTCTACTTTTACATCGACATAACCATAGCTCATCATATTTAAGATAAATTGGGTACTTGGTCTTACAATCAATGGCACTTAACTTCATATCTGAAAATATGTTCTCCAAACCACAAGTAGATACAATAGTTACAGAGTCTGCTGTCGTAACCAAACTCACATTTTTTTGATTGATCATTGTTTGACCAATAATCAAGTCTATTTCACTTAGATCGTACTCTGTTATTTCGACTACACCTTTCAGTACAATATCATCTACATATACTTCAATAAACGATGCACCTAGTGAATGAATGTGAGCACCACCAAATCCTTTCATAATCACTGTAGATGCATTAACTTCTAACTGTAAGCGTTTTGCTTGTAGTGCGGTAAGAATGTTTAATTTACTGCCAGTGTCTATATACGCCATTAATTCACACCCGTTAACTCGTACCGTCTTTTTATACAAATCTTGGTATATATTATAAGTAACAAACATTACGTTACTGACCTTATTTAGTTGTTTCTGGTATGAACCCGCAGCAAACCAGCAACTCGCGGTAGCATGCCCGTAGCGTTGGCACACCTCACAGCGTTGTTGTGGCGTACTACTCTTGCAATCCTTGACTTCGTGACCAGGCTTTCGGCACGCGTAGCATATCTTCGGTAATAGTTGTCGTGATGAACCCGGTGGGAAATTCGTGCCAGCAGTGGTAGTTGCAGGATTGTTGTTATCACCACCATTTACGCCTCTTCTCCATGTGTACTTCCGCGCCGTGCCGGTAGTTTCGACTCTCTTGTAACTTTCTAATGACGACAAATAGCCATAATATAAACTTTCTGGCTGATCGCACTGGTATGCCTTAGCATTAGCTCTCAATTCTGTTGGTAAACCTCGTATAATACAGGAAATGGCTGCTTCTCCATCTATGTTACATTTCTTGAGTAAAGATAACTTTGCGTGGTAGTATTTTGTCATCGTTTCGGAATCTGTCTTTGTTCTTGCTAACATTTCTTCTAGTCTGTTTACATAATCGGTAGATCGGGGAAATGCAGTTTGCAATGCTTGTTTCCATTCTTCCCAGGTCAAATCATAATCCTCCAAATCATCGTACCACTCGCGCGCAGAACCTCGTAATCGGATTTGCATTACAAATTGTCGGTCTTTATTGTCCCATCCGTAAACATCTCCAAGTTGGTCAATTTTGTGTAACCAACCCGTCACGTTGCTTGTCTTGTCATCCGGGCGAAACTTCGGTATTACTTCCGCTTCTGTCGGAGTAACACGTAGTCTCTTGGTTGGCTTTGTAGTAGTATTTTGTGCTTTGTATTTAGCAACACAATCTATTTTCGCTTGACCCGGTTGTATTGTCCCAGCGGTAATTTCGTGACCAAGATAGTTAGCACTTTTTTTTAGGAATGAGCATTTTTTAATATTTAATTTTAAATTTGCATCACTAAGAAGTTGCAGTACCTTTTCTAACAGTTCCAGTCCTGTTGTGATAGTGACAGAGGGAATCATTACGTCGTCTAAATATAGCGCTATATCGTCAACAACGTTTTTTAATGCCATGCGTATTAATCGAGAGAAGACAGCGGGCGCATTAGCAAGACCAAATGGCATTTTTATAAATTCAAATTGTCCAGAAGGTATCACGAATGCAGTTTTTTTGACGGAGTCCTCAGCCATAGGTACCTGATAATAGCCCTGTGCAAGATCTAAAGTAGTGAAAAATGTTTTTCCACTGAGTTGTGTGATTTGATCTTCGATGTGAGGTAACGGGAAGCGGTCCTTTACCGTTCGTGCATTCAAAGCTCGATAATCGACACATAATCGATAATCACCTCCTTTCTTTTTTACCAATACTACAGGACTAGCATAATCTGATACAGATTCTCGGACTATACCTGCATCAATGAGGTCTTGGACTTTCTCATTCACGATTTCGTTTTCTTTATGTGACAGCCTGTAAGGCTTAAAGCAAACTGGTTGATCGTTTGTAGTTTTTATATGCATTTCGATTAAATCGGTGCATCCTAACTCGTCTGTGGTGAAAGCAAAAGAGTGAACGAATTTGTTAAGTAGATCTATCAATCGACTCTCATTTGCAAAATCAAGTTGTCCAACATCTAGGTCAGTTATTACGATTTTAGTTTTCTTGGTTTCTGAAATTTTATTTACATTTTGAACTTTATACATTCCGATTGTATCACTTTCAGTCATTAATTCTGCTCTGGCCAATAATTTGTTCGCTTTCCACTCAATAGTTTCGTCACCCACGTTAACTACTTTTAAATACATTTGCTTTGAACTTATAACACCTGGGGGTATATAGTATGATGACCCTCCTAACTGATAATATACAGCTTTAGTAAACAACGTAACATTTTGTCTGCAGCACGGAAACTCTACTTTTACATCGACATAACCATAGCTCATCATATTTAAGATAAATTGGGTACTTGGTCTTACAATCAATGGCACTTAACTTCATATCTGAAAATATGTTCTCCAAACCACAAGTAGATACAATAGTTACAGAGTCTGCTGTCGTAACCAAACTCACATTTTTTTGATTGATCATTGTTTGACCAATAATCAAGTCTATTTCACTTAGATCGTACTCTGTTATTTCGACTACACCTTTCAGTACAATATCATCTACATATACTTCAATAAACGATGCACCTAGTGAATGAATGTGAGCACCACCAAATCCTTTCATAATCACTGTAGATGCATTAACTTCTAACTGTAAGCGTTTTGCTTGTAGTGCGGTAAGAATGTTTAATTTACTGCCAGTGTCTATATACGCCATTAATTCACACCCGTTAACTCGTACCGTCTTTTTATACAAATCTTGGTATATATTATAAGTAACAAACATTACGTTACTGACCTTATTTAGTTGTTTCTGGTATGAACCCGCAGCAAACCAGCAACTCGCGGTAGCATGCCCGTAGCGTTGGCACACCTCACAGCGTTGTTGTGGCGTACTACTCTTGCAATCCTTGACTTCGTGACCAGGCTTTCGGCACGCGTAGCATATCTTCGGTAATAGTTGTCGTGATGAACCCGGTGGGAAATTCGTGCCAGCAGTGGTAGTTGCAGGATTGTTGTTATCACCACCATTTACGCCTCTTCTCCATGTGTACTTCCGCGCCGTGCCGGTAGTTTCGACTCTCTTGTAACTTTCTAATGACGACAAATAGCCATAATATAAACTTTCTGGCTGATCGCACTGGTATGCCTTAGCATTAGCTCTCAATTCTGTTGGTAAACCTCGTATAATACAGGAAATGGCTGCTTCTCCATCTATGTTACATTTCTTGAGTAAAGATAACTTTGCGTGGTAGTATTTTGTCATCGTTTCGGAATCTGTCTTTGTTCTTGCTAACATTTCTTCTAGTCTGTTTACATAATCGGTAGATCGGGGAAATGCAGTTTGCAATGCTTGTTTCCATTCTTCCCAGGTCAAATCATAATCCTCCAAATCATCGTACCACTCGCGCGCAGAACCTCGTAATCGGATTTGCATTACAAATTGTCGGTCTTTATTGTCCCATCCGTAAACATCTCCAAGTTGGTCAATTTTGTGTAACCAACCCGTCACGTTGCTTGTCTTGTCATTCGGGCGAAACTTCGGTATTACTTCCGCTTCTGTCGGAGTAACACGTAGTCTCTTGGTTGGCTTTGTAGTAGTATTTTGTTTTTCCAAAGAAAAAAAATCATTTTCTTCTTCGTCTGTCGACGTCGATAAAGTTGAATGTGAGCGGCGGCGTTTGCCCAAACCATCCTTATATGGGCCGGACATTGTCCCAAAATCCCACTTCTGAAGTGAAACAGAAGATGGGTCAGGGTGGCGAAATAAGAAATCTCACTTATAGGTATCACAATCTTGTAATTCACAAAGTATAAGCTAACGTGCTCTCCGCTGGAGCGTTACAAACAGTCTGCCCAACTCATTCATTACAATAATTAAAATAAAAGTTATTACTTCTCCGAGGTACACAATCAAAGCTCTATGTCGCATTGTCCAACAAAGGAACACCAAAGTAAACAAACTATTCTACGCGGCACACATTAGATTCGGAGAATCATAATACGAGTAAGTAACAATAACAAAGACGTCGTGGATAGCTATTATAGAGGCCCGGTGCAGGGCGACGTGAAGGGATTTTGTAACACTCGCAACAAAACTGCCGCTCACACATGAAACGATTGGTCGTCACGATCGATCATTTGCTGGTTTGAAAAAACAGAGTGACGACGTGTTCAAATAATTCAAGACGTGACTACAATGGAAAACGAACTTCTTTTTCTTAGTTTTGTGGCAGTAACTTTGATTCGGTTACGGATAAAAAGAAACAAACCTAGAAAAATGTGGGTTAAGAAATGGCTATTAAAACGACATCAGTACTCGCATGTAAATATTTTAAAAGAATTACGGTTCCATCCAAAAGACTGGCACAACTACATGAGAATGACTGAACCTACGTACCTAAAATTATTGAAATTAGTATCACCTAAAATACAGAAGCACGATACAAACATGAGGCAAGCTGTCAGTATTCACGAACGCCTTAGTGCAACTTTGCGTTTCCTAGCCACTGGACGATCCTATGAAGATCTAAAGTTCTCATCTATCATTTCACCACAGTTACTGGGGAGAATCATCCCAGAAACCTGCGCCGCCATTTACGAAGCATGTCACGACTATTGTAAGGTATGTACTGCAATAAAACATAAATCATTCTTAATAGTTATAATCATTTATTTTCCATTCATATAGGCAGTTAAACATGGTAGGTACATAGTTAAACATTAGGATTGAAAGTTTTCAAAAAAATAAATTAAATTTTGTTCTTTTGCACCTGACAACTGTTCTCCCGTAGGTCTCTGTCTGGCTTGGAGTAAAGGTGGAGTTTGAGGTTTGGAGGACTGATTTTCAGGAATGTGTAACAGTGTAGTCTGTTCTTCTGGTGGTGTCTGAATTTCTTGTTGATTTGAAGGAATGTTCTGTGACAAATGAGACTGTGAGAATGGAGACTCCTGAGGTTGAGAGTATGGAGACATCTGAGATTGAGAGTAGGGAGATGTCTGTGGTTGATAGTGTGAAGAAGTGTGAGATTGAGAGTATGGGGAAGTGTTAGGTTGAGAGTAGGGAGATGTCTGTGGTTGATAGTGTGAAGAAGTGTGAGATTGAGAGTATGGGGAAGTGTTAGGTTGAGAGTATGGAGATGTGCGAGGTTGAGAGAATGGAGATGTGCGAGGTTGAGAGAATGGAGAAGTATTTGGTTGCCAATCTTGGGAAGAGTTATTTAAAATATTATTTACTCTACTTACACATTGTCTATTCAGGTTCCCAAGTTCGGCTTCTAACAAGGTTTCATTAATAATTTTTTCCGCCCAGATCCGGTGATCTTTAGGTAATGATTTTAATTTAGAAGCTACAGTTTTTCGAAATATGTCACATGTATCGTCAGGTTTAAGAGACAAATTTTTTTTATTTATATTGTCAAGAGTTAAATCTATTGTTGAATTTGACACCTGCGAAGATTTCTTGCGCTTTAATTGACTTGGTGTAGGTGGAGGTGGTAAAATATCGTCATTTTCAGCTTGAGTTCCACTTGGTGACGGATTTTCGTTGGCATCTTCATGTTGTTCCTCTGTAATCGTCTGTAATAAAAGAAATTTGATTTGTTTCAGTTACCTTCGAATGAAAGTGAATGGAAAGCAATTGGAGCTGCTTTCGAAAAACGATGGAATTTTCCCAATTGTCTTGGCGCTGTTGATGGCAAGCATATTAAAATAAAGCCGCCGCCTGAATCTGGTTCATATTTCTTTAATTATAAACACTTCCACAGTCAGGTTCTGATGGCAATTGCTAATGCTAATTATGAGTTAATTTATTTTCACTTTGGTACAAACGGCCGAGTGTCTGACGGTGGGGTTATAAAAAATACAGATTTTCATCAAAAACTTATAAACGGTACATTGGGGTTGCCACAACCAGATTCAGTGAATGGAATAACGCTTCCTTATGTGTTTGTTGGAGATGAAGCTTTTGCTCTAAGGAATAATTTTTTGAAACCATTTAATAAGTCACAGCTCAATGAAAAAAGAAGAATTTTTAATTACCGTTTATCCCGAGCAAGACGCATAATTGAAAATGTATTCGGAATTTTAGTTGCTCGGTTTGGAATAATGAAAAATGGAATAAATTTGGACTTAGATAATATTACTCCAGTGGTGATGGCTTGTTGTGCACTACATAACTTTTTACGCCGTGAAAATCCAGACAGCTACTCCCCGCAAGATAGCTTTGATAGAGAAAACTATGAAGTTGGAGAGATTGAAGAAGGTCTACATAGTAACTTGATTGGTCTCGAGAGAAGAAGGGGATCCGGTTTTCACTCAGCAACAGAAAATAGAAATTTGTTTGTAGATTATTTTAATGGAATCGGTGCAGTTCCTTGGCAGAACAATTATGTGTGGCACTTAAGTACATAAGTTAATTTAAGTTGGAATTTAAATAAAGATTTGTACTCACCGACTTTGTGGAACTTTTTCCTTCACGTGGCATTTCTTGGTCTTTTAAGAACATTAAATTTTCAAAATATGACAGTTTAGGCGAATAAACTTCGTCAGCACTGCTTCCGGATAACAGCGAATCATTCTGTTTCTTCAATTCTTTACGAAAGACTGTCCTTAGGTTATTAATTTTCTTTTTAACTTTATTCAAATCAGCAGTTCTGTCAATTATTTTCATTTTCTCCAAAAGTACATTATAACACACCGTTCTCTTCACGTTGTTGTGATAATCTTTATGTCTTATTTTCCATAAAGGCTCTTGTTCTCTGAATAATTCAATAAATTCAATCAAATCGTCGTTACTCCATGTAGTCATTTTGTTGTTTCGTTCGTCGAGTGTAGGCTAGGTACGTAGACAATAGACATGCAGCGCGTGCGGCGGCCGGCGTTGACTGAGACAAAAATCGAATCGTTGATCGCAAGGCGCCATACACTGTCGATTTATCGTTACGATTGGTCTGATCGCAAGGGATTCTGTGACGACCTCCGATATCGTTTGCGATCAAGTAAATCGTTAACGATGTGAACATACACTGGCGATCCGTCGTTTCGATCGGTCTGCAACGACGGATCGTACAGATCAATCGTACCGTGTATGGGCACCTTGAGACACATCGATTTTGCATGAACATGCACATTCCCCTTTGTCATATAACCAACCGTCTATTACCATTTCAGCTGGAAGATGAGCCAAGGCAGTATATCGTTTAATGTGAGATCTAAATGTTTTATTTATACCGACTTTTTCTGCCTTCCTCCATAGCAGGGCTTTATAACGTTATCAATTAACAGTAAAAATAACGTTACATAACGTTATTTTCAATATGATATAACGTTATTTTTTTTAACGATATCTAATAACATAACCTTAATATAACGTTATGCCGTGTATGTGCCGGCCGTGTATTGCCGTGTATGTGCCGGCCTAGAATAGCACTACCCCCTATCATCCCGTGGGTGTCGTAAAAGGCGACTAAGGGAGCATAGCCTTCAAGAGACGGGCAGCAGCGTCTCCAAAAAACCTTGGCCTACTGCGATCGCCAACCCGCCTGCCAAGCGTGGCGATTATGGCAAACCCCCCCCCCTCATGCACAATAGATCAAAAAATTGGCCCCCAGTCCCCGGCAGCCCCGCTATTCCTAGCTACGGTAGCGGCTACGGTAACGGCGGGGCAGGGGGTGCTAAGAATCCCCGGGTGCGGCTCGGCTACCAAAAACGACGACAACTGCACCTGGCAACCTATAACACGCGCACACTAAGGGAAGACGCGAAGTTAACCGAGTTGGAAGAAGTTATCAGCAAGGTACACTGGGACATTATCGGGTTATCTGAAGTCCGAAGAGCGGGAGAGGACTCGATAATCCTCAACTCCGGTAACTTGCTTTACTACCGGGAGGGCGACCAACAGTCCCAAGGTGGTGTCGGGTTCATCGTCCACAAGTCCCTTGTCAACAACGTGATTACCATCGGAAGTGTGTCGACCAGGGTGGCGTACCTTATACTCAGAATATCCAAACGGTGTTCGCTGAATGTTATACAGGTTTACGCACCGACCTCGACACACCAAGACGACGAAGTGGAGGCTATGTATGAGGAGATCTCTAAAGCCATGCATAGCTACAAAACCCACTACACTGTTGTGATGGGGGACTTCAATGCAAAGTTGGGGAAACGATGCGGTGATGAGCTGAGAGTGGGGCAATTTGGAGTTGGGCAACGGAATGACAGAGGCCAGATGCTGGCTGACTTTATGGAGAAGGAGAACCTCTTTATGATGAACTCCTTCTTCAGAAAGCCGGAATGCCGGAAGTGGACCTGGGTCAGTCCGGACGGTAAAGTCAGAAATGAGATAGATTTTATCATGTCGACGAAAAAGCAAATATTCAATGATGTCACTGTGATCAACGCTGTTAAGACGGGGAGCGATCACCGATTGGTACGTGGCACATTGAATATCAACCCAAAGCTGGAAAGATCTCGACTGATAAAATCAACAATTCGACCATTGCCGGCCCATATTCAAAACCCCGAGAGCTTTCAACTCGAACTCCAAAACCGCTTCGAAGCCCTTGAGAACAGCATAGATGTGGACGATCTAAACAACATGGTAGTGGATACTGTCCGTACGGTAGGGTCCAAGCTCTTTAAGACCCGCCGTCCCAAGATAAAGAAACTCTCCGACCACACACTCCTACTCATGGATCAGAGACGTGAAATGAGGCTCCAGAGTTCAGTAGATGCTAATCGTTATCGGCAGCTTAATAGACAGATATCTAAGTCTTTGACGAGCGACCTTCGCCAATTTAATACGAATCGTATTAAAGAGGCTATCGAGCGGAATAAAGGCTCCAAAGTGTTCGCGAGAGATCTGTCTATTGGGCAAAGCCAGATGACGAAGCTGAAAACTGACGACGGACGCATCATTTCATCAAAGCCTGAAATCCTGAGGGAGATCGAGAGCTTCTATGGGCAGTTATATTCCACGCAGACACCTGTTGAAAGCAAGGCTAAAGACCCCAGAGCCAAGCTTACCCGACACTATACTCAAGATATCCCGGACGTCAGCCTGTACGAGATTAGTATGGCTCTCAAACAGCTGAAAAACAACAAGGCGGCGGGTGACGATGGAATCACTACAGAACTTCTGAGAGCGGGCGGTAAGCCGATACTCAAAGTCCTCCAGAAGCTCTTTAATTCCGTCATCGTCCAGGGCAGAACGCCAAAGACATGGAACATAAGTGAGGTGATCTTGTTCTTTAAAAAGGGTGACAAGTCCCTCTTAAAGAACTATAGACCCATCTCGCTTCTGAGTCATGTCTATAAGTTGTTTTCGAGAGTCCTTACGAATCGTCTCGCTCGCAAGTTCGACGACTTCCAACCTCCCGAACAAGCCGGGTTCCGAAAAGGCTTTAGCACCATAGACCACATCCATACGCTGCGGCAGGTTATACAGAAGACCGAGGAGTATAATGAGCCACTTTGCTTGGCGTTCGTGGACTATGAGAAAGCCTTTGATTCGATTGAAACCTGGGCGGTGCTGCAGTCTCTCCAAAGGTGCCAAGTGGACTATAGGTATATCGAGGTGTTGAGGTACTTATACCAAAATGCCACCATGACGATCCGAGTACAGAACCAGAACACAAATCCTATCCAACTGCAGCGTGGTGTGAGACAGGGAGACGTTATTTCTCCGAAACTGTTCACAGCTGCGTTGGAGGACATCTTTAAGCTCTTGGACTGGAAAGGACTCGGCATCAACATTAATGGCGAGTACCTAACACACCTTCGTTTTGCCGATGATATAGTCCTTATGGCTGAGACCATGGAAGACCTGAACACAATGCTCGAAGATCTCCGTAGTGCTTCCCAAAGAGTGGGTCTTAGGATGAACATGGAAAAGACGAAAATTATGTCAAATGCCCATGTTGTACCCTCTCCAGTTCATGTTGGGAACACTACACTTGAAGTTGTTGACCATTACGTATACCTAGGACAGGCAGTCCAGTTAGGTAGGTCCAACTTCGAGAAAGAGATCTCTCGCCGAATCCAACTCGGGTGGGCAGCATTCGGGAAGCTTCGAAAAATCTTCGCGTCCGACTTACCTCAGTGTCTCAAGACGAAAGTCTATGAACAGTGTGTGTTGCCAGTGATGACTTACGGCAGTGAAACGTGGCCGCTAACTATGGGTCTCATAAGGAGGCTCAAGGTCGCTCAGCGTGCAATGGAGAGAGCCATGCTCGGCGTTTCCCTACGTGATCAAATCAGAAACGAGGAGATCCGCAGGAGAACTAAAGTAACCGACATCGCTCGAAGGATTGCTCAGCTGAAGTGGCAATGGGCGGGACACATAGCGAGAAGAACCGATGGCCGTTGGGGCAGAAAGGTTCTGGAATGGCGACCGCGCACCGGACGACGCTCCGTGGGTAGGCCCCCGACAAGGTGGACCGACGATCTGGTGAAGGTCGCGGAAAGCCAGTGGATGCAGGCAGCGCAGGACCGATCGTCGTGGAGATCCTTAGGGGAGGCCTATACCCAGCAGTGGGTGTCGTGTGGCTGATATGATGATGATGATGATGAATATAACGTTAAATTAATGTCGATAACGTTATTAATAACGTTATTTTTAACGGTAATTTTATAAATATTGCGTATTGTAGGTAGGTACCTCTACTACCTAGTACCTACCGCAGAGACTGATCACGTCACGGCGGCGTCAACGTCAATTACACATTGCTTTTAAATATTTTTATACAGTAACATAATAACGTTATCAAGGAACGAAAAAATAACGTTAAATTCTGTTTTACCGTTATTAATTTCCATTTTTAACGTTATTTTTTTAACGTTACTAATTTTTAACGGTATTTGAAGCCTTGCTCCATAGGCATCGGCTAAAATGGAAAAAAAACATCCTTGTACAGCTGCATGAGGAAAAACTTTCGATATAGCTGACAATGCGCTTGCTTCGAAGTCAAGTATAAGTATACTGTGTGAAAATAGGGGGATGTGACACGAAAATGAAACAGAAGTCTTAAATACAAAAGAAGGTGATGTAGAAATTTTGCTGGAAAGTAGTACAGAAGAAATGGCCAAAAAGAAATATGAACAAGAGTGTTGTAGATGCGCGACAAAGAAGTGTTTATAAAACTTGACTAAAAAACTCACAGTTCAGCACGTAGTTGACGGTGACAGGTGTGAAGTAGTTTAGCAGGTGTAGCGAAAACCACTTATCTTTTGTACGTAGTCTTCACGTATCCAAATCTTCAGGATCCAAAACAAATCTTGTCCCCTCCGAATTGAAATGGTCGTTGTCCAGCAACCTGATGCTCTAGCACTCTGTATACAGTATGTGCGTCCTGTCTCAATACGACTGGTGTCTCAATACGACTGGTGAGACCCGCTTGTGGGAGGCCAGCCGCACCGATTCGCTACTGTAGTAAGAAATACTAAAAAACCACGTCCTTATTCTCGAAGGACCATTGAATGTATAGTGTTTCCACTGTACATTTGAAGCTTAGATAGTTGCTAAGATAAGTTGATGTTGTAGGAGTGCAGCAGAGAAACCACGAACCAAAGTTAAAGTTATAATCACGATAAATATGTAAACAAATAGTTAAGTGGCTGTACCTTTCTCTATAGTTATAGTCAAGCACTAAAATGACATTATATTTAAATAATAAAGTAAACAATCCGCGCGGCCCAAATGTGGGTCGCAGCGTAAGCTAAAAAGAGGTAGGTTTATTTATGTGCAGTTTAAGACTGTACAATTATTGTTATAAATTACAAAAATGAATGTGTCCAGCGATGAAAATACTAAGTTGTCTAACTCCAAAAGAGTTAAGTGAACAAGTTTCTAATACTGAATTAAGCTTTTTACCAGGAAAGTCACGAAAACGAAAACAAAAACTCGCTGATAGAGGTGAAAAGTTGTATGTTTTACACGAGACCCAAAATTTTGTTCTGCCTCGTGCCTTTAAATCACTCACTGTGCTCAGTAGTGTATATTAGAATTACTCGCAACGCTCGTGATTCAATTCTAGACTACTTCGCTAGTTCGTTATTTAAAGTCGGCACTCGCAGCACAAATTGATTTTGGTCAGTTGTATAACAAATAACTATTGTATTGTCAATTAGTTTACACAAATACTAATCATTTTGAACAAAATATACACGAGGTATGTTGGTGAGGTAAAATGGACTGTACTTTAAAGGATGATGATGATGGAAACACCCAGTTTTTAAAGTTTAGCAATTTAATTAATACCATTAAATAAACAGGCAAAGATTTGACACTACAAAATGTTGATGAGCTAAAATGGACTGTACTTTAAAGGATGATAATGATGGAAACACCCAGTTTTTAAAGTTTAGCAATTTAATTAATAGCATTAAATAAACAGGCAAAGATTTGACACTAAAGTAATAAGACAACTGACACAAAGGAACACAAAAGACCATAAAGCTAATGTAACAAAAAGGTGGCATCTCAGCCAGTCGCCAACATATTGCATCATTATCGACGCCCCGTATTAAACCTATACGGCTACCCAGGCGTATCAAGCCATGATCGTCCAAGAAAGGGGAAAGATTAAACAGTTTGCTTGTTGGTGAGACAGGTTTGTTATTCATAAGCTGATCAATTTCTTCTTTAAATGACGTAGCTTGAGTTAGGCGAAGAATATGACGTTCTGCCATTTGCAAATCGTCAACCGTGAGATCTGGAAGAATGTCTCGGTTACCCCTAACCCGAGCACGTAGAATTTTGATAAACTTATGTGCCAAAGCTGTCGCGCGCAATAAACGAATATATTTTGAAAAGCGACTGGGGTCGGCGCAAACACCAGTCAGAAAATATTGGTGCTCGATTTGTACCGATACTAACTCTTTACGCTTTAATTCCAAACATTCAATATCGGGAAAGTCGTAAAGAGAAGTAACTAAAGCTTCCTGGGGCCAATCAAACTCGTGAAGATATAAAAAAGGTGGGCCAGCAAACCATCTGTGGTCTGAAGCCAGAGGTCCTGAAGTATAGTGAGTGGCATCGTCAGCTACATTCATACTACTAGGACACCAACGCCAGTCGTCAACCACAGACAACTCCAAAACTTCAGCTTTCGGTGGCATCTCAGCCAGTCGCCAACATACTATGTTGGCGACTGGCTGAGATGCCACCTTTTTGTTACATTAGCTTTATGGTCTTTTGTGTTCCTTTGTGTCAGTTGTCAATACTTTAGTGTCAAATCTTTGCCTGTTTATTTAATGCTATTAATTAAATTGCTAAACTTTAAAAACTGGGTGTTTCCATCATCATCATCCTTTAAAGTACAGTCCATTTTAGCTCAGAAAGCAAATGGACTGTATTAAATGAAAGATTGAAATGGGAATAAATGATATATTACAATATTATGATAATTAAACAAACAATGAACCGACACACGCTACACGCCTCACAGCTTCCTGTCAACCACACCTCCCTGTCCCGTTGGTCAAAGAGAGCATCACGTTCGGTTACATTCCCCCCTAATGTAACCGAACGTGATGCTCTCTTTGACCAACGGGACAGGGAGGTGTGGTTGACAGGAAGCTGTGAGGCGTGTAGCGTGTGTCGGTTCATTGTTTGTTTAATTATCATAATATTGTAATATATCATTTATTCCCATTTCAATCTTTCATTTAATACATTCCATTTGCTTTTATGTTGGCGACTGGCTGAGATGCCACCTTTTTGTTACATTAGCTTTATGGTATTTTGTGTTCCTTTGTGTCAGTTGTCAATACTTTAGTGTCAAATCTTTGCCTGTTTATTTAATGCTATTAATTAAATTGCTAAACTTTAAAAACTGGGTGTTTCCATCATCATCATCCTTTAAAGTACAGTCCATTTTAGCTCACCAACATGGAGGGTCCTCTTGCTCGGAGCGTGGGCAGGTACTCGCGCAGCCATCGTGCCCAAAACTGGTCTGCCAGACGTAAGCTTCGACGCCAGTCACACCTTCTGTCTAAGTCTGCGTCTGTGAGCGTGCTAGTCCAAGGAGCGACTGAAGAGGAGCCCAAGATGAAGTGGAAAGGAGTGATTGCTTCTGGTGAGTCGGGTGAAGATGGCACATACGTGAGAGGTCTCGAATTTATTATGGCCTCTGCCTCAAGGAGTAGTGTGGAGAGTACGTCTTCTTTTAATACTTTTTCGGCAAGGCAGGCTCTCAGGGCTGTTTTCACGGTTCTCACCAATCTTTCTGAAAGCAAATGGACTGTATTAAATGAAAGATTGAAATGGGAATAAATGATATATTACAATATTATGATAATTAAACAAACAATGAACCGAACTACACGCCTCACAGCTTTCTGTCAACCACACCTCCCTGTCCCGTTGGTCAAAGAGAGCATCACGTTCGGTTACAGGGAGACGTGGTGCTGATCGCCGACCCTACCCTTCCTCGTGGCTTATGGCCGTTAGGAAGGATAGTGTGAACCTACCCAGGGCCTGACGGAGCGGTCCGCGTGGCAGACGTCCGCACTAGGGGCGGCGTACTACGCCGACCGGCCCGTAAGCTAGTTTTAATGGAAGCTGCTTCCCAGCCAGTAGCCACCGGTTGTTAGCGTTCCACTGGGGGTCCGGTATGTTGGCGACTGGCTGAGATGCCACCTTTTTGTTACATTAGCTTTATGGTCTTTTGTGTTCCTTTGTGTCAGTTGTCTTATTACTTTAGTGTCAAATCTTTGCCTGTTTATTTATACTATTAATTAAATTGCTAAACTTTAAAACTGGGTGTTTCCATCATTATCATCCTTTAAAGTACAGCCCATTTTAGCTCACCAACATTTAAAAGGAATAATTTAGAAATAATAAGCGACAGCTTTGCTTTGCGTGTGACATTAATTTATTTTCTACATTGACATAACGTAAAACAAAAGGATACAATTTCTTTTTCTCATAAACTAATAAAACGATTACAAAGGAGTTTGCAACAACTTCTTTGTCGCGCATTTAGTTTTGCAATTTACACCCCTTATAGTCCTGAAGTGACTGTTCATTTGCAAGTTCTCGTAAGCTTTTTATTTTTTTCGGGTGATATATTTTCAATATCAATCAGTTTATCCTGACACACAGAAAACTAATTTCTTGAGAACATTTCCTCGATAGTTCCACGTTCATTTCCTAAATGGCTAGGCTAAGCCATCTTTTCTACAACTGCCATAAGCACGTTCCGAAACTCACCTCTTCCTCTATCAACATCTGGTATTTGGACTCTAATGGTATCTCCAACAGAACATGGACGAAATTTTGAATTTGGTAACGTTTTCATTTTTATAGCCTGATTTTCTAAGCTCAATCGTGCAGATAGTCTATTTTCATTTATATTCGTTGAAGTAGTACAAATGTCACTCAAATTTGTTTCTTGTGTACTTGTCCTTGGCTTTATACATCTACAACACTCTGTTTTATCTTCCTTTTTTGGGTCTATGCCATTAATGGACTATGGCCATTTCTTCTGTACTACTTTCCAGGAAAATTTCTATATCACCTTCTTTTGTATTTAAGACTTCTGTTTCATTTTCGTGTATCATCCCCCTATTTTGTATGCGGTCATTCATTCTGTGATCCCAGATCTTCATTAAAAAATTCTTCGTGGGGCTCTTGGCTAGATTTCGCATTCTCTTCTTGGGGTACTGAACTAGATTCCGCTCCGGTTGTAAATGCAGTAACATTTTCTCGAGGTCTTCCTCAGTATGAATAATGGCAATAACTTCTTTTGGAGGAGAAGACGACGATAAACCAACCTTGACATCACTGGCTGTATAAGGGGCTCGTTTTATTCCATCGTGAAAAGCCCTATTTTTCATTAACTGAACGAACCTTTAACCTACTGACCAACGCTTACAGTTTTCGTCCTTCATCCACGTCATGAGCATATTTTGTATGTCTTGAGTAGCACTTTCTACACTACCTTGCGACTGACTATGGTGATGTTTACCATGAACTATTTTTATACCATTCCACATCGAACACAACTCTTCAATTATGTGATTTGCAAATTCGCGGCCATTGTCTGATTGAAGATTTGACGGAGCGCCAAAAATATATCTAAAAGCTTATGAGCGACTTCGACAGTTCGTTTAGATGTTAGCGCGCGTAGATGGACAAACTTTGTCAAATGATCTTGCTTGGTAGACCATTACAAATTTAAAGTCACCGTCAGAGTTAGACTGCATATCGATTAAATCTACTTGACAGCGAGTATTCATTTTTGTAGACAGCAATGGTTTGACAACAATTCCCTTTTTGGCTTTATTTTTTTTGGAATGGTTCACATAGTCGTAAATATAACTTTATTACTTCTTGAGTAACATTTTTATATTTTTTTATATCCTTTTTCCATTCGATGTTTTCCTCCATGATCAACAGCCAAATGAGTTTCATGTAAAATATCGAACATCTCATCGTTAGTCACATAATATTTAAATGTCGTCTCACGTGAAGATAGAGGAGCTATCAGTTTCTCGACGCCACTTTTCGAACACAAATCAAATCGCTTCAAACGCCAGTATTGTAAAGTAGTTTTCGATTTAGCTTCTTTTGCTCTTTTAACCGAATTATTTCTAAATACTGTTCGTTACTAAAGTAAAAACAATTCAACGCTCTTGAAATTTTGTGTCAAAACGCTCTCGAAATCTTGTACCTGTACTACACTCGACGTCAAAAAATTCACAGATTTTACAGTCCCCGCAAGAATCGGAGCATTGAAAATGAACACAAAAATTTACGAAAAACCAAAATCAAATCAAATGCAAAGTCCTATTATATTTTTAAAGTTACTTAGGTAGTACCTATTTATTTTTACGATTGTGACACTCGGCTCCGCCTCGTGTCACAAAAGCGCCTGCTGACTGCCTCGACGCAGCCGAAATAATATTAACTAATTTTCAAAATTCCAACCAATGCACTTTTTGTCTGCTTCTGCATCTTTTAACACTATTACCATGACGATCGGTCAATAATCATAGAAGCTACATCACTTTTTATGTACGGAAACAGCCGCTTTTCTACAATTCCAAATCTAAAGGGACCACCTACAGGTCACAATTATAAACCGATTTTCAAAATTATTTCGCTATTTGATAGCTAAACTAATACCCTAGGACCTTTTTTTTCATTTTTTCTTAAGTCGGTTTTTTTTCCAAAATATTTACAATTTAGTAAACAAACCCCCCAAAAATTTTTGAATTTTTGGAATTTCGCAAAATTCCAAAAAAGTTACCAGTAGATTTTCAAAATTCAAATGTTCACATGTGTCTTGATAAACTCCTCAACTTTTGGTACTATTTTCATTTCGATCCTCCCAAAATCCTCGGAGATATGGCCAAAAATACGTCTCAGGCGATTTGCATCTGATAACCATTTTCAATGGTAAAAATCGCACCTCTTCGAAAGTAAGTTTAAACTTGGCCACCTGCTATTGCTAGCTAACTTTATATTGTGTAAATGTTGATATCTATTGTTTATATATTGTGGATATATATTGTGTATCTGTTGATACATTTAATGAGCTTTCAATAAAAATTTGTTTGATTTAATTGCCATAACAGTTACCATAATAAAACGCTTAAAGCGTTATTGCTTGCGCCGCCATAAAAGGGAAATAAAAGGGGAAAATTCAGGAAGTGCGGGTAAATTCGCTATCGAGATGATGGAGAAAACACACTTCAACAGTTCAATAATAAAATGGAATACCCAAGATGGATACTATTGCCTTAAGGGCTTGAAAATCGGAGTATTTTTCAGCTCCGGAGTTGGGTTTCGATGTTCAGAGTTCCAACTCCGGAGTTCCGGAGTTTTCAGTCTCTATTTAAATAAAATTGCAGTAGTACTTTAGCGTGTTTATAGAGGTTATAAACTAACCAAAAATCAAGATATGCTTTTGTTATCGATAAATTAATAAGTTGAATCACTTAGGTACCTACTTACTTGCTTATTGCGCAAAAATTTCGACTCAAAATACATTTTACTTACTTACATTTCTCGCCACTCAATTTTGCCGAGTGTTGGTTCATCATCATATCAGTCACACGACATCCACTGCTGGTTAGGGCCTCGCTCAAGGGTCTCCACAACGTTCGATCCTGCTCTGCTCGCATCCAGCGGCGCCCCGCGAGCCCGCGACCTTCACTCACCGCGACGGCACCAGATCGTTGGTCCATCCGTTTATGTGTACGTAATCAAACTTATTTAGTAAATGTTCATAGGTATTTGATATTCTCGATCAGAATAGTTAAATTATATTGAAAAGTAGTTGTCCGCCTTGGCTTCGCTAGGGTTTTAATTTATTTGTCGATGTCGAAAGATACAATGAGGGTTTTTAAAAGTGACATTTAAAAAAACAAACATTAATCATTTTGTAGCTATTTGGCTTAGAGCATTCAACCTAAATAGCCAAATGGCTTTGAAAAATAAACGGCCTTTGCCTCAGTTGGTTTTTACAGTTGAGCCTACAGATTTTTATCTTTTCGAAAAGCACTCATTCTTTGAACTTTTACTTCTTTCTATTCAACTGTACCTACCTATCTTAATTTACAAAAAACAGGGCTTTTCGCTAGTGGGATGTGTCAGAACAGTTACATCTATTTTTTTATAGTGCGTTTCATCGGTTATTTCCTATGCCGCTATGTTGGTTTCCGAAAATCTATTCAATTTTGAACCTTAATCATCGCAATAACATTACATTTGCGCTAGGTACTGTCAACATAACGTCATAGGAAGAATCCGATGAAACGCATTATACTTTCAGCTATTTTATAGGTACTTATCGTAACTTCTAAATTAAAAGTCAAATTGTATTAATAAAGAGAAACACAGATCACACAAACACAGACGTCCACAGATCATTGTATGGAGTGAAATCGACAGCTCAGCAGACTCATCGCTTGATCATCGCGTCGCGGCATAGACAATAATAATTTGGGACAAATAACTGGTGTGAATCGTAAAATGTAATATTGCAAGAATATGAATAAACAAAGCAAGGAAAACCTTACATTTACTGTGTCTTTTAGAATTCCTTTATTGGCTTGAGAGCTGGTGCCTGGCAGAGCTGGAACTAGTGCTGGTGCTGGTCTTTCTGGTAGCACCGGGGCGACCGTTTGCCGGTCCAAAGCACAGATTTTATTGCACGAGTGTTTTCATCTTGAATCTGAAATAATAAATGTAAAGGGATATCAGGATAAAATGTATATTAATAATAAATAAAAAAAATATGATTGTATTTAAATTTGTTGTTGGTTGAGTCATTTATGTATATTAATCACTTATTGTTTGAAATTTCCGTGGTTATTGACTATTTCGAACGAAGTAACTGGTGTGAGTCGTAAAATTTAATATTGCTAGAATATGAATAAACAAAGCAAGGAAAACCTTACATTTACTATGTCTTTTATAATTCCTTTATTGGCTTGAGAGCTGGTGCCTGGCAGAGCTGGAACTGGTGCTGGTGCTAGTCTTCCTGGTAGCACCGGGGCTACCGTTTGCTTAATGCTCCAAAGCACAGATTTTGGGGCACGAGTGTTTTCATCTTGAATCTGCAATAATACATTTAAAGGGATATTAGGATAAAATTTATTTTAATAATAAATTCAAAATTTTATGATTGTATTTATACTTGTTGTTGTTTGAGTCATTTATGTATATTAAGCACTTATTGTTTTAAATTTCCGTGGTTATTGACTATTTGGGACGAAATACCTGGTGTGAGTCGTAAAATTTAATATTGCAAGAATATGAATAAACAAAGCAAGGAAAACATTACATTTACTATGTCTTTTAAAATTCCTTCATAGGCTTGAGAGCTGGTGCTTGGCAGAGCTGGAACTAGTGCTGGTTTTTCTGGTAGCACTGGAGCGACCGTTTGCTTAATACTACAAAGCACAGATTTTATGGCACGAGTGTTTTCATCTTGAATCTGAAATAATAAATTTAAAGGGATATTCAGGATAAAAAGTATATTAACAATAAATTTCAAATTTTATGATTGTATTTATACTTGTTGTCGTTCGAGTCATTTATATTTATTTAGCACTTATTGTTTTAAATTTCCATGGTTATTGACTTTGAGACTGAATAACTGGTGTGGAAGTCGTAAAATTTAATATTGAAAAATATGAATAAACAAAGCATGGAAAATCTTATATTTACTGTGTTTATTGGAATTCCTTTATTGGCTTGAGAGCTAGTGCATGGCAGAGCTGGAACTGGTGCTGGTATTTCTGGTAGCACCGGGGCGACCGACTGAAGGGCAGTCAACGATTTAATTTTTTGGGAAAAATATAAATATGTATACAATTTAAACGCAGGAACCATATTAAAAAAATATATATGGGCTGTCACTCCCGCATTGGAGATGAATCCAAAGGCACCATTTGTTAAAATCTGTCAAGCCATTTGGGCTGCAGAGAGTGCCAAAGAACTGCTCGCTGATTTTGTAACTTTGTTGGCAATCAACTCTGCCAGAAATCGCAGTTACATTGCTGCTTTAGTAAGGACCAATGTGACAACTATCTTGTTTAAAGCAGCAATCTAACTGCGGTTTCAGTCGATTTCAAGCAAGAATCGTTAGCAAAAGAGTTATGTAATCAGGGGGCTGGACATACAAACAAACGGTCGAGAAAGATCAACACTATTTTGAATACATTTTTTACCCTACAGAGTTTACAACATTTTATTTCATAACATAATTTATTTGACTTATTATTCGAACTTTTCCCAAAATGTTAAGGTAATACTAAGTAAACCCGGGTAAACTAGGTTCTTCTTCATCTTCTAGCATTACCCGTAACATATCTATTCTCCCGTAAAGTAATGAGTTCATTATAACTTTTCCTTATCGGTTTTTTTGGGTGAACATGAACAACAACAAGTGGTTTAATGTTTCTAAGACCTTTGTTAAAACGCTAGTTAGCAGTAATGGCGTTTTGAACGTGAATGGGGGGCTGGCCCCCCTGCTCGGGGGGGTCGGGGGACCTGAGGCCCCCCGCTATAAAGAAAAACTCTTAATGCGAAGACCATTAGGTTAGGTTAGGTTAGTGTTTTGACCACTTGCAGCGGAGCGAGCGAAGCGAGCGGAGCTCCCTAATGCTTGCATGCATGCTGCTTGCTTGCTTGCATGCTGCTTGCTTGCTTGCATGCTGCTTGCTTGCTTGCTTGCTTGCATGCTGCATGCTTGCTTGCATGCTGCATGCTTGCTTGCATGCTGCATGCTTGCTTAAATGCTGCATGCTTGCTAGCATGCTGCATGCTTGCTTGCATGCTGCATGCTTGCTTGCATGCTGCATGCTTGCTTGCATGCTGCATGCTTGTTTGCATGCATGCATTCCTTGCTTTTGATTGCATGCATGCATATCTGCTCTTGCTTGCATGCAAGTATACATGGCCTTGTTTGCATGCATGCATGCGTGCCATGCAAGCATGCTATTTGATCTTGATTGTACTTATGTTGTCATGTTTGCTTGTGTGCATACTTGCTTGCTTGTATGCTTGCATTCTTGAGTGTGATAGGCAATTAAAAAGACAACGACAGGTTTATCTGCTCATTCTTTATTTTTAATTACTTACCAAAAACATAATTTTTCGTAATTTAAATCATGTGCAATTGTTGTTAATTGTTGGTAAAATTGTTCAAAAGTGTTTAGTGAAATTGAGTAATTTTCAATTTACAAGTAGTAAACAATACCGATTAAAAACGATTATTTCATTATAGGAAGTAATTAATAAATTAATTCATTAAGGGAAGTAAACATTCGGCAAAAAAAATATTAGGCGTTACACAATTGTGCGAATCGTTATTTAGTACTTTTAAACATTAGGGATTATGAATAGTTATGCTTAATGATGAATTTAGGAAGTAAACATGCGGCGAAAAAATTTTAGGCGAAGTGAAAATAGGCCAAACAAATTTAGGTCAAATGAAAATTGTGCAAAAAGTTTTTAGGCCAATAAGTAGTGTGCCAAAGACAGTTAGGACAAAAAAAATTAGGCATTCCAATATATACCCGATTGTGGCAGGTGGTGGCAAAGGTATAATCTCCATTCTGCTGTTACTTTTATACATTTGTGAAGTCGAAGAGACTTTGATTTTTAAAAATTGTTTCATGCATCCGAAAATTATGAAACTTTATTCTATTACTAAGGGACCTTATTCCTACCTATAGAAAAATATCCAGCCAATTTGATTTTTTTCGGACATTCCCCATTCGGATAAGTAATTTTGTCAAATTTCATGCATATTGTAAACAATGTGGTGCCATATTATATGCAAAGACTTTGAAGTCTACGGAAACTCAAGCCACTTTTCAGTTTATATTTTACATGTTGATTTTTGGATCATATACATCCAAGATGGTGACCGAAATGTAATTCATAATCAACATGTCAAAAATAAAGTTACTTAATGTCAAAAAGAACAGATTTAAAAGGATCTCAAAAATGAATATCCCAAAGTGATACTGATTTCAAACGTAACAAAAAAGGAAGTAACAAGGCAAGTAATAGTTTTCTATAAAACTTGAAAACGGATGAATAATTCACGATTATACGTTGTTATGATGTTTAATGCAATCATAATTAAGAGTTTCAATGTCCTTTAAAGCGAATAAATCATAAAATGTAAACTTACCCGAGTTTTTACGTCACAAAGTTAGGAATTTTTTTCTAACCGGTAACCTTCGCTAACGTCTTTAAATGTTCGCTCTAGGCACTGAAAAGAACAGTCAAATAAAACATGATGGATACCAAGCTTGCTAATGTTGCCAACATTTTCGAGACGTTCCTACTAAAATTAAACTGATATAATTTTCAGAAACAGGGTAACAAAAACTGTAATTTGGAAAAGGAACTTTTTATGGGACAAGTTTCAATAATTAATTACACAAGTATATAATCAAGATGTTTTTAAAAAGACCATTTAAATTAATAGTTATTTAGCGCTTTATCTACCTACATTTATTTATTTTGACATACATAATATCATTCTAATAAAAATCATGGTTATATCAAACGCTTCGAGATTGGGACATTTCACATTCCATACAATTTTATTTTACCGATTATAGCAAAAATATTTTAATGAAAAATTATTATTGTAATTCTTTCTTTTTTGGTTTTTTCTGTTTTAAGTATGTTTAATACATGCATATAGTTTGTTAAAATAGTTGGAATACAGATATATGATTATATTGAGAATATTAAAAAAATCGGTCAGAGACTTTAGTCGTTGGTACAAATATTTTGAGAAATGCTCTTCTACATAATCTCGAAGAAGTAAATATACAAACTCTTTACCAGCATCTAAATCTGGCTTTGATTCTTTTAAACTGCATGCAAACGCAGGTCTAGCTCGTGATAATTCCTTGTAGAATACCGGTACCACAAGGGATGGTTTTTGTTTCCCCCCAAATGCAATAGAAGGGTATTCAGATTCTAAACCAGGCGCTTGAACAACTACGGTGGAGCTATCCTTGATAAATTTCAAATTCGACATCTTGCAGACTTAACAGATATCTGTTATATAGTTAACTCGCAATAAAACATAATTTGGCCGGTCAGCCACAAGTTCACATGTGAACTCTCCGGACTTGACAAAAGGAATTTTTTCGATTCACATGTGAACCGCCCGGACTTGAGAGGTTAAGAGAGTCAGGCTCTCGTCGATGCATATCTCCTGACGCGGAATGTAGGCGGACTGGATTTTTGAATTTAGGTGTGAAAGTATAGGATCTATATGGAACAAAGGGGAGGATTCAGGAATACGGAGGGAGCTATTGTTAAAATGAAGGCATGAGCACAAGCTCTCATACCTCTGCCGGGAAAACATAAGGCTGAAACGGTTGGTGGAAAGAAATGGGTTAGTAGAAAAACAGGATCTAATAGAGGGCATCCGGATGATGCCAAGCATCATCCAGAAAGAAAATAACACGAGAATCTCGTGGACATTCGTATCGTACCAATCCGTCCAATTTTTACTGACTGCGTATCGGTTTGTTTCGGAGACTATTGGCCGAATACTCAAACGCCAATTTACTTTGAGGGGCTCTCAAACGTCGTCCTGTCGCATCAAATGTCAAAGATATGACAAAGACAGCATGCTGTTTGAGAGCCGCTCAAAGTTAAGTAGCGTTTGAGTATTCGGCCATATGTGCCCTAAGATGCTCTCATCCCAGTACTGGGAGAACGCCTCGCACGCGGTCGAACATGAATTTGTGGGCCCGGTTTCCTCGACAAGAAAAGGCTCCCTACGACCTTCAAATTAGTTCATGGTTCTCCAATTGAAGTTGAGAGCCTCTTCTTCTCCAGAAAATAGGGCCTTGTCTCCGTTCCCGTCCTCCGCATCAAAAAATTAATCCCCCTCGTCTACCACGCGCCTAGCCCTTCTTCGATCGTTCCTAAGTTGACGGACTTCCCGCCCTAAAATTACGACCCTTATTTTTCGCCGCAACTCTTCGGGGACATTGTCATCACTTAGGTAAATTTCAGTTATCGGGTCGCCAGGTTTCCAGGCAGGTGGTGCATTGCCCACCCTACATCGTCGATTCTACTATATTCTTCTGGAATAATGACATCCATCACACTTCTGGGAATAATGGGTTGTGTTTTATTCCTTTCGCGATGTACGAGTATCCGCATTGCATCTTTACTTGGCATATGAGGGGCACTAGTTGTGGGTATTTCCTGTATACACCTCTGTACTATTTGCGAAGGCGTATCCATGGAATTGCGTGCCTTTTCTTTAATATTCCTTCGTAATTTCATTGTGTAACGAGTCGTGCTTTAGTCTCGTGTTTGGGTGTGAGTTTCGGTGGAAATTATACACGCATTGTTTAGTAGAATCACTTGCGTTTACTTTAATCACTTTGTTACCACAAAACTCCTTACAGAATAAAAGTTAACACAAATAATACAGAGAGGGAATAATCTAGGTACAAAATCCGCCATTACAATTCTACTAATCTCTTTGGAGGGCGCGCGCGTCGCCGCGGCCGACTGTCAGTTAAACTCCCCGTATCTCCGAGCGATGGCGCCACCAACATTGCTGTAGGAGGTTCCCGCGTTCAGTATCTTCTAAATCTTTGATAACCTTTTCTGTTTCAGGATCCTGCAGCTGAGCTTCGCGGAGGCTGGTTTGACTGTAGCGGGGTAAGTCGACACAAAATCTAACACCATTACCTTTTTTAGGAACTAAAGCGGCGGGAGCAGTCCAGGCTGACTCGCATTCTTCTATAACCCCTTCGCTTAGCATCTTGTCAAGCTCCTGTCTCATGATCTCCTTCTTCGCTGGAGTAAGACGATAGGGTGGAGAAGATACCGGTGGATGGTTACCTGTGTTGATGTGATGCTCTGCAAAGGTGGTTGGAGCTCCCCCTGATTTAAAGATGTCCTCATTAGAAAAAAGCAGATCTGCCAGTTTATTACGTTGAGAAGACTGCAATATGATACCTTCGTCGCTGCGGAGTATGTCGGCTGATGAACAGGTGACTTGATTGCTCGGCGGCCCGAACTCGATAGGAAACCGTGTATGTTCCTCAGAGAAATGCCACTTGGCAGTTGCAAAATCCATCGAAATACCGGCCTTAACTAGAAAATCAATACCTAGTAAGGTATCATTACCGGATGCGTCTGGCAACACAACAAACTCAAGTGACACGGTCTTATGTTTTACAACAACTTCTAGTGTTGTTGTGAGCAGCTTCATATCTCGCACAGATCCATCTGCTAACCTAATGGACATAAAAGATTCGAAAAATTTTTGATCATGTTTTTTTATTAACTCATACAACGAGCAACCTACTACAGACCGTTTCGCAGCTGTATCTATCAGAGCCCTTCCCTTTATGCCCAAGATAGTTACACCTAAAATAGGTCGCTGTTGTTTTACCTCTGGATTTGAGGATGAGTGCAAATCTGCAGACGCGAAATCAAAATCTAACGAAGAAGGAACCTTGACTGAATTAATACTAGGATTCGGCGTAATCAGACTGTCAATAGGCGCAGAAACGCTATCGTGAACGTCCGAAAAGGTTGCCCTAACATCACGCGAAACAGCCTTATTTTCTGTCAAATTAGTATTAAATTCACTCCCCCTTAAGTTAGCATCGTCCACAAAAATGTTTGCAAAAGTGTCACATGTGGACAGTGAACACTCATCCGAAATCAAATTACTACGTTCCGTTGGTGGTACTGCTGAGGTCATGCACATTTTATACGGTTGAGGCCCTACCAGCTTAACGCACATATCACTACTAAGTTCTGGTCCTGCCATCTTAACGCACATATCACATTTATTAGGCAGTGGCCCTACTGGCTTAACACACATATAAAAATTATTAGGCAGTGGCCCTACCGGCTTAACACACATATCAAAGAAATCTGTAGGTAAAACATTCATAAATTGACCAGGCAAAAACACAGAGTTTGCTTGTAAATTGTGAAGTTTGCGAACATAAAACAATTCAGGAATAACCGATTTAAACATTGATAAGTTATAATCTGATTTCGTTTCATTACTGTTTTTGTTGAGATTACGATCAATATCTGGTAACACAATAGATTTTAAAGGGCACGAAATCTGATTATACATATTAGTAGCGCCATCACTATCTATGTGAAAATTACATGAATTGTCGTCAACACAAACAGCTGAGCAGGGTGCGGTGGTCGAGGTCATTGAACTAGACTCGACGTTATAAATTGGTCCAATAACTATCGCGGAAAACTGCAAATGGCATTTAGGACAATTCGATCTAACTACGCCTTTCTCACCACACCCATGACAATAAATATGACTAACATTATTATTATTACTCTCGTCGCTAATACTACTGTTATCATTACATTTATTTTTAAGTTTAGCACAATTGTCTTTAGAATGATTCGGCTTTTTACAATAAGAACAGAACATACGTTTTTTCTTGTTGGGATCCGCACTCGCGCCAGCTGGGGTCGGCGGCGGAGGCGGCGGGCGCGGGCGGCGCGATTGAAGTCGGGCGGCGCGTGGGGCCAGCGGCTGGCGGCTTCCCTGCGCTTGAGCGTGATACATCTGTTACCTTTAATGCGTCCTCGATAGAATGAGCTTTCTTGAGAAGCTCGTCAAAGGACTGAAACTCTTCACGACGAAGGCGTTCCCGGATGCGATGATGTAGTAAACCGTACACCATATCCAGTCGTGCTTTTTCTGTGAGATCCTCGACAGGAAGTCGGGCGAGTATTGCTCGAGCTCGCGCCACAAACTTATCCGTATTCTCGTTGATATCTTGTTCATTAGCAAATAAGTCGCGGTATAATCGGTGAGGCGGTCGACGGTCTCCGAAGGCTCGTCGAAGTCGATCTAGAGCTTCCGCCCACGATGTCGTCGTACCCTTGACTCCTTGCCACCAGGTAGCGGCAGAATGAGTTAGTAAAATAGAAAATCCTCTTATCGCATTCTCGTCGGTCACTTTGCAGCAATCCTTGTAGGCCTCCACTGCGTCAATAAATCCTTCTAAACTTTCCTCGGCGCTGCCGCTGTAAGTGGCTTGGCATTTTGAAAAATTGCCGGTCACGACAGGGGCGGGGGCGGTGACGGTCACGTTGACCGGCTCGCCTGAAACCGGGGTCGAAGAACGAACTTCCTGCAGTAGCCGCTGGAACATGTCCGCGTTCGATTGCTGGATTGTTTGCAGCAACATGGACAGGTTATCCATTGACATCGTCACATTCCCAGGGCGATCACCATCATCACGATCAGAATGGTGTTCTGCGTCGGCGTTTTTCTGTGAAGCCGGCGCTCGCTGTTGGCTATGTGTACGCGACGTGCGACCGGAACGAGTCATTGTGAACGTAGGTATTGTAAACACGTAAGGCGCTCGAAAAAGGTAAAAATGTTCACAAAACTGTTAAAGTAATGCACAGTTGACGCTGTTTTATTCTTTTCAAGTTTTCACAACACGTGCTTTTCACTTTTTCACACACGGAAGGGCGCCATGTAACGAGTCGTGCTTTAGTCTTGTGTTTGGGTGTGAGTTTTGGTGGAAATTATACACGCATTGTTTAGTAGAATCACTTGCGTTTACTTTAATCACTTTGTTACCACAAAACTCCTTACAGAATAAAAGTTAACACAAATAATACAGAGAGGGAATAATCTAGGTACAAAATCCGCCATTACAATTCTACTAATCTCTTTGGAGGGCGCGCGCGTCGCCGCGGCCGACTGTCAGTTAAACTCCCCGTATCTCCGAGCGATGGCGCCACCAACATTGCTGTAGGAGGTTCCCGCGTTACAATTGCAATTTGATCCTCTGGGTCAGGTGTACGTGATGGTGACTTCGTACCACAACATGAGTGCAATTTATGTACAATGTTGTGAGGAAAACATTACAACGTATAGAATCTCTTTTTGTACAACGCCAGGGGCCCAATCGCGGTAATTTACCAAAGCCAAACCAAAGCTAAACCGTTTTCGTAAACGCTACGTTATGGTCATTTTTGTATCGCGGTAATTTGACAGCATTTTGACAGCGTTTCCAATCTAAATGTGAAACGTTAGTGAACGTTTGAAACGTTGCGTATAATACATTAAATGAAGGAGGTACACAAATACCCTATTTGTGTAATATTTTGTGACTATTTAATTTGGTCGGATTCGCGCTATTAGCGTGATTCGGAACGTGGCCGTCCGTTGTCATTCATCAAATGTCATCATCGTACTTGCTTCAGTCAGAGTTTCTCATCTTTAGGGTTTTATTAAAATGTAAGCTTTATATGACGATGAACTTTATTATTTCGTATACTTACATAAAAACTGGATACCACTTACCTACATTAACACTGTGTATTTAGTGAAGTGAAAATCAAAAATTCCCATCACTTTGGATTTGGAGGAGCCTACATAGCGTATTTATTTGTAGGATTATCTCCTTGAAGGTAACAGAATCCCTAAAGCATCCAATCCCCGGGCGAAATCTTTGAGTTTGGGCGTCCATTTCCAAACTCAATGATTTCGCCCAGGGCAGGGCTTCGGTTTCGGCAATAGCATTGTTGTAGGCTGCAGCACGCCTGTTTGAAGTTTATGAAAAAACTGTTATTACTAACCTAGGTGTTATTACTAACCTAGGTATGTGATGTCCTTTTTATTTCAGATGTGAACATTTCTTCAAAATGGTAGATAGGTACCTAGTATTCCTGTGAAATGACTAATGAAAAGTACAATCATTCACATCATTATCTGAGTGAAGAGCCAGCTGTAGGTATCTACTTATGTCTAATTACCTACTTACATGCAAGTATTCAATTTCTTTTAACTTGTTTATTTCGACGTGCTGTCAATAAAAAAGCAAAATATACCTTACCTATACTTAAATGATAAGTCAAAGGCAAAAAATCTTATTCAAATAAACGAGGGTTTATGTTCTACACTACACTAGCGCTGCCAATGGAAAAAAATCATAGTGCTTAATTAAAGACGAAATTGTGAATTGTGTTCAGTGCACTCCGAAGAAGCTTTATGGCTCTTTTTATCGCTTAAACTATATTTTCTAGCCTGTCATTTAGTTTAATCGTGCTTAAACTAAACTACAACTAAACCAAAGACATATTGTTTAAGCTAAAAAAAGTACCACAAAGCTTGTTCAAGTGCACTATAAGCGTGCTCGCACACTACAGACTAAACTGTCAGCCGATAGTTGAAATCAGTATGCAAGTGTGCACACTGCAACGATTTGGTATCAGCCGATTCTTCATACAAAACCAACTATCGGCCGATTATTTGCTGACAGTTTGGTCTGTAGTCTGCAGGCACGCTAAGAACACAAATTCATAATACCTATCGTCTTTATTCAAAAAGAAGTGTGCAAGGATCGTAGCAGATAGCGATCCATAGTCTCTGCCTACCCCCATGGGAAACAGGTGTGAGTATATACCGTAATCAAGGACTATGATTTTTCCAACCACCCATCGCATTATGTATTCTGTGCCCGTTCCAGACTACTTAACTGGATAATGTTAAACTCTAGCATATATTTTGGTTGCAGATGGAAACCTAGCCTAGATGGGATAACAAAGCTAGTACCTACTAACTACTAAGCTAATATAAAGGAAAACAAAATAGGTACCTACCTACTTAAATGACATGAAAAATAAATATATTGAAACATGGTTGGTAGGTGTAGGTACCTACTTCAACATATCCAGGTTTAAGTTTTTATTTAAGTTGTGTAAGTAATAGCTGTAGTACCTAGGTACCTAGTTTTTATAATTACTTACCTATAATAATTTATACTGAAGTACCTACCTGGACTGAACTGAACCACGTAGGTATGTACCGAGCCTACCTAGGTACTCAATTTCCAGAAAGAATTTTAATTATTTCGTAAATATAAAAGCTACCTTATTAGTACCTATTTCATTACTTTATTATTTAACATAGGTAATAATATAATAGACTTCTTAATAATGTGTGTAAACCTTTGTCTTGTATGGTGTATGTAACCAATTTATCATTTTTGAAGACTAGGTACTTATCAAATCAACCATACCCACCTGGAAAGATATAAACTAGCTAGCCTAATACAATGTGGCAAAAATGATTAGGTAAATCATGTTTTTTCGAATAAATTGTAGGTAATACTTACCTACCTAAGTATAACTAGGTACCTATAAATAAATAACATAAGTAATGTTATTACCTCATAGTAAAGTGAATTAGGTAGGTATATGGGTTTGAGAGACGTTTATTCATTATATTGATGGGACTCTATTGGAAGATTATCACAATATTCAATCCACTTAGGACAAAATGATGTATTTTCTTGATTTTTAATTTTGATTGAACATGTAGGTAGGTAGGTGCCTATGCACTTGGCGTTAGCGATCCATTATTGATAATTTGATAATCACCAATTACCTAATTGAAAGTACCTAAGTATCCCACCAATCACTAAACAATCCATCTGTAATCTTGGGATTCCTTTAATTGTACTAAAGGAGTCTTGCTTGAACTCAATTTCCTTTCGTGTAAAGATTGGTTTTTTGTATTAAACTTCTTGGTTTAAACCAGGAGTCTCCAAACTACGGCCCGCGGTCCAGGTCCGGCCCGCGAGTACCAACAATCCGGCCCGCGAAAGCGAGCCGGATCGTACCAACATACTAATAATATACAGTATGTTGATACGTTGAGCTAGCTAGGTCCTAGCCCTTGGGACTTCGTGGAGGAGTTACTCCAGCCCTAAGGCTACCAAGTTTGGCGACCCATGGTTTAAACCATTAGGTACTTAATTATTCTTTTATTCCCAGGACCCAGGAGTCCCCTCTAACACTGTCGCCCGGGGTGACAACTGGGATTTTTTCATCCCAGTCGTCACCCCCGTCATAAGAATAAATAAAACAGACCAGAATGGACTCTTCTTTGTCCGGGTCCCAAATGCCGCCATTTATATAACTACTTCCCCCTTCACGTCGCTACGCCCCGCTGCCGTCCAGGGCCTGTTACCAGGGTTGCTTACTGTAAATAATTTCGCTAAAATATGAGTTTTTCTTTAGTTTGAAATCATTATTTTAGTCTAGTTAGTAGATACTAAAAGAAAATATTCACTTTTTCAAGGTAAGTACCTACTTACCTACTACTGAGTTTGTATAAATAAAGTAAATAAACATTTAGTATGGAAATTAAATTAAATTTTGAACAAAAATGTAGGAACTTCTAAAACATTTTTAGGTTTTAATCCTCTAACTGTTTCGTTATGTTGCATCACGTAACGAAATCACAGAATAGATACGAAATAATAATGTACATAGCTCGGCATGACTGATACTCTGTTCATTATACTTTAAGGTGGTGGTTGTATGACCAAACACACCACAATAACTTGACGCCATTGTTATTTGTTTCCAAGATCGTACGGAACGCACACGAAATAATAATGTATATAGCTCGGTATGAGTATGACTGATACTCTGTTCATTATACTTTAAGGTGGTGGTTGTATGACCAAACACACCACAATAACTTGACGCCATTGTTATTTGTTTCCAAGATCGTACGGAACGCACAAACAGGCAAACGCGCGTGCGGCGACGCCGGCCGTAACAGCCCAGTGTTGCCAGACCGAAATTTCAAAATCCAGGAAATAAGAGTAAAAAAACAGGAGATTGGTGTGAAAAATCAGGAGATTAATAAAATACTTATAATTACACAAACTTAAACACTTATACTAAATTATTGTTTCTGGCTATTCATTTTGTAGTAATTTTATAGCCTATTTGAAAGTCCTACCACAGAATACATAAAAGTGTCCCTACTTCAGAATCAGACATTGTAAAGCACAAAATTAAATTTCTATTACTTTAATCCTTTTCCACAATTCTTCTCCACTCGCTCCAGTCAAATCAATCAAACCACAGATTTATCAAAACCTAAACCAATGCAATCAACAATAACAACAGACGATTGCTGTATTATTTTATAGAGCTTAAAATTCAAATATAACTGCAATAGATACCTATTTAGCTTAGTCGCATCTCGCGTTGCGTTAATGTTTTGGCAGCAGCGGCATGGGAATCCTATGCATGCGCAACGCAACAAACAATACGATTTGAAAGATCGGCGATCGATACAAGCTTATTGCAAAAACACTCTTAAGTGATTAAGGTACGGTATGTTATACTGTTCATTCCATTACTGTTAGAAATCACTTGTATAGTCAGAAAACTCAGATATGTTAATTTTTATTTATAATTCTTATTATAAATAAATAATAATATAAAATAAAAAATATTTTCTTTTCAAAACAAAAATCAGGAGATTGTGTGATAAAATCAGTAGATCAGGAGAAAGTTAGGAAAATCAGGAGATCTCCTGGAAAATCAGGAGATCTGGCAACACTATAACAGCCCGACTGAGTTTCCCGTTTAAGGCCGTCCGCTGCCTTAAGCGGGATCCCGCCGCGGGTACACGGCGCGGGAATATAGATTGCTGGTTTTTGACGGACAGATGCTTGCGCAGTGCATGAGTAAGCTCTAATCTATGTCGCCCCGCGCGCGTGTACCGCTCAAGGCAGCGGAGGGCCTAACGTGTAGGCTAATATCGTGACTTTGAGCCCGTTCGGAGCGGGAGTGTCCGTTCTAGTCCGTTTTATTTATTCTTATGCCCCCGTCACCGTGACGACTGGAACGAAAATTTCTCAAATGTTCCCTTCAAATCCTTGGCATGAACGTGTACTTGCCTACATTACATTAATTAATTTAAACTTCATACCTACTATCTTTTTTTACGATGTTTGTTGGCAATTTTATTAAATTAAAATAAATCGTGTTTTTTCCAAAAAAAATGTTTTTTTGTCCCGATCCCGAGCTCCCAGAGAAACTCGCAGTCTACAATAATGCGGATGCGGGCTACCCGCCGCTTCAGTACAGGAGCTCAAGTCTGCTATTTTCGTCATGATCGTGTTTCAATTGTGTTTCGGTTTTGGGTATAAGAAAGGGTTAGGTTAGGTTAGGTCCACTTGCTATGCTACTGGTCCCAGGGACGTGGACTACAGCTGCGCCACAAAAAATAATGTTGGAAATCTGACTTTTTGACTATGTCATGATAAAGTCGATAAGTTTGTCTGAGTTTGTCGCCAAAACCAGAGTTTGTCGGTCTTGCGTTTAGGAGAGACGTCTCTACAGCTGCGCCACACAGATCTCTAAAACGGAAGGTCGTAGAAAATCTGATTACTCGTGTGTGTAGCCGTTAGTTTGTCGGAGTTTGTTGCACAAAAACTAGAGTTCGTCGGTCTTGCGTTTAGGAGATCTGTGTGGCGCAGCTGTAGAGACGTCTGTACAGCTGCGCCACACAGATCTCGCAAACGGAAGGTCGTAGTGAAAATTTGATTACTTGTTTCTGTAGCCGGTAGTTTGCCGGAGTTAGTCACCATCACCAAGAACCAGAGTTTGTCGGTTTTGCGTTTAAGAGATACCTTTGTGAGAATATGCTGTAGAGACCTTATTGCCTGGATCTCGAGAACGGAAGGTCGTAGCGATAATCTGATTAGTCATATGTATAGGCGGTAGTTCGACTGAGTATCCTATATTCTCATCGAGTCACACTGTGACTAGTTGAGAAAAAAATTCGCAACGATAGTAACAGGGGTGACTCGTTGCAAATTTTTATTATCATCTAGTAATACTAATAAAATCTAGTAAAATAAAAATAAAACACTGGATATCCCGGACGTCAGCCTGTACGAGATTAGTATGGCTCTCAAACAGCTGAAAAACAACAAGGCGGCGGGTGACGATGAAATCACTACAGAACTTCTGAGAGCGGGCGGTAAGCCGATACTCAAAGTTCTCCAGAAGCTCTTTAATTCCGTCATCGTCGAGGGCAGAACGCCGAAGACGTGAAACATAGGTGATTTTGTTCTTTAAAAAGGGTGACAAGTCCCTCTTAAAGAACTATAGACTCATCTCACTTCAGGGGCCCTATTTTTGAATCGCTCGACTAGCGCCGAGCGCTCGTTTCTACTGAATTTCGTTCGACAAGTCAACTCAAATGTATGAGCTGTCGAACGAAAATCAGTAGAAACGAGCGCTCGACGCCAGCCGAGCGATTCAAAAATAGGGCCGCTGTTCTGAGTCATGTCTATAAGTTAATTTCGAGAGTCCTTACGAATCGTCTCGCTCGCAAGTTCTACGTATCGAGTCATACTAGGTATGACTCGATACGAATTTTTATTCTCATCCATTTACACTGGCACGTGTGGTGTGACACGTTCGAAAAAAAATCGCGTCTGGTAACAGTGTGACTCGATGCGAATTTTTATTGTCATCCAGTAACACTGGTACGGTAGGTACGTGTAAATTGCCATACGAGGTGCCCAAACGGTCGATCGCGAGAGGTTTTAAAGTGGTTCCCTATGTATTTGCATAAAATTTTAAGGCATAATATGTCATAGCATAATATGATTTCGCCGAATGATGTTTACGCATAATATTAATTGGTCAGGTCATAACAACTTATGCATATTTTTTTTAGGCATAACTAATTTAGGCATAATCATGTTTAAGCATAATATTCTTTAGCATAAATTTAAACACGCATAATGTTATTAACGCATATGTTTATAAACAAAAAATGAATACACTTCGAATCTTGCACATCTAAAAGCTATTGCTAAAAATTTAATTGAATTAAATATAAAAAAAAGTCTCGTGCATGGCTAGGGGTATGTATTTACAATGCCGAAGTTGAAAAAACCGAATTTTACAAGACCCATGGACGAAACACCGAAAATCAAATGGTCGAACGGTTGTTTGGCCGTACGTTTAAAATCACGAAAGGACATTTTAACTAAAATACTAAATCCCGAAGCTTAAAAAACTGAAGGTTAATTGAGAGTTACATGCCAGCAGGTCGGTTCTGGCACTTCGCCGGCCGCTGCCGCGGCACGCTCACTTCGCTCGCTCGGCTCGTGCGTTGTAGGTCGCAATGAAACTTAATCTCCTCCTCGCGCGCTACGCTCGCTCGTCGTTGCACCTAATAGACCTAAACAGACTTTTGGGATTTTGAATTATCGGCATTTTGACTTTCGGGATTTTGAACTATCGGTCATTTAATAATCGATCTTTTAAGTTACGGTCTATTGGATATCGATATTAAGGATTTTCAGTATTTTAAAAAAAGGTGTTTTATACGTCGATATTTCGGTCGTATGTGTTATGAATTTTCGGCATTTTAATACACCTACCCCTTTTGCAAGAAAATAAATAAGTACGTTAAAATATTTATTCTGCTTGTTTTTATTTTTATGTCTAAATAATATTAGGCGAATAGACAATATGCCTAATAACATTATGCGAAAACAAATTAGTCTAAATGATTATTATGCTTACATAAATAGTATGCCAAAAAACAATTATGCCAAAGTATTATTATGTCAAAAATATTTATGCCAAATCCGTTATGCCAAATCAAATTAGGTATAAATCCATTATGCGAAAACAAGGGATCCCTTTAAAGTCGATCGCCAAGGATAACAGATTTGACACTTTTTGCATCCAATGTAGTTTTACTTACGCATTTTTTTTCAAAAACTGACAAAATGTCGATCTCTTATTCATAAATTGTTGTTAGGTAGATCTCCTTAAGGGGCGGTAATAGGAAAACATGGTTTGCGCGGACCATTTTTTTTATACAGAAAACGTTAACTTGTAGCCACCAAAAAAATCATACGACAAGCTAAAGAGTTTCTCTAGTTGCTACAAACATAAGATTGTGTATAAATCTAACAGATGATTGTAGACAAAAATCAGAATATCATCAAAAGCGCTTGTCGCGGGCCATATTTTTGGCGTAAATAATAGCGGAAACGTATTGAATTCTACATCAAAATACACTTTAACGTACGGTGCAGTTACTCCAATAACTTTTTTTCAAGACAGATAGTTGTGCTGTAGATAATGATGAAAAAACAACGAAAAACATCGAAAAAATGCAGAAGTGAGGTTATTTTCCATACTCTTTACACGTAAAGAAAAAGTTACAGAGACAAACGATTTCGCGTAACGGAGCCTTAAGAAAAAGTATGGGTACCCCTGCCATACACGTACTGTACAGCTCGCGCAACATAACTGAACCCAATTTTTAGTACCACGTGACCTGCGCACTACAATTTTTGTACTGAAAATTGCTACTGCGCAAGCTTCTTTGTCTATGTATTTTTGATTGAATCAGGCGTCACTTGGCGGAAGTCCCAAACCATTTTGAAAAAAGAAATATATGTAGCTTACTTCCGCAAACAATATATGCAAGATGCACCGCCCGCCCGCAATAATATGCACATGCACACCACAAAATATCAGTGCACAATACCTGCTGGTATTCGGTGTTGGTTTACGCACGATCTAACTCCTGAGGATGCCCCGGGTTGGGGCGAAACACGTGTAGAGTAGCCTAATTGGTGAAGGTGCAAGGTGTGTTGCAGTCTTGCTAAATGCAGGTATTGTGCACTGATATTTTGTGGTGTGCATGTGCATATTATTGCGGGCGGGCGGGCGGTGCATCTTGCATATATCGATGGCTTAGTTCACAATTGCATTAACTACAAAATTTTCAATTTTTGTCTTTTTAAGTGCCAAATACACTAAATATCATGCTCTTTCGTTTGCGCGTATTGAAATACCGCTAATCCATCTCTTTCTATCATAATCATAGGGTCACAGATGTAATAAAAAAGTTTGATGAATGTCAATAAGTACTAATGATCTTTATTTCTGTTAATTCAAATATGATACATTATAACTGATTTGAAGTTTTTTAACAATAGATAATAACAAAACACAAACGTGTTAAACGCACTTGCAATATTTGCTCGTACTTCTGTGATGCGATAAGAGTGTATTAAGTACAGTTAATACAAAATAATCAAGAAAGTTTTATGTACAAGAGTGATAAGTACTTTTACTTAAAGTGGTTTGGCAAATTTATAATGCACAAATGCATTAAGTCGCTTTGAGTTAAAGACCAATTGTGCATGTGAAGTAAAAAGAAAAGCACAAATAAACTAAGTATATTTAAAACACTATTTATTTTGTTTTGCGATAAACCAAACACATTTTGTACTTTTAACTCATTTGTGTTTCAAAAAATAATTTTGGCGCGTAATTTTTACCGCCCGATATAAATGGACAGCGTGACCTCACTATGAAAGTCGATCGGCGACTGAGTGAGCGAGTGCGAGCGCTTTTCTGTTGCTTGTGGCGCGCATGAGGGGTGAGGGGGAGGCTTCTCCGCGGACCCCGCGGTTAGTCGCGTTGCGTGCGAGCGTCACACGGCACACCGATCGTGATCTCGGCAATAAAAACCAGTTTAGGCTTACATCTGAATCGGTTGCACCTCGTAAAGTAAAATATTTTTGTTTTCTGAAGGTTTCAAGAAATTAAGGATTAATATTTGTTTAGGTTCAATATAACCATGTTTAGTAAAGGACGTAAACTAGTCGATTTAGTGAATCGAAGTGATAATAACAAGACGGCATCGCAAGATTTACCAACAACTGTGTTTCGTCAAAAAACAGACTTGCAGAAGACATCACATACTACAGTAAAAAGTAAGTAAAATCAGTGCTTAATCTAATTAATCAATAACGATTCATACAACTTTATGTAGGTATTTACACGGCAGCTGTTGGCACTTCATCTAACGGCACTTAGTACGAGTGTGCATTGGACTTATGTTCTGTAATGAATGTACTAAGTGTTGTTAATACATACGTTTACTTGTTCGCCTTACTAACGTGATGGTATCTAAAAAATATATATACAGAATATTTTAATATAAAATTACTACTTGCACACGCACACACACACACACATACACACACACACACACATACACACACAAAAGGCCGCAAGTATAAAAATACAAAATGTTGTTTGTTTTTTTACAGATGAAAAATCAGGCAGATACAGAGCAGAAACAGACATAACCATCTCTGGCCCCTTAAATGTCATTCAACGACAAAATGATCCATCCCAATCTGTAACGAAAAATACATGCGAAGATCATGACGTTGTTTCTTTGCAAAATGTAGATCCTAACTTTGAAGTCACCGATTCAAATCATCACCAATCAAATGACAATAGCTCCCCATCTATTCTTTGTAAAAACGTAAAAGAGTTAGAAGAACCGCCTCTTGCTGAACTAATCGAATCAGGTCCACTATCCCCACAGCCATGTACATCGACAGGAATAAGTAAAAATACATTATACAAAGATCTATATTTGTCTTCTGATGACGAGTTATCTCCTTATATTGATTCAGAATCATCATTTTGTCCTACACCAACGAAACGAATTCGTCTACCATTATCATTAGACAGCGATATCACTGACATAAGTGACTCAGCAAAGGTTGCAAAGGAAAATTTACCAAAACGAAGGAAGAAGGCTATACCTGAAACTTGGAAAAGAAATGTTCTTAAAAATTTACGGCAAACAGGAAAAGGGTACGTGAATAGAAGTGGAAAATATATGCAACCAAAAAAACCTAAGCCAACAGATTGCTCCAAATGTCGTTATAGGTGTAATTCTTTGTTTTCCGAGAATTTGAGACAGGATATCTTCGAAGAATACTGGAGCCTAGGCGATACAAAACAACAAAAAATGATGCTTAGTAGTTTGATTACTCACGCAGAAGTCTTACGTCTTTATACGAAGGCAAAAAAAAATCGTACTATGTCACGACAATATTGGCTTTTTCACCTATCTGTAGGAAGAAAACGAGTTTGCCAAAAATTTTTTTGTAATACTTTCAATATTAGCTCGAGCATTATTAATAATTGTTCGAAAAATATAGGGTTCAATGGAATATTTACAGGAACTGACAAACGAAAAGGCAAAGTGCCTGCAAACATTACTTCAGTGAAATCCATCAATTTGGTAAAGATGCATATTGACCAGTACCCTCGTGTAGAATCTCATTACTGTCGAAAAGATTCTATAAAGGTATATTTAGATAGTGATCTCAACTTAAGTCGCTTGTATAGGATGTACAAAGACATTTTTTGCCTCGAAAAAAACATAACTCCTGTGTCACCCTATGTGTATCAAAAAATTTTTCACAGTTACAATCCAAGGCTCTCGTTTTATAAACCAAAAAAAGACCAGTGCACGAAATGCAACGTGTATAAGCGTACTGAAAATAAGGCTCCCTTACAGGTAGAATATGATGCCCACAAGAAACGTGAAAATGATTCTCTAGTAATGAAAAAAGAAGACAAGCAAAGATGTTTGGATTCAGATGGGGCTTTTCGGGCTATAACATTATAACGGAGATTGCAAAATCTAATATTTGCGCAAGTTATCATTGTACAATTTAACTATCCTAGATAGTCATGAGAACACTGGCAACTGCTTTTTATAGGATGAGTGTAATGGCAAGAAAGGTTCTATTGAAATTGGATCGATATTATTGAAGTATCTTTCCAGTTTACCCGAAACTGTTACTCATGTTTCATCATTTTCGGACACTTGTGGTGGGCAAAACCGCAATAAATATGTAACTTTAGCAGCTTTGTATGCTGTCACTAATATGCAACACTTAGAAACGATTGATTTGAAATTTATGGAATCGGGTCATTCCTATTTAGAAGTGGATTCAATTCATGCCTGTATAGAAAGAGCGCGGAAACATAAAAGCATATTCACTCTACGGGAATATGCATTGGTGATCGGTACTGCTAGAATCAAGCCAAAACCCTATGACGTTATTATTATGAAACACGAAGAATTTTATGATTTGAAGTTATTAGAAAAATTACTGAATCCCAATACAAATAAGAATACAGAAACTGAACCAGTACAGTGGCTAAAAATTAAATGGCTACGGGTGAAAAAAGAGTCCCCCACATCAAAATTTTATAAATATGATTTAACTGATCCGCATTTCAAAGAAATAGACATTTGTAAGTCTAAAATTATGAAAAAAAACAGAGATATCTGCATAAGAAAATTAAAAAAACCTCTGAAGGCAGCATACAAATCAAAGATTCCGATTTCAGAAATAAAAAAAAAAGATCTGTTATCTCTTTTAAAAGATGGCGTTATACCATCGGAATATGAACAATATTACAAAGAGATACCATCTACGTCAATGGCTATCGGAAACGATAATTGTAGTGATTCTGAATCATCTGATGAAGATGAAACGCATATTTGTGAAGAAATTTAAGTTCTTGTTTTTGTTGAATATTTAATTAAATGACTGAATAATAATTTAAAGAAGTCAATTGTTGAATTTTAATTTTTTGCTTTTTGATTGTTAATTTTTATTAAAAGAGCTAATGTTGGAGTAAAAAAGGTATATTTTGTTATTTGAAGAATCAGATGACTGATTAATTTGACAGACTGATTACCTACTAGGTCAAAAATAAATAATTTGATTTCTATCTGGTTTATTATTTATTGTCTATTTGATGCAATAGTCGTTCAAATCAATAGAATAGGTATCCCAGATTGACTCTTGAACTGATTTAATGTATACAATATAGTAGGTAGTGATAAAATTATGATAGTTTATCTATATTCCTGTCAAATTTCATCGTTCTATGACAGTTCAAATGAAATAAATCGCTTTAAGGTATCATATTTTGGTGATCATGCTATAGACAGGCTGTTAAAACAGTTTAGAGTATAACACTTAGAGTCTTCTTACATTTTAAATCTCAGTGCACTAATGTACTAAATGGGGGGTTCTAAGATTATTTTGCTAATTTTTATATGTATTGTTTATTCTAATTTATCAATATTGAGATATGATAAAGTTAAAGAATCACTGCAATGCATAGATTCATATTTTCTCTAATATTTGAGTTTGTTTTCGAACAGTCCATGTCTAAACTTTGAAAAACTCAAAAACGCTCTCCTGCGAGATTGACAAATCTGTAGTTAGTGCAATTGTGAACTAAGCCATCGATATTGTTTGCGGAAGTAAGCTACATATATTTCTTTTTTCAAAATACTTCTTTGTCTATGGTTTGGTTCAACTTATGTTGCGCGAGCTGTACCAGTGTTACTGGACAGCGGTGGCCAACTTGTCTAGGGTTGCGATCGATTTTAAAATTTCCTGGCCTGTTGAAATCAACTTAAAGCATTTTGGGGTACTTTTCACTACAAAAACGCCGCACCCGCTACCGTTCTGTTGCTACTTGGTTTGCTACCAAAAGCAAAGCACTTTTTGTAATGTCTCGCGATCGACTGCACTGTCTCCAGAGATCGACTGGTCGATCGATCGCGATCGACTTGTTGGTATGGTGTGTGTGATACGTTCGGAAAAAATCGCATCGAGTATAAAGGTCCAAACAAATTATCGGACGCGGCTTATGGACGCGGCTTACTGCCGCAGCTGATAAGTGTGCACACTCTCATAACATCCTGCGTGCCAGATAGCTATCGGACGTCCGATGACGTCATATTAGTCTATGGTTACGTCTAGGGTTGCCACCTTTTTTTAGGACGAATAAAGTATTTTTTCATTTTGTTAGGTCGAAAATAAAGTACACAGCATAAAAAAAGAGTATTTATTTATTTGTTCTTAAAAACATATTTTTGGTTGCTCTTTGCAACTTTTAGCAAATATTTATCTTTTTCAAAGACATTTAACACATCTTTGCACTCATACTTTAAATTAAAATATATAATTAACTCATTTTTAATTAAGTTTAGGGAAGCTCTATTTCTTTCATCTCTCCACTTTACATTCATAAGAGAGAAGACCCTCTCTGTGAAGGCTGATGTGGCCGGCACAGACAAGATATACGAGATGAATTTGAAAATATTTGGAAAATCTTCACTTTTATTGAATATGTATTGCCACTTCTGAGCCGTTGATAAGTCAGAAAAATCTTTATTATTCTGCATTACTTTTTCATATGTTTCATTCAGGAGTATAGTTTCTGAATATAAATTGTCCATTACTATACCAAGTTTTTCTTGAATATTTAATGCTGCAATACTATTTTCAAAATGTTCAAATGAAATAGGTGACTTTAAATTAAAGTAACTTAGTGAAAATAAAAGATTTTCATTTGAAAAATTAAACCATTTCTCCAAATAGCATAAAGCTTTGTCAATGAATAATTTAAAATTTTTACAAATCCTATCTTTCAATTCAAGTGAAGATTCTTCAACCTGTCTTAGCAGTTTTTTTGTTTCATATCCAAAGAAGCAATCTTCCTTCCTTTTTGTTAATTCTTTTTTGAGCATGCTCATTATGTTGTAAACATCCAGTATTGTTATACTGTTGCCTTCTAGGCATTTGACAGTTTTGTTGAATAAATTTAATATATGACTGCAGAAATGCATATAAATCTCAATCAAATCATAATTCACATCACTGTTCAATAAAAGTAAATTTTGCAAAATCATAGGGCAATCTTCTCCTAAACTTAAAAAGTAATCTCTTATTGGTTTCCAATTTAAAAGTATAGTGTCTATGCAAGGTAAAAGACTTAACCATCGGGTTCCTACATGGCGTTTAAGCTCATGGAAATCACCATCAACACTTTTAACAAAATTTTTTAGATTTTCTCTTCTGACAGCTGAATGTGAAAAGTGACTATAAATTTTCAGAATTACATTTTCAATATCATAAGATAAGAAGCTCATGGAGTGTCTCATGCAGTTATGCACTATGTGTGCATGGCAATTTCCCTTTATTAAATCAGGAATCAACTCTTTCATGTTAGTAAACAAAGAATGGTGTGCACCAAAATTAGAATTTGTGCCCTGATATTTTATCAAAGGATAATTGATGCAATGCAATTGACTCCTGTATAGCTTGAAACATGCCATCAGCTGATTCATTGCTGTTCTCATAAAAATCAATTAATTTGTTTTGAATTCCATTTTGTGCTGTGAAATATTGCACCACCAATGGGAACAATTTTATATTTTTCTTATTTGATGCATCAGTCTGCAAACAAAAATATACATTTTCAGTATTTAAATCATCTATCACATGTTGTAATGCATATGGCCCCAACACCTCAGAAACCAAAGCCTCCATTTTAGTTCTAGCTAAATGAATACTAGTGGCTGTACTTGAATCCACATAAATAATTTTATTCAGTTTGATGGTGCAGTCCATACTGTTATATGATAAGTTGTGTTTCACAGTGTGGTATGTCAGAGCAAGTTCAGCAGCAGTTATTTTTTCTCTACTATCACATACTTCAGATGTACTTGTAGTAGGTGTAAGAAATTTATTAAGAACTCCAGCTGTTTTCTTTAGTTCAGTTTTAGATTTGTGTATCTTTGTTTCTTGGTGTTGCTTTATCTGTGAACAAGAAAATAACCAACACCATAATAACACCAAACACACACCAACCAACACCGCAAGCAGTTTGTAGGGCAAACAAACAGATCACCCCCACCAAACAAACAGTTACTTACGTGTCCAATTCCAGCCGAAGAAATACTAAAAATTACTCCACAGATTTTGCATTTCGCGTTAAAACTATTCTCTGGGATCGTTTGTCAGCCATGTATATTCTTTTTCCCAGAGCTTTGTATACTTCTGGGGTCGTTTTTTTGGCTTATCTAATTTTCGTTTTTTAGGCGTGATAATCCTATCAAAGGACGCACTAGAAGCGACATCTTCTTCATCCATTTTAATTGTTAATTTTTTGCATGAAATAACTGACAAATATTCACAAAAACAGTAGAAAATATAGGGAAATAATGCACTACTGATACTCAATGCTGCGAGTACTCAACCTAAGAAGAATGTCATTTTTGACATTTACTTGTCAAGTGGCGTTATTTTTTTTTTGTTAATTTGTCCATTTCGGAAAAGGCAAAGAGATCGAGTTCATACTGCCTTGTCCTTGTCTGATGTAAGTATTATTATATAGGGTAAACGTTCAATATTATGAAACGCTGTGGATGGATAGGGTTAGGTTAGGGATACCATCTCACAAGGACTCGTAACAAGTAACGGGCCAGTAATAATCAGTTTTACGTAAATAGAGTATTTTAGCGTACTTTACTGGTGGCGTAGATTATAAAGTACGCCTACATGAAAAAGAGGACAATACTCTATTTTAGAGTACGGGTGGGAACCCTAGTTACGTCCGCGACCTACTACATCCGATAGTTTGCACACCTCAGATTAGCCGCGGCAGTAAGCCGCGTCCGATAATTTGTTTGGACCTTAACAGTGTGTGAGTCGATGTGATTTTTTATTCTCATCCAGTAACACTGGTTTGTGTATGGTGTGACACGTTCAAGATCCGCTCAAGATTCTTTTAAGCTGTGTGTGAACGTCTCTGTCTCAATAAAAACAAGGAAGTTGGGCTGATTTTTTAACTTTATGGCAAACCCTACACACCCAAGTACTACCTAAATACTGTGATCCTACAGTATTTTATCAGGGGCCCATACCTAGTAGTTTATTGGGGTATAATTTATGTATCATAATAAATAAGAAACCTAATTCTACACCAATAAACAACTATGGTCAAATTTAGTAAAACCTTTGTTTTATAAAATAGGCCCCTGATAAAATACTGTTGGATCACAGTATTTACTGTGTGTGTATAGTTCGCTTTACCTATTGCTTCCTCTAAGGCGTGAAATACATAGAAGAGATGCGGCGGAGATAAGGCGCAGATACGGCGGCGGCGATACGATTCAGACGCGAAACGGATGCGGCATGAAATACACAGAAGCAACGCGGCTCCGATACGGTGCAGATGTGAGACGATCGGCAAAGGAAATAAACGCTGATTTTGTTTCGAAAAATGAATTAAAAATATTATTAAAGCATTCCAGTTACGGCACCAATGGTTTAAGTTATAAAATAATTTTATTGTTACGACTGGTTAGAAAAATATCGAATGTACTATAACTACCGTACCGCCTCCATAGCTATGTTACCCTGTGGTACATTAGAATCCAAACAATAATTTGCAAAGCTACATCGCACTTTATACCTAGTGATGATGTATTATTAGTTGTTTCTAGAAAACCTACTTCAAAATAATATCTTCAAAAATAAAGAATAAAGTACCGAGTTTTGAAGTTTTTATGCGTACTGTATCAAGTATGTATCAAGCGGCGCACAGATCACTATTATATGCGGCGGCGGCGCCGCATCGCGTCCGACGAGCGACGACGACGTGGCGCAGATGTCGCTGCCGTATCGTATAGACTAGTAAAAAAATGCGGTTATGAGTTTAGAAGCAAATTATATTTGTTTTTGGTAACCGATGTTTTGTTATTAATTCGACCCCGCTAAATAAAAAAATAATGAACGAAAGAAAATACGCTGAAAAGAAAGATGGCGGCCACTTTTTGATTCAGCGGGGTCGAATTAGTCAGAAAACATTCAGTTCCCAATAAGAAATAATGATTTTTTCCATTCTTGACTGGTCTATATCTGCGCCGTATCCGCACTTTACGTGATAACTATGCTTACGTCGCTTCTATATGTATTTCACGCCTAATGCAGGCAGAGGCACGTAGGTACTTATATCTATTCTGTACTATATCTATTCTGTCACACACAGAAATGATAGAGAATGAAAAAAAAGGAAATACATGTTTATATTTATTCACACAATAAATAGGTACACAACATTAGAGCAGTCAGTACCTACCTACCTACAATAAAAAAAAACTTAACATAATTTATAGGAAAGAGGATAAAGCACAGAAATATCAAGAATATTCCACGCAGGCAAGTCCCATACGATTTTTAAACATACCTACTTACTCGTCCAAGACCAAGGAATTTATAAGTACGTGCTGTAAACTGGGTGATTAGCAACTTGCGTGGTGAATTGCAACAGCAACATTTTCGATAACAAAAATTCAAAACAAGCAAAATGTTTAACATTTTTCTCAGACTCGTAACTCTAATCTCTGCTTGAGTACCAGTTTAACTGTACTCAAGCTGAGCTTTGAGTTTGAGTTCGATTCTGTATTACGAGATTTACGAGCCTAATAAAACTAATGTCATTTTGATCTTATTTATTTATTTCTATCAATATCTTTTCGCTGTTGTTATTCACCATGCATGTTGCTAATCACCCCAGTTTACCAGTACTTAAAAATTCCTTGTCCAAGACTTTAATCTTTATTTGGTCTACGGATTATGGAAGTAAACATTTTGAGCTTTGTCGCCACTGCAATAAAGTTCGCTTTCTTATGTATGACAAAAAAATAGCGCCAAAACTCGATTCGTGGCGCGAACCTTTAAATTTTAAAAAGATTCATTCATCTTTCTTTAGTCAGAGCAACTTTCTTTTCGCGCTACAAATATTTTAAAACTTATTTATTTTAATTCAAAAGAAAATCTTGCGTCATTTAAATACCTACCTATTCTAGCCATCCATCCATCCGTCGGCAAAATGTTAGCATTATTACAGTTACAACATCTAGAGGACGCCTATAACGTTGATGTCGCAAATGAAAGGTCTAGGAGCCGCCGGGATAATATGACCTTAAGACAGGCGATATCCTCCTTATCAGAAAACAAATTTAAAAAGAGGTATCGCCTGTCTAAACAATTATTTATGGAACTCGCCAACGATTTGAGGCCATATATTCCAACGCCTCGTCGCTCCGATGGCCTCGACGTTGACACAAAGGTAAACATTTTGATTTTTTATCATAACATTATAAAAGTTTAAGAAAAATTAAAAATATTAAAAAAAAATCTTAAACTATTACCTACCTAAAAAGAGTTAAATTATTATATTACAAAAAAAATATAAGAAAAATTAAAAAGAGGATAAAAATATAAAAAAACTTATAAAAATAAACATCTTAACTATTACCTAAAAAGAGTTTAATTACTATGTTTTAGATATTAATAGCGCTGTCGTTTTTTGCCACTGGCTCTTACCAGACGCCAGTAGGCGATAGTAACATCCATGCTGTCTCCCAAGCCAGTGTCAGCAAGGCACTGGCTCAAGTCACAAGCGCATTGAACAAGCCTAAAATAATGTCTAAATATATTCGATTCCCACTGAGGCGAAGTGAAAGAGAAATAATTAAAAGACGGTGAGATATGTTACAATTTATAATACACTTCACCTCCCAGGGTTTTGTTATTGAAAATGTAAATCTTAATTTATGTTTTTAGTTTCTATGATACCACAAACATGCATGGTCTTCTGGGTTGTGTGGATGGAAATCATGTCGCCATCGTCACCCCAGCAGAACATGAGGAACGTTTCATCAATAGGAAAGGTTTCCATTCCCTCAATGTTTTGATAGTAAGTAATCATGATTCCCAGAATGTCCCATATTATTTTAATTCCGTTTAGTAACCTTTGTATTTTTTTAATTAATAGATGTGTGATGCTGATCTTAATATCATGTGTGTGGACCCAAGCTACCCTGGGTCCACACATGATTCAAAGGTTTGGGATGGCAATCCCGTAAAGACATATGTTCAACAATTATTTGAAAATGGCGAGGATGTCTATTTATTAGGTGCCTATTTTTCATTTAGTTTGTTGTTACATTTTAGTGAAATGAACTGATATTATTTTTTTGATACCCTATGTATGTAATTGTTAACTTTATTGCAGGAGATTCGGGATACCCTTTAAGGGAAATAATGATGACCCCAATTTTAAATGCGCAGATAGGGACACCTGAGGCTTACTATACCAGTGTACAAACAACTGCACGTTCAATAGTAGAGCGTTGCATAGGTGTACTCAAAGCTCGTTTTAGGTAAATATTTCAAATACTTGTAAACAAAAAAAAACTTTGTGCAGTAGTATCCAAACAAATAATACTAATACTACCTAAATACTAATAATAGCTAATACTATAGTATTAGGTATTATTAGTATTGTTACAATCTTATAATATATAATACCTAATACTAATAATACTTATTTTAAAATTACATTGATTTGAAGGTGTCTTCTTGTCGACCGGAAGCTGCACTACAAGCCAGCCGTTGCAGCTAGAATGGTGAACGCGTGCTGTGTTCTCCACAACATAGCTCATGCTGCTGGCATCGAGTATGAGCCTCTCACGGATGAAGAACTTCGTCGAGAGCGGGCGCTCATGGAACGTGCCTCATTCCATGCATTGAACGAAGGAGCAGCAGCCCGTAATGCTCAATCTCAACAGCTTCATGCCGGTCGCGTCCGCCGGGATGCACTTGTACGCCGACTATGGCGACAAAGAAATTAATCTGGAGCTTCAGCCTTGACTATTATCTATTTATTGTGTAAGTAATAGAAACATTATATGGTCCAAACTTCCTTCAGGTTCAGCAACGCGTCGTCGGAACAATCTTCCGCAGTTTTTTTGCGTGACCTTAAAATAATTAAATACTTTAAAAAAATGCCCAAATATCGCTCCAACTTACTACTATCAATCGTATGATGTGATGTGAGCCAAATAAATTATACTGTCAAAGTGTCAATGTCAAAAAAACGGCCATATTTGTTTACCTACGTTTCGCAGTTTGCTTCCATCCACTTCGGGTTGCGTTCCGAACTTACGCTCCGGGTGCAACCAAACGCTCTAACGGCAGCGTTCCAATTATTAGAGCGTGAGCGTGACGTTCAGTTGATTTGTTCCGGATTCGTCATGTTCCTGACTCGCAGTATTCCATGTTCGTCGGAATACAGTCGATGACATATTTTTTTATTTAAGTATTTATTTAATTATAAGGTACAAAAACAGCATAATACATTACATTTTAGTTCAAATATTAATTAATCTTTGAACTAAAATGTAATAATAAAAAAACATATACAAAATTAGACACTTATCTGAATGATAATTTGTTTCTTTCAGTAGTTTATTTTATTGTGAAACCATTTCTGACATGCGCAACGTGATGGCGCGGCTTGCATGCAATTTTAAACTTAAAAATGGTAAAGCGCCAGTGTTATCGATTGTACGTATTACGACGAATCAGGAAATCGGCGAATCTGGAATTCGGCGAATCTGGAATACGACGAGTCAGGAACATGACGAATCCGGAACAAATCAACGTACAACAACAAAAAAGTATTAGGATTTTGTTTCTCGAAACAATGTTCTGTTGATCGAGTGAGATGAGAATCGAAAAAAAAAACATACACAATGTTGACCTTTCCGATTGTGCAAATGCATTGCTAAAATTGAACTTATTATCTATACGGGTATGGCAACTCTAAATTGGTTCCTAACTAGGATGCTAGATCGGCAGGCTGATTATCTAAATAGAAACTATTTAGCGACCGGTTTCATCTGACATACATTGCTACTTTTCTTTGGTATGATTTTTTTTAACCCAAAAGAAGTAGACAGTGACATTCATCTGTCAAATCAAACCGGTCGCTAGGTGGTTTTTAATTAGATAATCAGCCTACGGGATAATCGGGGCATTAAGGCTATGTTTACATTAATACAAGTAGACGACCGAGTCGAGTAGCGAGCATGTTCGTCGATTTTAAAAGAACGTCAAACACACCACCTAATGTACTTCTACTGGAATGTTTGCTGGGCCGAGCTGCTAGCGTAATGTAAACATAGCCTAACAACTTGACTCGTGTAAATGGCTCATGAGGGCATAATCCTCTTCCAGATTGGGGCGGTGCGCGAGCACAGAATAGATATATGGCGCGAGTCCGACTCACACTGGGCCGGTTTTTTCCAATGGCGGCGCTAGTGTGCAGAATAAGCCCTCCACATACATGGTTTAATTTTGTCGTATACCTAATTTTAATAAAACAATGAAATTAAAATGAAAATATTATATTAAACATATCTATATACAGAAATTAAAAAAAAATGTTTCTCCTGCAAAATTAGCCTATGGACATGAGGGGTTAGTCAAATAACCGATTCAATTAAAGTGATGGGTACTCTTCTCCACTTTCTGTGGAAGACGGCATCTGAAACAAAAGTCTTGGTAAAACTTAAGTAGGTAACTAACTACACTGGCCTGCAAAACTAAGTACTACAGAGGTCTATTTTCAAACAAACGAGGTAACTTTGAAGCATTGGTTCTCCGCCCAGGATTAAACGTGGTGTGATCTGATGATGGCCATCCAGGGAGTGAATGGAGAAGATTCAGATCCCCATACGCACCCAATTGATCTGATCAGCATTCTAAGAACTGTAAGGATAAGAGTTATAATAATAATAAAATTTAGTTTATTTAAGTAACAAGGACTCATTTTATGTTAGTGAAACTTAATCTATGTTAGTAAGAATTTATTTAATAATATCATTTATACCTAATTAAGTCACCGCTGAGCCATTCCATGGGCAATGGCAGAGCAGCGACTCAAGTAGGGACAATCAAGCCTGCTGGCGATCATTTTCAGGATAGTGTTGGGACTGGCTCGCACCCTCCGTACCAGTGACGCACACCTCTTGCGCATAGTTGCGAAAAAACAATCTACTCTAGCGGTAGCAAACATTCCGGATGCACTACAATAGCGGGGCAGTCCCAACAGTATCCTGAACGCATTATTGAATTGTACACGGAGAACGCTGTAAGATTTATGGGTAGTTTTAGCCCACAGGCTGCACGTATAAAATGATGTACAATAGGCACGAAACAGGGTGATTTTAACACTTTCAGTGCAACGTGCAAACCTGCGTGCAAGCATGTTTGCTCTCACTGACAGCGCTCTCCGTTCTCTCTCAATATCATCATCATCTTTTAGGTCAGGGGACAAAATATGACCGAGATATTTAAATTTGTATGTCCTTTTCAAAATTATGCCGTTAAGTGAAACTGGTGGCATATTTATAACACTTTTACCCCCGGATTCGAAGACCATGATTTCACTCTTTTTCACATTATATATCAATCCATGACTTAATGAATACTTTTCACAAATGCCTACAAGCTTTCTGAGTCCACAAATCGATGCGCTCAGCAGCACCATGTCGTCTGCGTAGCTGATATTATTTACGCACACTCCATCCACATGACATCCGACTCTGGTGCTGCTGAGCTCACCAATTAGCTGGTTTACGTATAGGTTGAAGAGCGTGGGTGAGGTTAACCCACCCTGCCTCACGCCACACTCCAAGCCATACGAACGCGACACAGCTCCCGCCCATCGCACGTTGTTGATCTGGTTTCCGTACCAATACTTAAAAATGGTTATAAGCTCCGACGGTAATTGAACTTCTTCTAGCTTTCTCCACAATATATCGTAGGAAACCAGATCAAAAGCCCTAGATAGGTCCAGGAAGCAACTATAGACCGGGGTCCTACGTTTCATATAGTATCCGATCGTATTCTTAACACACAAAACTGCTGTTTCTGTTGATAAACCAGGTCGAAACCCGAACTGATTATCATGAGGTATGATATATTTATTTAGCAGTGTGTTAAGCGTACCATCAAACACCTTCGAAATTACAGTGGCTAGGGAGATTGGCCTGTAGTTACTTTTGTCCGCTATGTCTCCGGTTTTATTTTTCACCACAGGCACAACGACCGTTCGCATCATCTCGCTTGGTATAAAGCTATGGCCCACGCATAGGCTATAAAGCATAGCTAAGACCCTAGGCAAGTGAGGGCCAGCATGCCTAAGATGCTCAATGCTGAGACCATCATGACCGGGGGATTTTCCTTTAGGAATATTGGCTATTATACCCGCAATCTCTTTAACTTTGAAAGTTACCTCTAGTTTCTTCTTGGTCTCAGCATTAAGCATCGTGCCCGCAGGCCCTAAAGGGGATTTTATACAAAACTGATCTACAAAATATTAGCAATATCACCCGGCTCACACATGCCACCGACGCTCACAGGGATGACCGGCTTAGTGTTAAATTTATTGGTGTGTTTCCAAAACGACTTAAAATCTTTATTTGTTTGACATGACGCTAAAATATCCATTTTTATTTGCTCTTCATTTTTTTGGCACCATCTAAGACGTGATTTAAAAATTTTACGAGCATCACACATTTGTTCATAGATTCGACCAGAAACCGGTTTACCGTACCAAACCCACAAAGTGAAATAATTTCTGGCATCCCTATGCGCCCCAGCAACATGTTTGTTCCAGCCCGTTACAACGCGTTTTCTCGTGCCCCTGCTGCTTTCTCGACCCACCAAAGAGGACTCTGTTAGGGCGCGAACTATGTCATTGTACAAAGTGTTTATAATTATTTTATGACTAGAATTATTACACGTTTGGTCACAACAATCCGTCAATTCATATGGAAAATCAATATCTTTCAATCTTAGATTACATTCCTTTTGGTAACATTCAATTTGTTGTGGATTTCTCTCACCCCATACTACATGATTTTGGTCAACTTTTAAGTCAGAGGTTTTCGGTAGTATAACATTTAAATTACATTCAAGTATTAAGGGAAAGTGGTCAGACCATACAGCATCGTATTTTACATAAACATTTTGAATAGAATCCACAGCCGCTTTTGTTACTAAACAATGATCGAGCCATCTTCGGGACCCGTTTGCTTCACTTATAAATGTGAATGTATTTGATGACAGACCTAACATTTCAACATCAATACAAGACCATTCCTGTTCAGTACAAAACTCTGTCATTTCTTTAAAAAATAATTCGGATGGGTGCGCATTATAGTCCCCTAGCATGTAAACGCTGTCAGCACTACAAGAGTCAATAATCGCACTTACCGTGCTCATAACGTCCGTGAAGTCCGCTAAGTTAGTAATCGCATCCGTGGGCATGTATACACTGAACACTAAGAAAGACTTATCTTGTGACACTATTTTAATAGCACATATACGTGGGTTGTTACACTGAATGACGGACACGTCAGTAAACACACTTCGCCTCCATAGTATCGCGACACCTCCATACGGTCTCCCCCGTAGTAAACCTGCTGATGTATCCACTGCTGACACTCCCGTGGAACTAAACTCATCACTGATACTATCTAGAAACGATATTTCATCAGGCAAAAGCCATGTTTCTTGCAGTGCTATCACGTCTGTATCCTTACTTAGGTTATCAGTTACAGCATTTCCATACATTTTAATGCTATTTTCGTGGTTTTTTAAACATATCCAAACAGCTCTTAGAATGCTGATCAGATCAATTGGGTGTGTATGGGGATCTGAATCTTCTCCATTCACTCCCTGGTTGGCCATCATCAGATCACACCACGTTTAATCCTGGGCGGAGAACCAATCCTTCAAAGTTACCTCGTTTGTATGAAAATAGACCTCTGTAGTACTTAGTTTTGCAGGCCAGTGTAGGTAAACTTAGTTAGGTAAGTACTTATTTAATGTTTACCTACTGCCTATATTCATAGGGTATTTTTTGCATAACTAGGTAGGTAAAGTCAACGATACGATGGGCTTCTACAACTAGTTTAATTTCTAGTGCTTCTTTCTTTCTTATCGAGTGAGGATAAGTGGCCACCTCTGTCTGCCTAGCATGACCGATTTATATCGCGTGATATAGCGTTTTGTCACGTTTAACTGTCAAAAAGACAGGAATTTGACAGTTGAGTGCCGATAAAATGCTATATTACGCGATATAAATCGGTCATGCTAGGCAGGCTGGGTGTTAGTTTATCAAGCCGCCTGTAAGGCCTCTAACTTGACTTGACGACTGTTTTCAGATGACAACAGCCGGGGGCCCTACAGCCTAACTCAAAGCTTTAGCCAGAGCGATAGCTATGCTCTATCCGTGCTTGCACTAGCGGATCTAGGGGGGGGCTAAGGGGCTCAAGCCCCCCCAAAATCATTTGGATCCACCCCAACAAATCTGTTGATTACCTTAGTAAAGCCTGCCCTCACCTACGTTAAGCCCCTCCCAAACCAAAATCCTGGATCCGCCACTGCGTCCTTGTCATATCATAACACGATGACAAGGACGGACAGTGCACTGACTTCATAAACCAAAGCCAGAGTCAAAGCGAGAGAGTTAGGCGGTAGACCCGCGGGGCTGACGGTTTAATGTTCCCTCCGAAGCACGGAAGCGCTTAGTTGTACCTAATGCCACTTTAACGTTCACCCATCCGACACCTGTCAGGACCGAGCGTTGCTTAACAAACGTCAAGCAACAAATGTCAAGTTCCGCCATGAGCGCTTAAATATTTCTAGTGCTAATATTTACCCTTAATTAGAACACACCTTTCAAAATTAACTGGAGATTTTTAACAGTTTTGTATAACTTGACGTGATGCTAGCTATACCTACATTTGTCACATCTAATCTAATAAATCTTACTAACCTCGTTTCTGCGTCGTAAAAATCTTCTAATATCCGGCACCAAACCGATCATTGTGCTGGCTAAGGCTGACAATGTTTCGGCCCGCACTTTTTCAGCCTCGGCTTGGATCTTCAAAGATTCAGCCTGAATCTTTGCAGATTCGGCCTGAATCTTTGCCGATTCGGTTTGCGCAAGGGCGGCCCGTGCCAGCAAATGATCAGTTTGGGCGCGCAGCTCCTCAAATCGTAGAATAGCTGCGCGGCTTTCATCCAGTGCACCCCGCCTGGCTGTTGACACAGTGAGGGATGATGTAGATAACAATTTTTTTACAGAATAGATAATATTACTAACGTGTATACAGAGTGTCCCAAAACAGTAGTTATTAGCGAAGCACGGCAAAGTCGTGAAAGTTTCTTAGGTATCGCAAAAATAAAGGATTGTTTTTTCCTTTTTTGAATGCAGTTCAAATTAATTTTAAAATCACAATGAAATATTTAAGGTACCTACTTTCCTTCCGTGTGTCATCGTTTTTGGGTAACTCTGTATTATACCTAAGTGATTAAACTTGCAAAATTCCTTACACTGTGCTTGTCGTGATGTATTGCCTCGAGGCCGTTGGTCGTCAGCAGGCCCCGGCCTCGGCCTATATCGCCTTTGACGTGGTGTTGGTGTGGGTGGTAATGATGGCGACGGCGAAGGCTGCTGGGATTGTGGTGGCGGCGTCGGAAGACTGAATTGTAGCTCTTTGTCCACCAACTCTAATTCAATTAATCTAAACCAATACGTATTAAAATTACTTATCGGGAAGCACTGGATACGGTGGCAATCTATTGTAAACAAACATTATTTTGAGTAGGGAACTTACGCCGGATCCACGTTTTCATGTTCTTCAGGCTGCTGAGTGTCGTCATCAGTTACCACCTATTAACAAGTGCAATAGCATACCTAAGCAAAGTAATAAAATATGCAAAGATAAAGCGATGGACGACAATAAAATTAATAAAAAAAAAACAAATATGTTGTTATAAGGTATTTTACGTATTGTGTATCTTAGAGAAAAATAAAATGTCACATACCGCGAATGGGTCATGGGCAACGTTTGGTATGGGACCAATATCCCGACCAATTATGTCTGACACCCTTTCTTCTATTGGATATAGGGTGACAGATGACTCGGGCCCACCTCCTGTCCCACGCAGATGAGAATTCCGTGTTAAAAGTTTTCCTTTAACCCGGGATTTCATGTCATTCCACACCTGAAACATAGGTAGTGTATAATAGTTATGTTTAGTATGATATACTTAGGTAGGTAGTTAGTTACGTACCTAGCTCACTCAAACATGTAATATATGTGTACCCTTTTTTTATGTGTACAAATTACTTACTTTTGCCCATTCTTTAGGAGTTCTTGCCGGGCCCTCAGTATTGAGCAGGTTGGCACACTCCTGCCACAGGCGTGTGGACTGAGCCCGTGCCTCCTTAGTCCTCAGTTTGCCGAGAGCCAATTCTCTGTTGCTCTCGGCAAACTCAAGAAGCAGTTCCAACTGCCTGAGAGTTGTGGTCCGCCGTCGATCCATTATAGGTACTATTTTATTTTATCTTGAAAACGTCTAAAATAAATAAATTTTAATAAATAACAATATTTTACAATTTAACTCGATTCGTAACAAAATTTGACTTACCTTGCATATACTTATTTTGGAGCAAAATGGCTTCGCGCCGCAAAAAAACACAAATTATTTGGAAGCACAAATCGCGCGCCACGCAAATTGGCGGGAATACCTACTAATGAAAAAGATGCACTACACAATATAAATAGGTTAGAAAAGGATAGATAGAGCACGAAATGAAAAAGTTAGAAAAAATAAAAAGCACAGACACAGACATCGATAAAGAGGTGTTCACACCTTCCGACCATGATCACTTTTGTCGAATGAGATCGTTTTTACTTGACAAAATTGAACTCTAATAGTAGTTTATGAAACTGATACATAAAGAGTGTTTTAAAACCTAGTTATGTGCAGTTTCATACACTAAAAGATCAAAGTTAAAAAAGAGACTTTGCTGATATTACCGTACTACCTTGATATAAGAGCCATTTTCGTCGCTGCATCTAAAATGTCGGGTGGAGTAAAATTTTTGTAACATTCACTGCTATCAGATATTTTAAAGCAAGAATAAAAAAACCTACGAAATCAGACAAAAACTGAAAATTGAAATCATTACATTTGTCTGATGCCACGTGTTAACACGCCGTCATGTGACATCGGTTTTCATAGTAAATGTATGCACTAGGTTCACATTTACAGGCCCATCTTTCCCATTGGGCACTCTAGGCACTTCCCCAGGGCCCCGCAATCGATAGGGGCCCCTTGTTTCTTGCCAGATCGCTGAATGATAACGGATGCTTATATTACGAAAAAAATCGAATCTAGGAGAGTACCTCTTCAAACCATGTAGATTTTTAATCACTAACCTTTTAAATTCTAAAATAGTTACTTTTGTGGATTATACAATAATTATGTTCTTATTAAATGTGTCTTGGCAAGATTACAAGATAAGTAAATAAAACTGATAAGTATAAAAATCGCGCTGCGCGTCCGTTTTTCTTTACTTTAGACAGGCATAATTAAGAGATTATTTTACGAAACAAACTAAAAAACGCGCAGCGTGGGGTACGTATCAGAATATCTAATGTAACTTAAAATGGCAAAGTTCAAAATGTCAAAAATTAAAATTAAAATTGTTTAAAATGTCGAAAATCATTGTATAACTTTAAAATTGCAAAATTCAAAGTATCAAACGTATCAAATACTTGACGAGTTAAAATATCAATAGTCCTTAAGTCTTCACAATGATTTATTTGAATTGGGTTGTATCTTAAAACGAGTCGCCTTCTTTGAGGTTAATCTGTGGAGATGTCTTTGGGCTTCGCCTGACATGCTTTATAGCAAATTTAGCTGCCGGAAATTAGTATAAACAGTCTACTGGGACTTAGAAATCGTAAACCGTAGGTCACGGGATAGGTGCGAGGAACGTAGCGACGAGCATGTTAGGTCGACATGAACCCATCGCGCGAGCCGAGCGAGCGAAGTGAGCGTGCCGCGGTAGCGGCCGGCGAAGCGCCAGAAAAAATCTATTTCAAACTCAATGGGGCTGGCAAGTGAAAGCTGATTGTAGATGGCGCTCTCATAGATCTGTCCCTTGTCTATAGTTCTTGAGGTTATGTTGTGAATTGGTGTGAGTGGCATTTTTTTGTTTTTACTAATTTCGGGGTTCGCTTTTGGAGTTATTTCTCTTGAGATTCAACTGAATGACACTTTAAAATATGTATTCCACGTGGTCAGTAAAAAATCTGAAGGAAGATTTTTTTTTGTCTTTCGGAAACTGGTGGGTAGCATTTTTAGAACAATTTGGAACACAACAACGCGTCATTTTCATGAAATTCAGTAATTACTTCCACTTTCAATACAAAAAGTCTTTGTTTTGGGACAGATCGATGACAGCGCCACTTTGACAGTAAGTTGCCAACCCCATTGGTGGACTTTGCTCGCCGGCTACTGAATCAGGGACTGGCACCGACTACCGAATCGTGGAGCGGCGCCCTTTATTCCCGTTGTCCCCATTGACAGTGTCCCCATTAATGGGGACAGCGGGAAGTCAATAAAGTAATTAAAATTACTTCCCGTTGTCCCCATACGTTGTCCCCATTATTTTATAAAATAGACCCCTGATTAAATACGGATGGATCACAGTATTTACGACGCGTGTCGCCGTCGCCTAAAGGCCGATAAATTTACTAGTCATGTTTAATTATTATGGGGCATTAGAGTAGAGGAGCGGGAGCCCACAGGTATGGATTGCTTAGGGCATCAAGTGTTCTTAATCCGGCACTGCGCATAGGTTTGGCCGAAGAATCTTCAGTAATTACATTATCCAATCTAGTGTCCAACTCAAGAATTTAAGGTTGCCACTTGCCACCCATATTTGACAATTAAATATTGTATAGGTACCTAATAAGTTCGATTTTAACAGTGAATAACACTACCGTTCAAACTACCTTAGTAATTAGTAAACGATCAAAATGGTTTGAGTCAAACCAAACCTTACGTGTTTGAATCAAATCGTTTGACCATCTCGGAGGCACTTTAGCTTTAATCTGTAGGTACGTGTGAATTTTCGGTCCATTACAGTACGAGGCATATATCCTGAAATTTTTTCGACGGAGTGGTTCGCGCATGTGCTCTTTTGAGCGATCAATAGCACGCGCCCCTCTCCCGCTGCCCGCGCCCCTCACCGCTATGCATGCCCAAAATACGCATTTCGCGCAATCCCCACCCGATTTCAAGATATATGCCTCGTATTTAATTATAATGAGGGCGCCACTTGAAGACTATGGGAGCCTTAGCAAACATGGTTTTTTTACTGGTAGGTACCTATATTCGAATTATTTCGAATGTTATAAATTTCATTCGCGCGCGCGCATCCCCCCGCGTCGGATGCGTAGTGTCGATGCGTGCGGTTATTTATTAAAAATGACGGACGTTATAAAATGTAATACGTGTAATATCGTTATCGATGAAATGTTATCCTTTATTCAAAATAAAGTGTCAGTGGTGGATGAAGAGACTCTGGTGCGAATTTGCAAATCATCGTTTCGAGGTGATGAAATCAAAAAATCGAAGTCACTTCTCTTCGATTCAATACCTACGGATCTGCGAAAAATTGTGCGGAAAAACAAAGGAAAGGAGGAACGCGATTTGGCGGATATTATCAACTTGTTCAAATCCGCTGAACCCGATGCAATACCAGTGTTTGTGGCACGACAATTAGAGAAGTTGCCTCCCATAACGTTTGATCATTTGGATTGCACGAAACTTCTAAAGGATCTTTTACGAATGCAAGTTACTATTGACGACATGAAGTCAAATTACGCTACGTTAAATCATTTGGAAGAACTAAAGGCGGAACTCCTTAAAAATAATTTGCCATCGCCTTCTTATAAGGTAAACAAAAAGCGAGGTGCCTGTTTATTGGACAGTGGCCCGATGGGACTTTCTCCAATGCAATTTTCGTCACTAAATGAATCAAATAATAACTACGATTATGCTAATGAAGTTGAGAAAAACGTAAAAACACCGCAAAACAAAGATGTGGAGCGGGTGGATTTGAATACCAATGAATCACGCTCGCAGCAACGGTTGGCAGCGGTGGCGCCGCCGCCGTCGACGATCAGCTGTGGAGTCGAGTCGCATCGTGAGTCAGGTGACGGCAAAACCGGTTCGTTACCAGCCTCAGCGCATAGGCGCGCGCCCGAACAAACAGCAAGTAGTGAGACCGTGTCAGAAATTGTAAACAACGCAGCCGCCGTAATGGAGCGGCAAAATGTATTGGGCGAAGATAAACCGGTGCCGGTGCCTAGTAAAAATTACGATAGCCGACATGGAGAGTGGAGGAAAGTGACATACCATAATAAACGTCCTAAAGATCGTTTTTCGGGCAAGTTAGGTGTGGCGAAAGACATAACGTGCAACTTTAAAGCGGCGGAGAAAAAAGTTCCTGTTTTTATTACGAATATTCATAAGGACACCACCGATGACGACATAACCAGCTATATCTCAAATAAAACTAATGAAAGAGTGTATTTGGAGAAAATTAATATGAAACAGGAGAAAAATCACAAAGCCTTTAAATTCTTTGTTTCGGAATCCAAGCTGTCACTGTACCTAGATGAAAATCTGTGGCCCCGTGGTATAGTATTTAGGCGTTTTATTAACTACAAACGTAGAATGTCGGACAGACCTTTATCTGTTGACGGCCCGACTGCACACAGTAATGGATAAAAACTATTATAGTTTTGCGAGCTTCAACTGTAAAAGTGTTAAACGCTCAATAGATAGTGTTCGGGAGCTGTGTCATTCCTGTGACTTGATAGCTTTGCAAGAAACCTGGTTGTTGCCGGATGAAATACCGTATCTAAGTACTATCGACAGTGGCTTCGGGTACACGGGGACATCTGCTGTGGACACATCCTTAGGCGTTCTTCGTGGGAGACCGTACGGCGGCGTCGCTCTGCTTTGGAGGTGCAGTGTATTTCAAAAAGTGACAGTTTTGCGTTGTGAAAGTGCTCGGATATGTGCTATTAAAATTATCACAAATGATCGTCCATTGATAGTGATGAGTGTATATATGCCTACAAACTCTGTGGACAATCTGCCAGACTTTACTGACTGTTTGAGTACGGTAAGCGCTATTGTTGATGAATACGGCATTGAGTCAGTTTTCATGTTGGGTGATTATAATGCTGATATTAATGAGTTGTTTTTTTAACGAACTTTGTAATTTTTGTAATGAACAGAACTGGTCTTGTTGTGATGTTGAGTTATTAGGAGTTGATTCCGGCACATATACATGTCGGAGCATCGCCGGGCTCTCGGACGGCACCAGAAGGGTCTCTCTTTGGATCCATATTGTCTATGTGGGCGTAAATTAAACACGTGCGAGTGGACACAAACGCGTATAATCACTAATGACAAACAAACACTAACAAAGTACTTTTCTTTACACTAAAGTCACTAAACTAATACAAAGAAACTTATTTGTAAATTTAATTAGGTAATATTGTCCAAACTGAACACGAAGTTCAAAGTCAAATGTTAAACAAGTGAGAGCGATGACGAATTCGTGAACCACGCTCAGTCACTACTCCGTCCGAAATCAAAGTGCCTGACGCTTCGGCTTTGTACCTGTTAATCTGGTAATATAAACAATCTCACACTGAGCGGGTTCACGACTACGTCCGGCGGCATGTAGATGATGTCACCGTCGTTCCCATGGGACGCATTTGATTCTAAACAATCAGAGCTTTGTCGCCGCTTAAAATTTCATAGCGATAAGCTCGCTAACATAAACAAAGTGTAGCGAGAACTATAACATTAAGATAACTTGGCCGTGCAACGCGCGCCGACACGGCGATCCTGACTCTCACACGTCCTCGTGAGAATCAGCACCTTAGTTGTCATCTGTAAAAACGACAACCTCACATGTAACTACCGTTCGGCTATCCTACAAAACTACTCTGAGTGGGTAGGTAAGTCAACAGAATGTTAGGTCACTGTTCATTTCATCATTATTTAATTTTGAAATGATATCTGTTATTTCAGGATCACGCTGTTGTTCAGCCTTAAGCCACGTTTTAGAAATTTCTAATAAGTTAACTCGCTTTTCCTCAACCTTTTCGAATACATTTGAAGAGGGTAACGGATTACGAGACAAAAAATCTACGTGAGACATATTCTTGCCAACCCTATAAATGATTTCAAAATCAAAAGCCTGTAAGAAAGCCCACCACCTATGAACTCGGGGTGTAAGATCAATTTTGTTGCGAGAAGCTTGTAAAGAGTTGCAATCGGTCACTACTGTAAAAGCTCTGCCCTGCAAAAAATGTCGAAAATGCTTTATAGATTTGACTACGGCCAGAGTTTCTAATTCATAAGAATGATAACGCGATTCTGGTTCGGTCGTCTTTTTGCTAAAATAGGCTACAACATGGGCTTTACCATTTTTCTTCTGTATAAGCATTGCGCCATAACCGTCAGAACTTGCGTCAGTGTGAAGTTCAATAGGATAGTTAGGATCAAAAAGCATGAGTACCGGTTCATTAGTTAAATGTGAAATTATTTTCTGTCTTACTTCTTCATATTTGGGTTTCCATACTATTTTACCTTTACCTGATGTTAATCTATATAGTGGAGATGCCAGCTCAGAAAATTTCGCAATGAATTGGCGGAAATATGATGCAAGGCCTAAAAATTGACGCACTTGTGTAACAGTTTGCGGTGGGGGTAATTTAGTTAATGCAATAACTTTTCGCGCGTTGGGCCGAATCTCTCCACACGAAACTTCAAACCCCAAATACTCTACTTTAGTTTTCAAAAATGAACATTTTTTGATATTTAGAGAAATCTCCGCTTTCTTTAATGCTTCAAGAACTATACAAAGTCTTTCTAACCCTTGTTCAATGGATTCCGAGACAATCATGACATCATCCAGATAACATATTACAAATGTATTAACGAGATCTCCTAGAGCTTTGTACATTGCTCTTTGAAACACAGAAGGTGCATTTCGCAAGCCGAATGGCATGGTCAAATATTCGTACTGACCGTCTGGTGTGACGAAAGCAGTACGCTCGATGGAATCCTTGTTTACTGGAATTTGGTGAAAGCCTGACGCTGCGTCTAATATTGTAAAATATTTAGCTCCTTGAAGACGTTGAATCTGATCACTGATCAATGGCAAAGGAAATCTATCAGGAACTGTATTGCGGTTTAACTCACGATAGTCAACGCAAAGTCTGTCAGAACCGTCTTTCTTTTTCACTAATAGTATGGGACTTGCAAACGGCGAACAGCTAGGCCGAATAATATTGGCCTTTAAAAGATCATCGATTTTATCCCGACATATTTGTCTTTCCTCGGGGCTTAACCGATACGGCCTACGTTGCACAGTTATATTTGGATCAATAAGACGTATGTCTATTTCACCAACTTTAGCACGTCCGGATGGTGTCCCTTCAACAAATAATTTTGAATATCTTTCCAAAACTTTAACAATTTTACCACGATCGCTCCCATTGGCATCAGTGTTTACATTCTGAAAGTTGGTGACTTCTTTACCAACTTCACACAAATTAACCATTCTTTCTTTTTTTATAGATAATTTCTCACAAGACATCTCAACAGAAAATCCCTGATCAATCAAATCATGCCCTATCACCACATCGTAGTTAATAGTATCATCAGGAACTACGTGAAAAAGCAACTCGATTACATAAGTATCAATACATACTTCAGACAATATCTGATATGCACTGGTTAAATTCCCGTTGCCTATCCCTGATAAGGTGACCACAGACGTTATGCGCTTTCCAGAAAATTTATTAGCAACGCTTTCTGTTATCAGAGAACATTCAGAACCAGAATCAAAATAAAAATAGAACGACTGACCGTTTTGCGTTAATCGAGATGCTGCGACCGTGCAGAAGTTGACACGGCGATGTTGCTCAGCTCCTGATGATCCTCCAGTTCTAGCAGCAGCTGTCGTCGCTGGACACTCCGGAGAAATGTGTCCCATTTGCCCGCACTTGTAGCAAACTGGTTTTTTTCTCTGGCCTTCTTTCCTGGCATCCTTGTTAAGGTTTTGTTTAAATGGTTTGGGTTTTTCTCGACAGTCATGGATTTTATGTCCTACTTTTCCACATTTGTAGCACTTTACATCAGAAATGTTTGCACGTTTCATCTCTGGTCCAGACTTCGAATCATCATTTTTGCGCTTAAATAGACTATACGCCTGTAACTCTTTTTGCATTTGCTGACGTGTTTCAACATCAGTTGTGCATGCCAAACGACGTAGTCTTGCATCGTGCTGAGATAAAGTGGCCAGCACAGTAGAAACTGCAATCTGTTCAATGTTTGCTGTTTGCCAACGATTCAGTAAATATGTTACTTGCCGACTCGCGTAAGCACCATAGTTTTCATTGTCTTTCGGTTTTTCGTTGAATAAATTCAAAAGAGTACTTGCAAGTGTCTCAGCAGTTGAAAATCTGTCTGTGAAGAGAACCTTGAAATTTTCCCAGGTTATATCAGCATAGGTGGCTTGAGACAGCCAGGTTGATGCAGCTCCTTTCATTGCTTTACTAAGAGTGATAATCAGTTGGCTTCCTCGAGGAGGGTTTTCACCTAAGCACAACTCTGCAGTGGTGCACCAAGCCCGTGCATCCACGTCCGGTTTTCGTGGATCAAATATCGGTAACACAACACTATTGCTAGTTGACGGCGCTTGAATAGCACTAATAAGCGCCCGCAAATGTACGTTTTGCGACTCAAACAGTCTCTGCCACTGCATGTCATTACGATTGTCCATTTCAACATGACCCGCACCACTCTGCACTTGCGGCGGATCTACATCGCTGCACACTCGCATCGCGGATCCCACTTCTGATGTCGGAGCATCGCCGGGCTCTCGGACGGCACCAGAAGGGTCTCTCTTTGGATCCATATTGTCTATGTGGGCGTAAATTAAACACGTGCGAGTGGACACAAACGCGTATAATCACTAATGACAAACAAACACTAACAAAGTACTTTTCTTTACACTAAAGTCACTAAACTAATACAAAGAAACTTATTTGTAAATTTAATTAGGTAATATTGTCCAAACTGAACACGAAGTTCAAAGTCAAATGTTAAACAAGTGAGAGCGATGACGAATTCGTGAACCACGCTCAGTCACTACTCCGTCCGAAATCAAAGTGCCTGACGCTTCGGCTTTGTACCTGTTAATCTGGTAATATAAACAATCTCACACTGAGCGGGTTCACGACTACGTCCGGCGGCATGTAGATGATGTCACCGTCGTTCCCATGGGACGCATTTGATTCTAAACAATCAGAGCTTTGTCGCCGCTTAAAATTTCATAGCGATAAGCTCGCTAACATAAACAAAGTGTAGCGAGAACTATAACATTAAGATAACTTGGCCGTGCAACGCGCGCCGACATACATTTATTAGTGATGTGCATGGTTCCTGTAGCTGGTTAGACCACTGCTTAGTGACTGAAGCCGCGAAACAAGCTGTTACAGATATTTATGTCAGTTATGACACTCTTTGGTCTGACCACTTTCCGTTGATAATTAAGTGTGACCTAAATTTATTAACACAAACAATACCCTCAAACACTGATAGTGATAATAAACACATCTTATGGGGAGTGAGGAATAAAGAGCAGGTGGCCAAATATTCTGAAGAGTGTCATAAAAGACTTAGATTAATAGACTTTCCAAATGAATTTATGAATTGCGCAAAATGTTACTGTTATGACCAGAGCCATAGATGTGTTATTGATAAACTTTACTCTGACATCGTGACTGCCCTTAGTGATGCGTCTTCTGCGAGTCGAGGGAACATCAAAACTGTAAGGCGTGGTTCACATGTGACTGGCTGGAACAAGCATGTCGCCGGTGCTCACAGGGCGGCCCGAGTAGTGTTTACTGAATGGGTATTGTGTGGTAGACCGCGTTCCGGATCCGTGTATAACGAAATGTGTGAAAGCAGAAGGGTATTTAAATCGCGATTAAAATGGTGCCAAAACCATCAAGACCAGATAAAGATGGATATCCTTGCTGAAAAACATGCTAAAGGCGATTTTCGAAGTTTCTGGAAAACTCTAAAGAAAGATAATTTAAAACCTAGCCGCCCTGTGAGTGTCGACGGTGTATGTGATCACAAGCAAATAGCAGACATATTCAGGAGCCATTTCACTGTACAGTCTCCATTGGGTGAGGCGGCTCAGGTGCTCGATGCTGATAGGTTATGCGGCTCAATAGGGTCAATGATCTCAGCTCGAGAAGTAACTAAAGTTATTAAGAGCATGACAAGGGGCAAGTCTCCAGGCCACGACGGCCTCAGCATCGAGCACTTGGAGCACGCTGGCCCACATATATCTAGGGTTCTCTCCATGTTTTATTCGTTGTGTGTGAGCCACTCTTACTTGCCGCTGGATCTCATGAAAACGGTAGTGGTGCCTATAGTGAAAAATAAAACAGGCGATCTTGCCGATAAATGTAATTATAGGCCCATTTCCCTGGCAACGATCGTCGCCAAAGTATTTGACGGTGTGCTTAATACACAGTTAGAAAAACACATAAACCTGCACGACAATCAATTTGGTTTTAGACCCAAACTATCCACTGAAAGTGCAATACTGTGTATTAAGCATACCGTTAGATATTACACGGATCGTAGAACTCCAGTTTACGCATGTTTCCTCGACTTGTCTAAGGCCTTCGACTTGGTAACATATGATCTGCTGTGGAAAAAACTGAGCAACACTGGGCTACCACGGGAACTTATTAACATCTTTAAGTACTGGTATGCGCACCAGACAAATAACGTACGATGGGCTGGAGCGGTGTCAGAGTCGTATAGAATGCAATGTGGTGTGAGACAGGGTGGTCTGACATCACCCACATTGTTTAACATTTATATTAACGCGTTGATCGCTGAGCTCAGCAGTTGCCATGTAGGCTGTCACGTTGATGACGTATGTGTCAATAATATTAGTTATGCCGACGACATGGCTCTGCTGAGTGCGTCCGTTTGTGGCCTTAGACAGCTGTTACAGATTTGTGAGCGATATGCTGATGAACATGGCTTAAAGTACAATGCCATCAAAAGTCAATTCATGGTCTTTGAGGCCGGCGATGCTAAATGTCCAAATGAAGTACCGCCTTTACATCTTAACGGTATACCTCTAGATAGAGTGTACCAATTCAAATATTTAGGACACATAGTTACCGCGGACCTCAGAGACGATATTGACATTGAACGCGAGCGGAGGGCGCTGTCGAGGAGAGCAAACATGTTGGCTCGCAGGTTTACGCGGTGTTCGGTTGATGTAAAGGTCACGCTGTTTCGTGCGTACTGCACTTCCCTGTACACCTGCGCCCTGTGGGCCAACTGTTTGCAAAGAACTTACAACGCTCTCAGAGTACAATTTAATAATGCTTTTAGGGCGATGTTGGGGTTGCCCCGTTTTTGCAGCGCCTCTGGTATGTTTGCAGCGGCACGCACTGACTGTTTTTATGCGACTATGCGCAAGAGATGCACTTCATTGGTGCGCAGAGTGCGGGCCAGCCCCAATGCCGTCCTAGCCATGATAGCCGAGAGGCTCGATTGCCCCTACATCCGTCACTGCTGTAATAAGCATATCTACGTTTAAGGCGGTGGGTAATCGACATTTATAAATTATAATTTATTAGTTGTTTTTTTTTATAGTTAATTTTTAAATTTTTATTCTATTTTAATTTGAATCCAATTGCCAATTTTATTTAATTTTATTTAATTTTAATTTTATTTTATTTTAATGAATTGATTTTAAATGTCTTCTTATTTGTGATTTAAATTTTTAATTGTTGTTAATGTGCATTCTAAACTGATTATTTTATGGGTGCGAAGCCTGAAATAAATGAATTTTATTTTATTTTATTTATTTTATTTATAAAGCAATTTCTCTTGGAATAATGAGGTATAAACAGTGCCGGATTAAGACTACTTGGTGCCCTAAGCAATCCACGCCTGTGGGCCCCCTATAGGGTTACCATCTACGTAAGGGAAGATGCTGTCTATATTATGCAAAAAAATCCTGATTTATCAGAAAAATGCCAGTCTATAGTTAAAAAAACGGCCGCGCAGCGCTATTTTACGTCAGTTTTATCTACTAATATTATTGGCCGCGCAGCGCGATTTTGTTTTGACAGTTTTATCCACTATTCTTTTAGTACCTAAGTCGCTTTACATGGCCACACAAATGAATTTGAAATAAAACATTTTTATTATTTATTTCGTAAAATAATGATTTTCGTTTTTTCTGTGCCGATTATTGTGCCCCCCAGACGTGATGCCCTAAGCAATTGCTTAATTTGTTTAAGGGTTAATCCAGCACTGGGTATATATTTTTCTAATGTATGCGTGTTTGAATATCCAATAGGTACATACTTAATCTATGAAGGCCTTTCCAAACTCACGTGCGAATCGCGCGTGAGTGTGTAGAGGCTTTGAGGAATTTTCAAAAATCGCTTCGTTTTCAGTGATTCGATTACCTATTTGTATAGAAAATTCAAATAAGGAATATGATTTAAATACACTCGTTTCCAATCAATGTGAAACGTTCGTGAACGTTTCAAACGTTAGCGCGCAAAATTTCCTTCAGAGTAACTTTTTCAGAAACGCATCAGAAACGTTAGGTACAATTACTCTTCGCTTAGCTAGCGGTAGGTAGGTACTCTGTGATGTCAATCAATCAAGGCTGCATTCCGAATCACACTAAAATCGATGACAGCGCACTAAAATGCGTTCCGAGTCGGTGATTTTGTATGGGTTTGACAGATAACGTGAGCGCTGACATCGATTTTATCGTGATTCGGAATATAGCCCAACTCAACGTTTGTTTATTTGATATGTTTTTGTATCAACCAAAAACTGTGATATGATGATTTTTGATTTTTAAAAGTTATAGGTAGGTAGGTAACTAATTATTTTCTAAAAGTTAAGTCCTAGGTGCCAAAAAAGGTTTTAAAAACGCAGACAAATTTGGATTCGGTACATCTCTTACATACGATATAGAATCACTTTGAAGGTAAGACAATCCTTACTCATGATCAAATTTTCTCAAACACTTCAATGAACGTTTCTAGCTAGGCTTCGGCGAAAGTTTGTCGTGGGCTTGCAAGTTGCAGGCTGCATGCAGCACGCCGCCAGCTTAAAGGCCGTAAAGCGGTCGTCGTAACGCATTCATCCACTCTAAAATACAACACCTATCTTGTGAAGATTCTACTTTCAACAAGTTGAACCCAATAGCTTTATGATAATATTAGAATGGAAACCTACCTAAATGTAAATTTTGTGAAATACCTACCTATACCATGGACGAATTTTTTGTCCATGCCTATACCTACTTTTATATAGATAGGGTCCTATAAGTAGGTACCTAAGTATTTCAAATTGTTGAGTAGTTACAAGAGAAAGTAGGTACTTCCTCCACATTAATTGTCAGAAGAGATTGTCTGGAAGTAAACTAATCACTTGTACAGCATAGGGTAACTGACCCCCTTTTCGACCAGTTAAGGAGATTCTTGAGTTTAGCACTAACGTTTGTCTTGAATTTGTTCTCTTCCATTCTAAATTTTTTTTATAAGTGCTTGTAAACTAATATAGTTTTGACTCAAATATTTAAAGTTATCTGAGTAGAGCCGCAAAATATGTATAAATATTATTTTCTAAAAAAGGATCATTTTTACCAGTTTTCGGCCGTTTCACCTAGTTGACGACCAATGAAAACCTAGTTGGCGGCCATCAAGCTTATTTTTAGAATATGGGCTCTATCTTATAGGGTCAAGGTCCATTATGGTATTATAAATTTAAATCATATTTTAATTCAAATAAAATAAAATTTTGTAGTGGATAATCATTTATTACCTTAATATGTATATCAAAAAGAACATGTTTTATGAAGACTATAATAATCAAATTGTTTTAACAATGAGCACAAAAAGAAATTGCACATGAATTAAACAGTCTTTTAAAAAAAACTAATCATAATTTGAAACAAACGGAAAATGATTGCTTAATCAAATAAATTGTTTGTCTGAAAACTTATGTCAATTCAAAGTATCAAATAATTGAAACTAATCAATTTGCGCAATACAAATTAGCTAACTTAGTCTCTACCGATACCTATCTATTCATTCAATAATTTAAGGGCGTTTTCTCTAGCATGTGCAGCTACCTGACACAAGTCGCATTTATAAGGAGCATTAGCCGCATCGTTGTATTGTAAATGACTAAGCCTTGTACATTTCAAGTGATACCAACGTATACAGGTGTCACATCCTATATTTTTTTCACTTTCCTCTTCTGTGTCGCTTATGAGATCCACATCACAATAACTGCATTTCAGATGAGATTGTGTCTCTATTTTTGCAGCAGAGTCAGTCCTTTGTTTTTTTCTAGATTTAATTTGAGAAACTTGCAATTTGTCTATTTCTTTAGTAGCTTCTTTGCAACGCTTAACTACTTTGCGTTTTTTTGTTGAGTCCTGTTCTTTTTTCTTATTTTCCCTGTCTATTTTACGTTGTTTTTTTAACTCTAGTTTTTCCAGTTTTTCTTTATCTTTTTGTTCGTGATAATCCCGCCAAGCTTTAGAAGATATAGCACTTGGAAAACTGCATTTATTAGACTTTTCTTTTATTTTGACGTCAGGAAACTTAAGATGTTGCTCAAAGGGATCAGTGCTTAGCCTATTTTCTTTTTCCTTTGATGTGAATGTTCTACTGTCAGGCGTTAACTGATTTTCCTTGTTTTCGGAGTCTGAAGGTTTGGGTGTACTACGTTTGGGTGTACTACTATAAACACTTTCCTCATCCAGTGACAAGGGGCCAATAGGTGAAGCACATTTTTCATGGATCTTAGTGTCTGTCTCTATTCGTATGTCAACGATTGTATCCACGTCAGAAATAGCAACAATGTTTAGCAAATTACTTTTGGCTGCAGTAGACGTATCACAGTTAGAAACGGAATCAGAAGATATATTTTGTTTAGATGCTCTTGTCATTGCTGAACTGCCACTAATAGACGGTGTTGGGTGGATTTCAACATTCACTGAGTTTGTAGGTTCCGATATTGGTGTTATATTTTCAGACAAAATTTGTGTCAAGTCCACATCGCAAATATTGATCACTGATATATCGTTAAGTGACACAAGAGACCCAATTTCAGGAATCCCTAGGGATTCTTCATTTGGAAGGGTCTGCTCAACAGTTTCCGTTAATGCACACGTTTTAGATTGATTCCCACTTTCACTAAGTGATTTAAACCCAATTTCAGGAATCCCTAGGGATTCTTCATTTGGAAGGGTCTGCTCAACAGTTTCCGTTAATGCACACGTTTTAGATTGATTCCCACTTTCACTAAGTGATTTGGAAGCTCGAGAGTTTCTCGGAGTCTTTGATTTTGAACGGCGCTTTGTTAAATAAGTGCTTTTAGTTTGTTCTAGTACATCAACAATTATTTTGGGATTTATGCCCCTTTTTGCAATGTTCTCACTCATTACAGAGAATACTTGTTTCGCAATCATGAAGTGTCTCTCGGTCAGAGGTTTATTCAAATTTGTTTTGGGAGCGTTACTTATTTGAACATCTCGAACACACTTTGTAAAATCAACTTGCTCGACATCGAAAGGATATAGCCCACATTTACGAAAACCATTTTGAATAGTTTGCACCATTTCGATGTTCATCGTTTCTGCAAACACTGAACAAAAGTTAGTTTTCGTAATTGTTTTATTCAGATTTTCAGGTCTTTTGTGCCACTCTCTAACGGTATTTTTCCAGCCCTGTTTTAAGGGTTTGAAGACGCTCACATCTGCTGGCTGCAAAATGTGAGTCGTGTTCGGAGGCAACGCGTACAAAATGATTCCATTTTCCTCACAAAATTTGCTTAATGGCATTGACATGTGGGATTTATGGCCGTCTACAAAAAAAATTACCGGCTTCTTGACATTTTGCTCAGTCAGCCATTTACTAAACTCGTTCGCAATATATTCGTAGAACACCTCGCTCCTCATCCATCCAGTCTCTGATTTACCTAACACCCAATCTGGGGGCATACTTTCGACTACAGCTCGAGGTGGACGCAAATAAGGAAATACAACTAAAGGCGGACAAATTTGTCCAGATGCCGTTATAACAGCCAGAACTGTTATGTTCTCCTTCTCGTTTCCTTTTTTTACCACATACACATTCTTGAAACCTTTGGGTGCTAATACTTTACCACTTTTAGGGCAAAGGCTGATGCCTGTTTCATCTGCATTTAGAATTCTAGTTGGGTCTTCCATAATTTCCGAAAGTCCTCTGTCAGTCAAATATACTCGTAAATTCGAAAACCATTTTCGTATAGAAGTTTCTGTTACAGCTTCTCTTGCCTTGTTGATGGCCTCTGGTTCACGAATGCTTATATCAGGATGGCGCCTTAACAGTGACTTAAACCACTTTTCTCCAGGTTTCCCGTTAGGAAATAAATGATCTATTTTAAGGTCCTTGGCAAGAACAGAAACTGTGTCAAGTAAGTCGTTTTTATTAACGGGAACACCACATTTGGCTAGCTCTTTAATCCAATTTACAATCTTTGCTTCTCCTTCATAACCGAACTTGGGTTCCGGCCCAACTTTTCTAGGTTTTTCTGCAATTCTTCCGGATAATCTATCTTGAACTGTCGTTCTTGGTATGTTATATAAACGGCATGTTTCTCTGATGCCACGTTGGTTATCTCGAATATCTTTCAGAGCATTTGCCAACGCTTCTTCTGAATACTGAAAATTTTGTCGTCCAGGTCGCAAAACACCTCCACCGTTTTTTTTCTTATTCGATTTTTTAGATGTATTGCGTGTCATCTGGAAAGAAATAAGCATAGATCCAATACCAAGCAAAACGCACACCAGAAGAGAAGAAAAATAAAATACCAAAGTTTTATCAAAATGAAACAGAAAAATATTTGTGGTTTGGTAGTTTGTTTTATCTATGGCCGACCTCTAACTTAATATCTACCTATTTCCGGCCGTCGTTTTACCATTATGGCCGACCTCAGAGCTAATTTTTACCCATTTACGGCCGTCTTTTTACCATTATGGTCGACAACAGGTTTCATTTATACTTATTTCCGGCCGTCTTACTACCACTATGGCCGACAACTGGCTAACAGTTCACCAGACGCCGGCCATTCTTATAGCTGGTAGGCCGAAAAATGGTATCTTTAAAGCTAGTTTACGGCCATTCAAAAGTTAATACTTTGCAAGCTCATATATTCAAACACAATACATTAAATGTGGCCGTAATCTGGTTGCAATATCACACAAATGAAGTTTTACTGGAATAATTTACAATACCCAACCTTATGTATAGCACTAAAGGAGACAAAGTGATAGTTTAGACTGGAAATCAAGCCGTTTTTCGACCACCTGGTCGTCAACTAGATTTGTAAAAAAATAGCTACCTAGTTTGCCGACCACCCAAAATTAAGCTAAAGTATTTTTATAGTGTTAGTTTTTATTGTTGTAAATGAAAATATGACTCATAATCCATAAAAAAAACATGCTTCAATAACAGCAAACGTAAAGAATCACATGCATGTTACCTTCAAACACACTACAGCTCACTATTTTTTTTCTATTTTTTCCACACGGCGGCGACACGTCCTCACAGCAAGACTTTGAATCACGACTAACGAATTTGTACGCAAGCGTCATAGTTCCGAACTGTCAAATGTCATGCATGACGTTTGAACGAATCAAAAACCACAGATTAGGTTTAGCATGTTCGGATACATTGCTTAATACTTCGCAAAATGTGCAAAGTGGTCGCAAACTGGTAGTGGTCGCATAATGGGTAATTCTACCCTACAGCAAATCTTCAATTAGCTAACATTAGTAACATTAACTAACACTTGAAGTCTCAAGAGTAATGTCTGGGAAAGCCTTTGAGATTTATTAAAGACATGTAATTGGTGTGAATTAAATAGGGAGGTACTTACATAAAGATGTTTCCATTCCGGTACCTACTTAAGTAGGTACCTATTAAATTAATACTTATTGTCTTTTTTGTTTCATATTACAGCAAGTCATCATGAACATTTAAGATAGGGGTGCGGTGGTGGAAAGTACCTAGGTACCTAGATAGAATATCTGTGACACCGCTGTTGACAAGAACAATCATTAAGTAACTTAATTAGGTGCAGAACCAGCTGCTACCTATATCAGGCAAGATTAAGTAGGTACCTATTCAATACTTAAGTTTGTAGGTACCCTAGGATTTTTAAATAAATTTCTTTTTATTATGTTTTAGTAAGTATATTGCGTATTGTCAATATGCTGTTGACAAAAACAGTAAAAATTATACCAAAATTATTTATCCAAGTTTTATCAATTTTATTAATTATCATATCATGGATAATGTTAACTCAATTATTTTGTTACAGATGGAAACGATTGAAGTCATGACGTCATGTGATTAACATATTATTAAAATATGGTTTATTAACTACATAGCTTTATTTATTAAAAGATGTTAAAGAAATTATTGTTTTAGTTCTCATTTCATCTACATAGTGCTGCAGTAGTAGGTACCTATGTAGGTAAGGTACCTACTTACATAGGTAGGTAGGCAAGTAGGTAGGTACTCAATTTTTTTAATGAAAATTGTTTTAACAAATCAATAATTTTATTAGAGAAAGAAGCTCGTCATGTACAAACAAGACACTAAAAATATTAGAAAATATAACTGTAGGTCCTGCCTGCACTGCCTGACACCAACAATTTAGTATCAGTGCTAGTACCTACTATTATCATTAATTCTGTGCTATTTAAATCGTACTAGGCTTATTTAGTGTTATGGCCGATGTACATTTTGATCAGTGTTTAGTGCGAGTGGCTCGTTTAGTGTTTAGCAAAAAACAATTACTTAACACTAATCAGAGACTGTCCGAACGTGTTTTTTGCTAAACACTAAACGAGCCACTCGCACTAAACACCAATCAAAATGTATATCGGCCATTAGGTGCGATACTTCAGTTGGAAAGACAGTTGTCACCTGTCCCCCGACCAATAAGCAAACTTTTTATTTGTATGCTAAGAAAACTAGTTGTTGGTTATTGGATAGGTACCTACCTAAAATACCTACTTGTATCTTATTGGTATAAGCTTTCAACATTTAATCTTATTTTAATCTTCCAATTCGTACCTACCTAATTAAGTTAGTGCTAGGGACCTAGCAGTGGCGAGGGGACAAGTTATAGTTATAGCGAAGGTAAGCTGTTTTACAAAAAAGTTGATCTGCATAGTGGATCGGTGAGGTGGAATTTTTAGAAGGTAAGCTGATCAATAGGAATCGGCTTGTATGGAGCTTTATTTTATTTTATTTATTTTATTTTATTTGCTTTATTTTATTCATAATAATACCTGTTCCTAAAAATATAGCTTATGCTAAAAATAAAAGAAAGAAATTGTGGCATAGCTTTTAATAAATTACTTAATTACAACATGGTGTACCAACCTACAGGTATCCACTCAAATATACCTTTTTGGACTTGAAAGGTCCACTTATTTATTTATAGTGGAGCAATAAGCGATAATATTGTGATAAGAAAATTTGTTTCTTCAGCTTGACTAATTTTATCCTCGTATTGTAAGTTTATTGCACCAAATGAGTAAGTTTGAACCATATAGGTAATTTAGGTAAGCACTTAGCTGACATCACCATCCCTCTTGAACTCAATTTCTGAAAAGAATTTTATGTTATAATTGTAATAGGTAATTGTACCTACCTATTTGGTTAAGTGGAATCTCAAAAAACTTAGACCTTTGTTATGACTAAAGCAGCACTTAATTTCTAAGCAAGAACAAACCATTTAAAATGATATTTTCTTGGACTGAATCATTTTACGTTTTCTTGCGTATTTTCTTGGACTGAATCATTTTACGTTTTCTTGCGTGTTTCTTGCAATATTTGCAAAGAAAGATTGAATAAAATTACAATTTGTACTTGTATACAAACAATTCCATTTTGACAGCCAACGTCTCGCGTCAACGGCAACGTTTAGGATCAGCAGACTATAAAATTATCTATCACCACAGAGTAAATTTTTACCATGGAAGTAATTTATTTTAACTTAAACTAAATATTGCTTTCCATAGTTAAATTGTACTCTATGGTGATGGATGACAAAGATTAGTCAGAGCTGCATCGTTAAAATTAAATAGCGCGATACCGTTTGACACATCGGAATCATCGGATCCAAACCAAAGCTAAACCAAAACCAAAAACGTTCCGTTATGAACGTAAAAACCTTTCAAATTACCGCGATTGGGCCCCAGTAATATTTGGTATTCCGCTTATTGTTGAAGTGATAAGAGTAGCTATCGCATATTAGTATGTCTTTTCCACGTTTCGATTTTGAAATCACATACTCCCTCATTTTTATAATTAACTTTATACCAAGTAAATAGTTTTATAATAACTTGATGACGAATGCACGAAATGCACTTTGAGAATGAAAACAGTTGACAAAAATGTAGGTAGATTGAAAATACCCGCATTTTTGTGAAGCATAGTTTTCGTTCAACAGTTGGTAAACCTATAATGTATTTAAAATGAACTGCAATTTTCTGTTGAAATTACTTATTATTTTAGTAATGAGATTTAATCTATTGCAAGAAAAAAATATGTTAGCAAAAAGTTTGAACTTTGAGTACGTAAACTGGAACGTAATGTCCGTGGTTGTTGCGTACGCAACTGTAAAAAGTTGCAAAACGATTTTGCTAGATGGCGTCATCAGCTTATAGATTTAATTTTTGTTTAATGTTTATGCAAGTTTTATAGCTGTTACTTTGCTTTCGTTTTTATAATATTGTTTGCGTCTGGTGATGAAAAGATCATAGTCAAAATTGTTAAATTTTTCAAGTAATCTTTCTATTGCCTGTTCTTGATTAATTGATATCATACCTGGAGTTCTTGTAATATTCAACCCTAAATAAGCATTAACATCACCGAGATCCTTTACATTGAACTCAATTTTCAATAATTCATGCCCCTTTTGTAATTTTATTTCACTATTTGACATTAAAATGATATCATCCACATATACTAATAAAAAAATATCGTCTAAAACATATAAACAAAAATCATGTTTAGATTGTATAAATCCTTTTCCGACTAAGAATTCATGAAGTCTTTCATTCCAACACTTTGGAGCTTGTTTTAGTCCATATAGTGATCTCCTCAATTTTAATACTACACCTTTTCTTACTGTGATTCCTAAAGGTGGTTTAATATAGACATCTTCTTTTAAGTATCCATTCAAAAAAACAGTTGGAACATCCAGCTGTTTCATATACATATTGTTTTGTACTGCTTGACTGAGCATCATTCGAATCGTAGGCATACGTGCGACTGGTGAATACACATTGAACAGTGTTTCCTCTTGAAATCCTTTTGCTACTAATCTGGCCTTTTTTGTACCATCCTTCTTCGTAGTAAAGACCCATTTAGTGTCAATAGCCTTCTTATCTTTGGGCAATTCCGATTCCTCCCAAGTCCCTAAATCTTTAAGAGAATTTAATTCTTTTTGTATGGCAGCTTGCCATTCCTCACCTCTTTCAAAAGCCTCTCTATTGTAATCTCTTTGCTAACCTCTATGACTAATTGTAATGGAGCTGAGACACCAATGGAAGTAAATTTTTCAACAAATGAAAGTGAACCAATTAACACAGATATGCCGTACCGTGAACTTATAGGCTGTCTCCTATATTTGGCAACTTCTAGTAGACCTGATATTTGTTTCGCTGTTTCTTATTTAAGCAGATTTTTGGATAAGCCAACTGTTTCGTTATGGAAAGCAGCAAAACGCGTTTTACGATAACTGCCTATTGTACACTAACGATATAGTCACACTTGCCTTACTTTCTTGGGTAAGTGTGTCTACCATAGCATTTTATGATATACCTTAAAAACAAATGATTAAGGGACAATATTGTGTAAAGCACTTCTGTTACAAGCCAATTATGAACCTTATTATATTTTGTTTTCACAGAGAGTGAGAAATTATACCTTAATCTACTTGATTTTTAAGTTCAAAATCAACTTGGAAAAAAGTATGACACACTTACCCGCATTGACCTTATGTTTTTTTACCCCAAAAAGAGGGGCATTTTCCAAGGGCAGTTCTGTGACTTGTTGTGGAATCGTATTATAGAAGGTAATTCATTTACACAAAAAAGAACTACCGGTTTTATGTAGTCTGCGCCTTGGAACAGCAAGTTTGTCTTTGTTTCTTGTATTGAATAAATTCAATCATTATCCTATTAATGTCCCGCGTCAGGGTACAGTATAATAATTATTTACTTGCAATTGCAAATCAAATCGATGTTCTCAAGAGTGTGATAATTTTATTTTGATTACAGATACCTACCGGCACAGAACTTGGCAAGACAAAAATGAGACAAAAGATGCGCCGAGTTTAGTGTTTGTAGCTGCGCATCTTTTGTCTCATTTTTCTCTTGCCAAGTTATATGCTGGTATCTGTGCTTAGTTACATATAATTATACTTTATCGCAACTATTAGAACAATTGGCAAGAGCACACAACAGTGAAAATATATTTTTTTAGTGCTGGCAGGATTGGAAATCGGATGTAAAATCAAAAGCATTAAAAATTAAAAAAAAACTGCATCAGGAACTGGAGGTGGCCCAAGACCTTTGCAGCTCAGTGCATTAGAAATAACATTATTAGATTTTGTTGGGATTGAAGTTGTCGATGGGCTGAATATTCCGGAACCATTTGAGGCTAGTACACAATCCTTACTAATGTTATAAATGCGAAACTTGGAACAGCAAGTTTGTCTTTGTTTCTTGTATTGAATTTATGAAAATTGCAATTTTTACAAAGCTGTCTTAATTTTCTTTACATACATTATATTTTCATAGATGAATTGGGAAGCAACCATTAATATTTTAATTTCTTTGAATAGGTCACGAAGGGTATCTCTAGACCAGAGGTGCCCAAACGGTCGATCGCGATCGACCGGTCGATCGCGAGAGGTTTTAAGGTCGATCGCCAAGGATAGCTAAAATTATTAGTGATAAATATTTGGTGGGTTAAACAGTGACCTGATAAATATTTGGTGGGTTAAAAGGCCAAAATGTCGATCTCTTAGTCAAAAATTTTTGGTAAGTCGATCTCCTTAAGAAATAGTATGGGCACCCCTGCTCTAGACCGTCAGTTGTATATTGCGCGCACTGCCCTTTTTAGGGTATGTCTGTCTGTCTGTCCGTCCGTATGTCACAGCCACTTTATTCCGAAAGTATTAAGATTACACAGTTGAAACTTAGTAAGAAGATGTATTCTGTTAACCGCTTAACGAATTTAACACAAAAATAAAAAAATATATAAGATTAAGGTGGGGCTCCCCATACCTGGAACTGAAACTTTTTTTGTTCAAGCCAATACGTGTGGGGTGGGGTATCTATAGATAGCGATAGGTCTTTAAAAATGACATAGAGGTTCCTAAGATGATTTTTTTTCAAAGTCAACCGTTTGAAAGATAAACACTGCCAAAGTGGTAAAATGTGTGTCCCCCTCTAACTTTTGAAATAAGAGAGTGAAAAATCTAAAAAAATATATGCTGTAGATCTTAATAAACACTTTCAACGAAAATTGGTTTGAACGAGATATAATTATTAGTTTTTGAGATATAGCACATTTTCCAAAACAGCAAATATAACTTTGTCATTCATACCAACACTGAAAAACAAAGTTATTTTTGCAGACGAAAAATAATACTGGTATTAAATATCGTATGGTATAAGGTAACTACGGAATCCTACGGCGCGTGGCCCGACACGCACTTGGCCGATTTTTTGTAAGATATGTATGTTATTAATATTAGCAGCTGAGCCCCACAACAATAAACCGTAGGTCATAATACTATGAAAATAACTAAAGTAAACCAATCTTGCTGTTTCAATGTCGGTCAGAATAGATATGAGCATACACTTGTGAATATTAAATTAAATACCAAATGTACGTAATATTAAAACTATGTAGGTAATTGAAAAAGCTTTAAAACAATCCAAAAACAAGATTCGATCGTATTTGTTGTCCTCTACTATATATGTCTGGGTCACTCAAACTGACATGAGGTGAATTTGGGTTCACCTCATTAATATTTTCGTCAAATATGTCCGGTTCTGGCAGACGTGCCTTTATGCATATGACGGCGCTCTTATGTTGTTTTACGCATTTTCAGTAATTTCATGTTGTTTTTATTTGCTAATTAATAATAATTACAATTTGAAACAATAAAACAATGGTAAAACATTGTTAAGTCATAAAATCAAGTTAAATAATCAAAGAGGGGATTAACGTCCGTGCGGGCTTGCGAGTGACGTCAGCGTCCGAACTAGTTTTGCTTGTTGTAGCGCCGTGGCGTCAGTGGGGTAGTAGTGGGGCGACCGGCCGCCTTTATAAGCGGGTGGCGCTCGTATTGGGACACATTCGATCGTGAGCCGTGGCGCTGTACGTACGCTCGCAATTCTGCATACCTCTTAAATAAAATAAATAGCCCATGGATATGACTGACTGAATTATATGGTCAGCTCGGCACTCCGTCACATATATTATGCAAAACTGCACAAGCATTTGTTATATATCCTGCTTTTACAGGATTATATTCCAAAATACGATGTCTGTGAAGACATCTGAGACGCTCTTTCAGTAACCCGAAGCACCTCTCAATAGAGTTCCTAGCTTTAATATGCATTTCTGTATATTTGGCTTCTGGAGAGTCAGGAGGGGCATATAGAATTGGAGTCATGAGCCAAGGCTCCAAAGGATAGCCTGAATCTCTTGTGAAACAAATTCAAATTCATTATTACCTTGCCTTAACTTATTTACTAATGTAAGATATTCATTTAGTCTTTCTTTTTCAGTTTCTTACCAAGAAGCCAACAATTAAAATCGTCGTACCAATGCAACAAATGGTCTCTGATGCAGCTGCTTCTCCATATAAATGAATCGTGTGTGCTTCCTGGGTACCGAGCATTAACATTTAAAATTAACAATTCTGAACCACATATCTGAAACAATTTTAAAATTGTGTTAATTAAATATACTTCTGGGTTAAAATTATCCAAAACCATTATCAAAAATAATATTAACCATTTGAACATTCAGTGAATCGGATCCCTTTCTATTCACTAACAATTCTTCCCGATGATTCGGTTTTTTTATTAAAATATGGGTACCGTCGACAAACCTAGTGTTGAAAATGACCAATGTTATTAAATTTGACTGACTGTCATTTACTCTCAAATTGGTAAAAAATGTCAGCAACTGTCAAAAACGGTCATATACAGTCATTTTGATTCAACTAATATTTATGCTTTGTTGTTTATTGGTTTCCAAATGTTTACCTTTCCATAAATAAACTTTGAATTACATTGTAATGGGGTTTCACTTATCACTTTTGTCATTAATTCACTCGCGCAACTAGGTCGGGCGTCCGATGCATATACGTTGGTGACGTCACATACGAAATTATCGTTCAGGGTGGTCTTACACTTTTCGAAGCTATCCAGATTACAATAACGGCGTTTGTCTTTGGTTATTGCTACATATTTAGTGTCGGGTATGATCGAACTAAAAGAGTTAGGATTGCTAAGATTATGGGGTATAGGTAAGCCAATATTATGAAACAACATAAAATTCATTACAGATACTGTAGGATTATTATTTACAAAATAACAAATTATTGTAGAAATATTTATAATAAAGTGGATAAAACTTAAGTCCAAATCAATAGGTAATTTCATACTTTCTGGTAAATGTCTATAACTTGTGGCCGATTCGTCGTACAGTTGTTGTGGACTTAAGATCGATGGGTGCACAATGTTCTGACTGCTAAATAAGACAGCACTTACTATATCTTCTACATGAAAAGATAAAACTAAAATGGCGGTTTCTAATTTGTTAAGAAATCCAGTTCCGTAGATCTGGGATATTAATTTATCAGTGTCAATTGAAATATTTTGAATACATTTTGTAAGGTTTTGTATGGCCTCATTTAAATTGGCTTCATTAATTTTTATCTTGTTTAATGTTTTATTGTAGCGTGAGATGACGGAAGTCGTCACTAAAATATTTTCTTTCATTAGTGTAGCCAATTTATTTTGATAAATTTGCACCTCTTCTATTGCATTATTTTACCTAATGCCATCGTCTTCATCTAATGTGCCAAATACCGTTTTAAACCCAGAGCCTATACCTCCTATCCAGGAATTACGTCTGTTTCTTTTCTCGATCAGGTGAGAGATGGATGCGAACTCTTGTTTTACATCGTTATATAAAACAACTAGGGATTCCAGCACGCTGTAACATTCTGAGGGTTCCAACGTTCTGGGTTTTGCCGGAATAAAGCGTTTGTTGGGATTGTTGTTTGGCCGTAAATCCGCTGCTGGGGGGCCCTTTTGTAGAGAGAAAGTTGGATTCTTTCTTCGGAAATTGCTAAATTTATGGCTTCATTAAGAGTTTTTGGTGCGCGACTTCTAATAATATTGGATAGTCTGGGGTGAAGCCCCATTAAGAAATGGTGAAGAGATAAATCTTCCATTGCCGCTGTGCGGCCTGGAAGTTCCTTTTGTTTTGTGGTGGAAAGCGAAATCTCCGTAAGGAGTTGTGACAGGCAGGTTTCAACTCTGAGGGCATATTGAGTCACGTTTTCGGCAACACCCTGTTTGCTTTCTTGCAAATCCATAAGAAGGTGGGCGTAATGCTTAGGCTGGCCCCAGACCTACCGGTTCCGTTTCTTTGCTTTGCTGTGCTACCTTGCTTGAAAGACCGCCGGCCAACCAGGGTAATTTTCAATCTATCGCATTTTGGGACTAGACCAAATTGGCAAGATAGCCATTAGCTTGGTTTTATCAAATATCATCGCCTGGATTGCGAAGTAGGAAGCTTTTAGGAGATATGCCACCCTGAACATGGACTCCGATCGTTAAAAATAACTCGATCGCTTATTTATACAAGATGTTTGGTAAAGCCTTATAAAACTGAATATGGTAGATAGGGACCATAATAAAACTGAACAACTTTTACTATGGGACCAAATCTGAAATCGCGAAAAAAAATGAACTGTTTCATACATTTTGATAATTTCGTTATTAATTTTTTTATAAAACAGCAGTTTTTTTTTTAAAACGAAAACTAAAACTTCTCATCGCACCCCAGACGACGATATTTGATAACACCAAACTAATGGCTATCTTGCCAATGTGGTCAGGTCAAAATATGCGATAGATTGAAAATGAGCCTCTTGGCCGGCGGTCCATGGTAGAACAGCAAAGCAAAGAAATGAAACCGGTAGGTCTGGGGCCAGCCTTACGCTCACTGAACTGAGTCTTAAGGAAATCTTTGAGCTGTTCCCTGTTGTTAAATTCTTTAATTGAGCAGGCGGTTTCCGCTCTGCCTTTAATTGAGAAAGGATATACTTAAATAAGATGTCTTTCTGACTGTCGGCAGCCAATTCAAAAGCATTATTACAATTCGAAATGAAAGGTTTAGGGTTTCCCTATTGCCGTCACACGGCTTGATGAATTTCAATAGTATGTTCAGATCCATCTCTACGGATCGAGATCTGGTGCGGGCAGTATCAGTACGAGCCTTGGATTGAGGTTTAGGCGAGACTGCCGGTGAAGGTTGGTCACACTGGATATTTGTATCTACGGTAATGTTATCTTGATTTTTATTATTTGGCATAATAGACGATTGACTTTGGACGACAAGGAGTCGTTTTTGATATACACAATTTCAATATACTGGATGTAATATACACTATGGCTAAATAAAGTTTTAACACTAGATAAGGATGTGCACTATGCTCACAAGCGATTCGACTTAGTCTAAACAATAACCAAAGACTTACATTGAAACCATAATCGTTATCGGAAGCAGGGCGGCGGGCAGATGCATTCTGGAGCGATAAGACGAACTCGAAGTCTCGGACTTCACCGTGTGGGACACGGATTCACGGTGAGGGATGACGATTCGATGAGGTCGACGATAGGAACTTTAAGCACGACAATTGGTGCCAAGCCCTCAGTTGGCGGGGCTTTCTGGATCAAGATGATGTGACGGCGCTCTCGGCCGTGTTGGGTAATTTCCCGTTTTTACTACGGGAATCAGGAACACGCACACTTGCACGTTAGTGTAACACAGATATGATTTATCACTAACTGGATAATTTTATTTCACTTTTTTTTTACACGTTTTAAAAAAAAACAAATTTAAACTGTAGAGAAAAATGGAAATAGGGACCCGATGGCAACCGTACTCGACCGAATTCTCAAGCAGACTGAGCTCGCGGCGGCGCGAGCTCTGGGATGTAGGGATTGCTGATGCAGCAGTCTCTGGTCATCATCAGCGTTAAGGTTTGCAGAGGAAAGGTATAACAGCGCGTTAGCATGTGTACTGCTTGAATAAAATGTATGTAGTTCTTATGTAGATGTAAACGCGCGTTATGAAAACGCGCGTTAAGCGCTTGTCATGTAAACGTGCTCTTATTCGAGATTGCACCAAGAACAATTCAACATCCACATTAGCTACGCACCGGGGACAAAAAAGTGTATTATTTGATTTTATTTATCAGTAGGTTCTTAGGGTTCTGTTTTATTTTTAAATAGGCATTTTGCGACATGGATGATGAAATAAATAAAAATAAAACAAATATTTACTGTAGGCAGCAGAACTTAAAAAAAAACAAAAAAAAAAAAACAAAAATATTGATTTACCCTCAAATATCATTTTACAGTAGCGAGTGGCCAGAGTTTCTTTTAAGCATAGAAATACTTGTACCAAAAGACTGCTCTTCATATAACATATTTAATAGTGACATTGGAACATGTGTTTTTATTACCAAAAAGAAAAATTATAACTTATGACTATACTACTTAATTTACAAACAAACTTCTTTATTAACAGTTAGAATAGAACTTACTAAGAAAAATACATGAATTTCTAAAACATTTTTGTAGTAAGATAGTCATTGATATGATCTGTACGCCAATCCTCCCCAAAATGCTTGCTTAGTAATTTCTCGACGTCTTCGAGTTTGGGCTTACTAATTGCAACCCTGTTTGGCGGAATGTCTTCGACACCAAAATAATTCATAGAGGTGACACGAGGTTTGATAATACTTTTTTATTTATTTATTTATTTAATTCAGACAACTAGGCCCATACAATATATACCTTACAGACTAACATACATATTTATATTAAAATTACATTTTATAAAACTAATTTCCACGTATTGATGGCAGCGACGTGTTGCGCAACGTAGTGTCCGGTATCCGACCGCGAAACCGTCGGATACCGGACACTACGTTGCGCAACACGTCGCCGGAACAAAACACCTTTCGGCCAAAAATCTTTTTGCTACGCCTGTATCAAATTTGTAATTGACTTCACCTCGAATTATAAAAGCGCTCATGATTATTTTTTACTCACTTAAAATAGTACCTTTTGCAATCGGAAAATTGGAAATGTTGTTGGCTTCGTAGTGTTTTTTGCGTCAGTTTTCCAGTTTTCAACGGGACTGTCGTAACCTAGTTTTATCACCTTTTCATATTCTTCATAAATCTCTTAATATTCCGAAGGCCTCTATGGCCTTCTATGACCTCTTTCCTCTTAATTTCTTTTTCAATGTGCCCAATCACTCTATCAGCGGGCATAAATGAATGCCCTGGAACTGGAAAAAATAGTTCAACCGTTTTCACTGTTCGAGGGGCGCACATAGTTAGCCAATAGGCACACATCGAAATAAGAATGGAATTTTTATTTTGAGAGCTGCAGCCATCAGCCATTATTCTAACATGCTTTATGTTTGTAAAAACCACTTGAGTTGTCAGTTGATGAAAAACTGCAGAAGCTATCTCGTTTGCGGATTTGGCATGAGTGTCCTCTGTCCAAGTGTAACAAAATACATTATCTTTGGAAATATTGTTAGTACTGGAACCAACTACGACCGTAAAATTATACATATACAGTTGTCTACTATAGTGGGCTGTCTGATCTGGGATTTTAGGGAGAACTTGGTTTTTTTGACAATCGAATGCCATTGTCAGCATAAATTCCTTTTGCTCGCGTAAAGACTTATAAACAATTTTTGCTTTTAATTTGTGTATCCGAAGTTCTATCATAAGGCTGGTTGTTGAATTCTGGTCATTTCGGTTTTTGCTTTTTTTATTTTCTCCGTCAGCTCTGTACATTTGCTACATACATCGACACGCGGAGTGTTAAATCCAATATTGTAATGTTTGTTGACGATATTCCGGAAAAACATCCCTTAACTTTCAATGTAGCATCATTTTGTTGGTCCTGGTACATTCGCCACATTTTTTTGATGTTAAGATCCGATGTCACATATTTTCTTTAAAAAGTAGCGGAGCGGCAGTAGTGGGACTCAATGCCTTTGGAGGTTTCTAAAAATTCATCACACTCTGCTTTTTAACAAGGTTTTTTATCGATGCTCTATCGCCACCTCGTCGATCTTCTGGTAGTTGTCCAGTTGCCAAAATGGTTTTTGAAATTCTTCTAAGTCTGTACACCGATGTTTAATATCATCAAAAATATTGCTTGACAAACCCGCAGCAATCTATAAGGCTTAGTAAATGTTTCGGATTTGTCTCGTTGTCCAACTTTACGTCTGCGTCGAGTGGAGCCTTAGTTTTTTAACATTCCAAAATAAAATTTTCTTAATGCCTTTTTTCTTTTTTTGCATAAAAAGTTGCATGAAATTTTCTGACATCTTTGTGGGGTTAGCTCATTACATTTAAGGTTTTTCTTTTTATGATTACATTTTCCCAACTTTCTAAGATCTGGTAATCTTTTAGGTGTATACCTGAAACAAACACAAATTGTGAATTATTATTAAATAAATCAAATCAATCTACATTAATGAATTATTATGAACACATTCGTATTTAGGTAAGTTATTAACGTAAATAATTACGTTATATTATATATAAAAGGGGTGTTTAACGTTTACATTAATTAACGCTATATTTAATTTGGTTTTCAGGAGCAGTCATAAAGGCATGGTTGTGTCTAGCAATATTGAATTTAAAAACAACACAACTAGTGGCCCCTTGAGCTGTAGACCTCGCGTTAAAAAGTTGCTAAAATTGTATGTTGTTTGAAAAATAATCTAAAAGATGTCGCTACCCCTTTTTCCCACACTGCTCACGAGATTGCAATATCTTAAGTTAGAATTAAGCCACCAACAGTTACGACATAAATTAGAAATCGATATTAATAGAATTCTCGAATCTTTCTTTCAACAAACTTTCATTGAAAATTCGAAAAAAATGTAAGGGACATTGTAGCAAGATGGAGAGGGAGTGTCCATGATTCGCGAATCTCTAATTTAGAATCTTATAAAATATTTAAAATCTTTAATTTAGAGTCACAGACTACTTGTACATTTAAGGAGTAGTAACCTTTTCTATTAATATATGCTTCACTTAGCTCCCCTGATACTTTTTTAATTCTCATATGTGTACAGTCGATTGCTCCAACGATTGAAGGAAAATTGCTTATACGTCTAAACTGCCTCATTACCTCTATCTCTTCTTCCAAAGAGGATGGCATGTTAATAAATGTATGAGCCCTTTTAGCCAGCTGGTTGTGATATGCCATGCAAATCACCACTATCAACTTGAATCTTTAACTTTTACAAATAAACCCTAATAGGTACAAAAGTAATAGGTATTTTAATAATCGTTAGAAGTAGAAAATCAACAAAAAGGAAACTTATCATAATCTCCAACCAGGTGCCTATATAAGTAGTTAATTTTTAGTTACCTCATGACGCGCCCAGCAGAGTAATGCACATGCCACTTGTACATATTTGTGAATCTATAGTTCCACCTCGAGAGTCAGACCAAAGATCTTCTTTTATTAAATTAAATATTTTTTCCGCAAAATATTTACTGAATCTATATTTCTTCTTGAACAAAAGATCGTCGTAATGTTCAAACGGATTGATACGAGTGCGGTTTATTTGCGAGTATCGAAAAGTTTCCATGTAATCAATATCTTCCATATCAATATCATCAATAAGTTTAAAATCCATATTCAAAGGATTTAAAAATATTAATTTACAACAATCGCACGCAAATTAAACTGACAGAACTGACACATGAACGATTCGAACAACTTTTTTGAGGTTAAACGCGCTTTAAACATGCTCTTGTATATGCTTAAATTTAAACAGTGTTTAAGAAGTGTTTGTCTTACCATTGTCTAAACAGTGTTTTGTAATAGAACTTTTTTAAACACATGTTTAACGTCAGGTATTCTTTTTGAAATAACACCGTTTGTTTCTTGCAAATGCATCTTTTAGTTTTACACTGGACCTTTGAATTTTCACAATTACATTTTTGGCCTTACATGGCCGGTGGATTCATGGCACTTCCTGAAAACACGATGGTAGTCTTCGGCAAAAACAATTTCAACAATAATTGAATCTGCTTCAGATTGCTTTTCACTATCAAAACTTTTGACTGGCCAATATTCATCACATCATATTAGTTCCGTAATAATATTGTTGCATATTACGTGATTTATTAAAAATCGGTGCTGATTTATATTCCTCAACAAGTTTAATTATATTTTCGATCCTTTCTTTTTTTTTTTATTGTGGCCATGTTTTTCACGTCTTTCTTCCATAACCAAACCGTTTTCACTCGTGTTTGTCCTTGTAGTGTGAATCATGCGGTCAGTAATATCAAGAGTTGCTTAAAAAAAGTTTTACAAACTCTCACTCTATCGCCATCAACAGTGAAAAAGATAGCCTTATTAGGATGACGGAGATTTTCAGCGTTCGTGTATCTATACTTTGGTTTTATATCGATCATAGATGAGCTAATAAACAATCTTTGCTTGCATAATTCTCCTTTTTTCAAAAATTCTCAAAAACAATTCGCACCTTCGTGCTTAATTTATTTTTTTGTGTACCTTGGAGCTTACAATTATTGGTAAATTACTGTAAAGGATTATGCCGATTTTTCTATACAAGCTAGGTCATGATGCGCTTTAATGAAATTACCAATATACTATAGTAATTTTATACTGATTGCGTGGGAAGAATGTCATTAAAATATAATGCGGGAGAAAAGAGAAATCTCAATCTCAAGGAGCTGTTTACAGTTATAATTGTTTGACATTTTCCTATTATATGACATTTCAAAGTCAAAGTCAATGAGATTTGTATGGTTAATGCGCATCATGGCCCAGAATCCGGCATGATCCTTTGAATTACTAGTAAATTTGAATGATATTCTCTTAAGGTCCATCAATGAGCTCTAGCGAATTTATCGGCATTAATGCCGATTTTGTGTACCGTCAATAAAAATTGGCCCAATTATGGTATTATTATGGATTTCTGCCCACACATTAACAGAGAAACGATATTAGCCAATTCTCTCATGACATGTGGATTATTTCCAATCCTAGAATAATAGAGCGTATTTTTTCTGTTTCACATTCCATTACGTGTAAATGTTTCATCAGACCAGATGATAAGACGCAAAAAGTTGTTATCCTCTTGGTACATGGTTAAAAACTATTGACAAAATTGAGTGCGAACAGGTAAATCTCTTGGTGAAAGAGCGTGAACTTTTAAAAACTTAAGATGTTACTTTCTTCTTCTCATTACTTTGTTTGTGGTGCGGTGATTGACTCCAAAGATTCGACCAGCTTTTCTACTACTGAGAAGTGGGATAATGTCTATAATATCGAAGAATTCTTCTTTCTAATTGCTGGCTGACATTTAGAGGTCTGTTGCCCTCGTATTGATGTCTGGGGACAAGAGCACGGTTATCACGCATTCCTCGGGTGCCTTCTGTTTGGAAAACGATCACGGTACAACTCCAGGGCACGAGATGCATTACCACGAGCTTCTCCTTACATACAATAAAATCATATCCACAGATTCATGCGAATCGAATAGTCTAGCCATTTTCAAATTACAAATTGTGTAAATAAATCCAGTTCAAATTAATTTAAATTGAAACGAAAGAAATTACAGTGACAATATTTTGACATTACTAATCAAAAACAAAGTTTTTAAAAAGAATATCAAAAGTTCGCTACTCCTTAACTCGGCAAAATTTTTATTTAGGTATTGAGGGTATTGAATGTTCCAAGAGGAAGTACTATAGATTGCCAAAACAAAAAAGAAGAAGAACCATAAATTTTCGCTGCGTTCAAGAAGATCAACAAAGCATGGAAAAGAGACAATGTATTGATTGACATATCATGACATGATGGATAGATAACTGTCATTGTGATACTTAATGTGACTTTATAATGTACAACTACTACAGATTTAAATTAATTTGCAACAGAGATTTTTATGCTGTAGGAAGTAGTGGGGACCGGTTCTATTCCAGAAGTTAAAGGTAAATTTTCTAATGGGTAATATCATGATGTTTTGCAGTAAGTTTTTTATTATCCCCTGTACCACGATTCGTTCGCAAAGTTCGAAAGTTCGCAACGTTAGCGATAGTATCGTTTTACAATTAAACACTGATTATGAATCGTAACTTTAAATTCTTATTGTGTTGTAGCGTGGTTTTTTTGTTGTTTTGTCGATTTCCCTTAAAGGGGAAGTTTTTTTGGTAGTTTGTTTCCATTAATGATAAAATTTATTATATATTAATCGTATGTTATATTATTCGATCGGTATGTCAAATGAAATTATAGGAAATGTTATTATATCCTCTGATCGTTAATGCATGTAAATTTCGGTCATACATTACACACCCCTTGCAGCTGAATAAAAATTTCATTCATTCATTCATTTCATTTCATTCATTCATTCATTCATTTATTCTTAACCGTTTTGCATAACAGTGCAAGCGGTCTTGGAGGTTTGGAATTTTGTCTTTTTTATTGTTAATTATATTTTTAGGGTTCCGTACCCAAAGGGTAAAAACGGGACCCTATTAGTAAGACTCCGCTGTCCGTCTGTCTGTCTGTCTGTCACCAGGCTGTATCTCATGAACCGTGATAGCTAGATAGTTGAAATTTTCACAGTTGATGTATTTCTGTTGCCGCTATAACAACAAATACTAAAAACAGAATAAAATAAATATTTAAGGGGGGCTCCCATACAACAAACGTGGTTTTTTGCCGTTTTTTGCTCGATATTGATAACGACTACAGGTAAAAAACTCAACCATTTTTATTAGGGTTCCGTACCCAAAGGGTAAAAACGGGACCCTATTACTAAGCTTCCGCTGTCCGTCTGCCTGTCTGTCTGTCTGTCACCAGGCTGTATCTCATGAACCGTGATAGCTAGATAGTTGAAATTTTCACAGTTGATGTATTTCTGTTGCCGCTATAACAACAAATACTAAAAACAGAATAAAATAAATATTTAAGGGGGGCTCCCATACAACAAACATGATTTTTTGCCTTTTTTTGCTCGATATTAATAACGACAACTGGTAGACAGTTGAAATTTTCACAGATCGTGTATTTCTGTTACTGCTATAACAACAAATGCTAAAAACAATAAAATAAATATTTAAGGGGGACTCCCATACAACAAACGTGATTTTTTTGCTGTTTTTTGGTACGGAACCCTTCCTGCGCGAGTCCGACTCGCACTTGGCCGGTTTTTTGTTATAATTGAAATACCGGGACATTTTGTAGATTAACCGGGACGGCCGGGACAGGAGCGCAAATAGTTCCGCTTCCTCATACCGCTGAGGCTTCACATCTAAATCAAGAAGCTTCGCAACTTCTATTTTGAGGATATTCACTTGACTGCCGGTGTCCACATATGATTTCACATACACGCCATTGATCTTAGCAGTCTTCATATAAATGTTGTTATAGTTTTGGATTAGTTTTATATCCTTGACGATTTTGGCTGCATTATCACTACCCTTAATGTTACTTGGGTAACGTGGCGCAATGTGACCTTGAGAACCGCATTTAAAACATGTACGTTAATCAGGTAAAGGGCAATTTCGAACTAAATGCCCAGTCTGCCTACAACGTGGACAAGGGTCTGTCTCAATATTAATAGGTCCTTTGTTCCCTTTGTTCTCTGTTCCCGCGCGGGCAATACCTTTGAGTGTAATGCGAGCCGGTTCGGTTTGTTGTTGCGGTGCACGATAGTCGTCTAAAGCGGACAAAAAAATTTCGTATAGCTCCTCCGGTCGATCGCATTGAAAGGCCCTCGCATTCGATTGTAGAGCTGCGGGAAGTCCTCGAATGATAATACACGATACTGTAGCAGCGTTGGACAGTTTGAATCAATGAATTTTATACTTTTCCAGTAAATTACCATGTATATTCTTCAGAGTTAGTTGTTTCTCGAATTTTTTTAAGCTCTTCTACTTTGTTAATAGGATAGCTTTTCTTGTCTGATACCCTTTAGCTTTATTAAACTAGTGTTGTAACAACTTTCGCATTTCGCATAAATATAAATTAAAAATCCAAAATTTCGCATTTACTCGCATTTGAAAACGAAAAATATTTTAAAACTCGTATTTATTACCATAATCATTAAATTACAGAAAAGTTAGTTAAAAGCTAACATCGACAACATCGATGGTTGTTTCTATATTTTCTTGCTTCCTTCGGTCATTTATGATGACATTGTAGATACTAGAGATGAGCGTTGAATAGACGGACTAGTTCAATCAACCGGTCGACGTACATTCAACGGATGGACGGTCCACGCTTCTCCGATAGACTAGTCGAATTCGTGGACGGCTAAACGAGTAGACTCTGTTTTCGTATCAACGCACAAATAGACTTCGACGCAAAAATTTGGTCGTTTATTACTAAACTTCGTTTGGCCGACGATCTGGGGGGTAATTATGTAACTTTGTTGCAATCAACTCTGACAGAAATCGCAGGTACATCGCTGCTTTAGTAAGAACCAATGTGACAACTATCTTAACAAAAGCAGCAATGCAACTGCGCTTTCAATCGATTTCAATCGAGAATTGTTAGCAACAGACTTACGTAATCAAGGGTCTGTTCTCTTCGTTGAATGAAACGTAGACAAGGATGCCGATAGGGTTATTTCGCGAGCGCGAAAGAGCGAGAATGCGTCGGACTGGACGGTCGGACAATTTTGCACACTGTTGCATGAACGATGTCGCTTTTTGGCGTTACCTGCGCGCGCAGAAAACTTATAAGATTGTTGCAGTGAGGTACGGGGGCGGCGTCGGAGTACACTTGCGTGCAAGAGAAATCACCTAACTTACTTGTTAAGTTGTTCCACGATTCTTTTATAATATAAGTTTCATACTAGTTTCTAATTCTTATTTTATATTATACTAAATTAAAGTCGGCTTTTTCAACTGTAGACCAAATGGCTGACTATAATGTCAAAGATACAATTATTTTTTATTAAGAGTTTATTGTTGTTTATATGATTCTGGTTTAAATTAAATTAAATCATTTCATTATTCCTATTCAGACAGTCCTTAGCCTGTAAAAGGATGAAGAGAAGATCATATTTTCATTAATTTTATTTCATAGACAGAAAGTAAAAATTACTATAATATATTTTATTAAATATGAGTACAGATACCGGCATATAAATTGGCAAGAGAAAGTTGAGACAAAAGATGCGCAGTAGCTACAAACACTAAACTCCGCGCATCTTCTGTCTCAACTTTCTCTTGCCAATTTATATGCCGGTATCTGTACCTATCTCGAAAATTTTGATTGTTTTGATTTTTAATACATGATATTTTAAGCAAATAAACATTTTTCGGCCTGTCTCTAGCGTTTAAAAGTAACGTTAACAATGTAGAAAAAACTCGGCAATATGTGTTGTATGTGCACGCACAATTCGACGTTCGTCGTGACCCATTCAATACACCGCGTCTAAACTTTCTGCAACGTCTTACGTCTAGTCTAGGTAGGCAAATAACCTAGGTTGACCCGTGGACTAGTCGACGATTTCAACTAGTTGATCGACTAGTCGATGAACGAAATTGAACGGTCTAGTTTCGTCGACGATAAAAACTGTGAAGAATAATATTTAAACAGTAAAACCATTAAACTGAATTCACATCAAAGTATTTTATTTATCAAAGCTCTTATTTTTCCAAGTGACAAAACGGACAACAATTGACATGCAAACCAAAGAGAGTATGTAAAAGAATTAGAACGGAGATCTCCATAAAGTCAAGCAAGGAGATCCTCCTTCACACCCGCATTACTTTTTTCTTTGGAATTCAGTCTTGCAGTCCTATTCTGTGGCAGAGCATTTTTAGCCTCGGTCCAAATAGTGGCTTTGTAAACATGTCTGCCAGTTGAAGATCTGTGGAGACTTGCTTGATAACGAAGTCTCCATTTTGCAGACATTCTCGAATAAAGAAGTGCTTTATTTTTATATGTTTCGTTCTTTTGTGGAACTCATAAGGTGGATTCTCAGAGAGCTTGATGGTAGACTCATTGTCGACCCTACCCTACCCTTCGAGCAACAAAAGGCTTCGTTTGTCACGAAGGGAGAAGCCTTAGCGATATTACTCTATTCAAATTATTCTGGCATTTTTTGCGGGGGGGGAAAATGCACACAAGTGCAGTTCCGCATACCCACATACAAAAACTACACTGTAATGACGACACTCACACATAAAAAATAAAACAAAACAGCAAAAATTTGTGTACGGATGAGTCACACATCAAAATATGACACGTTTTTGACATAAAGGGCTAGGCTCAACTGTCGATGCAGCAATATCGATACGGAAAAAGGAATAAAGGTTACAAACTCAATCATTTTACGATGGGGTGAATAACAACAAAGAGGTCATTTTTATACGCTCGAGCTTTATACAAAAAGCTCGAGAGTGTAGGTGATTGGGTTGGGACTAATGTGTACCCAGGGACGTTGGGCTCAGGCTGCTGACACTGAACATCGCTCCGTGACAGTACTGCCATCTGCACACCCAACAATTTGAATTTACAACAATCGGTGATCGTTCCCCGTCTTAACGTTGATCACAGTTACATCATTGAATAATTGCTTTTTTACCATCGCCACTCTAAAAAGTGCGTTTAATTCAACCATAAGAGTGAATAATCGGCTGAATCTTCGGCTACTATTCAGCTCTTAGCAGTGTTATTTGCTTTAATTTGAATATGGTTTATTTAACAGTACTACTTACGGTCAGTATTCAGCTTGGATAAGAATCGCATAAGTCTTTCCTAACTACAACTCGACCAAATTAAAACGGTGTCATGAACTTAGCTGTCATGCAGCTATCATGCGCCTAATTATCTTGCTCGAGAGACGGCCGTTAGTCCCTCGAACTAAATTCCCTTTTTATTCACTTGTTGTATAATCTACAATTTCGACATTTATTTCGCGATATCTGTCGCGCTCACATCAGTGCAGAGCAAATCATGCAAAAATCTCGCAAATGAATTTGGCGCAGAATCAGGGCCAGATTGACCAACACTTTATCGACAAACATTATTTAACGGTAACATCACTAAGTTGCCCATCGGCGAGAACTCGGATTTATCTAGCGACAGATCTGAAATTTGTACGGACGAGCCATGGACTAGCAGACCCGATGTCACTGAACAAATTTGACAACTAATCAAGAATAAAATATACGAATTTAATGTTTAAATGTAAACAAATAGCATTAATACGATAAAAAAATACTTTTATGTGAAATGTAAAACCGTCTTTTTGTATACTTGATGTTCAAGATCTCTTTTAACAGCAAAAAACTCATCAATTCGACATTTTAAACAGAGCAGCGTTCACATGCGCGACTGGACTCGGTCTAGAAAGAAATCCGGGCGCAACTGGTTTTACTAACGCGTATGCCCATTTGGGCTTGTACTTCGGCAGAGGGGAAACGCTTCGTATGGCTTCTCTTTCTGTAGAAGCCCGTCTTACTCTAAGGTCGTGACCCATTCAATACACCGCGTCTAAACTTTCTGCAACGTCTTACGTCTAGTCTAGGTAGGCAAATAACCTAGGTTGACCCGTGGACTAGTCGACGATTTCAACTAGTTGATCGACTAGTCGATGAACGAAATTGAACGGTCTAGTTTCGTCGACGATAAAAACTGTGAAGAATAATATTTAAACAGTAAAACCATTAAACTGAATTCACATCAAAGTATTTTATTTATCAAAGCTCTTATTTTTCCAAGTGACAAAACGGACAACAATTGACATGCAAACCAAAGAGAGTATGTAAAAGAATTAGAACGGAGATCTCCATAAAGTCAAGCAAGGAGATCCTCCTTCACACCCGCATTACTTTTTTCTTTGGAATTCAGTCTTGCAGTCCTATTCTGTGGCAGAGCATTTTTAGCCTCGGTCCAAATAGTGGCTTTGTAAACATGTCTGCCAGTTGAAGATCTGTGGAGACTTGCTTGATAACGAAGTCTCCATTTTGCAGACATTCTCGAATAAAGAAGTGCTTTATTTTTATATGTTTCGTTCTTTTGTGGAACTCATAAGGTGGATTCTCAGAGAGCTTGATGGTAGACTCATTGTCGACGTAAATGACTGGCTTTTCAATCACACCAACTAATTCCTCTAGAAGGTCTTTTAGCCATAAAGCTTCTCTCGCAGCTTCAGTTAGGGCAACAAGTTCCGCCTCCGTTGACGAGATTGCAACTGTTGGTTGCTTCTGGCTTTTCCACATAATAGGGCCAGAAAATAAGAAAATCATCCCCGAAGTTGAATGTCCCGTAGAGGTGTCGCCACCGAAATCAGCGTCACTGAAACATACTAACTTCTTTTCCCTGCTTTTTGCGAAAACAAGTCCATTGTTTATGGTACCCTTAAGGTATCTAAAGATTCGTTTGACTCTGATTACATCAAGTTTTGTAGGTGTTTCTAGGTTTCTTGATGCAACGCTTACTGCATAAGTTATATCGGGCCTTGTAGCGACCATCAGGTACGCTAGAGCTCCTACGGCTTGACGAAAAGGAAAGGAAGAATCTAAATCATTATCTTCTTCATCTCTGTCAAATTTCACTGCTGGGGTTGGAGTCGGCTTACAATTGGCCATTCCAAATTTTTCTAAAATCTTCACAGTGTATGATTTTTGGTTAAGAGTTATTTTCCCTTCGCATGTTTTATTTATTTCAAGTCCTAAAAAATACGAAGCCGGTTTTGTAGTTATTTTAAATCTGGTTTGTAATTCTTTTAAAAATTCTCTTCCAGACTGTTCATTGGTTGAAGCAACTAAACCGTCATCTACGTAAAGTGCAATCAAAACTTGTTCACGTAGGTAGAGGCAAGGATCTTTAGTGCTTTGCTTGAAACCTGAACTTTTTAGATACTCTGATATGCAGTCGTTCCAGCATAGTGGAGCCTGCTTTAAACCATAAAGGCTTCTTTTCAGTTTACATACTTTCTTAGTACCATCATCAAACCCCTCTGGTTGCCTCATATAGATTTCTTCTTTTACAGTACCGTTTAAGAATGCTGTAGAAACATCAAATTGCTGAAGCACCATATTTTCTTGAGCGGCTATTCCTAATACAGCTCTTATCGTACTTAGTCGGGCGACTGGACTGAACGTTTTCTGATAGTCAATCCCAGGTCTTTGCAAAAATCCTTTAACTACTAATCTTGCCTTATAACGCTCGATAGAGCCATCGGGATTTCTTTTAATTTATCGACTGTGTCCATCATTCTATTTAGGTGTTCTCGTATATCAACGCCTTCATCCAATTTTGCTAAGATTAACTGTTTTAAAAGAGTAGCTTTCCGAGCGGGACCCTTGCTTGCATAAATCGATTCGAGGGTTATCCAGACATCTCTAGCAAATTTACAATTTTTTACTTGCCTCAGTTCGCCAGGTGCTATCAGAAGCAACAGCTCTGATTTCGCTAGTTCGTCTTCGTCAAGCTGGGCTTGCGTCGCGTCATTTTTCGGATACTCGGACACATTTTTCCATAGCTTATTTTTAATTAAGTATGCTTTGGCGTGTATACGCCAGGTGTCGTAATTTTCTTTGTCGAGGGCTTCTAGCCCTACTTTGATGCGTATTGTAGACATCTTTACGTCATCTTTACGCTCTGCTACCATGTGAAGAATAATATTTAAACAGTAAAACCATTAAACTGAATTCACATCAAAGTATTTTATTTATCAAAGCTCTTATTTTTCCAAGTGACAAAACGGACAACAATTGACATGCAAACCAAAGAGAGTATGTAAAAGAATTAGAACGGAGATCTCCATAAAGTCAAGCAAGGAGATCCTCCTTCACAAAAACGTCGACGACCCATGCCTAGTAGATACTGAAATATCTTTCAGCATCTACACTGTTGACTGGGCTATGAAGACTTTGTACAGCTGCATTTGCGAACCTCAGGTAGCAACATTCTGATGCCAGTAAAATCTGCATGACGTTAACAAGAGTTCCTTGCTGAACCACATTGACGAGTTGTCTATGGAAATGACCATATCCACTTATGATTTCATCCTGTTTTGACTAGTTTATTTCGTTAAAAAATGGTCTTCGAAATTTCGGCAAAAAAGTATTAAATACACAAAATATTATATGTTTGAATTTCGCATTTATCGCGTCTATTTAGTAAAAACGAAAATTTCGTATTTCGATATACGTACGCTATACCCTGGTCTGGGCCGGGATATTCCCTGGACTCCGCTGCTACTGGACCGGGCAATATTTTTTATTTATTTATATAATTCAGGCAACTAGGCCCATACAATATATACCTTACAGACTAACATACATATATTAAAATTACATTTTATAAACTATTTTCCACGTATTGATGGTGGCGACGTGTTGCGCAACGCAGTGTCCGGTAACCGACCGCGAAACCGTCGGAACTAAACAACTTTCGGCCAAAAATCTTCTTTCATGAAGGTCGACAGATGTTCGGTCGGTGCTCTTACCACAAATGAATTGAAGTTTACATTGTGGCGGGACTCCAACCGCTCGACCCTCAGACAGAATTTGGTCTTCACTCTGATGTACTCTACAATATCATCAGGTTTCGTACTGTAGTGCAGACTCGGGAGGTCGTGTATGTCATCGCAATTCGCATACGCCGATGCACATACCTAAATTGCAACGAATTAAAACATTTAATTGTAACTTATCTACTTACTATACTATAGTATCTCTACTTAAGCTTCAGGTATAAACTGCAATGGGTCTCGCTTTTGACACTTTTCAGTTGACAGTTTTCTGTTGTCTTTCATAGTTTAGTGATTTTCTTGTTGATTCATTGTAGTGTTTTTTCTGGTAGAACGGTTATATAAATCCATATCACACTCCTCTGGGACTTACTTTTCGTTCGGTCCGGTAAATTGGTACTCTATACTTTTAAATAGCACACGCAGGGACAACAACACCCTATTATTTAGTAAAAAGATTAACTTTCGCTTTCTCTCGAGCATCTTCTCGTCCCTCGGTTGGGGCCTCGCTATCCATTTGGAATGGCGAGACCGAAATTAAGACACTCAAGCTTGCATTACCAACCTATAGCACCGTTTATCAGGCCGAACTCCTGGCGATATGCCGAGCAACGAAAGAAATCCTTAGATTCAAAAATGACAGTTTTGGTATCTATAGTGATTCGAAGGCAGCCCTACAGACAATTACGAACCTCAGTTCCCTGCACCCCTTGGCCGTGGAAGCTAGAAGTAATCTGAATGAATTACATCGACAAAATAAAGTAGTAGCATTATTTTGGATAAAAGCACACGCAGGGCTGCAGGGAAACGAAAGAGCCGACCAACTGGCAAAGGAGGCTGCATTAAATACCAGGCGGAGACCAGACTATGACCTCTGTCCGATCTCATTTGTTAAGCGAGGCCTACGAGAGGCCTCGCTTAGCGAATGGAACCACAGATACACAAATGGACATACAGCGGGAACTACCAAAATATTCTTTCCAAACGCAGTCTCCGCCTATGGCGTTATACGGAAAATTGAGCCGGACAGCGTCACAACACAAATCATGACAGGGCATGGAGGATTCTCCCAATACCTGAACCGTTTCAAATTGAAGGAGAGTTCATCATGTGAAAGTGAAATGAAATATATTTTATTTAAATAAGCTCACATAATAAGCATTTTTAAATCGTCAATTCTTTTACCCTACCACCCATTATGACGTCTTTTAACTGACAAGAAAAATGGGCGCAAAAAACTTGTCAGCTTTATCAATCAGATGGAACGATATTTACAAATATGTATATCGTTTCCAGACTTTATATTAACAAAGATTAACAAATAAATAACATTATTGAATTAGCTCATTTCTTAATGAGTTTCAAATTTCTTAATCAATTTACAGATTTTAAGCTAAATTCAAAGTTTGAACTTGTTATTCAGTCTAGGCTGTTACAATAAATAAAAATAAAAGAAAAACATACAATTCAATATGCATTAAGATAGGCAGTCAGAAGCAGACCCATTCCCACTGGCAGCACCAGTTCCCGAACATGACGCATGAACCAGCCATCTCTTCGCTCAACCATATTTGAGGGAACGTAACGACCCGCCTCATACGACACCACCGCAGAAATGATTAAAGATAGCATGACATACTAAGACTACCTATGTTAAGGCATCGAATTGAAAATTTATATCCAAAAGCTTTTCATAGGTCTTTCACTAAACTACTGACTATAGAAAGTAAAAATATTGCAATTAAATAAATCAAAACAAGGTAAGCTATTAAGAATTATATTTTTTGAGTAAGAAGTGCCATACATACAGACAATATAAAACAGATCTTTTATATACGAGTTATACGACGCCCTTAATACAAGCAGACAGAAGCAGACCCATTCCCACTGGCAGCACCCGTTCACGAGCATGACGCATGAACCAGCCATCGCTTCGCTCAACCATATTTGAGGGAACGTAACGACCCGCCTCACACGACACCACCGCAGAAATGTTTGAAGTGAGCATGACATACTAAAGCTACCCATATTAAGTCGTCGAGTCAGGAAGCCAGAAGTAGTGCAATGAACATGTACATGTGACCCAGATGTAGACGAGACCGTCCCCCATATACTCACTGAATGTCCTATATTTGCGATAGAAAGACATCATATCGAACAAAAATTAGATATTAAATTAGAAAGTGAAAGTGAAGTGAAAGTGAAAGTGAAATATATTTTATTTAAATAAGCTCACATAATAAGCATTTTTAAATCGTCAATTCTTTTACCCTGCCACCCATTATGACGTCTTTTAACTGACAAGAAAAATGGGCGCAAAAAACTTGTCAGCTTTATCAATCAGATGGAACGATATTTACAAATATGTATATCGTTTCCAGACTTTATATTAACAAAGATTAACAAATAAATAACATTATTGAATTAGCTCATTTCTTAATGAGTTTCAAATTTCTTAATCAATTTACAGATTTTAAGCTAAATTCAAAGTTTGAACTTGTTATTCAGTCTAGGCTGTTACAATAAATAAAAATAAAAGAAAAACATACAATTCAATATGCATTAAGATAGGTAGTCAGAAGCAGACCCATTTCCACTGGCAGCACCAGTTCCCGAACATGACGCATGAACCAGCCATCTCTTCGCTCAACCATATTTGAGCCTCATACGACACCACCGCAGAAATGATTAAAGAGAGCATGACATACTAAGACTACCTATGTTAACCACTCGTTTGTCGCGGGGCCGGCGCGCAATTTCCTTGTTTGTCACGCAGTTTTGCGTTAACGCAGTGCACTTGCACAGCTGCGTTAAAACCGTTTTTATGACCCATTCCTGTTTGGATACGAACAAATAATGTTATTTTTCGTATAGGTAATGAATGAAGCTATAAGTATTGAAAAAAAAACGAGTACCTGTAATGGTAAAATAATTTCTAAGAAATTCGTGAATTTAGCTAAAGAGAAAATTCACGACTTGTAATGGGAATTGATTTTTAATATTAAATCTAAATCGATAACTAGTGTTTTTTTTTACATAATTAAAAACTAGAATAATACCCCCTTCCGTACATGCCAATTTTTATATGAATTGGAAGCAATTCAACGGTCTTAATAATGTTTGTATATTGCACAAATTTTTCCTGCGCGTCCTAATTCGCTGCTGAGTCTAAGCGCTGTTTAGTAGTATTTTATTCTAATTGGGGAAGGCTTGTGACAAAAATATAATATATTTTAGAAAGATACAGATTTCAACTTTCATATTTTGTAAAAAAAGATGACTCTTGAAGAAAAATGTCTTTGTAAAAATTTATAACATTAAAGCGGCCCACTATAAATGATAAAATTGTGTTTTTGTAACAAGCGCTGATTGGTTAGACTTGGATCAAGATTACCTTGTACTAATCATATGTACAGAAAGAGCAAAACCTGTAGTTTCTAACAGTATGCAATACATAGCAAAGATTCTTCCGAAATATAACATTTAAAGTGTAAAATTTCGAGCTAAATAATCCAATTCCGCGCTGCCGCCGGGCCGTTCGCTGCCAAGATGGCCGCGTGCCGCCGAGTTTAGTTCAGGGTTGTCACACAAATTAAATAAAACTAGGTACTTATTTTTTACATTTTATTAATTTTATACTCACATTTTTTTTTAAATAGTTAAGTTAGAATGTGCTCCTTATTTATTCTTTTAGATAATAATTATACATATCAAAAATATTATAATGTTTGTACGATACGCTTTCAAAATAAAATCAGCGTTTAGGCGCATAATGTCCAATTCGCAAAATGTCCAGCGGTCGAAAAACGTCCAATTCGCAAAATGTCCAATTAGCAAAATGTCCAAATCGCAAAATGTCCATTTCGCAGAACGTCCAGTTCGCAAACATGTTCAATATTCTTGACTAGCAACCCGCCCCGACTTTGCACGAGTTCCCGTGGGAATATCGGTATACTGTCCTATGTTACTAGCTGATAATGTAGCCTTGACAGGTGAAAGAATTTTTATGGTCGGTACATTTTCTTTACCTTTAAGGGTTTGAAAACATTTTTATTCTACGAATCAGGAATATTGGACATTTTTGCAAACTGGACATTTTGTGAATTGGACATTTTGCGAATTGGACACTTTGCGAATTGGACATTTTACGAATTGGGTCGTTTTGAAACCACTCGACATTTTGCGAATTGGACATTCTGCGCCTAAACAAAAATCAGTAAAAAAAACATGTTGTCTACCCAACTAACCCGTTAACTTTTAAGTAAGTATTATATAAAAATTAAATGGGGATTTCAGACCACGTGAATGAACAACTTTTACTATAGGGCCAACAACGGACTATAATGTATGTAACCGCTGATTTTTTTTTTGCTTTCCGTGGTTGGCCCCACAGTAAAAGTTGTTCATTCAAATGGTCTGAAATCCCCATTTCATTTTTAAATATTAAACATAAAAGTTTACGGTGTATAAATGTATGTGTGTTATGTTGACTATGAGTGATACCTCTCGAAACATATGTCTAAGCACAGGGTGACATTGCATTGTTTGCATATATATTTGGACCGGCATTTACGGCACAAAACACATACACAACGCTTTGATTTCCCCTGGCCGATAAAATGGTTACCAGACAGTTTCGGGCGCGGAGTTTGTCCCAAATCTCTCCATGATACGGTCACCAGTTTTGTCATGGGTTCCGCTGGTTTACCTGCCTGAGCCAATTGCTCAGCCAGGATAGTTCTGAACTTGCGATGTGTCATATTGGGGTGGCGTGTTTTGTATATGATATATGCGTTCAGTATGGTTATGTTCAAGAGGCGCCTGAAAACCTTCTTATACCACACGTGGTTTCTTACCCTTTCCATGCGATGTGCGGACAAAAGCTGGTCCTTTTTATCCACACCTCCCATGGATTTATTGTAATCTAAAACCACTTGAGGCTTAAATTTATAACGTCCGTATTTTTCCTTTCCCCCTACTTCCCCCCGGTGGAAAGTGGATATCAGCGACACAACGTTAGCATCGCGCCACAACATTATGGACAAATCCTTGCAATAACTTTGCATAACTTCACCAATCCGAATTTCATGCTTGGACACACTTTTCATGGATTCGGGAACAAATTCCCGATTTAAACGGATTGTCCCGTAAACATCAGTCCCCTGACTTTTCAAATAACGCGACAATAAAGGCGAATTATAAAAATTATCCATTATTAAAGTGTGCCCTTTTTTGAACAATGGCTTGGCGAGATCATACACTATACGGGCTGTGGCGTTAGAGGGCGCAGGTGGCCCGGAAGATGTCGCTGTAGTGTCCGTCGGTCTGTTTATTAGGTCATCTGTGAGGTCTATCTGTATGTCTGTCTCCTCAGCGTTTGTAATGTCATCTGTCAGGTCTATTAGGTCTATCTGTCTGTCTGTCTCTGGTTCCTTGTCTGTCTGTTCGTCTCTAGTTTGGTCGTGAGTTCCTTTGCCGGTATAGACGAAGAAGCTCCATAAGTAGCCGGTTGAGGACTCGCAAAGTTCGTAAGATTTGATACCAACCTTAGCAGCTTTAGTAGCAATCTTTTGCGAGAAGCTCAACCGGCCTTGCCACTTAAGGAGTGACTCGTCTATAGCGATGTCTTGCGACGGAAGATACAGAGTGCTAAACTTTTTTTGCAAGATGTTCAGCACTGGCTGTATCTTACGCAACTTAATGTCATCTTCAGTCAAGGTTTCTGTCGCTATGTTTCTGGTCAAATGAAACACCCTTTTCATCAGAATGAAACGGTTATAGTTCATTATGTTCCCAAAGTATTTCAGAGTGAGATACCCATTTTCCTTCCAATACTCACTCTCGACGCTAAGTGGAAATAGACCCTGAAAAATGAGTATTGAAAGGAATCTGGTCATCTCACACCGATCGGTGTTAGTCCACTTCGTCAGTCTGCAGTTGGGAGTGGTGTAGTCTCGGTCAATTAAAAATGTCGAGTACTTGTTTGTTTCATTGACGAGCAAGTTGAAAAGCTCATCGTCAAAGAACTTTGAAAATATATCTATCGGTGTGAGGTTATCCACAGGAAAGGTAGGGCCTGGATTGCCAGTAAATTTTTCTCGTCGTCCATGAAATGAATTAGGGTCATTCGTCCATTCAAAGTCAAGGTATTCGGCTGGTACTAAGTCGTGCAGTGCTTTGTCGGCTTTTGCGTCTTCAGCAGCCAGCCAATCAATTGCATCTAGGTTTAGTTCGTCCGGGATGTGGGCAGGTTGGGTATCCACGTAATTAAAATTTTCCTCCAATAATGAAAATTCTTCCGGTTCTTCCTCATCGCTCAGTTCCTCAACCATCTGCTGGTCGATCCATGCCTCGAGTGTGCTTTCGGCACTTTTAGAACCCATATCTAATAACAAAGAAATGAAAATGTGTTGTCGCTCAGGATAAAATGAAATAGTAAAATAACGCAATACATTTGAATCACATTTTTTATTTTAATCTTACTTAACGACAGTCTGGATTTTCTTTGAAAGGGGCAGACCGACAAAGGTGGGGCCGCCGCCATGGTCCCTTGAGAAGATCCAACGGTCAGGGTAGCCGAAGATGAAGCAGCGTGGGATCCGCACACAGGTAAGATTCTGTAAATAAAAAGGAAGTCAACGTGGAACAGAAGAGCTCAAAAGAATTTGCCCAAGTTCAAATAAGTCGCTGTTTTACCTTTGAGCGGCGGATTCGCGCTGAGTTTGCTTTTCAGGTGGCGGTAGGGTAGTGGGGTGGGTCCCTTGAGAAGAGCCAACGGTCAGGGTGGCCGAAGATGAAGCAGCGCGGGATCCACACACAGGTAAGATTCTGTAAATAAAAAGGAAGTCAACGTGGAACAGAAGAGCTCAAAAGAATTTGCCCAAGTTCAAATAAGTCGCTGTTTTACCTTTGAGCGGTGGATTCGCGCTGAGTTTGCTTTTCAGGTGGCGGTAGGGTAGTGGGGTGGGTCCCTTGAGAAGAGCCAACGGTCAGGGTGGCCGAAGATGAAGCAGCGCGGGATCCACACACAGGTAAGATTCTGTAAATAAAAAGGAAGTCAACGTGGAACAGAAGAGCTCAAAAGAATTTGCCCAAGTTCAAATAAGTCGCTGTTTTACCTTTGAGCGGCGGATTCGCGCTGAGTTTGCTTTTCAGGTGGCGGTAGGGTAGTGGGGTGGGTCCCTTGAGAAGAGCCAACGGTCAGGGTGGCCGAAGATGAAGCAGCGCGGGATCCACACACAGGTAAGATTCTGTAAATAAAAAGGAAGTCAACGTGGAACAGAAGAGCTCAAAAGAATTTGCCCAAGTTCAAATAAGTCGCTGTTTTACCTTTGAGCGGCGGATTCACGCTGAGTTTGCTTTTCAGGTGGCGGTAGGGTAGTGGGGTGGGTCCCTTGAGAAGAGCCAACGGTCAGGGTGGCCGAAGATGAAGCAGCGCGGGATCCACACACAGGTAAGATTCTGTAAATAAAAAGGAAGTCAACGTGGAACAGAAGAGCTCAAAAGAATTTGCCCAAGTTCAAATAAGTCGCTGATTTACCTTTGAGCGGCGGATTCACGCTGAGGCTGCTTTTCAGGTGGTGGTGGGGTGGTGGGGCGGGTCCCTTGAGAAGAGCCAACGCTCAGGGTGGCCGAAGATGAAGCAGCGCGGGATCCGCACACAGGTAAGATTCTGTAAATAAAAAGGAAGTCAACGTGGAACAGAAGAGCTCAAAAGAATTTTCCCAAGTTCAAATAAGTCACTGATTTACCTTTGAGCGGCGGATTCACGCTGAGGCTGCTTTTCAAGTGGCGGTGGGGTGGTGGGGCGGGTCCCTTGAGAAGAGCCAATGGTCAGGGTGGCCGAAGATGAAGTAGCGCCGGATCCGCACACAGGTACGATTCTGTAAATAAAAAGAAAGTCAATGTGGAACAGAAGAACTCAAAAGAATATGCCTAAGTTAAAATAAGTCGCTGTTTCACCTTTCAGCTAAAAGTTTGGAGATCTGCCACGGTTGCAGTTTAGGCGGCGGGGGCGTGCTTGGTGTGCCTACCATCAGCCTGCACGGCGTCCGCTCAGGCGAATTATTTCTGTAACAAATGTTTTATTTAAAATTGATCTCTAAATAGTGTATTATTCTACAAAAACGAGGAGGTAAGCTCGCGCAACATAACTTGAACCAAACCATAGACAAAGAAGCTTGACAGTAGCAATTTTCAGTACAAAAATTGTTGTGCGCAGGTCACGTGGTACAAAAAATTGGGTCAAGTTATGTTGCACGAGCTGTAATAACAGTGTGACATACCGTGGACGTTTGCGCTCAGGCGCGTCAGGAAGAAGTATGCGCTCCAGCTGCTTTTTCTTTTTTCGCTCACTATACTCCTTTCTGACTGAAGATGGTAATTTATTCAGTTCTTTTTTCGTGGCCTGTACGCCCTTCTTGACTAGTGCATACTCTACTTCGTACTGTCTATAATAACATAATTACATTGAAAATACATAATAACACTAAATAATACAAGATGTATTATAATATTGTATGTACTATATAATATAATATTTATATGATGCTACGTACGACGTTGATGTAGTAGACGGCGGCACAGAAGGTTGTGACGGCAGAGTCTCCGACACAGGGGAGTTTTTAAGAACCTTCCCCCGACCTCGTCCCCTGCCCCGTCCTCGCCCTCCTCGATTTCCACTATACACAGCATAAAATATAAAATGGATGTGGACTAAAAATTAATAACTAGACACCCAACACCAATCACAATAACCAACACCAAAACCAAAAATCATTCACATGGTAATATATTTATTTATTTATTTTATTTATTTCATGGAAAACCAGCAGCTGAGCAAATAGGTGTAGAAAAAGCGTATGTGTATATAAGAACACCATAAACACAACCCAATATAAAAAAAATAATAAGCGTGTGAGGCAGCCCTGCCAAAATGCTAGTTTGTTTCAAGGTCCCACAGGACCTTGTTACCTTGACCTTGGATAATGGCGTAATAAAAACTCACTATTTTGCGTTGCATCAATCATCCTGTGTAAACAGATGAATGTTATATTTTGAAATCACTTTGAAACTGTTCACTAATAGTATTATCATCATATTTTGGACAATTCTTTGACTAACCTATCAAAATTTTTACGTAATGTTGTTGTAATCAGAACCAATACATCAAGGTATTTACCGGGCTACGGTTTTGTTCTGATTTTGGACACTATACATTAAATTTGTGACGAGATATTTATATGATCGAATAAAACACGATATGACGATTCTTTTAATATATGACACCAAAGAGAAATATAAATTAACAAAATACTTACGGCATATCAAACTATAGCACTTCACACAGAAAAATAAAATATGGCGTGTACTGACGAGGAACTCTTCAAAATGATTTTTTTCAACCAATCACAGGCCCTTTCTACTTTTTTTTCGATATTAGTGTTGCCAAAATCATAATCTAAATTAGCCCAAGAGGTTTTGGTGTGGCCGCCTAAATAAAGCTACCAAATTGGTAGAAATCGAACAGTGATCGACCCGGTCCTATAGCACCGCGCGTCAAACTACCGTCTTTTGCTTGCGGTACTACAGGACCGCGAAGCAATCGAGTGGTTAAGGCATCGAATTGAAAATTTATATCCAAAAGCTTTTCATAGGTCTTTCACTAAACTACTGACTATAGAAAGTAAAAATATTGCAATTAAATAAATCAAAACAAGGTAAGCTATTAAGAATTATATTTTTTGAGTAAGAAGTGCCATACATACAGACAATATAAAACAGATCTTTTATATACGAGTTATACGACGCCCTTAATACAAGCAGACAGAAGCAGACCCATTCCCACTGGCAGCACCCGTTCACGAGCATGACGCATGAACCAGCCATCGCTTCGCTCAACCATATTTGAGGGAACGTAACGACCCGCCTCACACGACACCACCGCAGAAATGTTTGAAGTGAGCATGACATACTAAAGCTACCCATATCAAGTCGTCGAGTCAAGAAGCCAGAAGTACGTTTTTAAGTAGGTAGGATACTTCTCACAATTTTATACTTAGAAAAGAAAATCACGATTCGAGTTTAATTAAAGGACTTTTATCTAGACCTATGAAAGAACCCCGGACTTTTTCTAATCAATACTGAGGTATTAGAGTAATAATTAACAATACAAAAGCTATGCCCATGCCTTTTTATCCTTCAAATAATCGTCAACAGTGTAATAACCTTTACTCATTAAATTGGATTTAACAGTATTTTTAAATTTTTCCAAGGGCAGTTCTGTGACTTGTTCTGGTATCTTATTATAAAAGGTAATACATCTACACAAAAAAGAGCTTCCGGTTTTATGCAGTCTGCGCCTTGGAACAGCAAGTTTGTTCTTGTTTCTTGTATTGAGTTTATGAACATTACTATTTTTTACAAAGCTATCTAAATTTTTCTTTACATACATTATATTTTCATAGATGTATTGGGAAGCTACCGTTAATATTTTAATTTCTTTAAATAGGTCACGAAGAGTATCTCTAGACCGTAAGTTGTATATAGCGCGCACTGCCCTTTTTTGTAAGATGAATATGTTATTAATATTAGCAGCTGAGCCCCACAACAACAAACCGTAGGTCATAATACTATGAAAATAACTGAAGTAAACCAATCTTGCTGTTTCAATGTCGGTCAGAAGCCTTATTTTCTTAACTGCAAAGGCAGCAGAGCTAAGTCTGCTTGACAGGATATCGATATGAGGGTCCCATTGCAACCGCGAGTCTATAGTAATACCTAAAAATTTTGTTGAGTCAACAAATTCGACTGCTTCACCATTTACATGTATAGTCATATGAACCTGCCTCACATTAGGAAGTGAAAATTTTACACATTTAGTTTTACTAGAGTTAAGCTTCAGATTATTAATAGTAAACCAATGCATCACCTTGGAAAGAGTGCTGTTTACATCGTCACTGCAGTTACATCCTCTATCAACTTTAAAAATTAAAGAAGTATCATCAGCAAACAGTACTATTTCACATAAGTTTTTAGTATAGTAAGGAAGGTCATTAATATAAATAAGAAAAAGCAATGGACCCAATATCGATCCCTGCGGCACGCCCATGGTAATGGGTGCTTCATAGGATTCTGTTTTATTTACAACAACTTTTTGGGTTCTCGCCGACAGATACGATTGCATAAGGCTTATTGCATTTTTTGATACACCATAATGTTCCAATTTATCTTATAAAGTACTGTGACTGACACAATCAAATGCTTTAGAGAGATCACAAAATATACCAATTGCATCTTGTTTACTCTCCCATGCTTCAAAGACGTGTTTGAGAAGTGCAATTCCAGCATCAGTTGTGCATCTACCACGAGTAAAACCAAATTGTTTCTCGTGAAGTAGTTTGTTGATAAGAAAATGTGCTAATAATTGATCATAAATGATCTTTTCAAAAATTTTGCTTAGTGCTGGCAAAATGGAAATGGGTCTAAAGTTAGCGGGATCGCTTTTGTCCCCAGATTTAAAAAGAGGGATGATTTTACTATATTTCATTAAGTCTGGAAATATCCCTTCATCAACACACTTATTGAAAATAAAAGCAAGATGGGGAGCAATGGTCGTTATTATAGACTTAATTATGTGAGTTGAAATGCCCCAGAGATCTTCAGTCTTTTTTATATTTATTGAGTTAAATGTTTTAAGAATGGTATCACTATTGATATGTCTAAATTTAAATACATTATTGCACCCATCAACACATGATTCCAAGAGGGAGACAGCAATTTTTGGAGATGAATTTAAATTACTGGTAGTTGCAATAGGTATTTTAGAAAAGAAATCTTGAAAAATTGTTGCCACTCCTTCATCTGACTCAATAATTTTATTGTCTGATACTAATGAGTATTCACGGTCATTATTTTTAGTTTTCCCAGTCTCTTTATTTATAATATTCCAAGTGGCTCTTATTTTATTATCTGACTGATGAATTATTGTAGATATACATTTTGCTTTTGCTAAAGTACATACTTTATTAAACATTTTTGAATAGTTTCTTACATATTCATGAAATTCGGGATCATTTGAAATTGTTTTCTGACCATATAATTCAAACAACTTATTTCTGCTAACATATATGCCTGGTGTTGCCCAATCACTAAATTTCTTTTTAAAGTCTTTGGATTTAATAGATCTTTGCTTAAATGTTTTATCAAATTCTACTTTAATTAAATTAAATAAATCATCATAATGAGTATTGGGATTATCATTACTAGGTAAGCAAAGAGTTTTGGCAGTGACATTATTATGAAAATTTTCCAATTTATTTTTAGTTAGAGGTCTGCAAATTATATTACACTGATGAGGAACATGATGGTGCTCAAGGGAAGCTATTTGTCCGCTATGGTCAGAACGAATATAATTTATTATTTCTTTATCAAGTACATTACAGTTGCTAAAAATATTGTCTAGGCAAGTTTTAGATGTAGCAGTGATTCTTGTAGGTTCACAAAAGGTGTTTGCTAAATTGAAGGACTTAAACAAATTCAGAAACCTACTTGCAATTGAGGACGGCTTTAAGATGTCTACGTTAAAATCACCGCACACCACAATTTTTTTATTCTTTTTGATGACTAATTTTAGAGCGTCCTCCATAGCGGACTCAAATTGAGGGTAGTTACCAGTTGGTGGGCGATACACACAAATCATTATCAGCTGTTCTAATTCCACACATGACAGTTCAACGTGTTGTTCAATAGAGAGGGATATCACATCTTTTCGTTCCTTAAAATTCATATTGTTTTGCAAAATTATCAAAGATCCCCCTCTAGTGGTGGATTTCCTACTGAATGAACTAGCAATTTTATAACATTGAAATCCTGTAATTAATTCATATTCCTTAAGCCAGTGCTCAGTGACACATAAAATATTAACATTTTTTTCAGTTAAAAAAAGTTCTAACTCTAATTCTTTGCCAGAAAAGCCCTGAATGTTTTGGTGAACTATAGTTAAATATTTAGGCTTTTCCTTAGTCATTACACGGCTAGAGACTTCCTCTATTGTCTTATTATGTAATTTAAATTACTAATAAAAGAATTACTTGGGACAAATGCCAAAGTGTTATTTTTAATGTCAACAATTTTTTGCTCAATAGGAGCAGGAGTAAAAATTGTATTATTATTACTTGGAACGGATTCCAAGGTCACATTCAAAATGTCAAAACTATTCTGCTCAATAGAAGCAGAAGTGATAGCCAAGTTCTTGGCTAAATGTTTAAAATAAAATGATAGCGCTAAAGCTACTTGTCTTTTAAAATAATTTGTAAGATAATATTTATCTTTTGTCAATTTAAAATTAAATATTAATTTATTTATGTCTATTATGTGACATCTCTGACTATTATAATAAGTCATATTGCTTAGTGTTAAATTCAAATTATATCTGATATTATTTTCTTCCTGTGGCAAGCTAGCACTGTAAGGTAGTGTAAACAATACAAATTTATTTATATTTAAACTGCATAACTTATTGTAGTATGAAATGAGATCCTTCTTGTTTACATTACCTCTTTGACCAACTAATATAATTAAATTGGTATTTTCATTTAAGTTTAAAGTTATTACTTTTCTCATAATGTCATGTAGGGTCGCACCCGGTATACAATAATTTAAAACTTTTTCTCCCAATTGATTATTGAATAAGTAGCCTAAATCTTTTCCAATTTCATCACACAACATAATGTTTGAACATTTGTTAGTGGCAAAGGAATTATCACTTGTGCTTGCTAAAATATTTACATGTTCTGAGATTAAGGGCTCATACACTGTTTGGTCTTGTAAATGGTCCCGAGCATCTAGGCCTGACGCTAAGGAGCTATCATTATGGGTTGAATGGTTTTCTGACAGAGAGGGGGTGGATAAACATTTAAGTGCCAGTATATATTCCCCTATCTCTTTTTTGGAACGGTCATAATTTTGGGTCATCCTGGATAATGACTCCTGTAATGAGTGAATTTTAGTATTTAACATAGCAATGTTATTTTCATATGTCAGTCTATTCTCATTGATTATAATTTGACATGTATCCAGCTTTTCAATTAGTTGTCTACGCTCTCTAATGTGACTAATATTTTTGAAAAAGTGTTTCTGCTTATTTAGTAACTTTTTTGTTTTTGAAATATACTTGTTAATTTTTACATATTTCTTTAGCTTGTTTCTACTACAACCAACCATTGCCTGACTCATAGTGCAATTAATTGAGTCTTCAGAAGTTAAATCAATTGTGATTGTTGGCTTATGGTTAAGTGAGGGAGAAACAAGTTTTGGGTCACAGCCGACTAACTCATCGTAAAGACTCAAGTTCTGAGTGACTACCGCTTGGTTTTGTTCTGACTCTAACTTATAAATACGGTTATTAGCGTCATGTAGCTGCTTTTCCAGTCCAGAGATGAGTCTGAGGGCCTTCTCATACTCATCTCTGCACTGGTCGAACCCATCGATTAAAGTTTGTAACCTATTACGTTCCTCAAACATATTCTGTTGTGACAAATGTAACTCAGACATTTCCTTTTTGAGTTGTGTATTGCTTTGAAGCACATCTAACAATTCCTTTTCATTCTCATCTCTTTCCAAATGCAGTTGCTTAACCAACTCCTTGGTGGCCTTTAGTTCCTGTAGGGTTTGATGGAGTTTAGCCTCCTCCTGGCGAGATGCGGCCTTACGGGTCAACATTGTGAAAATAAAAAGGTGTTTGTTAAACCTAAGTAATTCCACGGGGTTGTTTAATCAACTATAGTGAGGTTATCCAAATGATAACACTACACTATCGGCTTTAAATGTAGCCTTACTAGTTATAAACTGAACAGATTAGACTAAAAGCACATACAAAAATTACTACTTTGAAAGAGATAACAATGATTTACAGATAAAAATGCAATGTCATGTCATACCGGTAAGTGAAAGTGACCGTAGTTCGACGTCACAAAACACACAAAATACACAAACAACTCACTGTTGGTGTTCACTACACTTAACTTTATACGTAAATGTTACGTGATTCAATGGAATTAGCCACAATTATTATGCTAATAATTAAAATATTTCAAATTTAAATACGGGAGCAAAATTTGACAACTGGTGCCGTCGGTGTTGCCACAGGAAAAAAAAAAAAAAAAAAAAGAAGTAAATAACATCGAAAAAATTATGCTAGGCAAAAATAGGGAAGAATTTATAAAGTACTGTAAGAAAGTAGCTAGTAAGGTAATTAAAAGAAATAAAGATTAAGAAAATTATGTTAACTAAATATAATTGTATATTTTAGTTTAACATAAAAATATTGAAAATAAATATTAGCGTATAAAATCCCCATATTTAAGTAAACACCTGTGTAGCAAATAGAAATATGGAATTTAATAGTCATAAGAAAAATGTTATGAACTCTATGCTCTATAGAGTAAGAGAAAGCATGTAATTAGAAAGTAAACAAATACAAAAGCAAATGTAAAATTTGGGACATTGTAAGAACTTGAACCCAAAAATAAATATGGCAACTAAGATAAATATATAATAACAAACAGAAAAAGATATATAAAAAAAAAAAAAATGAAAGAATATAAAGCATCCAAAGTAGATACAACGGATAGAAAAATATGTAAAACCTTTTGGAATAAACATGATTTCCGCCCCCTCCCCCCCAACCCGAATCCCTAATTAAATAAGAAATATAAAGATAGAATAGGCAGGTACATCCCACCTGTTACGGTATTAAAGATGATGCATGAAAGAAAGAACAGTATGATGAATAAAAGTGCGAGAGGAATAAAAGAAGAAATAGCATGAAAGAGGTAGCTCGCAAATATAGACTCCAACCCTATGCTGGAGGAACAAGTAAAAAAAAAAAAAAAAAAAAGCATCTTCTCGTCAAACAGCTCCTCACTATAGCGGTCCATTCCGATAATGTTACTACCTGCCACCGTTAAACAGACTTCAGGAATTAATCTAAACTTTTCCACTCTGTACAATGCGTTCAGATTACACATTTCCTCAGCTGGTTGTGATATTAAGTTGGAACGCTGATCCGTCACCTCCTGACCACATAAGAAACTTCTAACTTATTAGCCATATCGCTCTTTACATACAATCTCTGCGCGCCGCGCTCTCAAATAAAGCTGTTGCTAAAGTATTTTTTTTATTGTACCAAATTATAACCAGAACAGTCTGTAAGTGTGGTTTTAGGTCTAGGCAAACACGACATTGCTTCTGCGATGTTTTCGGCTTTGGTGTCTTCTGATTTCTGTGCTTTGTAAGGCTTTTAAATGAGGACAAATAATGCCATAGTGTCGCCGATAACAAATCATGAATTTCGGGAAGCTTCGACAAGTTTTAGCACCTTGACCAACTCTGAAACAAATGAAACATGGTCTCTTTTCTTTCAGCAGCTCCCGTTTTTTTTAAGCGTCAACCTTGACAGCTTGGTAGAGAAGGTGGTACATAATGATAAGGGAAAAATGTTGGAACAGCAAATATCTAACATTCCGTAAAGTTTTAATATTTAATAGCAAGCTGGTTTAGTGATAGTCCTACAAATTGCAAGGGTAAGTAAACTATTGACATTATTTTTTTATTTCGGTTTTTGTAAAGATCTAGTATAGGATCATTTGCTACACTAATCACTTGTACCAAATCACAAGTAAACTCATCAGCATCATCGGGATCTACTCCAGCACACGCATCATGTCCCCATTTTAAGCAATTAATGCACTTGATCCAGCCTTCCCCTCTTTTATCTTTAGTATAGCTTTCGTTACAGAATATACATTCCGTATCGTCTTCGTCATCAGCGTCTGAAGATGATTCAGACATTTCACGTCTCTTTCTTTTAGGCTTTGGTTCTTTTCCTTTTCCACTGCTTTTCTTTTTAACGTTTTTTTGCCCAGTGATTTCTGTATACAAGTATTTTTTTGGTTTTCTTTGCATTTTTTTGGTTTAATCGTGTTTGCTTTAGTATTTCTTTTTTGTTCTTTCTATCCACTTCTTCTTCTAAGTTTGTTTTATATGGTGTACTAGTGAGAATGGCTGCAGAGTTGGATCCTCATTTAGTTTTTGACCGTTTTCCTTCCCTTTTAGGTAGCGGTTGAATTACTCATGGAGGAATATTGAAGGAAGTCGATGCAATTGGTGAAATATAACCCGGAACTTTATTATTTTCTGCTGGTACCAATGATTCCTCGGCCACTGCAGGTGAAGGATCATCACGTGGTGGCGTTATGACATCTATTTCATTTTCACATATTTGCAAAATGGACGGCGAGGACGAGCCAGATAGCGGTTGCACAACTGCTGCACGTGATTGTAAAATGTCGTCGACGCTTTCACCAGGGAAAACCAGTATGGTGTCTGGGTTACTATTTACGAAAGGATCGGTTTCCAAGTTATATTTTCATATTTTCTTAACAGCGAATGCTGCTGAACTAAGTCTACTTGACAAGGCTTCAATATGTGGATCCCATCGCAGTCGAGAATTTAGTGTAATACCTAGAAATTTTGTACTCTCAATAAACTCGACTTCATCGTTATTTAAATTAATATTTAATTTTGTTTGCTCAACATTAGGTAATGAAAATTTTACACATTTCGTTTTTTTGGGGTTAAGTGCTAAATTATTGCTATTAAACCAGTGTGAAACTTTAGAGAGGGCACTTATTGGACAATCTTTTACGATTTCTACCATCCTGTTGTAGGATTTTAACCCTTTCAAAATTACTAATATCTTCTTCTTCTATTTCTTTCATTTCATTCAATTCTATAATAAACTTTGGTCCACCTTTGTAAGCTTAAGCTTTTGTCAAATAATGGTAGTGACAAAAATTTTCTACATTTAAAAATATGTCTGCATGGTAACATATTTGATGTTCTGAAAGTACATTCACAACTATTTGCTGTAACTTTCAATAACCCTTCTGAAGTTGTAGCTATGTAAGTTTCATCTCTCATAGGTATAAATTCTTTACAACTTGATGAAAACTCAAGTTGTTGTTTGACTTTGTCATATGCAAATGTTGTTAACTGATTTGCAAATAAATACTCCGCTGAATCTTCAGCAGGAAATTTTACCGGCCTTCTGTGTAGTGATTGAAGATTTCTTGTATCATTTCCAATACGATGACTGTTTATTACTTGGTACAATCGGTTAAATCCACAAAATTTTTAGGAGTAAAGTTTGATGATCAACTGAAATGGAAGGAAGAACTCCAGGACATTGAGAGTAAGATCAGTTCTGCCTGCTATGTACTACGAGATCTTAGAGATGAAGCGGATATAAAGCATCTAAAACTAGTATACTATGCCCTAGTAGAATCAAGGTTACGTTATAGTATATTCTGCTGGGGTAGAAGTTATGACTACAATGTTAAAAAGGCTTTCATTCTACAAAAAAGGGCAATCAGGACAATAGTACGCATACCCCAACAAGAGTCATGTCGTGAGCATTTTAGGAAACTGGAAATATTAACTATTCTAGTCTATATATTCTAGTTATACTTTCTCATTTTGCTAAGACGATAACAGAATATGAGACTCACGAGGAAAAAAATATTAGAGTTGCCACAAGAAGACAGGGTTTTACTCAGAAAATAGTTCCTAGAATAGACATAGTCAAGCATTGTCCCAAATATCAGTCAATACAGTTATTCAATAAACTGCCAAATGAGTTAAAAAGTGCAGTGTATGAGTCTAATTTCAAAGATAAATTGAAAACATACTTGTTGAAGGAATGCTTCTACTCCATTAATGATTTTTTAAATAGCAAGTAATGTTTTGACTGGTTTTTCCGTAAAATATTTTAATAATTATGAATTTGACTTTGTAATATTTTATATTTGGTTAATAAATTATATACCTACATTATATGTTAATTAGGCTTTAAGTAAGAAGTTAACGCAATTTATTAATTTCGAATGACTATTAATTATTATATAATTGTAAGTAATTTCATTTAATCCTAATGTATTCACCAATTGTTATATTTTCGACACAATGAACATTGTTATGAAATAAATAAACTTGAAACTTGAAACTATTACTGCAAACAGATTCTTAATGAAATCTTCTAATGGACTGTATCTGTTAATAACAGTTTTTAATTTTGCATTCACACACTCTAGTCTATTGTTTGTAGAATTTGACAAACATAAATTTTTGAATGTCAAATATTTTACCCACTGATCTATAAATATCATAGATCAGTGGGTAAAATATTAATAGTCCAATCATTTTGATAATATGTAAGTGTTGCAGCTTCTACGGTTTGTCTACTTTAGGTTGCGGGAGTATTCAATGAATCGTATATTTTTGTAGAATTTACAAGAAACGTTTATTTTTGAAAACGAATATACAAAATTATGAAAAAAACGGTTAGCTTAGTCGATGATCAAATAAAAGAGTGAAGTAATGCCCGTCCCGCCGCCGTGACGTCATCCGCTCCTTCCTTCACGCCGGTCGTTCGTCTATTCGATCTTCACACCGGTCGGTGTTTTTTGCTAAGCTCAGATAGATGGCGCTAGTCGTCGCCTAAACATGCCGGCCGCCTTGGAATGACCCTGTCTTCCAATACAACGCTGCTGCTTGCCGCATCACGCTTCGGTCTGTGCCGGCGGCGCAAGAAGTGGACAGATCTTCGAACAGGCCCGCTGAATCGTGCCCGCAGCTGTACGAATCTCAGCAACCCTGGAGACACCATCCTTTCCTGTGAACAGGCGAACAATTCTACCCATTCTCCAACGTAAAGGGGGAAGGTTATCCTCCTTTATCAAAACAAGGCTATCCAGTGGGAGAGCGTCCTTGTTTTCTGTCCATTTTGTTCGTCTCTGTAGTTCCGATACGTATTCCTTTGACCATCTCTCCCAGAAATGCTGCCGCAACTGCTCCAGCCGCTCGTATCGCCCCAGGCGCGCAGGCGCCGTCGCTGTCACGTCCTGGCAGCCCAGCGAAGTCAACGGTCGGCCGATGAGGAAATGAGCTGGCGTAAGGGGAAGATAGTCATGCGGATCTGAGGAAAGAGGGGACATTGGACGGGAGTTCAGGACGGCTTCGATTTGCGTCAATACCGTGCTGAACTCCTCGTACGTTAGTTTTGCATTTCCGATTACTCGTCTCAAATGATATTTGCACGACTTTACCCCCGCCTCCCATAAACCGCCAAAATGAGGAGCGTATGGTGGAATGAATGAAAAACGAATATTGTTTTCGCTAGCAAAATCTACAATTTGTTGTTGATTTTCAAAAATAGCTGAAAGTTCTCTTTCAGCCCCTACGAAATTTCTCCCATTATCAGAGAATATTTGACAAGGCTTGCCTCGTCGTGAAATAAAACGCTTTAAACTCAGTATGTATTCTTGTGTTGATAAACCACCAACCAATTCTAAGTGAATAGCTCTAGTAGTAAAACATATAAATATACAAATATAACCTTTAATTAATTTAGACCCTCTGCCTTTTCGGTTTAAAATGAAAAAAGGTCCCGCGTTATCGGCGCCACATCGCATGAAGGGGAAACTGGGTTCTAAACGTTCTGAAGGTAAATTACCCATCACAGGTGTTAATGTCTTACCCTTCATGCGAGTGCACACTACACAATTATGTACTACTTGCCTGGCTAAATTTCTAGCACCTAGCACCCACCACTGTTCACGTATAGAAGCCACTAACAGCTGCGGTCCCGCATGACATAATCGCTTATGTTCATATTCACACAGAAGTCTCGAAAAAAGATGCTTACTGCACAACAATATCGGATGTTTTTTATCGTAACTAAAATCTGAATTACACAATCTACCGCCTACTCTAATTATCTTGTCATTATCCAAAAACACATTTAAACCCGAGACACGCTTATACTGTGAACCTTTATCACAACGCAAACCTTTGTTCAAGTCGTTATAAATGTCAGTAAACGATTGCATTTGAACGCATTTAACAAGCGTGCGTTCAGCCTGACATAGCTCGTCCACTGATAACGAACCGGTTATTTTTTCTAGTGGCGATGGCGCTCGCACTCGCTGACTGCATCGGGAGTTATAAACAAACCGAAGTACGTACGCGCAAACACGCTTCAGTTTATTGAATGACGAAAATCTATTAAAATCAATTAAGTTATTCGAATTATGTGAAGTTAACGTTACTATATTATTTTTTAATTCTGGTAGTTCACTACAAACAGAATTATCGCTATTTTGAGGCCAACTTGAACTTTGTTCATGCAAAAATGTTGGACCGTGCCACCAAAGGTGTCTAGGGCTGTCAACCTTTAACGTACCAAGGTTGACACCTCTCGTTAATAAATCAGCGGGATTTTCGGTACCACGAATGTGACGCCAAATCGTATCACCAGTTAATTCGTTTATTTGCACAACTCTGTTTTGCACAAAAGTTTTTAACATGTGTGGCGACATCCGTAGCCAGCCCAAAACAATGGGGAATGTCCGAAAAAAATCAAATTGGCTGAATATTTTTCTATAGGTAGGAATAAGGTCCCTCAGTAATAGAAAAAAGTTTCAGAATTTTCGGTTGGGTAAAAAAGTTTTTAAAAATCAAAGTCTCTTCGACTTCACAAATGTATGAAAGTAACAGCAGAATGGAGATTATACCTTTGCCGCTAACTGCCACAAACGCAACACGTATTTAAAAAAAAAGTTTTGACATTTTGTCTTGAAACTTTTTTTTTAATACCATGTTGTGGTTGTGGCAGGTGTTGGCAAAGGTACAATCTCCATTCTGCTGTTACTTTCATACATTAGTGAAGTCGAAGAGACTTTGATTTTTTGAAATTTTTTCACGAAACCGAAAATTATGAAAATTTATTCTATTACTAAGGGACCTTATTCCTACCTATAGAAAAATATTCAGCCAATTTGATTTTTTTCGGACATTCCCCATTGTAGAATCAGTCCAGAAATATACTTTATCGAATGTTAAACGTAGTGATTTAATTATTTTATCATACAAATTTGCCCCCACCAGGGCTGAACAAAGCTCGAGTTTTGGTGTGCTTACTGTTTTTATTGGTGCCACTTTACTTTTAGCACACAGTAATCTAACGCACGGAGATTCATGATTGATATACGAACGAATATATGCACAAGCTCCATATGCATCTTGCGATGCATCTGTAAAAATATGTAATTCCTTTTGTATCGCTTTATTTTCTACAACACAACGCGGTATACGAATATCTGAAATATGGCATAAATTAGACATAAAATTATGCCAAACCGATTTAATATTAGACGGAATCGCGTCGTCATCCCAGCCTACCTTCGCTTGCCATAATCTTTGTAATAATATTTTTGCTGTAACCATTGCTGGAGCTAACAACCCTAAGGGATCATAGATTTGAGAAATGACAGATAACATCATACGTTTTGTGATGACTGGTTCGTCTTGTTTTATTTTTGTTGTGAAGTGCAGCTCATCACTCGTATTGAACCACCCTAAACCTAACGTTTTGGATTGACAATGGTCACCAATGCATAAATCTTTAGAGGTCTGTGATGACACATCATGATTAAAAACCCATTTTCTAAGGGGAAAACAAGCACTTTGCAACACCTTGGCTGTTTCACTACAAATTTCCTGTAAATCATCGAAACTATCATTCCCGTAATTTAAGTCATCAACGAAAAAATGTTCATCTATGACGCGAGCAATGACGACATTATCACACTCACGAGCTAATTGCTTTAAGCAGCGAATACTAAGGTAGGGGGCCGAGGCGCAGCCATAGGTTACCGTGTTTAAACGATAAATTTGAATCGGATCGTCCCTACTTTCCCTCCATAATATAAGTTGTAAGTTACGCTGATCGACTTGTATTTCAATTTGCCGTTACATCTTTTCAATATCAGCGCACGCTACGTATTGATATTGCCTAAATCTAAGTAAAATTGAAAATATATCGTTTTGAAGTGACAACCCTATATGTTGGATGTCATTTAATGACTTGTGACTAGTGGTCGCTGCACTAGCATCGAAAACAACTCTTAGTTTAGTCGTGACACTATCTTCTTTATATACACCATGATGTGGCAATATATAGTACGGCTTTTTTAAATTCTCGATATTATCGTTATTTTGTAAAAGTGTCATATGACCTAAGCTTTCGTATTCACGCATAAAATCAGTATACAATTTACGATATTGCGGTGCACGCTCAAGTTTCCGCTCTAAAGACAAAAATCTATTTTTAGCCATCGTATACGAATCTCCTAATATCTCGGGCGATTCCTTAAACGGTATTCTAACTGAGAATCTACCATTTTCTAAACGTTTAGTGGTATTTAAAAATAATTCTTCACAAAATAATTCCTCTTTCGTCATAACAGGAATATCGTTTTTTATTTCTTCTAGCTCCCAAAATTTACGTAATTGAGAATCTATCTGAGAGAAATTACATTGCACGTCCGTCGTGCTATTCGTATAAAAATTACGTTTACAATAAATAGGTCCGGCTATTATCCACCCTAATTTAGTTTGCAATAAGTACGGACCGCTCTTTAATTTAATTTTTCCGTCGCATAACAAATTCCAAAAAACGTCTACGCCTATTAATAAATCGATTTCCGATGAAATATGAAACGAAGGATCGGCAAGTTGAACATCGCTAGGTATACGTATGGAATCACTATTAACGTTTATCAAAGGTAACTTTGAAGTGATATTAGCCAAAACCAAACAATGCAACTGCGTATTATAATCGCATAATTTTGAACGCATATTTACTTTGCAAGTGTAGCTTGACTGGGAGACCAGTTGCCCTACACCACAAACACGTATTGTGGACTGTACTTTCTTAACGCCTAAACGATTACATAATCTTTCCGTAATAAAAGTATTTTGGCTGCCATTATCTAAAAGAGTCCGGACCGTGTGATATTTGTTATCGGAACCGGCAATTTCCACTAGCGCGGTCGACAGCAAAATAGTTTTCGCGCTGCTACCCCCCTCACAATATAAATATTCACAGCCACTGTCCTTCAACGTATGCAAGGCAGATGACTGCTGTGGCAACGTATTATTTTCTACAGCTAGGGAGGAGCTTTGCGTTCGTATATCATCATGATTCACCTTGTGATCAAAGTGTAACAACGAATTATGTTTCTTATGACACAATTTACAAGGACCGAATACACAATCGGTTGACGTGTGATTAGTAGAACGAATACAATTGTGACATAAGTTTTTGCTTGTAACTAACTTTATCCTATCTTGAAGTGATAAATTAAGAAAACTAGCACACGAATAAAGCGCATGATTATTGCCGCATAAGGGACATGATAGACTATGACTATGCTTATTATTTTTATGAACTGTATTTTTACTACCCGCAGAAACGTAAGTATTCATATGTTGCGTATTTAAATGCCTTTTAAAATCAACATTAGTCTTTGGCTCGTAGTTCGGTTTTGAATTCAAACTATAATTTTTACTGCTGTTGGATTTAATTGTTTCCAACATATCCGCCCTATTTCTGAGGAAAGTAAGAATGTTTTCTACCTTTAATGATTGAGAATTATTCAAGTTATCTAATAGATTGCCCTTATAACACTCCCATTCGCGAGCTGTAACCGGGTCGAGCTTAGAAACGATTAAATAAATGACTAATGTATCCCACGAATCAGTGGGTTCATTTAACGAGTTCAAAGCGCGTAAATTACGTAGAAAAGAATCAATTAACTTTCTTATCTGAAATGGAGATTCACTATTTAGTGTCGGAGCATTAAATAACGACTTTACATGGTTCTGTACAAGTAAACGATTATTGTGATATCTCTTTTCGAGTAACTCCCATGCGTGACCGTAATTGGAAGCTGTGAATTCTAATGCGCTAATCACTTCTAACGCAGAACCGGTAAGGGACGACTTTAAATAATGAAACTTTTGAATAGAATCCAAGTCTTTGCGATTATGAATCATGGACACATATGAACTTCTAAATTCTATCCACTGGTCGTATAATCCCGAAAAGGCGGGTAATTTTAAATCCGGTAATTTAATTGCTAACGGCTTACAACATGAACCACTTGACGAATAAGTTGGTAATTCTGGCTCACACTGCTTCACCATACACTGCGCTGTAGCTAATAACGAACTATACTGAGTTTCGAACGTTTCCCTATAATCTAATTGAGAAATCAAGTCATTATCATCAGAATCTTGTTCAATTTTAGTCTGAATGGCATTAAATTCCGCAAATAATGTAACTAATAATTCGGTTCGCACGTTTAATTGAGTTTTATTGACTGAATCCAAACTATTAACGTCTAATTTACTAATGTACTTTTCAAAATTCGTTAATCTACACTTAAGCACACCGCGTTGCTTCTTAAGGTCGTTAAGGTCACACATTTTTGGCGCCAATAAACGCGGAGATTTTGGCCTTGTTGCAACCTTAGTTACACTAGCAGCTACTTTAGATTCGTCGTCACTCATTTGGCACTTTATGAAGAGGTAAAGGTACTTACAGTTTGAAACTGGGGTGCGCGGCACTCAGGATGGTGACGAACGTAGTAACGGATTTGCAACTCTAAAGCAGAAAAAAAGCACGATATTAAACACAAATCGAAGATGATGGAGAGGATTAGAAAGGATGACCGACGTTATCTGATCTCTGCCGTTTTCTCCTCCAGTCCACCCTCTGGTCGCTGATCTTCACGTATAGGATTCGGCTTCGGAGGTCCAAAATGTTGCAGCTTCTACGGTTTGTCTACTTTAGGTTGCGGGAGTATTCAATGAATCGTATATTTTTGTAGAATTTACAAGAAACGTTTATTTTTGAAAACGAATATACAAAATTATGAAAAAAACGGTTAGCTTAGTCGATGATCAAATAAAAGAGTGAAGTAATGCCCGTCCCGCCGCCGTGACGTCATCCGCTCCTTCCTTCACGCCGGTCGTTCGTCTATTCGATCTTCACACCGGTCGGTGTTTTTTGCTAAGCTCAGATAGATGGCGCTAGTCGTCGCCTAAACAGTAAGTACTATACTTGGTACAATATCTTTCATTTGTTTATATGTTTCATTATATTTCATTCGCTTCATTCTTCAGATATAAATACCACAATGTAGTTTCTTTTCATCTTACTGGCAACTCGCACTTTTAGAGGGTATCACTGTATATTTTTTTTTAACGCTACCTGCTCGTTCGCGCCCATCGTTGTCAGCCTCATTCTTTTCTTTTGCGCGGCAACCGACGCACGAACAAAAAAAGTTAGATTATCTCTACGACTAATTTAATCGTTGACCATGCCTAAACGTAAAACTGTGGAGTATTATGAAGAAAAAATAAGAAAGTTAAAAGAAAAGCCGAAAAGACGACGACGTCACTTGGTCTATTCTTCATCTTCAGATGCCGAAGCAAACGAAGGTAATTAAGTACATTTACTACCGACACGATTTCGAAAACTAAGCATCTCTAAGCTACCTTAGATATAATAAAAGTATTATGTGATAACAAAATCTAAGTTTTCCCATGACTTTGGGGGGTAGCATGATGCTCAAAAAACCCGTAAGTTTGACAAAAGTCAATCAAGTGGGTACAAAATTATTCTTGTTACGTTGTTGCGTAACTTTCTAAAGCACGTAATTTACATGCTAGAATTTTCATTCACATAGATGTCGGTACATACGAAGAATACTCCGCTCCGACGACGGCGGCGCCGCCGCCAACGGAACCGGAGCCCGTAAACATCGCTGGCGATGAAGACCCTGCTGACATAGGGGGTGATGCGGTTTTGGGACCCGAACTCACACCTGAGCAACCTTCGGTGCCACCGATTCAGCCAGCCGATTCACTTGACCTCGACCCTGCACTGTTGTCTGCGTTGGGCGATGCCGTCGTCGACACTCCGACCTTTGGTGAAAATATTCACACTAGTCTCGCACAGCGGTGGCTACCGATTCTTAAAAAAGGCTTATTAAAGGACTGTAGGACGAAACTTTTAAATGACTACCCAATCCCAGAAAATTGTAAATTGCTTAAAGCACCAACTTTGAATTTCGAAATATCAGCAGCAGTGGCCGAAGTAGTTCGAAATCGAGATAAAAGCATACAAACAAAACAGGACCAGTTAGGCCATGGTATTGCAGCCATAAGCAAAGCCATCACAATATTACTGAGTAGTGACGATAAAGTCAATGCTATTAAATTTCTTTCTGACGGTTGTCGGTTATTAACCGACTTACATTACAGTGAAACGGAACTAAGAACCAAACTCATAACACCCTGTCTTCAAAAATCTTTTTTGACAATAATTGAGACTCAGGATAGGGACGAAACCCTTTTTGGCGCTAATTTGTCCGACAAAATTAAATCCTCTCAAACTATCGAAAGGCAAGGCCACCAAATAAAAAAGTCTGTTTTCCCTAAAACAACTGCACAGGCGTCCACTTCATCCACAATGAAGCCCAGATATTCGGAAAACTGGCAGGGCCCCCCTCGTTACCCTCTGACGAGCAGAGGGGGCCGAGGGGGGACGCGCCGCGCTCCGATGTCGCAATATCGGCGGTGGCCGCCCGCAAATGCGGCGCCAACCCAAGCGGCGCCCGCGCCGGCGACGACGACGGCGCCTGCCCGGTCGGCGGCGGCCTACCCCGGCAAGCGTGCCCAGCGGCACTGATACAGGTACACGCGGCTAGACTAAAATATTTTTCCGAGTGTTGGGCTTCCATCACTAACAACAAGGTTGTTCTTAATTGGATTTGTAATGGGTATAGAATTCCTTTATGTAAGGACATAACACAACGTGTGGTACCACGTAATTCATTTCCTCATTATGAAATACATTTAGTATCAAAAGAAATCCAAAAATTATTATTTTTGGGTGCAATTTCAGAATGCCAACCGTGTTCAAATCAATTCATATCGAAAGTTTTTTTGACGATGAAATCAAATGGAACATTTAGATTTATTTTAAATTTAAAACCATTTAACAAGTTTGTTCAACACGAACATTTTAAAATGGAGGACTTTAGAACGGTTTTTAAACTTATTCAACCGTTTATGTATATGGCTTCTATAGATTTAAAAGAATCATATCTTCTTGTACCGATAAATGATGATCAGAAAAAACTTTTACGGTTCAATTTTGAAGGTAAAATGTACGAATTTAATGCATTACCTTACGGACTATCATCGGCTCCCCGAACATTTACAAAAATTATGAAAGAGGTCATGTTTTACCTTCGCAGTCGCGGTTTTTTATCTGTTATTTATTTAGATGACATATTATGTCTAGGATTAACCTTTCAGGAATGTAAAAGAAACGTCGAGACTACTTTAAAATTATTACATTGTTTGGGTTTAGTAGTTAATTATGAGAAGAGTTCATTATGTCCATTACAAAACATTAAATTCCTCGGTTTTAATTTTGATTCCGTCAATATGACAATGTCCTTACCTTTTGAAAAACGTGTTTATATAGAAACACTCGCAAAAAAATATTATAACCTGCCGTCCATCACAATAAGGGAATTTTGTCACTTTTTAGGCGTGTTAACAGCAGCTTGTCCCGCTGTACGGTATGGATGGTTATACACCAAATGTTTGGAACGACAAAAATACCTTGCACTTAAAAATTATCAAAATTATGAAATGAAATTTACTCCATCGAGTGTGATTTTGCCCGATTTGAGATGGTGGATCGAGAATATTCACACGACACTTAAGCCACTTAATTCAGAAAATTACGAGTTAGAAATTTTTACTGATGCTTCTCGGTCTGGCTGGGGCGCATTTTGTAACGACAAACGGGCAAATGGAAAATGGAAAGATAGTGAAAAATTACAACACTTAATGTGTTGTAATTTTTCACTATCTTTCCATTTTCCAACAACACATTAATTATTTAGAACTTTTAGCAGTATTTTTTGGACTGAAATGTTTCGCTCGCAATTATAATGATATTAACATTTTGTTACGGATCGATAATACTACAGCGTTAAGCTACATAAAGCGAATGGGAGGGATACAGTATCCTCACCTTAATAACTTAGCCCGCGAAATTTGGCAATGGTGCGAGAAGCGAAATATTTGGCTTATCCCTTCTTACATCAATACCAAAGATAATAAAGAAGCTGACGAAGAATCGAGGAAAACAAACCCCGATATCGAATGGTCACTAAATAATAATGCTTTCCAGAAAATAGTGCATTCCTTTGGAAAACCTAATATAGACTTATTCGCTTCTCGTACCAATGCGAAATGTAAAAAATATATCTCATGGAAGCCAGACCCAGAAGCACTAACCGTAGACGCGTTTACTATACCGTGGAAAGATTCCTTTTATGCATTTCCACCCATAACATTAATTCTTAAATGTCTGCAAAAGATTAATAGTGATAAAGTTGAGGGTATTTTAGTATTCCCATATTGGCAGTCGCAACCTTGGTTTCCCCTACTTAAAGCTATGCTTATATCAGACATACTTTTTTTAGAGGCAAATAAGGATATGTCCATATCTCATTCCAGGAATCACCACTTCACCGACCTTACCCTGGGTGTAGCCAAGCTCTCCGGGAGGCGTTTGTCAAGCGAAACGCACCGGCCGCCTCGTTAGACATCATGATAGCTTCGCTAGCCAAAAATACCCTAACTCAATATAATGTTACTTACAAGCTCTGGTGGTCATATTGCATTAATCATTCTATCGACCCCTATACACATTCCATATCCAATGTAATGGCTTTTTTAACTGAACAGTTTAACCATGGTCAGGCCTATGGCAGTTTGAATAGTCACCGTTCCGCACTTTGCCTACTTTTAGGAAACGATCTCGGCTCAGATCAACAAATCAAAAGGCTGCTAAAAGGGGTCTTTAGGTTAAGACCTTCCTTGCCAAAATATAGTTTCACTTGGGATCCCCAACTTGTGTTAAACTATGTTTCTAAATGGGTGCCCAATGAAGATCTGAGTCTTCAAAAGTTAACCAAGAAAATGATTATTATACTCGCGTTAAGTACCGCTCATAGAGCTCAAACCTTGTCATTAATCAAATTAGACGATATCATACAAAATGTAAACGGTATTCAAATTTTGATTAAAGATTTAATCAAAACTTCATCTGTCAATCGAGATCAACCGATACTGTCCCTACCGTATTTTACTGAAAACTTAAATATTTGTCCAGCTACTACCATAAGAGCCTATATTTCAGCCACTGAATCTATTAGACCTAATTCCATAAAAAACTTAATATTAACAACTAAACAACCCTACCACGCAGCAAGCGCACAGACAATTAGTCGGTGGATAAAGCAGGTGCTGGCTGAGAGCGGCATAGATGTGACACAGTTTAGCGCACACAGCACACGTCACGCTGCGACATCCGCAGCACACACAGCCGGCGTCTCGCTTGATATTATACGTAAAACCGCTGGCTGGACACACAAGTCCCAGACATTCGCTACGTTTTACAATAGGCCATTAGCCCAAGAAAATAACTTCGCCGCTGCTGTATGTATACCTAATAAAAGTTAAATTATTGTTAGTTAGACTAGGTTACAATGTTGATTAATGAAAACTTAATTTGTAATTGACTAAATACTATTTTTCTCCTGAAATTATAACAACTTATGATTTAAATTGTATCTGGTGATTATTATAGATAAGTAATTGTAATTATGATGATTAAAAGAGAGATATTATGAAATCATGAAAAACTTATTTTATTCATAAAAGCATAATATTTTAAACATTAACAAAATTCCTTACTCTAAATATCTACATTGTGGTATTTATATCTGAAGAATGAAGCGAATGAAATATAATAGATGATCAAACGAACTTCCAAGTGAAGTTCGATCACTATTATATGAATTCGCTTCATTCGAAGATATAAGAACCCTCCCTGCCCAAACCCCCTAGTAAATTTTGTTAATGAACTCTAAAATAAATGAGGCTGACAACGATGGGCGCGAACGAGCAGGTAGCGTTAAAAAAAAATATACAGTGATACCCTCTAAAAGTGCGAGTTGCCAGTAAGATGAAAAGAAACTACATTGTGGTATTTATATCTTCGAATGAAGCGAATTCATATAATAGTGATCGAACTTCACTTGGAAGTTCGTTTGATCATCTATTATATTCTGATTCAGAAAGTATTCTTTGCTAATTTTAGCTTCCTCTGAAGTTATACCCATTTTTCGATTTGAAACTTCTCCTTTAAAAATTTGAAAAACGTAAAATAAAAAAATCATTAGTTTTGCCTCAGAAAAGTGTTTTCTAAATATATTTCTTTCAGTTCTATCTTTGTCGGACAGGATAACCTTGACTTTTTCCCAAGAAGAGTTTAATTCTTTAAAAGTTGAAATTAAAAACTCAATAATCTCTTCTTTTTCTTGGCATAACAGACACACAGCAACTATTTCACTACTACCATTGCTATCTTCTATCATAGATATATAATATAGATATATATCATATGATATCATTCTATCATATAGACTGCGGTCCGAATGTCTACCAAACAATAGGTGCCATCAATAAACAATACTCCTGGAATTGCTTCAAAATATTGTTTCATTTTTTATCTTGAAAGTACAGACCATTAAATGTTCCATCTCCACTTATTAAAAGTTTCACATCACAACTATAAACATTCTCCAACATTAAAATACATTCCTAAAATTTTATTTTTCTTTTCGCCTGTTAATATTAGTCAAATCTTTTAATGTGATGTTACATCCTGTTTGTGATTTAACTTTTTCCAAAACAAGCTTTTTATTTGCACCTGTTCCGAGCAGTTCAAAAATATATTTTTTAACTTCAACCGGCAGTTTCAGTCTCTGTTATGATAAGCTATTGAAGTAAGCAGCAAAACAGCAAAAAGCAAGCAGTGAATTCACAATATTTTGTTATAAAATATTAAAATATTTCCATTTTATCACTTAAAATTATAATTTTGAAGTGGCTGTATGCTCACTCACCTCTTTGTTCGCAAAATATTCTTGCATAGGGCGTGTGAAAAATACAAAAAAAACCTGCGCGCCTTTTCCCGTCATAATTATAATTACTTTAATATTTTCCTTGCAAATGTGTTGAAAATCGTCGTATGAAACTCGTGAGCTTTTGCTTATTGCACACTCGGCTGAGTTACGCCCTCGCCTGCGGGTCGAGCTGCAACCCACAGCCTTGTGTGCAATGAGCAACCTATGCTAACTTGTCTCATAATGTACTATTTCAACACACTTGCTCGTAAAATGAGCCCTAATACATCGCTTTTAGGGCCATAAACAGAGCTATAACAAACGCGTTCAATAATAATAGGTCTTCACCTATGAAATTGCCGTATTGCAGTACAGACTTTTTCAAACAAAAAAAAGTTTTGATTGGCTATGAATTCTAAATTTAAATTAATTTTGTTTTAAAAATATGACATTCTATTTACAAAATCAGTCTTTTGTTTATTGATTAGCGTTGTATTTTCATTACATTTCAACATTTTTCCTCATAATGGATACTTCGAAATTTCGTGTAATTATGTAATATGAGTTCCGTCGTGGCACCAACGCGGCACAAACGACACGTAACATCAACGACGTTTACGGAGAGAACTGTACAAACGAACGTACAACCCGTTATTGGTTTGCTCGGTTCCGTTCTGGGAATTTTGACTTGAAAAATGAACCTCGTGGTCGTCCGGAAACTTTGGTCAACAATGATGAATTAAAGGCGATTGTGGAAGCAGATGAATCGCAATCTACAGCTGAGCTGGCAGCAGCTTTTGATGCTAGCATCAAAACAATATTGGTCCATTTGCGACAGATTGGCAAGATAAAAAAGCTTGATAGATGGGTGCCCCACTGCTACTTCACGACAACGCGCGACCCCATACTGCACAACAGACCGTCTCTAAGCTGCATGAGTTGGGTTTGGAAGCTCTCCCTCATCCGCCATACTCACCAGATCTTGCGCCTACCGACTATTACTTTTTCCAAAATTTGGACAACTTTTTAGCGGGAAAAAAATTCAATTCCCGAGAGGCAGTACAAAACGCCTTTGAAGAGTTTGTTGTCTCCCGTCCAGCTGATTTTTTCAAGAAGGGCATCCATAAACTGCCACAGCGTTGGCAAAGATGCATTGATTGCAGGGGTGATTACTTTGAATAAAAGAAAGAAATAAGTTCGAAAAAAAAAATACTTTAACTTTTTTCAAACAAAACGGCAATTTCATAGGTAAAGACCTAATATATAAAACACTATACCGCTGAAAATTCATATACATTTTTGTAATAAATAAACGTGTAAGTCCTTAATTAAGTCAAACAAATAATATATTTATTATTATCATATCCTTACATATAATAAAACAGTAGAAAAAGTGTGTCTGTACATTACATATATTTAAAAAAGAAATATCTGGGGCGATGGAGATGTCGCAGGCAACTGGCTTAATCAGCCGTTCAATTAGCCGCCTAGCCTTTTCATTGAACGTCGCCGTTCAGCAGCCTAAATGACATCCAGCCAATACATCTAAAACAATATCACCAAACACTTCCATTTCAAGATATATTCGTGTAAACGAAGTGTAAACGTAATTTAATTGTGAAAAGCACCAGAAATCACAGCTGGTCGACGCCATATTTACAGATTTGACAGCAACATCGCCTCAGCGTGCCTGGGGGCCTACTCAAATGGCAAACGTTATAAGCGTTTCTATATTCTACATGTTTCTTCGACTCGGCGAAAGCGATATTATTTTGGTACCCAACCCGTCTCTGCATTCAATCTTCAAACGCTTGTATCACAGAGTAACTAGAGAGAGAGTAACTCAAAGAGTCCACTAGCGCCTTTGGAAATCGATGCGGAACTACTGACATGAAATTTTAATAGCTGAAAATGTAATTTTTTGTTTCTTATTATATATTTATTTTACTTTTTTGTAATATCTTTATTTATAACAAAATAGAAAATATTAATGAAAAAGAACAAATCAAAACAAAAAAATACAAAACAACTATGATTTGGCTCGGTATTCGTACAACGGTATAAATGTTGTAGCACGGTAAATATCTATTAATATTGTAACTAGGGTTGCCACCTTTTTTGAACTAATAAAGTATATTGATTGCTAAAGCTAGTAAAAAGTACGTTGTATGTTGTATGGAAATAAAGTAATATTTATTTTTACCTTTAAAACATACTTTTTATTACTTTTGGCAATATTTAAGCAAATCTTGTGAAATAAAGTATTTTCACGTACCTACTTTATTTTCCTCATAAAGTAGAGAGTACAATAACCCCGAAATAAAGTACAGGTGGCAACCTTAAATTGAGACCTTTTTGTCGCACGATACACCCGGCTACAGTATTTTAATTTCAGCTAAGTACCTACTTTCGTATCTTTCTAGTTTTGTAATTGCGTATAACCTGCGTAATATTTTAGAATCCATAATATTATAGCGAAAATGAAATAGGTAGGTAGGTACCTAGGTTAACAAAACTAACAGTAAAAACAAAAAACTGAAAAAGCTAAATACCTATATATTAAAGAGAGAAACAAATTATTTTCAAATCCTTCGAGCCGTACTTAGTAGGCAATACCTATAGTAAAAAAAAATATTTTAATAAAAGTATACTAAATCTTATTTTTTGGACTCCGGGTATTTAAACATGACATCTCTACCTGTCTAGCATGACCGATTTATATCGCGTGATGTAGCGTTTTATCACGTTGAACTGTCAAAAAGACAAAGAAATTTGACAGTTGAGTGTCGATAAAATGCTATATCACGCGATATAAATCGGTCATGCTAGGCAGGCTGGAGTAATAAAATAATAAATATAATACAAACAGCAGGTATATTACGTTCGTCACTGCGGCGCATTCGCGACTGTTCGTGTACCGAGTATTGTTGAAATTGGAATACTGATAGATACAATCAGTGGCACGAATCATGAAATTGAGTGGGGATTGCGGGGAACGCGTATTCTGGGTATGCGTTGCGGTGAGAGGGGCGCAGGCGGCGGGAGAGGGGCACGCACTATTGGTCGCTCACAAGAGCACATGCGCAAACTTATCCCCACTCCGTCGAAAAATATTCATGATTCGTGCCACTGACTGTACCATTACCTTGGTAGTAATGTCATGTAAATAAACAGAGGTGGTGGTAATCCGCTACGCTACTGGACTGGGTCATTAATTCGGGTGTCGAATTTTATCATTATTATTGTAATTCGCACCATGACCAAACTCAAAAACGATTTTCATTTTCATATTTTTAATATAATAATTAATTTAATATAGTTTTTTGGCAAACTTGAAGACTTTGTTGTGAAAGTTGATGCTTAAGATTCAGAGATGACGCTACTTTTGTTTCGACCGTTTACGTTGTTCCAAGTGTGCCCCTCTTGTATTATACTGTATGATCTGTGTTTAACGTTACGCTAGCTCCGACAGAAAGAAATGGTACTCAAATGGCTATTTTGACATGTAGATTTGCCGACGATAGCCAGCAATCGTACTAAATCGAAGCGAACGCCCATACCCTGTAGAAAGAAACAAATAGTCGTACGACACGTGTCTTATTTTCAATTTTGAAAAGGGTTTTTGTGTTTCCTGTGATTCCTGCCAATAAAACTAATGGAGAAGATAAATCATAATAGTGATCTGTGTAAGAAGCACTGAAGCAGGCCACTTAAGGCGTGGGGCCTCGGAATTAAAATCCCTAATCATCAGTAAGTACTTAGAATTAATTGATAAATTATGCAGTAGGTATTTTGAAGAGTATTCTTCTTTACAAAAGCCTGAAGGCATTGGCGTATCTAAAGATTATTTCCAGTGGGGCAGGGCCTCTAGTTCTGGGGCAAAGCCTAGGGTCACAGAATATATAATAGTACTAACGTCTAGGGTGCTTGACTAGAGCCGTGTTGGAGTTTTGAAAGGCAATAGAAAAGTATTATAGCTGGTATTTTTCTGGGGTGGGTATCAGGCTGGTCTGGGGTGGGCACGGCCCACCCCCTTCCTGCCAATGCCTGAAGGTTGTCATTTCGTAAGTATAAATTAGTTCCAGTTACTCGTAGGTACAATACCTAATTATGTAAAATCTTTTTTCATTAGTTTCCCTTTCTTTAGTCTAGTCGGTAATCACAATAAAATATGATTCCCTTATAATTAACATTTATCTTTCATGTAGCATGGAAATGAAGTATTAGTTGAGCTATGTAATGATTTCAAATTTTCAATTAAGTACTTTTTATTGTTTCAGGTTGTGATAATTTCTTCTTGAATTTTCGTTCAAAATAAAATTTGCACTACCTATATTATAAGAAGATAAAGAAGAAGTGTAAAGTGAAATTATAGTGATGATTTCTGAAACTGTGGCAAGCTAATGGGCTGTGTAATAAGTGAGCGAAGCTTTGTACTAATGTATTTTATCACAAATACAACACAGAGAAAGCATTGATAATTTGATACAATGGCAAACAAAATAGTGTATAAAACATAAGAAAAATATGTCATAAGTCAAAGACTTCTATGTTGTACCTATACCTATTACACATGTATAAAAAAGGAACAACAATTAAAAAATAATAAATTAAAAGTAAAAGCTATAAAGCATGTATCAAAAAAGAGGTCAGCTCGGCAGCTGGCCGAGTGATGGTAAGTGTTAAACTTGATATTATACATAACATATAGTTAACTTCACCACCATAGACTATAGCCTGACATGCTATAATTCAGTGCGGGTTGGCTTGGTGAGTTGAGTAGTGGTCCCCCGACACATATTTGGAAGTTAAATGCAGACAAACAGACATAAGGCTTCAATAACACATAATCTTTATGTTTAAGTTGCATCGGGGCTATGGTTTCCAGATCTAATAATGAGATTTCCTGACTTTTTCCCTGACTTTTCAGGAAATTTCTTGTAAATCTACATCTACATTCTTAATTTAGTTGACATTTAATAATCTTTTCACACCAAGTGATTTACAAATTATGTGTTTTCATTAAGTTTTTACTGCTACAGTTATCAGTACATCCCTGACAACTACAGTTTTTATCCCTGTTTTCCTGATAGATGACTTAAATTCCTGACATGTCAGGAATGTTACTTGGTAATTAATATTCGCTAATTCTAATTCACTAATAATAATCACATAGTCATAAATTTACCTCTTTAATGAGTGAAAAAATAAAAATAGTAGGTAATTGTTTTAATATAATGTTAACTTAAATAAATAAATACCTACTTTTTTTACAGGTGACACTTAGAAGAAGGCCTGTTTGTAAGATATACTAGTTACAATAAGCCAAGCAAGACTGATTCAACTACTGATACAAGATGGTATCTAACAAAATCATGGGCCTCAGTACTTTGTCTGCGTGAAAAGCTTTTTTTGCTATCCCTTGGGAACTTTGTTAAGGATGAAAGGACCCTATGTCCTTCTCTGTACCCCTGACAACATGTAGCTATGTAAAATTTCATGATGATTGTAACAATTGTTTGTTACACCTCTAAACAAACAAACGGACTTTCTCATTTATAATATTATTAGTAAGGATGTGGTTGCTTTGTTATTATTATTTTTTTACTTTTAAGTTCAAAAAGTAAATGTTTTCTTTGATTTAAATTTAAATTTGTTTTAATCTAACACCTTATAACTACCCTATTATTTTGATAATGCAAAACAACAACATATTGTTGAATTTTTTTTTGTTTTGTAGATGTGACAGATAGTACACAAAATGAAAGGTTAGAGGTAGGTAGTCAATATTTTATTTTATAATTATATCTAAACCAATACAATTAGGTATATGATTTTAAAGCACAAAGTACAGTACAGCCAGAACTTTTCCATCATGCTCCTTTTTATTTTATTATTACAGTACCTAAAGTTTCATAATCTTGTTTGTCGCTTGGAGCAAAATATTCATTAGGTACTATAATTTTGTTCAATAGCTTCAGCGTTTGTTCCTGTGCACCATCGGGCACGTTCGGTGTCCAAGGGTTAGTTTTTCCAACATCTTTTCTAGCCAATTTAAAAGGTACTTGTGTATTATATTCTGCAATGTCAATATACCTATTGAATTGTATGTATCTGAAATTCAATAAGATTGGGTTAATAACAATTTAGGTAAATAAAAGACTTATTAAAAACCATAGCGGTATTTTGATCTAATAAGTAGTCAGTATATAATGTTACGGCTAATACCCGAAGTACCCGAATAGCTGGCTAAAACTATGTGCAGCCTATGTGTAGTTTGGGGTATGAAGAAAGTTATTTGTATTATCTGTTAAAAAAAAACATCATCATCATATCAGCCGCACGACACCCACTGCTGGGTATAGATAGGCCTATCGGCTACACCTAGTTTTAGCCGCACTTCGGGTATTAGCTGTAACATTATAATTATATACTTATTATTTACCAGCATTCTTGATCACTTTTTTGTTTGTTTCATCCTTTGGTCAGAAAAGAGAGTCATGTTTTCTTGCCAATTATATTCCGTAAGTATTGTAGGTATCTTGAACTGAAATAAATGTATGTTATGATTGATAAGTCCATACGATAAGTCTTAAGTGTGGTATTTTGATGTAAGTAATATAAAGTTCTTACTTACTTACTAAGTAAATATATCTTATTTATTATTATAGGTATCCATGGCATATGATTGCTGATTATTATAAAGAAAATTAGGTAGGTACTATACTATTCTAATTAATTAGTTTAGTAATAAACACATTAAAATTTTTACACAACACAGAGGAAATAATCACCACGTAGTAAGCAAACAATTGACATTAGGTGCATTCCAACAGAATAATCGCTGAGTCATTGATCCATCGAGATAAATATACAAGAGAAGCAAACCTCACTTCCACGCGCCACAAAAAGCGTGTAACTTTTTAACAGTGTAGGACGGAGCTTTGAAACCACTAAACATTTTTAAGTAAACATATATCTGACTCACTCACACACGTCCCAAAAACAATACCGTCGCCAAGATTAGACAAATACCACAACAAAATTAGACAAAGACCGCGATATCAACATGCATTTTTTTTTTAGAAAATTGTGTTGCCTCCTATGTGAAATTTTACCCCAAAATAATCAATGAAAACAAGAAAAATTTGGCTATAGAATGAAAGTATTTTATAACAAAAGCTATATGACGGCCAACTTTTTGTTTGTGGTCCGATTTCGATGAAACTCGGTTCTTAGTACTATTTTGACATGAAAACAGTAAAGCTATGTTGAAAATATAAAAATTTCAAGATGGCGGCCAACTTTTTTTGTTTGAGGGCCGATTAAGGTAAAATTCGGTATTTGTTACTATCTTAACACGAAAATGTTGAAATATTAAAAAATCCAAGATAGCGGCTAACTTTCATGTTTGGGGGCCGATTTCAATGAAACTCGGTTTTTGGGTACTATTTTGACACGAAAATAACAACGCAATGTTGAAAATATTAAAATATCCAAGATGACGGCTAACTTTTATGTTTGAGGGCCGATTTCAGATTTAGAGGGGTAAATTGGGGGGGAGGGGAAAAACTACCATCCAGTGGCGCTCCCACTCCGCGGAAGTACAAAGTTATACAGATATATGCATTTGAAATTTCAACTAACAACTTCAATCGTGATTATCTCGGAAACTATGAACTTCCACTGGGGAGGAGTTAGACAGGGGAGGTCACTTTCAACCCCCCTTCCTCCCCCCCAGACCACAACCCTAAATTCCATGGCCCATATTCTAAAGTTTACCCTGTCTTCTTTTTAATCAGTAAAATAATATATTAGTTTTGAACGAATTAATGATTATGAGGGATAGGGGGGGTAAGGTGGGGGATAAGCTACCCTCCAGTGGCACTCCCTCTCCGTGGAAGTGTGTGTACTGTGGTAAGCTTTAATGAAATTTCAAATGCGTATATCCAATAACTATGCATTTCCGCAGAGTGAGAGTGCCACTGGAGGGTATCTTTTTCCCCCCTTACCCGCTATCCCCACATATCCTTAAATTCATGTAAAGCTATTTCTAAAATGTTAACTGATCAAAATAAGAAGGTTAACTTTGGAATATGAGCCATGGAATTTGGGGTTGTGGTTTGGGGGGTAGGAAGGGGGGATGAAAGAAACCTCCTCTGTCCAACTCCTTCCCAGTGGAAGTTCATAGTTTCCGAGATATTTACGATTGAAGTTGTTAGTTGATATTCCAAATGCATATATCTCTATAACTATGTACTTTCGCAGAGTGGGAACGCCACTGGAGGGTAGTTTCCCCCCCCCCCCCCCCACTTTACCCCTCTACCCCCCATAATCATTAATTCATGCAAAACTAATATATTTTTACAGATCAAAAGAAGACAGAGTAAACTTTAGAATATGGGCCATGGAATTTCGGGTTGTGGTTTGGGGGGAAGGGGGGATGAAAGTGACCTCCCCTGTCCAACTCCTCCCCAGAGGAAGTTTATAGTTTCCGAGATAATCACGACTGAACTTGTTAGTTGAAATTTCAAATGCATAATATAAATCTCTATAACTATGTACTTCCGCGGAGTGGGAGCGCCACTGAAGCATAGTTTCTCCCTCCCACTTTACCCCCCTACCCCCCATAATCATTAATTCATGCAAAACTAATATATTTTTTTACTGATCAAAATAAGACAGGGTAAACTTTAGAATTTGACCCATGAAATTTGGGGTTGTCGTATGAAATAGGCCCCTGACACAGAATAATGATACTACCAGTATTCTAACTTAGTACTAACGGCCGAAATGCGAGCCACACCTATGCGCCTCGAGTTCGGGCTGCTCTCGGGCTGGTACAGTCGCGAATGCGCCGCAGTGACGAACGAACGGTGGTTTCGTATTTTGTGATCACGATGGCGAATTGCAACTATGGAGTATATTGTGCTGTTTAAAATAATTGCATACACGTTGTCAAGGGTACAGAAAAGAATATAGGGTACTTTTCATCCCGAAAAAAGAGTTGTTCCCGAGGGATAGCAAAAAAACTAACCACGCAGACGAAGTCGCGGGCGGCCGCTAGTCCTTACTAATATAATAAATGCCAAAGTCCGCTTGTTTGTTTGTTACGCCTTCACGTCTTAACTACTGAACCGATCATCATGAAATTTTGCATTACATGTTGTCAGGGGTCCAGAGAAGGACATAGGGTACATCATTTCATCCCGAAAAAAAGTACTTTTCCCGAGGTAAAGCAAAAAAACTTTCCACGCAGACGAAGTCGCGGGCAGCCGCTAGTGTTTTATACAATTCATGAATTAAAAACTAAAAATAAATTAACAATAAGAAAAACGTTTCTAGAAAATTTCAGATTTCATATACCTACAATATCAAAAAAGGTTAGAACTTTCTTTGGGGGAAAATAAAATTATAAAACAATTTTTAAGCGTAAGTCACCGGTGATCTACGCGGCGGCTTAAGTGTTAATAATTACAGATCACTTTTTGTATTTGCTTATTACCAAAATATCAAACCATATGTATATGACAAAATATAATTTAAAAGCAAAATGATAACCTTTTGAATTATTAGGCAACCTAACACGCTATCATCTTTATTTCTAAAATATAACATACAATCACGAAATTAGAGACAAATTCAAGTAGGTGAAGATAGGTACTGTTAACTTTATTTCATCTACCTACTTGAGTTTGTTTCTAGTTTTGTACATAGATGCAGGCAGCCCTATCGTATGTTGACGTACCGCGCGGCTCAAGTTACGTATTTCAAGGACAGGCTCGAGTTAGAATACTGGTAGTATCATTATTCTGTGCCCCTGATTAAATACTGATGGATCACCCAGTGCTCTGTGGCACAAAGAATTTGTGTCTGTGGGACACAATACCAAGCAACGCGCGGCAAAAAGGTTCCTTTGCTTTCAATTTGACTTAAATTCTAGTTTAAAATGCCGGGTATTTTTTTCTATGATTTAAAAAGTTATTGTAAAAATAGCACAAATGTGATTATAAACGAAAACATAATTTACCAAAACATTTCTTTTATGATATAACAGAAGTGTATGTAACATCAGAGGTAGCGGAGTACACCTATCCATTAATCACTAATTCTCCCCAAAAATGGGAAAACTAAAACGATGTTTTTAGCGGTAGCACTGAACCTAAATTATGGTATGATTTATTTTATTTCTTTTTTTGCGTTTTTAACGTTAATAGTAATACAAAAATAAAAAATTATCGCGTAAAAAGTAATTCTCTTTGATGTGATAAGTTTTTTTGACCTCGAAGCGCACTCTTTCACTACGCATTTTGAAGAGCTGTTTCTCTGTAGGCCTCCCACTGAGGACTGGCTTGACATAATCTTTACATATGTCAGCTGACATATCCGAAGTGTCCTCAACTTGGCGCGGTAAGTGCTTCTCTTGTATATTTATCTCAATGCATTGATCACCATAAAGTACATTTTAACCATGGAAAGAAATGGCAGTATAATATGATCGTCATCTCGTATGTGCAGTACATTAATGCGTGCTGAAAAAATCAGGGGCTGAAAATAACTAGGACGAATTTTATTTTTTCCATGCTAGTCGATTCTGAAAAATGATCGATGACTCAGCGAATAGTCTGTTAGAATGCACCCAAAGTAATGAGACGTGACTATCGGTGTTTTAGTTCTATGTATTCTGTGTTTGTAGAATGGAACAAGCGTTTGTGATGTTAATGTACTTTTGAGTACCAAATTAGTGTCGATATCGTTTAAGCGTAGGATTTTGTATAGAGAAACGCTTAGAAATATTTTTATGCAATATGATTTGACTTGATTTTGGATTACTTATGGTTTTAAATTAACAATAATGCAATGTTATGTGTGTAAAACAGTCACAGGCATCCGATGGACGACTATTTGTTTAATTTAAGGTAAGATTATAGTTTTATTTGATCAAATAGAAACATTGTACATTTGAGTACGAATCAACAAATTCGTTACGCTTGATCACGTGACATATGTCAATCCCATACATTGTCTTTCTATTCTACTAGCGTTAATTGTAGTAAGTGGCCATTTGAGTAGGCCCCCTGGTGATAGAAAATGGAACTAAATTACAATGACTTGGCTAGGTAAGTGGTTAAACGTTATCGAACCAAGACATTTGCCTAGCCGTTAAATTAAATGCCGGGATGTTATTTAGGCCGATGATTGAATGGCGCCTGTCAATGAAAAGGCTAGGCCGCTAATTGAACGACTGATTAAGCTAATGTCAAAATTTGAGTTGGCGTTTGTTGTTACTGTCGGGAAGTTGCCTTGTGTGAGTTCATTGTCTTTGCTCGTGGTGTTTTGGACTCATAAAGTAAGGTAATATCTGCTAACTAAGCCTACAGTGGAATACGTGTTATTACTTTTCGCCATATAAAATAAATAAAAATAAAAAAGCCTTTTATTTCTTGCACTTAAGAGGCATATTACATTTCGACTGTGATTTCTGCGTAAAATGGCCAATTTTGGCGTTATCGATCTCAGAAACAAAAATACATTTACACTTTTGACTTATTGAATGGTGCAGAATAGCTATTGGAATAGTTCATAGCCATAGTTCATTAAACCCGAAATTGCAGAGAAAGATTTTCATAAAATGCGCGAAGGCACTTTTTTGAACTCATGGATTGAACAACTGTGCCAAACAATTGAAATAAAAAAAAATTTAATGTTATCTCTTATATAGTCGAATAGTTCATAGCGGCCTCGGAATTTTGAAATTATGTATAGATGTGAAAAAAAATTCCAATCAAAAACCATAAAACTACGGAAAACGCTCAGAATAAACTGTGGATTTCTCCTAGATACATTATTATTATTACGTAAAAATTATATCATAATAATCTTTACTTCATAAAAAAATAAAATTTCATACTTTTATTTGTTGTTTGTACTTGTTTGTCTTTCTGTGTATGTTCAAAGTTGACTCTAAGAAATCGTTCACCAACTTTCATTTTCCTTTCTAACCCTTTAACTGTCCAGTGAATCATCATATTACTTTTTGTCGCGGACATATATATATGTATTTAGTAGACCCAAAGGTTTCTTTAGGTTGTATCGCTAAAATCCGTCAAAATCGAAATTTCGACGAAAAATGTGATAGGGCCCTTAACAAGTTTACATTGCAATATTCGTAACTTATTTTTTGATACTTTAGTAATTTGAATTCATAGTTATAATTTAAACAAAAATATTGCATGCATGATACATAATTTCTATACATTAATCTATTGCTTAAATAATAATTTTGAAATTAATTTGTAAAATAGTACTTAATAAATTTAAACAATAATAATTCTATATTTAATAAAACCTATCATGCATTTTTTATATTGCATGCATGATACCTAATTAAATTAAATTTAACATATTTAAAAAATAATAATAAATTGATTTGATTGAAATTTATATTAATTTAAAATGTTTTTTTTTTATGATTACATATAGACTTTTCGCCATAATGGACAAAAATTATGGATCTTGTTCGCCTAATGACCTTAAAAATGAGCTAAAGTAACGACTAGAAGATTATGACAAACTATTTGGACCGACTGCTTAAGTTTCGACTCAAAAAAGTAGTTTTTAAAATTCAATGGCCTAGTCCAGAATGTTTCCGGGATGTGACATCTGACTGTTCAATGCCTATATTGGATGATATGAATTTACTTTCTTTTGCCAGCATGTTGAATGAGCAGACAGAACGTCAAGGAACATGTTTGAAGAAATATTTTTAATTTCATGCCGTTCGACGCTAAAAGATGGTGATTACTTTTTTTTTACATTACTTGGCGTTGTGCCTCTGAAATGAGAAAGCATAAAATAACAAAATATCATTTAATAATCGAATCACAGTGTGAATGTGCTGCTGGTGTAGGACCTTACAGTAATGTAAGCATGTTTTAGTATTATTCTAAGGAGGATATTAAACTTAAGAAAAGTGTTACAAACAAACTACAAACATTAATTTCACCAGCCTATTATTTCAAAATTCCTATGTCTCTTTCAATATTCACTCGTTTACTTGCTACCTTTCGATTAGATCTTAGGGTAGTGGACTTAATTTGATTGCCTTTAAAAAAAAGCTGGCATGTTTATATCACCGTAACAACCCTTTTAGGTTAAAACCCGTTTTGACTAGTCAGAACTAGAATTTACTACAAAGTGTATTTCAATTTCAGTTAAAACTAGTTCTTACTGAGAGCTTTAGTTAAAACTAGTATTAGAGAATCTTGTTTGGAGAAATGACTCAATCACAAGCGAATTGAATCGAATCGAACCTGCTTTATTCCTGTAGGTCCTGGGTTAGGTTAGAAATTTAAGCCGAGCGTGAAGCGCAGCGGAGCGTGAGCCTTAAATTTCAAGGTTATTTTTTTTATAACAGACAACAGAAATATATTATTTTTCTGTACTGTTTACAAAGCAACAGGTGTCACCCCCGAGTCAAGTGACATCTCTCGACCAATCAGAATGAGGCACGATGAAGTTTGACCTAGCTCGAAACAGTTCTTACTGAAACAGTTTGTTAAAACGCATTTTGACTAGTAACTAGTTTTGACTGATAATATTTATTGAGCAGCAGTAAATACTAGTTGCATCAAAGGCCTTAAGCAAAAACTAGTTTTGACTAGTCAAAACGCGTTTTAACTAAAAACGGGTTTTTACTGTAACATTTACTTTGACTCCATAGGGAACAATAACAAAAATATCTCGGATATCTAAACCTTTATCTACCATGATCTCATCATTGTAATATTTTTTCTTGTAATATATAACTTCTTGAATTAAAACACTTTTTAACGGATACTAGCGCGGTTTTATTGAAAGTACTTTGGTAATTAGTTGGTATTTGGTTTGATTTTTGATTTTCCCGACGTTTCGGCACCTTTGCAGCTGCCGTGGTCACGGGGGACTGACCACGGCAGTGTTTTATTCCATGTCTAGCGTAAGCTTGAGAAGTGAATAGAACTTCTTGCTATTATTTGTCTATCAGTAGCATACCCTCAAAATGATCGGGACACATAAAGCCTGGAATACACATGCTACTAAAAAAGCACGCTTGTTTGCTACTAGATAGTTTGCTCATTTATAGCATGCTCTCCGAGTGTGTACATTTGCTCATGAAAACACAGACCTGAGAAGCATACTTATTACGAGCATACTTCTTTCTAGCACGTCTGAGATACACATGCTCATTAGATCATTCAAAATGGGCGTTTTTTTGCGGAATCGTGTGCGAAATAAATTAAATTCAGTTATATTATCACTTTCAACATAATTAACAAATAAACTTTAATGAAAAGGAACAATAGACGAAGGAAAAGTAAGGAAGGTGCGGAACGGGTTTAGCAGTAGAGTGCTATACTTTACAGGAAAAAAATTACAAGTTCATGTAAATTATTTCTCCCTCAGAAATACTCATGATTTTCTATTGAGTTTTTTACAAGTTGTAAGTTTTTTTACAAGTTTTGATTTTTCGAGTAACGAAATCACTAATACAAGAGTGAAAAAATATTAGTTAAATAAACAAAAACATTTGTAGTCTTTAATTAAATGTGTTTTGAAAAAACGGATTTGTGGAATAATTATTATCAAGAAAATGCTTGTTTTTAAAAAGTACAAGACTTGTAAGTTTTGATAAACAGGCCACAGGTCTTCCAGAAACATTCATAATTTCGGTAAAGAACTATAAAATTTTAAAATTTATCATTGCACCATCGCGAACTGCCTACACAAACAAATCAAGTAGCAAAACAATCTAGTAGCATGCTCGCATAGAACGCGTTCAGATTTGCTTTGGAGCCACCCCTCTCTCACGGTGTAAGGTGGTTACACCGTGTGCTAATTAGCACGAAAAATAGACCGGCTTGCGATTAAGTAGCGTGCTTAATCACAAGCATGTTCTTTTCGAATACACATGCTAATTTTATGCTACTAAGTAGCATCTGCTCGAAACTATCATGCTTTTGTGCTACTACGTAGCATGTGTATTCCAGCCTCAACTTATCAAGCCACCCACCAGGAGTAATGCCAATAAGAAATTTGATTGTGTTTCTGTTTTTGTATGAGGAAAAAGTTACTAGTTGAGTCAGCGGGCTGCTAAAAGAAATCCTTGTTATCATGTTTGATCACTGATCAGTCTTTCTGTTTTTATTAGTACCTATCTTGTTTAAATTTTGTAAGTCAGAATAACGGAATTGTAAACAAAGTTTTAAAACTTTTTACATGACATTGACAGTTGATCTTTGCTATGCCATCTATCGCCAATAAGGAAACTCATGTATTTTTTTTTCACAAAGTCGGTCGAGCAAGTCTCAATTATAATTTTGTTAAAGTCTTCACCAATTCGCTGAAAGATTTCTCTTGCAAGGGATATTTTTTCCTTGCGCAATGTTCGACGGTTCGTATCTCCTTCTTGGGATTTTTGGACTAGGTACTTGAGTGACTGTTGACGTGGTACTTTGCTCTTGATCATGATTCTGAAAAAAAAAATGTAGGTATGTTTATACGTTTTTATGATGTCTGTTAGTGAGATACGAGGGTACTGCTGTATAATGGGCGAAAGATGAATATAACTATCATCGCGGCCATCAATAAAAAATATGCACGAAATTGCATAATAATTTTGAAAGTACTTAAAGACTTGTGTTTATGGTTGTCGAATAAATTATGAAAATGAAAAATGCAACTTCTTGAAAACGCTTCATATAAAAAGGCAACCTACTATATTTTTTTGGATTATTTCGCCATCTACTATATTTTTACACGTAAAAACGTTGTAATAATAATAATAATTCATTTATTTGCTAAATATGGTACATACAAGTTGTTGTCTTGTCATACAAGTTGCTGTCTTGAAACACTATATATATAATACTATGGTACATACAAGTTGTTGTCTTGAAATACTATTATTTGATGTAAAAAAGTTGGCAACCCTATTCTCAACCGCCGACCAATCGCAAAAATAGTGATGCGGGATCACGATATTGATTGCTTTGTAGATTTGTGGTATTCAGCAGAACATGGATCTACGAACGCACTGATAAACTTTTTGGCACATAAAACGAGTGTCAGATCGTTTTTGTTTTACTGCGCACATTTTGCATTGCTGACTTTTGCCGTTTGGTATTCTATTAGGAAAATGCTCTAAGGTATTAATCGTCACGCGAGGTTGACGGTTAAGTTTGATTTTAAGAAGACACTGCTTGTATTTTTATATCAATTGCCTGATAAGATTTAATGAGGTGTATCACTAAAAACTTTTGTAGATGGCGCTCTCGGCAATAGTACCTTGTTTACAAATTATGACATTATTTTTTTTTGAATTTGTTTAATTTAGCTGGAAATAATGTATTCTACACTATCAGTGACTCAATTAAAAGATGAATTACGTAAACGAAAAGCATCACTAAAAGGAAAAAAGGCTGATTTAATAGAAAGGTGAGTAAAAAACCGGCCAAGTGCGAGTCGGACTCACGCACGAAGGATTCCGTACCAAAAAACGGCAAAAAACCACTTTTGTTGTATGGGAGCCCTCCTTAACTATTTATTTTAATTTGTTTTTAGTATTTGTTGTTATAGCGGCAACAGAAATACATCATCTGTGAAAATTTCAACTCTCTAGCTATCACGGTTCACGAGATACAGCCTGGTGACAGACAGACAGACAGACGGACAGACAGACAGACGGACAGCGGAGTCTTAGTAATAGGGTTCCGTTTTTACCCTTTGGGAACCCTAAAAATAACCTCTAAATAATGTCCTGCCGAACTCAGATTTTTCGACAATTAATAGCAATTATACATATTTTTCGAATATAAGACTGTTATTTAGATGATACATATGTTAGTCCACCTCCTGAAACATTCAAAGATATAAATGCCAGCACAGCTTTGCCACCTCTGTCTAAATATAATATCCAGGAATTTATAGATAGGTAATAAAATACATATTTTACAACTTAAATATACTTCACAGACCTACCTACTGCACTCGACTACTGTGCTCATAAATGTTTAATTTTATACATACTACCAGTAATTATTTAAATTGTAGGGAGCACAAAACTTATGTTTATCTATGTACTATGGGCAACAGCGTCGCTTAACCAGTTTGCAACAAAATTCGTATGCGTGCGTATCGCCCCTGCACGAACTAAACGTATGTGACAGCGGGCGCGGCGTGCAAGCGATTTTAACCTTAGCAGTGGTTAAGCGACGCTGTTGCCCATGGTACTTTGACCTTAATTTAATTATTTGTCTACAGTTTTGTAGGAAGAACAAATGCCGGTGTTGAACCTATATGAGGCTGGCCATCTGTTAACTGCTCGAGTTGCAGTCATAGGCGACTTCACTTATTTACAAGGGCAGTGCAAAGCATCAATGAAGAAAGTGACTTATATCGTAAATGCAAAAGTGAATAGTGCTGGTGAAATCGTGGAATCACATTGTGAATGTGCCGCTGGCAGTGGAGTTCACGCACACTGCAAGCACATACTTGTTCTATTACATGCTGGTGTGGAGGAAATGGTGCGCAAAAAAACTATTACTCTGTATAAGGTGGCCACACAGAAATTAATGTCATTTAAGCGACCTGAGAAATTGTTTTATGCTTCTCCAATCCAAAGTCAAAAATGCCAAATAAAAGAAGAAAAGTTCCTAATTTTTTGTCGTTACAGAAGAATGACTTAATGGGAGACTATCAACACTATGTTAATTATTGTGATGGAAAATGACCTCACTTTAAATGTGGAGCTCATTTTTCAATGTTGACAACTCTGTATGAAATATACAGGGAGAAAAAAGCAGCCCTTGACGAGTTTCTTGCCGGTTCGTCTCGTTACAAGGTCTCCCGCTTAGGGTTTGCGAACCGATGGCGTAGCTTCTATGACATTCACAAGTGCTTGTAACAGCCTAGACTGAATAAAATTGTTTTTGAATTTGAATTTATGTCAATAATTTAATAATAAACTATGGTGACACAACCATGCCTATGAAGCAACTAATAAGGCCAGCAAATACTTATGCTGCTGTTTGGGACCATGGAAATTATTGCACAATAAATCCTCAAGAAACAGTGTTAGAAAGTTTTCTTCTGAAAAATGTTAATGCTGCCAAATTAGGAGACATTGAAAGAAATACACGGGGCCAAAACAATAATCCTGAATGGCATAAGTGGAGGTCTTGCCGAATAACTGCTAGTACTTTTCACTCTGTCCTTCATTCTAATCTGGCTACAAAACAGCATCTTGCTTCCAAAATATTGAATCCCTCTAGAGCAACAACACATGGCAAAATACATGAACGAGCGATGCATGAAATAGCGATTGGTAAATACAGTCGCATGTATGACATGTGTGTCGAGGAATGTGGTTTATTCATATCAGACCAGTTCCCATATCTTGGTGCTTCACCAGATGGTCTTTTGGGTGAAGAGACTGTAATTGAACTGAAATGCCCTCACACAGTGAGACATTGCGAAATTAATACAGTCACCTGTCCATTTTTGGAAAATAATAATGGTCAGTTGAATTTAAAAAAAACTCATTGCTATTACACACAAATCCAAGGCCAATTATTTTGTGCAAACCGCCTTTATTGTAACTTGATTGTAGGGATGTCGAAATTGAAAAAAAATATCGATATATCGATACATAGATATTTATAAAAATATCAATATCGGCCTCGATATATCGCGAAAAAAATATCGATATATCGGTCGAATTTTCAGAGAACATTTGCGGTTTTGAAATAATGTATTTGTTTTAGTCTAGCTCAGTAATATCAATAGAATTTATAAAACAACATACATTACTCTAACTAATGTATGAAAATCTCAAAAAAAAAACAAATATTATTTATAATATCAGGCACATATTTATTAAATCATATATTCAACGCAGTGCAAAAAACGTACAAGTCATAGACAATATGTTTTTATAAAAAAATATCAATAATGAATTGTGATGAAAGTACAGATAAGTTGTTTTCCATTTTTCAATTCCAATCTTTTAGAGTGCGTTTTATCGGTTATTACCTCTGGCGTTATGTTGGTATCCCGTAAATTTATTCAATTTTGAACCTTATTCCATCGCAATAAGATTACAATGACGGTACTGCCAACATAACGCCATAGGATAGGAATAATAAACGCATTGTATAGCTTTGTATTCTAGCAACTTTAGAGTGATGTAATGATAGTAAAATAAATAAAAATATATCGTTTTTGATACGATTTTCGATATTGGTTATTTTGTATCGATATATTGGTTAAAAATATCGATATATCGAATAAAAAATATCGATGTATCGATATTTTTTCAACAACCCTACTTGATTGTATATACTCTTTGTGATATAAAGGTGATAATATGTAAACCGTGATGAAGGTTTTATGAGAGCTTAAATGTTCAAAATAGGTGTTAGTCTCTGATTGTTAATTGGGTGTATCGTTGCCTTTTTCTCCTAGTATAGTATAAGGTGGTACCAAATTGTGTGATGATACTTAACAGGTGTTGCTTCAACTGAACAACTTCCTTCAAGGAACATAGCTTGAAAAAGGATTTTTTTCCTCCTTTTCATACCAAAATAATTCGGTCAGCTGACCAAATACATTTTGTATGGGAGTATTAATTTGTTTTACGTTTCGTTTCGTTTAAGTTATTACCGAATTCACTTGCCGCGCCGCCCGCCGCGGCTTGCTGTGGCCGGGCCGTAAGAGCTCGTAGCACTAGAGCGGCGCCATTGGAACGAGAATCAATAATCTAAGCGAGAATCTTTAGTAATTAAATAAACTTGAAATTGTGAATTATCTCTCTGTAGTACACTCTGAAGAAGCTTTGTGGTAGTTGTTATCGCTTTAATAATATTTTCTAATCTGTCGTTTATTATAGTTTAATGGAGTTTTTTTTGCTTAAATTAGCAAAAAAACTATTAAACTAAACAACATGCTAGAAATATTTTTAAGCGATAACAAGTACCACAAAGCTTCTTCGAAGTGCACTACAGAGAGAATACACAATTTCGTCTTTAAGTAATATGATTCTCATTCCAATGGCTCCGCTTCTGTGCAGACTAGGCGCTCTTAATATTTTTAAATGATTCAGCAGGTCGATGATGATATTTATCATCATCTAGACAGTCTTCTTCAGCACCAAAGTTTTCAGTCGTATGTTTCCAGTTATGTTTGAAATTGTAGTGATGCTTTTCGCTTACGTTATTCATCTTTTGAGTCACTGATAGTGTAGAATACATATATACATTTCCAGCTAAATTAAATAAATTGAGGTACCATATTGCTACCATTGCTGAGAGCGCTATTAACAAAAATTTTGAGTGATACCTACAACAGCTTGTAGCAAGCTAGAAAATTGTTGTAAAAATAAAACAAACATTTGGTTTAAGGTTTGGATTTTATGTAAAAACAAAATAAACATTTGGTTTAAGCTCTTAGAATGCTCAGACCAAATAAAAAAAGTAAGACGGAGTCTTCCGAACGAAGCGGTGAGGCCAGTAAAACTACGCCATAGCCGTGTCCACACGCAGTTCACGCACACACGTGTAGCGAAACTACGCCGTGGCTTTCCATATAAAACCCTGCCGCCCGGCCCCCGCCCGCCCCCTTGTACGCACACATATACCATCAAAAACCGGCCTCACTTCATTGTTCGCAACGCTCCATCTTTCTTTTTTATTTGATCTGAGTTAGAATGCTGATCAGATCAATTGGGTGTGTATGGAGATCTGAATCTTCTCCATTCACTCCCTGAATGGCCATCATCAGATCACATCCCGCTTAATCCTGGGCTGAGAACCAAAGCTTCAAATTTACCTCGTTTGTATGAAAATAGACCTCTGTAGTACTTAGTTTTGCAGGCCAGTGTAGTTAGGAAAAACTGGTTTTCAGTACTAAGATTGATCACTCTATTTTCATAGTATTGCATCTTGTGTGCTAGGGGGCTCAATGTTGAATAAACTAAATGAAATTTATCGTATGACGAACCCTGTGTAAAATAATATAGCATCTGGATCATTCCGGTACCGTAAAATTGAGCCATACATAATCTCTATGTTAACCTGAGTGCTCGCCATGACGAAGTTTTCTTTGTGAGTAAGTTGAGATACAACCGGTGGTGTGCCGAAAACAGTCGGAACAGCATCATTTTTTAGAAATTTTGACAGAGGTTCATTTCCTGAAACAACATATTTTAACATGATTTATGGGTGTTATAATGCATGGTATCGTTAAAATGTGCGCAGAATAAACTAAACAAAATACTCAATTATTAGTAATTACGAATAAGTTACCTGTGTAAGCACTAGTTACAAACTTGTTACAAAGTAATCTGTTGGTAAAAAATGATTAGAACATAACCTCGACGAAGCAGTTGCTTTCCACTTTTTCCTCTTTAAAGCCTTTTCCCATAAGCGACAACGTTTCTTGTCTTTCGGAAAATGATGGACACCTAGATTTTTGCAATTGAAAGTAGGGATGTCGAAAGTGAAAAAAAATATCGATATGTCGATACATCGATATTTATAAAAATATCAATATCGGCGTCGATATATCGCGAAAAAAATATCGATATATCGATATATCGGTCGAATTTTCAGAGAACATTTGCGGTTTTGAAATAATGTATTTATTTTAGTCTAGCTCAGTAATATCAATTGAATTTATAAAACAACATACATTACTCTAACTAATGTATGAAAATCTCAAAAATAAACGAATATTATTTATAATATCAGGCGCATATTTATTAAATCAGATTGAATATTTGCATTGAATTGAATATACGCAGTGCAAAAAACGTACAAGTCATAGACAGTATGTTTTTATAAAAAAAATATCAATAATGAATTATGATGAAAGTACAGATAAGTTGTTTTCCATTTTTCAATTCCAATCTTTTAGAGTACGTTTCAAACATCGGTTATTACCTCTGGCGTTATGTTGGTATCCCGTAAATTTATTCAATTTTGAACCTTATTCCATCGCTAAAAGATTACAATGACGGTACTGCCAACATAAGGCCATAGGAATAATAAACGCATTGTATAGACTTGTATTCTAGCAACTTTAGAGTGATGTAATGATAGTAAAATAAATAAAAATATATCGTTTTTGATACGATTTTCGATATTGGTTATTTTGTATCGATATATCGATATATCGGCTAAAAATATCGATATATCGAATAAAAAATATCGATATATCGATGTATCGATATATCGATGTATCGATATTTTTTCAACAACCCTAATTTAAAGCCGCACACTGAGGCATTATCACAGTATCTTTAAGAAAATGATAAAAATATGTCAACTTTTGTATGAAACTGACAGTTCTATTGAGTACTATCACTGATTGTCTGGGTTCCTACTGTTGTAATACTCTCTCTTTTTACAGTCTTTGATATCACGAACTGGGGCCGTACCGGCTAACGAATCAATTATCGAAAAGTCTCCCGAGTTTTAACTTAAAACAGAAAAATCAAAGTAAGGAATTTCGTTTTGTACTTTCTGTTGACGTAATTTGGAAGATATCGATGTTCGTGTGATATCATGAATGGGGTTCGCCATTTTGGCGCCAATTGGGGCTCGATTTATCTGTTTTAATTTGAAACCCGACAGACTTTTCGATAATCGATTCGTTAGCCGGTACAGCACCAGGTGTTCTACAATATCTGCAGAACAAAGGAGCAGCACTTTGCAAATGTGTGCTCGAATTTGGCTGTGGTTGAATGTCAGGTCTAGGTTTTGGCGGAATGAAACGTCGGTTGGAATTCTTATTTGAACGAGAAAGAGCTGGATTCTCTCTTCGGATATGGCAAGATTGATAGCTTCATTAAGGGTTCTCTGCGCGCGTCATCTAATGATATTAGATAATCTGGGGTGAAGCCTCATAAGGAAATGGTGAAGGGGTAAATCCTCCATCGCCGCTGTACGGCCTGAAAGCTCTTTCTGTTTCATGGTAGAAAGCGAAATCTCCGTGAGGAGCTGTGACAAACAAGTCTCTACCCTGAGAGCATATTGAGTGACGTTGTTTGCTTCTTGTAAATCCATCCACTAAGGTTGGTGTAGTGCTTACTCTTACTAATTTGTCTCAAGAAAATCTTTGAGCAGTTCCCAGCTGCTAAACTTTTTAATTAAGCGTGGTTTCCGCTCTGTCTTGCAGTTGAGAAAGTATATATTTTAAGGCAACCAGTTCAATAACATTGTTGCAATTTGAAATAAAGGAATTTTAAGTTTCCGTATTGTCATCAATAATATGTTCAGATCCATCTCTACCGATACGGACTTTCGATTGAGGTTTAGGAGAAACTACCGACAAAGTTTGGTCGCACTGGACATTCATATCTACGTTAAGATTGTTATATTTATTTTTACTATTTGGCATAATGGAACGACAAGGAATAGGTTTTAACATACACACAATTTTAATAAAATGGATGATTATGTACATTAATATAAAGTACTCGATCGGATTCTAAAGCAGACTGAGCTCACGCGAGCTCTGCCTGCCTAGGATGACCACCGAAACACGATATGATATAGTGATTTATCACGGTTAACTGTCAAAAGACAATGTATTTTGACAGTTGGGTGTCGATAAAACGCTATATCACGCGATTCTTATCGTGTTCCGTCGGTCATGCTAGGGGACTGAGACGTTAGGGATGCTGATGCAGCGGTCTCTGATCATCATCATTAAGGATTACGGAAGAGAAGTATAACAGCACGCAAAACGATAAGTGAAATTCTATTACAGTATTGACAAGACAACAAAGTGTTTACTACTATCTACAAAGATTAAATCTTTGATCCAGACCCAAGATGGACGTCGACGCCCTGAAAGCACAAAGAAGTTTCATAAAAGGGCGATTAACTCGCATCTTCAACTACGTAAACAACGTCGACGCAGACGATGACTACAACAAACATGATATTTCCGTATGAAATTCCGAGATCAGCTCGGCATAATAAGGGATCGATTCTAAAAAGTTCAACAGCTTATCGAAATATTTTGTCTCTTTTTGCAAGTAAGAGACAAAACCCTTCAAATTGCATTGAAAATAATTATGGCCGCTGCGCAAGTTATTTTTACATGTCTTTAACTTATATTAATCTCAATCAATCTATCATCAACAGTCATATCTTTAAATTTTGAACAATTATACAATGGGTGCGCTTGACCACATGAAGTACAATTATATTTATTCACATGTTTATCAGCAGAAACTATCAAACTCCTGGAAAGAGCATGGTTCTTCTGATCAGAATTTTTATCAAATCTATAAGAATTAGGTTCTTCAAACTCACTTTAAAATGGTAAATTAGCCCTTAACCAGGTCCAAGAGAACTACTTAACTCACACAAATTTCAGCTATTGATTCGATATGCTGTTATAACTCTTATGGCATGTCAACAACGAAAATTAGAAAATTACTTTGAAAAGTAAAAAAAAAACATGTGGGACAACGTTATCCCATTGCCTGACAAGAAATTAAAAAAATGTAGTGCGACTACTTAATATCTGAACTGAAACTTTCTTGGATTATAATATGTTATATATAAACAGCCCTATTCTTTTATTAATACTATGTCAACAACGAAAATTGGAAAATTACTTTGAAAAGTAAAAAAAAAACATGTGGGGCAACGTTATCCCATTGCCTGACAAGAAATTAAAAAAATGTAGTGCGACTACTTAATATCTGAACTGAAACTTTCTTGGATTATAATATGTTATATATAAACAGCCCTATTCTTTTATTAATACTAAACCTCTTGGGCTGATTCCACTGCTTAAATTAAAAAAAAAAAGAAAGTTACCTATTGAAAATTAATTCACTTAACCTTCTCCATATTTATACCAATGATCCTGGTACTTTAGAGACGTTTTTATTACGAAGAAGAAAAAAAACGAAAAGTTTTTTTTTTATCATAGAAGTAAACTCTCCTATATTGATGTGATCCTGGTACTTAGGAGACATCTTTATTACGAATCATCATCATCATCCTCCTGTCCTTATCCCAATTTATTTGTAGTGCTCTACACAAAATAACATTTTGCGCTCGTAGAACGACCACTATTGGGGTCGGCGCAGCATGTAATACATACTGCATTAGGTTTTGGCAAAGTTTTACGGTCGGCTGCCTGCCTGTTGGGAATGCTGTTGTTGACAGTTTCCTCGCTGCCATTCGAGTGACCCTTTGTGCGATGGTCTGCACCGGGTCCCTAAAACTTCCCTCTATCGCCTTCTACGATACCCACGGGATGAGATGGGACAGTCCTATTCTTAACCGGAACTGTGCGGCGTTCCGGTTAAGAATAGGACTATATAGAAATCTTTATTACGAATACAAGAAAAAAATATTATAATGTTTTTTTATTAAAAACACGTAATATTATTCTAAGTCCCTACCGCGACATTTTGCGAAAGAGGCATTATGAGAAAGCGTCATTTTACGACTAGCTGTTTAGAGCTTGGACTGTAGTTTGTAATGAATAGATAGGCCGTAGTCGTAAGTAAATAATAAGGACTTTTATGAAGCTAAAAATTATGTATTGAATTCAGTTACAATGGAAAAAAAAGTGAAGAATGACCGTTTGTCATAAAAAAAACCATAGACTTTAAAAATAAGGTTCAACAAAAAGGTTTTATGTTGGCTATTCCAACACTAGCAACATTCTGCGAAGTAGACATTTTGCGAATAAGCCTTTTTTTCTTTTTGTGTGTTTCAAAATTTTCGCTATCACCACAAGTAGGTAAATTCTGCCAGAAAATAATCCTATGCTTTGGTATTATAGGTGACAGCTTATCAATTATATTTTGCTTCCGATCATACTCTATTCCTTTGGGTAGCAAATGAAAAGTTATTTTAAACTTTTAGATTTTTGCATTCACAATGCTATTTTTTTTTATATTAAGATGAATAAAATATAATAAAAAAATATTAGAAAAAATCGACTCACCCGTAGCAACTCAGACGGGATTCGAACCCGCACCCTTAGGATTCCGGCCCAATGCACTACCAATTATGCTACCGAGCCACTAATGGATTTGGCGAAATTTTCTAATACTTTTTACGTTTCCGCTGAAGATCAGCGCCATCTCACCAATGTGAAGAGAATTACTTCGACATTCGAAAGCAGCTCCATTGCAGGTGCTAGACAATCAATTAAGGTGAAACAGTCATATAATTTTTCATTCCATTAGTGGCTCGGTACCATAATTGGTAGTGCATTGGGCCGGAATCCTAAGGGTGCGGGTTCGAATACCGTCTGATTTGCTACGGGTGAGTCGATTTTTTCTAATATTTTTCATTATTTATTCATCTTAATATGAAAAGTTATTCCTAACTGAGGATTTTTCAAAAACTTGTCATTCAAAAATTTCAGAGATTTGTAGTTTTCAGCGAAATCATTTTTGTAGTGTAGATCGTAGCTTGATCTTATGAAACCAACTTGAGATATATTTTTGAGATACCCTAGGATTAGCATTATGAATGCGTCTCTCTGATATATTATTTGTATAATCGATACAGTCTTGAGGCTGTAGAGATTTTACAATTACTTTCCCATTGTAAGCTAATCCTACAGCTTCTTTGAAGTCAATAAAATCATAAATCTTCTAACCTTTTTTTTCATCGAAAGCTCAACTTGGTGATGGAATTGGTCACAGCTCATATTATGTGTGTCCCGGTTCAAAATAATCCGTAGCGTAATAAGACCGTAGCAACCTCTCTCCGTCTTCAGAGTCAGATTCGCACCGCGCCCATTCGATACTTGCAAATGACCGGGGCGCGTTACAATAGTTAGTTTCCGGAATTTTCCGTTTTATTATATATGGTGTTTCACGCCTGCGCATTCGACACATTGTTTTTGGGCAGGACGTCATGAGTCGGCTTATGCCGCCATTGTGAAGATATATTGTGCCTTTTACATAGAATAGAACGTTGTTTTCCTTGTTGTGATGGCAATTGTTAATTTCGCTCAAAAAAATTACGTGTTTTGACCGAGGAATGTGTTGTTTTGGATTTAGTGATTGCGCCTCCTTGTAGTTTCACTATAGTGGCGCACCAACGTGTAAAAGAAGAAAATTGTGAACACGAGGTCAAGCCAGTTCCTCGATGAGGCGATGGCTAATTAGCCAACAAGGCATAACACGGCGCTGCGGTAAAAGAATCAAGCGCGGGAAAGAAAATAGTGTAAACAGAAGAAAGAAATGTGTTAAAGAAAAAAAGCCGCGAACAAAGGAAAAAATGGCAGAAGGTGGCTTAGAACCCCTAATCCCCACAGAAAACGTATTTATTTCAGCCCCAAACACGTTAAGAGAGACCACAGCAGTGGAGTACAAAAAATGGATCAAGAAGTTTGAGATTTACAGAAAGGCGTCCGGAGCAGATAAAAAACCTGAAGATGTTAAGAGAGGCCACAGCAGTGGAGTACAAAAAATGGATCAAGAAGTTTGAGATTTACAGAAAGGCGTCCGGCGCAGATAAAAAACCTGAAGATGTACAGGTAGTTTTATTACTGCACTCTATGGGAGATGCAGGAATCGAGATCTATGAAAGTTTTGCGCTACCCAAAGCAGAAGAAGAAAACTATCAAATAGTTGTGGAAAAATTCAATGATTATTTCATACCTAAAAGGAATGAAAGTGTGGATTCCTATATTTTCTTCACTAGAGATCAAAAAGATAGTTAAACCTTAGAAGAGTATAGAACTTGTTAATGAATTAACGCAAAATGAGAAAACCGTTTTTTCGGACCATCAAACTGAACAACTTTTACTATGGGACCTACTCTGAAATCGCGAAAAAAAATCAGCTGTTTCATACAAAAACAAACAACGAAAATCTAAAAATGTATGAAACAGCTGATTTTTTTTCGCGATTTCAGAGTTGGTCCCATAGTAAAAGTTGTTCAGTTTGATGGTCCGAAGAAACGGTTTTCTCATTTTGCGTTAATTACACGTTGTATAACTGAGCTCAAAAAGTTATGTGCAAACTGTGACTTTGGAGATTTAAAAAATAGAATGCTGAAAGACAGATTAATAGCCGGTATAAGAAATTTGATCTAACGCTAGAGAAAGCCATAAATATTTGCACAATGTCAGAGCTCGTGGAAAAACAAGTTAAACAAATAACCGAAGGTACCAAAGAGGAAGCACGTTGTGAAAAAATATAAAAAGAAAGAAAAGAAAGTACTCAGAACAAAAATCAAAATTACTATAATAAATATTCTCAGAATAAGAAAACATGAAACAAGTAAGAATAATAACAATAAATATCAGAAGATGAGAAGAAATGACAATAATATGAAGATATGTGGTCGTTGTGGTTATGAATATCAAGAAATTGTCCGGCCTACATGAAGAAATGTATGAAATGTCATCGCCTGAATCATTTCGCAAGAATGTGCAGGAATAGTTCCAGTATCAGGGAAGTTCAAACACAAGAGAGTCACATTCACAAACAAGAGGTATATTTAAATATTATAAATAGTAACGTTGATAAAAACTGGTTTCAAAACGTGGAATTTGTAAATTGCAATAAAATTATAAGTTTTAAAATTGACACAGGTGCACAATGCAACATTTTGCCTCAAAAGTATTGTAAGTTGATGAATATTAATATTTACAGTGTTAGTAACTTTATTTTAAAGAATTATAATGAAAATTTAATCCCCACTTTGGGAGAAATAGGGTTAAAGTGTCAAATTGGTTCCAAAATAGGAAACATTGTATTTCAAATATGTGAGAATAATTCTATACCAATATTAGGCTGGCTTGTCAACGTTAATAGAATTTGATATAGTGAAAAGAAATGTAATTGATAACATACAGAGTGATAAGAAGTTACAGAGTAGTGTACCCGAACAGAAAAAAAATTGTACAGTAAAGAAGTTTTCAGTAAGCTCAATTTATGAACCTATAACTTTGAAAATGTAACTTAAAGTTATTTTGTAAAAAGGGAAGGATGTTGCATACAACATCCTACACATATTATGTAGTCACCCTTATAAAGTTAGTAACTCTATGTCTACTCTCTGGTAACGTCATGTACCGGTCCAACCCATCAGTACCACCATTTTTTTTTCACGCTTCGCATGTATCTACTAGCTAAATTTTTTTTTCGAATAAATACTTAAGATGTAATAAAATCTGAAGTACTGATATCTAAAAAACGGCATCTGACGTAATACTATCAAAACTAGCCAACGCCAGAATGTCTCTAGTGTTGAGAACCATGAAAAGAATAGTAATTGCTAGGGCCAGATGATACTACTGGAGTTACTTAACTCGGCCTATAGCATTTACATTGAAGAAGTAATCGGATGTGCTTTCGGCAAAGGGAATAGACTACACGCGAAGGGAATCGATATTTGCGTATGTGCTCGAGGCTAAATGTAGGCGGCGCACAGTGGGAGATTTGACTGATCTGGCCGATGAAAAGTATTAGTCCTTGGGGTATACCGTAAAACCCCGAATCGATGTATAGAATAGCAGTTTGCCATATGTGTTTTTCAAATAACTTTCCTTATGGTTATCTATACACATAAAACTCTTAGTTGATTGATTGATTGTTTGATTATTTGATTGATTATTGGGATACGGCTAGAGCCCTAACGGCTGAAAGTAGAGACACCATTTTTGGAGAGTAGATACTTTTTATGGTGTAGGTGAGCACTAAGAAAGGATTTTGGAAAATTCACCCCCTAAGGGGGTGAAATAGGGGATGAAAGTTTGTATGGAAGTTCCTTAGTTTCAAAGCTAGGATGTCAAAATTTTGTGTGTAGGCAAACGATGACGATTCAAAATTATACGGGGAAGGGGTAGGGGAGAGGGGGGAGGATGAGTGGGGATGGTGACGGTTACGGTGATGGCAAGCGAAAGCGGAAGCGGAAACGAAAGCGTAAACGTGAAATGAAAAGTGAAAAAGGGAGACTGTGAAAAACAATTGATTATTCTTAAATTAAATTGTAAATTAATTACTTATGTAAAAAATACTGAATTAATAAGGCACGCTTTGCCAATTTCAAAGTCAAAGTGTCTTTATTCAATTGAACTTAATAATGAAGCACTTTAATCGTCTATATTTTCCTTCAACCACCCGTTTTCCAGACTGTTTTAACTGACAAGAAGAACAGGCGAAAAAACTTATCAGCTTTAACAGAAATAATTAACGATATTTACAATTTCAATTTATCGTTACCAAATACAGTACAACAACATGATTATTGGCAAAAAAGTTACTTACTACTACTACCAGCAAGTTATGTGTTATGTGTTACATCATTTCTAGGCATTTTGATCTTACATCTTACGTTATCTTTTGCGAACAAAGGCTTTCAGATAATCGTCTACTTTATAATAACCTTTACTAATGAGCGTCTCTTTAACATGGTTTTTAAATTCATCCAAAGGAAAATCAATAACTTGTTGTGGAACTTTATTAATAAAGGTTATGCCTTTCCCTATAAATGAACCTCTAGTTTTTACAAGTGTAAATCTTGGAACGGCAAGTTTATCTTTATTTCTTGTATTAAACTGGTGATTATCGCTTTTCTTAGAAAATGAATCATAGTGTATCTTTACATAAACCAAATTTTAATATATTAGCCCCAGAGTAATGTGCAGGTGAGTTTGAGGTGAGTTCGGGTTAAGTTTGCGTTGAGTTTGAGTTGAGTACGGGTTGTGTTCGGGTTGAGTTTGAGTTGAGTTCGGGTTGAGCGCGTGGCGGGTGCAGTTGCATTGACGAAATATAACGGAGCTTATTAATGTGTCATCATAAAACTCAAAATTGTAAGCGCTGTATTGCAAGGAGTGGGCTTCGGTTGAGTTCGAGTTGAGTTTGAGTTGAGTTCGGGTTGAGGTCGGGTCGTACGTTATCGTCTGAACGCAGCCTAGTAATAAGAGCTTTTCTTCGTAGTTCCACTATTTAACCTACCGATACGATACGGTAGTTGAGGAAATGGTCGAATTAATTTGTACCTATTTATCATTTTCTATTTTTTTTTAAATCGGGCAGATTTGGGCAGCTAATATTTATACTCCCGGAGACCTCATAAAAGTATCCAATAAATAGATACAAATGTAAGGCTGATCCTGACCGATCCTGGTTCTTCTAGTCCATTAAACGTAGCAAAATTATGAAACTGCAGCTATGTACTTTGAATAGTCTGTAAATACAGTTAATTACAACTGAAATATAAAGTAAACACATTTAATTATTCTACATATTCGTATATACTAATTCCATATCAATAAACTTTGTTTTCCTACAAAATATTTAGGACACCTCAAATTTAAACTTTGCATGACGCCTTACATTTGAAACGTGACACATTCTACTCACGTCAAACATCATGAATATGTCAAAACACACTAAAAATAAAAAATAAAAAAACATGGCCAGTACGTTACCAACTAAAGAGGTATCGTTTGTGGTAGTTTTTATATTTTTATTTTACACATGTTTGTAATGACTTTTCATCGGCTAGATAATGTAAGTCTCCCACTGTGCGGCGCAGTGAGCGGGGGTTCAATGGAGCCATAGGAACGAAATTTGTATTCGACGCATTTTAAGTCACCACGGTGCTTGCGACTAAACATTATCAGGTATTCTTGTCTACCATTTGCATTAAAACGAATATTTGAAGATGCAGGCTACTTTGACTAAACGCGGTAATTTTTCTATTCTGTGGTACTAGCATCGCCCAGTCGATCGGAATGTGTTTGACTAATGTGAAAGGGACATTAAAAAAGTAATCATCTTGTCTATGGTTTTGTCGTTCATATCTGAATGTTGCCTAACTCGGTTCATCGACCAATAGGAGTTTAGCGCAATTGCGGGTGTATTTCGGGATTTTGCCCTATTTTAGGCCAATTTAATAACATTATAGTCCTTGCTATTATAATATATTCATGTTAGAAAATCTTATTAACTGTCTAAAATGATGACTGCGGGCGAAAGTAACAAGCAATAAAAGGTAAATAATGTATGAAAAGGCGTAAATTAATATTAGCGTGAATATTGATTAGATAATGTAACATTACAAAGACTCGTATGTATTACTTAAAGATGATAAGCTATTATCTTACTAAAATGTTTAAAATATCGGTTCATTTTATTAGTTATTTATATATGTATAGTATATGTACATATTTAATTAGTTTTACCTATGTTTTGGTACTAAATTCTATCGGTCGATCAATGAGAATGAGTGGAAATTAGAGAGTCTGGTTGGAAAATGAATGGAAGTGCCATATTGTTATATTTTGTGCAAATAAATTGGTACAAAAGTACAATGAGTAAACCTAGGTAGACAAATATAGGATTTTGAGGGCGATTCGGGAACGAGAGGCTGGCCACCCGAAACTTGAGTAAAGGGGAAATTTTGGATTGATTTGAAATGACCAAATATGGTATGGTTTTAGGACACGGGAATGTCGACGATTCATTGCCTTTTATGGTAATGAAACAGGGACGAGAAATGAGTATAAATAGGGCTAGATTAGGATGTCTAGGGGAGTCTTATTTTGAATTCCGTCGCGTGCGTTAGCTGAAAACTGTCAGCCAAGTTTAGAAAAGTTTGTAGGAAGTTTACTAGTTGTTTTTTTAATATTACAAAGTTTAGTTTTTCGGAAGTGAAGATTTAGTTTAGGGCGAATATTTTGCGTTAGGCAGGCGTGAGGGTGTGCGGTAAGCTAGTTGTCTTGTTTCGAGGGTCGTACCTTTAAATTCTCGTGAGTTCATTTTGCTCGATCCTTGTGGATATCGGGGTTGGTCTGCGAGGCGCCACGCTGTCCGATTCTGATAGCCACAGGTGTCAAAATCTAGTTGCTATCCATCGTCGCGATTGTCTAAAAGTTCCAAGACATCTAGGACAATGCTAGAGGTCAGCTATGATTAACTTAATGGAACTGCTTACCGCTCAACCTGCTTCCGTAAGCTGCTTCGCTCGCGAAAGGCTTGGAGGAGCATCCGTCGGCTTCATTAGAGCTTAGCGAAGCTTCGCGTCGCGTCGCGGTGTCCGGTTCTATGTATCAGTGCAGAGCGTAGTGTTTATGTGGGTTTTGTGATTGTGATGCAGTCATTTCCTGTGGGAGAGAGCTGCTAAAATGAGGGAGGTATGAGGAACATCCACTTAATAGACAGGTGGAGTGCGGGTAAGTAGGGCATGTTTCCTAAAATGTATCCCCGGTTAATTAAAGGAAAATCTGTGTTCCCATTTATAACGCTGTTAGTGTGTTCTGTGTGTATACTAACTAGGTATCATATTGGTATCGGTTCGGTATTATCTAACAATCAAGGTCTTTACTCTGATTTAAATACTGGTTTCCTTGCCTGTACTGTTTACAAATTATGGGGCATAACTACTGGGTATTGTGCGGTGGGAAATGTCCTGTTCACATATATGATGTGTCTAGTCCTATTTATTGGTCTAAAATACCTACATACTTAAAATGCTAAAGTTCAGAAATACAGTTATATTGGACAAAATCTGTCCACTTATTTCATATTTTAAAGTCTGAGATATGGAATTTGCCTAACTTTAAGAAACTTGATATTAAATGTTACTCAGTATTATGTGAACAGGATATCATTGTTTTCATATATCTAACTTCTGGAATCTATATAGGTTTCAGAACATTTATCTAAATTGACAACATTGATCATCTGAGACGGTACTTGTCACACAAGGATTACTCTTTTGAGCATGAATATTTAATGTGTTTGGTTATTGTATGAGTGGTATGCAGTTCCCTCACATGATTGACTTCAGTTAATTTGGGCATGTAACTCAATAAACTAGTAGAGTGTTATAGTGGGCAAACGGTGCCTTTCATGCAATGACCTACTATCTTTTGATTGAGACTTGCTATTATTATTATAATATTAAGTACTCAAATTATTGTATAGTTTGGAGATCTTTCTTGGGGTCTCTGAATTATATTTTGCATCATGTTATATTTTATTATGACAATTCCTTACTCATTCATCACCCTATCACTTCCATAGTGAATACCTAATTAAAATTGATATTAAATTAATTACTAACCTGCTTGTATGTTCAATATTAATTTGAACATTGCAACCTGTCTGACGGGGTGCTTCTCCATGCGTTGAGGGATTGTGTCATGCAGGGATATGTATACAAACACAAACTCCACAAGTCGAAGGTATATTTATCACCTTTTATTGGACTTACTATTCCATTTGAGCATGGACTTGGAGATCTTGTTGCTGCTTTACTTGTCTCGGCTGTTGACTTACATGATGATACAGTTATTCCTTTGGGATCATGGTTGTGAAAATATCTATGGATATAATCACAGTTATATCTTGGGGACTGATTTGGACATTAAGTAAGAAAGTAGAGCAAGGAACGCGGTGGCGAGTCTGTGCGTCCTGTTCAGAATGGAATACACACTATACATACCTATCTACATACCTATCTTGAGCAAGAGTTGTTGATTGTGTATAACACCTTCAGGGTAGCTAACCCGGCTGTTGATAGGCAAACCATGAGTAAGTAGAAGAGTTCCTTCGGCTGTCGATACATGGTTTTGCAAGTAAGTAGGGCGTTACAAAATGAATCTGTTATGTCCAGTCTCCTATTGCTTGAGATAATTATTGCCTAGCGTGCTAGCCGCTTGGCAATCTCACAAACACTTTGAGTATTTCATTGGTTATGCATTATTTGGACATTCCAATGAATTACATACTTTTGCCTATGCATGACAGCATGAATACAGCGATATGGAGTGGGCGCTCTGTGGGATCAGTTGTACCTTATCCTACTTAAGAGTTGTGAAATTAGGTTTTCACGTCCCTATTATCATATTCGCGTTTTTGTTGTAGCACCACTGTTGTGCAGTACTTATCCCTCGGGAACAGCGCCTAGTTGCGTCGGAGAGGATTCGGTGGGGATCTGGGGCTGATCCTATCGATGAACTTGTCAAAGTTAATCGATATGGTCTATGGAGGAAGCGATCCCGCCAAACTCACAAGACATGTGTCTGTGAGCTTGGTTATAGGTTTTCCAAAAGAAACCCTATCCTATTATTCTATCCTCACCTCATTCCTACTAAAATACTTTTTATGTTATATTATTTAATTTATTTATAATTATTTTATCCAAATTATTAGGTTTAAGATATTAGTGATGAGACTTTTCAATCATAAAATAGGTTTAGTTATAGTGCATTTGATAAGAAAGCATCGGCTTGAGCTAGGCATACCAGAAAAGTATTTAGGTTACTAATAACACAACGTGGGTCCATTCAATATAGACGATCAAATTTGGCCAATACTATCAACGTCTTCATGAAATTACAGACGCTTATCTCTGTAAATAATCGAAGGGGTTTAGGATGACAGACCAATGGAAAGCTAAAGTACTTGGCTGCCAGGAGGTGATGTTACAGTCACCCCGTCTAGTTGTATTGGCTTCTGTTGTATAATTATTAGCGTGCTCGCAGACTACAGACTTTCTATCGGCCGACAGTTTAGTCGGGCTCTCAATCAGTATGAAGAAGTATGCAAGTGCGCACACTAAAACGATTCGGAATCGGCCGATTCTTCATACAAAACCAACTATCGGGCCAACTATCGGCCGATAGAAAGTCTGTAGTCTGCGGTCACGCTTAAAAGTAAATAAATGTGATTATCGTATCGGACACCAGTATTTAATTAGCCAACAAGGCATAACAACCGGGTGTCGTGGAGGAACCACAAACACAACAAGATGGAAGTCAGCTGCACGAGGATGCGTCGACGGCGTCACCCGTTTATTCCGTGCCGGCACCCACCGATAATCTTGAGCAATGAGCAACTAATGCTCATGTTGAGAGCAACTCAGGTACCCACGATGCAAACTGGAAATTTCTCAAAATGTTCGGCGCGCTTTGCCGGCAATTCTGGGAGCGATGTAATGCATAAAAAATTACAAAGAATGCGTATCGATAGAAGATAACATCTCATTTAGAAGATTGCCGATGTTATTCCCGGATTTTGCGGCTACATGGTGGCAAGGTGTAAAAGAGTCTGTGACCACGTGGGAATGTGCGCCTAAATTACTCCAAGAAACTTTTGGACCACGTTTGCCTCCTCATAAGATTTACCGTCATCTATTCAGTAGAGAACATGCCAATAACGAGCCTACAGACGTGTTTGTATGTCGTGCGCGAGCAATAATAGCACAATTATCAGCAGGAACAATTAACATCGGCGTGCAACTAGATATGGTTTATGGCCTATTGCACAGATGCGTTAGGGAGAAGGTGCCACGGTCTTCACTTTCGTCGTTCACGGAGCTGTTTGAACGAGCTAGGTGTGTAGAAGAGCTGTACGACGAGGCAGCCACGACACATGGTTTGATGAACAGAACTGTTAGTGAGATAAGTGATAGTGCGGTCTTATCGGGTCTGTCCGATACACAAGTACCTTGCGGCGACGCGATGACGACATCACGGCGGGCGGCGGGAGTTCCGCCACCACCACCATTCTAGCTACTCACGGCGCCACTGCCGGCTGCACACTCGTGGCGTGGCGTCTTCTTGGCCGCTACAACAAGCTGCTCCAAGTGGTGGGGCTTCGCAGGCGTCGGCGCCTACGGCCTAACGCGTGCAGGGAGCTGCACCCTTGCCTGATGTGGCCAAGGTAAACCCAGTGGATGGACAAGGTCTTTTTTGTGTTTACTGTAAAACGCGAGGGCACACTAAAAAACAATGTGTGAAGTTACAGTTTGTGCCAAAGAGAATGTAAAAAACTAGCGTTTTAAGAGACGGGAGTGTCATACAAAAAGTGTGAGTATGAAACGGAAGTGAAAACAATCCTGCCAATATAAAGCTTCAAACAACGTCATGTTCATGACATAATGCCAACATCAAGAAAAAAATAGTCACACGAATTATCGATATCGATATTTTTTATAATTAGCGTAGTGACGCCGTGACGCCGACCAAAGAACTAAATTTCGTTCAAACTTTTACATGTTTGCGCATAAAATAAAACACTTTTTTAACGGATACTAGCGAGGTTTTATTTTTATTTAGTGATTTTTGATTTCCCGATGTGCTTGCGCATAGACGAAAAATGTCAGTTCCTTTACTCCCGGCTGTGCTCCAGGTTAGAAGTCCCAAAAATATAACAATTAATTCAAAGACTTATAATGTTGTATCATTATTTTGTGAAAAGAGAAACGTCAAACGGCATGGCGGTCAATAGGTCAAAGATGATATAATACTCTTTGACATAATACGCCTAAATTCGAATGTTGTCAATTATCTACTGCTTTGTAGATTGTCAACGTTCTTCTAAAAATTCGCTCACGTTTCATAGATCGTTTTTTACTGTGAGAGTTGCGCCAGGCTGGTCTGTGCCTATAAAATCAGTTAATTGCTATGGTTGTGGTGCAAGTGGTGTTATTCTCTCAAAATGTTTAAAATGCATTCCGCCTGCTGGCTATAATGTCCATTCCATAGATTCTAACTCAAATCAGTTAAAAGTCAGTACAAATTATAATAAGGATTGTTCAACAAGAATATTTTGCTCGGAAATAATTGTAAACAATATGCGTCTCAATGTACACATAATAATAACTCCGTTGTTAATGTGTCACACATAACAGTGTGTCACAACGAATCCCATATACTGTCTAATGATCGTAATGATTCACAATTCTCTAATGGTTCTTATTTGTGTAATAATTCTGTTTTCAATGATTCACAATTGTTTAATGATTCTCATTTGTGCTATGATTCACAGTTGTGTAACGATCCACAGTTGTCTAATGATTTTCATGTGTGTGATAATAGGGATGTCGACTATTTTTAACCGACTTCACAAAAAGGAGGAGGTTCTCAATTCGATTGTATGTTTTTTTTTTTTATCGTTGTTCGCGCATATCTTCGTCATTTATGAACCGATTTTGATGATTCTTTTTTTGTTCGATTGAGTTTTCTTGCGAGATGGTCCCATTTAATTTTTTTTCAAAACGGTTCAGTAGTTTTCGAGAAATCCTGAAAATACTATGATTTTCATCAACTCACATGACGACTTTGTTATTTATGAACCGAATTAGATGTTTCTTTTTGTTGGGAAAGGGGTACTTTTAGTGTAGTCTTTTTAACCGACTTCAAAAAAAAGGTTCTCTCTGTATGAATGTATGTTTCTCCGCGAATATCTCACGTTTGGCTGAGCCGATTTTTCTACCCAATAATATACCTATAATAATATACCTAATATAGAAGGTACTTTCACTAAAAATAATAAAATAAAAAATTGTTTTAAAAAACAAAAAACCGACTTCAAAAACCTGCCTCTAAAAAGCAAGAAATAATATTCAAATCATTAGTGTGACGTTTTGTCGTTTGATAGTAATTAATCCATTTTATTGTTATGATTTTGAATCAAATTGAAAGGATAATAGTAGTATTTTAGTTTAATAGCCTGGCAACACCGCCGCTTAGCTCCGCCGTTTCCCGCCATATTTTCCCGCCATTTGTAGTGGAATGGGGAGGTAAGCGGTGGGGATAGGCGGCAGAACGGTCGACGAAAGTCAGTTGCGGGCTCAGTCACTGTTGAACCGTCGAGAAGCGAAGTAGTTAGGGAAAACTGCTAACGTATCGTTGCTATAGCCTAGTTAATAATATTCATGGTGTATTCCAGTGAAGAAAGTAAAAATGGTTTACCTTTATTACTGTAGTTTCATTATAAATCAGCAGTGGAAGAACCGAGGTATGTACGCTCACGATTTTTAACGTTTTAAGCCGAGCTAAAATTACGAAATTCAGTTGGGTAGTTTCAAATTTTATTGTATTGAAAGAGAATTCTTACTTTTACAATTTGCACTGCCATGCATACACAACTCGCACTCATTGCACGTGGCCGAGGCTACACTTCGGCCGTGCACACACACTCGACAATCATTGCACGTGGCCGAGGCTACACTTCGGTCGTGCATACACTGCACATGCACACAAAACTACACTCAGCGTCGTCAGCATGATGAAATAGTGCGTTGATATTGGAATAATAATGTCCATGATTGTAAAGCGAGGTCATGAAATGAAAGTTTTTTATCTTAACTGCCCAACTGTAACTTTCGTGATTTAAACTCTGGGTATGCATTACATAATGAATTATGAAAATAAGAACTGTGTATATTTTAAGTACCTATCTATGTTACTGCGTATTTTTATTTCGGACAATGTGTTCCGCAGAGGTTATTAAGTTATTTTTTTATATTTCATACCATTGTAATTGTCGTTAGTAGTCGACCTTGACACTACCCTGGGGATGTACGGATACGGAGAATAAAACGGATAACGTGATACTTTATGTAGAATTGGCACCAAGTAATGTCGATCTTCAAAAGGGTTTTAGTAGTACCATGACATGACGCTATAGTCGTAGTTTAAAGCTCGGTTACGCGTAAGCATTTGTCTGTCTTTTACTTTACGTGTAAAGAATATGGAGGGTAGCCTCACTTCTGTACTTTTTCTGTTTTTTTTTATCACCTTTATCACAATTATCTTTTTTTTTTATATAAAGGTTATTATAATTCAAGAAGTTAAATCTAATTCTATTAAGAGGCCGTTCACAAAAATTGCCGATTTCACTAATTAACGTGATTTCAGAGAAGTGATCTTACAGTTAAAAAACTGTGTCTACTTATCTTTATGAATAAAATAATACGAAAGATCTGGTGTACGAGCTACGTTTATTTTTTTATTTTTTCCATGGTGATGCGCAGTATGTTTACTAGTAAAAGATTATAATATTGATTTATATGTTCCTAAATGAATGATTTAAGTTTACTTTGAATCACATTATTTGTCCTAATTTCTTAGTTTTGAAGAAATATAACTTAAACTTCGGTTTACTAGTAAAAGGTAATAATTTTGATGTCATTTTTATGTTCCTAAATGTTTTTTTTTAGTTTTGTAGAAAATATAACGCTTTTAAAACTAATCGTTGTTGGTAGAAAATATTTCGCTACTTTGAAATTTTATTTAAAGAGAACCGGCTCTTAGGTATTTCTATTCTAGGCATATTTGTTTTCTATAAATTTTTGAGACGAGGTTAGACGCGCCTTCGATTTACAAGGCTAGACGTGCCTTCGGTTTAAAAGGCTAAACGCGCCTTCGGTTTAAAAGGCTAGACGCGCCTTCGGTTTGAAAGGTTAGACGCGCTTTCGGTTTACAAGGCTAGATGCGCCTTCGGTTTACAAGGCTAGATGGGCCTTCGGTTTGAAAGGCTAGACGCGCCTTCGGTTTACAAGGCTAGATGCGCCTTCGGTTTAAAAGGCTAGACGCGCCTTCGGTTTGATAGGCTAGACGCGCCTATGGCTTAAAAGGCTAGATGCGCCTTCGGTTTACAAGGCTAGATGGGCCTTCGGTTTGAAAGGCTAGACGCGCCTTCGGTTTACAAGGCTAGACGCGCCTTCGGTTTACAAGGCTAGATGCGCCTTCGGTTTAAAAGGCTAGACGCGCCTTCGGTTTGATAGGCTAGACGCGCCTATGGCTTAAAAGGCTAGACGTACCTTCAGTTTACAAGGCTAAATGCGCCTTCGGTTTACAAGGCTAGACGTGCCTTCGGTTTACAAGGCTAGACGTGCTTTTAGTTTACAAGATAAGATTTATTTATGTTGTATTAATTAAGTACCTACATTAAAGATGTACATAATATTTGTAAATACCGTCACTCCTAGTCCCGATTTCTGATGCAGTTGATAAATTTATTGCGCCTGTCCTTTTTCTCAGCTAAAAAGGTCTTGAATGAGTGATAAGAAATAAACGTTCAAAAGTACTTAGAAGTTAAGGTCATTAATCTTTATTTCATTAGGGTATCAGACTGTGCTACAACTTGGTTTACAAGGCCTACGCCCTTAGGTGGCTACGGTTTACAAGGTTAAATACGTCTTTGGCTTACAAAAGGGTTTAACTTTTGGTTTGCTATAATACATAGGGATGGGTTCAGTGAAAATTTCAATGAAATTATATTTGAATTTACTTATATGAAATTTATGAAATATTTCAAACTAAAATGAAACTTAGTCTAAATATTTCACCCAGCCCTATGTAATTATACTAGATATTTATATGCATGAAAATTTATTATAACATTGACTTTCGAGGCTAGATGCACATTCAGTTTGTAGAGCTAGGACAAGGCTAAACGCGCCTTCGACTTAAAGTAAGGTACCTGTATGAAGAGGTTTGAGAATTTATAAGGGTGAAGTTTATTAAGTTTAGATGTGCTTTTATTTTATAAGGTTAGGTAAGCCTTTATTTTACAAGGTGAGATGCGCCTTTTTATTAACTGTTGGTTTTCTATAATAAAAAAAATATATTGATATGAATGAAAATGTACAACTTACTTTCAAAGCTAGGCACACGTTCAACGTGTAAGGCTAAACGCGCCTTCGACTTATAATAAGGTATAACTCTTGATATTAGAATAAAAAAAAAAATTTAGATTTATATGAATGAAATTTTATAAGGTTTGATGTGCTTTCATTACGAGGTTAGATAGGTACGCCTTTATTTTACAAGGTTAGATGCGCCTTCATTTTATAGGATTAGATTCGCCTTCATTTTATAAGATTAGATGCACCTTCGTTTCACAATCACAAGGCTAGATGTGCCTTCATTTTATAAGTTTAGATGTGCCTTCGTTTTATAAGTTTAGATGCGCCGTCATTTTATATAAGGTTGGATGCGCCAACATTTTATATGATTAGATAAGCCTGTGGTTTGGCTAGATGCGCCTGCGGCTTATAAGGCTAGATGCGCCTTCAGTTTGGCTAGATGCGCCTTCAGTTTGGCTAGATGCGCCTTCAGTTTGGCTAGATGCGCCTTCAGTTTGGCTAGATGCGCCATCAGTTTGGCTAGATGTGCCTTTGTTTTGGCTAGATGCGCCCTCGGTTTGGCAAGATGCGCCTTCAGTTTGGCTAGATGCGCCTTCATTTTATAGGGTTAGATGCGCCTACATTTTATAAGGTTTAATGCGACTTTATTTTATAAGATTAGATGCGCCTTCGTTTCACAATCACAAGGCTAGTGCCTTCATTTCATAAGTTTAAATGCGCCTTCATTTTATAAGTTTAGATGCGCCTTCATTTTATAAGTTTAGATGCGCCTTCATTTTATAAGTTTAGATGCGCCAACATTTTATATGATTAGATAAGCCTGCGGTTTAGCTAGATGCGCCTGCGGCTTATAAGGCTAGATGCGCCTTCAGTTTGGCTAGATGCGCCTTCAGTTTGGCTAGATGCGCCATCAGTTTGGCTAGATGTGCTTTTGTTTTGGCTAGATGCCCCTTAGGTTTGGCAAGATGCGCCTTCAGTTTGGCCAGATGCGCCTTCATTTTATAGGGTTAGATGCGCCTACATTTTATAAGGTTTAATGCGACTTTATTTTATAAGATTAGATGCGCCTTCGTTTCACAATCACAAGGCTAGTGCCTTCATTTCATAAGTTTAAATACGCCTTCATTTTATAAGTTTAGATGCGCTTTCATTTTATAAGTTTAGATGCGCCTTCATTTTATAAGTTTAGATGCGACGTAATTTTATATAACGTTGGATGCGCCAACATTTTATATGATTAGATAAGCCTGCGGTTTGGCTAGATGCGCCTGCGGCTTATAAGGCTAGATGCGCCTTCAGTTTGGCTAGATGCGCCATCAGTTTGGCTAGATGTGCCTTTGTTTTGGCTAGATGCGCCTTCGGTTTGGCAAGATGCGCCTTCAGTTTATGCGCCTTCAGTTTGACTAGATGTGCCTTCGGTTGGCTTGATGCGCCATCAGGTTACAGGGCTAGATTCGCCTATGGTTTGGCTAGTCGTAATTAATATCTTATAGCTTTAATTTAAATTAACATTGTACTGGCAGGCAATTATTATAATTATTAATGTCATATATCATATTTGACATTAAGGTTTAACATTTATTTTATGGGGATTTTAAATTATTTATTGGAATGATGGGTAAGGAAAAGTAGTTGTAAAAATTAATGATTATCGATTTTCAAATTTAAATTTTATAATCACCTAGCTAATGACAGATTTCTACGCCTAACAAATGCAGGATAATTATACAGATTTTGTTATATTATAATGTCATCAATGTATACTACCATATTCTCGGAAATAAATGATTTGTTTATTATTTAGATGCAAATCCAGTTTGGCTAGATGTGCCATCAGTTTACAGGGCTAGATGCGCCTATGATTTGGTTAGATGTGCCATCAGTTTGGCTAGATGCGCCTATGGTTTGGCTAGATGCGCCTAAGGTTTGGCTAGATGCGCCTATGGTTTGGCTAGATGCGCCTATGGTTTGGCTAGATGCGCCTATGTTTTGGCTAGATGCGCCTTTAATTTGGCTAGATGCGCCTGAGATTTGGCTAGATGCGCCTGCGGTTTGGCTAAAAGCGCTAGCGGTTTACAAGGCTAGGTTGTTATATGCTTATATTACATGTTTACGTGACTACATAATATGATTTCAATTTCATATTTGAATCGTCATCTGCAAACGATTATTTAAGTTGTTGTTGTTTAGCTTAGTGCACAGGCCCTTGAATATTGGAGTACTTTCACAAACAATCAGAAGTCAATTACGAACGAAGATCTATCAAAAAAATAAGTTGACTTAAGTCCGCGTTCTTCTTTAAGACACAACTTCATTTTACTTGGTTATCTCTTGGTTTATAATATATTATTGCAATTGGATGCTAATGTAGCTATGGTTAATTTGAATAAATTATATTTATGTTTGAGAAAATAAGTCTTACAATATTAGGTACCTAGCAGTGCGTAAGCTACTATTATATGAACCATTTGTCCTTAAGTGTGGTGTTTAGGCGACTAGGTATGTTGCGTCTATGGGCCAAGTGTGTTCTTAAGTGTGGTACTTAGTAAGCGGCAAGTGTATCGCATCTATGGGCCAGACTAGGTATGTTGCATCTATGGGCCAAGTGTCCTTACGTGTGGTACTAGTACTTAGTAAGCGGCTAAGTGTGTCGCGTCTATGGGCCATATCTGTCCTCAGTTATAGCTTTGGTTTGAATATAACGTCTTGACAGGCCGTGTCCACATAGTGGCAAACGGTGGCCCCGCGAGTAATGACATCTATATTCATAATTATTTATTGCATCTACTAATTACATTAGCAATTACTAAAACTGAGCGCATTACACATAGACTTATTATATTGACATTACATAATAAAATGCAAGAGAACCACAAATTGTGGAATAAAATGAATAAATTGTCATGATAAATTAATATGTTTAATAACTATGCAACTAGATATGATTATGTATATAAGTATGTGAATGTGTAATGTCACATAATATTTTTCTTATCTCATAAAGAAACAGTTCTCATGAATAGATTCAAATATATCTCTTTTTGACTCTGATGTTTTATTTTGTTGACGTTTGTCCTATGATTTAGGGACGGTTACTGTCGTTTATGTTTTATATATTTCAGAAACATATTGCATCTGACAAGATGCCAATGCGTTATATGTCGCTAAGGTGACGACGGCGCGATGTGCGACGCGTGACTGGATGGTAGAAACGACTGTTGCGTTATTGGTCGATCCTAGTTTTTGTGACACGATGACAACAGGCTGCGACGGCTAATAGGTTTCAGCTGCAATTATCTGGTTGAACATAGAAACGGACCCAAATTCCTATGCATTGATTTATCAAATATATTTAAATCTTATTCAGAACCTGTTAAAATAGGTAGTTCTAGTCTAGCTAAATTAAATATTATAAGTACCTAGCTCATGGTGTGAATTGTGAAATAAATATAAATAATACATTCTCATAATGATTGTTGCAATGCAACTTTAATAATTAAACGATTACCTCGCGTTTTACATAGCTAGCGGGTGTAGTAAATTGAAATTGTATATTGTGGGTTTAATAAGTTGATATCATTGATAATTTCAAAGTCGACAATTTGTAATTGAATTTGTTTACCCTTTCATGGTAAAGAGGCTGTCGACTGTTGTATTTACTTTTGTACTTTTCTCTTATTAAATATTTTAATAAAATTTATAATTTAGTAGAAAGAACTAATAAGAAATGTTGTACTTTCATAAATAATTTGATTGCTTATTGTGGTAAAAAATTGTAATAATTTTAAGATGTTTAAGAGTTAATATTTGTGTCACAATCTTACTGGATTTTAAAAATGTTATAGCTTTATGATCTGATGTTCATACTAGGCGCGATAAGTTACAACAGTTAGTTCCTCTTGTAAATAAATTATTAAATATAAAAGACTGAGGTCGACAACCCTCTCCAAGTTTTCTTTCGCCATTTCTTTCTTGGAGGGGCCTCTCATTTTTGAAATGGTGGCAGATTCAGTAGATTCTCTCTTTTTAGCATTCATTAATCCACAAAATTAATTATAACAATTAAGTAAATGAGAATTCTCAAATTAAAAAAATGTAACAATACGTTAAACCCAATAAGTTTGTTTAATAGAATGCGGTATTAGTTAACATACAACCGGCCGAATGTGACGATATTATTATGAAAGTATTGAGTTGACAATTATAACCTATAATATTGTTGAGTTGACCGTGCACGAGGACATGCACGAGGTCAGGATGGACGAATGTGACGTTTTGTCGTTTGATAGTAATTAATCCATTTTATTGTTATGATTTTGAATCAAATTGAAAGGATAATAGTAGTATTTTAGTTTAATAGCCTGGCAACACCGCCGCTTAGCTCCGCCGTTTCCCGCCATATTTTCCCGCCATTTGTAGTGGAATGGGGAGGTAAGCGGTGGGGATAGGCGGCAGAACGGTCGACGAAAGTCAGTTGCGGGCTCAGTCACTGTTGAACCGTCGAGAAGCGAAGTAGTTAGGGAAAACTGCTAACGTATCGTTGCTATAGCCTAGTTAATAATATTCATGGTGTATTCCAGTGAAGAAAGTAAAAATGGTTTACCTTTATTACTGTAGTTTCATTATATTAGATACGCATTATCATTGTTATAACAACACGTCTATTGAAGTCGGGTGGGGCTTTTAGAATAAAAAAGGAAGTTGTACTCCAGCCCCACCCGACTTCAATAGACGTGTTGTTATAACAATGATAATGCGTATCTAATGATTTGAATATTATTTCTTGCTTTTTAGAGGCAGGTTTTTGAAGTCGGTTTTTTGTTTTTTATGGGAAACTGTTTAAAACCATGCATAAGTACCAAATATAGCCCAAACTATTTTTTTTAAATACAACTAATACCTTCAAAATAAGTTATTTAAAATTTCATTTTAAATTTCGCGCCAAAACGTGGATACCTGTCAAACGCCCGCTGCTGTGACGTCACTTGTTCCTAACATTGGCTGCGGTCCGCATAGCGATAATATCGATATTATCGCGAATCCATATAAATGCAGTAGGTTCAAAAACCCTACTATGTATTGAGGCTATTACTTAATTTGGTCGGATTCGCGCTTATAATCGATTTCATGGCCATGCGGACCGTAGCCATTGTCGAAGTTGTACGTAATAGAAAGTTATTTCGTAGTTTTGTGTTAATAAGATGGATTCTACATTTTATAAATGTTGAGAACAGACGGCGAGATTCGCAACGCTGATGTCAAGACAAGAGGAGGAGTTTTTCGTCGCCCGACAGCGAGATTGGCTGTCCTCCCTACTGAAGAGGAAGGTGCCGCGAGTGCTGCACCGGGGGGAGACTGTTACGGACAGCTTCAATCAAGTGAAATCAGTGGAAAAAGTGATTAAAATGTGTATAGCAAAAAGACTATTTGTGGACACTAAGTGCGTTCCTAGTGATAAAATCAGTGTTTGTGATTTTCTCATGTAAGTACTGTAGTAGCTTGTTATAACTGATTAAGTCAATTAGTTTGTGTTTTTAATTACTTTGAAGTTTATTAATGTGTAACGTTCTATTTGGTTTTAAATTGTTGCTTATAAAATGTTCTGTAAAATGAGATATTTAGCGTAGCTGTAAGTTTTATACTTTGTGAGATATTTAAGTTTTAGCTCAAATAGGTATTGTTTAGGTATTTATGTATCCTAGGAATTAAATGATATTAACGCTTGTGTTTTACTTACAAAGGTACTGGTAAAGGTTTTGAGGTAATGGGCTAGGTAATATGGGTCTAGGAGGTGGTAGTTTCGACCTAAAAGATGTCTAGGTCATACGCCAACCTTTGTCCCATAAGCCCTAAAGGTTTTGATGTGGTACTAAGAGGTAAGATTATAAATAAAGGCCTCTTGTATAGGTCTCTGATTAAAATAATGAGGTGCCTAAATACCTAAATCTTCTAACATAAAATGTAAAAGGTAGATAAATAATAAAATGAAGTAGGTAGTCTCGCAAAGAAAAAGGAGTGGGGGCTTCGCTACCCCCACCACCTCTGCTAAGTTGATTGCAGGCGAGGAGTGGGGGTAGACGCACTCCCCACCACTGCTAACAATTTGTAATAACGTAGGGTAGTCATAATTTGAATTTTGTAAACTACCCCAGATAGGTAGAAAATATAAGTTTTTGTACTAGTGAATATTTGCTATCATACAAAATGTTACCTTAGGACGTGTGAACGTAGGAAAATTTGTAAGCTCGCACGCCCATCTCAAGTTGTAACCATAACCACAATATATGGGCATATAATCAAGAAGGTGTTTTCATTCTGCTCCCGCTCCTGCTGCTTGGCGTTTCATCCTATGGTACAGTGTTGAGGTTGTCGTCATCGGCAACAATAAACAAGTGATTATTTTTTTATTTAATAAAATGTAATTAAATATTTCACCCTCAAGTCACGTGACAATGAACACCAATCAAAATGCGTCACGTCACTTGTTGCCAAATTCAATATTTCTACTACTCTTTAGGCAATGTGTTTTTATTTGCAACAAAAAATATGTAAGTAAGTATATTGTTTAACTGAGCTTGGACCAGGGTTGAATCACAGTCACGGAAATACTTTGTGAAGAGTGAGTCTGTTCTATTTCTCTTTCACATTCCGCTATTGTTTCCAATCTTTGCCTTTTGACAATCGGATCTGTGCCCATCAAATGATGTTCTGGATAATTCTCAATATCATTTATACAAAACATTGTTTACTTTATTTCTAACCTCAAAATTCCAGTTTTTATCTTTGAAAACTATAAGAGAAAAATTATTTTAATACAAGGAAATCTAAGCAATATTATCAAACTTACATCAAAATGATCCTCACAGAAATACATTTTACTTTGTGTAGATACGAGTGCCGGATCCCGACGGGCTAGTTGAAGCCACATTTTCCGCATCGTTTTTGTACGTGGAACGTGAGTTTTTCAGGTGTTTTAATAGTAGTACTTTCACACTGCGGCACCGCACAACATTTATAAAATGTAGAATCCATCTTATTAACACAAAACTACGAAATAACTTTCTATTACGTACAACTTCGACAATGGCTACGGTCCGCATGGCCATGAAATCGATTATAAGCGCGAATCCGACCAAATTAAGTAATAGCCTCAATACATAGTAGGGTTTTTGAACCTACTGCATTTATATGGATTCGCGATAATATCGATATTATCGCGAATCCATATAAATGCAGTAGGTTCAAAAACCCTACTATGTATTGAGGCTATTACTTAATTTGGTCGGATTCGCGCTTATAATCGATTTCATGGCCATGCGGACCGTAGCCATTGTCGAAGTTGTACGTAATAGAAAGTTATTTCGTAGTTTTGTGTTAATAAGATGGATTCTACATTTTATAAATGTTGTGCGGTGCCGCAGTGTGAAAGTACTACTATTAAAACACCTGAAAAACTCACGTTCCACGTACAAAAACGATGCGGAAAATGTGGCTTCAACTAGCCCGTCGGGATCCGGCACTCGTATCTACACAAAGTAAAATGTATTTCTGTGAGGATCATTTTGATGTAAGTTTGATAATATTGCTTAGATTTCCTTGTATTAAAATAATTTTTCTCTTATAGTTTTCAAAGATAAAAACTGGAATTTTGAGGTTAGAAATAAAGTAAACAATGTTTTGTATAAATGATATTGAGAATTATCCAGAACATCATTTGATGGGCACAGATCCGATTGTCAAAAGGCAAAGATTGGAAACAATAGCGGAATGTGAAAGAGAAATAGAACAGACTCACTCTTCACAAAGTATTTCCGTGACTGTGATTCAACCCTGGTCCAAGCTCAGTTAAACAATATACTTACTTACATATTTTTTGTTGCAAATAAAAACACATTGCCTAAAGAGTAGTAGAAATATTGAATTTGGCAACAAGTGACGTGACGCATTTTGATTGGTGTTCATTGTCACGTGACTTGAGGGTGAAATATTTAATTACATTTTATTAAATAAAAAAATAATCACTTGTTTATTGTTGCCGATGACGACAACCTCAACACTGTACCATAGGATGAAACGCCAAGCAGCAGGAGCGGGAGCAGAATGAAAACACCTTCTTGATTATATGCCCATATATTGTGGTTATGGTTACAACTTGAGATGGGCGTGCGAGCTTACAAATTTTCCTACGTTCACACGTCCTAAGGTAACATTTTGTATGATAGCAAATATTCACTAGTACAAAAACTTATATTTTCTACCTATCTGGGGTAGTTTACAAAATTCAAATTATGACTACCCTACGTTATTACAAATTGTTAGCAGTGGTGGGGAGTGCGTCTACCCCCACTCCTCGCCTGCAATCAACTTAGCAGAGGTGGTGGGGGTAGCGAAGCCCCCACTCCTTTTTCTTTGCGAGACTACCTACTTCATTTTATTATTTATCTACCTTTTACATTTTATGTTAGAAGATTTAGGTATTTAGGCACCTCATTATTTTAATCAGAGACCTATACAAGAGGCCTTTATTTATAATCTTACCTCTTAGTACCACATCAAAACCTTTAGGGCTTATGGGACAAAGGTTGGCGTATGACCTAGACATCTTTTAGGTCGAAACTACCACCTCCTAGACCCATATTACCTAGCCCATTACCTCAAAACCTTTACCAGTACCTTTGTAAGTAAAACACAAGCGTTAATATCATTTAATTCCTAGGATACATAAATACCTAAACAATACCTATTTGAGCTAAAACTTAAATATCTCACAAAGTATAAAACTTACAGCTACGCTAAATATCTCATTTTACAGAACATTTTATAAGCAACAATTTAAAACCAAATAGAACGTTACACATTAATAAACTTCAAAGTAATTAAAAACACAAACTAATTGACTTAATCAGTTATAACAAGCTACTACAGTACTTACATGAGAAAATCACAAACACTGATTTTATCACTAGGAACGCACTTAGTGTCCACAAATAGTCTTTTTGCTATACACATTTTAATCACTTTTTCCACTGATTTCACTTGATTGAAGCTGTCCGTAACAGTCTCCCCCCGGTGCAGCACTCGCGGCACCTTCCTCTTCAGTAGGGAGGACAGCCAATCTCGCTGTCGGGCGACGAAAAACTCCTCCTCTTGTCTTGACATCAGCGTTGCGAATCTCGCCGTCTGGTCCAGGATACACCGCCGTCACGACGCCTCGCGGCCACACATTGCGAGGCAAGCTGGAGTCGACGATGATGACGACGTCACCGGGCTTAAGTGAGCGGCCCGTGACGTCACGCGCGCCCCCGCGCGGAATGAGCTCGGGCAGGTACTCGCGCACCCAGCGGCGCCAGTACTCGTCGGCCAGCGCCTGCGCAGCACGCCACAGCTTGCGCGAAGCTGGCTCGCACGGCCCAGTGAGTGGCAGGCCGCGCGAACCCCCCAATAGAAAGTGATTTGGGGTGAGCGCCTCTGGATCTTCTTCGCTGACTGGTACGTGGGTTAGCGGGCGAGCGTTTATGGTGTGCTCTACCTCAGCCAACAGCGTTGCTAGTACCTCTTCTCGCGGCGACTTCTCGTTCAGTGTGACTCGTAGCGCGCTTTTGACTGAGCGCACGAGTCTCTCCCACGCGCCTCCCTGATGTGGCGCGCCTGGAGCGATGTAGCGCCACTCCATACGCTCTGTTAGTGCGTAATCACGTAGCGCCGGTTCCCATTCTTCTATCGCACGACGCAACTCTACGTCGGCGCCTCTGAAGTTTGTTGCATTGTCTGAGTACATCACGCGCGGCCACCCGCGGCGCGCGCCCATTCTTCTTAGAGCCATGATTGCCGAGTCTGTCGATAGCGACGCCACCAACTCTATATGTATCGCTCTCGTCGTGAGGCACGTAAATAGTGCGCCCCACCGTTTTTCGTGCCGCCGTCCCACCGTCACAGTTAGAGGTCCAAAATAGTCAGCCCCACAGTATGTGAAGGCCCTTGTGAATGGCTGTAATCTTGCCTTAGGTAAATCTCCGTGCACTGGAACCACAGGACGTGCCTTTCTTACGCGACAAAACACGCATTTGCTAGCGACTGTACGTATCGTCGGTCTCAGTCGCAGTATCCAGTATTTGGCTCTGACGTCATTCACAACGCGCTCATTGTGTGCGTGGTGGGCGCGACAGCGCTCACGATACAGTAGCAACCGCGCATACGGGTGCCTGCCGTCCAGTACTACGGGGTGAGTAGCGGGGGCAGACACACCCGCTGCCCCTATTCGTCCCCTGGCACGCAGCACACCTTGTTCGTCCAAATACGGATCTAGCTTTCGTAGCCGGCTTCCCGCTCTGAGGTTTCGCTTTGCGGTGATGCGTTCTATCTCTTCAGCGAAACATTGGCGCTGCGAAGCTCGTTGCAATCTCATCTCAGCCTCTTCTAAAAGCTCTACATTCATCGTAGCGGCACGGTCACGACATTTGCGTACGAATAGTAATACTCTCGCCATCGCTCTCACCAAGCGTTCATATGAGGAAAAACGCTCGGCTCGGGGCACACTATCGTTTGCTTCTCCCATTGTCGTGAGCACTATCTCTACCGTGTCTTTTTCCGTTACGATATCACATGTTGGCCATAAAGCCTCATCTTCATATAAAAATTCGGGTCCTTTAAACCATCTGTCATTACACGTCTTCATCTCTACATTAGGGCGCGTTGCGTCGTCCGCCACATTCAGCGCTGTCGGAACCCATCTCCATTGGCTAGCGTCCGTAGTCTCGGCTATCTCTCCTAAGCGGTGCGCCACGTATGGTGAGTAACGCACGCTATCATTCCGTATCCAATGCCACACGGTACGCGAATCCGTCCAATATACAGTTTTCTCGGGTTCCCAGCCTTGCTGTCTCTTGATAGAGCTTGCCAGACGCGTCGCTATCAGAGCCGCTTGTAATTCGAGTCTTGGTACGCTATGATGTTTCATTGGCGCTACCCGTGCTTTAGCGGCCGCTAATGTCACCTCTATTTCACCATCTTCATTCTTGACGCGCCAGTAAGCCGCGGTCGCGTAAGCCACTTCACTTGCATCACAAAATACATGTAGTTCTCGGCTCGGCTCTCCCCCCGTTCGAGCGTAGAGGCGCGGTAATCTTAGTGTTCGTAGCTTTTCTATGTCTCTAAGCCATTGGATTATCTCTTCGGCCTCCGGCCCTGGTAGAGCCTCGTCCCACTCTACATTTAGTTTCCAAATATTTTGTAATATAATCTTCGCTCGAATGGTGTAGTAGCTTAGTAAGCCCAACGGATCGAAAACCGACATCACCGCGCTTAGCGCTTCTCTCTTTGTCGGCGGCCTCGCTAACGTCTTTACTTCAGCCGGTACCCTCGCGAGCGTCGTGTTGAACCCCAGTGTGTCGGTCGCCGCATCCCATAGTAGCCCCAGCGTGCGACCACAATCGTCTAGGTTGGACCCCAGTTGCTTGGGCGATGACGTAGCACGGCTCTCCAATGGCAGCTCAGCTAAGACTCTAGCTTCGTTTGAGTTGAAGCCTGTCAGCTTGAATCCTGCTCGCCTGTGTACTTCAATCACTTGTTTCATCGTAGCAATTGTAGCGTGGGTTTTTTGTTGTTTTGTCGATTTCCCTTAAAGGGGAAGTTTTTTTTGGTAGTTTGTTTCCATTAATGATAAATTTATTTTTTGGCAGTATGCCTCATGTCCTTTTCCTTATTTCCGTAAAAAGTCCGTTTGAAAATTCGCGGCAGCGACTTATAAAAAAAAAAAAAAAAAAGAAAGATTAAGATCGTATTTCTTATGGTCGTCCTTCGCCCACTTCAGGGGCCTTTGCGATGAGCCCTTATCGCAAGGATTTCTATTCAATTGTTTACCTTTCATACTAGATCCCAAAGGTTAGTGTGAAAGCAGGCCTTAAGCAGTCCTGTTTAGGGCCTGCTTTTGAACTGAAATGGTATTTTTTTTTTTCCGTAATGTCGTAGGTTGTTTGACCGTGTTTTCGGGAAGTCCGATCCGATTGAAATCGCTTTCGGCGGCGCGATGTCAGTCCAGTCCACGCGCATCGATGAGTGATCATTTGTAGGAAGTCGGAATGCGTCGTGATGGCGCGAGACTTGGAACGCAGCGAATATCAGCTGTGATTCATATGATATACAAAATTTTTCGGTTGGAAAGAATTTGATTTTATATCGCTGTTAAAGTTATTGGATTCGTAATTGTTCCTGATTTAAATAATATCTTGCAGCTATTCATTGTAATTTTCGTCGGCACAATAGAATTTCGCCAAGGTACCTATTTGTGAATTCCTAGACATTCAGCTGTTGGCAGTGTGAGAATTTGAAATTTATTTTTTTCATCATATTCGTTATTTACAGAGGGTTTTGGCTAATAAAAGCCGCCGAGAAGAGTTCTAATTCGTGTCGTGATATCCGATCGAAGGAGGAATACTGATTGACCGGATTCTAAACCATATAAAATATATTGCTACCAAGGAGCCGCAGGTATATCAAAATTTATTGCTATCCATGATCTAGTATTTACTGCAAGGGATCTCTATCTATTGATTACTTTCAATTTCAGTTCTTTTCATGTGAAAAGAGACTTTGTAAGTTGAGAGCTACGGTATGTTTCTATGTCTCAATTCGATTCGAGTAGATTAGTCTGCTGTGAAGGGGATAGTTTAACAGAAAAGTCAGGGATCAGTAATATTTATTGTCAGAATGAACATACAAGAATAGATTTCCCTCAGTTCTGCCATTCGCTGCAGGGTCCCCCCGTCATGGAATAGTTGTAGTCCATTTAAGGCCGACGTTGTTAAATTATGGTTTTTGTGCACACCATTCCAGGTGAAGAGTGGCGTACGTATCCAGCCACGAGTCAACCACTGCTCTGTCGTCCATTCAACCCCAGTTAAGCGGAAAAAGTTGAAATAAACCGGACTTTGGTTTCTCACCCACGGCTCCGAGGCATAATTAATAGAAAGCAGCCATCGAAGCGTTTCTCTACTAAACAGACTCGCTGCGAGATATTCTAATAGGTACCAGTTAACTCTCAAATCTTTTTAACCCGTAAACTAACCGAAGTATAAGAATCCAGCTATCCGTACTTAGGCCTTCGAGTACGACCTACACGAGCTAGATTTATGTTAGATAATTACCACATTTCTGATATTCTAGGGCAGGCAATTCTTACCCACATAACGCTCTGCGAGTAGTTTTAAGTTTAACCTTTTAAAATAACCCCTCGGGAAAAAGATTAGATTCATAGCTTCGTTTTTCTTCGTGTCCAATCACCGAGTAAATTGGCAGATCTGCGATTACAACGTTGATGTTTATTATTGTATAGAATCAACCGTATTTCAATAAAACTGTAGTTTGCTGTAGACTGTACGTTAAGTGTTTATTTATTTTCCCTTGAGTTGTCATTAAGGTGAGTCATTCGCATGAGTTTATTTATTACTTACTGTTTCTTAAGCCAAAAAGGCAATAAGAGAGAGAAAAAGACATAACAATTGGCGCCCGAACCTATGTAGACATAAGGATTGCCTGAAATAAATTATTTACTACAATTTTTGTGTTTCTGATTTTTTTTGTTGGTCAAGTAACTTTATTAAGCTCAACAGGAAACCCGCGGATATCAGAGATGTGGAGTTATTTTAGTGGCATGATTATTACATTACCTATGTTTTTATATTGAGGTAAAATACTGAGATTTATTCATTCATTATATTTGTCCAAGACTGTATATGCATTTTCTACAAGAAGGATTGCCAAATTGTAATTTTGTTAGCTTGTGGGATATCAGATACATAAAAATCTTTTTTTTTTAACTAGAAAAGCAGCTCTGTATTTTTAGGGTTGTCAGAGGATAGCCTGTGTTTAAAATAATTGATACATTGATTTAAAAGACAAGACTTTATTAATTCATTTTTTTTTTACATTGAGAGTTGAGTATTGGTACCTACTTAGGGTCACTTGCTTTACAGAATAATATTGGTAGTAAAGTAACAGCTTGTTAATATATGGGATTTCTTAAATATAGTAAAAAAGGGGTATTGTTTTGGCTGGAATTGCTTAACAATACACTTTTCAGATTTAGAAAGTAAATTACTTACTAGTTAATTGAAATTAAATATACCTACTTACTTTTTTCCACTAACTTATTTTGACAATTTCAATTTTAAACATGGTTGGTGAATAGATAGTACATAGTTAGTAGGGACTTCAAGTGGGCTTGAATTGCACTAGTTTCTTGCCAGTTTCTTAAATATACCATATACCTATATTTACTTTCTTCTCTTCTCCTTCCTCATTACAAGATGGAGGAGGAGCGACCTATAAAGTTTCATTTATTACATAAAGATGAGTTGGAGTATGAAGCTAAAATTCGGGGCGTTGAGCCAGCGGGTAAGGTTACAGATCTTCGAGCCCAGTTAAGAAAACTAAGCAGAGAGCTTCCATCAGATGAAATAGCTGAAGTGGACCTTGATATTGTATCTGAATGTGCTATAATTAAGGATAAATTAGCTTACTTAGACAATTTGATATTGGGGGCTGCCAAGCCGGGGTGCTCACTCAAATCTCTGAACCGGGTGGAAGCGGTAGCTCATCACCTGTTTCATAGGCTTAGTCGCTTAAATCCTACGGCTGTATCGACGGTCACATATGATCAACTGCATAGTATGCGGGAAAATTTAGACCGTATCTTGCATAAACTGGATAATATAATGTATAACTTCAAGAGTGGATTGTCGCAGAGACAGCCCTCTATACAACCAGCACAGGTATTGGATGAGCCCGCCGGTGATGTAAACCACTCGCCTCCTGGCAGCCCTATCAAAGCGATGAAAAGTAATGAGTCCGCTTCGGCTATACATAAACTTGGGATTAGTTTTAATGGTAATACATGTGTGAAGGCTTTTTTACAGAGATTAGATGAACTCTGTCGCTCCCGTAATATTTCTGAGAGCAGACTGTTCAATTCAGCCGCTGAACTTTTTACAGATGAAGCTCTTTGCTGGTACCGGGGCAATCATACCGAAGTAAATAATTGGGGCGAATTAAGGTCCCTGTTATTGGAAGAATATCTGCCTACAGATTATGACCATAGATTAATGCAGGAAATTAGGGCTCGCACTCAGGGATCTGATGAAAGCATAGTAAATTACCTTAGTATTATGCAAAATTATTTTATTCGTTTATCTAAACCAAACCACTATCGGAGGAAGATAAATTAAATATTGTCTTATATAACATTAGGCCTTGTTACACTTCTCAGTTGGCCCTGTATCCAGCAGACTCTTGGGTTGATTTGAAACGCAAATGCAGGCTTATTGAGATGGCTAAAGATAGGACGAATAACTTTGCTGATCCTCCGAAGTCAAGCACATCTTCTTTGGCTCCGGATCTCTGCTACAGATACAGCCGCCCGGCGCCAAAGGTAGCCGCAGTTCAGGCCCCGAATGCAGACTTCTGCGTGCGCTGTAGGGTGGCAGGGCATACGTTGAGGAGTTGCAAAGCGCCTTTCCGAGTCGTTTGTTATAAATGTGGCGAAAAAGATGTAACTGCGAGGACTTGTTTGAATTGTCGTAAGGCCACCGATAAGCTTGTATCTGCGCCAAAAAACGCGCAGGCGTGAGCCGGCGGCAGGGGGCGAAAACATCAGCGCAAGAGTGGACACATTGGCTGAAATTCCTGAAAGATTTTTATTATGAAAATGGAAAAAATAACACGTCAATGTCAGGTGCCATTTCCAAACGTCAGTGTCAATGTCACTCGTCGCCGACTCACGTATGTCAAAATAGGGATACCAGACCCTACTTAAAAATTACCATTTATGATATAAATTTTAGAGCTTTGCTGGATTCGGGATCTGAAATTTCTATAATTGGCGGAAACGCTATCAAATATTTTACTGATTTGGGCACTCTCCACAAATCTACCGATTTAGATATAATTAAAACCGCTAACGGTTCAGCTTCACCTGTTACTGGGTATATGTTTTTACCAGTCACAGTAGACGAGCGGACCGCTATTATAAAATTTTACGTAATTCCAGGAGTCTCCACTGAATTGTTGTTGGGTATAAATTTTTGGAAAGAATTTCAAATAGCGCCAGATGTTTTGTCACTGTTGAAGGATAGTGAGTTCTTACCGGGTAATCAGCATGTCAGTGCGATAACTACGACGGACAAAATTTTGATCGATTTCGAGTCACTGTCGGAGTTCGAACGCGAACAGGCAAATAAGGTTATTCGCGAGTTTGAAAGTATTTCAGATGAGAAAAAAGGGCTTGGTAGGACGCACTTAGTAACGCACAAAATAGACACAGGTGATCATCCGCCAATTAAACAGCGCTACTACCCGATGTCTCCGGATAGGTTGGCAGAACTGAACAAACATCTAGATCAAATGCTGGCGGACGATGTGGTGGAACCTAGCAACAGTGCTTGGAATAATCCCGTCACTTTAGTGCGGAAGGCGGACGGAACGACTCGCTTTTGCTTGGATAGCTGAAAACTCAATGCCGTTTCTAAACACGATGCTTATCCTCTACCTTACGTGACTAATATACTAGACCAACTAAAGAACGCGAAATACATCTCGACAATAGATCTAAAATCGGCTTATTGGCAAATTCCGCTAGATGGCGTCAAGAGCCGTGAAAAGACCGCATTCACAGTGCCTTCACGCGGCCTGTATCATTTTAAAGTTATGTGCTTTGGGTTGACATCAGCACCGGCCACTCAGCAGCGATTGATGGACCGGATTTTGGGGCCTGAATTCGCGAATAATGTAAGCTGTTATTTGGACGACATTATATTAACTAGCTCAACTTTGACGGAACATCTGGAGTTATTGCGGAAAGTGTATAATAAATTAAAAGATGCACACTTAACTATTAACCTAGGGAAATGCCAATTTTTTAGGAGGCAGCTAAAGTATCTTGGGCACGTGGTCGATGAATATGGCTTGCGCACCGACCCGGATAAGGTGAGGGCGATAGTAGATTTTCCCACCCCTACTTGCAGAAAGGACGTTAAACGCTTCCTAGGTACGGCATCCTACTACAGGCGGTTTATTAAAAATTTCAGTAACCGGGCGGGGCCGTTAAACGCGCTGACGTCAACACGTAAGGGTGCCCCTCCGTTCAGCTGGTCGCCGGAGGCAGAACGTGCATTCGCGGACCTCAAGTTAGCACTGACCAATGCTCCTGTCTTAACATGTCCAGATTTCACGAAAGAGTTTACCGTTCACTGTGACGCGTCCAATTACGGAATAGGAGGTACACTTACGCAGTTGATCGATGGCGAGAAGCACCCGGTTGCGTATTTTAGCCGTTCTCTTGCGCCCGCCGAACGCAATTACTCCGCAACCGAACGCGAGGCATTGGCGGTCGTATTAACTGTTGAGCATTTCCGCCCGTATCTGGAAAGTGACAGGCCGTTCCGCAAAATTACAGATCACGCAAGCTTGAAATGGTTTTTAAATCTTAAAAGTCCTGCCGGGCGGTTGGCAAGATGGGGTTGTAGGTTGTCTCCATATAATTTTACTATCGAACACCGCAGTGGTTCGCAAAATATTGTACCTGACGCCCTCTCGCGATCTATGCCTGTGGGGTCTATAGATATATCACAAATAGAAGACCCTTGGTATCTAAATATTATTAAACGTTGTACCGAAAAGCCGCGGGCTTGTCCTAATTTTCAGCTCGTGGATGGTAGGCTTTATCGTTTTACTAAATCCAACAACAAACTGAGTGGAGATTTCCAATGGAAGGAGGTAGTGCCCAAGGAACTGAGAGAGACTATTATCCAGGAAAATCATTCTAAACCTACCGCGGCACACCTAGGCGTCGCTAAAACCTATCAACGCTTAAAATTGAGATATTTTTGGCCTGGTATGTACCAGGATACAGCCGAATTCATTAAAAAGTGTTCTACTTGTAACGCTTATAAACATAGCTCGCAAGCAACGCCAGGCTTTATGGGAGAACCCAAAGTCTGCTGTCGCCCCTTTCAATGTTTGAGTATCGATTTATGTGGACCCTATCCGTTATCGAGGCAGCAAAACACGTATTTATTAGTGGTGGTTTGTTGTTTTTCAAAATATGTGATGTTGTTTCCGTTGCGAAGAGCGACAGGGAAGGTTATTGCGCAGCGTCTCGAAGATCACGTATTTTTAGTTCACGGCATTCCGCAAACCGTGATCTCAGATAACGGTTCACAATTTGTAAGTCATGAGTTGCAAGCGCTTTATACAAAATACAACATACCCCAGATACACCTGGGGCCAGTGTACTGCCCTCAGGTAAATCCAGTCGAACGTTATAATCGTACCGTGATTACGGCGATCTCATCGTTTGTGGAGAACGATCATAGGACGTGGGACGTTAATATACATAGAATCCAATTCGCAATGAACACCTCGATGAACGAATCCACATCTTATACGCCATTTATGCTAGTTCACGGTCGCGAAGCTATAGCCGACGGCAAAATTTATAATGATTTTAAAGATGTCAATGAGTTAGTCTGCGCGCCTAGAGATGCTTATGTCTCGAAATTAGGTTACCTCAAAGACATATATAAAACAGTCCAAGAATCACTTATTAAGGCTCACAGTCGTAACATTAAGTATTATAATCGAAAACGTCGAGATGTGTCTTTCGACGTTGGCGATTACGTCTGGAAAAGAACTTATAAACAGAGCGCCGCGAATAAATACTTCGCTGCGAAGTTGGCACCTAAATACGAGCGTTGCCGTGTAGTTAGGAAGCTTTCGCCCCTGGTATATGAGCTAGAGGACGAGAGGGGTAAATTTATAGGCAAATGGCACGTGAAAGACTTCAAATCCATAGACGCGGGGAGTGATTAGGGTTTCGTACGAACAGTGTTGCCAGGGTGTGAGTGTCGTGCGGTTGCTTACAAATATTACTTTTTGCCTTACATCTAACGTGAAAGCGCTGCGCTACAAATTATATTATCATTTTTATTTTTATTTCTTTTTCTTTAGTACACCGTGTGTGGGCGGTGCAAGAATACTCACACCGCAGTACTTCACTCTCTGCGTGTCGTAAGAGCCGACTTACGGGAGTAAAAGCGCCAGTTAACATCGGGTCCGCGTATTACGTAGTCACGGTGCTACCCTGTGGTACGGATTTAAACGACCATTGGGCATTTATAGCGCCAACTACCATTTGACATAACATAAATACTATAGTACGATTTTTCTTCAATTTTACCTGATGAATTAGGCTCTGGTTTCATTACAGTGCTACCCTGCGGCGCGGATTTCAAACGGTCGTAGGTGGTGCTTGAATGATATACCATTTTACTTACGCCTTGCGCGGTCTATCTTGTAGTGCGGATTCAAACGACTACAAGACAGCACTAGCGCCACCTACTATCTTACTACGTACTACGCGTATCTATTTGGTTGCTTTATTGTGTATGTGATCCGGGTGTTTGTGTTGGGGTTTGTCTAGTTTGATGTTTTTCTTTTATGTCAGTCTTACCTGGAGGCTTGAAGGGAATTAGACTGGGGTAATTTAAGAAAAAAAAATATAAAGATTGGCATATTTATCATATTCTATCTGTATCGTAAGGGTGCCGACACATTTTGTAGTCGGGTTGTTGATATTTTTTTTGGCAATTTTACCATAGTCATGAATAGTACTGTTGGCATAGACAAATTAAGATACGTCTATTCCATCGATTGACAGTCTAAATTTTTAAAATTATTTTAAAGTAGTACAGGGAAGTCGAGCGTGTCTCGTTAGTCATGGCTTGTCAAGTATCACACGATAAGATCATGGGCTTGTCCAACATCGCTCGCTTAAGAAGCAAGTGCCCATCAAGCATTTTTTCAGGACAATAAAATAGGACTGACAAGCCGATGCAATGTGAAAACTGACACGCGGGTTTGATTTATTTAAAAGGGGAGAGCTTTAGTAAAGAAATTACAGAATAGAGTATAACATATGGTCAACCTCAACACGATCACATACATTTTTTCTACTGGAATATGTTTCCTTTTTTTTAGTTAGTTGAGTATGTAACTGTAGAGTCAATTATTATATATTTTATTTCAGGTTAGTGTGAAAGCAGGCCTTAAGCAGTCCTGTTTAGGGCCTGCTTTTGAACTGAAATGGTATTTTTTTTTTCCGTAATGTCGTAGGTTGTTTGACCGTGTTTTCGGGAAGTCCGATCCGATTGAAATCGCTTTCGGCGGCGCGATGTCAGTCCAGTCCACGCGCATCGATGAGTGATCATTTGTAGGAAGTCGGAATGCGTCGTGATGGCGCGAGACTTGGAACGCAGCGAATATCAGCTGTGATTCATATGATATACAAAATTTTTCGGTTGGAAAGAATTTGATTTTATATCGCTGTTAAAGTTATTGGATTCGTAATTGTTCCTGATTTAAATAATATCTTGCAGCTATTCATTGTAATTTTCGTCGGCACAATAGAATTTCGCCAAGGTACCTATTTGTGAATTCCTAGACATTCAGCTGTTGGCAGTGTGAGAATTTGAAATTTATTTTTTTCATCATATTCGTTATTTACAGAGGGTTTTGGCTAATAAAAGCCGCCGAGAAGAGTTCTAATTCGTGTCGTGATATCCGATCGAAGGAGGAATACTGATTGACCGGATTCTAAACCATATAAAATATATTGCTACCAAGGAGCCGCAGGTATATCAAAATTTATTGCTATCCATGATCTAGTATTTACTGCAAGGGATCTCTATCTATTGATTACTTTCAATTTCAGTTCTTTTCATGTGAAAAGAGACTTTGTAAGTTGAGAGCTACGGTATGTTTCTATGTCTCAATTCGATTCGAGTAGATTAGTCTGCTGTGAAGGGGATAGTTTAACAGAAAAGTCAGGGATCAGTAATATTTATTGTCAGAATGAACATACAAGAATAGATTTCCCTCAGTTCTGCCATTCGCTGCAGGGTCCCCCCGTCATGGAATAGTTGTAGTCCATTTAAGGCCGACGTTGTTAAATTATGGTTTTTGTGCACACCATTCCAGGTGAAGAGTGGCGTACGTATCCAGCCACGAGTCAACCACTGCTCTGTCGTCCATTCAACCCCAGTTAAGCGGAAAAAGTTGAAATAAACCGGACTTTGGTTTCTCACCCACGGCTCCGAGGCATAATTAATAGAAAGCAGCCATCGAAGCGTTTCTCTACTAAACAGACTCGCTGCGAGATATTCTAATAGGTACCAGTTAACTCTCAAATCTTTTTAACCCCTAAACTAACCGAAGTATAAGAATCCAGCTATCCGTACTTAGGCCTTCGAGTACCAACCTACGAGCTAGATTTATGTTAGATTAATTACCACATTTCTGATACCCTAGGGCAGGCAATTCTTACCCACATAACGCTCTGCGAGTAGTTTTAAGTTTAACCTTTTAAAATAACCCCTTGGGAAGAAGATTAGATTCATAGTGTTATGTATGTAGCTATAGGTATACACGCGGCTGCGCCCGCGTCCATCTTTTAAATAAACATCAGTGCGTTGACAGCCGTCTTGTGTATCACTAGTCGCCCCTCGCTCCGTTCGCAAACTTATCAGTGGCGACGATACCTACCCGCGTTCTAAATTAAAAATGTCGTTTTCAAATATCGGAAATTTGTGTAATTTCGATCATAGTTTGCATAACTGGAAAACGTTCAAGTGCAGATTAACGCAATATTTCATTGCGAACGACGTGGAGCAGGCGGCAGATTCTAAAGGGGTGAAGAAACGTGCTATCCTCATCAGCGCACTCAGCGAGGCTACGTACAAGCTCGCATCGGATCTCGCGTTGCCCAAGGATCTGCAGGATGTACCGTTTGACGAAATCCTAGGAATTCTGGATGCCCATTTCACTCCGAAGCAGGTTGGATTTAGTGAGCGCCACCAGTTTTATGCCGCTGTTCAACTGGAAACGGAGTCACCTTCACAGTGGGCAGCCAGATTACGCGGTCTTACCGCACAATGCAACTTCAGCAATGTGGAAGAAGCATTACGGGATCGTTTTATTATGGGCATGCTGCCGGGCGCCGAAAAGGAGAAGATGTACGTGCAGGACTTAGCCGGGCTCACGCTGGCCAAGGCCGTTGATTTAGCGGAAAGTCTGCGATGCGCTCGCGCGGCCGCTATTAGCGCAGCGGGAGCGCCTGCATCGACTGCGTCACACGAACAGCTGTTCAAGATTAATCAACCTGGCACTGGAGGTCGACGAAGTCCAAAAGTGAAGTGTACGGTTTGCGGCTATTCTAACCATAAAGCGGAATCGTGTCGTTTTGCTAATTACATATGTAGGAAGTGTAATACAAAAGGTCATTTGCGCCGCATGTGTAATAAAAAAGTGAATTACGTCGAGGAGGTGAACGAGGGCGACGACGACGACGGTGAGTTGTTTAATATTCGTTCAATTAAGGGTGAGCCATTGGTTGAGACGGTGATAATTAACGGACAAAATTTTCGTTTTGAAATTGATAGCGGGTCGGCGGTTACTGTCATGTCGGAAAGAACATTTAGGACACACTTTAAAAACATGCCGTTAACAACAACTAACAAAAGACTTGTGAGCTACACTGGTGAAGTGTTAGATTGTGTGGGTTGTGTGTCGCTATCGTTGCAGTGGGCAGACCTTACCCGCCAACTTAGTGTTTATGTGGTACGCGGTAACGGACCATCATTGCTAGGTCGCGATTTTATTGCTCAGTTCGAGTTACAGTTAAGCCGGGTCCCGGTCCACTATTGCGAAGAAAATGATTTAATAAAATCTTTGCAAATTCGTTACCCCGATTTGTTCTCAGGGAAATTAGGAAAATTCACTAAATATGAAGTGAAGTTAACTTTGAAGGAGGGCTCGAAAGCCGTATTCTGTAAAGCGCGACCTGTTGCTTTCGCTTTAAAAGATAAAGTCGAAAATGAGATTGATCGATTAGTTGAGTTAGGTGTGCTTCGTCCAGTTGAACATTCCGACTATGCTTCGCCCATCGTGCCGGTATTAAAACGAAACGGTTCTATACGAATTTGTGCAGATTTCTCAGTGAGTATTAATAAGCAGTTAGTAATCGATCAGTATCCGTTACCTACAGTTAACGAGTTATTTTCTAAATTATATGGGGGGAACCAATTTACTAAATTAGATTTATCCATGGCTTATAATCAATTTTGTTTAAATGAAGAGTCACAAAAACTTACTTGTATCAATACGCATCGTGGGTTATTTGCATATACGCGGCTCGTGTTCGGCCTCGCAAGCGCGCCGGCTATCTTCCAGCGCGCTATGGAAAATCTGCTCGCGGGCATTAGCGGCGTCCTTGTACTTTTAGACGATGTTTTAATCACCGGGTCTAATCGAGATGAACATCTAAACAGACTTAATCAAGTGCTGGAAAGATTACAGGGTGCCGGATTGACTTTACAGACTGAAAAATGTGTTTTGTTTTGCGACGAAATAAGTTATTTGGGGTATGTTATTAATAAGGAAGGGTTAAAAAAATCACCAGAAAAAGTAAAAGCCATATTAAATGCACCAGTACCTAAAAATGTGAGTCAATTGCAGTCGTTTCTAGGGCTAGTAAATTATTACAGGTGTTTCGTTCCGAATGCATCTAGTGTGTTAAGTCCGCTATACGAGCTTTTAAAAAAGGGTTGTAAATGGGTCTGGTCTAGTGGAGAAGAGAAAGCATTTAATGAAATAAAAAAAAAATTAGCGTCTGAGCAAGTTTTAGCGCACTTTAATCCGGATGCAAAGATTATTCTTACAGTAGACGCGTCGCCTACCGGGTTAGGGGCAATATTGTCGCAGATCGGGGAAGATGGTTACGAAAAACCAATTGCTTTTGCATCGCGTACGCTTAATAATGCTGAACGTCGCTATTCTCAGATACAGAAGGAGGCTACTGCTATAATATTCGGTGTGAGGCGGTTTCACCAATATTTATATGGGAGGTCAGTGCCATTCATCTTACGAACCGACCACAAGCCTCTTCTTTCTATATTTGGTCCACAAAAAGGCGTACCGGAAGTCTCAGCAAATCGGTTGCAACGTTACGCTTTATTTCTGGGGGGCTACAATTACTCTATAGAGTATATTAAAAGTGCGGACAATAGCGCAGATTATTTGTCGCGAGCAAGCTTATTGGCTACAAATAGTACGACCGAAGGCGATGGCGGCTATGATTTTTGTGATAGGGCTGCTTACGTTTGTTTCGTGGTAGATGGTTCGTCCCCGGTGACGACTGAAGAACTACGCAATGCCACAAACAAGGATAAAATATTAAAAAAAGTGATCGAGTACGTACTTAATGGCTGGCCGAGATCGATTAAAGATTTTAATTTAAAACCATATCATTTGTGTAGGTTGGAGTTGTCATATGAAAACGGGTGTGTCATGCGCGGTCACAAAGTGGTGATACCAGAGTCGTTGCGCGAGCGCGTCATCTCAGAACTCCATACATCACATTTAGGTATTGTGAAAACGAAAGCCCAAGCTCGCTCCCGGTTCTGGTTCCCAGGTATCGATGGTGCTTTGGAACGCATGATAGGCCTGTGTGAAGTTTGCGTGCAGCTGAGGGCATCGCCCCCTCGAGCACCTATTGCGTCGTGGCCGTATCCCCCGCATCCCTTCTACAGGATTCATTTAGATTTTTTAGGCCCAATCAACGGACGTATGTATCTCGTTATAGTTGACGCCTATACAAAATGGTTAGAGGTTTATGAGATGGGTACCTGTACTACACCAGCCGTAATCGACAAATTGTATGATTTAATGTCAAGGTTTGGTTTGCCTCAGACAATAGTAACAGATAACGGTACACCATTTACTGCTCAAGAGTTTGCTAATTTTTGTAACCTAAACGGAATTTCCCACATGACGTCACCACCGTACCACCCGGCAAGTAATGGACAGGCAGAGTCATTCGTTAAAATAGTTAAACGAGGAATAAAATCAATTTTGCACACTTGTAGTAATGTTAGAGAAAGCCGCTTAAAATTGTTAAAGTACGTATTTGATTATCGCAATTCAATTCATTCAACTACGGGTAAATCACCGGCTCAATTAGTGTTCGGTCGCAACCCAAGGTCACGGCTCGATCTTATGATGCCGCGCACAGTGGCGTCGTCGCCCTCCGACACATCACTCGCTAAGCATGTCCGTTCCCAACAGTGTTTGCAAACTAATCAACACGGTGGTAAATTGAGAACATTCCTGGTTGGACAATATGTTTATTATAAAAAACATGTGAACAATAATAAGTTTCTTTGGGTGAAAGGAGTTGTACAAAAAAGACTTGGAAAAATGTTGTATTTAATTAGAGATTTAGTAACATCCCATTGTATTAAGAAACATCAAAATCAACTAATATTTTATAATAAAGGATCAGGGTCAAATGTAATTAAACAATTTCCGGGGGACAGTGCCGTTAATACTTATAACGATTATGAAACCGGTTCTGGCATTGTGACGCCGCCACCGCCGTCCGAGTCAACATTGACATCGTCACACTCACCGAGAGGGGACGGAGAAGATACCGAACAGATGGTGTCTCCTTCACCGCAGGAGGAGATGTCTCCCCCGCCCACGACGAGTGTGTCACCAGATGTATCCCCATGCAGAGTGACAATGTCGAGAGGAGTCCATCGGCCATATCCATCAGAAGATGACGATGATGATTTTTACGATGTCGAAGATACGGAAGCCACCGGAAATGCAAGCGAACATCCGAATGAAGGAAGGTCAAAACGAGCTCGTCCCCCTGTTAACTACAAAGCGTTCTTTTAAACAACATAAAAGTTAATTCTATCTTGTTGGGGGAGGAATGTTATGTATGTAGCTATAGGTATACACGCGGCTGCGCCCGCGTCCATCTTTTAAATAAACATCAGTGCGTTGACAGCCGTCTTGTGTATCACTAGTCGCCCCTCGCTCCGTTCGCAAACTTATCACATAGCTTCGTTTTTCTTCGTGTCAAATCACCGTGTAAATTTGCAGATCTGCGATTACAACGTTCGATGTTTATTATTGTATAGAATCAACCATATTTCAATAAAACTGTAGTTTGCTGTTGACTGTACGTTAAGTGTTTATTTTATTTTCCCTTGAGTTGTCATTAAGGTGAGTCATTCGCATGAGTTTATTTATTACTTACTGTTTCTTAAGCCAAAAGGCAATAAGAGAGAGAAAAGACACAACACAATCGCCCGTTCCTTATCATCGAAACTGTCCACCCAGTCGTCCATATAATGATTGCTCGTTATCGCTTGACATGCTAGCGGGTACTCGTCGGCGCTCTCTCTCGCGTTCCAGTCGCGCACACTATGTGCTAAGAATGGCGAACTCTTTGCCCCAAATATCATCGACGTCATTTTATATTTTCGTGGCGGTCCATCTCTATCGCCGCCTCTCCATAGAAACATCTGTGCCGGTTGGTCTATAGGCGCAATCTTCACTTGTAAAAACATCTCTTGAATGTCGGCTGTTATTGCTATCCTTTTCTCACGGAACCGCAAAAGCAGCCCATTTAAATCTTGTAATAAATCGGGCCCCTCTAAAAGCTCATCATTGAGGCAAACATCATTGGCTTTTGCTGCCGCGTCGAAAACCAATCTTATCTTCCCCGGCTTGTTCACGTTGGTAACTGCGAAGTGAGGCAGGTACCATGCTCGTGGATCGTCTGTCTCTTTCCCACTGCACTGCTCCGCGTAGCCTTTCGTGAATAAATTTTCTATCTGTGTCGTATAAGCTTTTTCAAAGTCGCTTGACCGGTCCATCTTGCGTTCTATAGACTTCAAGCGCTTTACAGCGTTATAATAGCTGGGTGGTAGCGTGACGTCATCTCTCTTCCACGGTAGTCGTACTTCGCACTGGCCGCCGACTCGTTTAATACTCTCATTGAACGCTTTAACCGCTCTCACTTCCATTGGGTTTTCGCGTTCCCTCCTAGCGATACCGAGTGCGTCTATTTCAAAGTAACGTTTCACCATGTCGTGCAATTCAACCTCGGGTGCGATGAGCTCCGTCTTGTAAACGTTCGACGCGCCCTCTAGCGCCGTGATTCGAGGCGCCGTTCCATGTATGACCCACCCTAGTTTCGTTAATGACGCTACCGGTTGTCTCTTATTGCCCATTAACAACTTTCGTGACACAATCAAATGCCAATTATTGGCCCCGATCAGTAAACGTGGTTTCACTCTGTCATAACACACGTCACTAGCCGTTAATCTTCTTAAGTGTGCGTACTGTAAGCAATCTTCACTAACTGTCTGATGATTGAGCGTCAAACTTGTCATCGTTTTAGCGCGAACATGATGGGTGCTTTCATCTCTTGCTACTAACACCAGGCTGACGTCTTCACTGTTCGCTACGCTCCCTTGCGCGTTTATACTACATATGCGCAAGTCGCTTACAGGCCCTTTCGCACCAATTTCATCCGCCAGGTCTTGATCAACGATCGTCACTGTGGATCCCTCGTCCAGCAACGCGTATGTCTGTACAGCGCCGCCGGGTCCTTTAACTGTCACTGGACACACCTTTAACATGACATTCGCCGCGACGTTGGCCCTATTAATCGTGGCGATCGTCTCAGTCTGCGACTCTCGCACCAACGTCTCTTCATTACTAGCGGCACGGTCGTTATGCAACGTAGCGTGGTGACGCGCATTACAGTTGTTCACCCCGCATAGTTTGTGTGTACAGCGGAACCTCCGGTGCTTATTGTTCACACACCGAAAGCACACTCCATTATTTCTTGCCCACTGCCATCTCTCATCTACCGTCATGGCTTTGTACTTGTTGCAGTGAGGTACTTCATGATCGTTTCCACATAGTAAACACGGTGCAGACGGCGTCTCTTTCCGGCCCAAAGTGTATATTCTTGCTACATTTTTCTTCTTATCGGTGCGTTTCTCGCTACGGTTTTTTACAGCGACGTTTTCTCTTTGCTGTGACGTAGTCGGTACGTAGGCAAAACGCAGCGCGCAGTCGGCCTCTTTCATAAGAAATCGAGATAAAACAATGATTTCAGGTTCACTCGATTCATTCTTCTCAGCGTAGGCGACCCAGTTTGATAACAAATGCGGGCTGAGCTTCTTGACTACCTCTCGAACCAATAGCGGATTTCGTAAGTACCCTCGGTCATCAACCGCTTGAATAACGCAAACTATATTTTGCAATTTCACAGCGAGGGTATTCAACTCTGTGGCACTCGTACCAGAACGCGGTAAACTTTTCATATCTTCGAGCGCTCTATCTATAAGCACTTCAGAGCGGCCGTAGCATTGCTCTAGTGTGGTCATAATACGATCGGGGTCGGTCGCACTCCATAATAGCGCCGACACACTTTCTCTCGCCTCCCCTTTCAAGCTCACGCGTAATCTTGCTAGATTTTCCTCTGCAGTGAACTTGTATAATCGTGTGGAATCACGCACTGCGGCCTTGAATAACAACCATTCATTCGGTGAGCCACAAAACACGGGCAGCTCTTGCGCGTACCGCGGCATCGGTCGTCTAGTTAGAACCCTGTCCAATGTTTCAGCGAGGTTTTCCATCCCGTAGCCCTTTTGCGTATCGACTACGGGCCTCGCGTCAGTCTCCATTGGATTTACACAAAACGTTCGGTTTCTATCTGTTTCAATGGCGCGCGCCTCATTGCGCTTCATATCCCTGTCTCTGTCTTGCACGATAACGGGAGCGATCTCTCTGTCTCTGTCTTGCGAAACGACGGGAACGATATCTCTGTCTTTCTCTAAATTTTCGTCTACCCGACACCGAGGATCGGCTGTGGTATCCAACCATTCTTTCAGCCTCTCTGGGATGCTCTCGGTGGGTAAGTCTGCACGGGTCTCCTCTTCCATAATAGTATCCATTTCAACTTGTAACCTTTGTTGAATTAATTCACGTTCTAATTCCATTTCTCGTCTCTTAATCTCGGCCAACTGTTCCGCGGCCCGAAGTTGCGCCTGCCGGACGCGCGCAGCGATACTCGACGAACACACTGACGGCGGGTTACGTCTCAAAGCCTCAGTGTCGGTGGCGGCGGCGGCGGCGTTGACATCGTCAACTTCCTTGGTGGACGGCGGCGGCGGTAACGGTCTCTCTATACCACTTTCTGTGGCCTCTTCTTGCATCGTGACTGTAGTCAATAACGGTGGTGGTGGCGGTGGCTGTGGCGCGATCGTCGAAGGTGACGCCGGTGGCTCTTCATGTGTGATTGCTCCCCTCTTCTTCCCTCCAGCTTGGCTTCTTGTGATTGGCATCTTCTTCTTTCTTGAAGCCTACCCCTTTTCCCCTTTGAAGCCTACTTCTAACAATCTCGCCCGGGCACACTACCGTGGGGAGCCCAGGTGAGGATGGAGGTCGTAGCAGGAGTGGAAGGGAGGAACTACCCGGCAGTGGGGATATGCCGCTCCGAGGTGCTCTGTCACCGGGGGGAACGCCCGGCAACTTCGTGCGTGCCTACAGTCCGGCCCTCAGATTGACAAACCCGTACCGGCGTAGCCGGACAATTTCAGCTGCCTTGAAAAAGGCGGCTGGCAGCCGTGTCCGTTAGACTGCACCGCCTTGATCAGCGTTACTCACACTAACCACACTTGGCACCGTTAGGGTGTGGCAGTGTGAGCCGCGGTCCACCCGCGTACTGGTGACTAGTTACTGTGATTCTTCTTTTCTTCAGTCTTCAGTGATCGTTGGACGTATAATTATGTTTACTGTGATGCTTCGCTTCTTTCTTCTCGCTTGACACGCAGATTCTTCTTATCCGAGCTCTGGAGAACCACGCAGCACTCGGATTCTTCTTATCCGCGCTCAGAAGGACCAACAGCACTGTTGCCGATGACGACAACCTCAACACTGTACCATAGGATGAAACGCCAAGCAGCAGGAGCGGGAGCAGAATGAAAACACCTTCTTGATTATATGCCCATATATTGTGGTTATGGTTACAACTTGAGATGGGCGTGCGAGCTTACAAATTTTCCTACGTTCACACGTCCTAAGGTAACATTTTGTATGATAGCAAATATTCACTAGTACAAAAACTTATATTTTCTACCTATCTGGGGTAGTTTACAAAATTCAAATTATGACTACCCTACGTTATTACAAATTGTTAGCAGTGGTGGGGAGTGCGTCTACCCCCACTCCTCGCCTGCAATCAACTTAGCAGAGGTGGTGGGGGTAGCGAAGCCCCCACTCCTTTTTCTTTGCGAGACTACCTACTTCATTTTATTATTTATCTACCTTTTACATTTTATGTTAGAAGATTTAGGTATTTAGGCACCTCATTATTTTAATCAGAGACCTATACAAGAGGCCTTTATTTATAATCTTACCTCTTAGTACCACATCAAAACCTTTAGGGCTTATGGGACAAAGGTTGGCGTATGACCTAGACATCTTTTAGGTCGAAACTACCACCTCCTAGACCCATATTACCTAGCCCATTACCTCAAAACCTTTACCAGTACCTTTGTAAGTAAAACACAAGCGTTAATATCATTTAATTCCTAGGATACATAAATACCTAAACAATACCTATTTGAGCTAAAACTTAAATATCTCACAAAGTATAAAACTTACAGCTACGCTAAATATCTCATTTTACAGAACATTTTATAAGCAACAATTTAAAACCAAATAGAACGTTACACATTAATAAACTTCAAAGTAATTAAAAACACAAACTAATTGACTTAATCAGTTATAACAAGCTACTACAGTACTTACATGAGAAAATCACAAACACTGATTTTATCACTAGGAACGCACTTAGTGTCCACAAATAGTCTTTTTGCTATACACATTTTAATCACTTTTTCCACTGATTTCACTTGATTGAAGCTGTCCGTAACATTTATTGAAGAAAATATTGTGTTTTTTATTATTTTTATTATATTAGGTCTTTACCTATGAAATTGCCGTTTTGTTTGAAAAAAGTTAAAATATTTTTTTTTCGAACTTATTTATTTCTTTTATTCAAAGTAATCACCCCTGCAATCAATGCATCTTTGCCAACGCTGTGGCAGTTTATGGATGCCCTTCTTGAAAAAATCAGCTGGACGGGAGACAACAAACTCTTCAAAGGCGTTTTGTACTGCCTCTCGGGAATTGATTTTTTTTCCCGCTAAAAAGTTGTCCAAATTTTGGAAAAAGTAATAGTCGGTAGGCGCAAGATCTGGTGAGTATGGCGGATGAGGGAGAGCTTCCAAACCCAACTCATGCAGCTTAGAGACGGTCTGATGTGCAGTATGGGGTCGCGCGTTGTCGTGAAGTAGCAGTGGGGCACCCATCTATCAAGCTTTTTTATCTTGCCTATCTGTCGCAAATGGACCAATATTGTTTTGATGCTAACATCAAAAGCTGCTGCCAGCTCAGCTGTAGATTGCGATTCATCTGCTTCCACAATCGCCTTTAATTCATCATTGTTGACCAAAGTTTCCGGACGACCACGAGGTTCATTTTTCAAGTCAAAATTCCCAGAACGGAACCGAGCAAACCAATAACGGGTTGTACGTTCGTTTGTACAGTTCTCTCCGTAAACGTCGTTGATGTTACGTGTCGTTTGTGCCACGTTGGTGCCACGACGGAACTCATATTCCATAATTACACGAAATTTCGAAGTATCCATTATAAAAAATGTTGAAATGTAATGAAAATACAACGCTAATCAATAAACAAAAGACTGATTTTGTAAATAGAATGTCATATTTTTAAAACAAAATTAATTTGAATTTAGAATTCATAGCCAATCAAAACTTTTTTTTGTTTGAAAAAGTCTGTACTTGCAATACGGCAATTTCATAGGTAAAGACCTATTAGAAACTACATTTTCAAATAAGTATAAAATTTAATTATGTTGTTAATGATTTACAGGGGTGTAATGTGTCTGTAATGATTCTCAGTTTTTGTGTAACGATACTGAGTTAAATAATATTATGAACAATGAAACTCAAATGACTGATAATAATTTTAATTTGTGTAATGATAGGGGGAGTCGACTCATGCAATCAAAGGGGAGTGTTATGATGAAAATTTACCAACCTTCTTTCTTAATGGTTTAAATTACTGGAATGGAATGAATGGTTCGGTTCCTCATTGACACTCCTTGCACAAAGGAGTGTCAATGAGGAAACGAACCTCAGAAAAATATGTAGATCTGTACTGGAAATTGAGATATTAAGTTTTAAAGGTACTGCATTAGTAGATACGGGCGCAATGGGGTGTGATACTGAGGAACTAATGGCGCCACAAGCGACAGTCCCAAAATAATTTGATTGGTTGTTTCAAATGTCTAATGTCATTTCTGACGTATTTTAACCAATCAAAACCATTGATAGCGGCCAGGTCGCCGCTGGCGCCATCTGCGATTAGCTTTGCGTGATACACCCCATTGGTTGTGTTGCGGGGCATTCACTATATACCCTCCTCCGGTCGAAGTGTCCGGGCACGAAAACGGCGGCGGCGGGGCGGCAGCGGGGCGGCGCGACAGCGGAGCGGCGGCGATGCATTCAACAGTATGGCACAGTATGGAGACGCGCACGAAACGGGCGGTGGCGGAGCGGGGCGACGAGCGATGCACGGGCGGGAGGAGAGCGACGAAAACAAATGAACAAACTAGTTTGATTCAGGCGCGGTCCGAGGGGGGGGGTCACGGGGGACATGACCCCCCCCAAAATCGTACACGTTGAATAGAAAAATCTTCTGTACAGTACCGACAGTAAGGCGTTGCAAGCGGTGCGACTGCACTGGGCGCCCTCGTGTGTGGGGCGCCGAAAACGCCCGACCACCGGTCGACTATCAATCGTATTGTTGCCTGGTGATGAGCGAAGAAGCGAGGAATGAAACTGACTAAAAATCGCACTGCGCGGCCATCCTTACTAATATTATAAATGCGAAAGTCCGTTTGTTTGTTTATTTGTTTGTTACGCCTTCACGTCGTAAGTACTGAACCGATCATCATGAAATTTTGCATACACGTTGTCAGGGGTGCAGAAAAGGACATAGGATACCTTTCATCCAGAAAAAACGTATAGTCAGAGGAATAGCAGAAAAACTGTCCACGCAGACGAAGTCGCGGGCGGCTGCTAGTTTTTTAATATAAACAAGCAGGATTAGTCGAAAAATCGCGCTGCACAGCCATTATTTGCGAGATTACCAAGATTAGTAGATGAAACTGACTAAAAATCGTAGTTTTTTTTCTGTAATAAGCAAAATTAGAAGATTAGCGGATGAAACTCACAAAAAACTGCGCTGCGCGGCAATGTTTTTTTTGCTATAAACAAACAAAGTTACAAGATTAGTGGTAGAAACTGACTAAAAATCGCGCTGCGCGGCGGTTTTTTTACTATAAACAAGCAAGATTACAAGATTAGTAGGTGAAACTGACTAAAAAAACGCGCTGCGCGGCCGTTTTTTGACTAACAGGCAAAATGGAAAATCTTGGAATCGCATATAGGGGGCGCCCCGTAGAAATATCACCCAGGGCGCTGGTAGTGCTAAAACCGGCACTGCTTCTATAAATTTACAAAATAAAAAGAACAATTGTAGTGTGTATAGTGACCCCCCCCAAAATTTCAGGCTGCGACTGCGCCTGGTTTGATTTGGTAGCCCGCGATTGCAGTAGTGATGTGTTGAAAATATAATAGTGTCTGTTTGATTACTAAGTAGGTACCTATTTATTATTGTTTATTATTTATTTATTTATTACAATGTGAACTTACAGCTAAACCAAAACATTCACATTGGGCAATTTACTTAAATAAAAAATATTAAAAAAATATATATCTAAGAGGGTCAGTATGGATGTCGGCATCTTGGACATCATTTAAAAAACACAAGAAAGAAAGAAAGAAAGAAAAAATGTTTATTTGGTACAATTACATTAAAATGAAACTTAGAAAAAAAAAATTGTCTAGGTACCAAATAGGCCTCTACTCAGTATAAGCCGTAGCAACTTATGTCACCACGACACTGGTTTTCTGCAGATGCCTGTAGGTAGAGGGTAAGGCGCAAGGCACTAGGCAAACAACTCTTAAAAATTATTTACATTAACAAAATTCAAAAAAAATAAAATAAAATTCAATCAAAATAAGACAATAAATAGTAATAATAATTGAAAAGAACATCAGAGCATATATTAAATAAGACAAAATATAAATAAAGAAATCAAGTAGGTACATAATAACAAATACATCATTCAAATATATTTCATCAGATTAAATTATTAACTTATATCTACAAAATATTTAAATATTACAGAGACCAGTTGTTGGCACGTCGAGCTGACATTCACCCTGGATTCTTTTGTGCATTCAGTAAATGTCTTTTGTACAAAGTTTTGAAAGTGTACACCGTTTTGGAATTCCTAATTGGTGGAGGAATATTATTCCAACACTTTGTCGCCAGGTATCGAAAGCTTCCTCGAAACGCCCTTGTGCTATGTACGGGACAATTTAAGCGAATAGTTATCCTTTCAGGACGCTCAGAAAAATTTAATCTGTCGTACAGATACGTAGGGCTCTTGTTTTTAATTACTCCAAACAAGAGGCTTGCAAAATGCATTTCTCGCCGTCTCTCCGTATTCAGTAGATCACTTTTATTGAGATAAGGCGTCACGTGAGCACGCCGGGGAATGGAAAAACAGTATCTTGCACAAGCATTTTGCACTCGCTGTATCAGCTGCTTTGTGCGTTCAAAGAGACAACCTCCAATTACCGTGTCTGCATAATGCAACTTTGACAGAATCAGTGTCTCACAGAGGTGAATTCGAAGATCCACACTTAGATACTTCTGTATGTGATACAGGACTTTCAATCTGTAGAAACACTGACTAACTGTATCCGTTACATAGTTTTCAAACTTCAAATTACTATCGAACAGTACCTAGATTTCGAGCTTCATCGACTTGTTCTATTTTTTCAGATCTAATTTTGAGTTCGAATGTGTGCGTGCTAGCTAGTTTTATTTGAGCACTGGTACCGGTGACCATCACTTTAGTTTTAGCCGAGTTCAATAACAATCCATTCATCTCGGACCACTGGGCTATACGTTCCAGATCATCATTGATTACTTTGGCAGTTTGGTCAGCATCGCGCGGTTTGAATGTTTTGTAAATTTGTAGATCGTCTGCGTATATGTGGTGTTCGCAGTTCGTGATACATTTTGGTAGGTCGGCGGTGTATAAAATGAAGATAATAGGTCCAAGGATAGACCCCTGTGGTACAAGATGAGCAAAGGATCCGATTTTGAAACTAGTTAACGCCTATAGACCATTTTTTCGAACTAAATAACATTTTTAGACTTGGGATCATAGACTTATTATATTACTATATATTTCGTCCTTTGAATATTTTTCGGTATTGATTTAACAAGAAATTGTTTCCATAGCAACATCACATTTGACACATCAATAGAAATAAAAAAACTGTAAGAAGTTTCTTTAACATACAATTTAGGTTAGTCACTACGATATTCTAAAAAGCCCTAGTCCAGTAGGACCACGAGTACATAGTGGTATACCGTGGTCCTACCAGTAGGTCAAATCGGTAGGTCCACCTCGGTAGGACCTTAATGGTATTTAGCTCATCTGTCACAACACTACTAACGCGGCTGACCGACCGCTATGTTTCGTGCCCACGTTCTCATCGCCCCGCCCCGCCACCGCTCCAATGCCGCGCCGCCCCGCCACCGCTCGGCCGCCGCCACTTTCGTGCCCGGACACGAAGGGTCATCCTCTCACTCCTACAAAACGAAACATTAAGCTCGCAGATGGACATGCACGCGTTATGGATATACAGAGTCAATGGAAATATGACGTATACAGAGTTATAGATGAGGTCAAAACAAATATTTTTTATTAAATAACTTTTCCTCAAAAAGTTAATAGTTTTTGAGTTAATTAAAATTAAAATAACTACTCATTCGATTCCGGTTTTTTTATTATTTTGGGATAGAAAATACTCTAAGTGTTGATAATGAATAAAAAAAATACAAAAAGTTCAGGTCATTTAAAAAAAATAAATCCTTAAATGCCTTTTATTTTCAGATTTTTTAGAAATAGCAGCAAATATCTTTAAATAAATCTTAGTAACTAAGCGTGCAAAAAACCGTCAGCTTTCAGTTGAGGTATAAACTTATTAATAACTTTAATAAAAAATGAGAAAAAATTAAGACTTAACTAATAGTAATCCCATTTCATCTAGAAAAAAAATCTAGTTCGAGCACTTCGGAGGTACGTATACGTATTATCCTACTTATATCATAAATATGAAAGTTTGCTTGTTTGGATGATTGTTAATCAATCACGTAAAATGGCTGAACGGATTTGGATGAAATTTGGCACACAGATTTTATGTAACGTTATTTATTATTTTTTCGGATCATGGAAAATGAAATCAAGAAGCCCGTTCTACTGCTTGTCGATGGACATAAGTCGCATATGTCTTTAACGTTGAGCTCTATCTGTGAAGAGATTGGTATTATTTTATTTGCTCTTCCCCCGAACACTACGCACATGCTGCAGCCTGCCGATGTCGGCGTGTTTGCTCCATTAAAAGTCCAGTGGACGAGTCACGTCAGAAAAATCCTTGCGAAGCCAGAAAATTTTAAAAAAGCTGTGACAAAAACTAATTTGTCTTCTTTTTAAAGACATAATCGAAAAACCACAAATGAAAATAAATATCGTTAATGAATTTAGACGATGTGGTCTTTTCCCGTATGATCTGAACTCAGTCGACTACACGAAATGTGTCCAAAACACATTGGACAGTCAACCAACTGGCTCGCGTGAGAACAAATGAAGACCTCATCGCTACCCGCAAAGTGATTCGTCATTTGAGACCTGTTCTCAAACAGAAGAAGATTGACACAAAATTTATCCTTAAGGGAAACAAAAAGCTAAGAAGGTCAGAACCCAGAGAACCCCAATATATTACCGGATCCGAAGACAATACAAACTCAACACTCGACGTGTCGAGCGTCCCCAACCTTTTGTCAAATGTTTCGGCTCATACATCTGCCAATGCTACATGTTTCCGATCCAAAGCCGCCGCAAATTTCCAATTTTACCTCTGCAAATGTTACCGATCTCGCTCCGTCGCATATTCATGATCCTGTACCACTGACACTTGTTATTGCTGCTGAAGTTCCAAATCGTACCTCTAAGAGTATTACGAATCATGGCTTGTTGAATGTTGTTACATCTGTATTTAGCGGTCTTGAGCTGGAAGCAATGGTTTCACTGGACGATATTGTGGTCATACCGTTTCAAACCAGTACACCCAAGAACCGAAACCTAAGCCCCAAATCTCTAGTTCCTAATGAAATTTCTCCATCTTCAAAACCGGACTCAAATAACGTCCCATTGTGCACGGAACAGATACACCAAATCTAGATTACGGATGAACCTGGAAGTTTGGAAACTGGCACCGATCTTGTACCACATAGTAGCCCAAAAGAGCAACTGGGATCTGCAAATCCTGACAACGACTCGGTAACATTATCTCAAGTGCCAACTTCAAAAGACAACTTGCCCTTATGAACCGTACAAGCAGGTATGAACCTGATACCTTAGTAAAAATATCTGAAGTCGAAAATGAAATTTTGGCATTTGGTGGCACTCGCGAGCCACAGTAACTATGTTTTCAACGGTACGTCATTATCTGTGTCTGTGCCAGAAATATTTTGAAGTGGGTTTGCGATTCCTTTAATGGTAATGTCAGATGTTTTTTTTTCATTTTGAGAGTACAGTACTACTTTCTTTGACAACTCATTAGCACTAACATTGTCTTGCGCCACATTAAACATCTCTTCGAGTGCAATGGTTCCATTATGATGTATTTCTGTGTCAGAAATATTACGCAGTGTATTTATAGTTTCTTGGACGATAGTATTTGTTGTCTTTTCATTTTGCGAATCTACTACAACTTCGTGTTTTGCATAAATTAGTGTTTATTGTTGTAAAAAATGATGTCACAGTTCAGATCGATGACCTAATTTGGTTCCTTGTTATTGTGAAGGATCAAAATGTGTAAAAGTGTTGGTCGGCGAGGGAAAGGTAAATTCATTGAACATAGCCGAATTAAGCAGGTCATATTATCTTCAATGTCTTCATACAGACCTACTCCAGATGTGTGTATTTTGTAGCTTTTTAGAGCTTCGGGCTTGCCCTGATCTCAGACCCTAGGCACGCCACTGCCAAGGCTTGAAATAATCTACTGAGCCAGTCCACTAAGCCAGTGTTTGAAAGCATTATAATTCTGGGACAGTCCATTTCTCTCTAAAAATGTCTTTATTTCGTAATTAGCATGGATACACTTCAAAACCGTCAATTTTTTTCTGTATCTACCACACGTTTGTAATGCAGTAATCCCTCCTGTGAAGAACGCGCAAGAAACACAGAGGTTGCTTTTTTATACATCAATTTTTGCTACAATTTATTATTAATTTGGCCTTCAGTCAAGCACTATGCCCGTTGTGAATAAAAAAATAAAAAAAGTTGAGAAAAGATATATTGAAATACAATAATTTTCTGGCTGTCAGCAGCCAGTTCAAAGGCATTGTTGCAATTTGAAATAAAGGAATTTAAAGTTTTCCTATTGCCATCGTGTATATATGTTAACGGAAATCTATGTAATCCGTCATTGTATACAATTCCTAGAAAATATATGTAATTCCTAAAATCACCCGGAAATGTATGAAATAAACTAAATATTAGACACATTTCATAGGAAATCTATACACTTCCTAAAAAGCAATCTGAAACGTAAAACATTTAAGATACCTATGGGTAGTATGGGTACGCGGGGATAGCGGGGCGAGGGGAGGGTATTGCATCGTCCGTATTTTTCCTTTTAAAGAAACTAGAATCGGTGCAGCTCTTGGTGGTAGCAAATACTCCAGCGAGGCCCTGGAGGACTGACGTGGTGGCTATCGCGTGAACAGAGTAGTTGCTCGCGAGTCAGTCGATCCTAAGCTCAAGGAGAGATCTCACGTCATTCATGTTATGTTGTCCAACAATTTCATTATCACCATCCGTAGCCGTGGTTTTCTTGTAAAAGACGTCTGAGAGGGCTAGCTTAATTGCATGTGCAATGCATTTTTGGTGCAAAAACTTCATTTCTTTGCTAATTTTTAACATCATGCTGTACCCTCCTTTAGTTTCTTTACATTGAAAAATTATGTGATACTTTTAATTTTTTTTTTAAGAACCGGGGGTACCGGGTTTACTCCTTTCGGAACCGGTTCTATTTATAACTTCGAAGAACCGGGTATACCCGGTTCTGACGGAACCGGGTAGAACCGGGTGCGTGCCCTAGTCAGAATGGGATGCGAGGATTGCTCGTACTTGATCTGGTAATCATCTCGTCCACAACTGACGGATGATGGAGTCATCGCTGAAAGATGGTCCAGCTGAGGCACGGAGGTGTCTGAGGAACTGAGACGGTTTTCGGTCACCCAGTTCTTCACCGTCGAGCAGCTGCCTCACCCTCTTCAGGTATGGAAAACGCTTGATTAACAGTTCTTTAGTTTTCTCATATCTGCAGCCAGCGGGCGGTGGGTTTGATATGTCTTCTACCTCGTGTGCAAACTTAGCGTCTAGATTCCCAATTAAGTAGCTGAATTTAGTTGCGTCTGATTTAATACCGGCGATGTCGAACTGAGCATCTACTGATACAAACCAGTATTTCACCCGGTGTGGCCAGAATGGTGGGATTTTCGGGGACACCCCGGAAACATGTTGATAGGACTGAGGTATGCTTCCGGTTCCCAACTGGGCCTGCAAAGTAGCATTCTGCTTAAGCAGCTCCAGTTGTTCCTCGATATCTGGATCGGCCATTATTATATTAATTTAAACGAAAGAAATATTTAAAAAGGAAAATATGCACAGGTTGTGTGAGGAAGATGAGGCGCCTTTATTGTAGAGCCTTATCTGAATAAAACTTATGTTTAACACACACACAATATGCAATACATGTAATATCAATAAACAATAATGTAGATAATAATACACGAACAGTTAAAAGAAAATACACAGAAATTTTAAAAGTGTAGTTATTACTAAAAAGTTGTTAAGTTCTCTCTCTGAATAGAACTTATATCTAACACGAACAAATACATGCGTGCTGCGTCTTGCTGCGTAGTGGTTGACGTGTGAAGTGAAAATTCATTTAACTGTTCCTTGAGTTGGATCCCCACTTATGTAGAACCATTCCCCCATGGTATTATAAAACCCATCCACCAGCCAGTCGCCAACAAAGTTGAAGGCATCATTACATTGTTTTGTCCATTTAAATTTATTTTCCTTAGTGCATTCATGAAGAGGCGCCATGATCATAGACATATCTTTCAAAAATCTGGCATAATAAGTTACCTTTGAATGATTGATTACCCAAGAATGATTTTTGCATTGTGATATTTGTAGGCGCTTGAGCTTTCAATAACGGCTCTAGATTAGACTTAATAACACTTATTTAATTTTTTGTGATTCTGAAACCGAATACATCAATACTTGTTTTAAAAAAAATACATTTGTTTACTTTTAATCTTAATTGTCATTCTTTGAGCTTTGACAAAACAATAATTAAACTTTTTAATGTATCATTTACACTGTAGCCTGCAAAATATATATTATCTATACATAACATTAGGTATATTAGCAAGCTTGTTGCACATCATACGCTGGAGTGAGCCAGGTCCTGTACTTACTTCGTAAGGTAAGTACTTATATTTGTAAGTACCAACTTCTGTTACAATGGTAGTTAACTCTTGCGAGTGTTTATTTAAAGGAGCTTGTAGGTAGGCTTCCTTAAGGTCCAGTTCGCAAAAGTACTCTCCCTTTTTTAATGTGTCAAAACTTTCATCAATATGGGGCAAAGGAAAATGATCTACCTCTAAATGCGGATTTAAAGTTTCCTTGTAGTCGCCACATAGTCTGACGGAACCATCTGTTTTAAGTATTGGAACAACGGGTGTACCCCACTGACAATTCCAGTCGAATTATTCGACTGGATTTATTCTACCATCTTTCAATAATCGGAAAATTTCTAACCTTACCTTTTCCTTTAAGGCAAAGGGTACGCGCCGTGCAGGAAGACATTTGGGCTTTGCGTCAGATTTTAATTTCAATTATATCGTGTCGCCCTTAAAGTTGCCCCAACCTGAACTGAATACTTCTGCGAACCTTTCCTTCACTATATGTTCTTCTTCTGAAACAGTTTTATCATTCAAAACATTTATTTCCGTATCCACCGTTAGTACATTAGTATCAGAAAATTTTGGAGGCCATAAATTGAGCTCGTTTATCCAATCACGGCCCAATATGTGTTGTATAGGTCCCACTGCAATGTGAATATTAAATTTCTTTTCAGTGTTCTTATATTAAACAGTATAAGAACACTGAAAAGAAATTAGTAAAATGCCTAATGGTTTGGAAATTATTCACTTCTCAAGCTTTCAATAAAACCGCGCTAGTATCCGTTAAAAAGTCTTTTATTTCATGGTTTGGAATTTGACATGACACTCGGAAATCTTTTTGTTTTTGAAAAATATAGACTTATCCTCTAGTGACATAACAGTTACAGCTCGCGCAACATAACTTGACCTTATTTTTAGTACCGCGTGACCTGCGCACTACAATTTTTGTATTGAAAATTGCTACTGCGCAAGCGTCATTGTCTATGGTTTGGTTCAAGTTATGTTGCTCGAGCTGTACATCTGAACCTGTATCTAACTGGAAATCAAGCAGTTTACCTTCAACATTGAGTGTTATAATCAGAGGTGGTATTTTACTTAGGTACATTTAATGAATACATATCGTATTCATTGTAATTATATTATTGTTTCAGCGCTGTCCCGATTGCCTCCTCTTCTTGGCACAAATTCATATCTTATTCATCTTCTAAAAGGTAAATTTTCTTTGTTTTCGGGTTTTCTTTGTCTTAAATATGTGCCCCTGTTTCCCACATTCAGAACAAAATTTCTTTATAAGTCTGCATTCAGCTTTTATATGGTTATTATTTCCACTACAGAAACATCTTGTTTTTTCTGACTTTGTTCCTCTATATGTATTAGGTTTATTCCGAGTAAAAAAATATCTTTTCATTCCTAAATCCTTGTTGATAGTAAAGCATTTCAGATACTTCCGTGTCCTTTTTTTGGTTTATAATTTCAACTTAAGCTGCTACCACTGTTCGTGCTAAGTTTAAGGTTTGTTGTAAAGTTAGATTTGTGTCATATTTAAGTAATTTAAATTTTATAACCTTTGAGTACACCCCGTCTATAAATTTTTCCTTTATTTGATCCTCTAAGTCCTTGAAGTTGCATTTTACAGCTAGTTTCTGTAATTGCAATACGTTTTTTTTATATTTTCTGATGGTAACTGATTCCTGTTTCAAAAAGTTGATCGATCTATTGCAGATGACTGGATTTTGGTGTATTTTTCCTTTAATTTGGTACATAGTACATCATATGATAAAATTCACTGGTTTAAGTGGTCTACACAAATATGTTAGTGTTTCAAACACTTTATGTGTAATTTTTGTTAACAAAAACGGAACTTTCTTTTGCTCGGGATTTTCATTTAAACTTATTATGCACTCCAGCTGTTGCACAAAACAATCCCAGTTTTCACCATTAAACAGGGTTGTGTTGTAACTTGCCATAGTTATGTGTTTATTGGTGCTAGCCTTGGGACGTTGTTGTTCTTTACAGAAATCACTGAATAGCTTGCGGAGTTCATCAACCGTTGCCTCCGTGTCACAAACAATGTCAAGCTCCTGTAATTAGATAAGTACCTAGATAAAATACATGTATGAAGGCATAAATAAAGATAGAAATTCCAAAAATATTTACTCAAAGCTATGATAAAAATAATGAAATAAAATGATTTAATAGTCAAGTCAAGTTAATAGTCACATTGTTTGCAATAATCGGAATATTTGGAATCTGAACATTGTAAGTATGTGATAATGATAAAAATAATGAAATAAAATGATTTAATAGTCAAGTCAAGTTAATAGTCACATTGTTTGCAATAATCGGAATATTTGGAATCTGAACAATGTAAGTATGTGATATGTATGTGATGTTGTCTGATATTTAAATTTATTTTATTTGATAGTGACATACGAAACCAATATATTTAACCATAAATACTAACCGGATAATGTATTCTGTACTTGAATAACTTCTCTGGGTAAAGATGTTTAAAGTCTAAGAGAAGTGGTGTCCGCCTGGCTATTGTAGCACAGGAAATTTTGACATGTACTGCGCTACTGATTTATCATCATCATTATCATCATATTCAGCCCACATCAACCCACTACTGCTGGGTATAGGCCTCTTCTCTATAGCGCCATCTCTATTGAAGCTCTGACTGATTTATCATTGTGTTTAATTCCGTGGTCCTGAAAGTGACTGTTGCCTGCCTTATTTTTCAACTAACTCTTAAGGTTCAGGAGAATTTCTTAGCCATTGAAGATTTTGTTCTAAATCTGTAACATGAAAAATAATCATTGAAATTATATCAGTCTTACACCCGGTTTCTGAAACGCTTGTCATCGAAAAAATTACGCAGCAAGTTGCTAATCTGTATTTAAATGCAGATTGGGTTGCTGAACGAACCAAGGCGACAGTTTGTCAGCGGTTTGTCAAATCTCGAATTAATGGCAGATTAGGGTAGTTTTGGGTTTCCGAAAAGCTTTTTAGCATGTTAACTGAAAGTCAACGTCTTGTTACAAATTAATAGTTAATCCGTGAAAATCGTCAATTATCAGATAGTTGAAACAATTTTGTTTCCAATTTTCGAGTATTTCAGTGGTTTTTTAGTGGATATTATAAAATGTCGTTGTCGGACTTATCTGCTGATGATATATTATATCCCTATCTAGTGACGAGGAAGATGTGGTGCCAAGTCGCCTGTTTCGAGAGCGAATGCATCCACTAGATCATTATAATGATCAGGAATTCAAGGATCGTTACAGGATTCCGAAGCCTGTATTTTATCAGTTGATGAGTTTGCTGACACACCTGGAGCCAATGACCCATCGTAATCACGCCATCAGTGCCGCCGAGCAGGTTTTGTTGGCCATTAGTTTTTATGCCTCTGGAGGATTCCAAATATCCGTGGCAGATAATATTAGGGTCCATAAATCGACAGCTTGTCGAATTATCAAAAAAGTCTCCACACAATTCATTAAAATGCCATTGACTGGTGAAGAACAGGGCAGGGTCCGGAATGGGTTTTATGCCATCAGTGGGTTTCCGAATACGGTCGGAGCTGTCGACTGTACACACATAAAAATACAGTCTCCTGGAGAGCCCTCTGCAGAACAGTTCCGCAACAGAAAAGGATACTTTTCATTAAATGTACAGGCTGTTTGTGATGCAGATTTATACATAGATATAAGATAGCTAGATATAATTTGTGGGTGGCCAGGCTCTGTACATGACACCACTATTTTTAATGACTCGCACATCCGTGCTGATTTTGAGATGGGAGTGTATGGCAACAATGCCTTGCTGGGTGACAGTGGTTACCCCTGCCGGAAATACCTGTTGACACCATTTATACAGCCAGTAACAGCAAGCGAAGTGGCATATAATAATGCACAAATCGCGACAAGAAACCCTATCGAAAGATGTTTTGGGGTGTTGAAGAGACGCTTCCCCTGTCTGTCCATGGGGTTACGTGTAAAAATAGACACGGCTATGCACATAGTGGTTGCCTGTGCTGTGCTACACAATATTGCCCTAAGCCATAATGATGTTATCACAGGTAGGGTTAAAGAATTGTCAATTTAAAACTGCTTATTATGTGATGAGAGCTTATTTCAATAAATAATTTTTCAATTTCAATTTCAGATGACCTGCCAGATATAAATTCATCAACAGATGATGCAGTACCATTTCTTCCTCAACCTGGAGGATCAAATGAAAATTTTTCAGTTCGATCTGCTTTACTCATAACTCACTTTAACCAGTAAGTACTAAGTACCTAGATGTCACCATTATTTACAACAATTAAAATTAATAATAAATAAATTAAAAACAATTTGTACATTAGAATCAGTCTTTATTGAGAAACAAACATCCGAACTTTCACATTTATAATATTAGTTACATTTTAATATATCTCTTTGGTAAACATTTATGTCTTAAGTAAACATCCAAACTTTCACATTATTACAATATTAGGTGTACATTTGAATCAGTCAGTCTTTATGGAGAAACATTCACATTTACAATATATCTCTTTAGTAAAACATCCATCTTTTGTAAATATCCAAACTTCCACATAACTTATTACAAAATTAGGTGAACATTTAAATCAGTCTTTATTGAGAAACATTTTACAATATTAGGTACATTTTAATAAGTCTTTAGTAAACATCCAAACTTCCACATTTTTACAATATTAGGTACATTTGAATCAGTCTTTATTGAGAAGTCTTAAATCTTAATTATTATTCAATGATCGAGTATTACGAGCAAATTCTAATTCTTTTATTTTTACTTCTAAATCAATAAGTTTTTCTTTTTTTATAGCTATTTTATAATTTACTAGAGAGGTTCTTTTTTCCAATAATGCACATTCTAGTTTCTTTTTATAGAAAGTTTTTTTTTATATTATTTATGCTTTGTACATTTTTCTTTTTTTTTAGTTGAATATGCTGACGGTTGTGCAAAGAAGTTGGTCTTGACAACAAAGGATTTTTCTGCACTTTTGGTGGTATATCTCTACTCTTCTCCAGTGGTGGGTCAACAATTACTTCAATTCCCTCCATAGTCAATCCGTCAATTTCATAGTTATCTGAAGTAATATTAAATTGTAAATTGATTGTGATTATTTTCTAAATACTTAAAAAAATATTTTACAATCATATTAAATAAATCATTTATTTTTCGCTGTTTAACTATGAACATACGACGCTGTCTCACAGAAATTGTTACTTACCAAACTCTTGTGTTATGTCAACAATAACTTCATTATTACTTTTTTCTTCAACATTTTCATCCTTCTTGAAGTAATCAGCTGCGCTGTCACAGCTGTTGGACAGCGGTTTCGACTGACCGCCCATCAATGCCAGCATTTTTGCACCAACTTCACTTAATTGTGGTGTAAAATTGCCTCCACCAGTAGCCATTATCGCTTTCTGAAATTTTTATTTTCAGTTCTATAAAACAGTTTCGCTGAATTATAACTAAATGAATATGAAGTATTTTTTAAACTTTAACTATAAACATATAAATAAAGTCCTATTTTTCTGAATACCAGCAGATAGAATTGGTGCCTTTTAATAAATCTTACTAATTTTTTACACACCTTGTCTTCAGCTTTATCCTTTTTAAACTTTTTTATATCAAATTGATATTTTTTTTCCATATAATTTTGTTTCTAAAATGTAAAACATAAACAATATTAATCTATCTATTAATAGGTACGTAGCTTTATAAAAACAGACCTGGAAGTCTTTCACAAAGATGTTATGTACAGAAGTTAAGTTGAGACTTCGCTCAACAACATGTATTTTGCTTCCACTGACGACTCGAGTTAACTTTTAGGTAATAGTCAATAAAAATGATTAGGCACATACATTTTCATCTGCAGTTTTTTGCTTTGTTAGGCGTTTTAAATTCTGATAAGAAGTGTAAAGCTGCTTCGCTGTTCGGGGATTCTCAGCAGACGAGTTATACTCCAGAGCAATTTTTTCCCATGTTATGTTTTTAATTTCAACCGTCACTGCATTAGTGCTCTTATTTTCTATGATTGTTTTGTACCTAAATAGAAATGCATAGTATTAGAATACATTTCTGTATAAATATAGATTGGAAAGTAAGATTTGAACAGCTTAATAGGTACTCACTTTTCCACTATTGATAAGAGGTCTCTTTTTTCTCTTTCCGTATAGTTTTTTCGAGACATACTTATTATTATCGCTAATTGTGAGTTTTTTAATAACAAACTGAACTAAATCATCGGAGATCGGAGAGAAAAGTAAAAATATCAAAATATAACCTATGAATCGAATACAAATTTTACTATTGACATTTGGTGTCAAAACATCGAAAGTAGAGACAAAGCTATGCGTTAGATTGAAACAAAACATGAACGAGTGAATGAAGTCGACTGATTTTCGCAAGGGTGGCCAGACGAAAAAATAAATCATGTGTTGACAGTCAATTAACTAATTTTTCGGTAAGTGGCTTTTCAGAAACCCATTGTTGTTTGACAGATTGTTAATTATGACAGCCTGTTGACTAATTCAATATTTGACATACGTTTCAGAAACTGGGTGTTAGTCTGTTACCATACAATTACACTTTTAGGGAGTACTTAATTAAGTTAGATAAATCTTGGACAACATCACATTGCTCTAATCACAAGGTACGTCATTTGTTATAGAAATCGGAAGTAAAAATGGTACTACAATAGAACCAAATCTCTTATTTTTAAGTATAATTTACTTCAAAATAAGAAATATGATTTCCCATAAGAACGTTTTTTTATATTTATTAAAAAAGGACCTTTTCGAACCCTGTATGCATTGCATAGTGTTATGGACTTTTTGGATGACTAAAGACGCTGGCCAGCGCGACCGCTGCCAGCATGACTGACACTGACGGACGTAGGAAAAAAAGGGACTATCGACTAATTTTGCCTTTGTATTAAAACCGTGTTGTGCTATTAAATTCATTCTCCGCTAAGTACTTGTGATTATTTCCGACGACGACGACGGCGCAGACCGGCGCCTTCAAGTGGTACTTCGAGAATAAATTGACACAGCCCCGTGGAAAATGCTGACAAGAAGTAAAAGTGCAATCATCAGCGGGACCGTGGCCGACCCGCCACCACCGCCCGTCACAAGTACGCAGTCGAAGGTATCCGTAGCTTCGTGTTCATCCGACCGGGCACGCCGACAGCGAGCTTTGGACATGAAACGTCAAGCCGCGGAACAGCTCGCTGACCTCGAGCGCCGGAGAATAGAGAATGAGGAAAGACTAATTCGTGAACAGATAGCGCTAGACTTAGAAGCTTCGGAGGTAGAAAGTTGTGATGGCGATAACGACGTGCGCCCAACTTCTATTAGTCGCTCAGCACGGACACACAATTTCGCGACGGCGAGAAATTGCGACCAGACCAAGACAACCGATGCTGCACGTGACCCACCATCTAACTCGGAGTCGCAAATGGGCAAGTTTCTAGCCAGACAGACGAGCACCAGGGAATTGCCAATCTTCACCGGAGCCCCGGAGGAATGGCTGCTCTTCTACAGCCAATTCAAGATTACGACCCAGTTGTGCGGCTATACAGATGACGAAAATATTGCGCGGCTAATGAGGTGCCTCCGTGGAGAAGCTCGCGACTCTGTGTATGCTCTACTGACAAGCGCATCAAATTTAGACCGAATCATTGACACCCTAAAACTAAGATTTGGTAGATCAGAAATAATCATAGAAGCAATGATCATGAAAATACAAGCCTACCGTGACATACGTCATGACGACCTGACGCAGCTAATGAGATATGCGACCGAAGTGCAAAATATTGTCGCCGTCATGGTATCGACTGACCAAGTAAGCCATTTGAGAAATCCTATTCTTATTCGTAATGTTTTGTCAAAGCTGCCGTCAAACCTCAAATGTCAGTGGGGTCTTGACAAGACTCGACGAGGAATGTATGAAGTTACTTTAGAAGACGTGGCGGAGTGGCTTATGGAAGTAGCCAAGGCGACAGCTGAATTCACGACCACAACGCCATCAAGCTCACGTACAGTCGACAAGAAAGGCTACAACCGTGAGTACAGACAGAATGACAAACTTTTTTCTGTCTTGAGTATAAATAAGATAAACAAAGACTGTCAGAAATGTCACAACAACCACGACTTACAGAAATGCCCTGATTTTTTACGGCTTTCCATAGACGAAAGATGGAACTTTGTCACAATGAAAAAGCTGTGTTTCTCATGTCTATCACCCCGACATCAACTGAGAGCTTGCACTACAAGAGCTAAGTGTGGTACGCAAGGATGTGAGCGCGTACACCACAAAGTTTTGCACGCTGAGCCAAGACAAGCGGCAAATGACGACGCTGCACTTACGACAGCTAATGGTAGCAGCCCAAATGACGTTGTTATTGCCACTACTCAATCTTTGACGCAGCCCAGCCACGTACTTCTGAAAGTCATTCGAGTTGTCGTGAGCGGAAAGCATGGCGACTTCGAGACGTCGGCACTGCTGGACGAGGGAGCTGCAGTCAGCCTGATCGACGCGTCGTTCGCTGCGCGTGCCGGCATCGACGGCCCGCTACGACCTCTGCGGATCTGCGGTGCACACGGCATGACCTCGATTGACCTTACGTCGCGTTCCGTTATTTTTAATATCCGCGGACGTAATAATAATGAAATATTTAAGTTAATTAATGTTCGTACTGTAAATAATTTGAAATTGCCTGTAAATAATTTGCCTGTAAATAAGAATGTAGTAGATAGAAACTTTTTGAATAATTACTTTGACAAAGATGACTTGACATTTGACAAAGTTGACATGTTAATAGGACAAGACAATATTGACTTAATTGTGACACGACAAATTATACAGTGTGGCCCAAAGTGTGGCCCGGAACGCGGGCCCATTATCTCCAAGACAAAACTGGGGTACGTATTGCACGGAATTATTAGTATGAAAGGAGTTCCGAATGATACGGCTGTTTTACACTGTGCATGTGAGGACTTGAACGAATTGTATAGGAAGTCTTTTCGTACAGAAGAGTTTGGAGTCAAGCCGAGCTCCGACACACCCCGGTCCCGGGAGGATGTGAGAGCCCTGGACATTATGACAGCGACGACCAGGTACATTGAGGATCTGAAACGCTGGGAGACCGGACTTCTCTGGCGGGATGACAGCTGTCATCTGCCTGATAGTTATAATCAGGCTTTTGTTAGGTTGAAGGGCATCCAGCGCAAGATGGCGAAGCTTCCTGAGTTCGGCGAGAAGTACCAGCAGAAGATCGAGGATTATGTCAAGAAGGGGTATGCATATAAGTTGACATTTGATGAGGTGCGGAACCGGTCAGACAAGACTTGGTATTTACCTCATTTTGCAGTGTTTAACCCCAATAAGCCCAACAAGTTGCGGTTTGTGACAGACGCAGCAGCCAAGTCAGACGGGAAGTCATTGAATGATTTTCTTCTGCCAGGGCCGGACTTTCTAAATTCCCTGCCAGGTATGTTATTACAATTAAGGTGCCATCGTTACGCGATAATGGGAGACATCCAGGAGATGTTCCATCAGGTGCTGATTATTGAGCAAGACCGACAAGCTCAGCGGTTCCTGTGGGATAATGACGAGTATCAGATGAACGTGATGATCTTTGGCGCAGTCTGTTCGCCATCATCAGCCCAGTACGTCAAAAATACAAACGCGCTTCGATTTGCAGAGACACATCCTGATGCAGTGAAAGCCATCACTGACCACCACTATATGGATGACCTGATCTTGTCAGTTGACACAGTAGATCAGGGAACGAAAGTTGTACAAGAAGTCATTCATATTCACGCTGAAGGCGGATTCAACATGACAAGTTTTATGAGCAACTCTAGGGAAATTTTACGTTGTTTGCCGGAAGAGAAGCTGTCAACTTCTGGTGCCAAAGTGCTCAATGACACCAATGACTTACCAGTTGAGCGAGTACTAGGTGTCAAGTGGACACCAAGTGATGACAAGTTCGTGTTTTCGAATCTTTGTGACGTCATTGATAGTCAAGCCGACAGCCGTCCTACAAAGCGGCATATTCTGAAAATATGTATGTCCGTTTTCGACCCTTTAGGATTTTTACTTTTTGTGACAATCAAAGCCCGAATTATTTTACAAGATATTTGGAAGACCAAAATAGGCTGGGACGATGAGGTGACAGGGGACCTTAATGACAGATGGCAGTCATGGTTGCAGGAACTGCGAGTGGCAATCGGATTACAAATACCGAGATGGTTTCTTAGTGCCCAGACCGACGTGTCAAAGCCTGTCGAAGTTCACGTATTCTGTGACGCCAGCACCAGAGCCTTCGCTGCAGTTGCTTATCTGAGATCTACGTTGACTGACGGTAGTTATTATGTCTCGATGATAATGGCGAGAGCTCGTGTTGCACCACTGAAAGTTTTGAGCGTCCCGAGGTTGGAACTTCAAGGTTCTTTGTTAAGTGCGAGAATGGCACAGTCGATCAAGAAATACATCGACCTTCCCATCAGCCGGTTTGTTTATTGGTCTGACTCCAAGACTGTTCTTAGCTGGATACGATCCGAAGCGGGCCGCTTCAAACCCTTTGTTGCACACAGGATCAGTGAGATCGGTGACTTGACTGACCCAAGTGACTGGAGGTGGGTCCCCACTGGCCTAAACCACGCTGATCTTGCGACCAGAGACAAAACCTGTGACGTCGCGCATGCGTGTTGGATTACCGGGCCAGATTTCCTTAGACAAGAGGAAGATGCATGGCCGACTGAAGATCCACATCCGCACGCAACTGAAGAGGAGATGAGTCCCGACCCCGAGATGAAGGTCACGCTTGTCATTACATCACATGACAATGACAGCTTGCCAGACGTAGCTCGTTTCTCTTCTTATTGGCGACTAGTGAGAGCGGCAGCATGGATTTTGAGATTTCATCACAATTTGACAGACAAGAGTGAACGTCGAAGTGGAGAGCTCCTTGCGGATGAGATTACGAAAGCAGAGCTGCTTCTCATCCAAGATAGTCAGCGGCGTTCATTTCCAAATGAATTTCAGATGTTGCAGACGACAGGCAAAGTCGACAAAAATAGTCGCCTTTTCCAATTAGTTCCCTTTTTAGATGCGCGAGGTCTTATCCGTGCTCGTGGTCGTATCGACTCAGCCGACGCAGAGTATGACACAAAGAACCCCATCATATTGTCTCCGTCTGACAATTTTACGAAGCTTTTGATGATGCAGTACCACAAAGATGCCGCGCACTGTGGCAAAGAAAAGGTGTTTAACGACATAAGACAGAAATTTTGGATTCTTCGCGGTCGATCGGCTGTGAAAGCTACTTGGAATGTTTGCCAAGTCTGTAAAAACAATCGAGCCGTGCCGATGCCACCACTGATGGGACAAATACCAATTAGCCGATTGACGCCTATCAAAGTCTTTGCATTTTCTGGACTAGACTATTTTGGCCCTATGGTAATCAAAATTGGAAGACTTCACGAAAAAAGGTATGCGGCACTGTTCACGTGCATGACCGTAAGAGCCGTTCATATTGAGCTCGTCGACGATCTGACTTCTGATAGTGCCATCATGGCTCTGAGGCGCTTCATAGCAAGACGCGGCAGACCTAATGAAATTTGGAGCGACAACGCCACAACTTTCAGAGGCGCTGATAATGAGCTCCGACGACACGTTGAGAACCTGGACGCTAATAGACTGCGTCAGTTCTTCAGTATTCGTCGCATTACATGGAAGTTTATCTGCCCAAATTCTCCTCACCACGGCGGGTGTTGGGAGAGAATGGTGAGGTCTATCAAGACGGCGCTTAAGATGACCTTGAAGGAACAGATTCCGACCGAGCAGATCTTGGAGACACTACTGGCTGAGGCCGAATACATGGTGAACAGTCGACCACTGACCCAAGTTCCTCTCGATCATAAGGATTCAACCCCTTTGACCCCAAACCATTTTATTTTTGGGGGACAGACCGACTTTGTCGATCAATCGTTAGCGGATTTCAATGACGGGGATCTGTTACGGAAGTCCTGGCGTCACTCCCAGCGCTTGGCCGACCTGCTGTGGAAGCGGTGGGTCAAAGAATATTTGCCCACACTTACCAGACGTGGTAAGTGGTTTGTGTCGGTAGAGCCGCTGAAACCAGGGGACGTCGTAATTATCTGCGATGACCAGCTCCCACGCAACCACTGGCCAAAGGGCAGTGTGGAGCGGGTATACCCAGGCCCCGACGGTCAAGTCAGGGTAGTGGACGTCAAGACGGCGACAGGGACTTACAAGAGACCGGTGACGAGACTTTGCCGACTTGACGTTCGACCGTGATTAGACTACTGAAATTGACACTTTAACTTTGACTTGACTGACATTCCCATCCCTTGACTGACTTGACTCTTAATTACGCGACTGGGTCTGACGGACCCGGCCCGCCAGTCCGACTCTCGACTGGCTTAACCCTCAACTACCCGACTGGGTCTGACTGACTGACTGACCTGACCCAGTCTGACTGACCTGACCTGACTCGGTCTGTCCGACCCGACCTGTTCTGACTGCCTGACCTGACCTGACTGAGTATTGCCTTGCAATACTGGAGGTGGGAATGTTATGGACTTTTTGGATGACTAAAGACGCTGGCCAGCGCGACCGCTGCCAGCATGACTGACACTGACGGACGTAGGAAAAAAAGGGACTATCGACTAATTTTGCCTTTGTATTAAAACCGTGTTGTGCTATTAAATTCATTCTCCGCTAAGTACTTGTGATTATTTCCGACGACGACGACGGCGCAGACCGGCGCCTTCACATAGTATAATTATTATATTTATATCTTTCGCAATTTTCAACGCTAGTAGGTGCCTACCTAAGCAGCAAACCTTCGAAACAATTGTACTTACTTTTGCACTAAATAGGTAGGTATGATTTCACATGTAATTTAATTTTAGAGCTTATCATCAATTAAATTACACGAGAAATAATAATTTAGATATAAGCAAGTGTCTACAGAGTTTTGTACCCAGGTACTTACTTTTGAATACGGCGATGTATTCTGCCAGCGACCAATCCGTCAGGGATTTTAGTGATGTCTTAGTTCATTTTATTTATTTGGAACAAAAACAATTACAAATTATGCTTACTGATGTGACAGATATTAGAAAATAGTACTAATTATGTAACCAACAACATTGTCCGCAGAGTAACTTAAATAAATATTAAATAACATGCATGTCACTGAAAGAAAGTTAGTAGAACATAATTCCAAAGCTAAGATAAAGTGCTTAAAACTAAATAAGTTTAGTACTGTACTCTAAACATGATTTTTAGTGTAACTTTTGAAACAGACCTGAGATACGAAAACAGAATATTAAAAAATATTTAAATTTACATGATCTTATTTAAATTAACAACACAACAAAACAACAGACAATACCGATAATAGATCACTATGATTTACCCACAATTTGGGTATTAAGGCCTTAAGAAGGGTGAAATGCCTAAATATTTGCATGTTTGAAACAAAATATCTAAATAACTGGCTATTGAATTCGAATGAAAAAAATGTCAATGACGCATGTACATCTAATGAACATTTTTAATTGAATGAAATTATATTTTCGTGGACCACTTTTTAGAAAAAAAAATTCTAACATCTTATCCATATCGCTCAAGTCATAGCCTTCTTTAATTGCAAGCCGTGAACATAAGTTTGGCAACGTCTGTTACTGTCAGTTCGTGGTCATGTCGTCGGCCAGTCTCCGTACTAAATGTATGGGAATATTTCAATTTTAAGAGGTCGATATTTTTATTCCTAGTAATCGTGTGAGTTTTAAAATATGAAAATAATTTAGTTCTTTTATTGAAATGCTTTGTATATTAAACAATAAGAAAAATATCAATGTTAACCAGGAAAAAATGGCTGTCAAAGATGTCATCTTTTTTGTTGATTTTCTTTAGCAGGGAGTTGATCAACATGTTCTCTAGCAATAAATGATCTCATTAGAAAGAATATCATTAGAAAGGTCTTTTAAAGACAAATATTTGCTGTTAATATACTTTATATCAATTGTTAATACTTTTGGAGTTAAAGGTTATTAAAGTATAAAAGTGGTTTATTGTCTATGGGAGTTGATTTACCCCACCTTTAGCAATGAATGATATTATCATTAGAAAGGTTTTCATATGAGAAATATTTGCTGCAAACATACTTTCTATTAAATGTTAGTATTTTCGGAGTTTTAGGTCATTAATGTTAAAAAAATTGGTCAAGTTCAGAGCGTTATAACTCTCAAAGTGCTAATAGTTGACGTTTATTGTTTTACAATAAAGTGTTTCAAATTTAAATACCTTTCCAATGATCTAAGTTTTATTGCTAGGAGAGGCTTAGATCAAAATGCTCATCGTACTAAAAGACCCCCGAAAAATTCAAATAATTTGACTCAAACCTTATGTCCTAATAAATAAATAATAATAAAAAATATAAAATCTTTATTGAAATAATCTTACATCACAATTTACAACTAGTTTCAACATTGATAATATAGGAAAAACAAATAATAAATAATTATTAAATAATATTATAATATGTGCTTGACCACATGCGATGTTGCCGTTCTGCTCAACTTCATGGCTTGGAAATATAGAAGGCTATGCTCAAGTCCCTATTATCAATATTCGAACAAAATGTATCATGAAATGATTTAATAGCCCACTAAATTCTTGCCATCGTAATATGTACGTCCCCGTCGAATTTAGTAAGTTCGAGGATAGGAAGTTTGCTGGCTTTCTGCTCTAGTGCCACTAACAGGTCTTCGCATTCTAATTAGAATTGGCTTTGCTAACTTTTTGAACATGACCGGAAATTTCGAGGAATAAGCTTTCGGTACAATGTGTACTAATTAGATTTTAAAATAAGTCAATATTTTTCAAGATATTCAATAAAAAGCTTTAACTTTCAAATGACCTTTCTATGACGTCATCACATGCAGATCTCCCTGCTATAATAAAAAAAGGGGCAAAGATAATTTTGACAATGAACTTGGCATTAGGGATGGTGGAAGGTGGAAGTGAAAAAATATCGATATAGGTTCTCAGAAAAAAAATGGATGATGACAGTAATGGATTCTTCTAAGTTAGGAATTTACAATTTGATCCATGTAGCCTACATCCAAAATAGACACAATATAATTCGCAATTTGGGTAGATTGGGCGTGTCAGCCTTTACAAAGTTTTTCAGCTGAGTTTCCACTGGTAAGCAATCTTATTATAATTTTACCACCTCAAAAATTATTGCGGCTAATTAAAAAGGTAGGTTAGAACCGTCACAACTGGATTAAATTAATAAAATGGAAGAAATATTAACTATAACTTATTTGTTTACAAACAAACAATAAGTCATCATGACAAGTAGGTAATGACACTTGGCCGTTCTTTTCCTATAAGTAGATGGCAAAGGTATTCTTTCTTAAACTTTCGTGCCACTAATGACGTCATTCCGGCTGACCATATTCGCTGGACAAATATATTTATAAAAAAATAAATACGCGACCAAATGTTAAAATATTCAAATTAGTTTCTTAAATTGGCCTAATCTGTAAAAAAAAAATAAAAAAAAAAACCTTTTATTTTTTAACCAAAGCCAATTGGGTTAAGTAACTAAAAATTTTTTCAGAATCACAATTTATAAAGAAATTTGTAATCTCGTTTATATAAGTTTGCAACTTTATCTTCAATATGTTAATCTTGATTGGACAGTAATTATCCTTAATAAATACATTAATCGGCATTGATTTGCTAATGTTTCTAATTGGTCCCTAATCAGATTGACCCTAAACACTGAAGCTGGACTCGTAGTGTTCTCCATCTCACTGTAAAAGCGAAATTTGTTAGTTCAAACTAAGTCGTATCTATGTCCCTATAGCTGCGCCCCATAGTATGAAAATGTCAGGTAAGGTAAGCTCTCGCCGGCGCCGCGGCGTTAAAAAGGTAAGCAAGTACCTATGTAATGTATTTATTCACAAAACACCTACATTACCATACTTTCCACCTAGAAACATTAATAATCGAGTTCTATTTATCCATTATAGTAACCCTTGCATCACGACGCACGCCATGACGCCATAACGCCATGTGCATGTGCTATTATTATGAACTTTTATCTTAAAAGCAATTAAATCAAGTAAAATAAGTTTTTATTGAACCAAAACAGTTGATTACAAGTGTTATTTATAAAAAAAAATCACAGATCTCGTGCCTTTCACGACCTTCTGGTACATTGAAAATGAATTTAATAATTGAATTTTATAAAAAATATATTCCTCTCTTTGAATTAGTACTTACAATACTTTGAAATCACAGCAAAACCATTAACAATTTTGGATTTGCTTTTCTGCGATTCGTGTGTATGAAATTCATAAAAAAAAAATTCATTTTTATAACTATTACTATTTTATTGAAAGGTAGTAACTATAAACTAAGATATATAAAAAATCTAAGATTTATTTATTATGATTTATTTATCTAAGAACTACGTCAACTCAGCGACGCGTTGAGCATCTAAGGAGCGCGCTTCCCGAAATTACGCCAACACGCTACATATTGTAGCCGTCGTTGATACGCGTCTTTTGATTTGAGGCTTCAACCATTCATGTAGCCTTAAAACTTACGACACCAAGGCGATGTCGCACTCTGAGCGAAAATGAGGGCTATACTGAAGCGATTGAAAAAATATTTTCAATGTTAAAGGTTAAGCTACAGGGCAAACCCTTAACCCGATCGTCTTTGTTTTAGGCTCAAATTGTAGCTGACTAGATTGTTCAGAGGAGCTTTTCTCAAAATTTTGATATCATTCTTCGTTTCCAAAATATCGAGCGCCAAAATCAAAAAACAGGAAAAAAATAAGTTTTTTTTCCACTATTTCGGCCATATTTTTTTACGTTTTTTAGTTTTTCGAATAATTTCTTTTGCACATTGTAGCTCTTGTAAATACGCGTCTTTTGAGTCTTTTGAAAATCATATCTTCACAAACTTCTGTGATATAAGGGGATCGCACTTTTTCGTGAAATCGGTGCTTATAGGGTGGATATGCCTAACTCCAGCCCCCCCCCTAATACCAGCCCCCAAAAGTTTTTGCTTTGCTTTCATTAAAAAACAGTGAAAATCGGAAACTGTTTGATGGAGCCACACCGCTAGTTAATCCTCTAAGTTGGAAAATCACTATTAGCCGGTCACGTCACCTACAACTCACACAACGAGCAATAATGTTTACCGAGACCGAGTAGAGGTGACTATGTTTGAAAAACAGCATAAAAGCTCGATCGATGCGAACTTTGGGAAGTGTGTTTACGAAGGCAAGATGCAATTTTTTTAGGTTTTAAGCTTTGATACTAGTAATAGATTAGATATATAACGTTTTGACATTACTAGTTTGTAATTAAATTTACTAATTTCGAAAAAAATAGGGGGGCTGGAGTTTGACTGGATGATTTTCAATAACTTTCTATTACCAGCCGGGGCTGGTATTGGGTATTTAACTTTCGTTTAAGAAATCAAGTTCATCTTAATTTGCTCGTCTCAAGGTTGGAATTTGTAGTGCTATTCACTAGAATTACTAACCCTGCACCCTATGACCTAATTACAGCCGGGTGAAAAATGTTTAATTCCTAAGTTATTTGTTCTGCAAATTAGGGGCTGGTATTAGGATATGTATGAGAACCTAACTCCAGCCGGTCATCTAACTTTACGGCAATATACAGGGTGTTCTCAAATATGATTTTAATTATTTTGTTTTATTTTTTAATGTTAGATGTAAAAAGTAATAATAATTAAAATCATACTTTTCTTCACTCATAGAAACAGAAAATAAATCCTTACTAATATTATAAATGCGAAAGTCCGTTTGTTTGTTTATTTGTTTGTTTGTTTGTTACGCCTTCACGTCTTAACCATTCTACCGATCATCATGAAATTTTGCATATACGTTGCCAGGGGTACAGAGAAGGACATAGGGTACATTTCATCCCGAAAAAATGTTTCGTTCCCGAGGGATAGCAAAAAAACTTTCCACGCAGACGAAGTCGCGGGCGGCCGCTAGTTCAATATAAAAAAAATATATTGAATTCCACTTCTTGGAAAACGCTTAAAAAAGTTTCAAATAATTAAAACGATTTCATACTCGTTGATTATATGTTTATTAAACCAAAGTTAACTTTTTGATACGCCATTTTTAATATATGTGTATTCTTAATTGATTAATATCTACAGGAGAAGTGTAAGTTTCAATGACTTGCTATGGGAATCATAATTTATAGCCTTTAGTGTTTTATTATCACTATTGAGAGTTACCAAATTATATTTTTTTTATTTTATACTAACATGGTTGTATTATTTTAGAACACCCTGTACCCGGCTGGAATTAGGGAGCAAAGCGGCTGATATAAGGGCAAAGGCGGCTGGAGTTAGGGTTTTTCGCCCTTCGGACATTTAAACGCTTCTCTATTTTTTTCCCACAAAACTACGTAAAACTAAGTTCTATTTTCGTAATAAAGATGAATCAACCTACCTAAAACTGTATCAACAATATTTTTAAGATAGCAATTGTGGCAACAACAGAGATTCAAAGTTGAAAAATCCTTGGGGGGGCTGGTAATTGGCATATTCACCCTACTGGAGCGAACGAAAAGACATTTTCAATGTCAAAACACGATTGCAAAATGCCGGCCGGCGAGATGTCCGTCACCCCCATCACATTCGTTATAATCTCGTATTTTGCAGAAATTACTCACCGACAGAAGTCCTTCAGCTCACAATCAGTTTGTTTTGCCACTTTCACTATTATCACTACGATTTTGGAACACTATTTATCGCAGGACACAAACACAACACCATATGCACGCAGCGACGAACAAGAAAAGAAAGCGGTGAGCGAGCCAGTCATGACAGGAAACAACAACATAGACAAATTAATTATGAAACCGATGCGTTGACATATAAAAATACGAAGTCATCTTTTCCGTACCCCTCATATGAAGCATCCGAGTCTTTGAATAACTTCCGGTTGACATACCAACACAACTTATAAACTATGCAGTTTTGCGCCAAGGCGGGAAATTTGGATAAATTATTTAGCGGCTATTTAAAATTTATTCGATCGATAGGACTTGATTAATATTTATTTCATGCATACTATCTTTATCAACATTTTCTTTCTTTGAAAATCTATTTATAATTACGATCTCTTTACTTGAAATCGAATAACTTAAATCATAGTTTTCTTTCGCTGAAAACAGATACCTACTGATTTCTTTACTTGAAATCAAATACTAACTTCAATCATAGTTTTCTTTCGCTGAAAACCAGTTTCCGATTTCTTTACTTGAAATCGGATATTAGCCCTAATCATACTTTTCTTTTGCTGAAAACATATACGGATTTCTTTACTTGAAATCTAACAATTGACATTCATATTTCAATCTATTTATAACATTATTATATTACTTTTACCAGCTTGTTTTTAAATCAAGAATTATTTTTGAAAAATCTTATTTTAACACATTTCCTCTTTTGAAAAACACTAGCGTGATTTTTTTTTTGAGAAATCGGCTTGGTAAGTTTTCTTTTTTGAAAACTGACACGTGAGTTTCTTTTGAGAAAACTAACGCACGATTTCTTCTCTCGCCAGGATACAAATCCCAGCACCTCCACCGTATTGCCAAAGGGCAAATATATGAATTTAAATATTCTGCTTCGCTACACTATTTTTATGGAAAGAAATACATCATACATATATCCATGCCTAGCTGATTTGAAATGAAACGGTTCCTCATCTTCCCCTTACAACAGTCCCTTATACCACCAGAACCATTTCATATCACCTTTGCATCGATAACCACATATTGATCATAAAACTATATTTTGCTATTTACTTACAAGAGCTACGAAGTTCCGCACGTTTTACCCGGCATCCACACTTCGATTGACTCTCCTGCGAGCTGTCAGAGAACTGGCCGTCTGCCATCTTGTTCCCCTAGACCAGGGGTGCCCATACTTTTTCTTAAGGAGATCGACTTAGCAAAAATTTATGACTAAGAGATCGACATTTTGACCGTTTAACCTACCAAATATTTAACAAGAAAAAAAATTGCATATGTAAAACTACATTGGGTGCAAAATGTCAAATCTGTTATCCTTGGCGATCGACCTTAAAACCTCTCGCGATCGACCCTTTGGGCACCTCTGCCCTAGACTATAGCTAACTACCTTTTTTGACATTTGATTTGTAACGGAAGTTTATATCTATTTTATTTATTCGATTATTTAATATTTTTATTAACATTTTATTATATATTTTAAAATCGCTTTCGCGACAAATGTCTGTGATATCAACAACTCTGCTGTAGCAGGCACTATTGCTATTGGTTGTAGTCATTCACAGCTCCAAGAATTAGCTTCAGCTCTAGATTTGCCTCTAATATCTTCAACGGTATTTAGAACCAATCAAGAGCTGGTTGCGAAGAAATGGGAAGAGATAGCTCATGAAAATGTTAATAAAGCTGGAGAAGAAAAAGCTTTAGCTACAGCAGAGGGCTAATTTGATGAAGATGGGATTCCTATCATTGATGTAATAGCAGATAGGTGCTATTCAAAACGCACTTATAAAACAAATTATTCTTCTTTATCTGGTGCCGCCGCTATAGTTGGCCGAAAAACGGGTAAAATTTTATGTTTAGGGATTAAAAATAAATACAGCATTTGTACGAAAGCCGAGAGGAAGAAAGTCAGTGCCAAAAGCCTTCATAAATTTTAATGGGCCATCAACTGGTATAGAATCTACCATCATTGTAGAAGGGTTCAAACAATTTCTGGTGCGACATGGCCTTATATACGGAAGACTGATATCAATCGGAGATTCCTGCACCTATCATAAAATTCTCTAAGCTCGTCCATACGATAACATCATAGTGAAAAAAGTAGAGTGCACAAACCATCTTCTGAGAAATGAAAAGTATTTGGTCCGGAAATAAAAAAGCGTGCGTCCAACTTGAAGCTGTATTGAGAAGAGAGAGCTTTATATCGAATGACAATGAGAGCTGTCATACATATACAGCTTCTAATAAGCATAGATTTTTATGTTTAATGGTTCTAAGTGCTTATAAATTTTAATTTTAATAAGTTTTAAATTTATTAAATTTTAATTTTAATAAATTTTGGTTGTTAAATGTTTTTTGTTGGAATAATCACAATTCTTAATTACTTCCCAAGTAACACAGGAAGCATTTTAAGGAACGAATAGTAAACTCATGTAGAACTGGTCCATAAAAAGTCTTATATAAGTTTACCGATCAACTTGACGCCTTATATTGGCATTTCAAAACCATTATAATGCTTTACACTGTATAACAATTAGATAATGGCATATCAAAATGCTTTTGTGAAGCCTTTAGTTTTAATGGACTAAACCACAACGCAGTTGCACAACTTTTAGCTGTTTTTAGTGCATTTGGATGTATAAAAGCATTACTAAGTAGTAAATAACTACTCTCCATCAGCCATTTTGAATGTTCCCACTGCTGGGGCACAGGCCTTCCTAATGGGTGGATAAGGAGGACGGGCCATAACCCACCACGCGGGCCCAATGCGGATTGGTGGGTGTTAACGACTGCAAATGCAGCCGGGACCAACGGCTTAACGTGCCTTCCGAAGCACGGAGGAGCTCGAGATCATGGTCTAGATCTTCTTGTGAGACCTTTACTTTTCTCATTGCTAGGTCTGGTTCTCTTTCTATGACCTCGATATCATCATACGTGAGATCAAGGCGTTCCGCGGCTTCCGTCTTATTGTCTATGTATGTTTCCTTGGACATGTCATTCGGAAGTTCAGTGTGGTGTTCCGTCATATCTATCGAGGAAGTGTCGGAGCTTTTAAGAGACGAAGAGTGGTTGTATTCTTCTCTAACGTCTTGAGATGATGATGATAGAGTGCTGAAACGTTCATCGTCTTCCACTTCTAAGGGGTACAGATGTGTGATAGATCTCGTGAAAACAGTATGTCCACCACCCTCCCTTACACCGTAAGATACCATCAACGTCTTTAAATAGTCCCAAGTTCCTAATAAGGTTGGTTTCTTAACCTTCTATTTCATCTTTGAAATACTCTTCTTGAATTTTCTTAATTTCTTCCAATGTACTGTCATTTGATGGTTTATTAAGTTTATTTTCTCTTTCTTGTTTTTCCAGTTTTCCTTTCTGTTGGTCGTCACTTGTATTAATATCTAATGTTTCTTTCTGATCTTTTGATTCCGTCGGAACCTCCGCCGCTATAATAGTAACGGTATCCGCTTCCCTTTTTGGACAGTTTTCAGGCCCCTTTTTCAAGAAGCTTGGCCCAGCTAGCCATTTTTCTCTATCTTCCTTCGAGCTCGTTGGCCTTGTAGCCGAGTCGGCTGGGTTTAATTCCGACGGAATGTGCCTGAATATTATATTTTTATTTCTTTTGATTTCTTTAATTCTCCTCGAAACGAATGGAGTCAGTAATTTATTTGAATTAATCCAGTCAATGACAATTTGGCTGTCTATCCACAGTACTCGCTTCGTCACGTTTAAATGGATGAATTTGAGTACAAACTGTACTAGGCGGCTTCCTATCAAAACTCCTAGTAATTCAAGTCGTGGTATTTTAAAGTGTTCTTGATCCTTTACTGGCACGAGGCGTGACTTTCCTATTACGAAGCTGATATCCTTTGCCCCTACTATGTAAATTACTGCAGCGAAGGCTCTCATCGAGGAGTCAGTAAAGCAGTGTATTTCGCAGTGGTTTTGTTTATTTCTTAAACTAGCGGCCGCCCGCGGTTTCACCCGCGTGGTTCCCGTTCCCGTGGAACTATCGGGATAAAAAGTATTTTATGTTTTAATCCAGGCTATCTATCTACTATCTGTGTGCCAAATTCCAACCAAATCCGTTCATTAGTTTTTGCGTGATTGAGGATCAAACATCCAAACACACAAACGTTCAAATTTATAATATTAGTAGGATAACACCTGGGTAGATTTATTTTTCTAATTTCTTGTAAATCTCTTTTAATATTTTCCCATCTTTTGATAATGTCGTCATGTGGTGTGTCCCATTTCAGTTTCGTAATAGGCGTCGAGAGTCTCTTCCTCAGATAGCTTTAGTAAGCTTTTTAGTCGGCCTAGCGCCAGACCATAATTCGTTGGCCATTGTATCCATGGCCACTTGATCTGGTATCTACCATCACGGTATTCTACGGTCTCATTAAAATGGTGTAGTGCTTCCTCTTCGAAAGTTGATTTTGGTGAATCGGTAATACCTATAGATTTTAGGTCCCATAAAAGCCTTAGTTTTCCTCTCCCTAATGGTGGATCAGGTTGATTTAATCGAACTTCACACAGCGACTGAAAATATGTTAGAACAGAAAGTTGTTCCCCAGACTTATATTAGAGATATTACCAGAGAGTATCCACCCTAATTCTGATTCCACCAGGTATAAGTGTTCTCCAATACATTTTTTCCTGTAGACATAATGGTATAATAATAGTCATTACCAAGTAAGATGTCCACACGGTCCGATAACGAGCCATCATCTGCTAGTGGGCAAGTTTCTTGGGTATCCGTGTCGAATAATTTTATATTTGGGCATTGGACTCCCTGAGTTATAGAGGGGACTACATTGGCATTTAAATTCTTGACTGTCCCGCTTTAAGTTACTATTCCTAATTTCCCTAAAGGACTTTCTATATCCACAGGTTTTCTAGCTCCGAAAGTAAATATTGTAAGACAAGTCACTTCTTCTACTTTAAGATCAAGTTCTTTCTCCACTCTCCTAGTGAGATAGCTTCTTTGGCTGCCACAATCTAGCAGTATCCGAGATCTTCCGGACGTGTTAGTCCCTTTTACTGTAACTACTGCTGTCTGTAGCACGGTGGTAGAATTTCTCTTATTAACGTGCATAACACTTGTGGTGGCGTCAACAGGTTTCTTATCTTATTTGTGGTTGGTCTTAGTGCACAGTACCTTGTGGTGAAACCCCATCTTACAAACGGGATATCTACTTAAATCCGGAACAGAATGCGGTAAAACATGGAATGGACAAACCAGGCTGGAAATCCTAGTGTGATGGATTGTATGACGCTGCAGTTAAAGCTAATCAGGCGTCGAAAGATGGTACAATCAACACATGTTAAAACATCGATTTCGCCAAAAGGTTGAAAAGATACCTCCTTCCATACTTGCCTTTATAGACTGAAGAGGCTCAGTGACTGCCACCTCTGCCACAGTAGAATCAGAATTTGCAGACTTGAAACATCGTGAATTTAGGGGTGAAATTCCGATGCGTATAGACAGATTCATCATGCAACATCTTGAGCGAATCGATGACAAAATAAAGGAGCGCTGCAAGGTCTTGGACGGTTCACTACAAAACGGAGACGAATTATCCGAAGCCCCAGATAACACTCCGACGTCAAAACAGACCGGCGACAAACTAAAGTAGCACTGCAAAGTTTTGGACGGTTCACCACAAAACGGAGATGAATTGTCCAATGCCCCGGATGGCACTCTGACGTCAAAACACATCGACGACAAAATAAAGGAGCGCTGCAAGGTTTTGGACCGTTCGCCACAAAACAGTGATGAATTATCCGAAGCCCCAGGTAACACTCCGACTTCAAAACAAACTGACGACAAAATAAAAGAGCGCTGCAAGGTGTCGGACGGTTCACCACAAAAGGGACGGAAAAGAAGGGGAATCGAATTATCCAAAGCCCCGGATAATGACTGGATCATTTGTGAAGAATGGAGAGGACTGAAGAGGACCGTAAAACGGGAGGAAGAAAAAAAAGAGACAATAAAACGTTCAAAACCAACTTGCTTAGATGATTGTCCCGAGTAGGATTACATCAAATGTTCAAAAACTGCCCACGCACCGGTTCTCTTAAACGGGAACATTGCAGGGCCTGTGCGTTTGAATAAGCAAAATTTGAACGTTTCCTCAACGTGTGCCTTTGACTCAATTTTTCAGGCTGTTCTAGGCGGAATATTACCAAACAAAACCTACTCTGAAAATTTAAAATCATCTGAATGCCCTATCGTTAATCTTGCACGGAGTGTAAGTGATAAAAAGAAAATAATGCGAGAGCATTATATTCAACGGGCAGAAATATTAATGGGCATTCCCATTTTTCAGGGTACGGCCACTGCCTATAAGAAAAACATAATGCGTTTAGATGTGGAGTGCAATGCTGCCCATCTAGCGCAATATGTTTTAGAATATGAACCGAGCTAAATATATCAACCGTTGATTGTTCCTGTGGATATAGAAACCGCCATCGCCATAAATATTATCTCTTAAGTGTGAATGTTGACACAATTCTGTGTGGCGGCCTTTATCTTATCCAGGAAGCAATCGAAGACTGCATGATAAATCAGATCTTGAATAGTAAGCCACTAACGGGCTGTATGGGGAATTAAATCCTATTTAATGAGAGTGGTACGCAACGCAGCGCAATCCGTGACAACTTTCACATGTATACCCGACACATAAATTCTGAATCGTTTCAGTGATTCTACCACAGCAAGGTTTCCAGCTCATAACAGTAAAACTGCTCGTCTTGACTTGTGACTCTACTAAAGTATGCAATCGGTCTTAAACATCCATCAGATCCACGCTGCTTCAATATTCCTCCTAAACCTAATTTACTTGCGTCAGTATGTAGTTCTATCTCAGCATTTCGATCATAAATACCTAAAACCAGACGCTGGATGAGTCTCTGTTTTAAGGTTTCAAATGCTTGTTGCTGTTTTGGTCCCCAATTGCCTCGTATCCAGGTTTTTGGCACACGTAGCAGATCTTCGGTAATAATAGTTTCGATGTACCCAATGACGTATCCTTGTTCGTTGTTGTTGCAAAATAGTTGTTTTTCTCGTAGTCGCCTCTTCTCCAAGTAGACTTCCGTATGGAACTATCTGCTTCAACTCGCTTGTAGTTTTCAATTGATGATAAGTAGCCAAAATATAAGTTTTCAGGTGTATTACATTGGTATGCCTTGGCGTTCGCTCTCAGTTCTATTGTAAAGCCTCGTATGATGTAAGAAATTGCTGCTTCTCCATCAATATAACACTTTTTCAGTAGAGACAATTTAGCCTGGTAGTACTTGGTCATCGTTTCCGATTCCGTCTTCGTTTTTGCTAACATTTCTTACAGTCTGTTTCACAAAGAATGTTCACAAATTCAGTTGATCGCGGAAAAGCGGTTTTGAGCGCTTGTTTCCATCCTTGCCAGGTCAAATCGTAATTATCTAGGTCGTCATACCATTCTCGCGGAGACCCACGAAGACGAATTCGCATTATGAATTGCCTATCTTTACTGTTCCAGCCATAGATATCTCCGAGTTGGTCAATCTTATGTTTTTACCAGCTTTTTACGTTGCTTGATTTATCTTCCGGACTAAACTTTGGTAAAACTTCAGCATCAGTTTGGGTAACTCGTAGTCTTTTGTTTGATTGCGGCGCTACGAAGTGTTCTTCCGAGAAAAAAAAAACATTTTCTTTTTCCGTCGACGATGATGTCGAATCTCTCCGGCGGCGCTTGCCGAGACTACGAAGATATGGTCCAGACATTGTCGCTAATCCCACTTCTGAAGTGTAATAGAAGTTGGGTCAGGGTGGCGAAATTAAAATGCGGTTTTAATCGAATCGCGTGTTCAGTCAACAGCGTTACACACAGGAATGAATTAAAACTCTACATCCTAGGCCCCTCATATGATAATACAATCTCGAAACAAAGAACAAAATAAATGTTAAAACTACACCGAAGTAATTAGTTATTGTAAACAAAATACGAGTCGTAGTCTCATAACGAATACCAACGCAAGGCCGTCATTCTTTATCAAACATAATAATGGGGCCCGGTGACGGGAGCTTTGAAGAACTCTATAACACTACTCTAAACCAAATGACAATATGACAGTTGTGTAACAAAAAAAATAAAATGAGGCAAAGGGATCGAAATCCAACGTACTCTCAATAGAGTGCAAAAAAAGCTAATCAATTAAATTCTAAAGTGCAAAGTATTAATATTAAAGCTTACCATATTTATAGTGAAAACCATTACTTTTAATGTGCATTAATATTATATTCCCCGTGCTATAATGGCGATCGCTGCGCGGTACTACAAGTGTTATGTGTTTGTTCTTTGTGCTCTTCGGACAAAGTCGTCGTATAATTATGATAGAACTACAGGTATGTTCGTTTAATCATCAACAAAAAAATATAATTATCGGAGACTAATTTGATTTTCCATAAAGGTACTTTTCCTTTTAATTTAAAATAATAGATAGTTGATTTTTTGAAGCCTTAATTAGTAAGATAATATGAAGATATTATATTTTACAGTATGATTGTTATCTAATTGTCTCAAGCAGTGCCTTAATAAAAAAAATTGTCATTTCAACATCGTGTTTTACTAAAGAAAACATTCTTTTTATACATTATTTCCTAATACGATATTGAAAATAAATACAATTCATAGGAAATGTATACATTTTCCAGGATATGTATGTATTAAATAATGTTTATAACAATATTTTACACATTTCCTAAATAGTTTCGGAATTGTATACATTTCCTAGGAGTTGCATACAATTCCTAGATTGCATACATTTCCGGTAACATATAAATACCTATATAATTAAATTTCGGGCTTAGGGCGCTTTTAGTGTCACGCGGATTTGCTCACGCACGCGGGATTGGCCCGCATGCGTAGCATCCGCAAAGAACAATTTCATATAGGTATCTATTGTAAAGCGTGATATACGCACGCGGGACGCGGGACGCTGTGCGGGGCGTCACCCCGGTGCGGGGTATCCGCATGCGTAAGCGCTGCCTACAACTTCAGTGCCCATTTTAGAGTCGAACGGGGCGCACGCGCCGTATTGTACTACCGAAATGAAAATCGATACAGAGCGAGTAATCATTGAAGTTCATCTGCGGCCCGTTTTGTGGGATAAACGCAATGAATTATACAAAAACAGGGACGCGAGAGAGGCTGCATGGAGAGATATTTTGAAGGAATTGGCACCTAACTACGAAAATTTGAGCGAAGAGGTAAGAAAAGAGGCGGGTATGTGTTTGGTTCATTATTTTATTTATACAAGCATCATTACTTTATTAATATAAGCATAATTATTTAATTCACAAATAACATCAAAAACCTTCTAAAACCTTTTGAGTTTAGTTAATTAATTATATATCGGTGTTGCCAGGAGACTTTTCCTTCATTGATAAAGTAATCTGCAAATATATCTCTGATATTACTTGCCGACGTATTACTACTTTCAGTCTGCTGCCTGGGTAGTGGTCCCGTAAAACCATTTGTGACAAATGTATGGCTGACCATGTATCCATCCCGTTTCCTTATGAAATTGTGAAGTACACATGCCGTCTTGACTATTAATTGTGCTAGATCTAACTTGACATTCATGGATCTGTGAAATATTCTAAATTTATTTGACATAATTCCAAAAGTGCATTCTATGTACCTTCTAGCTCTGGACAGACGGTAATTAAATATTTTCTTTTTGTAAGGTAAATTATCACGAGCATAAGGCCGCATCACATGTGATGATAAACCAAATGCCTCGTCTCCCACTATCACGAACGGCAACTTTGCTCTTACACTAGATGGATAAGCTACTTCGGGGCAAATAATAGGCAACTCTTGCGGGTCAGGGATACCCAACGTGTTACTTTCCAGTTTCGTATACAATTGACTCCTTCTAAAGATGGTTGAATCGGCGTTACTTCCACTGGTACCGACATTAATATATGTAAAATTATAATCAGCATCACACATTGCGAGGAGCACTACAGAATAATATTTCTTATAATTAAAATATAGTGATCCACTGTGCGGCGGTCGAATCACTCTTATATGTTTTCCATCAATAGCACCCAAGCAATTAGGAAAATTTGTATATGTGAGAAATCCCTCTGCGATTTCTTTCCATTTGATCCCATTAAGCTGTGGAATACATTCAGACTTTAGTTCAATCCATATTATGTAACAAACTTGTCTTACTATTTCGCTAATTGTTGCAATTCCAATCACGTAGGAATAGTGTAGATCAGTGAATGTATTACCAGTTGCCAAATATCTGAAAACAAAAACAATATATTAATAATATTATTATGATAATATAATATATTAATAATGCTGACATCAGACATAAGACGGCATGCACCGCTCGAATTTCACTTCAGAAGAAAAATAAATACCCTTAAGGTGAAAGGGCACGGAAGTAGCTAGCGCTAGAAGTTTTTAATTCGTTTTAACTACAGTACTGTAGCTACGTTAGATTTCTATCATTTGCCGAAAATTTTATCATAGGGGGGTATTTATGCAGTTATGATTTCATATGAAATGTTCGAAGTATAGTTATGTATCTCATATCTGCTAAAAGTGGCCACTTTTAGCAGATTTGAGATACATAACTGTGCTGAAAATATTTTATAAGAAATCTCCTCTGTATAAATTAACCCCTATGGTAAAATTTCCGACAAATGAAAGGAATCTAATGAAGCTAATTTTTGTTAAAACAAATTAAAAACTTACAGCGCTAGTGACTTCCGGAAGTTTTCACCTTAATATTGATGATGGCAAATTTTATTGGTACTGGTTTTGGGTAACTTGATCTGAAACTGTGTGTACTTTTGCCAACTACTTATTAAATTTTGTCATTTCAGACAAGAAAATACAACAACGCTGGCGAACAGCAAGGGACACTTACCAGAAAGACAAGATATCTGAAAAAAATCAGCCATCCGGCTCTGGGAGTAAGAAGAAGAAGAAATATTCTTACTATGACATTTTGACTTTCTTAGACAGTACAACGGAAACTGCCGGAGAAGAGTCACTCTGTGAAGAAATGTCTGAACAAAGTAATTTAGAAACACGTAATGAGTCCACGCAACCAGGTACTTCACGTCAAGAAAGTTCTCAACTAACATCACAACGTAATTTAGAAACACGTAATGAGTCCACGCAACCAGGTACTTCACGTCAAGAAAGTTCTCACCCAACATTAAAACAAAAACAAGTAAAATCTAAAAAGCAAGCACCATCCGAATTTGAGGCACAGTTATTAGAATGCTTAAAGTCTAATCAACTGGAGCTGGAAAGTGAGGATTTGGCTTTCTTTCAGTCTCTGCAGCCTTCATTAAAAAGATTCACTAGATATCAAAAACTAATGTTCAGAACAAAAGTGTTAAATATAGTTATGGAAATGGAAAGTCAAACACAACCTGCATACTACAGCCCCATACCTACAACAAGTTCTAGTGCTTTTACTGAGCTTGACAGTTTGTCACCGATAAATCAAGATTACCAAACCAATAGTATAATCCAGGATACTTCCAGTCTTAACGACAATGCTATTAGTTCTGCTGCAGTGAATGACAGTGAAACTCTTATTTCGACTGAAAGTCGCCTGTTTAATATCATGTCTTATGACATAATTTATAACCCAGCAACAACATCATCTACTGGCGAAAGTAATGTCAACGCTCAGGATACAAATTTACAAAGAAATGAATGATGTAAAATTTGATTTTTAATTTATGAATAAAACTCTTTTTATTAAAATGAGTACGATTAACTTTTTTTCTCCAGTTTCTCTCTAATTGTTTGTTTATTCATATGAGTGCGGTTGTACACACGGTACAGATCAAGTTACTCAAATCCAGTATAAGCGGGACTCCGACGGGTTACCTAAGTATGATAATGCGCAAGGTGCGAGTTCCATTTATACTGGTTTTGGGTAACTTGATCTGTGGCCATGTGTACTTTATCAGCTAAAAAAAGGATTGTGTATGTAGTTGAAATCCCAAACCAATTAAGAACTTTTTTTGACTTCAAATTACTGTCATGTGCAAACCTATAACTTTTATATATAATTTTATAAGTCGCGTGTGATGAAAGTTAGGAATGATTCCACTTTAAAGGCGACATTTTATGAGTGAAATAATCTGATTTTATGAAATTTCAACAATTAATAACCAATGACGCATTACTTTACGATATTTCAAACAAACAATCATTATTATACCGTTTATTTAGACTGGATAATTACTAGAACATGTGTTGTATGATGTCTCAATAATTGACCACGATGGTCAACTACTGAAAATATAATTGATTTGATTTTTCTGTTTAACATTTTTGCAGTTGACCAGAGTACATGACCATATTTTTTTTGCACATGTAAATTTACACATGACAGTAATTTGAAATCAAAAAAGTCCTTTACTGGTTTGGGATTGGTACGTTTATCCTACCTGTTCAAATCCCTTTCCACTAAATCATAGCAAGAAATTAAATATTTAAAATTTAAAACTTACCTTAATGTAATAGCGAGCCTCTCAATCGGTTGTATTGTAATCCTTCGTAAACTGCTTTTTTGTAGCTTATTCTCAATTTTACACAACAGTTCATCAAAAGAACGAATGGACATTCGAAAGTAATTTTTAAATTTACGTTCACTATTTTGTAGTTTTCCAAAATGTGTAACAAACGCCCCAGCAAGAAGCCTATTTTCAAGAAAGGGATCAACATGTACTCTTGTCTTCTTGTTTCGTCGTTTGTAAAGTATGTAAGCGACACATATTCTTCTGACATTGATCATTTTTGAACACGTCTATACCGTTACGCAGCCCGTAGAAAACTGAAACTCATGCTGCGTATGATCCGCAGCGTGAAATTTTACGCATGCGGGCCAATCCCGCGTGCGTGAGCAAATCCGCGTGACACTAAAAGCGCCCTTACGGAGGAAACGTATAACAGCACGCAAAACGCGAAGTGAAATTCTATTACAGCACTGACAAGACAACAAAGTGTTTAGGGGTCGTCCATTAATCACGTGAGCCTCGAAAGGGGGGGGGGGGGGGGGGGTTAGTTGAAAAATCACGAAGTATCACAAGGGGGACGGGGGGGTGTAGTGAGATATCACGTGTATTAATTTTTTCCGTTGAACGCGTGACTTTCAACCGAAAACTGCGTTTTTTTGTATCGAAAAAATACACGTGATTTAGAGGGGGGGTTAACGTAAAACCTCACCATGCATCACCAGGGGGGAGGGGGGGTAAAAATTGGCCAAAAAAAACATCACGTGATTAATGGACGCCCCCTTACTACTATCTACATAAGTCAAACCCAAACCAAAGATCCCAAGATGGACGTCGACGCCCTGAAAAGCACGAAGAAGTTCCATAAAAGAGCGATTAACTCGCATCTTCAACTACGTAAACAACGTCGACGCATACAGTGCCTACAACATACATGATATTTCCGTACGAAATAAGGGATCGATTCAAAAAAATACAACAGCTTATCGAAAGCTGAGAAAGTGAGGGACAAGACGACGAGGCTGAACGCGAGACCTTCGAAACAAAATGTTTTGCCGCCAAAGCTAAAATGGAAACTCTGTTGCATCCGAACAAGGCAAATTTCTCGCTTACTGATCAAAATCTCACGAGCCCGCTGGTGGACAGCACTAGAAAGCCACGTATCAAACTATCTCAATTGGAACTCCCACGGTTTGATGGCGATATAAAACAATGGCAAGCATTCAAAAATATATTTTTACGCATACGTGGACAACGTGGATTTGTCTCTGGTGAGTAAACTAAACTTCAGTACTATTTAGTACAGTCAGCTCCATATTACATGAAGCTGCTGGTCTAATTTCATCACTGCTCATCACGAACAATAACTACCAGAAGGCCTTAGACATCACTATCTAAAAGGTTTCAAAATAAAACGATTGTTGTCAATTATCACATATAAGCTAACTTCACTGTAATCTGAAAAACAAATCCCAAAGATTTGTGTTACATTACAACAAAGCTTAAGACTCCTTAAAAGCAATTAATGTACCTGTAAAAGGTTGGGACACTCTTTTAGTGTTTTTTATTTGCCAAAAACCAGATAATTCACTGCGTGCTGCTTGAGAAATAAATAGAAAAGAGAACTCGATTGCAACTTGGTCTGCATCACTTATTATTATTATTTTACTTAAGAAGAAACTCATTTGAATTGTTTAATGATAAGCAATCTGTCGATAAATTTAGGAACTGAACGAACTAGTTTTTTTTGCTGTTTGTGTCAAAGTAAGCATGCGTTACACAAATGTCTTAACTATCTAGAACTATCTATACCAGACCGCATATAGCTGATCAAAACAAAATCTTAAGTGCTTCAAATATAAGTGTATAATGCCGAGGCAGACTGTTCAATATAAACAATTGCCGCGGTTGGAAGTGTGAAGCACGACCAGTGCGCAGAAGGAGGTAAATGAAACGTCAATGTTACAATTTACCAAGATATATTGAAAAAAAAGGTCACAAGGGGGGTACACAGATCTTCGTTTCGTGGTAGTCGCCTTGTAGTATAAAAAACACTTAGCTTGCGTTTTGCCTAACGGAAGCAGAAGCGCATGTGCAGCACGAGGGCTACGCGCTCAAGGTGAGGCGAGTGCGCAGGCTCGGCGTGGTGTTGCTCCGGGGTAGGCCGGAAGCAGCAGGTGGTGACTCGGGCAGGTAGGTGCCCGGAGGTGTAGTGGTAGGCGGCGCAGGAGAGGGTCCGGTAGGGGAACTCCTGCCCGTAGGTACGACCCTGGAATGTTACACAAAAGGTATGAACAGGTGTTCACTAATTCTTACCGCTGCTAAATAGGTGCTAGGGCAGATGGCTACAATTGAAAAGTCTCAAAAAAAGTTATTGACCATAATAATCAAAATGATTATTTTGGTCAATTTGATCAAACTAACTAATTTGACTATAATATTACTTATGGTGAGCATTCGAGCACTTCACCCTATTAACATGTTTAAAAAGAATAATTTTATTAGTAGAAAGGTATATTTTAATAAAAGGGAATAATAATTTAATGCTTAATTTTGAAAGGCAATTTAGAATATTATAAAATAAACATTAAGATCGGGATTCACCCATTGGCAGCGGTGTAGGTTATAAAACGAAATCATTTCATTGCAAGATAGAAATTAAATTAATGTTGGTTATAGAATTTATTCACAAGCTATTTAGTAGCTCATACAAAATACTATTACCTGCCTTCTGAGTTTACTGTAAACAAGGATTGCATTTATTTGGTTTTCGTTTTGCATATCACTTTCCACAAAATATTGATGCACATTGATATGAATCGTTTACACTCGATAAGAATTTAGCACAAAAATCACACTGATTAAACCATTAGATATTAATATGAGAAAAACTATTAGATATTTAATTAAGGTATTTAATATGAGATTTCACTATGAAATTTATAAGGAATTGAAATGCAAAACGTAACAAAACTTACTGCTAACATTACGATATCCGAGCGAGAGGAGGTCGCGCTTCGCCGCGCGCGCCCGCGCGAAGTGTTAGGTACATTATGAAATTCAGTACAACATTATAACACACTTTCGGAAGATATCATGATGAGGAGGAGTAAAGTCAAAGACAAAGTCAAAGTCAGAACCCTGTGTAGAGTATACATATCATGGGTGTAGAAAAATATCATGGGTGTTATTAATCCATATGTATTAAATTAAAATATTGTTGGTTTCCCAAATAAAAATATAAAAAATATAAAAATGGGTGTTAATAAGGTCTTGTATGCAACTGTACTTAATTAGGTATTAAAACACTCATGTGATACTATTATAAACCCACATTCGTGTTTTAACACCCCTCATTATAGTACAGTTGCATAAATAACTATTATCTTCACTCACAACGTAAAGTTCCATATGGGTTCAAAAAAGATAGTATAAACACGTACTTTTGTTCATGAATAAAAAAAGCCATCACAGTTCAACATTCTGCATCATAAAATAACTTTTTTATTTTTATAGCACACTTTTACTTTTTAATTTTAATAAAATAATAGTACTAACCACAGACCATAAAACAATACTATGTAGTACTAACGTATGGGCTCTAGTATTAATACGGTCTGTGGTGCGGGGTGCGCCATTTACAGAAAAGCCATTTTTAACTGTTTGTTGTACTGTTTTTATTCTTGCTTTAAAATGTCTGATAGCGGTGAATGTGAAGATTTGACTCTGCCCAATATTTTAGATGCAGCGACGGAAATGACTTCTATTGAAGGTACCTAATACAAGCAAAAGTCGGTCAGTGTTAAGGTCAGCCATTGTTGTAGTACAAGTCATCACATCAATAGACTATTATTTGTCTGTAATATGCGATCGAGCGCCATTGCTATTTGTTTTGCTTTAATAAAAATAAATAATTATAATTTTGTTTTATTAAATTCTTAATAGGACATTTATGAAATATGTTGTTATATTTGAAAAATATATAACAGGATGATGAACCGAAACTGTATGTATTGACAAAGTTTTTGTTTTACGTTAACAAAACCAACTGTTGAATAAAAGGTATATTTAATAGTTAGACTTATATATTTATATTATATTGAAGTCATCCATAATTCCACTATAAAATCATTATATTAAGGTTTTTTAAAAACGTTTTTAGACCAACAAGTTGTTTAGATGTTATAATAATGTCTCTATTTTGATGATATTGTCTTAAAAAAAAACCTTTTTACGACTGAAACGTTCTTACGACTTACCATTATATTACTGTTACTTAATTGAGTTGAAAAAACGTTTATTCGAGGTTGTAATTAGACTAGTTAGACGACTTAATCATCAGATGTACTTTGTCTATAAGAACGATAACAGAGTTAATAACCAATATAAAACTTAAAGAGGAAGTAAGTAGTACATAACCCTTCATTTATACGACTTGTTTGCTTGTACAGTACTAGGTTTTGTCCGTGCATTTTCTTTGAAAATATCAACGCAAAAGCTAATCCATTTGAGTCATTTCTTTTACTGAAATAGTTTAGGTATTGTTGAGTAATATGCATAAACAAAAGCTCAACCGTTAGAGTCTGACTCGTGACTGAAATAGTATAGCCTTTGTAAATTCGCGTCCCGGTCTTATCCTATTGGTCGAGCTTGACATAACGAAGGTGGATGTCATTATAGACAATGACATCGTCTGTCACAGTGTGACAATACGGCCGCGTTCCGAGTCGCGATTTGGAATAAGGCAGAGGTCAGAACTTCCCACATTCCACAGGTGAAGTGATGTAATGAATTTTTAAGAAAAGTTCGACAGTGATTATTAATTATAAGTAGTAGGTTTTTAGCAACCGTTACACAATGAAAAACTTGGATTTGAATTTACAGATTTATTTTAGGTTTCCACAAATTTAGGCAAAAATTATACATATGAAAACGTGTCAGCAGTCATGGCCGAGCGTGACATGGCTTAGGCGCAGTGTTGGCAGCGTCGTTTTGAGACGATTTTAAGGTCGTGGACTTCGAATTAGTAATTGAAACCACATGTGAAGAAGAAACTAGTGAACCAGTGCATGGTGGACGTATTATTGACGTAACATCATTTTTTCAGCAGATACAAACCATATCCGACCAAACATCATTGTTTAATTGGAAATTTGTAAATATTTCATTATTAAGATAAGAAGAAATAGATTAATATCAAAATTAAAATGTAACATGCGCCAAAAGCATTTTTCTATCACAAGCGAAGATATCAAAATCAATGTTTATGTCAATATGTCCGCGGTTATAACCATCACTTCTGCCGGTATAGGTTATTCCCAGTTCGAAGAAATAACGGCATCTATGAACATCCCTGTATTTACAGAAGCGACTTATTCACAGCTCCAAGACCATGTTTATGTATGACAAATGGGAATCCACAGCTGTTGAAAGAAATGCAGACATAGCAGAAGGGAAATTTACAAAAAACGGCATACCTCTAATCGATATTTTTGCCGACCGACGTATGCTTGTTAGCACAGTCGTATGGTCATAAATTCATAATTATACGGCACTATCCGGAACCGCAGCTCTAGTCGGACGCAGGTTTGGTTAAGTCATTTTTTGGGTATAAGGAACAAATACTGCCTTTTTCGTGCTCGAGAGGAGAAAAAGAAAGATGCAAAACCAAGCAACGTTTAAAACCAACACAGGATCTCCAAGTGGCATGGAATCAGAAATAATATGTGAAGGATTTGTAATATCAATTGCAATCATTGCCAATTGAAGACTAATTGCTGATGGTGACTCGGCCACTTACGCGAAAATCCTGGCAAGAAACTCCAACCCAACTCACACGGTTAAAATAATAGAACCTAGAAACCACACACTACGTACTGTAAAATGAAAACCTTGTCTGGAGTTACCAAGTACCTAAGGATCGAACGATACTTTCAATACTTAGGAAGTATCGATACTTTTCCCTTGATACTCGATATTTTAGTATCGATACTCGACCACTAAGGTATCGAGAGGATCGCGGTATCGACTAGTCCATTTTTAAAATATCGAGTACTTTTTGTCACTACTTAAAACAAATTACTTTCCATGGTGATCGATGACTTAGCAATTGGTCTGCTGGAATGAGTGCATCCCTAGATTTGACTAGAAAATCTTGAACGCAGCGCAGCCGAAAGGAATGAATGAATGATTTTCTAGTTCGTATATTCAATAATTTTTTTCCTTCGTTCACTCAGAAAAAAATCGGTCAACAAAGCCACAATAAAAGCATTGTTAAAAAATCTTGATAGGAGCAACAAAATACTTTGCTACTATCACAGAAAGAACATAGTGCTAATTTGCAACGTTTTTATTGTTCCGTGATTGTTGACCTAGGAACAATTGAAAACTTTTCACCTCAAAAATGGTGGTAAATAATTAGTTAGGTCGACAATGGATCATTGTACGTATATTAAAGTATAACTTTGTCCGAAAGTCTAACAAATTAATAATAATAACAAAGGACAATGAGGAGGTGGGGAGGGGCGGCAAGCGAGTGAGTGAGAGAGAGATGAGAGTATACCCAGCCAGTCTTGGCTTGGCGTTGCTTTCGCTACGTAATCAGACAACAAAAACATAAAAAGAACCGTGCTCATTCTTATTGTGGTAGCTATATTTTTATGTTCCTCATAAAAGTGTTTCACTAAATGATGGGGGAATTATAGTCCGGCAATCTCGTGCGCGACCGTCCCGCGGGGTGACAGACGGTGGCGGGGACGAGGTATCCAAGATGTCAGCGGGTAACGGGAGGTGTAGCGGGGGGATAAGAATTCCTCAATGACGCCAAGTTGGGTCATCTTGTTAGCAATATGATCGGTAAGTATTTTTTTTTATTTGCTTTTAGTAACGCTTACGTTTACAACTGTTACTATAAGGTATTTGTATTTGAGAGGTATCTCAATATAAGCGTAAAGCGTGGGTGATTAGAAAGTTATTTCTAGAAATGCTTTCGTATTAGGTACCTACATAAATAAATAATGTTAGACCGACAAAGTTACTTTGTCATCGGCATAACGGCAACGAACATTGCGCATACGTCACAGTAAAATTTGTTAATGTATATATTTTATTTATTTTATTTTATTTATTTTATTTCATAGGAAAACATACAGTGACTTAATAGCTTTATAAGTAATCCATGTAGGAGTCTATGCACCATTATAAGTTTTCGCATATAACATCTAATGCTTGCTAATTAATACGAAAAAACATGCACTCACACACTAAATATAAACAATAACAAAGCATATAAGCAGTAAGATAAAACACAAATTAAGAACGGACAGTCAGAGAACCATCGAACCACTTCTGCACCATGAGATTTTGAATACTTCGCGGGCTTGAGTTAAATAGATCGAAATCGGTAAAATCTACAATTTTATTATACTCTATAGCTGCTCTAATGAAAAAAGATTTACGACGATATTTAGTCGCGGACCGCGGCACGGCAAGACATGCCGGTCGTCTTAATGTGGTTCTCGCTGGTACATAAAGATGAATATTGGAGAGAATTTCCGATGAGTCTATTTCATTTTGAGCAATATTCAAGAGGGTTTTTAAATCTGAAATATTACGCCTTATCTTCAATGGTAAGATATGGTGCCTACGACATCTATCGTCATAACTAGGGTCAGAGCTTCTACATTTATATTGCAAAAACTTAAGGAATCTGCGCTGGACTGATTCAAGTCTTTTGACTGCATAATCATACTGCGGGTTCCAGACTTGCAAACAATACTCGAGGACGCTGCGGGCAAACGAACAGTAGAGTATCTTGATCACTTTGATGTTATTGAATTGCGAACTAGACCTAAGGACAAATCCTAAAGCCTTATTAGCTTTTTTGGCGACGGCATCAACGTGCTTCTCGTACGTTAGCTTGGAGTCATGAATGATACCCAGGTCCCGGATTTCATCAACCTGTTTTAACCCTACATTACTGAGCTCATATTTGGTCAAAATATTTATTGGCTTACGACTAAAAGTATATATAATAAATATAATAAATGATGATTTGTTCTGGCTATTTAAACCTACCTGTCTGATTTGGGATTTTTTTCACAGGTACCTACCCAACTATATTGGTCATTTAAAAGTATATATATAACAGTTTTACTTTCCTCTTTTTTGTAGAACAAGAAGTAACTCTAGAAGTGCTGTTATTAGCTAATGAGAACGAACTGAGTCTGCTCACCCTGAAGATAGTAGATAAAATCAAGTTACGAGCTGCATTGCAAAAGCATCAAACTATAAATTTAATTACACCTACATTATTTTCCTACTTTAACTTGATAATCAAATTATTACTATTTCTGCTACGATTTGGTTATAATATAGGCTATGATATTTTACATAACAAAGTACAAGAAAAGGATCGAATTTGAACATCAACATATAAGATGCGCTTAACCCTATGACTTAACACATAGATCTTCATCAATATTATAGCAAAAACTTTGTTTTAGAAGCTAGTGTCTGAAAACTTAAATAAAGTGGAAGAAGACACATCGGCAAAAACTTTGTCTCAGCTAATGCCTGAAAACATAGATGAAGAAGAGGCAGATGAGGAAGTATATGTACATCCAATCGAAAGGCAATCTAATTTGATATACATACGAGATGATGAGGTAAAGTCTGTTCCAACCCTGATTTTTTTGCAAATAATTTACTTTTTAAGAAATGTCTCCAGGATTAGTTATCTCCAGTTAGTAGTGTTTCACTTCCCCCTTTTAGCTCTTTTTGATGTTAAGATTTTCAGATTATGATAACTCTATTTCATGAAGGATTTATCTAAAATAGACGTTGGATCATGTAAGATAATACTTTACGTGCAATACTTTCCATAACAAAATTTTTAATTACTCTTTAATTTTGCTTGTATGATTGCCAAAATGTTCCCGCCTATCACTCGTGTTTTGCGTTTTGACATGTAATGAATTTCTTTTTGGTTTACTAGCTAGTTTAATGATCTCAGCGATATGTGTGTTGTATTAAGGGAAGTAATTCGTCATTCCTGCTTTAACGACACATCGCTATGAGAATAAACTACGATAGTTTCTTAGATATGGTTGGGTGTTTCACTTACCCCGGTGTTTCACTTACCCCACCTGACTATACTTACTGGTTAACTAACGCACAGCTCAAATCACTGGAGGGACGCATATCCGATCCGAGGATTTCTGTTACCTAGTCCTATATCTGAAAAATTCAACGAAAGTCGAAATCCACGCGGATATAATCGCAGGCGAAAGTTAGTTGATAAACGAAAATAAGTGGGTAAAAAAGTATTTTTAAAGTTGTTTTATGCATTTTTTAGGTAACGCCCAATTCAGACGACTGATATTTTCATAACAATAGATTAGGAGTAATACAACTACATAACTAAATGGTAGATTGTAATAAAAAAATATTTCTCCTATGTGAATGGTACGACTACTAGGTACCTACAAATATAAATGTAAACATTCCAGTAAGAAATTAAACAAGTTACCTTGCTGCCTAAGATTAATAAACAAAGATTTGATACTTATATAGTCCCACTATACCATATTACTGAATGCTAGCTTTGTCGCAAAACCTATTTCTGCGAATTATTATTCCTAGTAATCATATGAGTACATGAGCCCGAGTTAGTTTGGATGTCATCGAATAAATCATAATAAATCTTCCAACTTCTCATCTCTTATAATATTCATAAGATTGAATAGATACAAATGTTATAGTTAACCGTGAATGTTACCTAGTTACCTACTAGATATTTCCTGATGAATCTGCTTCGCTATCTTCTCTCGTTGTGTCTCTCGCTGATCACCGTCTGTCCTACTTGTATGATCTTGGGATGGGGACGACTCTCCAACTGTCCGTCTTCTAACTCCTCGCCGGATAGATGCATAAGGTGATTTATTCTTCAGGGATCATCAGAGGCTACGTTAGCCCTCCCTTCCTCTCACTGGAGGTCGACCTAATCATGAGAGTAAGCGCTCTCATTCTTACCATTGTTCTTACCTACCTACTTTATGGGTCATAGGCGATATTTGCCCTCCCTTTTTACCTGTTACCTCTGGGGTCATAGGCGGTCGGCCTTCCCCTTTGAGGTGGAACTCCGGGATCATAGGTCACTCACGCAGACCCTCCCTTATTACTTCATCACCACCGTCAGCCGGTGTCATGAACTTTCTTACACATCCATCGTACCTTCCTAGTCTTTCTCATATCATAACCTACCTACCTACCTACCTACCTCCCACTCAATTCCTCTTCTTCATGTCTTTAGTCATCCTATTTTAGCCATTAATATCGTAATTCAATTTTAACCCGTTTCTTTTACCTGCCTTATTTTCTTATCTGTCAAAGTCAAGTGCCTGTCAAAAAAAGGGACGCGGCCACAGATCAACGTGCGGGGCGCGGCGCTGGCGGCGGACAATCTACCATCGACAAACTAACCTTGCTTTTGGTATAAAGGCGGAATTACACTAACTCATATTTCGCGTTTCGCGACATTCCCAAACCCGAACAGAAAAGTTAGAGTGTCGGTATTCTAATAAAATAAACATCATTATAAAGAACAAAGTTTTATTAACTTACCGACAGTCAAATCAACATTTTAATTCAAAGTTTGGAGGAACTAACATTAGCAAAAAGTTGTTTGGTCCATTTCTTTATCTTCTCTTTGGCCTTCTCTGATGCATTCCTTCGTGAGGTCCTCCTTACGGATGTACTTTCATCCAAGGTGTCTGTATTCTCATCTTCTTCTTCTTCCTCGATTTCTAACGGGTAGAGGTGAGCGATGGATCGCCTGTACTTTGTTTCCCCTACTTTTACTATAGCGACTCTGACTTGACCATCTCCTCCTTTTATCACTTCAATTATTTTTCCGACCTTCCAACACATTCTATTATGCATTTCGTCTTTTATTTGGACTACCTCACCTACTCTAGGTAATCTTTTCACATTAATCCTACTCTCTTTGTTCTTATGGCTTCTTTCTCTTAGACTTAGCAGATATTGACTAACAAACATTTTTTCGAACTCTTTTAGTATAAACATTCCCCTTTTCCAACCCTCAGATCAGATCAGATTAGCTTTAGTAATTCGTTCTGTTTCTAATAATTCCTTCCCGGATTCTTCTATTGTTAAGCATTTTCCCATAGCTAGGAAATCACATGGTCGTAGTACATGTTCTTGATCTGTCGAGACGTACGTCAGAGGTCTAGTATTTAGTACTGCCTCTACTTCTTTAATGACAGTAAGGAACTGATTATCATTGAGCATATGCTTATCTAACGTTCTTTTTAGGCAGTTTTTTACGACGCCAATCAAGCGCTCGTAAAAACCTCCATGCCATGGTGCCAATTCAGGTATGAATCTCCATTTTATTTTCTGTTTTATGCAGTATTCACTGTTCAGGACTTCTGCCGTAATTTTAAACTGTGGTGCATTGTCGGATGTTATTAATATCGGCACACCTCTGGTAGCGATAAACCTTCTTAACGCTAACAGGCATTCGTCTGCTGTCATGTCTTTAACCACTTCCATGTGAATTGATCGAATTGCCAAGCATGTGCACAGAAGTACCCAAACCTTCTGTGTTTTTTCTTCACATGTCACTGAGACTGGTCCAAAATAATCAATTCCAACAAAATCGAAAGGTTTTCCATAGTTAACCCTCTCTTCGGGTAGCTGTGGCATTTCTGGTAGTTTAAATGGTCCTCCTCCGTGTTTTATGCATGCAGGACATCTTCTTAGTACTTTCTTCACCTCACTCCTTCCTTTAGGTATCCAATACTGTTGCCTTATCAGACTCAGTGTGTGTGAAGTACCTACATGGTAATTGTTAATGTGTACTTCTTGTACAATTCTTTGTGTTAATTCACAGTTTCCAGGCAACAAAATTGGACATTGTGTATCATAAGACGATGTTGATTTTCCTATTCTTCCTTCGCACCTTAACAGTCCATCTTCATCTTTAAATAAATTTAAATTCAATTTTAAACTTGTCTTTTTTCCTGCCAGTTCCTCAGGATAGAGTTTTTTTTATGTATCTCTTTGATCTGTGTTTTTAATGTTTGTTCATTTTCTTCTATTCTTTGTTCATTTCCGTTTCTATGATGTGCTTGACCCTCTGTACTCTCTATATTATCCATAAATTTCTCGTTCAATTCTAAAACTTCTAAATTCTTTTCATTAAGATCGTCCAATACGTTTTCTTCTGGTGTCTCAACCAGACCCTCGCCAACCGCCAAAGTTTTTGTCTCATCTCTCTGTTGGGGCTTCTTAGGCCAATTTTCTTCACTTTTTCTTAAAAACTCAGGACCTTTTAACCACATTTCCATCCTGTTCTGTGTTCCCCTTGATGCGATGTCCGCTGGGTTTTGTTTTGTATCTACATATTTAAATTCAATATCATTGTTCTTCTTTATTTCCTCAACTCTTCGAGTCACGAAGGGTGGCAAAAGTTTGTTTGTTACAATCCAGTTAAGAACAATTGTACTGTCTGTCCATAAAATTTGCCTTGTTATATTTAAATCTAAGGTCTTCTTCACATACATTATCAGTCTGGTTCCTATAAGGCATCCTAGAAGTTCCAACCTAGGGATTTGCAAGTTTTCAACATCTTTCAAAGGTGTCAGTCTTGATTTAGACATTATTAGCGATAATGTTACCTGTTGTTGTTTGCAAGCTCGTAGATATATCACTGCAGCATAAGCATGCTTCGAAGCGTCTGTGAAACAATGTAATTCTAAATCTGTAGCACTCTGTTGGTTTAGGTACCGTGGGAATTCATACTGATTCAAGACTGACAAAGATTCTTGTAGTCTAAGCCATTGTTCTTGTCTTTCCTTATCCAAAACTGTGTCCCAATTTTCTTTTGTTTTCCATAAATTCTGAAAGAAAATCTTACAAGGCAAATAAATTGGTGTCATAAGCCCACAAGGATCATATACTGAAGCAAGAATCCTTAGAACGTGTCTTTTCGTAATAGTATCCCTTTTCTGATTTTCTAATGAAAACTTGTTCCCTCCTTTAAGCAGCAAGACATCCTTCTTTGTATCCCATTCCATTCCTAAAACGTTTGTCATATCAGGGTTTTTCTGTCTAAACTGTTCAGGAATTTCCTTTAAGAAAGCTTTGTCATTGGAGTTCCAATCCCTAATATTCATCGAAATTTCTTCAAATGTTCTTTTTGTATCATGGTATAATTTCAAAGCCTCGCTTCTAGAGTCAGTTCCGGTTACTAAATTGTCTACATAACAGCGTTTGGCCACCTTCTCAACCATATGCATTTTTGGATCACTTTGATTTAGATGGTGATGTATAGTTGCTGTCAATAAGAAGGGGCTGGATATAATACCAAATGGAACACGGCAAAACCTTAGATGTAACAAATTTTGTTCATGAACTCCCTCCTCAACATTTTTTAACCAAAGCATTCTTGTTACGTCCCTGTCATCTGGCTGTAAACCTAACTGTAGGAAGGCCTTCTCTATATCAGCTATGATTGCAATAGGATGTTGTCTAAATTTTATCAATAATGCTGTAAGGTCTTCTAACATTAAAGGACCTTTATATAGGCATTCGTTAAGACTGTTTTCATTCTTTGACTTTGCTGAAGCATCTAACACTATCCTCAATTTCTTTCCTTCTTCTTTCTTTACTCCGTGATGAGGTAAATAGTGGACAGGGACTTTTCTTTCCGATATAGGTGTGAATCCAACTACTTCTACTATTCCGTCATTTAACTGTTGTTTAAATATGTCGTCATAAACTTTCTGCGTCTCCTTGTCCATTCTTTGTAGCACACTCTTAAGTCTCCCGAAGGCTAAACCAAAATTTGTTGGTAAATCCGGGGGGTACGAAATATATGGCCATTTTACTTGGTACCGTCCCTGTTCGACAGACACGTTTTGATTGAAATGTTTAACAACCTCTTCCTGTTGCGTAGTTTTAGGCGGATCACGTATTCCTATGGTCTCCAAATCCCAAAGTTGACAAACATTGGTATCCTTTAAAGGTGGATCTAGGCTTGTAAAATATTTCCCTGTACCACTATCGCAATAAGTTACCACAGTCATCTCTTGTTCGTCATCCTTGACTTCCACTCTTCCTGAATAAACCCATCCAAAACTAGAATCAATTAAATATAACTTTTCTCCAATTTGTTCGGTACGGTTTGTCATGAACATACCGTAATAGTCATTTCCAATTAATATGTCTATTCCTGTTCCTAAAGAGCCATCATCTGCTAAATCATAGTCCAAATTATCCTTTATATAATCACTTGGGCATAAAACATCATTAGTGATATAGGGCATCACATTTGCTTGTATCATATAAGTTTGTCCCCTTCGAGTAGTAATTGTTATATCTACGATGGAGCTTTTAATCTCTTTAGGTTTATCGGTTCCAAATGTATACACCAGGAGTTTACTTGCATTTTTTGTAGGTAGTTTGAGCTCGTTTACTAATGCCGTGGTAACATACGTCCTTTGACTTCCTGTATCCAATAACAAACGGCAATCTTTTGAACGCTCGACTCTCACAACAGCTGTTTGTAGTACGCCTAGCATTCCTTCTTCACTTGTTTGAAATGTCTTTGTAAAGGATGTTTGAACATTCTGTTTCTGACCTGACCACAATGTGCACATTTCTTGTTTGATTTACATTCTGAAGATCTATGCCCCCTGCGCAAGCAGATGTAGCATCTGCCTGACAGTCTTTTCTTCCTAGCTTCCAGCGATGCCACTATACGGCATTCATCATTGTAATGCTGATTGTCACAGAAAATACATGACATCTTTGATCTCTTGCCATAATCATTTGAGTTTTGATCTGAATTTCTTTTCCTTGCTCCATATTTCATACTCTGTGTCTGAGTAAAAGGCTTATTAAACTTAGGTTTATTTATTTGTTTCCGTGCATAATGATTCCTTTTTTCTTGTGCATGTAGAACTTCAGTAGAAAAGGTAGGAGAGGTCTTTTGATCACTAGACTCTCTAGCGGTCACTATATGCTCCAAATGTTTCCTTATCGTTGGTACCGGCTCATCCTCTGAATTCATCCGCATTCTCAATTCCTTGACAATATCTTGTGGAAACTTCTCAATAATTACGTTCCTTAAGTAAGCGCCTTCAATGTTTTCTCCTAAAGAGTTCAATACTCTGAGGTGTCGTTCTATTTCATTTATTATTCTTCTTGCTTCCGCAACCGTCTCATCTCTCCGGTTAAGTTTAAATAGTTCGCTATAGTGTGCGTCAATAACTACGGCTTGTTTCCCAAATCGTTCTTGTAGTACCTTCAAAGCGATCTGATAATTCTTGTCAGTAGTTTCTAGACCCACGACAGCTTCCTTCGCCTTGCCCACAAGACAGTTATTTAGATAAGCAAGCTTATCCACATCTCTTATATTTTTATTGTGCACACTAGAAGAAAATCTGTCCCAAAATTCATGCCATTTTAGTACATCTCCTTTGAATTTTATAAGTTCCAACTTGGGCAGTTTGCTTGTGACATTTTCCATTCGCTCAGAGTGTTTTGTAACTTTCACAGTCTCCTCAATTTCTTCTATGAGGGTGTCCGCTATCATCTGTACATTTGTATGTTCTATGATAGAGTCGGGATCTTGCATTGCTATATTCTTAAGACATATGTGAGTCTCGCTTACGTACCTTTTAGTTTTGGCACGTAGAGGTATTAATGCAACCTCCACCTGCTGAGCCAGACACTTGCCTGCTCTTAGGTCTGCCAGTAGTTGTTGACATCGTCTGATGTGCTCCAGTACTTGGCCCTTGATAATATCAAGACGTAGTTCATATGATGCGTCCATCGTTGCCTGAAAACCGATTCTTGTTTAGATACATCATTCATAAAATTGTTTTTTGACAGGATGTTCAGTTAACAGTAGAATTAGCATTTTAACTGTCACATCATTTGGCACTTCGGTTTATTTATTCGTTAAAACGCAAATGAGAAAAAAAAAAGAGGAAACAATAAACACCATAACTACATTCAGATCACACATGTGTTCCCACATGTGTGTGTAGTGCCCTCAGTCGTGAAGAGCAACAATCACAGTAGATATCATAGATTGCAGTGAAGTTGTAACTAAACAACAGACCAAAACCGTTCAAGTATGTCACAGTAATTCATGCTTTTGTGTGGTCTAAGAATTAGTTTTAGCAACTCATATCATTTTCACATCAGGGAATTATGTACCTATTATTATACAACATCAGCATTTAAGTATAACAAATAAAACAAAAAATATCTGTTGCCAACATAGTAGGTAAGTATCATACTAGTGAAATGTGTGTGAAATAGTATTTTGTAGCTCAATGGTAATATGAATGTAATTAACATAGCCATATTTATTTTGTTCGGCATGTACCATGTACCTACATACAATTCAAGGTTCCGCAGAATATCAGCGTTGCAGGTGTTGATCATGCTGCAACTTATGCTGAGTGGTAACCTTTTCGGTTTCATAATGTACCTAACATAAGCTCTGATGTACTTACCTACCCAAAATTGTGGAATTGAATAAAGCTCTTTGTATTGTATTGTATTATCTATCCTTTGTACGATTGGTGTCCTTTGCTTGCATATAGTTTCCACTCAATTAGAACAGTTCTTGGATGTACAAGCCATGCACGCCCAACGTAGTACATAACCATCTACTAGCAATGTACACCCAGGGGTAGGTACGCATCAATGTTTGTATGTCAATCCAGCCAGGTTTTATCATGATTTCAAAGGGATGTCACTTACCAACGTTATTTCGGCAGTATATGTATCCAAAGAACTTGTGCAATAAATGTTTTTCTCGTAGTTAGCAACAACAATGAAAAAATTGTGATGGAAAATAGCGGGTATTGTATCTGTAACCAGTAAAGAAATATTGTAATAACTACACTTCAGAAATGTTCTCCAATAGTGTACTTGTTGAATCTCGATTAATCATCAAAGGAAACTCACCTTGGCAAAGTTATTTCTTTCATAGGTATATTGTTTAGACGATGCGTGAGGCGTATTTATATTGTTCCTTCATTTAATAATTTTTTCAATCTTTCACATTTTTTGATTGAAGTCAATGACTGCGAGCGTGTATTCCAGCAGGCCAATCGCTAAGTCATCGGAATCGATTACTCCATTACGATTACGATTAGTAGCCAAGAATCGACTTAGGCCGTCCGCTGCCCTGAACGGGATCCCGCCACGGGTACACGGTGCGGGAATATAGGTTGCTGGTTTTTGACGGGCAGATGCTTGCGCAGTGAATGAGTAAGCTCTAATCTACGTCGCCCCGCGCGCGTGTCCCGCTCAACACAGCGGAGAGCCTTAATCTTTAATTATTATTGTAATCCGTTTAGAGTAAATTAAGTCATTAATATGCCTAACAGTGATTCAAACCACGATTTAGGAACATAGGTTTTATACCTATGAGGTACATTTATGAATATACCAGGATAATAAAGTCATCATCTTAGTTGCATGTATGAAACAATATTAATATTCATTAATTATCTTAGTAACTGCATAAAATCATCCATACTAACTAATATTATAAATGCGAAAGTAACTCTGTCTGTCATCAATATTTAATGTTGATACTTAAATATCTACTATATTTGACCGTATCGATATGGAATCGATATCAAAATCTCGGTATATCACTAGTATTTAATCACTGCAATTTCTGTTTTGACAACTGATGAACAAGGCGCGCCATGTATGTACCAGCACGGCTAGCTAGCACGATTTAGCGCGACTCGAGTGAAAAAGAGTCGCGTCAGTCGCGTCGCGTTCATACATTTATGTCACATGCAGCTAACACAACTGATATTAGAATTGACACAACTCGCGAACAAGTGTCAGTCGCATACTTTATCTCGATTTTTGTCGCTATGGTTAGCACAACTTTACGAAAAGCGACATCACATGTCACTCTTTGACATTAAAAGACGACAGTCTGTCTTGGTATGGTTACAGCACGCGACATAATATAAGTTACTCTATGCTATTGATGCGACTTGTTACACCGGAAAAATGGCCTATTCCCTTTTAAATAATGAGGAAATATACCTATACAAAAGGAAGAAATAATAAGATATTTTGCCAATACTTTTCAGTAATTATTATTTAGATACGAGAATCGTTCTCGAGACGCTGTTTATGTCACCTCATAAGTTGTGCTAGCGTCGCTGAGCAGCAAAATGACAAAGCGATCGCTACGCTTCTGATCTCGCAACACCGTTTTTATTGTTTCGGATCGGTATGAAATATCGCTAAAAAATACCGATTTTTCTATACCAGTATCTTATAATGTTTATTGATACATTTTTATTGTGATATCGATATCTTCAAGAAGATATCAATAAAATCAAGACATTGGTCTTATCGTCATACAATCGCCCTCCAGCAGATAATTCGCAATCGTTGGCTCACCGATTAATCTGCAGGAATGGAATATTCTTATGAATTGCACTTCGTTTCATTCCATGCAGATAGTCTGTAAAGCCGAATAGGACGGTTCATTTTTACGTTCATTTTTTGTTGCCTCATCATATCAGTGAAGCATCGAAAAAATGAAGTGTCTAATTATGCAGTTATTAGACGGTTCATTTGAACGTTTATTTTCGATGCCTCATCAGTGAAGCATCGAAAATGAAATGTCCAATTAAGAAGTTTCATCTTTCATTGCTGATGCGCCCTTTTGATGAAAGTCACGAGACGGTCGTTCTTTTTCATCGGGCATCGGCCTTTCATCACATCAGTCATCGCATCGGAAATGAACAATAAATGAAGCGTGTGAGCAGTGCCGTTCACTGCAGTATGTAACATGAATACAAGCACTGCATGCAAACATTTTTTTTTTCTCTCTTTAATTAACTCAACTCTTTAGTCAAAATTATTTATCACGTACAACTTGTTGCCGCGAAATTTTGTGAGAAATACTACATTCATTTTACATTTAGTGTCTAAATACAAAAAGTCGTTCAGTGTTCATTATTCACTGTCTTTCATCGAAAATGAAGCACTTTTGATGAACTATCTAATTTCGGCTTAATGATCATATTTTTTCAATTCAATTCAAACACTTCCCTCATAATCTACCTATATGAATGTACCTATTATTTTAATATATTTATTTTAGCCTTCCAATTTTGCAATATTACTTCGTCTACTCGTAAATATCATGGCCGCTATGAGTGGGAGGTTTTAATATTCAATTGGAATGAGTGGGAACTAATTTTATGAATTGGTCGCATGAAACAATCTTATTTTATAGTGTTTTCTTACCTACAGTACCCTATTTACATTATGATATGATACCGTAGTAAGGACAACAGTACAACCTATTTACTTAAATTTTGTCAAACCATAATTTTAGTGTACCTACCTACCTAATTAGTAAGTTTTTTTTTTTTTGTACTTTATTATGATTTATTTTTTATTTATTTCCCATTATTTATTATTATGATGAATACTTCAATGCAAGAAATAGCAAAAGAAGACAGGATTAATGGGAATGGCGCCTCTTCCCACCTCTCCGCTCCACTTACCATGTCATGCAATTTGTATAAATAAATTATTGTTTGTTTATTATTTATTGTTTTTGAAATTAATTAGCAATTTTCCTACAGATCCCAGCACAGCTCCACCATGTCGCAAAACCTATTTCTGCGAATTATTATTCCTAGTAATCATATGAGTACATGAGCCCGAGTTAGTTTGGATGTCATCGAATAAATCATAATAAATCTTCCAACTTCTCATCTCTTATAATATTCATAAGATTGAATAGATACAAATGTTATAGTTAACCGTGAATGTTACCTAGTTCCCTACTAGATATTTCCTGATGAATCTGCTTCGCTATCTTCTCTCGTTGTGTCTCTCGCTGATCACCGTCTGTCCTACTTGTATGATCTTGGGATGGGGACGACTCTCCAACTGTCCGTCTTCTAACTCCTCGCCGGATAGATGCATAAGGTGATTTATTCTTCAGGGATCATCAGAGGCTACGTTAGCCCTCCCTTCCTCTCACTGGAGGTCGACCTAATCATGAGAGTAAGCGCTCTCATTTTTACCATTGTTCTTACCTACCTACTTTATGGGTCATAGGCGATATTTGCCCTCCCTTTTTACCTGTTACCTCTGGGGTCATAGGCGGTCGGCCTTCCCCTTTGAGATGGTACTCCGGGATCATAGGTCACTCACGTAGACCCTCCCTTATTACCTGTTACCTCTGGGGTCATAGGCGGTCGGCCTTCCCCTTTGAGGTGGAACTCCGGGATCATAGGTCACTCACGCAGACCCTCCCTTATTACTTCATCACCACCGTCAGCCGGTGTCATGAACTTTCTTACACATCCATCGTACCTTCCTAGTCTTTCTCATATCATAACCTACCTACCTACCTCCCACTCAATTCCTCTTCTTCATGTCTTTAGTCATCCTATTTTAGCCATTAATATCGTAATTCAATTTTAACCCGTTTCTTTTACCTGCCTTATTTTCTTATCTGTCAAAGTCAAGTGCCTGTCAAAAAAAGGGACGCGGCCACAGATCAACGTGCGGGGCGCGGTGCTGGCGGCGGACAATCTACCATCGACAAACTAACCTTGCTTTTCGTATAAAGGCGGAATTACACTAACTCATATTTCGCGTTTCGCGACAAGCTTGCCATTTGTTTCATTTTTAATATGTATTTATGTTTTAGGAGATAACCACAGAACAGAAGGCATTATTAGCATTACTGAGACTTGATGGATGCACTAGACCTGAAACTGATACTCCAGTCATCGCTCTTGAAGATGCAAACACTTCGGTTCAGGTAACTCACACCCACTATACACACACTATACTTTTACTCAACCTAATTTAAAAACTTCTACTGTAATGGATTTCATTACTAATACATACTTCATTTATTATACTCGTATATTTCATTATTCAATTTTATCTATCGGTTCCGCTCGGACGACGCGTGCGTACGGGTGCGTTTTTGAGTTGCAAAATGTCTACGTGCCAGACAGTGAAATGTAATAGTTGTAATATTGTTATTTGTGAGTTATTGTCATATATTCAATATAAACATGACGTTATGGACAATGTGAGTCTAATAAAAATGTGTGAATCGACATATTCAGAAAAATAAATTGAAGAAGCCAAACTGTTACTTTTTGAATCGGTGAAAGTTGATCGAAATCAAATAACTCGTAGAAAGCAAGGGAAAAGTAAAAGGAATTTGGAAGACATAGTGTGTTTTTTCAAAGAAGTGGATCCCGAGTTGATGCCGACTTTTGTTGCTCGCGATTTGCAAAAACTTCCTCCTGCCTCGATCGATCACATTGACACAGTTACGTTGCTAAAAGATGTTACAAACATTCGCAATGAAATAAATAACATTAAAGACCAGTACGTAACTGTGACTTAGTTTCAGGCATTGCAAACGGAACTAGAAAACCTAAAAGCAGCAAGTTCGACAAGTTTCCCGCACATAAATAATGTAAATACACGCAAGAGAGGTGGCTTTTCATTTGATAGTGGGCCATTTGGATTGTCTCATACTGTTAACAATAACGAGGTGGAAGGTATTCTCACATCCAACATTTCAAATAACGACAACAGTGGTTTTATCGAATGTAGTTCGCAACCGTCATCACCGGAGCAGCTAGCCTGCTCACTCACGGGAAGAAAGAGCGAGCGCAATTTGCACCGACCGGATATCGCGCCTGCGCCTGTGTTGCCACCAACATGTCACGCAGAGCCAGTGACATTAAAGACTACGGAGCTTGTTTCGAGTCAGCAATGTACGTCTAATAATTTAAAGCAGCGATGTACGTCTGACAGTGCGTCTAAACCAGAGACAAAACAAAGAACCGAAAAAACTATGGCCGAAATGATGAAGGAAGGTAAAGAGTGGAAACCAGATAAAAATAGTAATGATGAGTGGAAGTTAATACAGAGGAAACGATTGCGAAACCGTTTTATGGGAAAAACCGGGACAGCTGTGTCAGACATGCACTCTCAATTTAAAGCAGCTGATATCACAATACCTCTGTTTATATCTAATGTAAACAAAGAGGTGTCGGCACAACATATTTGTGATTATATTAAATCGTAAGCGCAGGTGACTGTAAATTTGGAGAAAATCAATATGACTCAAGAGAGGCCCTACAATGCCTTAAAGTTTTTGTGCCAAATTACAAATTACAGATGTTCCTCGATGATAATTTTTGGCCGGATGGGGTGCAGTTTAGAAAATTCGTGCACCTTAGGAGTAGGCTGCCAGTGCAGGATGTAGCAGGCGCCGTGAGTGATAAATTATTACCGCCGACTGTATGACTAATAGTAACAACAAATCCTGTAAGCTAGTCAGCTACAATTGTAAAAACATAAGACGTTAGTATTGAGTGCGTGAGAGCACTGTGCAAGGATGCGGATATTGTAGCGCTGCAGGAACACTGGCTGCTGCCTCAGGACCTACCTTTTCTTGCTGAAATCGACCAATTCGACCAGGACTTCAACTACACCGGGAAGTCGGGGATGGACCCTGCAGAAGGTATAATACGAGGTCGTCTGTATGGTGGTGTTGCGTTGCTGTGGCGCAAAAGTGGCTTCCAGTGCGTGTCTCTGATTAAATGTAAAAGTGAGCGTATTATTGCTATTAAAGTCAAAACCAGTGATTCGTGCGATGTAGTGTTTGTATGTGTCTATATGCCAGTCAATAAACCTGCAAACTTGCCGGCTTTTACAGAATGTTTGGCGGATATTATAGCGATAACAGAGGAATGTAAAATGGACTATGTATATACAGGGTCATTTTTGGACCCCTTTTCAAACTTTGTCAGGTCATTCTATAACAGCAGTACAATCAATTTATGAAGTAAAACAAAAATATTTTTTTTACATTTTTACCCCAAACTTTTCCCTACACAAATTGAAATTGTTGTCACCGTTTGCGCGTCGCACGGTCGACCCGCGCGAGCCGTCAACCCGCGCGAGCCCCCCTCCAGCCACTCGCCTTCCCCCGCTCGCGTCCCGTTCGTGACGGTGAGCGTGCGCGCCTAGATTTTTAGGATATAAAAAGTGGTTGAAAACTGTGAATTTAAAAAGAAATAATTTATAATTATCTCACCTAATTATTTTTTATTACTTCCTTGAACTATTATTTGATTTTGTAAAGGGGTCGCAAAATTACCCTGTATATTGGGTGATTTCAATGCTCACCCCTCTACACTTTTTGATAAAGAACTTATGTATTTTTGTTCTGAACAGCAGTGGGTGTGCGCCGACAGGGTGAAGCTTGCGAATGTAGCAGATACTCACACATTTGTCTGTCCTGGTAGTAAAAGGTGGCTTGATCATTGTCTAACTAGTCAGGCGGCATGGCCTACTGTTACAGATGTAAGTATACTCTATGATGTCTACTGGTCGGACCACTACCCACTGAAACTGGAATGTAATCTTTTTGTAATGAAACCCAAACCTACTGTAATGTATGAGCAATCAAATAGTGTAAGATGGGGGCTGAGAAACGAACATGAAATAAGTAAATATTTTGAACTTTGTCACAGTAAATTAAAGTCATTGGATTTTCCTAGCGAGTTTCATGGTTGTGCTGATAATATGTGTTACAATATTAGTCACAGAAACATTATAGATAGGTTCTACGGAAGCATTGTTTCTATTCTTAGTCAGGCCTCAGTATCTAGCTGTGCGCGTGTCGCAAGGAAATTTGTTAAATTTAAATGTGTGCTGGGATGGAATAAACATGTATCAGAAGCCCATCAGAGGGCTCGCTTAGATTATCAAATGTATATTCTCTGTAGAAAACCTAGTAGTGGGATTGTATATGATAATATGATTTCAAGTCGTAAGATATTTAATACAAAGCTTAAGTATTGTCAACAAAATCAGGAACAAATCAAAATGGATATTCTCGCATCGCAGCATACAACTAAACGTTTTGATAAATTTTGGAAAAGCACTAAAAAGCTGGCAGGTAGAGTTGAGTTACCTGTAAGTGTAGAAGGGGTGAGTGATCCAAAGAGCATTGCAAATTTATTTAAAGACTATTTTAAAGTTGAATCTGGCTTACCCGTGTCTGAAGTGTTCAGTGCAGAGACCTATCATGTGGAGCAGCCTATCAGTATTACTGCCAAAGATGTGAGGTTGGCCATCAACAATATGAAAAGAGGTAAGTCTCCGGGGCATGATGGCCTCAGTATTGAGCATTTGAAACATGCGGGGCCACACATAAACAGAGTTCTAGCTATGTTGTTTACTTTTTGTGTGAGACACTCATACCTGCCAGCAGATCTGATGAGGACTTTAGTTATCCCTCTGCTTAAGAACCGGTCCAGTGATATGGCTGATAGATCCAACTACAGACCGATCTCACTTGCAACAGTCATTGCTAAAGTCCTGGATAGAATACTAGATGTTCACCTTAGTAGCCGGATACAGTTGCATGACTCTCAGTTCGGTTTCAGGGAGGGTCTATCAACCGAGAGTGCTATTTTATCACTTAAATATACTGTTGATTACTATCATCATCATCATCATAACAGCCACACGACACCCACTGCTGGGTATAGGCCTCCCCTAAGGATCTCCACGACGATCGGTCCTGCGCTGCCTGCATCCACTGGCTTTCCGCGACCTTCACCAGATCGTCGGTCCACCTTGTCGGGGGCCTACCCACGGAGCGTCGTCCGGTGCGCGGTCGCCATTCCAGAACCTTTCTGCCCCAACGGCCATCGGTTCTTCTCGCTATGTGTCCCGCCCATTGCCACTTCAGCTGAGCAATCCTTCGAGCGATGTCGGTTACTTTAGTTCTCCTGCGGATCTCCTCGTTTCTGATTTGATCACGTAGGGAAACGCCGAGCATGGCTCTCTCCATTGCACGCTGAGCGACCTTGAGCCTCCTTATGAGACCCATAGTTAGCGGCCACGTTTCACTGCCGTAAGTCATCACTGGCAACACACACTGTTCATAGACTTTCGTCTTGAGACACTGAGGTAAGTCGGACGCGAAGATTTTTCGAAGCTTCCCGAATGCTGCCCACCCGAGCTGGATTCGGCGAGAGATCTCTTTCTCGAAGTTGGACCTACCTAACTGGACTGCCTGTCCTAGGTATACGTAATGGTCAACAACTTCAAGTGTAGTGTTCCCAACATGAACTGGAGAGGGTACAACATGGGCATTTGACATAATTTTCGTCTTTTCCATGTTCATCCTAAGACCCACTCTTTGGGAAGCACTACGGAGATCTTCGAGCATTGTGTTCAGGTCTTCCATGGTCTCAGCCATAAGGACTATATCATCGGCAAAACGAAGGTGTGTTAGGTACTCGCCATTAATGTTGATGCCGAGTCCTTTCCAGTCCAAGAGCTTAAAGATGTCCTCCAACGCAGCTGTGAACAGTTTCGGAGAAATAACGTCTCCCTGTCTCACACCACGCTGCAGTTGGATAGGATTTGTGTTCTGGTTCTGTACTCGGATCGTCATGGTGGCATTTTGGTATAAGTACCTCAACACCTCGATATACCTATAGTCCACTTGGCACCTTTGGAGAGACTGCAGCACCGCCCAGGTTTCAATCGAATCAAAGGCTTTCTCATAGTCCACGAACGCCAAGCAAAGTGGCTCATTATACTCCTCGGTCTTCTGTATAACCTGCCGCAGCGTATGGATGTGGTCTATGGTGCTAAAGCCTTTTCGGAACCCGGCTTGTTCGGGAGGTTGGAAGTCGTCGAACTTGCGAGCGAGACGATTCGTAAGGACTCTCGAAAACAACTTATAGACATGACTCAGAAGCGAGATGGGTCTATAGTTCTTTAAGAGGGACTTGTCACCCTTTTTAAAGAACAAGATCACCTCACTTATGTTCCATGTCTTTGGCGTTCTGCCCTGGACGATGACGGAATTAAAGAGCTTCTGGAGGACTTTGAGTATCGGCTTACCGCCCGCTCTCAGAAGTTCTGTAGTGATTCCATCGTCACCCGCCGCCTTGTTGTTTTTCAGCTGTTTGAGAGCCATACTAATCTCGTACAGGCTGACGTCCGGGATATCTTCAGTATAGTGTCGGGTAAGCTTGGCTCTGGGGTCTTTAGCCTTGCTTTCAACATGTGTCTGCGTGGAATATAACTGCCCATAGAAGCTCTCGATCTCCCTCAGGATTTCAGGCTTTGATGAAATGATGCGTCCGTCGTCAGTTTTCAGCTTCGTCATCTGGCTTTGCCCAATAGACAGATCTCTCGCGAACACTTTGGAGCCTTTATTCCGCTCGATAGCCTCTTTAATACGATTCGTATTAAATTGGCGAAGGTCGCTCGTCAAAGACTTAGATATCTGTCTATTAAGCTGCCGATAACGATTAGCATCTACTGAACTCTGGAGCCTCATTTCACGTCTCTGATCCATGAGTAGGAGTGTGTGGTCGGAGAGTTTCTTTATCTTGGGACGGCGGGTCTTAAAGAGCTTGGACCCTACCGTACGGGCAGTATCCACCACCATGTTGTTTAGATCGTCCACATCTATGCTGTTCTCAAGGGCTTCGAAGCGGTTTTGGAGTTCGAGTTGAAAGCTCTCGGGGTTTTGAATATGGGCCGGCAATGGTCGAATTGTTGATTTTATCAGTCGAGATCTTTCCAGCTTTGGGTTGATATTCAATGTGCCACGTACCAATCGGTGATCGCTCCCCGTCTTAACAGCGTTGATCACAGTGACATCATTGAATATTTGCTTTTTCGTCGACATGATAAAATCTATCTCATTTCTGACTTTACCGTCCGGACTGACCCAGGTCCACTTCCGGCATTCCGGCTTTCTGAAGAAGGAGTTCATCATAAAGAGGTTCTCCTTCTCCATAAAGTCAGCCAGCATCTGGCCTCTGTCATTCCGTTGCCCAACTCCAAATTGCCCCACTCTCAGCTCATCACCGCATCGTTTCCCCAACTTTGCATTGAAGTCCCCCATCACAACAGTGTAGTGGGTTTTGTAGCTATGCATGGCTTTAGAGATCTCCTCATACATAGCCTCCACTTCGTCATCTTGGTGTGTCGAGGTCGGTGCGTAAGCCTGTATAACATTCAGCGAACACCGTTTGGATATTCTGAGTATAAGGTACGCCACCCTGGTCGACACACTTCCGATGGTAATCACGTTGTTGACAAGGGACTTGTGGACGATGAACCCGACACCACCTTGGGACTGTTGGTCGCCCTCCCGGTAGTAAAGCAAGTTACCGGAGTTGAGGATTATCGAGTCCTCTCCCGCTCTTCGGACTTCAGATAACCCGATAATGTCCCAGTGTACCTTGCTGATAACTTCTTCCAACTCGGTTAACTTCGCGTCTTCCCTTAGTGTGCGCGTGTTATAGGTTGCCAGGTGCAGTTGTCGTCGTTTTTGGTAGCCGAGCCGCACCCGGGGATTCTTAGCACCCCCTGCCCCGCCGTTACCGTAGCCGCTACCGTAGCTAGGAATAGCGGGGCTGCCGGGGACTGGGGGCCAATTTTTTGATCCATTATGCATGAGGGGGGGGGGGTTTGCCATAATCGCCACGCTTGGCAGGCGGGTTGGCGATCGCAGTAGGCCAAGGTTTTTTGGAGACGCTGCTGCCCGTCTCTTGAAGGCTATGCTCCCTTAGTCGCCTTTTACGACACCCACGGGATGATAGGGGGTAGTGCTATTCTAGGCCGGCACATACACGGCACAATTGATTACTAGTTGATTACTATATCAAGAGAGAAACACCGGTGTATGCCTGTTTCTTAGACCTGTCAAAGGCCTTTGATCTGGTGTCATACAATATTCTCTGGTCAAAGCTTAAGGAGGTAGGCATATCTCCTGAAGTAATTGGTATCTTTTCTCATTGGTATAGTGAGCAGCAGAATGTGGTAAAATGGGCAAACTCCCAATCTGATGAATATGTCCTAAGCTGTGGGGTGAGGCAGGGTAGATTAACCTCACCCAGATTATTTAATTTATATGTGAACAAATTGATCGAAGAGCTGAGCAGCATGAATGTTGGGTGTCGCATTGACAATATAATATTAGTTATGCCGATGACATGGTGACAACGGCTTGAGGAAACTGTTGGACCATTGTAAGGACTATGCTGAGCGACATGGCTTAAGGTACAACGAAAAGAAGAGTGAGTTTCTGTTGTTCAAGGGTAAAATAAAATAACCTGCCTGTATACCACTAATCTATCTAAATGGTGTACCTTTAAGGCGTGTTGCTCAGTTTAGGTACCTTGGTCATATTGTTACTGAGGACTTAAAAGATGTTCAGGACATTGAACGGGAGGCGATATTAGAAATGCCTGTGGGGTACAGACACTACTTGCTCTGTACCGCTCTGGGTTTTTCTAACTAATAACGTTAGAAAAAGCCTGTGTGTTTCAGAGCATCGCTTGCTCTGGAGCGCGCGGGGTTTTTCGACTAAAAATTTAATAATATCACCGTAAAAAGCCTGTGGAACACAGACAATTCAGAAAATTACAGTTGTGGTTAAAGTATTCCTTCTTCATGTTTCGGTAGATTATGTACATTTAAAATAGTGATTTATAGTCATATTTGCGATATTTTTTTAAAGTGGTATAATTTTTTTAGTTTATCCTACAATTAATATTAATTTATTGTGTATGTTATAATATTTTTTCTCTTAAACCCATAAAAATGGCAGGCTATGCTAAGTGGGATGGATTGGGAAGAAAGGCACACAGATAGTTTTTTTCAAACCTGGATTAAAATATAGCATTTTGGTTCCTAAGAACGTCGCGGGCGGTAGCTTGATAGAGCGCATTTTCAAGTTTTTGGATAATTAATAAACAATACCTAATTATGTTTTATTGTATCACTAATCTGACATAAGTAATATTTATGTGATACTTAATGTGTTTTTCATTTCGATTTATTATTTTTTCATTAATATTTTTGTTATAAATAAAGAATATTACAAAAAAGACAAAAAACACATTATCAGTGATTATAATTTTCTTGTTAACAGAAAAAACCAGCAAGATTCTTTATTTCCTATATTACAAAAGTACTCTTTGATGTGGGTATACAAGACAGCACGTTAAGTTAAACAGTTGAACTGCAAAACAGCTTTTATAACGTATGGCATAAAGGCGGTCACAAGTTCAAGTACCTACAGTCTAAATCTGATGTGCTGTTGACTGTAGGTACAAACATTATCAAACGAAATAAAAAAAAATTAAATAACGTTCGGCTGTTAGTTATTGCACTCGGAAATTGCGAAAAACTAACAAAATACTTTTCTTATATAAAAATTTAATTTTTGTATGTAAAACTCTCAATTAATATTATTTATAGTAGGATATTTTCAATTCCCTACACACATTACACACATTTTTAGGTAAGGTAGGTAAAATGAATAGTTTGATTGTGCTATGCCGTTTTCGAGAAATTTTGCAAATTACGATAAAACAGCTGTTCTTTGGGGTTTTCTTTCTAAAAGGACCTACCAAAAATAAATTATGTCCCATGTTTTTTTGACGAGTTAAAAGTTTTTTTGATAAGAGAGATTTGATATTTTAGTTTAATATCCAAGTTTCACGATACTTAGTGCCTTACGCGTCTGTATCGCTTGGGGTATTTATATTTAGAAAATCACTGTGGATCACAGCGCAAGGTGTCTGTGTTCCACAGGCTTTTTAGGATGATATTATTAATTTTTTTGTTGAAAAACCCCGCGTGATACAGAGCAAGCGGTGCTCTGAAACACACAGGCTTTTTCGACGTTATTTATTTGAAAAACCCAAAACGGTACAGAGCAGGCAGTGTCTGTACCCCACAGGCATTTCTAATATCGCGAACGGGAGCGTAGGGCATTGTCGATACGAGGTAATATGTTGGCTCGTAGATTCATGAGGTGTATCACTGCAGTCAAGATTACACTTTTCAGAGCGTACTGTCAGATTTTCTACACCTGTGGTCTATGGACTGACTTTACCCTGAAATCGTATAATGCCCTACGAGTCCAGTATAATAATACCTTCAGGGCCCTGTTGTGGCTTCCTCGTTTTTGTAGCGCGTCAGGTATGTTCGCAGATGCGCATGTCGATGATTTCTATGCCATTATGCGCAAGAAGCCATCGTCATTAGTGGGCAAGGTTAGAGGAAGCACCAACACGATCCTGAAGATAATAGCGGACAGGATGGACGCAGCTGTCTTCCGGAGGTTCACTGAACTGCATGTTCTACGTGTAGGCCAGTGAATCTCCGTAGTAAGATTAGATTTGTTATTTTAGTTATTAACATAGCTGTTAAGTCAATTGTTACTAACATATTTGATTTTATATTGATTTTATATTTTTATTTATTTAATGAATTTTGAATGCAATGTATTTTTGAATTGGAATTTGTAATTTTCTTAATATGGGCCATTGGTCTGAAATAAAAGAATTTTATTTTATTTATTTATTTATTTATTATGCATGCTATAAATTAATAATGTGTTCACTAATATAGTAAAAAAAACAAGTTCTGATTTTTTCAGGAGTTGAATTTACAATTAGATCAAGAATTAAAAATACTTGAATCATTCAACCTAAAAAGTTTGGGAAATGAAAATGGCAAGAGTCTTCGTCGGCTGTTGTCTTCAGTAACTTTTGGGAAGTTGTTAATAGCAAAAGCCGATAAAGAAGAAAAGTTCAGTCCACGCGACCGTGCGTTTCTGGTCAAGCTCATAGTGGAGACAGAGCTCAGGGCATTGAATGAAATATCTGCCACCATAAGAAAAAATGTATGGGTAGATTGGGCAAATGAGATGGTGTCTTTATTCAAAGGACAGTCAGCTTCAATTTATTATGTACCATGTAATTGGCGGTAAAGTGATTCAGGCTGTGATTCAGTGATGGGTGTTCAACCAAATCCAAGCCCGCTTCTTTAATGTCAGCCATAGCAGCTTTGATTTCCGTTTTTTTCCATATTGAAGTTCAGTCTTCGACGGTTTGTATTCAAAAAAATGTAGCTTTCAGGAATGGTGGCTTATCTATATGATTTTATTTTTCTGAAGTAGTGCATAACTAAGCCAGCATAGAGCATTTAATTTATATTTTTCGTGCACTGGAAATTACCGATTATCATTAGTTTTGGATCACCCCTCGTATATTATATACCAATAAGATTATTATATTGTTAGACTGATATGTTAATAACCTTGAGTATATTTGAAATGTTTATTTATGATTTCGAGATTACTATGTGAGATATTATACTTGTTCTACTTGAAAAAGGCTTATATCATAAAAAAATGTACCTACTCTGGGTCATAATGAGATGCTGTACATTCCGATTATAGTAGTCCTTACGATGGCTGGATCACTCATATATAGCGTCATGTGGGCAACTTTTGCCTCTATTGTAAAGCGTGTCGTATGGCCCAGGGCACAGTACAAAATAATAATTAACATAATTATTCTTGCTAAAGCAAATAATAATAATAATAATAATAAAAATCTTTATTTCACCTTTTTACAAAAAAAAATTTAGTACAGTCTCATTTATCCTACTTATTCTAGTTACAGTAATAAAAATAAAATGACTTCATGATTGTTATACTTAACTCCCAATCAAGCAGCATCTAGCATGTATGTCAAGCATATTAAGCTCGACGGCGTACTTGGTCGTCTGATGCAACTATTGTAAATTTTAAGATTGTCTGAACTTTGTTACCTACGTACAATACAATCATCAAAATCATATTGTTTTTTATTACAATTTCTAAATCCTATATTACTATTCTCGTATTGGTACCGTAAAAAAGGTAGTTTGTTCCTCTCAATGTTATGTTGATACCGTTTACACAACAGGAACCAATACTCAATCACCGTATTTCCAAATTAAAGTCCTGGTCATTGGTCCATGTTGTACAGCGTGCAAATGACAAATAGGATTACCCCACTTTTCAACGTTTACTGGAGTTAATAAGCTGGATAACCCCTTAAAATATACCGTTGCACCCTGTACAGCAGGAACAAACGTCCAGAGGTCCTAACTATCTGGATATTGGTAATTTTTTTTACGCGTGGGCCTTTCACAAGTTTATAGTTGGAAATACGGAGCTTTGAGTTATTAGTTCCTGTTGTGTTTACGGCATCAACGTAAGATTGAGAGCGACAAACTATCTTTGTTATGGTAGCAAAGTGAAAAATTGCCAGGGTAACAAAGGCAAATTAGCTACAGGAACAAAGTTGCTTTGCTGGGGAAGCAAAAGGAAAGTAGTTAAAGTAAATAAATAATTTTGCTGCGTAAGCAAAGTAAGAGTAGATCAATTTAAGTAAAACTTTGTTATGGTAGCAAAAATATAGTAGAGGTAACAAAGGCAAAATACATATTATTGCTAAGGACAACTGTCGGAGTAACAAAATTATCCATTTATAACCAATTATTAATTATATGAATAACCAAGTACACTTTAATTTAATTTGTTATACTGACAGTATTGAATTGTTGTAGTATCATGGCATGCTATTGTTAAAAGATATTGCTTGCTACACTGACAATTTCCTACTTAATAATAAAACCATTGCCGTAGAGACTATTTACTATGGGCGGCTACCCAGGGTTAAAGTTTTGTTGTCGTATTCAACAATATTTTTTTCTGAGTGTTCCTTTTCTTTCTTCGCGATCGCGTCGCGACCTATTGTGCTATTTTGTTGTGATAAAATTGTTTCGTTACCTATCTTGATAAAAAATGAGCAGCGTTGGTAAAAGTGGTATTAGTACAGTATGGAAATACTTTGAGAAAACAAGTGGTAAAAACTCTGCGAAATGCAAGTTTTGTTTTAAAACTATAAATACGAGTGGCAATACTACAAATATGATGAAGCATCTGAGACAGCATAGTTCTGTTGTTGTTGACGTTGGAATGCAAAAGCGGTTAGTCACCAGCAACGATGCCGATACCAATGATGATGATTTCTCCTGGTATGTTTAGTTATTTTTATATTTATCATCTGTTTCGAAATAATCTATGTGACATTAATTCATAAACCTACCTACAAACTATCTAGTGACTGTCAACCTTTTTGGGAAACCTTTTGAAAAAAAAAATGTTCAGTTGTAATTTTCAAGTCCACATCATCATCAATCTAATGGTTTAGCAGAAAAAGCAGTTGGTATTATAATAATAATAATAATAAGCCCGCAGGGCAGCTTGTGGCGAGCTGTTGGTGAGTAGCGACACCACGGACCCGAGTGCTCCTGGGAGTAAATCCAGGCCCTCGTCCCCGCAGCAGGGGTGGACCCCAAGGGGGCCTGCGGACTCCCGCCCCTGGCTCGCCTTCAACGGCCGTCCAGGGTGGAGTCGTTAGAGCTATACGCTCGTAGGGTGGAAGTGAAACATGCGTAAGACGCGAGTTGGCACACTGTCCCTTGTACAGTGGGTAGAAAGCGGTGTACACCTCTCTACACCCTGAGTCGCCCGCGCCGGTGTTGCGCCCCGGTCGGCAGTTGCTGACCAATTTGGGGTGCCCATCTAGCGGGCGGCGAGCCACCTTCCGCCGATGGTTCGAGTTTGTGAGATGTAGGAAAAGGCGGAAGTCCGTTATCTCACCCCATAGCCCAAGTATCCAATCCATAAGCCTTTCACCCAATAGCCCGTTTAGTATTTTTTATATATTCTCACACTCGCAATAGTCTATGTACCTGCCGGGGTCCGCTTCCGTCTGCGCACTTTTGCGTGTAGTGGGGAGCGGATTCTGGCATGTGCATCACACACTTCACATTATATTAAACCAATCTCAAAGGGCCTCTACGTGTTGGACCCATGTCCCCACGCAAGCCTGGCAAAAGGACCGAGCTCTGTCCCGTGAAATCCAAGCCGGAGATACATAATAATAATAATAATAATAATCTTTATTGTGCATAATAATATACAGTTGTACACTAATGAAAATACAGTTTAAAAAAAACTTGGTATTGTCAAAAATATGATGAAAAAATGTTTGACTAATAAGGAAAATTTTAATATGGCATTATTGCACTACAGAACCACTCCTCTGGTTGGTTTGGATTATTCTCCTTCTGGGCTTTTGATGTCTAGATTATAAAGGACTAACTTACCTTGTACTTATTCAGATCTAAAACCTAGACTGCCAGTCAATGTCAAAGAAAAAAATGCAAATTTTGAAACAGAAATCTAAAGTAAATTATAATAAAACAGCTAAAACCAGATCATCTTACAATAAAGGTCAAAATGTTGTAATACAAAAAAAAAACGAACTGACAAAGAGTGGCCGGGGAAAATAATAAAGAAACAAAGTCCTAGATCTTATATTGTTCAAAATCATAAAGGTAATATTGTAAGAAGAAATGAAAAACATATTGTTAGCGACGCGGCTCAGGCTCAACTCCAGGGCCGTTAGTTTAAAAAATATATGTTTGAAAGTTGTCAGAGACTAGTTTTTTTGAGTACTCTTGTTGTTGATTTGAATGTCAAATATACGTGCTACTGAAAAATATCTTATTCTAGTTTTTAATTTATTGTTTTGCTCCGTCGCCTTCATTTTGGTCTTCGAGCCATCCCGATGTTCCATACGCCACCGTCACGGAGTAAAACGATGGTAAATACACGCAGCACCGCCGCACGAAAAGAATTGGGTGACAACCAGCAGTCGGCGCCGGAAACAACTGACGACCTGGAAAAACCCAAGGTAGAAGGAAGGTTGAAGGTGCCCGATGAGGCTAAGGAAGCTGGAACAAGTTCAGGAAGTGTAAAGACTGAAAGAAGAGTGGTTGAAGTTCCAACCTCATCAAAACCGATGTCCGCGAAACGATCGTCATCCTCGAAAAGCTCGTCATCCGCGGTACTGGCGCAGCGAAAGAAATTAGAATTAGAAGCAGCCAAAGAAAAAGCGCGTATCAAGATGGAAGTCATTGATATTCAGCTAGCGGCAGACTTAGCAGCTATTGAAAACGAACACAACTACAGTCCACGAGCATCGGAGTGCTACAGTCAAGATGGTGGAAATGATATCAAAGAGTGGCTCGAGCGCAGTAACACCGAGCTGGAAAAACGACAAGCTAACGATACTGAAATCCCAAATGGCTTGCCGTTATCGCCGCCGATTGTCGACGGCACTGACGGTCCAGTTCAGCAACTAGTCAGCGCACTAAAAGATTTGGTCACCGCTTCTTCATCCACTAGCCAGAATGCTAATCTGCTCAGCCGCATCAGCACACCAAAAGAGCTCCCATTGTTTGCGGGAGACCCAATGGAATGGTTGTCTTTCAAGAACGCTTTCGAAGAGTCCACAGCCCTATGTAGTTTTACGGAAAAAGAGAACCTGTGGCGCTTAAGGAGATGCCTTCGAGGCCCTGCCAAGGAGTCAGTGTCAGCTTTATTGATAAGCACTACTGCACCTGAAACAGTGATGTCAACACTGGAACTGCAGTTTGGAAACCCAGATGTCATTATTTCGAAAATTCTTTATGAAGTTAAGAAGTTAACCCCTCTGTCGCAAGAGTACTACAAAGATATCGTACCATTTTCTATCAAAATAAAAAACTTTGTAGTTTCGGTACACGAACTGAAACGTGAAGAGTACCTACACGGTGTCGGTGTTGTCAATATGGTACTCGCTAAGTTACCTACAGTATTATTGTCGAAGTGGACCGACTACAGTTATCCACTTATAGCTGAAGGCAAGAAGTCTAAGCTTGATTTACTGTCCGACTTTCTGAGTGTGGAAGCACTTAAGATTTCAAAGTGTAGTGCCGGCTTAATGAATACTCGCTGGGACAGTAAAGCGAAATATAATGCGAACAACTTCGATAGTACTCAAACTGTTTTGCTACAACAAGGACAGAATGACAATAATGAAGAGAGAAGATGCGAATTTTGTCGTATTTCTAAACATAAGTTGACAGACTGCAAGAAGTTTAAGAAAGCTCTTCGCAAGGACAGATGGTACTATGTGAAACGAACCGGTTTGTGCTACAAATGCTTGATAAAATGCACAACAGAGAGATGCATGCCACGAACGGGAACATTCACTTTGTCCAGCCTAACGACGTGGAACGCGCTACAGTTATGGTGAACGCCCAAGTGAAAAGTACTGGTCCAGTAGTACATAAACAAACGTACAGATTCCCTGAGGAGCAGTTAAGAACCAAGGCCTCTGAAGAGTTGCCGTGCTTGGTATCGACTATATCTACTAGTGTGGGCACAACTTGCGTCGATTGTCCTCCAACCAGACACCAACTAATCTGGTTTACATCATCTTTGGTGGGAGAAGATCTGTCTGCGGCTCCATCAGGGGTCAACATCGAGGGAGGGGCACAAACAACTGACAAACTAACTGAATCAGGAGGAACCTGTGCTAATCCCGCAACTAATGCTGGGCCAAGCGGAGAGGATGCTGATACAATATCCCTCTCCTGTTCCGAGGCTCTGTTAGGGGGTGGTCCTGAGACCGGATCCACAGCATATGAGGGTATGGGAGAGGTGCCCGCTATGGCAGGGGGGGATAACCAGGGCGGACGAGCGGTAACTGCACAACGCTCGGGGATACTACTACTGCGGGGCTGGCGAGCAGTGTTACGTCGAGAGAACGCCAACCGAGAAATGATTGCACATTTCCGGCGTATACGTGAGTCCCAGTCAAAAAAAGTGTCCGTAGGGAACGAGGTGTTGGACTTTGAAGAAGTTACAAGCTTAGAGCGTCGTGAACCAACGTATATAGGAATAGGAGAGGATAGTTCTTTCTCAAAGGGTTCCTTGACCCTCACAGCTTTGGGGACTACGCTAATAAATGCCCTGGACGCCGTCGACACTAAAGATGGGCGTGTTAATGCTCGACTAAACGTAAATATTTGGCGATACTTACAAGAATCACCACTCCTACAGGGTAGCCTAGTGGCAAACAGCGCGACTGCCGTGGCTGATATGACCGTGAAATTGGTTAAACTACGACTATACGACCACTTGAGGCACTATTCTTGTAACCATCCCACAGGTGTTCCTTGGGGGGCAGTTCTGCCTGCCGAGGTGCCTAGGCACTTTGCACTACACCAGGACGTTCAGGAGGGGTGGTTGGTGGCAGGGGTAACCCCAAGATACCTAGACGAGAGTCTCCAGCGCAACCAAGGTCGTGTGTTTGTCGACGGGGGGTGGTGGTCGTTAGACGACCCTGAGGTAGCCGTAGTAGTATTAGATTATGCTGCTCTCAATAATCCTACTCTTTGGGCGGCCCAGATTGTTATGGCTCTACCTTACCCTCTTTTGGACGTAGATGAGTTATTTCAGTGCAGTGGTAATGTTGAGGCAGGAGAAGTACGCTTATGCGGAATGCGTCGTAACGAGTGCGGAGTAACGATTAACAATAGGGCTCATCGTCTGCTGCTGATTAGTACTAGGGAACATCAACAGATGTCGGTGGTTGGGCGTAACATACAATTCGCTCGGCCTAATGCACAGCGAGGACTCGAGCCCATCGTGGCAATGGACGCCCTACCTCTCATAAGGGTGTGCCTTAACAGATTGATGAACTGTTCCGAGCCTCTCCACAAAGTAGTCGAACCATACATCACTCGTGTGACGGGTAGCGGTAGCCCATGCTGGGAGACAGTCAATGATTTAACTACATGGACTTGTTTTAGGTATATGCCCCAGCCTGAGGTAGTTAAGGATGCAGGTGGTCAGCAGCATATCCACTGGTTGCCAGAGCCGTATATAAATGACGAGTTTGGCACATGTATACGTAATCATGTACAGGCAGAGGGCGATGACCAAGTATTCACGTACTTCCATGACTCAGCCGTAACATCGACGGACAATATTTTTGTAGCAAAAGAAGATGCTGACGAATTTCCAGCACTTACATTAGGCACTTGGCCAAATGCCGTTGAGCTAGCAACGGGCCTAGGGATGGCGTTGTTTAACTTTGCCGAATCAACCTCTGATCCTAGAAGTGACGCATGTGCAGGACTCGCCCTTGATGACATTAGTCGCTCACTGCTACGCAGGCGGGCCTTCGAAGAATTTAAGAGGGCTAACGGAATTTGTGATCAGGGTGTGTCGCCTGATTTGATGGGGGAAGCAGAAGCTTTCTGGGACGTAATTATGTACGGAGGAGGTGGAGAGGGAGATTTTATCGCAAAGACGACTCAGTATATACTAGATATCACACCCAATTCACGTCTTAGTTGGGAGGCTAATAGACTGGGAGTCAATATTTCTCCTACATACACAGGTATACGTACTCCTCTTGCTCTAAACCTGTACGAGTGCATGCAAAAAGGGAGATATAACATGGACGAAGACAAGACGGGTTTCAAACAGTTATCTGGTCTGGGGGATAGTTGGCTAAATGCGCGTTATGCCTATGAAGGATGCGGGCCGACAGGAGATGTGGCGTCGTGAGAGGGTCGGTGGCCGGTTCTGCCTGCCGAGGTGCCTAGGCACTTTGCACTACACCAGGACGTTCAGGAGGGGTGGTTGGTGGCAGGGGTAACCCCAAGATACCTAGACGAGAGTCTCCAGCGCAACCAAGGTCGTGTGTTTGTCGACGGGGGGTGGTGGTCGTTAGACGACCCTGAGGTAGCCGTAGTAGTATTAGATTATGCTGCTCTCAATAATCCTACTCTTTGGGCGGCCCAGATTGTTATGGCTCTACCTTACCCTCTTTTGGACGTAGATGAGTTATTTCAGTGCAGTGGTAATGTTGAGGCAGGAGAAGTACGCTTATGCGGAATGCGTCGTAACGAGTGCGGAGTAACGATTAACAATAGGGCTCATCGTCTGCTGCTGATTAGTACTAGGGAACATCAACAGATGTCGGTGGTTGGGCGTAACATACAATTCGCTCGGCCTAATGCACAGCGAGGACTCGAGCCCATCGTGGCAATGGACGCCCTACCTCTCATAAGGGTGTGCCTTAACAGATTGATGAACTGTTCCGAGCCTCTCCACAAAGTAGTCGAACCATACATCACTCGTGTGACGGGTAGCGGTAGCCCATGCTGGGAGACAGTCAATGATTTAACTACATGGACTTGTTTTAGGTATATGCCCCAGCCTGAGGTAGTTAAGGATGCAGGTGGTCAGCAGCATATCCACTGGTTGCCAGAGCCGTATATAAATGACGAGTTTGGCACATGTATACGTAATCATGTACAGGCAGAGGGCGATGACCAAGTATTCACGTACTTCCATGACTCAGCCGTAACATCGACGGACAATATTTTTGTAGCAAAAGAAGATGCTGACGAATTTCCAGCACTTACATTAGGATGTTCAATCATAAAAAAAACAAGTTCTGATTTTTTCAGGAGTTGAATTTACAATTAGATCAAGAATTAAAAATACTTGAATCATTCAACCTAAAAAGTTTGGGAAATGAAAATGGCAAGAGTCTTCGTCGGCTGTTGTCTTCAGTAACTTTTGGGAAGTTGTTAATAGCAAAAGCCGATAAAGAAGAAAAGTTCAGTCCACGCGACCGTGCGTTTCTGGTCAAGCTCATAGTGGAGACAGAGCTCAGGGCATTGAATGAAATATCTGCCACCATAAGAAAAAATGTATGGGTAGATTGGGCAAATGAGATGGTGTCTTTATTCAAAGGACAGTCAGCTTCAATTTATTATGTACCATGTAATTGGCGGTAAAGTGATTCAGGCTGTGATTCAGTGATGGGTGTTCAACCAAATCCAAGCCCGCTTCTTTAATGTCAGCCATAGCAGCTTTGATTTCCGTTTTTTTCCATATTGAAGTTCAGTCTTCGACGGTTTGTATTCAAAAAAATGTAGCTTTCAGGAATGGTGGCTTATCTATATGATTTTATTTTTCTGAAGTAGTGCATAACTAAGCCAGCATAGAGCATTTAATTTATATTTTTCGTGCACTGGAAATTACCGATTATCATTAGTTTTGGATCACCCCTCGTATATTATATACCAATAAGATTATTATATTGTTAGACTGATATGTTAATAACCTTGAGTATATTTGAAATGTTTATTTATGATTTCGAGATTACTATGTGAGATATTATACTTGTTCTACTTGAAAAAGGCTTATATCATAAAAAAATGTACCTACTCTGGGTCATAATGAGATGCTGTACATTCAGATTATAGTAGTCCTTACGATGGCTGGATCACTCATATATAGCGTCATGTGGGCAACTTTTTGCCTCTATTGTAAAGCGTGTCCTATGGCCCAGGGCACAGTACAAAATAATAATTAACATAATTATTCTTGCTAAAGCAAATAATAATAATAATAATAATAAAAATCTTTATTTCACCTTTTTACAAAAAAAAATTTAGTACAGTCTCATTTATCCTACTTATTCTAGTTACAGTAATGAAAATAAAATGACTTCATGATTGTTATACTTAACTCCCAATCAAGCAGCATCTAGCATGTATGTCAAGCATATTAAGCTCGACGGCGTACTTGGTCGTCTGATGCAACTATTGTAAATTTTAAGATTGTCTGAACTTTGTTACCTACGTACAATACAATCATCAAAATCATATTGTTTTTTATTACAATTTCTAAATCCTATATTACTATTCTCGTATTGGTACCGTAAAAAAGGTAGTTTGTTCCTCTCAATGTTATGTTGATACCGTTTACACAACAGGAACCAATACTCAATCACCGTATTTCCAAATTAAAGTCCTGGTCATTGGTCCATGTTGTACAGCGTGCAAATGACAAATAGGATTACCCCACTTTTCAACGTTTACTGGAGTTAATAAGCTGGATAACCCCTTAAAATATACCGTTGCACCCTGTACAGCAGGAACAAACGTCCAGAGGTCCTAACTATCTGGATATTGGTAATTTTTTTTACGCGTGGGCCTTTCACAAGTTTATAGTTGGAAATACGGAGCTTTGAGTTATTAGTTCCTGTTGTGTTTACGGCATCAACGTAAGATTGAGAGCGACAAACTATCTTTGTTATGGTAGCAAAGTGAAAAATTGCCCGGGTAACAAAGGCAAATTAGCTACAGGAACAAAGTTGCTTTGCTGGGGAAGCAAAAGGAAAGTAGTTAAAGTAAATAAATAATTTTGCTGCGTAAGCAAAGTAAGAGTAGATCAATTTAAGTAAAACTTTGTTATGGTAGCAAAAATATAGTAGAGGTAACAAAGGCAAAATACATATTATTGCTAAGGACAACTGTCGGAGTAACAAAATTATCCATTTATAACCAATTATTAATTATATGAATAACCAAGTACACTTTAATTTAATTTGTTATACTGACAGTATTGAATTGTTGTAGTATCATGGCATGCTATTGTTAAAAGATATTGCTTGCTACACTGACAATTTCCTACTTAATAATAAAACCATTGCCGTAGAGACTATTTACTATGGGCGGCTACCCAGGGTTAAAGTTTTGTTGTCGTATTCAACAATATTTTTTTCTGAGTGTTCCTTTTCTTTCTTCGCGATCGCGTCGCGACCTATTGTGCTATTTTGTTGTGATAAAATTGTTTCGTTACCTATCTTGATAAAAAATGAGCAGCGTTGGTAAAAGTGGTATTAGTACAGTATGGAAATACTTTGAGAAAACAAGTGGTAAAAACTCTGCGAAATGCAAGTTTTGTTTTAAAACTATAAATACGAGTGGCAATACTACAAATATGATGAAGCATCTGAGACAGCATAGTTCTGTTGTTGTTGACGTTGGAATGCAAAAGCGGTTAGTCACCAGCAACGATGCCGATACCAATGATGATGATTTCTCCTGGTATGTTTAGTTATTTTTATATTTATCATCTGTTTCGAAATAATCTATGTGACATTAATTCATAAACCTACCTACAAACTATCTAGTGACTGTCAACCTTTTTGGGAAACCTTTTGAAAAAAAAAATGTTCAGTTGTAATTTTCAAGTCCACATCATCATCAATCTAATGGTTTAGCAGAAAAAGCAGTTGGTATTATAATAATAATAATAATAATAATAATCTTTATTGTGCATAATAATATACAGTTGTACACTAATGAAAATACAGTTTAAAAAAAACTTGGTATTGTCAAAAATATGATGAAAAAATGTTTGACTAATAAGGAAAATTTTAATATGGCATTATTGCACTACAGAACCACTCCTCTGGTTGGTTTGGATTATTCTCCTTCTGGGCTTTTGATGTCTAGATTATAAAGGACTAACTTACCTTGTACTTATTCAGATCTAAAACCTAGACTGCCAGTCAATGTCAAAGAAAAAAATGCAAATTTTGAAACAGAAATCTAAAGTAAATTATAATAAAACAGCTAAAACCAGATCATCTTACAATAAAGGTCAAAATGTTGTAATACAAAAAAAAACGAACTGACAAAGAGTGGCCGGGGAAAATAATAAAGAAACAAAGTCCTAGATCTTATATTGTTCAAAATCATAAAGGTAATATTGTAAGAAGAAATGAAAAACATATTGTTAGCGACGCGGCTCAGGCTCAACTCCAGGGCCGTTAGTTTTAAAAAATATATGTTTGAAAGTTGTCAGAGACTAGTTTTTTTGAGTACTCTTGTTGTTGATTTGAATGTCAAATATACGTGCTACTGAAAAATATCTTATTCTAGTTTTTAATTTATTGTTTTGCTCCGTCGCCTTCATTTTGGTCTTCGAGCCATCCCGATGTTCCATACGCCACCGTCACGGAGTAAAACGATGGTAAATACACGCAGCACCGCCGCACGAAAAGAATTGGGTGACAACCAGCAGTCGGCGCCGGAAACAACTGACGACCTGGAAAAACCCAAGGTAGAAGGAAGGTTGAAGGTGCCCGATGAGGCTAAGGAAGCTGGAACAAGTTCAGGAAGTGTAAAGACTGAAAGAAGAGTGGTTGAAGTTCCAACCTCATCAAAACCGATGTCCGCGAAACGATCGTCATCCTCGAAAAGCTCGTCATCCGCGGTACTGGCGCAGCGAAAGAAATTAGAATTAGAAGCAGCCAAAGAAAAAGCGCGTATCAAGATGGAACTCATTGATATTCAGCTAGCGGCAGACTTAGCAGCTATTGAAAACGAACACAACTACAGTCCACGAGCATCGGAGTGCTACAGTCAAGATGGTGGAAATGATATCAAAGAGTGGCTCGAGCGCAGTAACACCGAGCTGGAAAAACGACAAGCTAACGATACTGAAATCCCAAATGGCTTGCCGTTATCGCCGCCGATTGTCGACGGCACTGACGGTCCAGTTCAGCAACTAGTCAGCGCACTAAAAGATTTGGTCACCGCTTCTTCATCCACTAGCCAGAATGCTAATCTGCTCAGCCGCATCAGCACACCAAAAGAGCTCCCATTGTTTGCGGGAGACCCAATGGAATGGTTGTCTTTCAAGAACGCTTTCGAAGAGTCCACAGCCCTATGTAGTTTTACGGAAAAAGAGAACCTGTGGCGCTTAAGGAGATGCCTTCGAGGCCCTGCCAAGGAGTCAGTGTCAGCTTTATTGATAAGCACTACTGCACCTGAAACAGTGATGTCAACACTGGAACTGCAGTTTGGAAACCCAGATGTCATTATTTCGAAAATTCTTTATGAAGTTAAGAAGTTAACCCCTCTGTCGCAAGAGTACTACAAAGATATCGTACCATTTTCTATCAAAATAAAAAACTTTGTAGTTTCGGTACACGAACTGAAACGTGAAGAGTACCTACACGGTGTCGGTGTTGTCAATATGGTACTCGCTAAGTTACCTACAGTATTATTGTCGAAGTGGACCGACTACAGTTATCCACTTATAGCTGAAGGCAAGAAGTCTAAGCTTGATTTACTGTCCGACTTTCTGAGTGTGGAAGCACTTAAGATTTCAAAGTGTAGTGCCGGCTTAATGAATACTCGCTGGGACAGTAAAGCGAAATATAATGCGAACAACTTCGATAGTACTCAAACTGTTTTGCTACAACAAGGACAGAATGACAATAATGAAGAGAGAAGATGCGAATTTTGTCGTATTTCTAAACATAAGTTGACAGACTGCAAGAAGTTTAAGAAAGCTCTTCGCAAGGACAGATGGTACTATGTGAAACGAACCGGTTTGTGCTACAAATGCTTGATAAAATGCACAACAGAGAGATGCATGCCACGAACGGGAACATTCACTTTGTCCAGCCTAACGACGTGGAACGCGCTACAGTTATGGTGAACGCCCAAGTGAAAAGTACTGGTCCAGTAGTACATAAACAAACGTACAGATTCCCTGAGGAGCAGTTAAGAACCAAGGCCTCTGAAGAGTTGCCGTGCTTGGTATCGACTATATCTACTAGTGTGGGCACAACTTGCGTCGATTGTCCTCCAACCAGACACCAACTAATCTGGTTTACATCATCTTTGGTGGGAGAAGATCTGTCTGCGGCTCCATCAGAGGTCAACATCGAGGGAGGGGCACAAACAACTGACAAACTAACTGAATCAGGAGGAACCTGTGCTAATCCCGCAACTAATGCTGGGCCAAGCGGAGAGGATGCTGATACAATATCCCTCTCCTGTTCCGAGGCTCTGTTAGGGGGTGGTCCTGAGACCGGATCCACAGCATATGAGGGTATGGGAGAGGTGCCCGCTATGGCAGGGGGGGATAACCAGGGCGGACGAGCGGTAACTGCACAACGCTCGGGGATACTACTACTGCGGGGCTGGCGAGCAGTGTTACGTCGAGAGAACGCCAACCGAGAAATGATTGCACATTTCCGGCGTATACGTGAGTCCCAGTCAAAAAAAGTGTCCGTAGGGAACGAGGTGTTGGACTTTGAAGAAGTTACAAGCTTAGAGCGTCGTGAACCAACGTATATAGGAATAGGAGAGGATAGTTCTTTCTCAAAGGGTTCCTTGACCCTCACAGCTTTGGGGACTACGCTAATAAATGCCCTGGACGCCGTCGACACTAAAGATGGGCGTGTTAATGCTCGACTAAACGTAAATATTTGGCGATACTTACAAGAATCACCACTCCTACAGGGTAGCCTAGTGGCAAACAGCGCGACTGCCGTGGCTGATATGACCGTGAAATTGGTTAAACTACGACTATACGACCACTTGAGGCACTATTCTTGTAACCATCCCACAGGTGTTCCTTGGGGGGCAGTTCTGCCTGCCGAGGTGCCTAGGCACTTTGCACTACACCAGGACGTTCAGGAGGGGTGGTTGGTGGCAGGGGTAACCCCAAGATACCTAGACGAGAGTCTCCAGCGCAACCAAGGTCGTGTGTTTGTCGACGGGGGGTGGTGGTCGTTAGACGACCCTGAGGTAGCCGTAGTAGTATTAGATTATGCTGCTCTCAATAATCCTACTCTTTGGGCGGCCCAGATTGTTATGGCTCTACCTTACCCTCTTTTGGACGTAGATGAGTTATTTCAGTGCAGTGGTAATGTTGAGGCAGGAGAAGTACGCTTATGCGGAATGCGTCGTAACGAGTGCGGAGTAACGATTAACAATAGGGCTCATCGTCTGCTGCTGATTAGTACTAGGGAACATCAACAGATGTCGGTGGTTGGGCGTAACATACAATTCGCTCGGCCTAATGCACAGCGAGGACTCGAGCCCATCGTGGCAATGGACGCCCTACCTCTCATAAGGGTGTGCCTTAACAGATTGATGAACTGTTCCGAGCCTCTCCACAAAGTAGTCGAACCATACATCACTCGTGTGACGGGTAGCGGTAGCCCATGCTGGGAGACAGTCAATGATTTAACTACATGGACTTGTTTTAGGTATATGCCCCAGCCTGAGGTAGTTAAGGATGCAGGTGGTCAGCAGCATATCCACTGGTTGCCAGAGCCGTATATAAATGACGAGTTTGGCACATGTATACGTAATCATGTACAGGCAGAGGGCGATGACCAAGTATTCACGTACTTCCATGACTCAGCCGTAACATCGACGGACAATATTTTTGTAGCAAAAGAAGATGCTGACGAATTTCCAGCACTTACATTAGGCACTTGGCCAAATGCCGTTGAGCTAGCAACGGGCCTAGGGATGGCGTTGTTTAACTTTGCCGAATCAACCTCTGATCCTAGAAGTGACGCATGTGCAGGACTCGCCCTTGATGACATTAGTCGCTCACTGCTACGCAGGCGGGCCTTCGAAGAATTTAAGAGGGCTAACGGAATTTGTGATCAGGGTGTGTCGCCTGATTTGATGGGGGAAGCAGAAGCTTTCTGGGACGTAATTATGTACGGAGGAGGTGGAGAGGGAGATTTTATCGCAAAGACGACTCAGTATATACTAGATATCACACCCAATTCACGTCTTAGTTGGGAGGCTAATAGACTGGGAGTCAATATTTCTCCTACATACACAGGTATACGTACTCCTCTTGCTCTAAACCTGTAAGAGTGCATGCAAAAAGGGAGATATAACATGGACGAAGACAAGACGGGTTTCAAACAGTTATCTGGTCTGGGGGATAGTTGGCTAAATGCGCGTTATGCCTATAAAGGATGCGGGCCGACAGGAGATGTGGCGTCGTGAGAGGGTCGGTGGCCGGATAGACGCTGCCGTTGACGTGATACCTGAAATGAAAAGACCTATAATATTAGATGGACAAAGTTACATTAGTCGTCTGATTGTCAGAGAGTTCCATATCAAAGCTGCTCACGGAAACCAGGAGATGGTAGTAAACGAGCTGAAACAAAAATATTGGGTTATTAGATTACGACCGACTGTAAAGAATGTGGTTAAGAAATGCATGTTTTGCAGGCTAAGAAAATGTAAACCAGAAGTGCCGAGAATCGGTGATTTACCTCAAGCTCGAATGGCTCATCACCAACGCCCATTTACGTTCTGTGGAATCGATCTGTTTGGGCCAATGGAAGTCACCGTGGGACGGCGTCGTGAGTTAAGATATGGTGTGTTGTTCACTTGCCTCACCGTGAGAGCCGTGCACATAGAGACGGTATCCTCGCTATCTACTGATTCCTTGATCATGGCTCTTCGAAGAATGGCAGCCAGACGTGGATGGCCATACCAATTCTATTCCGACAATGGTACGAACTTGAGAGGCGCAGACACTGAACTTAAGAGATCGATGCAAAATTTGGAAAGCGAAGTCGTGATAACTGAGGCCTCAAAACACGGCACCAAGTGGACTTTTATACCGCCTGCCAGCCCTCACTGGGGTGGGGCATGGGAACGGCTAATAAGAAGTGTGAAGACGGCACTGAAAGTCGTACTCACAGAAAGAGCGCCGCGTGAAGAGGCCTTTAACACACTGTTGGCTGAGGTCGAATGTATTGTCAACAGTAGGCCCCTAAACCATGTCTCCGTTGAAGCTGGCACTATGGAAACCCTAACGCCAAACCACTTTCTGTTAGGAACCTCTTCAAACGGACCAGTGATGGGGATCTTTGACGACTCCGATCTGTTCTTAAGGAAGCAGTGGCGAATTGCACAGCGCCTCGCGGATATGTTTTGGCGCAGGTGGGTCAAAGAGGTCCTTCCTGAACTTATACCTAGAAGAAAATGGAACATTGAGCAGCGACCATTGCAAGTGGGCGATTTAGTCTTCATTGACGACCCAAACGGACCTAGAAGTATGTGGCCGAAAGGATTGGTCCATGAAGTATGTCCAGGAAGAGATGGCCGAATCAGAATGGTAAAAATAAAGACGATGGGTGGAGTGTTGGTAAGATCTGCTGCACGCGTCGCTCGAATTCCATTAGTTTCTGAGTGCTGCTAGCTGCACTGGGGTGGGGCATGTTAGCGACGCGGCTCAGGCTCAACTCCAGGGCCGTTAGTTTTAAAAAATATATGTTTGAAAGTTGTCAGAGACTAGTTTTTTTGAGTACTCTTGTTGTTGATTTGAATGTCAAATATACGTGCTACTGAAAAATATCTTATTCTAGTTTTTAATTTATTGTTTTGCTCCGTCGCCTTCACATATATTAAAAAGTAAAAATAAGTTTATTTTAAGGAAAGATGTTGATTATAATATACCAAATAGTTGTGAAAATAACTTAAGTGTCGGTGGAAATAGTACAATGGAGAATTCACAGGATTTTTTAAATGAAAATATTAACAGGGATCTTCATATTACTCGTAGTGGACGGACTGTGAAACCTCCATCCTATTTGGTTGATTAACAAAGTTAAAAGGGGGGATGTGTCATATCGGATTAATTACTGTTTAAAATAGTTAGTCTGGCTGTATGGTGTTCGATGCATTTGCATGTACTGTATGTATTGGGTTCATTAATTAAGAAATAAACGCGCTTGGTAACCATAGTGAGAAAGCTTTGTGCATTTTTATTTTTAATAACTTAGTGATAGTACATAAGTTATGCTTAAAAAAATATGCATAAGCTGTTATGACTAAGTAATATTATGCGTAAACATCATTCGGCGAAATCATATTATGCTGTGACATATTATGCCTTAAATATGCAAATACATAGGGAACCCTTTGGACTTTGCCAGCAATGACGTGATAAGGTACGTAATAAACTTCTGTGCTTTCGTGCACAAAAAGATCTGCTTCTTTCGACCATTCGCAACACGTTCTTTCTAATAGATTTGCTATGTTCATGATCTAAATTACTGATCTCTGCTCTGCCTCTACAATGTTTTAACTAACAAAGCCCGGTCCCGACTGACTTACTTCTCGTCCTTGTCAGCTTTTGCAAGAAGAACCTTGCCTACAAAATATTGACGACAATTTTTTTTTGCATTTGCAGCCAATTCGAAATCCATAATTATTTTTTTTACATTTAATAAGATATCATGTTCGTCATAGTAATTTAAAATTAATTCAAGTCGTTTATAGGTAATAAGTTTTTTATCCTTTTGAGTTTTTAGAGCAAATAAAAGGGGAAATGACTGACGGTTTTCTTCCATTATATTTCCGTGTATGACATACTCGTAAAGCTGTAATTAAAGTTTGCCAATGCTATTCTGAAAGTCCCATCCATTCTTAGTAATTTCGATCTTACTCAGAATTCCATCATCTTTTGATACGAAATAATTATGATTCTTTAGTTTGTGTCGAACATCGCAATTTATAAAATTGTTGCTATGCAGTTGCAAATCATCGTGCCGAGTTGTAAAATAAATTATATTTATTCGGTACGGATACAGCTCAATAAAAAATAGTTTTATTTTCTTCTCCGGTGGAGCGCGCCGGAACATAAGGAGTGCCGTTCCTCCACCAGGACCCTCGAGTGGGTTACGGAAGTTCCCCGTTTCCGCAACTCGGTTCTCAAGGCTGCGGCTCATCCAAGCCTTCTGCCCGCGCAGAACCCGCTGCCTCCCTGCCAATGGTATTGGCTATCTTTGTGCCCTCTTCCCCTTTCCGTTGGTCAGTCGTCGGCTGGGCCGTCAACTTTTTCGCATTATTCTATCTTGCCTGTCTATAGTAAAAAAAACAATCGGTCGCGCAGCGCGATTTTTAGTGTGTTTCATTAACTAATCTTGTACTCTTGCCTGTTTACAGTACAAACAAACGGTAAAAATAAAAAAGTGTTTAAAAATGAACGTTTGTAGCTAAAAAACTCACTTTACAGACCATTTTTTTGAAAAAAACTGACTTTTACTGACCGAAGCCAAAAAAACTGACTTTCACTGACTTTACTGACCAGTTTCGACCCCTGGATATCTTTTATCGTTAATCTACAACGCGTGGCGTGGTCATGCTAGGGGGGCAGGGGGTTTAAGTGAGGTTTCAAGTGGAAAGAACGATTTTTTTTTCTAGTTCTGCGCGAGCTCGACGTTTTATTAGGCACAGTTTATAGCTGAAATGTAGCAATAACAACTCCATGGTCCTAATGTAACCGTAACGAACCCATATACCGTATTGGAATGAAGTTTTATCACAAGATTTACTCGAAACTTTCATTTCAATAGCTTTATCTTTACAGACATAGTAGCTTTGAGTGGATGTATATTTATAATTTTTCCATCGAACATGGCTTCTTGTTTATATTAATTTCTTTCGGCAATAAGCTTAGAACTTGTGATTGGACAGTGTAGTACTCGTATATCTCTATAATCTTTTGTTTTGTGTAATATTACTCAGCAGCCGTTGTGTCGTATAACACACGAATACCAATATATACTGTGCATAAAACATTTTTGGGAAAATGTCCAAGAAGCAGAGTCAAGAAAATGGAGCTAAGAGAAATACAAAAAGAAAGCTCGCTAAAGTGGTCAAACGAAATAATAACAAATTTAATTTCTTGCAAAAACAAAATGACTATTGATCTCGAGCTGCACCTGATATAGCTGAAGATGATTTGAAAAAAGCATCTGCTGACTTTACAGCCAACCTGAAAACAATGGTCGGCGACCGAAGAGGAATACAGGAAAGAACGAAACGTCAGCGTGAAAGTTCGGAATGACTGCAAATCCGTAAAGTGATGATAACTGCATCTAACATTAGGGCCATAGTAAAACGTCATTAGAATTTATCTGCTCTCGTCGATAGTATTCTCTACAAAAAGAATATCTCTTCTGTATTTATTACGTTTTTCGGATTTTCGGATCCACTGTCTGAAGAACATTTATTACATTTTAGCAAATTCTTAGGGCAACGGACAATTCGATGTCCCTCTTCATTACAATTAAAACATCTTATGGTGCTTTCTTTTGGTTTCTTTTTTTTTGAACTGTGACCATTTTTTTCGCATGAATAGCAACGAACCACTCTAGGTCGCAGAAAGGTATTTCAAAACGATCTGTCCAACCACGCTTCTTCTGTGAAAGAGAAAAAATCTCAGGTTGTGTCTGTAGCTGTTGAATAATCAAATATTTAAGTAAATCTTCTGGTTCTTGGCACCTTAATGCTTGAACACTGTTTCAAAGCGAAGGATCTGTGATACTATGGATGATGCAGTCTACGGCTTTCTTTCCTGTAATTTCGCACCTGTTCAACAGCATCAATTTATCATAAAAGGATATGCGTAGATTGCGCAGACTCTCATCTTGTTTCGCAACAGCAAAACTGTCGTCCACAGGAAATTCTCTTCGTAATTTTAACTGCCACTCGACCCAGGTAAGTCAATGCTAGGTAAAGAATACAATCAGTTCTTACTGTACCCGACAATTTTTGTGTAGCAAAGTGAGAAATTTGTCTGTCTTCCCAGTTTGTACATAATAGCATATTCGTTCACTTTATGGAGCTAGATCTCAATGTTTTGTTCTTTGTTCTCAGGATCGAATTCTGGGAGAGCATTCAACATCTGTTGTGAAATAATGAAGGTCTTATTTTTCACATTCAGTGCATTTTAGTTCAACTACATTCAGTGACTTTCCAAAATGAAAGTGCGCTTAGCAACTTAGTTAATGAGCCAATCTAAAATTTTGCAAAGATTTGGGAATTCCAGAATTTTAGGATAGTGAGAGGACCATTCAATTTATTACGATTTTCAATAATCTAAGAAAAATTGTAAAGTATTATTTGAACATGTTTAAGTAATAATTATCTAGCTAAGTTTATTTTTCGTTGATTTTTAGGTAAGTAAGTACCTAGTTTATTAATTGTTTGTGATAAACATATACACATATTTACTTACCTTCATAAAATCCCGTAAAACGTAAATAAGTGCTCGATATGTATCCATAATTGCTTCAGAAATTGCAGCTGGTGACATAATTACTGACAACTTCATATCTTCAATACTTCTACTGGTAGCAAGATATCGCAAAGTTGCTACTAACTTTTCTTCAGGAGTTATAGCTTTTCCCATACAGTTATCTTCTTTTATTAGGTATGGTGTCACTAAGGTCAAAACAAAAGGTTGTCAAAACACGCTTCTTTCATGCGGAAATAATTAGCAAAGTCTTTATCTTCGTTGGATTCCCGTATGTCGGCCAACGTTTACATGGGAATAAAAATCCCTTTTTAATAACCACTCTTTTACCCAGCGCTTTCTTTTTACTCGTTTTTTTCTAACACCGCTATCTTTATTCCAATAGAGGTCTATTTTATGGTTTTCCATAATTTATATGAATATTTGCGTATTGACTGATAACACGTGTGTTCTATATAAATTTCTGCGTATGACTGACAATCAGTCAGAATGACCATCTAATGTCATAATTCCATCAGTTACCAACAGTCAAACGTAATTCATGACTGATGGAATTGAATGACGCTTACATGAGCATGTAATGGCCGCCTTAGAGCGCTTGTAGACGTCCGTTTTTTTCACTGGATAACGGACCGTGTTTTTTGCCGGATTCGCGGGGTGTATGAATTATAATGAATGTGTGTACATGCACCGGACATCGGTCCGGCAAAAAATTTACGCCGGATGCACCACCCCTTCCCCTCGGCGCGACGGACACCGGTCCGGTGTAAGAAATGGCGGTCATCCACGCCAGTGTATTGGTGCGTGCAGGGGCCGTAATCTTAGTACTGTCAACCAGGAAGCTTATTATTGTGAAAGTTGCGTAATTCTATCTCTAGGGGGCTCTTATAAGATAGTTCATTTAGCAATTGAATAGATGGCGCCACATCAACGCTTAGACGGTGAGATATTAGTATGGTTATGGTGCGAATCAATATAATGATAAAATTCGACATTAGAAATAATGACAAGTTAGCGTAATGGATACCAAATCACTGTATACTTAACACTACTACTGTGGAGATCTGAGTTCAATCCTATATAAGTGCAAAAGGTTTTTGTGTTTTTTGTTTTGAGATATCCTTTTTTCATTCATATTTTGCTATAAATAAAGAATAAATAAGTCCATAAGATTAACCCATAAGATTAATTAAGTAAAATTTTCTTATACGAAAAATACGAACATAAAGTTTCATACTTCAAACGACAGATGGCGCTAGTGAGGTACTTCCATAAAAATGATCGAAGATTGGTCTCTATTTCCTATTATAAAAAAGTACTTTGTGGGTGCGTGTTGACGCTGCCGGACGTATTGCCTGTTTTCTGTTAATTGAGTGCCGTCTACCTGCGTTCTTTTAAAAATGGGTGATATTGACATGGAATTGTTAATAAGTTTGGTTGAAAATAGGCCTGTACTGTGGGACAAAACCCAAGAGTGCTATAAAAATAGACAGTCGAGTTTTGCCGCTTGGAGAGAAATTTGTCTTGCGTTAAATAAAGGTTTTGAAACGATGTCCGAGAAAGAAAAAAATGATTTTGGTAAGTAACATTTTATTTTCATTATTTTTATGCATGTTGATTTTGCCATGGTACACGCCCTACTGGTGACATGAAATACTCTGCATATTTGTTACGAATCATATTTGCTGTTACATTACCTCGTGTTGAATGGGAACGAGGCAAATGGCATAGAGTAGACACCATGTGTGAACTAGCAGTGTCAGTAGCATTATTAGCAATACCCTCTACTTTATGAATTATGTTTTTTAATAAGCAGCATGTTTTTACAATGTTAACAGCAGTATCTGTTGAAACATTTAATGGTCTATGCAAAATCCTCCATTTATTGGATAAAATACCAAATGCGCATTCGACGTAGCGTCGCGCTCTTGTGAGACGATAATTGAAATTTTTTTTTATTGAGTCAAGTTGATGCCCACCGTAAGGACGAAGTACGTGTTGATGTAAAGCGAAAGCTTCATCAGCAACAAATACATAAGGTAACTCACTGCCTGCACCTGGCAACTGCTTAGGTCGAGGAATATTTAATTTATCGCCTACTATTCTTTTCCCAAATTCTGTTTCTTTAAATACTGCTGAATCGCATTCTTTGCCGTAGGCTACAACATCAATAAAAACAAAATTATAGTTTGTGTCTACGACAGCCATTAATACTATTGAGAAATAGTGCTTGTAGTTGAAAAACATTGATCCACTTTCTTCTGGCTTGATGATTCTAATATGTTTTCCGTCAATGGCTCCCAAGCAATGAGGAAAATTTGCATTCGTCTCGAAATTTTTTGCTATTGTTAACCATTCGTCTTCCGATGGTAGTTTCATATAAATTGGAGAAAGGGTTTCCCACAATGCTTCAAATACTTCTTGTACAATACAGCTGATAGTTTTTATACCCATTCTGAAACTGTAATGTAGATCACTAAATGTGTTCCCTGCAGCTAAATATCTGTAACAATTTTTTCTTTTTTAGGCAAAGATATCATAAAATAATGGAACAATGCAAGAGATAACTGGATGAAATATCACAAAAAAGTTAAGGAATGTAAATCCGGCTCTGGTGCAAAAAGTCTACGAAAATATAAATTCTACGATCAAATGCTCTTTTTGTGTAAAATTGTGACTCGCCGAACAACGGAAGCAAGTATTACATCAGAAAAAAACATCACACAATCTCACAACAAAGAAACTGACTCACAAACCAATAATGACCCTACCGCACCAGCCAATACTACCGATTTAACAAAAACAAGCAAGAAGAGAAAGACAGACTGTAGCGAAGTTGATCGACAAATGCTTACTTTAATTAAATCAGTTGAAGATAAAGACAAGAGTAAGAGTATGTGTTTTTTCAAAGGTATTGCTCCGATTGTAGACAAGTATAGTGATGACGATTATGTTGAATTCCAATATGAAGTCATTAAAGTTATGAGAAATTTAACTCGGAGAAATCAAGCGTCCATGCAGCAGCAAAATTACAATTACAATATTAATCGAGGCTACACTACGGCTACACCCGACTACAGGATACACGAATATCAACCAACACAACCCATTCCATCGACATCCAGGATGCCCTATGAATATCAGCCAACACAACTCATTCCATCCACATCCAGGATGCCTCAAGAACTCATGCAGCAAGATGATTCCCAATCTTCAATTATTACTGAATTAAGTTCAATCACATCGCCTGATTACGATTTCGATTTTTCTAAAACTCCTTAATTTATTTTTTGAGTATAATAAAACAATTACTACCTACTAAATTTTGTTTTAATTAATACAGGTAATCAATCCCATTTTCTATAATTTGAAATTGAACATCTCTTTAACATACCTTATCGTAACGGCTAATCTCTCTGCCGGGGAAATAGATTTACGCATGTCAGTATCCTCGTGTCTTATTTTATCATATATGGCTGTTAATAATAGTTGAAAGGTTTCTTTCTTCATCCGAAAATAATTGTAAAATTTAGTTTCATCTTCTTCCAACTGCGTAAAAAGAGTTTGAAATGCACCATATTTTTCCCTTTCCAATAATATAGGATGCACCCACGATGACCTTTTACATTTTTCTATTTCTTTTTGTTTCTTCTTGTACAAATAGTAGGCCAATACGAGTTTTTTTTCTTATTATTCGACATTTCACACGTGTGTAATCTCTGACTACCAGTTCAAAACTAACGCATATAGACGGCAGTCCATCCATCCGGTAAAAAAAATATGTACCTATATACAAGGATAGCCGTTTATTGACGGTCCGTTATCCGGTGAAAAAAACGGACGTCTACAAGCGCTTTTAGGCCAGTATCCTGAGGTCTACTGCACGAGGCAAACGTCCTGCCTCGCGAGGCAGCGCGCTTGGAGGGGACCCGTAACACCTAAAAACAGCTGATCTGATTTTGATAAAATTAAAACAATACTTTTTATCCTGGTTAAAGGATCCCTAAGGATTTTCTCGAATGTCCACGCAGACGAAGTCGCGGGCGAAAGCTAGAAAAGTTATAAGTGGATTTAACAAATGGATTATCATTTATTTCACGACACAGTAAATTGTCGACGGCGGATAATCGGATTTTCAATACAGTTGCTCGAAAATGTAAGTTTACGATGACAGTCGAGCGTGCGGTAAGTTGATTTTACCGCACGCCGTGCGTTTTTGTTTACGGATTAGTACAGCGTGCGGAAAGTTGATTTTACCGCACGCCAGCGCCGTGCGTTATTGTTTACGAACGTTTTTTTTTTATTTCTACTAGCTTCCGCCCGCGACTTCATCCGCGTAGACAGTAGAAACATATTGCAACCAGTTTAAAATGACCCCTTTAGTGTATGAAAGTTAGTACTACGGAGAGTTCAAGCTGTTTCCCTGGTTTCACCCACCTGAATTTGATGAAACATAGCTTAGATTTTAAGTTGGACCTCAATCTACTAAATTGTGAAAAATCCATCAAAATTCGTTTAGCGGTTTTTTGCGTGATTCGCGCACAAATATGTAGAATTTACAGTTTTATTATATGTACCTATAGATTACAATTTTCAGTAGTAGGTACCTATAATGTTTTCTCGCAAATGTATTGAAAAACGTAGTATGGCACGGTACGGTTGTTAAGGTTTTTTAAAACTCCTTACCAACCTTGTATCATAAACTACTATTTCACTTTCTATGGCGGAAAAATAAGTATTTCACACATTTTTACAGCAATTTGCTCGGGTTGGTAATACAAAAAGCAGCAATATGCTATCATCGACTATTCAATTAAAACCATTTCAAGAAGGGGATGATATTGGATGCTTTTTGGAAAGTTTTTTTTTTTTTTTTTATTTATTTTTTTTTTATTTATCCAAATAACATTTCAATTATACTAACAATGGCTTTACGCTTATAAACCTACGAGGTTTGTCCAAGCGTTGAACATTCGACTCGGACGATAACATTAAAATAAGAACAATAACAATGCGTCGACAGGAGTCGGCCGCACGCACACATCCTTACTAATATTATAAATGGGAAAGTCCGTTTGTTTGTTTGTTACGCCTTCACGTCTTAACTACTGAACCGATTAACATGAAATTTTGCATACATGTTGTCAGAGGTACAGAGAAGGACATAGGGTACCTTTCATCCAGAAAAAACGAACAGTTCCCGAGGGATAGTAAAAAACTGTCCATTACGCCTTTACGTCTTAACTACTGAACCGATCATCATGAAATTTTGCATACACGTTTTCAGGGGTACAGAGAAGGACATAGGGTACCTTTCATCCAGAAAAAACAAACAGTTCCCGAGGGATAGTAAAAAACTGTCCATTACGCCTTCACGTCTTAACTACTGAACCGATCATCATTTTGGATAAATGTTGTCAGAGGTACAGAGAAGGACATAGGGTACCTTTCATCCAGAAAAAACGAACAGTTCCCGAGGGATAGTAAAAAACGGTCCATTACGCCTTCACGTCTTAACTACTGAACCGATCATCATGAAATTTTGCATACACGTTTTCAGGGATACAGAGAAGGACATAGGGTACCTTTCATCCAGAAAAAACGAACAGTTCCCGAGGGATAGTTAAAAAACTGTCCATTACGCTTTCACGTCTTAACTACTGAACCGATCATCATTTTGCATACATGTAGTCAGAGGTACAGAGAAGGACATAGGGTACTTTTCATCCAGAAAAAACGAACAGTTCCCGGGGGATAGTAAAAAACTGTCCATTACGCCTTCACGTCTTAACTACTGAACCGATCATCATGAAATTTTGCATACACGTTTTCAGGGGTACAGAGAAGGACATAGGGTACCTTTCATCCAGAAAAAACGAACAGTTCCCGAGGGATAGTAAAAAACTGTCCATTACGCCTTTACGTCTTAACTACTGAACCGATCATCATGAAATTTTGCATACACGTTTTCAGGGGTACAGAGAAGGACATAGGGTACCTTTCATCCAGAAAAACAAACAGTTCCCGAGGGATAGTTATAAAACTGTCCATTACGCCTTCACGTCTTAACTACTGAACCGATCATCATTTTGCATAAATGTTGTCAGAGGTACAGAGAAGGACATAGGGTACCTTTCATCCAGAAAAAACGAACAGTTCCCGAGGGATAGTAAAAAACTGTCCATTACGCCTTCACGTCTTAACTACTGAACCGATCATCATGAAATTTTGCATACACGTTTTCAGGGGTACAGAGAAGGACATAGGGTACCTTTCATCCAGAAAAAACAAACAGTTCCCGAGGGATAGTTATAAAACTGTCCATTACGCCTTCACGTCTTAACTACTGAACCGATCATCATTTTGCATAAATGTTGTCAGAGGTACAGAGAAGGACATAGGGTACCTTTCATCCAGAAAAAACGAACAGTTCCCGAGGGATAGTAAAAAACTGTCCATTACGCCTTCACGTCTTAACTACTGAACCGATCATCATGAAATTTTGCATACACGTTTTCAGGGGTACAGAGAAGGACATAGGGTACCTTTCATCCAGAAAAAACGAACAGTTCCCGAGGGATAGTTAAAAAACTGTCCATTACGCCTTCACGTCTTAACTACTGAACCGATCATCATTTTGCATACATGTAGTCAGAGGTACAGAGAAGGACATAGGGTACTTTTCATCCAGAAAAAACGAACAGTTCCCGAGGGATAGTAAAAAACTGTCCATTACGCCTTCACGTCTTAACTACTGAACCGATCATCATGAAATTTTGCATACACGTTTTCAGGAGTACAGAGAACGACATAGGGTACTTTTCATCCAGAAAAAACGAACAGTACATGGCGGAAGATATTTAGCGGCGGCTGCAGCAATTACATGCAGATATGACTTTTAATGATCACATCTACAACGAAGCGCTGACGAAGATTGAAAACAAGGTTATGACAATGGCGGGGAGAAATCAAAGCCTGTCTCAAGTCATCAATCTTATGGGAAAAAGTGAAAAAATTTAGTCTAACAACTAATATGAGAGTACACTTTTATAATGACGTAGATTCGGGACTTTATGCAGAGACTCTATTGAAAATTGGTGATGGACGTTTGAAAACAGATGCTGAAGGTTGTGTTTTACTAACAAGGGAATTTTGTCATTTGGTGGAAAACGATTTGGAGCTCATGGCTAAAGTTTACCCGGACTTGCAAAATAATTTAAACTGTGATCAGTGGTTGTGTGCAAGAGCAATTCTTGCACCAAAAAATGAAATAGTCAACAAACTAAACACTGAAATTTTGAAAGAGGTGCTGGGAGAAACAAAACAGTATATTTCTGTAGATACAATCATGGACACAGAACAGAGGGCCTATTACAAAAAGCAACACGATAAGCGTACGACGTTCGTACTACACCGTGGCACTATGACTCACAAATAAGGTTCAATATCAAGTAATTTGAACGACGAATTGCGTCCGACTATCGTGATTCCTTTTTGTAATAGGCCCTCTGAGCACTTCATACCCCGCTGAATTTTTAAATTCTCTGGAGCTTTCCGGTGTACCCTCGCATAAACTCAAATTGAAATTAGGTGTACCGGTCATGCTGATGCGAAATATAGATGCACCCCGGTTATGTAATGGGACGCGGCTTCGTATCACACAATTAGGATAAAATATCATCGGAGCCACTATTTTAATACCTCGAATCCCAATAATCCCCACTGACCTACCATTCCAGTTTAAGAGGCTTCAATTTCCAGTCAAATTAAGCTTTGCTGTCACTATAAATAAAGCGCAAGGGCAAACATTACAGGTAGCAGGGGTTCATCTGGAAAAGCCATGTTTTTCCCATGGTCAACTATATGTAGCATGTTCGCGTGTGTCTACTGCCCAGAATTTGTATGTATTCGCGCCAAATGGAAAGACATACAATATAGTTTATAGCAGCGTCTTAATATAGTGCTTTATTCTATGCCCATGATTGCAATGGCCCAGGAATTAATAAAAAATATCGTCAATCCAGTGGAAAAATAATATTTTATCGTCATTGCCACCTACAACTTCGTAGTAGAAATTTAAAAAATTAAGCAAATTGTGTATTTTGTGACTTTCTGATATTTTTCCCTTAAGGAGTAATGCTTCTTGAATGCCTCGATTACATACGCCAATTTAGCTTCCTAGCTAGGAAGCAATTTCGGGTTGCCACCCGTACTGTCTTGACAATAAAATATTGTAGTATAAGTTCGATTTTAAAATCGAATCTACACTATAACGGAAAAGTAAACATTGTTTAAGATTGGAGATGAGAATTGAAAATAAAAAATCATAAAAAAAAATGACTTTTCCGTCATTTGTGCAAATTCACTGTTAAAATTTAACTTATTTATACGAGTGGCAACTCTAAATGATTGGTTCCTTAAATCAACGTATGTAATCGAGGCTTAAACAGGGTAAATAAACCTAAAAATCTTTATGGAAATCGTTATTGAAGTTTAATGGAATGTTGATTGCAAAAATTAAAAAGTTATTTAGTGAAGGTTTGGATGTTTAGAGATGTTATAACTCAATCGCAAAAACGACGGATTTAAAATGGCACACACAGATATTTTATAGCCTGGATTAAAACAGATACTTTTCTCGGTCAAAAGTCCCCTAAGGATTTTCCGAATGTCCACGCGGACGAAGTCGCGGGCGAAAGCTAGTTAATAAATAAAATACAAATAAGTTGCAATATTGCGCATGAGTGAAATAGTTTCGTGTGCGTCCACCAGTTACCGAACGAACAGGTTTCTGGTTCACGCGATATAGGATGATCGGAGAAAACTGATTCAACATTAATTAAATAAAATTGTTGTTTATTACTTATGTTTTTTTTTATAGGTAAGTAATTTAATTTTATGGTAAGTAGTATGACTTTGTGTAACTTTATTTAAACGAATTATGTTGATTTAGAAACTACATATCTGAAACTAAATTATCTATAAAATATGTTTTTAATTTTTGCTTGCAATTTATTTCGTTCAAATTGTTTACAAAATTTTGGGGCATATCATTTGCTATGTTAGGGATTAAACAACACAATCGTCTGCGACCATAATAATTGTTAGAATATGGTTTAATGATTATTTTTTGTGTCGCTTTACGCGTTTGTATTTTATGATTAGTTATAGGTAATTCTGGTATAGTATGTAGGTTTCCTTTTATTATGTCATATTTTAGTTTATCATTTATTGGAAGTATTTTGCAATATTTGAATAGTTCTTCATATTTATATTTATTTGTTACTTTTTTACCAGCTATAACTTTAAGTATTCTAAATTGTAGGTTGTAAATTTTGTCCGTGTATGTTTTAAAAGTTCTACCGTAACTAGTTAACCCATATGTATATATGGGAGTTACCATGGCATTGTATAGATTTATAAGGACATCGTATGGTATTTTATATTTTAGAATATGAAATTTGGCTAGCATTACTCGCATTTTGGTACATACGGATTCTACATGTGGTCCCCAGTTGAACGTATCGTCTATGATTAACCCCAAGTATTTATGTTGAGGTACTTGTTCAATAGGTTCACAGGTACAATGTGTGTTATTTTTGTGCAAACAGTCATGACTATGTACTATTATTTTAGGTTTCTGATTAGCATAGATGTAGGGTGAATGAATGTGTATGAGTTTTGTTTTTTGCGCGTTTAAAACTAAACCCATGTCATGCGACCATTTGGTAAGTAGCGTTAGATCGTGTTGAAGTGTTTGCTGAGCAGTTTGTATATTGCGATCAGCTGCTATGAGACAAGTGTCATCAGCGAATTGATACACTGTACTTTTTTTTATTAGATTGTTTAGATCATTGACGTAAGCCAGGTAGTGCAAAGGTCCTAACACTGAACCTTGAGCTGTTCCTTCGGTACTTAGCTTACTATCACTGAGGCTGCCTGCGACTTTGACCATGTATCGACGATGCTCTAAATAACTTTTGCTCCATTTCAACAAAGGTCCTCTAATTCCTGTACTCTCTAGTTTTTCTATTAGTGTAGTGTGTTTTAAAGTGTCAAAAGCCTTGCTAAAGTCTATAAAAGCCACCAATACATGTTTCTTATCGTTAAGATGTGTATTTACGTCCTCAGTAAACCTCGAAAGTAATAGTGTAGTACTTTTTTGCGGTTGAAATCCGTATTGGTTTGACGAAAGAATGCTATTATCCCTGTAGAATTTTTGAATTTGATCACTAATGAATTTTTCTATTACTTTGTCTAGTGTAGGTAGAATTGATATGGGTCTATAATTAGCATAATCTGATTTCTTGCCCTGTTTATGTATAGGACGAACAATACTTGTTTTCAGATCGTCTGGGTACGTCCCGGATTTGATACTACTATTGATAAATTTTACTATCACTTTTGATATTTTATAAGAAATATGTTTCAAATCTAAGGCACGGATACCATCACTACCAGGGGATTTTTTTGGATTTATGTTTTTTATTATTTTATTAATTTTTCTAAACGTGGCTGGTTCAAGGCGCATAGTGACATCTGATGTAGTTTTATAATCATTTGGATTCAGCAAAGCTTTATTACACTTGGGCACTATGTTGTTGACGTTTTGCTGAAAGCCTTCTGCAAAACTATTGGCAATCTTGCTTTCTTCACCCTCTTTTATACTAAATGATTTCATCAGAACGTCATCAACATTGTTTACATTTTTTCCTATAATTTGATTTAATAAATTCCATAATTTTTTCGCGTCTCCTCTACAGTCTTTAATTTTATTTTTATAGTAATTATTTCTAGTTTTATTTATGATTTTATTCGTTTTATTTCTATATTCCTTATATTGTAAATGTAATACAGAGTTATTTAAGTCCTTAATCCATTTTGAAAACAATTCATCTCTTTTTAAGCAAAGTTTATTCATATTTTGATTTATCCACGGCTTTTTATTTCTTACACTGTTATTTATTTGTTTTTTATATGTTGAACTGTTGTAACATTTATGAAATTCGTTTTTAATGCAGTTATAAATATCTATTGGACATTCCAAGTTTTTTGTTTGGTTCCAGTCAATTTTCTCCAACTTACAGTGCACCATTTTATTATTTAATAAAGTTACACATTTTCGCGCAACCTGTATGTGCGGAGGGGTTACACATGACAATACAATCATGCGATGGTCGGCCAGTACGGTATCGAGCGCCGCGGAGAACAGCTCGTAGCTACTTGATCGGGCAAATGCATGATCGATGCATGTCTTAGTTGTTAAATCACGTCGCCTTTCTATTCTGGTATAACTAGTTATTCCACAATCGAAACCAAACTCACCGAGCATATTCAAGTAATCGTTTTTAATGGGATTTTCGGTTCTTATGTCTATATTTATATCTCCGATTAATATGACGTTATCCAGATTAGGAAAGCGACACCTAATGTTACGTTGTAGTTCGCGTATATATAGACGTTTGTTCTTCCTCGGCGGCCTATACAGTGCACACAAAGTAAAGTTATTATCCGCTGCAGTTGTGATTTTGACAATCAGGCATTCGTAGTATAGTGTTGATATATCGATGGAACTGACTTTGTATTTATTATTAATATATATTATTATTCCTCCGCCTTTGCGTTTGCTACGTAGTTTTGTGTGCATTGTGTAGCCGTCGATGGAGTACAACGTACTTATGTTGTCATGAATACCCGCCTCCGTAGTAACAATAACGTCAATTTTATTTAGCGATTCTTCTATGCATTGTAGTAGACTATCAAAATTTTTGATGAGTGAACGGATGTTTAAATGTACACAGTTAAATGAATGGGATGGTATACATTTAAAGTAATTAGTTAGGTTGACGCAATCTTTTAACTCTGTGATGTTATTATACACCAAATCATTCGCCATTTTAAACATTACGATTTTGTTTGGTAAAAAATTAATAATAAAAAATACTTTAAGCGGATAACATTTTGTTCACATCAAGTTCGTTTCGTAAAATAAATACCTTAGATTTATCGTCCTTACGTACTCGCACTAGTCCATCTTTGCACCAGATAAATTTAAAGTTTGAGGCTAATGTTTTTTTTGCGTTCCATAATAGCGATTTGATGTATGGGGTTAGCGCTTCGCGTACAAATACTTTTTCGGCTGTTTGGGCGGTAGGCAGGATATCTTTCGCAGTGATTTTGGCTTGTTTTGCTTGCTGTATCCAACGATTCCGATGACCATCTTGCACTTCCACCAATATGGGTCCACTTTTGTCCCCTCGATGGAACGTACGCTTGGTTGTTTTAATGGATTCCTTCGCTACTTGGAGTTTATCAGCCACTATCCTTACAATAGATGTTGTTTCCTCATTTTCTGCGTAGGGTACACCAGCAATTTCCAGATGGTTAGAGAGTTGTTTTTGCTCTAGCTCCAGTACTCTTTGCTCGACAGCATTTAGTTTAGTTTCCAGGTGGGTATTGAGGTTAGTAAGGTGGGCGTTTTTCTTTTCAAGGTCCTTGATCCTTTGCGTGAATGCTTCTATAGAATCGTTAAACTCGTCTACTTTGTCACTAAAGAAGTCAATGGAGTTTTGTATACATTTCATTTCTTTTTGTATTGTTTTTTCGACTCCAGCTAAGATCTTCTTCATGGCTGACTTGTTAAAAGAGGTGTCTAGCTCATCTTCATCTTCCGAGTCTTCTTCCACTTCTACTAACGACTTGCGTTTCGAACAATTTTTGAGACATTCTGGACATGTCCATTCGAGGTTTTCTGTTGACCGCAATGCCGATACTTGCTTGTTAGAGAGACCAGCACAGTTGTTGTTACAGTGCACAACTTTTGAGCATTTGTTGCACTCCAGCCCTGGACTTTTTTTGGTGATGGATTTGTTGCATGAGACACATTTAGGTACCGTACCATAATGAGTAATTACGTTTATACGCACACTAGAAGGAAAACAGTATACGTCCGTCCTTTGCGCGCGTCCGACGACGAATGGAGCAGTATTTCACGGCCAACCAAGTAATTGTAGAGGCAAACGCCTACACTTTTGATATCACGAAGGAGTATACAAAATTTAAAAAAAATAGCATCCAAATTTACCGAAGCAGAAAAAAAGAAATTGTCACATTTTAGAAAGCATATAGTATAGTATTATAGTATATTTGACAATTTGAAGCAAAACGAAAGTGCGCTGATTTCAAAGTGGTATACTCGTGTAGGTATAGGAAGCAGCAGCCGAGTGTAATTTTGTCCAAAGAGCAGTGGATCAAGTAAATAATTTTGTAACTGGTGTAACATTTCAAAGTGGTATACTCGTGTAGGTATAGGAAGCAGCAGCCGAGTGTAATTTTGTCCAAAGAGCAGTGGATCAAGTAAATAATTTTGTAACTGGTGTAACATCCGTTAATTATACTTCTGCATTGTGTCTATAAAATAATAAAAATCCCTTTTATCTAAAGTGATTCATGTAGGTAGCCGTCTTATAAAACGGTGCGCACCCGCAGCAAATACGCACGGGGGGAACGCGGGCGCAGGTGGCGAGGTGCGGCGTTCCTAACTATAACAAGACGGATCAACTACGGCATTGCGACAGAGACTGAACTCGCTCGAGCTTACTTGCGAACAGCCGTGTGCCGCTCTTATAAATAATTTTGTGCTACGAATATTTTAAATAGGTATTTAGACACCTAATGTCCTAAACTTGTTGTACCTACATATTTAGAGTTGGTATTTTGCTGAAGCTCACAGATAGTGTCTATTGTGTTGTGAATACCTTCAATCCCGTACTGGGTAAGTTGTGCAAATCGTTTTCATTGTCATATAACAGCTGTAGTTTCTTTTTTTGCATAGATGCTTTTGTGGTTTGCGGTTACGCAATGTTTTGAGTGTGCGAATTAGTAGAATAGATTTTTTTTTTCAAATTCTACTTTTCAAAAATTCAAATATTAACTTACGTTCCATATTTTGTTGGCAGTGTATTAATTGTTCATGTGTAAGTTATTTGTAATTTAATCAATAGTAACATAGAATACGTAATAACAAAGAATAGTAATATATATGTGGGAAACACCGGTTTCTAGAACGAAATCAGGATGGGTGACGATTATTTATTATCAATCTGATTGTTTATTATTAATTATTTGTGAGCAATAGGAAACGCTGGCAAATGCTTAACACTTATTTGTGACGATTTACTATGATTTTAGGTAACTTAACAACATACTGAATGGTTCGAAACGTAAGGGCAGTCCCTCAGTGCGCGCCAGCCTTCGAGTAGCTCTGTATAAACACTACTTTATGATTTACTCCTGCGCCGACAGCCAGCCGCACAAAGATTCTACTAAGCTCCACGTACACAGCTTGCCTGTTCTGCACATGTCGCTTGCGCTTCGTAACATCCATAATAATTATAAAGAGGTCCCGATGACCACTCCGACATATACATAATATTGTTATAATACCTAATTAGAATAGTAAAAATGCCACCAGTAACTGCTTTGTTGTAACCGTTTCTGATTTCCTCATATCACTCCGTGTACGAGTTAGCCTGGTGCACTTCTCTTTTTTCGGCTTGGCTTTGCTTAAACTTGATCAAACCCTTTTTACCGGCTAAGTGTTACTAGTGGCAGTACCAGAGTTCACCAATCCTGGTACTAATTTGGAACCTTGGCTTCTTCAGGAACTCCCTACGGGCCTTACTGCATTGACCTGGGCCGTTGGGCCTGATCTGCATCTACGAGCCTTGCGTTAAGCCCTGAAGACCTGAGGCCACAGTTGAAGTTCATCAGACAGTGCGACCGTACCGGGGAGTATCATCCTGCTACAGTGTAATCTCGTCTTACTACAGTCTAATCGGCAGATGGGTTGATCTCTGAGATTGGGGCTTCGGGCGCCGTCCGCGCCACTGCCACCCGGCGCCTCCAGCGCCCTGCGGCTAGCTTCGGCCATTTATTTAGCTCGCCTTCGCCATTTCGCAAAATATTTTTTGGTGAGATATTCTTCTCGTTCCATTATTTCAAAAATCAGCACACAAATTCTGGAAAATTTGAGCCAGAAAAAATTTTGAGCCGCCAACCGCAACAGCAACCAAACGGTGAAAAATTCTCTTGCATATTAGATATTTACAGGAGATGCACTTCATTGGTTCCGGGCAGTTTAGATAGCATAGACAGTTGGGATGGTATTGTTGCTAAGCTCCGCGAAGATTTTGATATATTTGATTATGATTATCGAATGATAACTGAAATTCGTAATCGTACTCAAGGGGAGTCCGAAAACATTATTGTTTCATCATATCAGCCGCACGACACCCACTGCTGGGTATAGGCCTCCCCTAAGAATCTCCACGACGATCGGTCCCGCGCTGCCTGCATCCACTGGCTTCCCGCGACCTTCACCAGATCGTCGGTCCACCTTGTCGGGGGCCTAACCACGGAGCGTCGTCCGGTGCGCGGTCGCCATTCCGGAACCTTTCCGCCCCAACGGCCATCGGTTCTTCTCGCTATGTGTCCCGCCCATTGCCACTTCAGCTGAGCAATCCTTCGAGCGATGTCGGTTACTTTAGTTCTCCTGCGGATCTCCTCGTTTCTGATTCGATCACGTAGGGAAACGTTTATTTATATATTATGTTTATATAATTATTGTTTATCTGTCAATAATGAAAGGTATGTTCTCCAGAATTACCACTCCGATGGTCGAGAAGGATCAGCTTGAAATAATACTACACAATATACGTCCGTGTTATGATAACGTTTTAGCAAACTGTCCGAATATTACTACAAAAAATCAATTCCAGCAACTTTGCAGGAATTTCGAACAAATCAAAGCCCTTTCTGCAAACTTTAAGGAACCGGCTCCTTCTTCATCTAAAACACTTGCTCCCGAGTTTGCCTATAGTGCGCCTAATAAATTTATATCAAAAAATGCTGATACACATTCTAAGCCCTTTTCATTTCCTAAGAATTTTACAAAATCTGCCGCAGGTCCCTCTAAAGTTTATACAGTTTCTAATACAAAATTTTGCTATCGTTGCCGTTCAGACACTCATAGTATGAAGGAATGTTCCGCCTCACGGGATATTTTTTGATTTAAGTGCGGGAAAAAAGGCGGGTGTTTTCCGGAATATCCAGACTGTAATTTAGTAAAAGTTTCTGAAGATAAAAAAAAACTAACGAGTGAAAATTGTAGCAAACCGTCAACTGTTTTTTTCGATAGCGCGGATTGGGAAAACGATCAACAATTTTTTTTCCTCTTATAACAACATAGCTTCAATTTTCACTACTAAACCGAGAAATGATCCGCGCCCTTATACAAGAATAATTGTGAATGGTAATAAAGACCTCAACTGTTACGGCTTACTGGACTCAGGCTCCGTCGTCAGTATTTTAGGTAAAAACTCTCACGAGGCTATGGAAAAATTTGTGTTTGCCTTTTTAATGACGAAAAAATTTATGTTCATGCGGCTGGAGGACAAAAACTCAGAACACAAGGCTACATGCTCTTACCTGTCACATTTTATAATCAATATCATACTATTAAAATGCATGTTATCCCGGAAGTTGATTCAGCCTTGATTCTTGGTGTAGACTTTTGGGATAAATTCAACATCCTTCCTAATTACTTAAATAATGCTGATTTTTTTACGGCCGATGACCCTGGACTCCTTAACTTATCTCTCGAACCCCAAATTTTTCTTCATTGCTACGAAAACTTGGATAATGGGGAGAAATCGATTGCTGGTAGTGTTGTATTGTTTGGCATGAAGGAGAAAGTGGAAGAAAAGCACATAACATTGCATCTTCATATATTTACTTTACTATAAATAATGCACGGGATTGTAAGGAGTTAGTTTTTTATTGCGATAATTGCTCGTCACAAAATAAGAATAGAATTTTGGTAACAGCTATGATAAGATTAGTTAATTCAGCCTTACTGATATCAGCAGAAAAAAAAATTGTTTATTTCGAACCAGGCCATACATAAATGGCCGCTGATACCGTGCGTGCATGTATAGCAAACAAATTTGGAAAGGTAAAAGAAATGTATGATCTAACTAACCTTAGAGTAAGACGGGCTTCTACAGAAAGAGAAGCCATACGAAGCGTTTCCCCTCTGCCGAAGTACAAGCCCAAATGGGCATACGCGTTAGTAAAACCAGTTGCACCCGGATTTCTTTCTAGACCGAGTCCAGTCGCGCATGTGAACGCTGCTCTGTTTAAAATGTCGAATTGATGAGTTTTTTGCTGTTAAAAGAGATCTTGAACATCAAGTATACAAAAAGACGGTTTTACATTTCACATAAAAGTAATTTTTTATCGTATTATTGCTATTTGTTTACATTTAAACATTAAATTCGTATATTTTATTCTTGATTAGTTGTCAAATTTGTTCAGTGACATCGGGTCTGCTAGTCCATGGCTCGTCCGTACAAATTTCAGATCTGTCGCTAGATAAATCCGAGTTCTCGCCGATGGGCAACTTAGTGATGTTACCGTTAGATAATGTTTGTCGATAAAGTGTTGGTCAATCTGGCCCTGATTCTGCGCCAAATTCATTTGCGAGATTTTTGCATGATTTGCTCTGCACTGATGTGATCGCGACAGATATCGCGAAATAAATGTCGAAATAGTAGATTATACAACAAGTGAATAAAAAGAGAATTTAGTTCGAGGGACTAACGGCCGTCTCTCGAGCAAGATAATTAGGCGCATGATAGCTGCATGACAGCTAAGTTCATGACACCGTTTTAATTTGGTCGAGTTGTAGTTAGGAAAGACTTATGCGATTCTTATCCAAGCTGAATACTGACCGTAAGTAGTACTGTTAAATAAACTATATTCAAATTAAAGCAAATAACACTGCTAAGAGCTGAATAGTAGCCGAAGATTCAGCATCGCTCTGTATAACTTAAAATCGCTTATTATTCACTCTTATGGTTGAATTAAACGCACTTTTTAGAGTGACGATGGTAAAAAAACAATTATTCAATGATGTAACTGTGATCAACGTTAAGACGGGGAGCGATCACCGATTGTTGTAAATTCAAATTGTTGGGTGTGCAGATGGCAGTACTGTCATGGAGCGGTGTTCAGTGTTCGAATCTGCACAAAATGTTTATCTGACAGATTCTGTCAAATTGAATTGGCAACACTGGTTACTTCTATATAAGTCGTATGTGGAGCAAGACCTATACTCTTGTGCCTCTATTAATTAAATGTAATAGTTTTCTAAAGTGCCTATGGAAATACACAATTATTTCACTCCATGTGTTGTTTAAATTATCACGAACCAGAATACGCACATGGATTGATGGTCCTTCTGCCTTTTCATAAGTGAGGTGAGACGCCATTGGAATACCTAACGACCGGAGCGTGTCGTTTGGATTATATCTAGATATTGCCAAGCTATTGTTGGTAAGTGGCTATCACTTTATTTTGTTCCTGTGTGGAGCTCTCCTGCGGAAGAAGCAATATCTTCAAGAAACCCGCAAGGAATTCGACGTGTGCATTGTGGTATACGACACGTGTCACGAGGACGGGATTTGGATCCGTCGGTCTCTATATACGCTCTGTCCATTTACGTGCGTTATTTAATGGGATTTGGCTGAAATTTCTCATTATTCATCGATATTCGATACCTAACCTAATACCTATCATATACTTAAAATCCCACAAGAAGGAAAGGGATAAAAAATAAAAATGACGTGGACAAATTGCTGCGCATGATTGGCTGTTTACTCGTGGAGCGTTTCCGTGATTCACGGTGCTTTGAAGCGACATCTACAGAACCCGGAGGTATTTACCCGAGGGCTCACGAAATTCAACGAAATTCGCCGAACAACTCCGATCGTTTCTGACGTTTCGTTCGACGACGATATTTTTTTTTTATCTTCGCACTTTGTACGTGATTGTGTTCCGGTTTTACATTCCCGTCGGCAGATTGGCGCTTGTGTTGCTGCGGTGCAAAAACAAACTACGCCTACGACCTTTGCCGATTGTGTCCGATGCCACTGCCAGTGATTACGATAACGGAAATACGCGAACGCGATTTGAGTGTTATTTACGTGTGACTTTCGTTCGTTCCGACGCCATTTTTACGTTGTTTAGAAGACGCTTATGCGCCATTTTTGTACCTTGACCATTTTTTATTGTAAATCAGTAATTATTGTTAACTATTGTTGATATTGTAAAAATGTCGAAGCCTCAGAATGTAAAGCGGCTCATCGCGGCCCGAGGCCACTGCAAAGGCATAATAACGAAGATGCAAGCGTTTGTGTCAGGTGAGGAAGCTCGATCTAAAGATTGTGACTCTTTATTAGTAAGAAGAGACAGGTTAATTCAATCGTTCAAAGACTATGAGTCTCTAAATATCGATATTCAATCGTTGCAAACTGAAGAATCTGAGCCTGACACAGAAAATTTTGAAGAAATAGAAAACCGATATTGTTCAATTTTAGCTAAATTCAATTCAATAATAAATGCTTTGCAACCAGGGCCGGGTCAGTCCAATCAGAACCCACAAGGTGGGAAATGTCAAAGGCTTCCGAGAATTAATATTAAGGAGTTTAATGGAGAGACAAGTGAGTACATCCCATTTATAAATATGTTTACCTCTGTAGTTGACAATAACGAATCATTATCCCCATGTGATAAACTGTATTATTTAACCACTTATGTGACAGGTGAAGCCTTAGAGGTTATAAAACATTTACCTTTAACAGATGCTAACTATACTGTAGCTCTAAATTTATTAAAGCAAAGATTCCACAATAAGGTCAAAATTATTTCCCACCACGTCAATGCTATATTAGATTTACCTACTATTAAAAAACCGAGTGCTGCCAGTATACGTGGATTGTTTTCACAAATTAGACAGCATTTGAGCGCGCTAGATAATTTGCAACAACCAACAGAAAAATGGGACACCATTTTAGTTTGTCTCCTTCAGAAAAAACTTGACTTTTACACAGTCCGGGCTTTTTATCTTGAAAAATGTAATAAAAATTAAATGCCTTCATTAGATGATTTGTTGTCATTTCTAGAGGGTCGCGCGGTTGCCCTTGAAACAGCGACAAACAAGGATTTGCAACCTGAGCAAAAAGAGCGCAAGTATGTGCTCTCCTGTGCCGCTAATGCATCCGCTGTAAATAAGCAGAAGCAGAAACCTGTCTCCGTGAAGCCACAATGTAAGTTTTGCAATTCTTTTCATCGATTATATGCCTGTACAAGTTTTAAATTAGCCGCAGTAAAGGATAGGTGCAATTTTATACAAAAACATAATATATGCAAGGTGTGTCTTAATGAACATTCAAAAAATGAAACTTGTAAATTTAACTTTAAATGTATGGTTTGTAAAAAAGCCCATAATACATTACTGCACGAAGATCATAATGAACAAGGCTCGAGTCCACACGGACCCGATGGTCCGCAGGTTTCTCTTTATTGCAAAACTAAAAAAGATGTGCTTTTACCTACCGCTCAGGTTCTGGTCGAATGCAGCAATGGGAGTCTGATCCCTGCCCGTGCCATTCTCGATACAGGAAGTCAGGTCTCATTGGTCTGTTCAGATTTTATTAAGAAAATAAATTCAAAAGTTTATTCTGATAATAGCACTGTCGTGGGAATATGTCAGGGTATCAAAAACATAAATGAAAGGACCCAGCTGACTATTAAGTCTCGCTTGAATGATTTTAAGTTGTCTGTGAATTGTTCTATTGTCGATAACATAACAAAGGACTTACCACAATTTAAGATCGATTCTGACATCTTGGATCTTACAAATAGTTTACAATTAGCGGATAAAAACTTTCATATCTCTGCTCCTATCGATATTTTATTGGGGTGTGATGTATTTTTTCAGGCTCTGAAAAACCAGCCGCTCCAGCTTAAAGAGCAAGGGCCGTACCTACTCGACACTCAATTTGGCGGTATATTGGCAGGGTCTGTTACTGGATGCAACGTCACATCTCCTCGGGTTAGTCTTTCTATCAACTTCTCTGACCAAGTAGGTAACAATGTTCATAATGATACTTTGCCCACCTTGGATAAAAATATTAAAAAATTCTGGACCGCCGAGACAGTTCCTGAAATATATTCAGAAAAAAGCTCTGAACAGGAGCTAGCCGAGAGCATCTTTAAGCAGTCAGTAACCCTAGAAAATAATAGATTTACCGTTGCCTTACCATTAAAGCAACCAATAACTGAGATCTATCTCGGCGATTCATTTTCAGCTGCTTTACAGCGTTTTTATAATCTTGAGTGTAGATTATTAAAGGATAATAAACTGTACCAATTGTACAGGGATTTTATAAATGAATACATAGCACTTGGCCATGCCAAGCCCTATGATATTTCAAAATATGATTTAGATAAGGATGGTGTGTTTTTTCTCCCCCACCACCCTGTTTTCAATGAAAACAGTCAAACAACAAAGATGAGAACTGTTTTCGATGGCAGTCTTAAGACAAAAAATAAAATCAGTTTGAACGATGTCCTATTAAATGGACCTATAGTCCAGAACGAACTTTTTGATATACTTATTTTGTTTCGTTTGCCAAAATATATTCTACTATGTGATATAAAGCAAATGTTCAGACAGATATTAGTTGACCCTCCATACAGGGCCTTGCAAAATATTCTCTGGAGAGAATCTATTAACGACCCAGTGCTTTGCTTGTGTGACGCCATGAAGGAAATATAATGAAAATATTTCAACTTTGCCTTACTGAATAACTTACCTTTTACTATACTTATACTGTACATTACCTTGACTATGGTTCAAACCAGCAAAACATTCTATGGGATACATAAATTATTAAACATTGACACCACTTGTAAACTTATGCTGAAAATATTGGAAAGTGGTAATAAAAAAGTTAATAAATAAAAACATTTTTGACACAAATGGCTCTCCTAAATATTTAAGTAACAAGAACTCTTATACCAGAGGGGATTTTATCTGAATGACCAAATTTAACAAGTGCAAACTTAAGATTCAAATATCTTTGAATTCGTGGAAAAGACTGCGTGGGAACAATAACGGAAAGTAGGTAATGTGGTAGGGATAGGGATGCAGAAGCGAGGCCGGGGGCGAGAGTTCGGCATTGGAGGCAGGACGGCCGAGAGGGACGGAAGGTTTTAAAATTATGTGCAGACTTGTAATTTAGGACGAAAGTGTTGAGAATAATTCTAAATAGATACCTAATAATATTTAATCCTGAGTCAGTTATTAGTGTTGATGGAGTTAGTGGTAACTATGAATTTCCATTCGGTAAGTGTCATTTGATTATTTAATCTACTTTAATGACCTGCCTGTTGTCAATACTGGTATTGAGATGTGTCAACTAGACTAGTAATTTCTCAGCCTAGGATTATCATAGGGTAAACGACCTGTGGTCGGCTCTTTCATTCGAAGTATAGGGGAACAATATAAATTGTTCATTTAGGGACATACCTAGGTACATCGCACAATAACACTATGTTTGAAAACAAACGCTTTTGCATTCACCATACGAACTAAACACAGACACTCTTGATGTTGGATTGGCAATAAGAGAGTTCATTATGGTAGTAGTCCCGTTGAAATTCCTCTTTTAGTAAAATCAATTTTGTTAATTTTCTTTTAATTGTATTATGCCAGCTGGAGATTTGTCCAGTCAGGAGTCGAGAATCACAATACGACGCGGAATCTAAAATTCTAGAATTTTAGTTGGAGGGGCGTCGTTTCTCCCCCCCATTTTTCACATTTCACAAGGGAGGCTGGTTATAATACAGAAAATAGTCTAAAAATCTTAAACAACAACGATTCCGAACCTTAGAGTAAAAATGAACAGTTACATTTGGAGCCGTGTGACCAGGGATCCCGTCATTAAATGTTTCAATAGAAATTGAAACAACGGGAGTAAAAACAAAAAAAAATGCAACGTGGGGTCAATAACGTAACGATCACTCTCTAACTTATTAATGTACTTATATATCAAAATACAACTTTTCATGACTTCTAAATCATTTTCTACTTTAAAATACAATGACTATTCCCAGCTTTTAAAATACTTTTAAGAACAATTATAAAATATGTAGTGGTGAAATCGATATGTTCTAGTCTATACTAAATCTAATTATTAAGTACCAATATTTTATTAGTCCTTTCTATTTCTTTATTGCCGATTTTCGTTCCAGTTGGCAATTTTTAAAATTTTATAAGCTATATTACATCTTCATGAACGATAACTGATTGAATCAACATTTTGATAGGTCAAAAATGGACGTCACTTATTAAACACGTAACTCACTTTAAAAAAAAAAAAAAACATTTAGCGGGAGGTTGTTCAGAAATAGTCACAAACTTCGTTCCGTTTACAAAAAAAAAGGGATACTTTTTATACAAAAGGTTGGTTTAGCCATCAAACAGACACGTGGTCATTTTAATGGCAGACCTAACAAAACAAATGGTATAAGAAAGATTTTCGTTTAATGAAATATAATCGATCAACGTATGGGCATTGAACGGACACAGCGAAAGATAGCCTATCTAAGTAAGATGACAAAGAAATTTATGATATTTTATTTATTAAGATCTCTTGCATATGATGTGTTTATCAGATTTATTTAATTAAAACCTTATTAATTGGTAAACATTATTGCAATAAAATAAAATACGTTTAAATCTAGTTTACATAAGTTTTAATTCTCGATAGTAAATTAAATTGTACTATGATAACAATAACCTTATCTTGAATCTAACTAATGACTACCTAATATGGCTGTCACCTATCCTATGAGTAAGTTCTGTTAGCTAGCTACAATTATTTAGTTACAAGGTATATCAAAATGTTTTACACATCCGTGAATTTATTTATTTGCAGTTTGTTTTTCTAACTAACTATTAATAGTAAAGAACTTTAACTTTATGAACACCCAAGCTAATTCAAACTAATCTCACTCACTATTATATTAATTAAGTTTCGTTTTCTATTAGGTATTAATTTGGGTACTTATAAGTATGTACTTTGCAAGTGCTGAATAATCCCGCGAGCGTAGAGTAGGTATTCACTCTCGCGCAACAATCTCTTAATCAACTGAACCAGGTACTATTTTTTTTGACAAATCTCTTCCTTTCTTCCTTCACATGAACTGGCGTAAGGCTAGAACCAACTTGTTAATAGTTTCGGTCGAAGCTTCGGCGTTGTAAAAATACCATTTAGTTTTCTACTCAATGCCATCCTTAACCATAAAAAGTGAAATCCAACTTAGGGCTCCAGAGCCCACAACTGAAAGCAATAAACCCCGAAACAATATGCCTTAGAAATTATTTTGAGAAAAAAAAACAATACAAGTTAAGTTTTTGTCTCGGCCCTTTGTTCGTATCACACGTGCGGCGGACTTTAATTTGTCGGTGTGTGTTACTCGCACTACACCCAACCCGTAGCCATAACGCCTTTGTTGACTGTTTCTATCTATTTGTCTAGTAACTGCTTACGTGTTAAATAACGATTCCTATTTTTTTCTATTATCAGACAGAATTCTCATTACGAAATACTCTTCTAATGTTATATGTAGTTGGGTGCAGGGTTACAATTTTATTTTGCTGTATTAGAATAACCAATGCTGTGTTTATTTTGCATTAAAATCGATAATACATTAGAAATAATTGTAAACAACTTGAGATTTGAAATGATTGACAACTTGATATAAAAAAAAAGGAAGACACAATGTCTGACAAAATTAAAATCAATTTGAGTGCCAATGTTTGAGGGGGGCTTAAATGATATTGATGTAAAACTGTTTTCCTAGGTTTCATTTTACGTGTTAAAATTGTCGAAAACTCTAATCTAATGTGTTAATTGATACTTATAATTTTATTTTAATAATAACCTACAAAAATTATCTATTATCATACCAACAATCATAACATTATTTTTTTTATTACCTATTCCATATTATACATCTGCAAAAACGTGGAGCATCTGTGACCGTGGTGATAACTTCGTCTCAGTTCGTACCGTGGCGACTGCAACGGCGGGCTTCGGAGATGAGAGGTGTCAGAGCAGAAAAAAAAAATAAGTTAAGTGTTTAGTATAATTATTATTCACACTTGAGTTTAAAGTCCAAGCGTTTTACAACATTGTTCCAGATTGACGATTGAGTATTTTTTTATAATCACTTTACATCTAATGTGAGTAAATTTTATAATCACTTTAAATCCAATGTGGAGCTCTCAAGTTTTATGAGAGAGCTTATTGCTTATCGTTAAACAACGACTGGTAAGTGCCATTACGGCAGATCGGCTACGTAAGTTAGCGGGTTTGAGTCCCGAGTGAGAGTGCATAATTACAAAAAAAAAAAAACTTTAAAGCATCACATGTTCTAAGCACACGCATACGCAGTAAGTAAAGTCAACAAAGTTGTGACTTTAACAGTTTAAAATAAATCGCTTGAAAGGAAGAGATGATTAAAAGTTCATCTTTACCTTCACCCATTGTCTTTAGTTCTCCTGCGGATCTCCTCGTTTCTGATTTGATCACGTAGGGAAACGCCGAGCATGGCTCTCTCCATTGCACGCTGAGCGACCTTGAGCCTCCTTATGAGACCCATAGTTAGCGGCCACGTTTCACTGCCGTAAGTCATCACTGGCAACACACACTGTTCATAGACTTTCGTCTTGAGACACTGAGGTAAGTCGGACGCGAAGATTTTTCGAAGCTTCCCGAATGCTGCCCACCCGAGTTGGATTCGGCGAGAGATCTCTTTCTCGAAGTTGGACCTACCTAACTGGACTGCCTGTCCTAGGTATACGTAATGGTCAACAAGATCCGCAGGAGAACTAAAGTAACCGACATCGCTCGAAGGATTGCTCAGCTGAAGTGGCAATGGGCGGGACACATAGCGAGAAGAACCGATGGCCGTTGGGGCAGAAAGGTTCTGGAATGGCGACCGCGCACCGGACGACGCTCCGTGGGTAGGCCCCCGACAAGGTGGACCGACGATCTGGTGAAGGTCGCGGAAAGCCAGTGGATGCAGGCAGCGCAGGACCGATCGTCGTGGAGATCCTTAGGGGAGGCCTATACCCAGCAGTGGGTGTCGTGTGGCTGATATGATGATGATGATGATTGTCTTTATACAAAAGATGTTTTTGTGACTTTTGGGTAAATGCAAGACAATACAGACTACCTACTACATACCTAACCTACTAAAATACTATGCTATACTAATGACTAGAATTGTTTTCAATTATGAATAAATAAAATTATGAATAAGACATTAACAAGAACTTGATTAAGTAAATGTATATAAATAAATAATAGGTCGAGTTACATAAAAATTTGATAAAAGACAAAATATTATTTTATGTAGATTAGTAATTATTATAAAATTGACAATACAGCAGTTGTAAGTTAAGTGGGTATTATAATTCTCAGCTAGTTTCCTATGACAATTCCAGCCGCACGAGAGCCGGGACAATATTATGACAGTCCGTCCGTTCGCAAACAACGGGTGGTTAGTGCAGTTCCTGAGGCAGATTGCGTCTTCATCTTGAAGACAGATAAGTACAATTTGCATGCATGAGAATCATTATTATTAAAGTATCACGAACTAGTCCATTCAATGGAATGTCTGTTAGGAAATTTTCATGCGAGTCGATTAAACAGTTTAGAAATTCAAAATCTTGAACTCCAAATAATGGTTGTAATTACCATTCTTTAAATTATAAAACTTGGAATTAAACTTAATAATATAAAATCGTAATGATTTATGTATGAATAATGATACAAATACTTATTCATATATTTTGAGAGAACACAAACATAGTGTTTCGTTACCATTGACCCATTTTGCGGCAAATTACAACTTTTCTTTAAATTCTAGACTTTTAAACCTCTTGAACTTATCTGAGTAAATATAAAATCACTATTTATGCCTAAGCGATGATAGAAATATCAATATGTTTTGAGAGATTACAAACATAGTGTTTTATCATAATTTATCTATTTGGGGTATTTTACAAATATCGTTCTACGAGTGTTGACATTGCTTGTCTAAATTTTCTTAAGTGAAATATAAACGTGATATTATACCATTAACTAAGGAACAAAAAGATATATAAATATACATTTTAGTGAAATGAGGAAAAAAAAAATCCAGTTAAGTCTATAAATTAATGTGAAATTATAATAGGGAGTAGGACATAAAAAAGGGTCAAACCCTCATTACACAATTATGAATAAGTACAATAGAAACACTGGCATAGATCTTAAGGGTATCTAAACCTAACAATGAATCTTGCAAACAAAGGAAAAGTATATAATACGTTTATTAAGACATTTTATTTTTGATATTTTATTTTATTGAGATTAGAAGATATATGAAAACAAAACTAGAAGTTTAAAATTACAATCATCAAAACTTCTAAAATAGCGATATAATAATTACTGAAAGATAGAACTTTACTTAAGAAACTTTGCATCATCTAATTTATGACCTTGATAACAAAATGCTGTGTTTCAGGTGCTAACGACACCTTTGTTTACAATATCAAACGACAATATAAACTACTTTGCTGAGAGAGTAATATGACTTATCGACGATCACAGGTAGGAATTGTTGTCACGAATAATTTTCGATTTCATATTTTAAAATATCAAAAGGTTCATGATACATTCAATGCGTTAGTAGACGCAATAATAATAATTATGAATAACTAATTACGGTAGACTTTACAAAATGCAATGAGATAACATTTTATAATTTGCGAAATCTGCAAAACTTGCTCGATTAATAAGGGAGATAAGATAGAAAAAAGTAACACACTATAAATTAAAAATCTATTATTCGCCCATACTTAGTCAAAAATAATATTCTAAGCAGAGTAAATGCTATCCGTGACTTCGGTATCATTATGGATGAGGAATTTTCATTTAATAACCAATCATGACAAGGTAGTTGAAAGGTTATTACAACTACAAGATTTTATTAAGAGAGTTGGAAAATAATTCAGGAACTCAATCACATTAAAAAAAATATACGAGTACATTACTTTATCTGAGTCCATACTTGGCTTTATATGCACAACTTGGAGCCCCACATTTGATGTTAAATAAATCAAATATATAGTTTTGTAACGACTGACATTTATTTCAAAAGACTTTTTTTTTACATGGCACATATGGGGCTAGTAGTTACTTACTAAAATTTATTTTGCTATGCACATACCTATAAATAGCATCTTCCCTTAACAAAATAATCAAACAATGCAAAACCAATTAAACTTAAATTTCAGAGATGACCATCAACCTAAGAAATTTATACTGTTTATTTAGCACAAAGACTTTGTTAATAAGTCTATAAGCATATCAGAAGTTGGTACACATTAAAGTTTTACATAATTGATTGCTACAAATTCGCTGACAAAATGAGACGAACATCTATATGTTTTGTTTTCTTTTGTGAAATAATGGGTTTGCAGATAATTTTTAAGAACGTTGTTAGCTTTAGACCCATTACTTATTACACACACAAAAAAAAAAAAAAGTTGTAACCTATATATGAACTAGATGTTGATGGTGATGATGATGAGATGATGATTTAGTTCCATAGTACATGCCGCCCTATCGGTATCAACATAACCATGCCAATTACAATCACTTTTATTATAAACAAGACCATATATTTTTTGTTTTGTAGGTATTTTAACAATCTTTTAGGTATATCCAATGAGTTGCACTAAGAGTAGTCAGTATAATACATTTAAATGTATTATAGTGACTCAAATAACTAACGCTAGAAGAAATACCTGTTTGGTCAATATAGAAAAATACATTAAACTTCCTATTAATTGCTGATAAGGAAAAGTTTCATTACTTTGATCATTTAAACTTCTTTCCGATTTTAAATTAGTTTCCATAGGAGTATGTGAAGTTTTACATTGACTTATATCAAATCTTGCCAAAATATTGTTTACAAATTGCTTTTGGTCAATACTTCAATAGTAATAAAATTTTATTAACTTTTGCATTCATATCGAGGCATTGGGATGAATGACCTAAACATTTTATTTTAGTTAGAAGTAGTAGTACCTACGTGAATATCACTGTATGAATATGCCTAATATTTGATCCAATATTATAGATACAGTTCTGAAAATAATAGGCAGTGGCTTGTGTCTTTCTTATAAAAAAATAAATAATTATCGTTAACTATATTTTTGACAAGTTAATAATTATCTGTAAAATATTTTGGAGATATAACAAATGATTTGATCTTCTTAGAAGCAAAATGAGAATAGTCTGATAAAGTTACGAATTCGTAATATAGAAAGGTTATCTATTGGGAAGATGTATATTTTTAATAATTACAAACACTAATACCTTTATTATTATTAAATCAAGGACAGATTTATCGTGTGATAATTGATATTGTTATAATCTTCAGTAACAATTTATTCAGTGAAATATACTTTACTGGAGAACCACATGGTAAATTAAACGTTTTAACTATAAAAAGAGGAGTAATACTTATTGTATAATAATTTTGTTAAATATTTACAACCACCGTTGTAATTGTATAACAAGACAATAATTTTAACTAATGTTAAATCATAATCAAAAGAATAATAAAATTGCAAATCTGTTGAGATTGTATTTTACATAAAATATATTGAATATAGTGATTAGCACTCCGATATTCATACAACTATAACCTTTGATTGATTCTACTAATAAATCTATAATAATGCCATTATAGAAAATACTTTTTAAAGAAAGGATGATTAAAATTACTACTTATAAGATACGTACCAGAAAAAATTGCATAGCGTTCGACAGCAAAACGCAGTTTGAGAACGAACAACGCCACCTACTTGATTAGTAACAAAACAAGCATAACACGCTTGTACAGCAATTTCTTAGCAAAACAGCACTCCCTTTACCGAATGCTTTTACCTTATCTTACCTCTTATTGATGGAAAGATGCATCAACAGATAATAAACATAAAAATATATTATTTCATCAAACATTGCAATTAAAAGAATTCAGAGCCATAAAAAAAAATGAGTCTATAGGTTTTACTGATTTGTAATTTTAATTAAGATTACAAACGTATTTCAGAGAATGAGACGAGGGAGTAGGATTAATAAACTTTACCTGCCTAGACGAGTCCTATTGTGAAAATCAATCGCTTTATCCTTACGCGTCTAATTTTCAGAGGGGGGAATGTGACGCCATGAAGGAAATATAATGAAAATATTTCAACTTTGCCTTACTGAATAACTTACCTTTTACTATACTTATACTGTACATTACCTTGACTATGGTTCAAACCAGCAAAACATTCTATGGGATACATAAATTATTAAACATTGACACCACTTGTAAACTTATGCTGAAAATATTGGAAAGTGGTAATAAAAAAGTTAATAAATAAAAACATTTTTGACACAAATGGCTCTCCTAAATATTTAAGTAACAAGAACTCTTATACCAGAGGGGATTTTATCTGAATGACCAAATTTAACAAGTGCAAACTTAAGATTCAAATATCTTTGAATTCGTGGAAAAGACTGCGTGGGAACAATAACGGAAAGTAGGTAATGTGGTAGGGATAGGGATGCAGAAGCGAGGCCGGGGGCGAGAGTTCGGCATTGGAGGCAGGACGGCCGAGAGGGACGGAAGGTTTTAAAATTATGTGCAGACTTGTAATTTAGGACGAAAGTGTTGAGAATAATTCTAAATAGATACCTAATAATATTTAATCCTGAGTCAGTTATTAGTGTTGATGGAGTTAGTGGTAACTATGAATTTCCATTCGGTAAGTGTCATTTGATTATTTAATCTACTTTAATGACCTGCCTGTTGTCAATACTGGTATTGAGATGTGTCAACTAGACTAGTAATTTCTCAGCCTAGGATTATCATAGGGTAAACGACCTGTGGTCGGCTCTTTCATTCGAAGTATAGGGGAACAATATAAATTGTTCATTTAGGGACATACCTAGGTACATCGCACAATAACACTATGTTTGAAAACAAACGCTTTTGCATTCACCATACGAACTAAACACAGACACTCTTGATGTTGGATTGGCAATAAGAGAGTTCATTATGGTAGTAGTCCCGTTGAAATTCCTCTTTTAGTAAAATTAATTTTGTTAATTTTCTTTTAATTGTATTATGCCAGCTGGAGATTTGTCCAGTCAGGAGTCGAGAATCACAATACGACGCGGAATCTAAAATTCTAGAATTTTAGTTGGAGGGGCGTCGTTTCTCCCCCCCATTTTTCACATTTCACAAGGGGGGAGGCTGGTTATAATACAGAAAATAGTCTAAAAATCTTAAACAACAACGATTCCGAACCTTAGAGTAAAAATGAACAGTTACACTTGCAACTGACCACGATTACTTATGGGTTAAAATCGTCATCATATCTTGCCACGCGATGCTTAAAAGAGTTAGCTGAACGTTTTAAAGACGAATATAACTTAGCTTCTTCGGTTTTGCTTTCACAAACCTATGTTGACGATATACTTACCGGGCATGATGATGTGAGCACATTAAAAGAAATAAAGAGACAGTTGATAGAATTGCTAAGCCGGGGGGCTTTCATTTGCACAAGTGGGGTTCTAATAATGCTATGCTATTGGATGATGTACCCTCGAATCAAACTCCCGTGAAAGATGTCGATATGAGCAAAGATAATGATTTTATAAAAACTTTAGGTTTGCGCTATAACGTTAAGTCAGATGATTTTTACATCAGCTGCTCAGAGAGCAACGTGAATGCAACTAATACTAAGAGGCAGGTGTTGTCTTTCATAAGTAAGGTTTTTGATCCCCTGGGATTGGTGGGACCAATTGTAATGTCAGCTAAGCTTTTAATGCAAAATATTTACAATGCTAAAATTAGTTGGGATGAGGAACTACCTAAGGAATTAAATGATCAGTGGATAAGCTTTGCTAATGGTTTAATCGAAATGTCATGCATTCAAACAAAAAGGCATATAAATGTAAATGGTGCTAAGCAGATAGAGTTAATCGGATTTGCTGATGCTTCGTCCAAAGGCTACGGTTGTTGCTTGTATGTCAGAGCTATTTTTACTGACGGTTCGATAAATGTAGACTTGCTTTGTTCCAAATCAAGAGCAAATTCGACTAACAATGAATTGACCACACCACGCAAAGAATTGAACAGCAGCTTATTATTATCAATGCTTGCTAAAAGAGTGTACAACACATTAACGACACAGTGTGATAACATAAATGTGTATCTATATCTTGATTCGCAGATCGTGTTGGCGTGGCTTGACATGGAACCAGTGACGCTAATGCCGTATGTCGCGAACAGAGTTATAAAGATAAAAGATCTTACTAAAGATTGGTCGTGGTTCTATGTCAAGACCACGGATAACCCTGCCGACTGCCTGTCTAGAGGTGTGGAGCCTCGCGCCTTGCAAGAAAATGACTTGTGGTGGCACGGCCCACGCTTTTTGCATGAGCTGAAATATCAGCATGGTAATGCAGGGCGCGGGACTCCATCTCTGGTAGAGGTACCTGAAATAAAAAAGCAATGTCAAAATAATGCAAAATGTGATGATGTTTGCAACACGGTTATGCATAATATTGATGAGTTAAAGATTTTCAGTCAATATTCTGATATTAATAAAATGAAGCGAGTAATTGCTTATGTGATGAGGTTCATAAAGAATTGTAAAATAAAGGATGTCACTAGCAGACAGTCAGGTGAACTGATGCCAGTTGAATTAGAAAATGCTTTGTTTACTATTGTAATGAACGACCAAAAAAGGCATTATGCTGGTGAAATCTCTTGTTTAAAATCAAATAAACCTATAAAAGGACCACTTTCATCATTAAATCCTTTCATAGGTAGTGATGGTTTATTGAGAGTTGGCGGCAGGCTTCAAAGTTCGGAGCTCTCTTTCTCACAAAGACACCCAATTATTCTTGCTAAGGTGTCTCATATAACGAGTCTTATAATTTGGAATGAGCATATGAATTTGATGCACGCCGGGCCAAAGTTATTGCTTTCTTCATTAAATCAAAAATTTTGGCTAATTAATGCTGTCAGACAAATAAAAAATGTAATACACAAATGCTTAATATGTTTTAGACTAAAAGCCAAGGCAGCATCTCAATTGATGGGCTCTTTACCATCACAAAGGGTTCGGGTATCTAGGCCTTTTGAAAAAGTAGGTTTAGACTATTGCGGCTATTTTAATATAAAGTTTGCACGCGTAAGAAAGCCTGTAATTTTGAAAGCTTATGTTTTAATTTTCGTGTGCTTCGTGACGAAAGCCATTCACGTGGAATTAGCTTCGGACATGATTACACAAACATTTTTGAATTGCTTAAAAAGGTTCATAGCGCGTAGAAACAAGCCTTCCTAGGTGTTCTGTGACAATGCGGCCACATTTAGGTGTGCTAACTCGGACTTACAAGAACTGTATAAACTACAGTCTCCCACGGTCCACCAAAATGCAGTGACAAAATTTGCAGCTAGTCAGGGCATTACTTTTAAATTTATTCCAGCATACAGTCCTGTATTTGGTGGATTGTGGGAGGCTGGCGTTAAAAGTTTAAAGTACCATATGAAGCGAGTCATAGGTACTTGTGTACTCACATATGAAGAATTCAATACGGTAATTATTCAAATTGAGGCTATTCTAAATGCCAGGCCGTTGACTCCTATGTCATCGGATCCTTCAGACATGACATACCTAACGCCAGGTCATTTTTTAACTGGGGCTCCCATCACCAGTTACCCAGAGCAAGATCTCACTAACATTCCAACCAATAGACTTAGTTTCTGGCATCAATGTACTCAGTTACAGCAAAACTTTTTTAAACAGTGGCACAAATGCTATTTAAGCATGCTACAAAGTAGACCCAAATGGAAAAATCAAACTATTAATGTAAAGGAAGGAATGTTAGTGCTTCTTAAACATGACAATGTAAACCCCTTCAATTGGCCTACAGGAAGAATACTGAAATTGTACCCAGGAAAAGATAACAAGGTACGAGCATTTGATGTTAAAATGCCCAATGGCCATGTGATACGCACTAGTATTACCAAAATATGTATTTTGCCAATAGATGAGTAGGAGTAGGTAGGTTAGTTTATAATGTAAATAAAATAGGAATTTTAGTGCATTTGTGCTATATTACTTTCTTTTGCCTCATAAAGTATTAATACCGTAAAAACTCGGTAATTTTGTGTGTTTATCTTTATTTAGTTAAGTTCAGTTGTTAAAGATAGGCAGGCGGTTGCTTCTTTTCATGGCCTCGCCAGGTTGTACTTCCAAAATGTAAGTAAGTACAGTAGCAAATATGTGCTTTGTTTAGCTATAGGGTGTCCTTTAAATTTTAAGTACAATAGGAGAAACATTTAAGTACAGCATAAGTGTTTATCTTCTTGTTAACTTTTAGATTGTACTTTTTGAATGTTAAGTACATTAAATAGAATAGTTAAGTACCTAAACTTAGATATTTACTTTCTTCAATTCGGGTTGAACATTGATAAGTATACTAAGCACTAAGATTAGTATTTAAGACTTCACCTAATAATTTCTAGTTGTAGTTTCTGTATGAAAGTAAGTATAGTAAGATAATTTCTTCCTTAATAAAAGTTGTTGTTTTTAAATGTAATACAGTAAGATAAAATAAAAAATATACTCACTATACTTTCTTATTTATTAAGTATCTAAGAAGAAAGTTAAAAACTTTGTCATAACTGTATACAGCACGGGGTTGCGATTTCTATCAATTTTTTCATTTTTTGCCCCCCGCAATATGTTCGAATCTGCACAAAATGTTTATCTGACAGATTCTGTCAAATTGAATTGGCAACACTGGTTACTTCTATATAAGTCGTATGTGGAGCAAGACCTATACTCTTGTGCCTCTATTAATTAAATGTAATAGTTTTCTAAAGTGCCTATGGAAATACACAATTATTTCACTCCATGTGTTGTTTAAATTATCACGAACCAGAATACGCACATGGATTGATGTTACTTCTATATAAGCCTGAGCCCAACTTCCCTGGGTACACATTAGTCCCAACCCAATCACCTACACTCTCGAACTTTTTGTATAAAGCTCGAGCGTATAAAAATGACCTCTTTGTTGTTATTCACCCCATCGTAAAATGATTGAGTTTGTAATCTTTATTCCTTTTTCCGTATCGATATTGCTGCATCGACAGTTGAGCCCAGCCCTTTATGTCAAAAACCTGTCATATTTTGATGTGTGACTCATCCGTACACAAATTTTTGCTGTTTTGTTTTATTTTTTATGTGTGAGTGTCGTCATTACAGTGTAGTTTTTGTATGTGGGTATGCGGAACTGCACTTGTGTGCATTTCCCCCCCCCCCCCGCAAAAAATGCCAGAATAATTTGAATAGAGTAATATCGCTAAGGCTTCTCCCTTCGTGACAAACGAAGCCTTTTGTTGCTCGAAGTAACTAACTGATTATAAAATGAAAGGATCACGAAAAACTATGAGTGTTCAAATAATAACTTATCGTAATATGTTTATGATTAAAGATGACCTAAAAAGACATTAAACTAAGTACAGCCACAGAATAACTAATAGTACAAGATACAGAAGCAGCACGCGGCAAAGTCATTTAAATAAAAAGCGACTCTAGCTCCGACACAATAAAGTGCAATTCAGGTCTCGCAGTTCACCTAGTAGTTGCCTCTCTTTCTATCGCGTGCTCCTACCCTTTCTGACGACGCAACGTTAAGGTTGTCTTCTTTTAAATTCTCATTGGATTTTTATTGTACCTTAATATGCTTTTTGCTTTTGTTTTTTGTTAGGGGCCCTGTTGCCTGTAATACAGGTTAGCCTACCATGGGTAACAGTAGTCACCTATTTCAATATTATGCTTATCATTAGCCTCTTATCATTAAGTAATTGAAACTGTGTAATCTGCTTTATGCAATAATTTTTTTTTTATTATTTTTATTTTTTAAATAAACTGTGCAGCATGTATCATAATGTGAAAAACGACAATTGTTTATTGGTTTTTTGATTTTGACATCCGTACACAGCACAGTAATGTCGATTCCACATTGTTACTTACTATTATAAAGAGACAATATCTACGCAGGCAGTAAGATGCCGCGCTCGTACGGCGGCGGGCGTGTGGCGGCCCTCTGCTCACTTGTCCCGCTGGCGGAACGGCTAGCGGTAGGTGCTTATCGCGCGACCTTGAGCGAGTGAAGGAGGCCTGGTACAGTTCGCGCAACATAACTTGAACCTGCGCGTCGTACGATTTTAGGCGCAACTGGGTAGGGGGTATGAAGCGCGGGCGGCTGCTCCCCGCGTAACCATGGTAACGGATGTGCCGCGCGCTGCGCGCACACCACCCGCGAGCGTCTTTAAGGACAGTCGAGTGCACCCTGGGCGTCTCTGTAAAAGATTCTTTTGAGCTTCCTTTACAGCTGGCGGCTAATAATCTGACACCGAGGGACCAGGGATGAGCTCAGGTGGCGCTTACCCTGAACCTCGTTCGAACGACTGCGGAGGTCTAAGAGAGACTACGTGTCTATGTTTAACATGGAGACGGAATTTTTTTTAGATAGTACGTGCGAGACGAGAGCGAACGTCTCTTCGGAGATGATTGCTCGCAGACCGTGGGCCTTACAGGCTAGCGTGTCGAAGACGAAAAGCCTTATTTGGTTGCACGTCTTGGGGACTAGGGGAAAGCGCAGGTGGCGCATCCCCTAGAACCCTTTCGAACGATTGCGGAGGTCTAAGAGGGACTACGTGTTTATGTTTAACATAAAGACGGAAACCATTTAGACAGTACGCGCGAGGGGAGCGAAAGCCTCTTCGGAGGTGGCCGCTCGAAGTCGGGGCCAAGCAGGCAGTGGGAGGTGAACCACTGCCCGCTTTGCACGGTCCTGATGAGATGGGGGAAATGGCCAAACTTGCCCGGCCATTTCCCAGCGGAGGAGCGGATGCGGGCAGGCCGTCTGTCTTTGAGGAGATTGTCCTCACGGACCCTCATACAGCCCTACGGATGTCGACATTTGGCGGCGAGTGGGCAGGTGCCGGGGTTTTTTAGTGGGTATTCCCTCCTCCTGGGATTCCACCGAGCTTTGACTTGGTGGAATTACGGGAGGCAGTCGTGGAGGGAGCTGCAACGCCGTAAATGCTTTTTTCCTCGGCATAGAAAAAGAAAAAAAGGTATTTCTTAATTTAATTTGACTAACTAAACTTAATTCGCACTTTCTGCCTCACTGAAACTTCAGGTTTAAACAAAAAACTTTTAATTTCCTTTTAGATTCCTTTTAATCTTTTAATCATAAAGTTCAAACAAACGTCAAAACAATAAAAAAAAACAATTAATCATTAGCAGCTCCAACAACTTTCAACGTTGGTTGCAAGAAACTGATTGTCTTCCAGGAATCAATAATGAAATATTTGATAATATAAAAAAATAATTTTCCTATAAAACGATCAAGGAGAGGGCATACGCTGTATGTTTTGATGAAATGACATTAATGGTCGATTGTGAATATACTTATAAATATGATTTGCCGACCGTAATAGAAAAGAGGCTAAATATGCCTTAGTATTTGTTGCCAGGGGGATTTAAACATTAATTGGAAAATCCCTTTGGCATACTTCTTGTCTTCGAAAACAGTTGATTTAGATAAATTAAAACCTATAGTAGAATCTGTGATTAATAAATTATTTGAATGAGGGTTGTTACCAAAAGTAACTATTTGCAATCAAGCCACTACAAACGTAAACTTGATTAAAAATCTGGGGGCAACTGTCGATCATCCTTTTTTCTATGTAAATGGACACAAATTATTTGCAATATTTGATTCACCTCATTTAATTAAAAGTATAAGAAATCATTTAAAACAAAACGATTTCGAATTAGATGGTAATCAGATTTCGTTTACGGATACAATCAGTGTTACGGACAGCTTCAATCGCGTGAAACTAGTGAAAAAAGTGATTAAAATGTGTATAGCAAAAAGACTGTTTAGTGGACACTAAGTGCGTTACTAGTGATATGTGTTTGTGATTTTATCATGTAAGTACATAGTTTATAAGCAGTAGCTTAAGACGATTAGTTTGTGTTTTTGATTACTTTGAAGGTTATTAATGTGTAATGTTTTAAATTGTTGCTTATAAAAAGTTCTGTAAAATAAGATATTTAGCGTAGCTGGAAGTTTTATACTTTGTGAGATATTAAAGTTTTAGCTCAAATAGATATTGTTTAGGTATCCTATGAATTAAATGATATTAAAGTTTGTAACATTTGGTAAAGGTAATGGGCTAGGTAATATGGGTCTAGGAAGTGGTAGTTTCGACCTGAAATGTGTCTAGGCCATACGCCAGCCTTTGTCCCATAAGCCCTAAAGGTTTTGATGTGGTAGTAAGAGGTAAGATTATAAATAAAGGCCTCTTGTATAGGTCTCTGATTAAGATGCCTAAATCTTCTCAATTAAAAGGTGAAATGTGAAAGGTAGCTAAATAATAAGTAAAGTAGGTAGTCTCGCAACGAAAAAGGAGTGGCGGGACTACTATCTCCACCACCAGTATTAGGTCTGTTGCGAGTCAGGAGTGGGGGCTTCTCTATTCCTACCACCGCTGCTAAGTTGGTTGCGGGCGCGGAGTGGGGGAAGGCGCACTCCCCACCACTGCTAACAATTTGTGGTAACGTAGGGTAGTATAGTAATAATCTGAATTTTGTAAACTACCCAAGGTAAGTAGAAAATATAAGTTTTTGTACTAGTAGATATTTGCTATCATACAAATTGTTACTTTAAGGGCGTGTGAACATAGGAAAATTTGTAAGCTCGCACGGCCCGAATTCGTTGTAACCACAATATATGGGCATTCAAGAAGAAGGTGTTTTTAATCTGTTCCTGCTTGGCGTTTCATCCTACCTATGCTGCAGTGTTGAGGTTGTCGACATCGGCAACAATCAGCGTTTATAATATTGATAGGGAAAATAAAAGTAAATGTTTGAGTCACATTGTAAAATATTGTCCACCCCGGACGATCCAACGCGCTCTGATCGCGCGCGGTAGGAGCGCGATCCAAAGGCGCGGTCGGTGTGGACGTGCCGCGCGCGATCCAAGCGCACGAATTGAAGCGCGCGCTCCTTGCCGCGGTTGATATAATGATTCATTTTTTATTATTGTTTTGACGTTTGTTTGAACTTGATGTTTCCTCATTTAGTCTTAAAGTTCAAACAAACGTCAAAACAATAAAATAAAAAAAATATCAAATTATTTAAAAGTTTTTTTTTTAAAGTGTTTGGGACTCAGAATTCAGAAGGATAGACTGACAATGAGAAAATTGAGCTGTTCATTGGATGAATGCTATCCTTCACCTATTGAACGCAAACATGAAATGCATATTGGATTCTACCAAGTTGATGAAAATAAAACTAAAAAAATACCATTAGGAAAAAAAACTCGTGATATTAAAAATAATTTATTTTAAAGTGTTTGGGACTCAGAACTCAGAAAGATAGACTATGAGAAAATTGAGCTATTCATTTGATGAATGCTATCCTTCACCTATTGAATGCAAACATGGAATGCATATTGGATTCTACCAAGTTGATGAAAATAAAACTAAAAGTATATACCATTTGGAAAAAAAACTCGTGATATTAATTAAATAAAAAGAACTAAAGTCACTAATGCAACTGATCAAAATAAGGAGCCGGAACAGAAATAGACGTTTAAAATGGGGGTTCAAATTGAGGGGGAGGAGGAGAGATAGGGGAGGGGAAGAGGGAGAAGAAAGCAGCGCACTTGGTGGGGACTATCCTAATCACGTATAAACGGCTGATCTGATTTTGATAAGATTAAAACATAGAATACTATTTACCTTGGTTAAAGATTTCCTAAGGATTTTCTCGAATATCCACGGGAACGAAGTCGCGGGCTAGAAATAAGAAATAGAAATAAGAAGCTAATAAAAAATATAATATTTTTTTAGTAGCCGTCGAAGGAAGAATAGAAATGTTTCGCAGCTGGGTTTGAGGATAGATCAATTTTGAAATTGTTTAGGTAGTTTAGACGGCAAGTATGTTAGGATACATAACCTAACTACTCAGGATCGTTGAAATTCAACTATAAAAGGTCACATATCGTATTAATAGCATTAGCTAATGCAAGCAAAGAAAGATTTTATAATGATCGATGTTGGTGCGAATAGCCGGGTATCAGAATTTTAGAATCTCTTTAATAAAGGCGAATTAGATCTACCAGAACCATCTCAAACAATATATTCACAAATGGGAACAGTTACAAGCACAAGATACATTATAAAAACTCTAAAAGGGCATACCATTTTGCCGGAGGCCACCACTCGTACATCCAAAATAAAAATAAAACACGAGTGTGCCACAATCAGACGGGATGTCCGCTATAATACAAAAAAATAATTGAATGCCACTGAAGTAATTTTTTATTTCTCTTCAAATTACACAAAACATTCGCCGTTGATTTCAACGTAATAGTAACATTCTACCAGCAGTGTTAACATTCTACCAGTATGTAACATTCTACCAGCCAGTGTTAAACATAAATACATAATAAGTACTATTAAAAAACTACAGCTATCGTGAGCGCTTGACACCACTTCTGTTAGTTACATACATAATGAACAGATGCAGCGCCACATTTATAATAGTTGTCTGTAGCAATAGTGCCACATGAACCTACTCTGTGCCAGCCTCTAGAAAATACTTGGTCTATATCATCTGTTTTCCGCCCTCCGTTTTCGATGATTTCATTTTGTAATAATGTACACCTTTTAGTACAGAAATAAATCGTGTTATTACAAAAGATTGTTCAACACATGTTTAACTAAACACTGTTTAAACATGATGCTGTCTCTGTCAAACAATATTGTCAAAAAAGGGACAGCATCACATTAAAACATGTGTTTAGTTAAACAGTGTTTAAAAATCTTTTGTAATAACACACAAACTGTTTAATAAGCTATTATCTTATTAATTACAAACACAGTAACTTCAACACGCGCACGCAACACGAGCCGTGACGAGCGGCAAGTACTGTGTGCCGCGAGTCTCATGTACTCGCAGACAAACCTGCTGTTAGGTTTTGCGAGACAAGTTGCAAGACTATACTTTTCTTTTAATAATAAAAAAGTCTTAAGCATGATATTTCAACCTGCACTCAGACTAATGCAACATTAAAGAAGGAGAACGAACAGCTTCGCTCGGAAGTTAATAGCCTCAATAATCGCCTCACCAACTTAGATCAGATGTCAAGAGCCTCCAACCTCGAGATTCAATGCGTGCCTGAGCACAGATCGGAAAACGTACTTAGTATCATTAAACAGTTATGTAATACTGTAAAGTACTCGATCAACGTGAATGACGTAGCATTTTGTTCGCGCATTGCGAAAAAAGATACTAATAGTACACGGCCACGGTCTATACTAGTCAAGTTTACCACCCCACGTGTACAACGAACTAAGATCTAAGGAAGCCTAACTCCTAACAAATATTGCATAAAAAATGGCACCTTCACATATTCTGTAACACAAAAGGTCGCAAACTCAACAATGAACTAGTAAAAACATACCTTATTACAGAACATATAATAAATAAAAACATACATTAGATTGTATTCTAACGCATATGACGTTTTTAATTGGCTGGGGTTTGAACGCAGATCAAACATGATTGGATATTTGACTCGCCTCGTGTCACTCATTCGGCCGTTGTCGTGCCTTTGTCATTGAGGCGAGGACGGTGTAACGTAGAATGCAGTCAGTACACCTAACCTACTACGGCGCGCTGGGCGGCATCATAAAATTGTTTTATGAAATTAGTACATTATTGTTTGTTAGATATAATGTTTGTTTTATTATGTAGACGGACGACTTGGTAAAGACCGCTCGAATACGCTTGATGCAAGTCGCCTGTAACTAGTCGCTCTAAAAAACTAAAGGAGACCTATGTCAGCAGTGGACGTCTTTCGGCTGTGATGATTTTATTGTTATTTTATTTTATGAAAATTATAAAATGATGATGTTGATGAATGATGATCATATTATTTGTCACGAATTGGTAAGACATATGATTTCAAGAAGGACTAAAATTAGGCAAGCTATTGAAATAAAATAGGTATGCTTGATAAAAGACAATGTATTCTGTAAAGATTTTTTTTTCATAACATGTAAGTACATATTATGTAGATAATTATCACATTTGCGCGAGCAACACCTTAATACGTCTTTTAGAGGTGTGACTGATAAAGAACAACAGTATTAATACGTCGCTTTATTTTTATTTTTTAATTGGCAATACAAAATTCTTATAGCGACACCTTTTTAACCGACTTCAAAAAAGGAGGAGGTTCTCAGTTTTTCGTAATGTATTTTTTATAGCAGCGTATTCCACCAAGTCAAAGTTTATTCTTGTCAAGATCTTTTTCAAATGCAGACTATTTTAACATGCTTATTGACCGGTGCGCAAATACCTAAACTAGCAATATGGGTGATGGGTGACGGTAGCCAGCGCGATCTCCAGATTTGACACCCCTTGATTTTTATTTGTGAGTTCATGTTTACAGTTGATGTTTAAAAACATTTGTGAGAGTGAATCCGTAATGCGTTTGCGAATAATAGCCACATTTGTACTAATTAAGTGGAATACAGGTGTGCTGCAAAGTGTTCGGGAAAATCTAGTGCACCGTTGCTAGGCATGTATTTCTATTGGTGGTGGAAATATAAAGTAGCATTTTCGCAGCAGATCTCATACATTGGGGTTCCAGCAGAATGATCCGCGGATCAAACTCCATATTAAAAAGCTGTTTTCAGAGCTGCATAAAATCATATTTTCTGGAAATTGTCATTACTTTGTGTTCTGATCTGACGGTCTTGACCTCATGACGTCACTACTTGTCGTGCCACTCTGCTGCCTTCGGTGTTGCAATGTGAGTTCTTCATTTTTTATTTATTCTATTTTAACCAGGGATTTTTACTCGTTAATCAAAGAGGATTGCGTGAATAGAATCTTTATAGGTACCTACCTAATCATCCCTTCACGGATTGGACAGCGTTTTTGTTACGCCCTGTATAATAAAAAAACAAGGAGATTACATCAGATTACTCGTTTTCTATGTATTGCATATTGCAGGACGCGCCATTTTTAGCATTACAAAATTTTGATTTAAATTTTCCTTTTTTTTGTTGTACTGAATTCCATGAGAGAGTTTTATTCTTGTTTAAAAATGTGTGATAGCAGTAAATGTGAAGATTTGACTCTGCCCCACAAAGCGACTGAACACTTGTTGCATAATAACGACCATATTTTGTATGTATACGCTCATAGATATTTCTAAAAAACGAAAAATATGTTACTTTCCTATGTTATGTTATGTCTGTATAGTTTTGCTGCCTTCTTTTGGTCTTTTTCACCACTTGACCACACATGACGTCATTTTAATCATTTTTCTAATTATTTTTTTGTGGTAACGCTAACGACTGTCGCCGAGCGCGTGGCAGACATTACTAAATCGTGCTTCACTAGTACTTTTTTAGCCCCGCCCACTCTGTGTTAGTTTGCGTGGTGCTATTTTTTGAGCGGAATTACACTTCCTTAGTATCTTAGTTCGTTGCACGTGTACGAGATTGTGTATTGGCGGCGGTTATCCAATATAATAAAGATCATAAGGAGGAGAAACTGAATAGCAGCGATCTAGGAATTGACGACAAGCAAACCCCGATTTATGTCATCGAAAACTTGACTCCCGAGAATAAATCGTTACATGCTGCTGCCCGCATCCGCGCTAAAGAATTGAAGTACAAGTTTGTGTGGGTACGTGGCGGTCGGGTGTACGTACGCAAGTCGGAATCCACTGAAGCAATTTTTTTGCGTAACACAGAATCACTAAAAAAGTTAGTTTGAAAAAACAATATTTTCTACGGTTATTCATGTGATGGTTGACTTTCTTTTAAAGTGCTTTCTAACAATAATTCATTAAATATCTATTTTCAAAATGTTAGGGGATTAAACACGAAAACATTGGATTTTTTTCACAATATTGTAACTAGTGATTATGACGTTATTATTTTATGTGAAACGTGGATTACTCAAAGTATAAAAGATTCAGAAATGTTTGATAGTAGATATTCTGTATACAGACGGGATCGTGAATCGAATACTTTTGACAGTGGTAAGTCGGGAGGTGGCGTACTAATCGCAGTGTCAAAGCGCTTAAAATCATGTAGGCTACAAAATTATGAAAGTAAATGCGAGGATGTTTGGGTGAGTATTGACATTATTTTGAATAACAAAACTACACGGCTTTTAATATGCGGGGTATACCTGCCATCGCCCTTGAAAATACATGTTTTAGATCATTTTCTGACTAATACGAGCAAAATCCTCGATAACAATACTAACTCACTTATCCTGGGTGACTTTAATATGAGTAGCATTAATTGGTCCGGCACTCCTAACTTGCCACTGACCGCCACATGTGATATTAATAACGGCTCCAATAACCTACTACTAGATTTTTTTTCCTACAATAGTTTAGCGCAGTATAACCATGTATTAAATAATAGGAACAAAATACTTGATTTGATTTTGTCCAATTTACCTATGGAAAATATTCAGTGTTGCATTTCACCTTTAATTAAAGTCGATCAGTATCATCCTCCTTTGGAATTTAAATTGAAATGTTCTTTTAGTTCTTCTAGCTTGCAGTCTAATACTAACCTTATTTACAAGTTTTATAAGGGTGATTATGATAAAATAATTACCCACCTCGGTTCTGTTGAATGGGAGGACGAGTTTCGAGACTGTTCGTCAGTGGACACTATGGTGGAAAAGTTTTATACGATTATTCATAACACTATTAAGATGCATATACCAAGATCTTCTCCTAGCTCATCTAGCCGCTACCCAGTTTGGTTTAACAAAGCTATTATACATGTTTTAGGTGAAAAGTTAAAATATAGAATTCTTTACTCCAAATTCAAAAATCCTATGGATCGAATTTCATTTCTAACGCTTAAAGAAAGATCTATTAAAATGATAAACGATAGCTATAAAAAATATTTATCTGCTATTGAATCAACCCTAAAAAGCAACCCTAAAATATTTTGGTCCTTCATTAAACAAAAAAAGAAAAATGCTAACAGTTATCCATCTTGCATGCATTATAAAAGTTCTTCTTCAACCAATGGTCCTGATGTTTGCAGTCTCTTTGCTCAACATTTCTCCTCTATATACTCTTCTAGTAATGTGCCTATTGCAAACTCTAACAGAATTGAGGAAACTTCTGATTATACATCAAACTACCTTAGTAAGATTGTTTTTACTGTTGATGAAATCAAACGGGCACTTAAACATCTTGACACAAGAAAGGGTGCTGGGTCTGACAATATACCGTCACTATTCGTTGTAAAATGTGCTGACGTTTTGGCTTTGCCTCTTTCCATAATATTGAATAAGTCTTTATCATCTGGAATTTTCCCTTCACTTTGGAAGGAGGCACGTATTGTTCCAGTTCACAAATCCGGCGACAAGTCAAATATTGAAAATTTCCGTCCCATTTCTATTCTCCTGTATTCGGTAAAGTGTTCGAGTCCTTGGTTTGTCCTCTTATTTACTGGCACGTGAAACACTTAATTATTCCCCAACAGCATGGCTTCATGAGGGCTCGTTCCACTACAACCAATTTAGTCAGCTTTGTCTCAAACGTAGTTGATGCTGTAGACTCTCGGGCTTCTGCTGACGTCATATACACGGATTTCAGTAAAGCTTTCGATCTAGTAGATATAAATATCCTGACCAAAAAATTATCAACCTTTGGAATATCGGGCGACTTGTTACTGTGGTGTAAATCCTATCTTTCCAATCGAATATCAAAGGTAGTTGTAAATGGGTACGAATCTAACGTGTATATGACGTCATCAGGAGTCCCACAGGGCTCACACTTGGGACCCCTATTTTTCAACCTATTCATCAATGACATCCCTTCTTGCTTCCGACATTCCCAATGCTACTTATATGCAGACGATCTCAAGATTGTAAAGATTATCAAGAGTGAAACGGACGTGCAGTTGCTACAGTATGATCTTGATCGATTTGCTAATTGGTGTAATAATAATTTGTTGAAATTGAACCCTGATAAATGTGTCTTTATTCATTTTTCAAGGAAGAAACTGCCACATTTTTCATCTTACTCATTATGTAACCAGGTTCTAAAGGAGGTTGATACAGTTCGTGACCTGGGTATTATTTTTGACAAAAACTTAATGTTCAATATTCATATAGATGGCATTGTCTCCAGGAGTTTTAAGCTTCTTGGGTTTATGTTGCGCAATTGTAAGGAGTTTAGATCTGCCCACAGTAAAATTTGTGTGTATAACTGCCTCGTTAGATCCATACTTGAGTATTGCAGCCCGGTCTGGTTACCATTCTATCAAATCTATAAGAAAAGGATTGAATCTGTCAATAAGAGATTTCTATGGCATTTAACTTTCCAATGTCAGAAGGCTAAAGAACTTGTCTCCTACAAGCAACGATTAGACTATTTCAAAATTCATAGCCTAGAAGATCGTAGAAAAATTGCTGATCTTAAGTTTCTGTACAAACTTATAAATGGTCAGCTTGATTGTCCTCTTCTTTTAGCGAACATAAGATTCTATACCCCTTACAAACTGCCACGCCCTTCTAAATATAAACTGTTTACACCTAAACCTTTCAATAGTAATTTGGGCCATTTCTCAACATTAAATCGCATGCAATCTTGTTATAATAATCTACCCAAAAATACAAATGTCGACATATTTGGTGGATATGGAACTTTTATTAAATCCATAGCTCCTACGAAGGTAGGAATATAAAATCATAGTTAGGTATAATTATAGTAGTTTATAATTAAGTTATCAGTCATCATTGTTAACGCCTTGTGAATCATATAAATTCTCTTTTTTTATAATTCTTTGCATATAACGCATGCCGTGGCAGCCTTTAATTAAGTCTTCACTTAAGATTGTAACCCATAGTTATATAAATGTAGACTTGTGTAAGGTGAATGTACTTGTTGGTTGTCCTTAAATAAACAAAAAAAAAAAAAAAAAAAAAATGAAAGACTCACCAGGGCTGCACTAGGCCCGAGTTTTCTATCATAATTTTTTCTAGTTGAAAGAGCGACTGCAGGTTTTACCCAATTTTCAACTTGAAAGCCCTCAATTAGTTTATTTATACTAATGAACTTAGAATGGTGAAATGGGAGTTCTTGAACTCTCATAGGGATTTCACTGTAGGATATAACAAATCAGCGCAAGCTCGGGAACAATCAAAAAGAATGAGGGTCTTTGTGGCCGAGACGTTGTTGTGGTCCTTGGGAGACGGTGCAACCAAAGATTGGAAAGGTTGGTCGAATATAGTACTTCTAGCTAGAATTTATTAGGGGTTTATGTGAAGTTGCCGATTTTTCTCTCAAACAGCAAGAGTTTCTTAAATTCAACGTTTTTATGATTCATCAATTGCTTCATATTATAGGTAAAGGTAACAAATTATAATTAAAAAAGCTAACTACTAGTAATATTCTATGATTCTTATTTTTGTATCTTTAATGTTACACAAGTATATCTTAAAAGTGACTATTTTATTGGCCGCTAAAATCACGGGTCGGAGAGTCGGGTTCGGAAACTTTAGTTGGCTTGATAAAGTGAACAAATGGAGGTGAATAATTCTTTATTCAAATAAACTCACATAATAAGCATTTTTAAATCGTCAAATCTTTTACAGGTATTCTTTTTTTGGGTATTGGGTAGACTACAAAGCAAAATTAAAGAAATGTGTAGGGTGTACTCGTGCTTCACAAAGCCGTACAGGGGTGGACTTTTCGATACTGTACCACTAAGTGATATAGAACAAAATGTTTTAGGATTACTCGGAAAAGGTTTTGGAAGTGGGTCACCTAATACCCAACTAGAGCCATTCCCTAATGTAAGTATTTTTTTGACTTTTTATATTTATATTATTACACTGTGATGTAAGGAATTATTATTGTGGATATTTCTTCAACAGTGACAAATCAATGATAATCCTGCTAGACTTAAGTTGATACCAAATAGCACAAAAATACTCTTGTAACTAGATTGTGGGATTCCAGGGTGGCTTATGTTGGTACCAAAAAGTATGCGAATAATACGACACTATCAAACACTTTCGACACATGGTCGAGGCAAGACCTTTTACAGTATATTCCGACCAAACCTTTGACATTTGCATTAGAATATAACCGTAAAAAATGCTCGCCAAGACTATTTCGTTACTTGGACTTTATAGGGCAGTTTATCACGGACATAAGATATGTCACTGGAAAGGATAAAGTTGTCGCTGACGCTTTCTCTAGAGTAGAAACTATTACATTGCCTTAAATTATGAAGAACTAGCTCGATCCCAGGACAGTGACCCCAGGTTTACTGGTGATTGGGGGAAATGGAAACCCTTCGCTCTGCAAGTCTCCGAGCCAGAAGCGCCTTGCAAAGGTGTTGGCGGAGACGAAAAAGAAGTCCGATATTGGGACAGAGGCTCCTGACGGCGTACAGAGAGGCAAAAAAGGCCTTGAAAGTGGGCATCGCTAGGGCAAAAGACCAAGCGTGGGAGGAATTCCTGGCGAGCCTGGACAGGGATCTATGGGGGCGTCCGTTTAAAATGGTGCGGAACAAACACTGTCATAAGGTGCCTCCCATAGATAGCATGGAGCCGGAGTTCCTATCTCGGGTGGTGGGTACCCTGTTTTCCCGGGTACACATTACTTGTGGCACCTCTGATTGCCCTACAGAGCTCAGATAAGCAGAAATCATGTTGCTACCCGGTAACGGAGACAGAAATGGAGGGGTGGTGGACCGGCTCCTGTCCAAGAGAAAAGCACCGGCATTCCTGGGAGAGTGCTGCCCGTAGCGTTGAAGCACCTCGGGGAATCTCTCCGGGAGCTCTTCAGTGATTGTATCGGAGCGGGAGTGTTCCCCAAGACTGGAAGAGAAGACGCTTGTGCCTCCTAAAAGAGAGTCGACCGCTGGACTCCCCATCGGCCTACCGTCCCGTATGCTGGACGAGGTACCCAAAATGTTGGGAAGGATTTTCAACGAATTGTGCAACACTTAGAGACGGTCGGCCCAAATCTGGCAGAAAACTAGTATGGTTACCGAAGGCAGCTGTCGACAATTGATGCCGTCCGGGCCCTTAAGGACCTGTCAGAGAGGACTACAGAACGAGGGGAAGGGGAGACTCTTGCCCCGGATGAGCGTACTTTGTTATGCCGATGATACGCTGGTCACTGCCCGAGGCAAGACACTCCGAGAGGCGATGATTCTGGCGAGTGTGGGCACCTCCCTGGTGTAGAGGTTAGCAAAGAGATTATTATAAAACACGGATAGGTTATGGGCCGCCCCATACTTCCACAATTTTGCTATTGTAATATTGAACAACATACACATAACATGCAAAACACAAAAGATGTCTCGATATTAATCTGAATTGAAAAAGTGAAAAAGTTGTGAAAGCGCATTACAAAATTATGGAAGCAAGTTTAGAAGGAAGAAAAATTCAATGAAAAAGAATTGAAATGCAGCGACGATAACGACTATGACGATAGATTACAAAATTTTCATGCGACAGATCAATTAATGACAAGGCAAGGAACAGGATTTCCAAAATGGATGAACCACGAACGGACAAAAAAACAAGAAGGAAAAATACAAACGAAAAGTAAGATAGAGAATTGAGATGATGTTTTATATAAAATAAATAAATGAGAAAATAAAAAAAAGTTAAATAGTTGAGATAGAAGAAGAGTGTTGAATTATAAAAATAGTTGAAGAAATTGAGGACTTTTACATATAAAATAAATGAGAAAATAATAAAAAAAAAGGAAGTAAAAAATAGTTGATGATGAAGTTAAAGAAGATACAAATAGTTGAAAGAAGAAGTTAAGAATAGTTGAAAGAGGATGTTAAGAATAGTTGAAAGAAGAAGACAAAATATAGTCTTAATGAAGATAAAGAAGTTGAAGAAGTTAAAAAAAGTAGAAGAAGTAATGTAAGTTGAAGAAGTTAAATATAGTTAATAGAAGAAGTGGTGTGGTCAAGGAAAAAAAAGAAGACGAAAACAGAAGTCTAAGATTAGTGTTGTGAAGATTGACGAAAATAGTCGTTGAGCGAGATAAAAGAAGATAAAGATAAATGAAGACAAATATAAAAGAAAACAAAGATAGTAGTAGAATCAGAGAAAAAAAATGGACTTGATTTAGTTGTTTTAAAAAGCAATTCTTAATACATAGTAAAGACAGTATTAGAATTGAGGGGGGATGTAGAGGTTAGCAAAGAGATTATTATAAAACACGGGTAAAGGAAAAAAAGAAGAAAAGGACTTGTCAGTGTCAGTTAGCTTTCGTTTGGTAATGTCTGAGTTTTATATATCTTTATACTTAAATATGGATTTACCACTAAATAAACAAGTAAAACAGTAATCTCGCGTTTTAACATTATAATACCTGGTTATCGGGCAGATTAGGGAGCTGGGGCTCAATGTCACTATAAGACAAAACCGAGGCCACCTGCTTTCATGGGCCAAGGAGGGATCCCCCAGCGGAGGTAAGCCCAGGCATGTCCCCGCAGAGAAACTGTGGCATAATCCAGGACCAGTTGTGGATTATGCCACAATTCCTCGGAGCGCCTCCATTAAGTATTTGGGGCTAGTTTTAGACGGAAAGTGGAAGTTCGAGGAGCACATCCGTCTGTTGAATGTAATTTATGGTATATTGGTATTACATAATCTGTGTGCAGCTACTGGTCTGTGTCCCTCTTGCGAAATGGTGGAAATAAAACAAAGGTAATTTTCTGTAGTACAGTCTGTTATTTCATAGGTTATGGGCCCAGGCATTAAAAACTAAGAGTAAAAACGTAAAATAAACATTGTGCAGTTAAAACACGAAACACCGACTCGACGCGACGGTTTTTTCTTTTTCGAGGAGAATATAATAAAAAGAAACTCAAAGATTGGACAAACAAAGTAAAATTGACTTCACAATCCCATATAGTCCTTAACTTAATGGAAAAGCCAAGCGCTTAAACAGAACCATACTAGAAAAGTCAAGAGCAATGATTTATCAATCAGGCTTACACCCGGTTTCTGAAACGCTTGTCATCGAAAAAATTACGCAGCAAGTTGCTAATCTGAATTTAAATGCAGATTGGGTTGCTGAACGAACCAAGGTGACGGGTTGTCAGCGGTTTGTCAAATCTCGAATTAATGGCAGATTAGGGTAGTTTTGAGTTTCCAAAAAGCTTTTTCGCATGTTAACTGAAAGTCAACGTCTTGTTACAAATTAATAGTTAATCCGTGAAAATCGTCAATTATCAGATAGTTAAAACAATTTTGTTTCCAATTTTCGAGTATTTCAGTGGTTTTTTAGTGGATATTATAAAATGTCGTTGTCGGACTTATCTGCTAATGATATATTATATCCCTATCTAGTGACGAGGAAGATGTGGTGCCAAGTCGCCTGTTTCGAGAGCGAATGCATCCACTAGATCATTATAATGATCAGGAATTCAAGGATCGTTACAGGATTCCGAAGCCTGTATTTTATCAGTTGATGAGTTTGCTGACACACCTGGAGCCAATGACCCATCGTAATCACGCCATCAGTGCCGCGGAGCAGGTTTTGTTGGCCATTAGTTTTTATGCCTCTGGAGGATTCCAGATATCCGTGGCAGATAATGTTAGGGTCTATAAATCGACAGCTTGTCGAATTATCAAAAAAATCTTCATGGAGATAGTAAAGTTGAGGCCACAATTCATTAAAATGCCATTGACTGGTGAAGAACAGGGCAGGGTCCGGAATGGGTTTTATGCCATCAATGGGTTTCCCAATGCGATCGGAGCTGTCGACTGTACACACATAAAAATACAGTCTCCTGGAGGGCCCTCTGCAGAACTGTTCCGCAACAGAAAAGGATACTTTTCATTAAATGTACAGGCTATTTGTGATGCAGATTTATACATCCTAGATATACACAGGTTGGTCAAAAGTTCTGTTACTGAGTTTCTTTATCGATTACTGGCCATTAAAACAAATGAAAAGAAAAAATAAAAATGACATATTATTGACAGTTTTATAAGCTATAATTCCATACCACACGTATATCATATTTTGTTTATTTCACCATGGAATGGGGGTTGAAGGAGAATCGTGTCGCTGTAATTGCTCTGCACAAATGTGGGCAGCCACCGAATATGATTTTCAAGTTGCTACAAAAGTTGAAAATCAACAAGCAATTTATTTATCGCACTATCCATAGGTACAGTAATACCTTGACCGTCGATGACCGAAAAAGATCAGGAAGACCACGCACCGTTCGGACACCAGCTGTGATCAAGGCAGTGAAGGCGAGAATCACGAGAAATCCCGTCCGGAAGCAAAAGTTATTGGCAATACAGATGACTGTGAAGAGAAGTTCCCTTAAAAAATTATCAATGATGACCTTGGGCTTCACGCTTACCGTAGACGAAAGGGCCATCTGCTAAACGCACGATTGAAGGCTATGAGGTTAGCACGAAGTCGCGCTCTACTAAAGCAGTACGCACAAAACGGCCATCGAAAAATCTTGTTTACTGATGAAAAAATCTTCACAGTCGAAGAAAATTTTAACCGTCAAAATGATAGAGTATACGCTAAGAATAGTAAAGAAGCCAGCATGATTGCTCCGAGGGTCCAACGAGGTCACCACCCCTCATCAGTGATGATTTGGCTGGGGGTGTCCTATTCAGGGCTAAGTAAGGTTCATTTCTGTGAAAAAGGTGTGAAAACTGGCGCTAGAGTCTATCAAGATACCGTTCTGGAACCTGTTGTCAACCCTTAAGCCACACTTTATTTCAAAACCAGCCATGGGTCTTCCAGCAGGACTCTGCCCCTGCGCACAAAGCAAAATCTACACAAGCATGGTTTCGGGCTAACAAAATTGATTTTATCGCGCAGGAAGAATGGCCATCCTCCAGCCCAGACTTAAATCCTCTGGATTATGCCATATGGCAACTTATTGAGGAGAAAGCATGTGCTAAGCCCCACATGAATCTCGACTCTCTTAAGCGCGCTATTCTCAAGGCAGTCGCAGAATTGGATATGGTGGTAGTTCGTGCTGCCATCGATGACTGGCCTCGTCGTCTAAAGGCGTGTATTCATGCCAGAGGCGGTCATTTCGAATAATTTTAATACATGATAATCTTAAATATTTGTGCTTTCATTTGGTATATAATTCATTGTAGCATTATTTGTAAATTTAGTATTATTCATGTTTTCCATAGTTACAGAACTTAGTAACCAACTAGGTACTTTGTAGGTGGCCAGGCTCTGTACATGACACCACTATTTTTTATGACTCGCAAATCCGTGCTGATTTTGAGATGGGAGTGTATGGCAACAATGTCTTGCTGGGTGACAGTGGTTACCCCTGCCGTAAATACCTGTTGACACCATTTATACAGCCAGCAACAGCAAGCGAAGTAGCATATAATAATGCTCAAATCGCGACAAGAAACCCTATCGAAAGGTGTTTTGGGGTGTTGAAGAGACGCTTCCCCTAGAAACGTCAAGAGCAATGATTTATCAATCAGGCTTACACCCGGTTTCTGAAACGCTTGTCATCGAAAAAATTACGCAGCAAGTTGCTAATCTGTATTTAAATGCAGATTGGGTTGTTCAACGAACCAAGGTGACAGGTTGTCAGCGGTTTGTCAAATCTCGAATTAATGGCAGATTAGGGTAGTTTTGGGTTTCCAAAAAGCTTTTTCGCATGTTAACTGAAAGTCAACGTCTTGTTAAAAATTAATAGTTAATCCGTGAAAATCGTCAATTATCAGATAGTTAAAACAATTTTGTTTCCAATTTTCGAGTATTTCAGTGGTTTTTAGTGGATATTATAAAATGTCGTTGTCAGACTTATCTGCTGATGATATATTTTCTTCTTGAAGTAATCAGCTGCGCTGTCATAGCTGTTGGACAGCGGTTTCAACTGATCGCCCATAAATGCCAGCATTTTTGCACCAACTTCATTTAATTGTGGTGTATAATTGCCTCCACCAGTAGCCATTATCGCTTTCTGAAATTTTTATTTTCAGTTCCATAAAACAGTTTCGCTGAATCATAACTAAATGAATATGAAGAATTTTTAAAACTATAACTATAAACATATAAATAAAGTCCTATTTTTCTTAATATCAGCATATAGAATTGGTGCCTTTTAATAAATCTTACTAATTTTATACACACCTTGTCTTCAGCTTTATCTTTTTTAAACTTTTTTATATCAAATTGATATTTTTTTTCCATATAATTTTGTTTCTAAAATGTAAAACATAAAGAATATTAATAGATATGTAGGTAGGTAGCTATATAAAAACAGACCTGGAAGTCTTTCACACAGATGTTATGTACAGAAGTTAACTTGAGACTTCGCTCAACAACATGTATTTTGCATCCACTGACGACTCAAGTTAACTTCTAAGTAATAGTCAATAAAAATGATTAGGCACATACATTTTCATCTGCAGTTTTTTGCCTTGTTAGGCGTTTTAAATTCTGATAAGAAGTGTTAAGCTGCTTCGCTGTTCGGGGATTCTCAGCAGACGAGTTATACTCCAGAGCAATTTTTTCCCATGTTATATTTTTAATTTCAACCGTCACTGCATTAGTGCTCTTATTTTCTATGATTGTTTTGTACCTAAATAGTAGGTATTAGAATACATTTCTGTATAAATATAGATTGGAAAGTAAGATTTGAACAGCTTAATAGGTACTCACTTTTCCACTATTGATAAGAGGTCTCTTTTTTCTCTTTCCGTATAGCTTTTTCGAGATATACTTATTATTATCGCTAATTGTGAGTTTTTAATAACAAACTGAACTAAATCATCGGAGAGAAAAGTAAAAATATCAAAATATAACCTATGAATCGAATACAAATTTTACTATTGACATTTGGTGTCAAAACATCGAAAGTAGAGACAAAGCTATGCGTTAGATTGAAACAAAAAATGAACGAGTGAATGAAGTCGACTGATTTTAGCAAGACGAAGAAATAAATCATCTGTTGACAGTCAATTGACAAATTTTTCGGTAAATGGCTTTTCAGAAACCCATAGTTGTTTGACATATGTTAATTATGACAGCCTGTTGACTAATTCAATATTTGACATACGCTTCAGAAACTGGGTGTTAGATTTCCAAATGTGGGGAGAAGCAGTATTATCTGCAACATACCTGATAAAGAGAATACCCTACGATGCTTCAAACAAAACACCGATTGAAATCTGGACAGGCACTCGAGCAAATATTGCAAATATCTATCTTTGGAAGTGGTTGCTATTCGAAATAATTAGGTCAAATAAAAAAGCTAGAACCAAGAAGCCAAAAACTGATAAAGATCGGTTACGCACCAACAGGCTACAGACTTTGGGATACAGAAAAGGAAACTATACTAATAAGAAGAGATGTAATATTTGATAAATGCCAGAGTCAATATAATAAAAGTGGAAAGAAACCAATAAAATCTATAAATTAGTATGAAGATTATGACAGTACAAATTATGAGTCCAATAACATAGATGAAGAAAGAATTGAAGAGACTATACAATATATACTTACAGAAGAAAGCAAAAATATTGAAGAAAAAGAGACTAATGATTCTACATCTACAAAAGAAAGAAAATATATTGAATTTAGAAAACAATACATGGGAAGTTCTAAACTCGATACCTGATAACAAGAAAATTCTAACCAGTAGATGTGTATTTCAAATAAAACAAGACTGCTCTTATAAAGCAAGACTCTTTATAAAAGGATGTGGACAAAAAAAGAATAAATAATAAAAATACTTCCAGTCTTGTTATCAATAGCAGCCCGCTATGATTGTTGTTTGCAATCGCACAACGAAGAAACTATAACATACTTACCTTTGATATAAAAACAGCTTTCTTATAACTCTAGACGAAGACATATACATGTATCCGCTTCAATGCTTTAAAGGCATAGAAGGTTTATGTAAACTAAAGACGGCCCTACACGGCATAAAACAAGCACCGCTTAAGTGGAATAGAACTTTTACTGACTACATAAAGAGTCTAGGACTTTTACAACTTCAAACAGAACCATGCATATTCAAAAATGAAAATCATACTTTATTTGTGGGCATACATGTTGATGATGGTATTATAATTGGTAATAAAGAAGACATAATAGAAAAGAAAGATTGCAAACTAAGATAGAAGTGAATCCAGAAAAATACTAAGGAATGGAAATAGAAAGGAAAGATAACTACTTATAATTAAAACAAGAGAAGCTGATACGTCATTTACGAGAAGAATACAACCTAAAAGATGCTAAGACAGTAAATACACATATGGAAGGTATACCCAAAGAAGAAAGAGATATAAATACATGTTTTCTATACTGGTAAATAAGAAACATAATTATTGTTTAAAACTACTTTTATTTAAGTTTTTTAAGGTGGTTCGATGAGCTCAGTAGCGCCACCAATGGAAATAAATCATTTACGTTTTATCAAAGGCTTAGAGAATAAAAGTTTTAGATATTTTGCGCAAATAGAAGAGTAAGTAAGGTGCAATATTTAAATATTTTTACATGACTTCAAATATAAGCAATAAGTTAGGAATGTCGATATTGCTAAATGTGGCCACATTTGGCAATATTTATTCACAAGATTGGAGGACAACCTCAACTTAGAAATTATGGATCCGGCCTAGCTCGACGAGGGTTTGAAGATTGAACGCAAGTACCAGCGGCTGCGACTCCTTACTCAAATACGTGAGCGGCGTAAGGCATTGAAACAGCCCTTTTCTACTTAATGAGTGAGTCCCAGGGCTGCCAGATGTACGATTTAAATCGTACTCCTACGATTTTTTGGCGTATTTACTCATGTACGATCGCCAGGCCAAGATCGTACGGGAAATGTACGACTTTTAGAGTGGCTACACATTTTCAGAATTCTGACGTCAGAAAATTTCTGACGCGCGCCGGAATGCACTCCGCCCATACATTTTGTACGAGACCTCGCATACTATCACAATTTCGCCGGATGGTCTGTACGCTTCTGATGTACGCCAAATGAATGAGACAGAAAATTTCTGATCCGGAGCGTTCTGATAATGTGCGCTCGGCCTTAAAGATAATTTATTAAACATTTTAGATGATCCAATTCTATCAAAAATTGATTGTCTTGAACCTACCAATGCTGCTTCCAGTAATTACAGGAATAAAGTACCTTCGTTACAACCACTTATGCTACTTGTTCCTAGAGTAGTAAAACCCGACGACATTCAAATGATGCAGGCAATAGATGACGAATGGCGCAGTTTTCCCAATATTTTAGAAAAAATTGATTTAACTTTGAATACCGACGAGTTTTGGGGCCTCATCAAAAAACAATTTGGAAATTATAAAACACTGGCCCAATTAGCTTCAAATTTGTTATGTTTGCCTCATTCTAGTGCCGATTGTGAGCGAGCATTCAGCGCAATTAATCTAATCAAAACAAAACTTAGAAACAGTTTATCCAATGAAACAATGAATGGAACATTATTAGCCAAGCAATTAATAAGAAGAAACGAAAATTGTACCAAGTTTAGGCCAACAGAAGAAATGTTAAAAATGATGACCACTGCAAATTTGTATAAGTCTAATAAATAGTTATATTGCAGTATTTTTTAAAATCAAACAAATTTGAATTTAATAATAAAACTTTTTAATTCTAGGATGTACGATCTTTTTATTTCAAAATTACCCTGGCATACGACTTTTTTGTAGGTTGCGTACGATCACGCCTTTTTTGCACCTGGCAGCCCTGGTGAGTCCACTGAATGAGTCCGGAGCGACGCCTGAGCATCAACGTAAGCTGAATCTTCCTAAAATATCACTCCCCAAGTTAGTGGAAACTACGGAGACTGGCTGTCATTTAAAGACCTGTACTGCCCTCATTAGCCAAAAAGCGTCAACTCAACAGAAGTGACTTCCGAGAAAATGACTGTTTTGTCTTTTTTGTTTTCGCATCAACTTAAAGAAGTATTTTATGGATTACTAGCTTTTGCCCGCGACTTCGTCCGCGTGGATATTAGAGAAAGTTATTAGGGAACCTTCAACCAGGATCCGACCAGCCGTTTTTACGCGATTAGGCCGGTCCTCACCAAGCGCGCTGCCTCGCGAGGTAAGACGTTTGCTGCGTGTGGCGGGCCTCGGCACGAGGCTGCTTGCTTGGTGAGGACCCGGCTAAACACGTAAAACGGCTGGTCGGATCCTGGTTGAAGGTTCCCTAATGATTTTCTCTAATATCCACGCGGACGAAGTCGCAGGCAAAAGCTAGTTTATTCCCTCTCCCTCTCCCCACCATCCCATTAAACCTCAAAAACGACATACACATTGATTTTTATGATTTACCCCATTTACCTCTTAAGTGATGATTTTCACAATAACATAATAAATTATGTGTTTGCCTATTTATTTTTAGACGTGCTCCTACGAATTTTAAAGTTGTAATGTAAATTTATATTCCTTTTCTTTTCCAAATTTTAACCCCATTTTCACCCCTTTAGGGATTAAATCATGTCTACCGCGTTGGACTTTAAAATAAATGTCATTTTCGCAATCACCATCCCATAAAACCTCAAGAATGACATCCATATCGATTTATGTTTACTTACCCATTTCCCCCTTAGGGGTGATTTTCAAAATAATAAAACATAATATGTTTGTCTATTTATTTTTAGACGTTCCCCTACGAAATTGAAAGTTGTAATATTAGTTTATTTTCTTTTTCCATACATTTGAACCCCATTTTCACCCCTTTAGGGGTTAAATCATATCCACCATGTTGGACTCCAAAATAAATGTCATTTTCGCAATCGTCATCCCAGAAAACCCCAATGACGACATCCATATCTATTTTTAGGTTTATTTACCCCATTTCATCCCTATAGGGATTAAAATACTAATATTAATATACGTTGCGTTAGATTTCCATCTAGAAGCCTAAATTATAAATTTAGCGATTTTTACTTCGAAAATGAAGAATTTTCTTCTATACACAACTTCATCCCCCTTTTCACCCCTTCGGGGGTAGAGTTTTGAAAAACGCTGACACGTTGTGATGGCATGGAATGCCATTAAGTACACAAAGAAAAAAAAACCTTTAGTTTTAAAAATATCGCCAAATACTTCCACATATGGCTTTTATCAAAACTCCTTAGAATTTCGTTGACCAATAATTCTTTTGAAAGCCATTATTTTACCACTTCAAATGATCATAAATTACTACTAGCATGACATTTCAGTTGAGAATATTAAGAAAAAATAAAACACATCTTGCAAACATCAGACGAAAGGAAGGTTTTTTTGTTAACTATGAATTTTGCCACACTTGTTTGCGACGCACCTCGGTGACCTAAATGTATATAAAAAAATATGTACTAATCTCAGAATTGCAATGTGATAACTTGAGCATCGCCTGCTGTACAAATTTGGACCTTATGTTTTGATGGATAAAGATTAGGGAGACATATTATCACGTCCCCTTGATTATTTCAAAATCTAAAAATGCAGATTTTACGCAGGTGTAATCTTTTTCTTTTTCCAGAATTCAATTGTACCTGAATCGTTGTTGCATACAATGATTTGATTTCAAGTCAAATGCGGAGGTTTCACCACGCGTTGACCAATACTACAACGCGTCATAGCATTGAGGGCGGAGTTTACGGAAAAGTGCGCAGGAGTGCTGATAAAGGAGATTAGACCCAATTTCCTATACATTAAGAGTGCATTGGAATAAACTAGGTTTAGTTCTTTTGTTGTAAACATTGTATAGAGAAATTTGTAAAAGATAGGGGATTAAGGAAGGGACGATCGTGGAGAGCAGACGTGAAGAAAAACTGTGATATTTTTTTGACTGTAATATTGTTGTCTTATCTAAATGTAGCGTCCCTCCGATTTATAAATTACAAATAGTTTTGGATCCATAACTGTATAACTTTGTAATGAAATAACTTAACTGATTCTTTAAATTGGCGAGGAGCTCCTGCAGGAAATATAAGTTAAGTAAATAGAAATAAGGACACTGTTTATAGATAAATATTTTAGACCATTTGACTTAGAAATTACACTCTAGTTGCCTAACTAATAAATTGATGAGCATTTGGACTCACAAAATTAATGGTCTAAAATAGATACATTATATTATATTTCATTTTTGTGTGTTCATGTTCGTTTAGAATAAGTAGTCTTAAAGATGGAACTGGTTTTTTTGTTTCCCGTTTTGCTTTTTCCAGTTCATAATCATCTAGGAGTCGAAACGGGTGATCAAACGTTTACTAACGTGAAAGTTTGATCAAAATTAATCAACAGTTTCTATTTGAGTCATTTTATAAATTGATTGAAATAATTATACCATTTCTTTTAAATTGATCAAATAATCAAAGCAATTTCAAAATAAAGACATATTTATGATAATTTCATAATAATCGGATAATGTCAAAAATAATCAAACCCTCTAAATTAAACCCATTTTATTAAATGATCAAACAACTTAACAATCAAATTAACTAAATCAAAACAAATTAAAATCAATTCCTAAAACATAACAAATAATCAAACTTCAAAACAAACATTTCTAATAATAAATGACTTTAGCAATCACTTCTGTATTCATATTTTATCCCCATTTATATTCCTTTTCACTGATAGATTTATTTGCAATAACTATTTTTCAGAGATGAAGTTTAATATTTGCGATAAATATCATTAAATTAATACTTGTGTCATCTTCGATGATGATGCCTTTTGTCTATTGGGTAATAGACAAAATTCGATTATCTTACTTTGAATTTGAATTACAGTGACTTCGATAACACTTGAATAATTGAGCTGGTGCAATATGGTTATAGATGAAGTTCAAAGCTATCACGGTTCTTTCGAATAGAACTTAGAATTTTATTGGTTTTAAATTGATAGCCTCAGACAATTAAATTCAAGCTCAGCTTAGATAAACCCTTAACTCAAATCATACTTGATTACATAGTTGAAGTGCCAATGCATTCAGTATGAATGATTTATGACGCTGTCATAAATCTTTGATCCATAATCTATAATTGGATTTAGCCAAGAAGTAGTTGCCTACCAAATAATAATAGTATTTATCTTATTCTATATTGATTTAGAGTTGATCATACTGTTTGGATTTATCTTAGCAAACCCTACGTAGTCCCGCATTACGTATGTGAGTTTCGTATGTTGCATCAGACTTATCGATACAGTCAACGTAGTTTTAGCGTAGGAATATATATATGAAGAGCTCGTGCTGATCTACCCTGAAGGTGGCCACCTGTTACAAAAGAAGGGGAGAAAGTTTATCTCCCCCAAACAAATTATTAAAAGGGAATAAAGACAGCAATTGACATCCGTCTAACGAGATTGTCAAACATAGAATAGGCAAAAATGCTAGGACTGCATTCGACTAGTTGCACATACAAAGATTAAGTCCACACGTGTGTTAAAATCATTTTAAATCACTTGCTAATAGTATAAACCCTCTTATCACACCTGAATTTATTATTTGGAAGGTATACAATATCACCGTTCTCAGACGAGTTTGTAAAAAGATACATTTGTTTAGGCTGAGCTATATTTTGGGATAATAAAATCTAGACGATCAAAACAGATACAAAAAGGTACCACAGCTAACTAGGTCATTCTCAGACGACTAGAGCTGAGACCACGACGGGCCATCACAACGTATTCATTAATTTTCAATCGTCAGCTTAAATACAAAATTCGGAGATCCTAGCTTCAAAACTGAGGGACTTTCATACAAACTTTCATCCCTTATTTCATCCCCTAGGGGTGGAATTTCCAAAAATCCTTTCTTAATGGATGCCTACACTGTATAAAGTATCTTTGTACAAAATTTCAAGTCTCTAGACCCAGTGGTTTGGGCTGTGCGTTGATATGTCAGTCACCCCTTCACTTTTATATAAGAGATTTATACTTGATGATTAATATTTAAAACCATATTTAATATTGACACAGAAAAATATTGAAAAACTATATTTGTTTGCCTTTATTTGAGATACCGCCATTTCTCTTCAAATAAATTGCCTTAAATGATGAGTTACCGCTATCGGTTTTAGTGTTTGTATAGAAATTTCCATACAAATATTTCCATACATAATTTTGCTCAAAATCTAAAATAATGTAAATAAAACTACAAGTTAATGTATTTTCCGATAACTTTATTATATTTGGGACAAATCAAAATCAAATTGGATAATCTTAAGTATATGCTACTACACTCAAATCAAGCACAAATTGGACAATGTTTTATATACAACATCACTCAGAAGTGGTAAGTTCCCTCCAGAAACAGAGTCTATTGTTAGTTATTATATTTTGAAGTGATTTCAAAATCTCATGCTTTTTAGCCTGTGAAATGCCATTAGGTATGGTTTTCTTTTTTGGGGGCGGAAGTATATAAGTTTTTAAAAAGTTGCTTGCAACAATGCTGGCGATTATAGGTTCATTATCAAATCCAGTTCTGTAAATTAAATCGTAGCTGCCTCTATTGACTTCTACTTGCATAATATCGCTGATATAAGGACGCGGATTAAGTCTAGAAAGCTTGTATTAAGTTGTATAATCTTTCCATTCATAAAAATCATTAATGGTCATTTTTTTGGAATAACGTTCTTTCCAGCCGTACTTATTAACAGCTTTACAGAAGTCTTCAAAGTAATAAATTTTGTTTTTCTTCCGCTTCATGGATAATTCTTCTCTATGATGAATTCCATTCCATCATAGAGTCTGTCTGCCGACATAAATGTATGTACCTACTATGAAACAATTACCTACTTTGAAAACACTTACCTCTAATCTAAATCACAAACACTGATTAACACCAAACACTTTTTTAATGCAATTATGATCAATTTGTAATTTTTCTGATATTTATGACGGATTATACTGTGACCTCAACCAAAACAAACGATTAATGACATGTAAAACGGTTTGTAACATAAACACGGTATCTATGTATTACCTAATAGAGGTACTTGAATTTCGTTCGTAATAGTAAATATTTAGAGTTTATTTTAATGTGCACTGCTGCGCGGCTGCAGCAGCATTTGCTCTAGTACGAACTAATTAGCGCCAGAGCCATAACTTTGTTTCGCTTATTAGAATTACGCATATGCCGCCAAAAGGCGGCCATTACACACGTCAATCTGGTGCAATCTGATCAAAACCGCAGATTGATGGAATTTGATGCGGTTGGTTTGCGACGTTACACGGTCAATCTAGCGAGATCTGGATCGCAGTAGATCTTGGTAGATTGACAATCTACCACGATCCACGGTGGTCTTTGGCAGGGTTGCCAACTTTTTGCATTAATTTTCGCGTGATATCGATCGATGACCTGAGTGGTGCAGTATTCAACATGCCAGTCTACCACGCAAGAGATCCCGGGTTCGATTCCCGGACGTAATTGAAATGATGAATTTTAATTTCTGTGACGGTCTGCGTATAATAAGTACCTAACTATTTCGAAAAGTAAGTAAGTGCTTGTAAAAACTGTTGTCTAGCACCCATTTTATGCCTTGATTAGTTAGGGTTAGATGAATATCGATATTTAATTTTACACACATCATATACAAGGTGTTTGGTAAAAGCCTTATAAAGCCGAATATGGTAAATAGGGACCATCAAACTGAACAACTTTTACTATTGGACCAACTCTGAAATCGCGAAAAAAAATCTGCTGTTCCATACATTTTGATATTTTCGTTATTAATTTTTGTATGAAACAGCAGATTTTTTTTCGCGATTTCAGAATTGGTCCCATAGTAAAAGTTGTTCAGTTTGATGGTCCCTATCTACCATATTCGGCTTTATAAGGCTTTTACCTAACACCTTGTATAGTTTATAGCCTGGTATAGTAATAACATCAAGGTAAAATAGCATTTTTCAAAACATTGCCAAAAATATAGTAGGTAGGTTTATGGGAAATTTATGAAAAAATATAGTCCTCATTTATTTTTAACTAGCTTCCTTTAAAAATTAAAAATAGGGTACATAGAGTAGGTACTTCCTTGGGTACCAAACTAACTGTGTGCCAAATTTCATCATCTTTTACTGCAATCCAATATTTTTAACCGACTTAAAAAAAGGAGGAGGTTCTCTTTTCATCTGTATATTTTTTAAGGGATTCTTCAAATGCCCACGCGCATGTAGTCACGGCCGGAAAGAAAGTTAAAAATAAATATGGGCCATATTTTTTATAAATTTCCCAAAAGTACAACAAATTAATTTCAATGTTTAAAAAAATAAAAATCCCTAAGGTACCTTTGACCGAGATCAAAAATATCATAAGTTTTAATCCAGACTATAAACTGTTTGCCAAATTTTATCCAAATCAGTGCAGCCTTCATAAAAAACAAATATACATACGAACAGAGAACCTCCTCCTGTTTTGAAGTCGGTTAAAAACATCGGATCGCAGTAGATTGTGCTAGATTGTCAGTCTACCATGGTAGATTGACAATCTACCAAGATCTACTGTGATCCGATATTTTAACCGACTTCAAAAAAGCAGGAGGTTGTTTCTCTGTTCGTCTGTATGTTTTTTTAGGGTATTTTTATAAATGCGAAAGTCCGTTTGTTTGTTTGTTTGTTACGCCTTGACGTCTTAACTACTAAACCGATCATCATGAACTTTTGCATACACGTTGTCAGAGGTACAGAGAAGGACATAGGGTACCTTTCATCCCGAAAAAAAGTATTGTTCCCGAGCAAAAAACCTTTCCACGCAGACAAAATCGCGGGCGGCCGCTAATTTTCTTATAAATTTCCTGAAAGTAAGTACTTACTACATATTTATTACAATGTTTAAAAAAATACCTAGGATACCTTTGACCGAGATAAAGAGTATCCTATGTTTTAATCTAGGCTAATAAACTGTGCCTTAAATTTCATCTAAATCAGTTCAGCCTTATAAAAACATGTATCGGATAGCAGTAGATTGCGATGAGCAGACTACTGCAAGTTCTCTGTTCGTTTGTATGTTTGTTTTTTAATGATTTTTCGAATGTCCACCCACGCGGATGTAGTCGCGGGCGGAAGCTTGTTAAAAATAAATGTGTACTACATTTTTATAAATATCCCAAAAGTAAGTACTATAATGTTTAAATGTTTTGAAAATAATGCTATTACCCCGAAAAAAAGGTGCCAACCCTAAGCCAGACCAAGCCAGATTGACGTAGATTGACAATCCAGCACAATCTGATCACGCCAGATCGCGCCAGACCGCGCCAGATTGAAACAGATCGCGAACAACGTTACACAATCAATCTCTGTCAATCTTTGTCAGTCTGGCGCGATCTGGCGTGATCAGATTGGCACCCATTACACACACAATCTGATCACGCCAGACCGCGCCAGACTGACAAAGATTGACAGAGATTGATTGTGTAACGTTGTTCGCGATCTGTTTCAATCTGGCGCGGTCTGGCGCGATCTGGCGTGATCAGATTGTGCTGGATTGTCAATCTACGTCAATCTGGCTTGGTCTGGCTTAGGGTTGGCACCTTTTTTCGAGGTATAAGTATTATTTTCAAAACATTTAAACATTATATAGTTCTTATAGTATAGTATATAGTACTTACTTTTGGGATATTTATAAAAATGTAGTACACATTTATTTTTAACTAGCTTCCGCCCGCGACTACATCCGCGTGGGTGGACATTCGAAAAATCATTAAAAAACAATCTAGCACAATCTGCTGCGATGCGATATTTTTAACCGACTTCAAAAAAGGAGGAGGTTCTCTGTTCGTATGTATATTTGTTTTTTATGAAGGCTGCATTGATTTGGATGAAATTTTGCAAACAGTTTATAGTCTGGATTAAAACTTATGATATTTTTGATCTCGGTCAAAGGTACCCTAGGCATTTTTATTTCTTTAAACATTTAAATTAATTTGTAGTACTTTTGGGAAATTTATAAAAATATAGCCCATATTTATTTTTAACTAGCTTCCGCCCGCGACTACATCCGGATGGACATTTGAAAAATACCCAAAAAAAAAACATACAGACGAACATAAAAACAACCTCCTCTTTTTTTGAAGTCGGTTAAAACATCGGATCGCAGTAGATTGTGCTAGATTGTCAGTCTACTATGGTAGATTGACAATCTACCACAATATGCTTGCATCAGATCGCAGTAGATCTTGGTAGATTGTCAATCTACCATGGTAGACTGACAATCTAGCACAATCTACTGCGATCCGATGTTTTTAACCGACTTCAAAAAAAGAGGAGGTTCTCTGTTCGTCTGTATATTTGTTTTTTATGAAAGCTGAACTGATTTGGATGAAATTTGGCAAACAGTTTATAGTCTGGATTAAAACTTATATTTTTTATCTCGATCAAAGGTATACCCTAGGCATTTTAATTATTTTAAACATTGAAACTAATTTGTAGTACATTTGGGAAATTTATAAAAAATAAAACCCATATTTATTTTAACTTTCTTTCCGGCCGTGACTACATGCGCGTGGGCATTTGAAGAATCCATTAAAAAATATACAGATGAAAAGAGAACCTCCTCCTTTTTTAAGTCCGTTAAAAATATTGGATTGCAGTAAAAGATGATAAAATTTGGCACACAGTTAGTTTGGTACCCTAGGAAGTACCTACCCTATGTATGTACCCTATTTTTAATTTTTAAAGGAAGCTAGTTAAAAATAAATGAGGACTATATTTTTTCATAAATTTCCCATAAACCTACCTACTATATTTTTTGCAATGTTTTGAAAAATACTATTTTACCTCGATATTTATACTATACCAGGCTATAAACTATATATGATGTGTGTAAAATTTCATCAAAATCAGTTCAGCCTTCTGAAGCTGAACTGATTTGGATGAAATTTGGCACTCAGTTCATAGCTTGGTAATATCGTATTAAAATTTAAAAAAAATCGTATTAAAATTTATAATACGATATTACCAAGCTATGAACTGAGTACCAAATTTTATCCAAATCAGTTCAGCTTCAGAAGGCTGAACTGATTTTGATGAAATTTTACACACCTGTGCGTGTAAAATTAAATATCGATATTCATCTAACCCTAACTAATCAAGTCATAAAATGGGTGCTAGACAACAGATTTTACTAGGTACTTACTTACTTTTCGAAATAGATAGGTACTTATTATACGCAGACCGTCACAGAAATTAAAATTCATCATTTCAATTACGTCCGGGAATCGAACCCAGGATCTCTTGCGCGGTAGACTGGCATGTTGAATACTGCACCACTCAGGTCATCGATCGATATCACGCGAAAATTAATGCAAAAAGTTGGCAACCCTGCCAAAGCCCACCGTGGATCGTGGTAGATTGTCAATCTACCAAGATCTACTGCGATCCAGATCTCGCTGGATTGACCGTGTAACGTCGCAAACCAACCGCATCAAATTCCATCAATCTGCGGTTTTGATCAGATCACACCAGATTGACGTGTGTAAAGGTGCGTCCAGATATGTTCTTTTGATCGTACCGTACCTCCGTTCCGTACCAGCGTTCCGATCAAATAAGTCTGGACGCTACTTTTGCCCGTTCCGTACCTCCGTTCCGTACCACCGTTCCGATCAAACCGCCGAACGTCGCCGCGATCACGTCCAGACTAGCGCCGTACCGTACCTCCGTTCCGTATCAACGTTCCGATCCAATAGTACAGCAGTCCGTAGTAAATTTAAATTACGAAAAAGGTTACCGTTTGCCGTTGTGATATAGTTATTTATTACAAAATTATAGATACTTTAACAGATCGCAACCCGCCGCAACCTATATTTGTATACTTATCTCCAAAAATGATTATTTTTTATTTTTCGAGGTTAATCACATGGTTTAGCTATTGTCGTGTTCTATAGCGCTATGTTTGATTGCCACTGATAATATTAAGACTATGAAAAGTAGCCATACACAGATTTAAGACCAGATAAAGTCCATCCATTTCATCTGGTCTTAAATCTGTGTATGGCTACTTTTCACAGTCTAACTATTATCAGTGGCAATCAAACATAGCGCTGTAGAACACGACAATAGCTAAACCATGTGATTAACCTCGAAAAATAAACAATCTCATTTTTGGATTTATACAAATATAGGTTACGGCGAGTTGCGATCTGTAAAACTTGGGTTTAAGTATCTATAATTTCATAATAAATAACTATATCACAACGGCAAACGGTACCTAACCTTTTTCGTAATTTAAATGTACTACGGGCTACTGTACTACTACCTCCGAACGTCGGCGTCGCCGCGATCACGTCCAGACTAGCGCCGTACCGTTCCTCCGTTCCGTTTTTCCTTTGAACGGGGCGTAAAAACCGACTCGCGATGGATCGGAGCGTACCTGTCGGCGATCGAGACGGCGTACCTCCGCACCGTTCCGAACATGCGTCCAGACTAGCGTTCTTTGTTCGCGACGCTCAAGAGCGAGAGATACGGGTACGGGCAAAAGAGCGAGAGATTCGAGGTGGATCGGGGCGTACCTGTTCGGCGAACGGAACGGCGTACCTCCGCACCGTTCCGAACATGCGTCCAGACTAGCGTTCTTTGATCGCGACGCCGATCGGAACGGAGGTACGGTACGGGCAAAAGAACATATCTGGACGCACCTTAATGGCCGCCATTGTGTGTGTAATGGGTGCCTTAGAAATATTACTGACTGACTGATGACTTTTTTTAACCTGTATCGCCGTAACCAAATATACGGCCATTCTCATTCAAAATCACAATATACCGCTAAATCTTTTAGTAATTTCATGTAGAATTGAGATACGCAATATTTCCAAAGTTGATTTTCTGTATGTTTTAAGAGTAATATCGCTTAGTCCATTATATAGATAATTGATTAAGCTATCCGATGCAACAAAAAACGGAAAATGTGTTTTTTTTTGAGTTGACGCTTTTTGGCTTATGAGGGCAGTGTACATCACGATGGTTCACGACAATGAAGACGTGAGTTCAGTTAATTTTTTTTAATATTTCTATAACGGCGAATATTTCTAATTTACAGGATATTATGCTCATTCATATTTTGTCCACAAAAATTTATTATAGTTCTTTTCGTGATTTTGAATTGCAAAGAAATCCCAGTGATTTTTCTAGTTTGCAACAATTTCTTACTTTTATACAACAGCGCTGTCAAGCATTGGACATGCTAGGTATGCCGTGATGAAGCAGCGGGCACTTCAAAGGTTATGCCTGCCATAAAAAGCCCTGCTCATATGACTGTCGGCAGCAACAATTAATTTGTTGTTTATATTGTAACAAGAATCATTCAATCTTAAAGTGTTTAAAGTTCATTAAATTGACACCTAATTACAGACAGACATTTGTGAAAAATGCAAATCTGTGTTTAATTGTTTATCAAATAAACATTGTTCTAGTAATTGAACAAGAGATATTGTTTATGAAAAGTGTTCTCAAAAACATCATTATTTATTGCACCTTGAATCGCAAGCGTACAATTAGGCCGCGTGTTCACGGTAAGAAAAATCGCCGGGTCTATGCAAGAATTCGTGTCATTTCTACGCACGACTAGTGTATACTGCGTCGGCGCTGCACAAGACAAAAATCTTGTCTGCGCCAGACACGGCGCGATCCGTAGCGGTTGTACGGGGCCGGGGGGAGGTGTGTATTAGTCCAATTAATGAGCATATTTGTTGTATGGAGACTTCCGAATAATTCGCCCGTCTATGAAATTTGGCATGTGATGAAGTTAGGTAATATTACAGATGCACAATAAGCCAATAAATTTTGTAACGAGAAGTTAGGTATTTTTACCTAAATATGAAAATTGCTTATATCTATCTGTGAATATTTCCTCGGGCTGAAACACTTCCTGTATACGTACTTATGAACGTTTTAGAATAAGTATGTAAAGGAATCCAATCTTTTTTCGATTTTAGAGGTACTTCAAATTCAATTTTTAACATTTTTCAATATATCTTCTATTGAAAAAATTATCTGTTGATTATTATTTTTTTATATGTTTTTGTATCTTTAAATACATAGCTCAGTAAGCCAATAAATTTTCTTCTTCAATCATATTTTTTTAATTTTTTGACTTTAAGAGGTTATTTACGTAATGTGAAAAAATAGTCGGTCCACTTTTATACGTTTATTAGATAAATTATTTTATATTAAAATAGATTTAACAATAATCCAATCATTTTTTGAACGCGCATATATTTTTAAGGATAGTCGCCGATTTATGCTAGAGCATAAGGGTTGACCTCAACTTGACTACTCGGCGCTGCTTTGCCACGCACTTTTGGAGTACAGTGTAGGCGAGTTTGGTGGCCACCGTGCTCACTACAGTACATAGTCTAAAACAGGAGTTCCCAACCAGGGGGGCATGCCCCCCTTGGGGGGCGTAGTGGAATACCAGGGGGGGCGTAATCGGTACGTTTAATTTTCGGAAATAGTACTTAAGCGCAATACACACTAAGCCCGCCGGGCCGCCGCCGACACAACCCGTTGGCCTGTATGAAAAGAATCAAATCAAAGACAAAAAGTTGCCGACATATATCGTCGGCCCGGCGGACTCAGTGTGTATTGCGCTCTACATATACAAGTTTCGACAAGTCACAACACGCGTACCCCCGCCCTACCTTCCCGCTGCATCCATCTATCACTCGTAAAACAATTGGGAACATTTGCGTGAAATTGTTGTTTGTGAGATATTTAGAAGTGAAATTGTGTCTTCACTTTAATAAAAGGTAAGTTTCTTAGTATTCCTACTAACTTAAATCAAACTTTTCCGCTATTTGTTTTTGTTTTTCAACATTTCTCAAAAAGTAACTTTGTACCTACCTACCTAAATTAAGCTGGTGTGTAGGTATTGTCTTAAAATTAGTTCGTTTTATTTTAATTATTAAGCTCGTTCATGTTAAAAATAATTATTTTAATATTACGTAATAATAAACGTTTAGTTTATAAAATTATGTACCTACCTATGTATGTAGTATTGTGAAAGTACAAAGTAGGTAAGTTATTGTGTCATTAAATCGCAATAGTATTCAAATAATTATTTTAATCACTTTTTTTTCTATTCAACCATATTGGCAGAGGCGAAATAGGCCGCGCTGGTGCGATATTTTTTCCCACAACCACACAGGTTCGAATGATCATAGGCTTGAATGACGTTGTTTCGAAAAACGTTTTCACTGCCACATGATGTTTTCGAATTTCGATTTTAAGGATTCGAACGTATGAGGCAGTGAAAATGTTTTTCAAAACAACGTCATTCGCGACTAGGTACGTCACTCAAGCCTCATGCGTTTAGTTATCCATCTTTATAAATGTGTATGTACTATTGTTACAGATTAGAAATGGCAGCTAAAAAAAGAAAGTTTTCCGAAGATTATATTAAATTTGGATTTACCTTCATAGAAAAAGACGAGCTACATTTGCCGCAGTGTGTAATATGCATGAAAGTTTTGAGCAATGATAGCATGAGGCCCACTCGCCTTGAGAGGCATTTGAACCAGCAACATCCTACTCTGGTTTCGAAATCTAAAGAGTTTTTTTCATCCAAGGCAGAATCACTCAAGCGCATGAGATTGGATAAGTCAGGAAGTTATCATGCAGGTGTATCAAAACATCTCAAAGCTTCATTTGAAATAGCTTTTTTGATAGCAAAACAAAAAAAACCTCACACCATCGGGGAGGATTTAATCAAACCATGTATCCTTAAAGCCACGAAAATAATATTAGGAGAAGAATCAGAGCAAAAAATTAATTCCATATCTCTCTCTAATAACACTGTCAAGCGAAGAATCGACGATATTGCATCAGACATAAAATTACAAATTATAAATAAAGTCAAACTATCACCATTTTTTGCCATTAGTTGTGATGAGTCCACAGACATCGTTAATTGTGCACAACTAATCATTTATGTTAGATATGTCAGCGGAGATCACATTGAGGAAGAGATTTTTCACTCCCAATCGTTAGCAGCAGGCACTAAATCTGAAGATATATTCAATTTAATATCGGACTTTATCGAAAGAAATGACTTGGATTGGAATAAACTTATTGGACTATGCACAGACGGCGCTCCTGCAATGATAGGTTCACGATCAGGCTTGGCTCAAAAACTTAAGGAAAAGAACCCCGCCTTAGTTAGTACGCATTGAGTTATTCATCGGGAAGCTTTGGCTTCGAAAACTTTGCCACAGAATTTATGCCAGATTTTAAACTCTGCCATAAAGATCGTAAACTACATCAAAAGTAGTGCTTTGAACAGTCGGCTATTCACTTTGCTTTGCGAGGATCTCGATTCTGATCACAAGGTCCTCCTATTCCACACAGAAGTGCGTTGGTTGTCAAAAGGCAACATGTTAGCTCGCCTTTATGAATTAAGAGAAGAGGTAATCCTCTTCCTTGAATTTAAAGAAAATTATAATTTTATGCAACTATTCAAGGATGAAAAATTTCAGTGGAAGCTAGCCTATTTAGCTGATATTTTTGAGGCCCTGAATCAGCTAAACTTGAAACTTCAAGGCAGAAATGGCAATTTGATTAGTAACTATGATCATATTCAAGGCTTCATATTAAAGCTACAACTTTGGAAAAATAAGGTATCTGCTGAAAACACATTTCCTTTTTCACGGCTATCCGAAGCGATTAATGATCAAAAACTGGATAATGATTTGAAATTTGAAATAGAAACTCATCTACAAGCATTGGAAAACGAATTTCACCGGTACTATCGAGATGTTAATTCCGAGTCACCAATATGGCGCATGACCAGAAACCCATTTGTTGTCGAGGTCTCAGATTTGCCTGAAGATGTTCAGGAAGAATTTCTAGAAATGAAGGCTGACTCGACCATGAAAGATGACTTCCATCTCTTGACATTAGAGAAATTTTGGGTCAAACGATTTCTTGTTAATCCCAAAATTGCTTCACTTGCTTTAAGAATAATTATTCCATTTTCGACCACATATTTATGTGAGACAGGTTTTTCAGCTTTGGTTATAATAAAAACTAAACAGCGAAATCGTCTTGCCGTCGATAGCGATTTAACCATTGCTCTAGCAAAGACTGAACCCAGAATCGACATACTGGTACAGAAGATGCAAGCTCAAGTATCTCATTAGTATTTAATATTTAAAATAAAACTAGCATATTTACCTAAATGTGAAACTTGTGAAAGTAATTAATGGTATTTAAGTGTAGATACATATATCTTCTCTTATTAGATCCTTAAAACATAAATATCTACAAATATCTGTATGGAACTCTTTGTTTTTAATTTTAATTCAAATAAATTATATATTTGTAAAAAAAAATTGTGTGTTTTTAATGTTTTTAAACTTAAGGGGGCATGAGAATATTATTTTTGAATTGGGGAGGCTCAGTGAAATAAAGGTTGGGAAACCCTGGTCTAAAACAAAGTCGCTTCCCGCTGTTTGTCACTATGTATCCTTAGATGTTTAAAACTACGCAACGGCTTTTGATGCGGTTTTAGTGATAGAGTGATTCAAGAGGTAAGTTTATATGTATATGTTACGGCTAATACCCGAAGTGCGGCTAAACCTAGTTCTAGCCGGCTAAAACTAGGTGTAGCCGATAGCTGTTGGCTAAAACTAGGTGTGACCGATCTGCTTTACTCCTGTAGGTCCCGGGTTAGGTTAGAAAATTAAGGCGAGCGCGAAGCGCAGCGGAGCGTGAGCCTTAAATTTCGAGGTTATTTTTTTTTAACAGACAACAGAAAAAACTTTCTTTATATCCCATGCTGCACCTAGTTTTAGCCGGCTACACCTAGTATTAGCCGCGAGCAAATCGGCTACACCTAGTTTTAGCCAACAGCTATCGGCTACACCTAGTTTTAGCCGGCTAGAACTAGGTTTAGCCGCACTTCGGGTATTAGCCGTAACATATACATGGTGTCAAATTCCACACTACACCGAAGCGAAGCGAGGGCGGGTATCTATATGTTACAGTAAAAACCCGTTTTTAACCGACTTCAAAAAAAGGAGGAGGTTCTCAAGTCGACGGTTTTTTTTTTTTTTTTTTTTATGTATGTTTTAACATAGCTTCGTCAGTTATTACCCGATTTGTATAATTCTTTTTTAACTCAAAGAACATAGTTCGTGTGTGGTCCCATAATTTTTTTACAGAGATCTGGCCAGTAGTTTTTTCATAATCCTGAAAAATATCAATTATTTAGCTCGCCGTCGCACGAGTTTTTATGGAATTTCGGACATAACTTCTTTGTTAATGAACCGATTTAGATGATTCTTTTTTTATTTGAAAGGGTATACTTCAAGAGTGGTCACAATTTAATTTCATTGTTATTGGACTTCGAACTTCGAAGATACATAAAGGAACTCTTCAAAATCAAATAGTATAAGTAAAGTGATTTAGGTTTTGGTAAGTTTATGGCAATCCGAAACAAACCAAATCATGGTTTGCGATGCAACGTTCTGGACTAGACTTGGACTACGATGACACAACGGAACTCCTCAAAAACAAACAGCGTAAATTTGGAAATTGAGTTCTGGGCATTTTACCATTATATAAAGTTAAAAAATATTTACACGCTGCGCTTACATACCTACCACTAAAAAGTTGAAAATAAAAAAGCTTTTAAAAAAAAAGAAAAACCGCCTTCAAAAAACTGAAAACAAAAACAGCTTAAAAATTAAATACCTCTAAAAAGCAAGAAATAATATTCGAATCATTCGTTACACATATCAATATTAATAAAACACGTCTAATGAAGTCGGGTGGGGCTTTAAGAAAAAAATGAAGTTGTCCTCCAGCCCCACCCGACTTCAATAGACGTGTTTTATTAATATTGATATGTGTAACGAATGATTCGAATATTATTTCTTGCTTTTTAGAGGTATTTAATTTTTAAGCTGTTTTTGTTTTCAGTTTTTTGAAGGCGGTTTTTCTTTTTTTTTAAAAGCTTTTTTCGTTATAAAAAATGAGGGTCTATGGTCAGTAACTTTAATCAAAATGTTGTAAATAATTGTTACTTACCTGAATAATTAATAAGATGTGAACGAAAAAATTATGACTTAAATTTTTTATATTTTTTTTATCCATCATTTTCAATGAATATCGTTACTTATTTCTGTTAAAGCTGATAAGTTTCGTCCGTTCTTATTGTCAGTTAAAAAAGTCTGGAACGGGTGGTAGGAAAATATAGACTATTCAAAAGTGCTTAATTACTAAATTTATTTCAATAAAGACGTTTTGACTTTACTTTGATTTTAAAGAATATTATTATGTTATATTCTAGCTTTCTTTCTGTTCCTGGTGTTAATCATAATGTCAATAGCATCAGCTGAAAATGTGGCTAAGCCTGATAAATGTGACAAATGCTTCAATACGCCGTACAAGCCTGTCTGTGGCAAGGGAAAAGAACATACTGGAACATTCTGGAATATATGCGAGTAAGTTCAATATAGACGTTTATTTTTCTAAATATTTCTCAAAAAGAGCACTTTTTCTCGATGGAACAATATTGCAAGTACGATGATCGGTTCAGTAGTTCAGACGTGAAAGCGTTATTAAGTTTCACATAGTTTATTTTTTATATGCTACTAGCGACCGCCCGCGACTTTGGAAAGTTTTTTGCTTCCCTAGGGAACAGTTGTCTAGATGATAGTACCCTATGTCCTTCTCCGTACCCCAGAGAACTTGTATGCATAATTTCATGATGATCGGTTGAGTAGTTAAGACGTGAAGGCGTAACAAACAAACTGACTTTCGCATCACACAATCCTTACTAATATTAGAAATGCGAAAGTCCGTTTGTTTGTTTGTTTATTTGTTTGTTACGCCTTCACGTCTTAACTACTCAACCGATCATCATGAAATTTTGCATACACGTTGTCAAGGGTACAGAAAAGGACATAGGATACCTTTCATCCCGAAAAACGATACTGTTCCTAAGGAATAGAGAAATAACTGTCCACGCAGACGAAGTCGCGGGAGGCCGCTAGTCCTTACTAATATTATAAATGCGAAAGTCCGTTTGTTTGTTTGTTTATTTGTTTGTTACGCCTTCACGTCTTAACTACTGAACCGATCGTCATGAAATTTTGCATACACGTTGTCAGGAGTGCAGAAAAAGACAGGATACCTTTCATCCCGAAAAAAGGAACTGTTCCCAAGGGATAATCAAAATACTATCCACGCAGACGAAGTCGCGGGCGGAAGCTAGTTTATAATATTTGTAAAGATATCTGCCAATGACTGCCGAGGCTTGTCTTTTTATTAAATAGTAAATACATTTCATTTGGAAATTTCGAAATACAACTTTGTTAGTTAGACGTAACATAATTTTCTTCTGTATTAATAGAGTATTCTAATTCGTTTTGCTTCATATCATCGATCTTTTTTCTAAATATTATGTTCCATTGTTTAATGTAGGTAATTTTTAATTGCAGGCTGAATTGCAAAAGTTATAAATTGAAACATGAAGGAGAATGCACATACGACGATTTGCTTGAAAACGAAACCTACGATTAATAAATAATTAACAATACTTAGACAATTAGGGTTGCCACCCGTACTATAAAGTATATACTTTATTTCGGTGCAATTGTACTCTTTACTTTATGAGGAAAATAATTTAAAATGTGATAGTACTTTATTTCACGTTTGTTTAAACATTGCCAAAAGTAATAAAAAGTATGTTTGTTAAAGGTAAAAATAATTATTACTTTATTTCCTTACAATGTACGTTCTTTATCTACCTTTAGCAACAAATATACTTTATTTGTCCAAAAAAAGGTGGCGACCCTTTAAACAATTTATGGCCGTTGATATAAACAAGTTCAATATTAACCGAACGAGAATGAAGAATACATACTTTACCAATAATGTTAACAAATACTTAAAGCTCTAGAACGAATTGAAATAAAACGCTTCTAATTGATAATAATAGTGTGGTTTTATTGAATGTCTTTTGGTGAATAGTTTCTTTGGTTTTGATTTACTTTTTCCTAATCCCAATGTTTCGCCACTTTCGTAGACAAAAAAGGGCTTATTTCGCTTATCCTCCCTGAAACAGCCACCCTAAGGTGGATAATCGGAAAACGCGTGTTCATCCATCCTCCCCATCATAATTGATAGTTTACTTGAAAATACGATGATGTGGATAGATGATTACGCGTTTTCCGAATATCCATCGTAGGGTGGCTGCTTCCGGGTGGATAAACAATATTGTGGACATAAGTAATTTTTTCCTGACTGGAGTTTTCTCAAAAAAATAAGTATTTTTGCTTAAGCGACAAGTATTTCGCGATATAATAGAATTAGAAACCAATGAGTATTTCCTAAATTTGGGAAAAAAATAAATAATATGGTCTTTCATACACATGAATTTGCTCACGTTAATAACAAAAAAGTTATGATTTTTTTTCGAAAAAATGAAACTTTCATTTCCTACAACTAGCATTTTGGCGCTTTAGCATTTTTTCCTTTCCACAGTCGACTTGTATTTAACGTCACAATGGATTATTTAACTAATAAAAAGTGTCAACGAAAGGAGGGCCTTAGAATCTTCTCTATGCAGACGACCGACGTGGCCCTCATATCTAACAATGCGATAGATCTCCAGCGTGATTTAAAAGGCTGGGTGGAGTCGCTGGAAGAAAATGGCCCCAAAATCAGCCGAAAGAAAGCGGAGCACGTATCATGTATTTTCGATAGCACATCACACCCCGATGACTTTAGCTTCTATGTGGGAAATGACCACCTACCAACAGTCAACCAGTTCAAATACATTGGCTCCGTGCTAAGCTATGACGGAAAGATTGACAGCGACATCCTCCATATAGCTCAAACGGGCTGGATGAAATGGCGACAGCTCACAGGCGTCATGTGCGATAGTCGAATGCCTCTCTTTAGAGGCATAGCCATCTTATAGAGATCTTTGTGAAGGGACGAGTTTACAAAACAGCCATCAGACCTGCCATGCTGTTTGGATCCGAATGTTGGGCCACAAATAAACAACATTTAAACAAACTCCATACGTCAGAGAGACGCTGGTCAGCGGGCGTCACTATGCTGGCTAGTAGCACCCATAACAGAAAAGCTGAAAGAGACGTCTACGGTGGTTCGGGCTTGTACCGAAGGCGCCGGACGATCACATGGTGAAAATAGCCCTAAACATCCCAACGACGACACGTAGGCGCGATGGAACATCTGCCACTTGGCTGATGACGGTTCAGCGCGACCTGAAAGAAGCCGACATCGACCCCAACCTGACACTCAACCATGCACAGTGGAAGAGAAGGACAGGGAAGGCCGACCCCAAGTAAATAGGAAAAGGCACAGCACAGCAAGAAGATGATGATGAATAATAAATTTCCATAATTGACTTACGTAAGTCGCTATAAGCACCTTCGACCCGTTCAGCCGCACAAGTAGGTCACTGAACTGAACTACTTGAAGCAGTCAATCAAAATGGGGCGGTGCTTTTTCGTTTTGTATGTATTGCAAAGCATGAAACTTAACTTAATTTAATCAGAAAAAAACTGGACAAAACCGGTTTTTCGTTTAAAAAACCGGTTTTATTATCGACCGAAAAACCGTTTTTTTTCGGTTTCGGTGAAACCGGTTTGCATTCCCTAATCGTAACTTTTAAACTACTGGAACGATTTGAACAAAACTTTTTGTATTATATTGGCAGTAACCTGAGTTATTTCTTCCTTCTACGTTCACGTTCATTTTTTTTATTTGAAATCGGTTCAGTAGTTTTCGAGTAATCCTGAAAATACTGGTAAAATAAAAATGACTCGAGTTTTTATGGATCTACAGACATAACTTCTTTGTTTATGAACCGATTTAGATGATTCTTGTTTTGTTGGAAAGGAATACCTTAAGGGTGGTCTCATGTTAATTTCATTGGCATTGAACCTTGGACTTCGAAGATATTCATGAAAACTCCTCAAAATCAAATAGGATCGTGTAAGCTTTGAGTTAGAGCAATTCAGCTGTATGAAGGCTATGTTACGCAAATACTGAAAGTAGCTCAACAGTTACGAGATATTGGTAAGGAAGTAGATGTTGGATTACTAGCAGCGCTTATGTTACAAGGACTTACTGAAGAGTATACATACACCCCTGAAGATGACAATAGAGAATGCAAACATCACACTGACATCTAACTACGTCAAAACAATACTGCTTCAACAGTATAGTCCAATACCTTCAACATCCACTGAGAATGCATTCATTACGCGTCCGGCGCTCGTCCCGTGAGCTCGTGCGCTAAGTCGTGTTACAGTCCTATCAAGTTGTTAACACCATTTAGTGATGCGACATCATTGTATCGACATCTAGAGGGCGCCGTAAAGTAAACATTGGCTCCGTGACAAATTGTTTAAAAAAATAGAAATCAGCAATATAAAACAATGAAAGTGTAAGAAACAAAGTTATTAATACACAAATAGTTCGTGTGAGTGTTTGTGAAAAAAATCCTCTTTGTGAACTACCGAAAAAGTGCAAAATAAAATATGGAACATAAAAACCATAAAAAACCTAAATTGAGTGCATGATCATTGGAACAGTTACATAAAATCATATGTGTTTTATTAACTCTTCATATAAAACCACATGAAAACAGTGTAATATGTGTAACTTTTAATTTCATTTAACGAATAAATAGCTTTCCCACGCATTTCAAATTGAACTTTGAACTCTAGCTAAACTGCACTGCATTATCATATCAGTAAATACACAGCGCCATCTCGTGTGGAGTAACGGAAGTACCACAACTTACTGTCAACTATCAACTTATCACCTGCAAAGCTGCTTTTGTTTTACTGCATGCTTTTCAGCTAGCTTTGGGTGTTTGTGTTTTAGCGTGATTTATATACTGCACCGCAAGATGTCTATGATTTGTGAAAAGTGTAAAAACAATATTACAAAACGAGATTTTATTTTATGCATTGATTGTCATAATTATTTCCATCTCGATTGCACGAGTCTAGGAGAGAAAATGTACTATTTGATGACACCAGAAAATAGAAAAAAATGCGTATGTGACAACTGTAGATTTAAACCAGATACGAACTCGGCTATCTTGCAGATTAATATACCTACTAGTAATTCCTTTGATTCTTTAACGGAATTATCAGAACAAACACAGGAATATAATTATGTGACTGTGAGAGATAAAAAACAGAAATCCTTACCCGACTTGTCAACTTCTTACTTATCACTTGATGACTCGCCTCCCTGTATGGAGGTGCTTACTCCACAATTTGGGCGGAAAAGATATAAACAAAAAATACTTAGACAATTAGGGTTGCCACCCGTACTATAAAGTATATACTTTATTTCGGTGCAATTGTACTCTTTACTTTATGAGGAAAATAATTTAAAATGTGATAGTACTTTATTTCACGTTTGTTTAAACATTGCCAAAAGTAATAAAAAGTATGTTTGTTAAAGGTAAAAATAATTATTACTTTATTTCCTTACAATGTACGTTCTTTATCTACCTTTAGCAACAAATATACTTTATTTGTCCAAAAAAAGGTGGCGACCCTTTAAACAATTTATGGCCGTTGATATAAACAAGTTCAATATTAACCGAACGAGAATGAAGAATACATACTTTACCAATAATGTTAACAAATACTTAAAGCTCTAGAACGAATTGAAATAAAACGCTTCTAATTGATAATAATAGTGTGGTTTTATTGAATGTCTTTTGGTGAATAGTTTCTTTGGTTTTGATTTACTTTTTCCTAATCCCAATGTTTCGCCACTTTCGTAGACAAAAAAGGGCTTATTTCGCTTATCCTCCCTGAAACAGCCACCCTAAGGTGGATAATCGGAAAACGCGTGTTCATCCATCCTCCCCATCATAATTGATAGTTTACTTGAAAATACGATGATGTGGATAGATGATTACGCGTTTTCCGAATATCCATCGTAGGGTGGCTGCTTCCGGGTGGATAAACAATATTGTGGACATAAGTAATTTTTTCCTGACTGGAGTTTTCTCAAAAAAATAAGTATTTTTGCTTAAGCGACAAGTATTTCGCGATATAATAGAATTAGAAACCAATGAGTATTTCCTAAATTTGGGAAAAAAATAAATAATATGGTCTTTCATACACATGAATTTGCTCACGTTAATAACAAAAAAGTTATGATTTTTTTTCGAAAAAATGAAACTTTCATTTCCTACAACTAGCATTTTGGCGCTTTAGCATTTTTTCCTTTCCACAGTCGACTTGTATTTAACGTCACAATGGATTATTTAACTAATAAAAAGTGTCAACGAAAGGAGGGCCTTAGAATCTTCTCTATGCAGACGACCGACGTGGCCCTCATATCTAACAATGCGATAGATCTCCAGCGTGATTTAAAAGGCTGGGTGGAGTCGCTGGAAGAAAATGGCCCCAAAATCAGCCGAAAGAAAGCGGAGCACGTATCATGTATTTTCGATAGCACATCACACCCCGATGACTTTAGCTTCTATGTGGGAAATGACCACCTACCAACAGTCAACCAGTTCAAATACATTGGCTCCGTGCTAAGCTATGACGGAAAGATTGACAGCGACATCCTCCATATAGCTCAAACGGGCTGGATGAAATGGCGACAGCTCACAGGCGTCATGTGCGATAGTCGAATGCCTCTCTTTAGAGGCATAGCCATCTTATAGAGATCTTTGTGAAGGGACGAGTTTACAAAACAGCCATCAGACCTGCCATGCTGTTTGGATCCGAATGTTGGGCCACAAATAAACAACATTTAAACAAACTCCATACGTCAGAGAGACGCTGGTCAGCGGGCGTCACTATGCTGGCTAGTAGCACCCATAACAGAAAAGCTGAAAGAGACGTCTACGGTGGTTCGGGCTTGTACCGAAGGCGCCGGACGATCACATGGTGAAAATAGCCCTAAACATCCCAACGACGACACGTAGGCGCGATGGAACATCTGCCACTTGGCTGATGACGGTTCAGCGCGACCTGAAAGAAGCCGACATCGACCCCAACCTGACACTCAACCATGCACAGTGGAAGAGAAGGACAGGGAAGGCCGACCCCAAGTAAATAGGAAAAGGCACAGCACAGCAAGAAGATGATGATGAATAATAAATTTCCATAATTGACTTACGTAAGTCGCTATAAGCACCTTCGACCCGTTCAGCCGCACAAGTAGGTCACTGAACTGAACTACTTGAAGCAGTCAATCAAAATGGGGCGGTGCTTTTTCGTTTTGTATGTATTGCAAAGCATGAAACTTAACTTAATTTAATCAGAAAAAAACTGGACAAAACCGGTTTTTCGTTTAAAAAACCGGTTTTATTATCGACCGAAAAACCGTTTTTTTTCGGTTTCGGTGAAACCGGTTTGCATTCCCTAATCGTAACTTTTAAACTACTGGAACGATTTGAACAAAACTTTTTGTATTATATTGGCAGTAACCTGAGTTATTTCTTCCTTCTACGTTCACGTTCATTTTTTTTATTTGAAATCGGTTCAGTAGTTTTCGAGTAATCCTGAAAATACTGGTAAAATAAAAATGACTCGAGTTTTTATGGATCTACAGACATAACTTCTTTGTTTATGAACCGATTTAGATGATTCTTGTTTTGTTGGAAAGGAATACCTTAAGGGTGGTCTCATGTTAATTTCATTGGCATTGAACCTTGGACTTCGAAGATATTCATGAAAACTCCTCAAAATCAAATAGGATCGTGTAAGCTTTGAGTTAGAGCAATTCAGCTGTATGAAGGCTATGTTACGCAAATACTGAAAGTAGCTCAACAGTTACGAGATATTGGTAAGGAAGTAGATGTTGGATTACTAGCAGCGCTTATGTTACAAGGACTTACTGAAGAGTATACATACACCCCTGAAGATGACAATAGAGAATGCAAACATCACACTGACATCTAACTACGTCAAAACAATACTGCTTCAACAGTATAGTCCAATACCTTCAACATCCACTGAGAATGCATTCATTACGCGTCCGGCGCTCGTCCCGTGAGCTCGTGCGCTAAGTCGTGTTACAGTCCTATCAAGTTGTTAACACCATTTAGTGATGCGACATCATTGTATCGACATCTAGAGGGCGCCGTAAAGTAAACATTGGCTCCGTGACAAATTGTTTAAAAAAATAGAAATCAGCAATATAAAACAATGAAAGTGTAAGAAACAAAGTTATTAATACACAAATAGTTCGTGTGAGTGTTTGTGAAAAAAATCCTCTTTGTGAACTACCGAAAAAGTGCAAAATAAAATATGGAACATAAAAACCATAAAAAACCTAAATTGAGTGCATGATCATTGGAACAGTTACATAAAATCATATGTGTTTTATTAACTCTTCATATAAAACCACATGAAAACAGTGTAATACGTGTAACTTTTAATTTCATTTAACGAATAAATAGCTTTCCCACGCATTTCAAATTGAACTTTGAACTCTAGCTAAACTGCACTGCATTATCATATCAGTAAATACACAGCGCCATCTCGTGTGGAGTAACGGAAGTACCACAACTTACTGTCAACTATCAACTTATCGCCTGCAAAGCTGCTTTTGTTTTACTGCATGCTTTTCAGCTAGCTTTGGGTGTTTGTGTTTTAGCGTGATTTATATACTGCACCGCAAGATGTCTATGATTTGTGAAAAGTGTAAAAACAATATTACAAAACGAGATTTTATTTTATGCATTGATTGTCATAATTATTTCCATCTCGATTGCACGAGTCTAGGAGAGAAAATGTACTATTTGATGACACCAGAAAATAGAAAAAAATGCGTATGTGACAACTGTAGATTTAAACCAGATACGAACTCGGCTATCTTGCAGATTAATATACCTACTAGTAATTCCTTTGATTCTTTAACGGAATTATCAGAACAAACACAGGAATATAATTATGTGACTGTGAGAGATAAAAAACAGAAATCCTTACCCGACTTGTCAACTTCTTACTTATCACTTGATGACTCGCCTCCCTGTATGGAGGTGCTTACTCCACAATTTGGGCGGAAAAGATATAAACAAAAAATTAGCGTTTTTCCCTAAGCACACGGGGGCTGGTTTTTGATATATAATAAGTGGACTGTACTGAGGATGTAAGAATATATGTTGCGTGGGTGTTCGCGATCTATAAATTTTGAATATTTAGGTAAAGTTGCAAAGCGCTTGTAAATATTAGGCTACAGAGAAATGGGCATGAAATCAAGGGAAAATTGGTAGGAACACACACCTGGTTTTGATGAAAGTCTTTCTCCTGATGAAAATGCGCGTCCTTGAGGTTTCTTCTCGGTCGCCGAAAGCGGGTTGAAATCACTTAACACCACACAACACTTCACAATGTCTATCAAATATAGCGGTTTCTTCAAGTATAAAAATTCGTTCTTCTCTGTCTGAGCTCACGTCGCGAATTCACAAAGTCAATTGAAAGACTACTGGTCTATTCGCGAAGATTCGATTACTTATAAAAAAAACATCGGTGCACAATTCACACACGCGCAAACGGGACGGCAATAGTTCGACGTGCGTGTATGAAAGGGATGGGAGATGATAGGATAAACGCTTTGCAAATAATGCATTTTCAATTTAAATTCATACTACAATTAATACGAAATCCAACACTGTACAAAAAGCTTACACGGAAGCTCAAGTTGCCCGAAAGATTCCTTTATCGACGAGACCTCAAGTATGCAAGAATTAAAAACAGAAATAAGAAGATTGCGCATTGAATTAGAGATAGCAAATACTGAAATAAATAGTTTGAAATTTAGAAATACTGAGCTTTTGAATCAAAATGAAGAGCAAGAAAAAATTATTAAATTGTTTACTTCGGAAAATATTATTGAAGATGACCTTAACTCTAGAATGGTAACAAACGAGTCGTGCATGTCCACTCCGAAGGCTAACCAGGAAAACAAAGATAGAAAACAATATAGGACAAAAAAAAACCAGTCGGAATCCAGTGACAAACTGTCAAATTCGCCAATTAGCTCTGTCACTGAAACTGCCATAAGAAATAACAAGAACTTTGAAATAAGTACTCAACCCAAGTCTAAGATATGTTTAATAAGTAGCATCGAGAAAGATCAACCTTCGATAGCAGTGAGAAATAACCTGGGGGAGCAAACTGAATGTTTCCACTATCGCATACCAGGAGGCGGAATAGAGGAGCTGTCTAGTAATCTTCATATAAAACTACAGGGATTTAGTCTTAATGACTACTGTGTTATTATGATTGGTGAAGCAGATTTTAAATTTACTAAAAATTATGATAATATTGTTCAAATGTTAAAAAAAAGAATATTAACTGTCCAACATACAAATGTGATTATTTGTGTTCCAAACTTTAAAATCAGTCATTCATCTCATTTGTTTAATAATAGAATTTTAAGATTTAATGATTTATTATACAATGACAATAAAATATACGAATACTGCTTTGTCCTAGATTCCAACAAAAATCTTAGTTATAAATATGATATGTTCTCAAGGTACTCTGGAAAAATTAATATAAAAGGCATTAAAATAATATTGAGAGATTTAAGTAAATTAATGTCAAGTATTGCAAAAGAAACATATCTTAACTCTAGCGCAGTAATAAATCCTTTACTACAGCCAACCACTTCTTCACCAATTCAAACAAATAATAAAAATTGTTCCTTTCGCTAATAAACATAATGTTTTTACAAATGTTAACACTCAACAAACGTCAGCTTCCTTAAATATTTTCTACCAAAATATACAGAGTCTTAGATCAAAACTTAGTGAGTTGGAAATAATGTTGTCAACAAAATCTGTTGATATATTGTGCTTTAGTGAGACGTTCCTCAATTCCCAGAATTCGAGTATATTACAGGTGCCAGGATATAAATTGGCGGCCTCCTACTGCAGAAATAAAGCTAGGGGTGGTGTTGGCATCTATGTAAAGAACAATATTAATTTTAACTCCTTACAATGTTTAGATTCAGTTAGTATTGAATCTCATTTTGAATGTTGTGGAATTTTATTGCCAGAATTAAATTACATTGTTATATGTATATATAGAACACCAACCTCAAATTTTAAAGTTTTTATAAAAGCCTTAGATGAGATGTTACTCAAGATTACGTCACGTTCACGTCATATTAAAAAGAAACTTATAATAACGGGTGATTTTAACATCAATATTTTAAAAAGCAGTAATCAAACTTCATTATTCACAAATACCTTATTAAAATATAATCTGGTTTTAACTATTCAAGAGCCAACTAGAATAACCGCAAACTCTGCTACGTGCCTAGATAACATAATAACCAACCTAAAGACTTACACTGCAAAGGTTCTTCATCTTGGCTTGTCTGACCACTCTGGTCAGATAATAAGTTTGCCGTGTAGTCAAGGTTTTGTTGAGAAATATTGGTATGTTTATAGGAGGAATATTGATAAACATCTAAACACATTCTTAGAACATTTGTCTCAGTTAAGCTTTTCTGAAGTTTATCAATGCCAAAACGTTCAGTCAGCTTATAGTGCATTCATTGAATTGTTTAAGTTAATATTTGACCTCTGTATACCACTAGAAAGAAAAAAGATTTCATACAACAAAAAAGGAAATTGGCAGACTAAAGGTATAATTAAAGCAAGTAAAAATAAAAGACTTTTACAACATAAAATATTACATAAAAAAACATTTTCACTTATACCACACTATAAAAAATATTGTAAAACATTAAAATCTGGTACACGACTAGCTAAACAAAAATACAATATTTCATACATAAATAAAAGTGATAATAAAAATAAGGCAAGGTGGAATCTAATAAAAAAACAGACTCAACCTCACAATTCATTTAGTAATACTATAAACAATATTGTTGTTGATAAAAATGAGGTATCAGACGCTAAAAAAATCGCTGAAATCTTCAATAACCATTTTCTTACATCCGGTACAAGTGACAGAAATTTTACTAAGAATAAGAACCCCAAGACACACTCACAAACTTTGTTTATGACACCGGTTGATAAGCATGAATTAAAGAAAATTGTTATGAGCTTAGGAAACAAAAAAAGTTGTGGTTATGATAATATACCTATTAAAGTAATTAAGAACTCATTAGAATACATATCTGAACCACTTGTCTATATTTTAAATCTTATGATCGAGTCTGGAGTATTCCCCCAAGAATTAAAGATAGCAAAAATAAAACCTTTATTTAAAAAGGGCAGTAAAAAAGATTTTAAGAATTATAGACCTATAGCGTTATTAACCTGCTTCTCTAAATTATTTGAAAAAGTTATATATATTCGTCTTATGCAATTCTTAAACAAATTTAATCTTCTTAACAAAAGTCAATTTGGCTTCCAAAAAAAGAAATCCACTGCACTAGCCATTTACAAAATTCTTAAAGAAGTATGGGAGGCATTAAATAAAAAAGTTAAATGTATTGGGCTATTTCTCGATATGTCCCGGGCATTCGACTGTGTTTGTTATGATACCCTGCTTCAAAAATTAGAAAGCTTAGGCGTGCGTGGCTTATCACTAAAACTTTTAAAAAGTTATTTAAAGGAAAGAGAACAATTTACAGTAATTGATTCGTATAACAAGAATAGCAAAACTTTTGAAGAAATAAAATCAGAAACAAAAAAAGTAACAATTGGCCTACCCCAAGGAAGCATTCTTGGACCACTTTTATTTCTAGTTTACATCAATGAACTTCCGGATATCACAGATAACTTATGTGTAATGTTTGCTGATGATGCCACTATATTCATCCCAGATACCCATAATAATAAAATTAACTTTGAAAACAATATTAATAAAACACTGCAAACTATCATAAACTGGCTTAAATCTGTTAATCTAAATGTTAATCTAACAAAAACAAAATTTATTCAATTTAGAAATTACAAAACTTTGAATTATAATTTACAAATCACAGAAAATGATACAAAAGTCGAAGAAGTAGACAAAATTAATTTTCTTGGAGTAACTATCGATAGTCACTTAAATTGGAAAGACCATATCTTAAACATAAACAAGAAAATATGTAGTTACTGTTATGCTCTTTCTATACTCATAGAAACGACATCCGTAGATGTAGCCAGAGCTGCCTATTTTGGACACGTTTACCCACTGCTGACTTATGGAGTGATATTCTGGGGTAATTCAGTAAATGTACAGTCGACTTTCCTTTTACAAAAACGCTGTTTACGCATAATATATAATATGTATACAGATGAAACGTTAAGAAATGTTTTTAAGGAAAAGGGTTATCTAACGTTAACAAATATTTATATATTAGAGGCAACAATTTTCATTAAACAAAATCCAGAGTACTTTGATAATAAAATCACATCACGTCCAATTACCCGCGATAAATATAAATATGATTTATGTATACCTCGAATAAATAATCAAATGTATCATAATAGTGCTTTTAGCACTAGCATAAAGGTCTTTAATCATTTACCTTTAGAAATCAAAGCACTTGATTTGCCTTTGTTTAAATTCAAGCTTAAAAAGTGGTTACTTCACAATGTTTTTTATAGTCTGCATGAATACTATGCTTGTAAAACTAAATAAGTCATAGGTAGATATTATTTAGCAATTATTTTTAAGTATTAATTAGGTGTGTAATTATAATGTAACTCTCAAATTGCATACCCGTTATGGGTTTACTGTTGTTTCTAATATAATACTGCAATTCAACCTGCAAATTGTACACAGTATATGGCAATAAAATATATTCTATTCTATTCTATTCTAAAAGTGGTCGATAGTTGGGAAGACGCCGTAATGGATAAATATCTTACGCGATCATCATCAAGCAGCAGTCTAAACTCCAAAAGACCTGCTGAAGCTGCCGCTGAAGATTGGCGCGCTCCAAAGCGTTATGCTTCTCGAAACAAGCAAACCTTTTACGATAAATCTCGTGATGTTCACACTCAGAACCAATTTGATGACCTCCCCGTTGACTCATCTGAAGAAGGCAAAAATCTGCATGAAGCAATTGCTGCACCGAAGAAAACAGGTCACATTCCGCCGATTTTACTGGAAATAAAGAAAGATTGGACGCATGAAACCATTCGTACAATCGTCGGACGATATTGCAACCAATATCACTTACAGTACCGGAATGGCAACAGAGTCGCCGTTATATGCTATAGCCCTCAAGCACACCAAGCTTTAAAAGATGGTCTTCGTAATGAAGGTATTTCATTCTTAACCTACACCCGCAAGGATGAGAAAACGCCTAAGATAACCATGAGAGGACTGCCTGCCGATCTGGAAAATGAACTACCCAATGAATTCAGTAGACTTGGTTTTAAAGAAGTGTCGATTACAAGATTAAAATCACAGAAAGGCACTGAACAAGCATATCCTCCTTTCCTAATACAACTTCCAACAGGAATAGATATTATAAAATTTCGCAGGATTAGGTACGTCCTTAACTGCGTAGTTACAATGCAGAAATATAAACCTAATTTTTCATTGGGTACGCAGTGCTATAGATGTCAGAACTTTGGTCACTCCTCCAAAAACTGCAATATGCCAGCACGTTGCGTAAAGTGTACTGAACGACACTCGACAGCAGAGTGTCCCAAAAAAGATCGCAAAGAGCCGCCACGGTGCTGCAATTGCGAGCAAGACCATCCAGCTAACTACAGTAAATGCAGTGCAAAAATCGCTTATCTGGAACGACTTCAACTTAGAAAAAATGCAGAACGTAAACCTCCGCCATTAGAAACAATCCCAAACAAGCCTGCACAACTCAAGAAAGCTCCAACTTCTAGCATTCAATCTTATGCAGCAGCTACTGCTCCCCGCACTGTACAGGATATAATGCCAAATAATATCTTATCCACTGATACTTCTGCACCTACGAATGACGATCCAGCTGTAAAGGAAATGCTTGATATATTATCAGTCATAAAAAGTTTAAAAAGGCAATTTTCATCGTGCACATCTCCATTGGAGAAAGTCATGCTCGTGCTCACTCATCTTGGTCACTATGTCTAATTCCAATGAACTACGTATACTCTCTTGGAACGCTGATGGTGTTCGAGGTAAGATTCATGAACTTCTTGATTTCGCGATTCGTTCCGTATCTGTAGATATTATAGCATTATGTGAAACTCGATTGACTAAAAATATTAGTTTACCGTCGCCTGGGTTCTTTTGTTACCGTCAAGATAAACATCACAGCGGTAGAGGTCAGGGTGTTGCTTTATTTGTAAGAAAAGAAATTAAACACACTTTGATACAATTTCCTAAAACAATTAACATTGAAGCAATTGGTATACGAATTTATTTGTCAGGATCTGAACATGTCATTGTTTCCGCATATCAATCTCCCAATTTGCCTCTCCTCCAAACTGACCTTGATTTGTTGCTGCGGATAGCACCTCGTGTTATTCTGGCTGGTGATTTTAATGCAAACCACAGCTACTGGCATAGTACCTATACTAACACACGTGGCAGAACACTATTCCAACACATGTTAAATCATGATTATTCTATCCATGCTTCTAGATTTCCAACACAGGTAAACTATTCAATTGGTAAAAAGCCCACCAATCTCGACTTGGTCCTTTGTTCCAATGTTCATAATATAACTGAACCAGAAGCCCATATAGCTCTTTCTTCTAACCATTACCCCTTATATTTTACTATTGATGGATCGTTTGACCGCATAGCAAAAGAAAAATATTTCCGCTACCAGGATGCAAACTGGAAAACTTATCGCGCAGTGTTGGATGAAAATATTTTCCTTTCTTCATTGACTTTTAAATCTGTTAGTGACATCGATGTAGCAGTAAATGACTTGCACTCCATTATCTATAAAGCTAGAGATTCTTCTGTTTCTGTTGGAACATCAAGAGGTGAGATGACTCGTCTTCCTCGATCCATAAAAAAGCTAATAAAACATAAAAATAAACTACGTAGAATAGATTATAGCTTACCTACAGGACAGCATAAGAGGCAGATTCGATTTAATATAAATAACCTTTGTGACAAAATTAAAACTCATACAAGGAAGCATTTAGATCGCTCATGGAATAAAAGGCTTGCCAGTGTTGATAATCCTAGTTCTGATATCTGGAGGTTGTGTAATGGGGAATGTCCGAAAAAAATCAAATTGGCTGAATATTTTTCTATAGGTAGGAATAAGGTCCCTTAGTAATAGAAAACAGTTTCAGAATTTTCGGTTGGGTAAAAAAGTTTTTAAAAATCAAAGTCTCTTCGACTTCACAAATGTATAAAAGTAACAGCAGAATGGAGATTATACCTTTGCCGCTAACTGCCACAAAGACAACACGTATTAAAAAAAAAAGTTTTGACATTTTGTCTTGAAACTTTTTTTTAATACCATGTTGTGGTTGTGGCATGTGTTGGCAAAGGTACAATCTCCATTCTGCTGTTACTTTCATACATTTGTTAAGTCGAAGAGACTTTGATTTTTTGAAATTTTTTCACGAAACCGAAAATTTTGAAAATTTATTCTATTACTAAGGGACCTTATTCCTACCTATAGAAAAATATTCAGCCAATTTGATTTTTTTCGGACATTCCCCATTCACTGAAACCTAAAAGCAGTATTATACCGCCCCTGAAGTGCACAGATGGTTCCTTGACTACTAGCACTGTACAGCAATGTGATGCTCTGGCCTCAGCATTCCATAATAATATGTGCCTTACACAAAACTGGACGAGTGAGGATTTAAATTCTGAAATTCAAGAATCTTTGGCTTCGATTAATGAGCACCAGAATGCAGAACTACTAAACTCTGTTAGACCAGCTGTGATTCGCGAGATCCTAAATTCGCTTAAAACTCGTAAATCTCCAGGTGATGATGGAATACACAATCTCCTGTTAAAGAACCTCTCACAAAAGGCAGTCGTTTACCTAACTAAGATCATAAATGGTTGTTTGTATTTGGGATATTTTCCAACGGCGTGGAAAACTGCTAAAGTTATCGCTATTAGAAAGCCTGGAAAGGATCCAGAAATACCATCTAACTATCGTCCTATAAGTTTACTCTCGTCTCTGAGCAAGTTATTTGAAAAACTTATTTATGAGCGCTTGCAATCCGTCTCTAAAACCCATCTTAATAACGAACAATTTGGCTTCCGTCCGTCTCACTCCACGACTCAACAGCTTGCTAGAGTTTCTGAACATATATCTCACCATCTTAACTTAAATGAATCAACTGGAATGTTCCTCTTAGATATTGAAAAGGCATTTGATACGGTCTGGCATGAGGGTCTCCTTCACAAGCTTGTTAAACTTGGCTTACCAAGTTTCATTATTAAGCTTATCCAGTCCTACCTATTAAACCGCAAATTCATGGTTCACATTGGCAACATTAAATCTTCTGTCCAGGCTGTACCTGCTGGCGTGCCTCAAGGCTCAATTCTTGGCCCCTACTTATTCTTGCTATATCTAAATGATATACCAATCCAACCTCGTACACATCTTGCCTGTTTTGCGGACGATACTGCCTCTTATACTTCTTCTAATGACCTGGACCTTATTGTTGGTCGCTTACAATTTTCTGTGGATCTATTACGTGACTACTTTACTAAATGGAAATTAAAGCTGAATGAGACTAAAACAGAAGCCATTATGTTCACTCGTCATCGCAGTTTACCTAAAAAGCAACTTAAAATAGGTGACCATTGTATACCATGGAAAAATTCTGTGCGATATCTAGGAGTTACACTAGACAATAAATTAAATTGGTCAAAACATGTTGCTCAATTACGCGTCAAGGGAGCTCAAGCTCTCGGCGCCTTGAGTCCTATTTTAAATCGTAAAACTAATGTCAGTCCCGCAACTAAAATTAGAATATATACAACTCTTGTCAGGCCTTGTATCACATATGCCTGCCCAGTTTGGAGTAACACGTGTTTAACAAATTACCAAAACTTACAAGTTATACAAAATAAAGCTATTAAAATAGCATACAATACTCCTTTCAAAACAAACTTAAATAAACTACATGAAAAAATACATCTTCCTCTTCTTATTACATTCATATTAAAACTAACAAAGAAATTCTTCAATAAAAATAAATTACATCAAAATCCGTTAATTTGTAACATTTGTATTACCCAATTATCCGACATTAATTATATCGACAAATACGGAACTTACCGTTTACCTCATCACTATCTTTTGTTCTCACCAACCGGTCCTGCCTGTGACAAAACACTCAGCGGTGAGCATGCGCATGACCAAAGTAGTGATACCCAGCGGCTGCGCGGTTCCCCCTCTGTCGCCCATACTTAGTACGGGCGAGGGAGGAGTGGTAGCTCTCGCCACTTGATGTTTACTGGTTGTCTCCGTGACTTCATGTACAGTGTAACAATTGTTGACTATTTTTGTACCCTCTTGTTATCTTTATGCAATAAGCAAATCATTTTCAAATGTTTTTGTATCAATTTTACCGTGAATAGTGCTAATTAAAAACTGTGTGATCATATTCAAGATGATAAAAGTAAAGTGGAATATATATTTTTATAAGCTTTCATAGGTGGTAAGTCTAGCTAGCCTAACAAAGTATTTTTAAATTTAATAAATGTACACGTATTTATCCATGTACTTGCTACATATCGTTTTTATATTATGAAATAAAGAATTTTGAAATGAATTTTTGAAATGAAATACCTTCAACATCCACTGAGAATGCATTGGTTGCAAGAGATAGCCGTTCAAGGTACAATAGTAGTTCCACGAACAGTAAGTAAAGGCAATCAGCAAAAACAAACGCAGCAGAAGCGTGAAAAGCAGGAGAAAGAGATAAGATGCTTTATTTGCAATGGACCGCATAAAGCATTGATATGTCCGAATAATCCTAATGCAAACAAAGAGAAAAAGGGTAACACTTTTCTAGCTGCTTATAGCACCATCAAGAGTAATGATAATGAATGGGTAGTGGACTCAGGAGCGTCCTTTCATCTCACATGACCTACCGCAAGCTAATTATAGAGACTTTAACAGTGATGTTGATATTAATGTAGCAAACGGTCAAAAGTTGTATGCATGTGGCTCAGGTGATGTCATTAAAGATGAGAGTATGCAATTTGGAGTGAGAGAGGTAAAGTATGTCCCTGGATTCTCTGCAAATTTGTTGAGCGTGGAAACACTGGTGAGTATAAACTTTATAGTTGTTTTTTTTCCGAGAAAGGGTGTGATATATATCACCCTTACAAAGTAGATACTTCAAGGGTCAGTACCAAGCGCTTTGCCAATACATTTCTTATGCGAACTTTTTGGGCAGTCATGTGTAAACCAATTTCCATTGGCTAGAATAAAATAAAATTAGTGACTCATAATAGTCATTACTAATAAATTGACATCGGATTATATGCACTAACAAAGTGCCAAAAAATTAAAATATGCACTAAAAACTACTAATATGTCCAAAATATGCACAATGAAAACTAAAAAAAAAAAAGTTTTTCACCCAATATCAATTTGAACGCCGAAAACGACCTCTCTATATCAACTGATGTCATTGGCCAAATTTGGCGCCATTTCTGGAGAATCTGGAGATACTTTTTACGCAGGGTACCTGTGCCATTGATAAAGACATTAATGTTCTTCGTTTTCTTCGAAGCTCTGGTTTTTTGCGCGAAATAGCGTCTAACTTTAACTTTATTCGCAACTTTTCGGCTGAGGAATGAGGAATGGCGTTGGCATGTTCAATCATTGTTTACAGTATTTCTATTGATTTAAATAGAGGCTAGCTTAAAAAGCTGCCTATATTTAGCTCCCGCTACTTAAACAAATATGAACAATTGGGAAAAAAGGCTAAAATATGCATTAACGCCGTAATTAGAGAGAGTTATATGCAAATGCATTAAATCTGATATCTACTTATAAACACACTTATTAATTGTTTTATTCAAAAATACCTACCACTATTCTTGAACTCTTGAAACTCTTAATTATTTTTGATAACAGTGGCCACCAAACTCGCCTACACTAGTCCAAAAGTGCGTGACAAAGCAGCGCTGAGTAGTCAAGTGAAGGTCAACCCTTATGCTCTATCATAAAGCGGCGACTATACTAAAAAATATATGCGCGTTCAAAAAATGATTGGATTATTGTTAAATCTGTTTTAATATAAAATAATTTATCTAATAAACGTATAAAAGTGGACCGACTATTTTTTCACATTACGTAAATAACCTCTTAAAGTCAAAAAATTAAAAAAATATGATTAAAGAAGAAAATTTATTGGCTTACTGAATAAAGCTATGTATTTAAGGATATAAGAACATATTAAAAATAATAATCGACAGATATTTTTTTCAATAGAAGATATATTGAAAAATGTTAAAAGTTAAATTTGGGGTATCTCTGAAATAGAAAAAAGATTGGATTCCTTCACATACTTATTATAACAAGTACATAAGTACGTATACAGAAAGTGTTTCAGCCCGAGGAAATATTCACAGAGAGATATAAGCAATTTTCATGTTTAGGTAAAAATACTTAACTTCTCGTAATAAAATTTATTGGCTTATTGTGCATCTGTAATCTGTATTACCTAACTTCATCACATGCCAAATTTCATGGACGGGAGAATTATTCGGGTTGCATAAGCCCCGTTGATCGGACATATAGTGTACATAAACGTTCGAGCGAGTGGACCTGTGTTGTTTACGACTAGTTTGTTTATGCTTTTATAAAATGTTTAATTCACTTATAACTTTAATAGAGGATAGACCCGTGTTGTGGGATAAAACGTTAGATATTTATAAAGATAAACGGCGTACTTTTGAAGCATGGAGAGAAATATTTATTATCCTTAAAGAAAATTTCGAAGAAATGACAAGCGCAGATAAAAATGAATATGGTAAGTATTATTATTTCCATCCATTGTTTTGTATTTTTACACTTTACATGTCAAATGTTAAAGCATGATTGACTGCGCTCGCGCGCAATAAAAAGGCCCAGGTCGAATTCTTGTATTTTATTACGCAAGTATGAATATGTACAATGTGTTTCAATGAAAATCATGTTGAGATGCCAAAAAATGAATAGTAATTCTTGAAAAATATGAGTTCTTGCGGGTCGATGCTCTCGCCGCGCGGCGATTGGTTCGAGGCCTGCCCGGCCGCCGCCGCCGCGCGGCAAGTTTGAATCTCCAACAACGATGTTGCGCTGACTATACAATACTATACATATGTACATGGTTTATGCGTATTTATTTTGCCATGCTAATGCACCTATATCGCTGGAAAAATATTCAGTATATTTACGTCGGACTTCATCTCCCGTCATGTTATGGTCTTCTAAGTCCAAAAGCGGTGACATACTGCCTATGGGGTTGCTGCAAACTTGATTTATTGCTAATGGAGACCTTTGACCTTCTTCTTTGTGTATAAAATTTTGCAATAAACAGGTAACATTCACAATGTCTTCAGCTAAATGTATGTTAACGTTAAGAGGTCTGTGCAAAATTCTCCATTTGTTTGCCATTATACCAAATGCACATTCAACATATCTTCTTGCTCTTGTTAAGCGATAATTGAATATCTTTTGTTCTTTGGTGAGTTCATTACCCCCATAGGGTCGAAGTAAATTCGTATTAAGAGCGAAGGCTTCATCGCCTACAAAAACATATGGTAAAACATAGTCACTATCATTTAAAGTACTCGGAGAAGGTATGTTCAACGTTTTGTTATTCAGACTCTTCCAGAACTGTGTTTCTTTTAAAATTCCTGAATCACATTCCTTTCCATAAGATCCGACATTAATAAAGATGAAATTGTAATTTGAATCAACAATTGCCATGAGAACAATGGAGAAGAAATGTTTATAATTTAAAAACATTGATCCACTTTCTTGAGGCTTGATCATTCGAATATGTTTTCCGTCCACTGCGCCAAGACAATGTGGAAAGTTAGCATTTACTTCAAATCCCTGTGCTATATCTAACCATTCTTCTTGTGTTGGTATTCTTAAATAAATATTGGATAACTCTCGCCATATATGATAGCAAACTTCACGTACAATATTCGCTATTGTTTTTAATCCCATTCTAAAATTTAAGTGAAGGCTTCTGAAAGTTTCTCCAGTTGCTAGGTACCTGTAAATAAAAAAAAACACTATATATTTTTTATAATATCTATTAATCGATTGTTTTAAATTTTTTTGTTTCAGGTAAGTCAATAATGAAAAATTGGAGTACCTTGCGAGATCGTTGGATGAAGTGCCACAAAAGGCTAAAGGAACAGAAATCGGGATCTGGTACTAAAAATGTTCGCAAATGTGAATACTACGATCAAATGTTATTTTTAACGAAAATCGCAAATCCTCGAGAAACGGTCTCAAGCATGCAGACAGCCACAGAGAAAAGTCCTATAAGAAGCGAACCAGTCCCAAAAAGAAAAAAAGAGGAAGACACCTCAGAAATTGACCGACACATGGCGAATTTCATCAAAACTGCTAATAAAGAAGAAGAAAGTCGTGCCATGGGATTTTTTAAAGGGATAGCTTCTATTGTAGACACATTTAATGACGACGAAATGATAGACTTTCAATATGAGGTCATAAAATTAGTACGCACGATGAAACATAAGAAGAATACGAATCAGCGTCAATCGACTGAGACTGAAAAAACAGATTTTACCGAGTTTGATGAAAGATGTTACACTACACCATCGTCTAGCTTTGCACCATCGGAATCCCCTGAACCATCTTTCGCAACTAGACCAGGGTATTTTACCAAAACGTCAACGTTTTCCGATACCGAAAACTCGCCTATCTATACCGATCTCTCTACTAGTAGCCATGGAAACACGTATACTGACGAATTTGATTTTGATTTTTCAAGAGAATATCCACAAAATGAAGATGAATCGCACTAATCCATCTGTAACGATTTAATAATAAAACTACTTTAAAAATAATAAGATAATCTTTTATTTGCTTACCTCAAAGTAACAGCCAATCTCATGTACGGGGGAATGCTCTCACGCATTTTATTACTCTCATGTTTTATTTTATTTTCTATAGCAGCCAGTAATTTATCAAACGTAGTGATTTTCATACGAAAATAAAGGACGAACTTTTCCTCATGCTGTCGCAGTTCAAAGTAGAAGTTGGCAAACTCATGTTTTTGACGTAACATAGGATGCACCCAGTATTTTCTCTTGGAGTTCGTTTTATTTTTAATTTTTCTATACATATAATAGGCAATCAACATTTTTTTTTGCTTGGTAGTCAACATTATTTCCCAACACAACACGATGTACACCCTACAATATCTCAACCATGACTGAACGAAACAATTCGTACCGTGTACATACTATATTTTTTCTTGTCTGCAACAGACACGACATTATTTCGTGCACAGACCCGACAAAATTCTTCTAATGTACATGGCTATTTTCATCTTGTCTGTAGCCGACACGACAAATTTCTTACCGTGTACACGCGGCCTTAGACTTATTCTGCTGACGAGCAAAGACATTTGACAAGAGACATTATATTACAATATTTTCATTCTTTAATTTATATAAAAGCAACTAAAATTTATATTTACTAAATAATAAAAATTGCTATGACAAAAAACCTATATATTTACTATTATTATTAGGCACCTTTACCACGGAATACATACACCGAGACTTTTCATTGGTTTCATGTTCATGTTTATCATCAGTAGAAGCTATTTAGCTTGTAAAATTAAAAATATGAGCATAAAAATCATCATTAAAACATATCAATAAAAAAATTCAATAAAAAATTTAAGAACCCTTAGTACCGGACGATCTTATCAAAGTCAACGACCGCGCTCGGCGCAGCCGCGCGCGCCGAGTGCGGTTCGTACAGGCCCGGCCGCGATATTAGAAATGCCTGTGGGGTACAGACATTACCTGCTCTGTACCGCTCTGGGTTTTTCTAATTAAAAACGTCGAAAAAGCCTGTGTGTTTCAGAGCATCGCTTGCTCTGTAGCGCGCGGGGTTTTTCGACAAAAAATTTAATAATATTACCCTAAAAAGCCTGTGGAACACAGACAATTCAGAAAATTACAGTTGTGATTAAAGGATTCCTTCTATATGTTTCGGTAAATTATGTAGAATATTAAAATAGTGATTTATAGTCATACTAGCGATATTTTTTTTAACAAAGTGGTATGTATACCACTTTGATAAAAAAATCGCTAGTATGACTATAAATCATTTTAGTTTATCCTACTTTTAATATTAATTTATTGTAAATGTTAAAATGTTTTTTCACTCAAACCCATAAAAATGGCAGGCTATGCTAAATGGGATGGATTGGGATGAAAGGCTCACAGATAGTTTTTTAAACCTGGATTAAAATATAGCAGACTTTGGTTCATAGAAACGTCGCGGGCGGTAGCTTGATAGTGCGCATTTTCAAGTTTCTTGGATAATTAATAAACAATACCTAGTTATGTTTTATTGTAACACTAATCTGACATAATATAAATGTGATACTTAATGTTTTTCATTTCGATTTATTCTGTTTTCATCAATATTTTTGTAATAAATAAAGAATATAAAAAAAAGACAAAAATACATATTTAAGGCGCCGTAGTACCTACTACTAGCACCGCCAATATATTTATTTTTTTACTCGTAAACCAGGTAAATATTTAAAAAAGCTAACGCCCGATTGCACCAAACTTAAGGATCGCCTAAGTCTATTCCTTCCTACAACACGACCAAATTAAAACGGTGTCATAAACTTAGCCGTCATGTAGCTGTCATTCGCCTAGTTATCTTGGTCGAGTTGTAGATAAGAAAAGACTTAGGCGATTCTTAAGTTTAGTGCTTTTGCCCCTAAGATCATGCCCTCCTAAATGTTCTATAATATTTTTTTAATAACTCTTCAACTGTTTTAACTCTATTTGTGAGTTTTAAATTCCGTTCTTGCCAAAAGTGGGCACTTTGAGCTAAAATGGATTTTAAAACTTACTGAAAGAATTGAAACTTTTGAAAAGTTATTCGAAAAATATTAGAGACAATTTAGGCATGATTTTAGCTTTTTAAATTTTGACTTAGTTTACGAGATTACTCGTAAACTAAGTCAAAATTTATTTTATTAAAAAATTAATGTATTAGTGGCGCTAGTAGTGGGTAGTAGGGCGCCTTAAGAAACAAAAAACACATTATCAGTGATTCTAATTTTCTTTTTAACAGAAAAAGCCAGCAAGATTCTTTATTTCCTATATTACAAAAGTACTCTTTTATGTGGGTATACAAGACAGCACGTTTTAAGTTCAACAGTTGAAACTGTAAAACAGCTTTTACTACGTACGGCATAAAGGCGGTCACAAGGTCAAGTGCCTATAGCCTAAACCTGATGACAGTTGACAGTAGGTACAATAATTGTCAAACAAAAAAAAAAATAACGTTCGGCTGTTAGTTATTGCGCTCGGAAATTGCGAAAAACTAACAAAATACTTTTATTTTATAATAATAACTATTTTTGTAAAACTGTCAATTAAAATTATTTATGGTAGGGTATTTTCATTTCCTTTCCCTTAACAGACACATTGTAAAAAAGGTGAAATGAAAAGTTAGATTGTGCTATGCCGTTTTTGAGAAATTTTGTACGAAAAAATAAAATTCATCCCGAGTTAAAAGTTCTTTTTATAAGAGAGATTTGATATTTTAGTTTAAATATCCAAGTTTCACGTAGTGCCTTACGCGTCTGTATCGCTCGGGGTATTTATATTTAGAAAATCACTGTGGATCACAGCGCAAGGTGTCTGTGTTCCACAGGCTTTTTAGGGTGATATTATTAAATTTTTAGTTGAAAAACCCCGCGCGATACAGAGCAAGCGGTGCTCTGAAACACACAGGCTTTTTCGACGTTATTTTATTAGAAAAACCCAGAGCGGTACAGAGCAGGTCGTGTCTGTACCCCACAGGCATTTCTAATATCGCGGCCCGGCCCGGCACGGATCTCGAGCGGTCTTCCTCTCCCCGCCTCGCCCGCCCGCCAGCGGCGCGGCGGCCGGCCATTCTCGCGAAATTAGGTCAAGAGATCGTACATGTTTTGGCCGTAGATACCTATTCCGTGTTTTGCCGCGAGTGCGTTGTAATCTATAATGGATCGACACTACGAATATTCTAACATTGAGTATTTAGCCATGATTCGGCTTTATGCCGTATCTGGCGACAACATGAATGAAGCCAGGCGACGCTACGCAGCACCCGAGCACCTGCAGTCGCTGCGCATGCAAGGGATTCGTTCTCCTCAAATACCTTCGACCTCGACCATTCTGGCGGCAACACAACGTCTGTTGGACTTTGGGCAATTTAGAGTTCCGTCACACGCCACGGATCGAGGTCGACCACCAGCGTATTCCGTGGAGTTCGAAGAAGAAATATTAAATTATTTTGACGAGGACCCAAGACGAAGCACTAGAATGGCTGCCAGACGCTTTAATGTCAGCCAGTATTTCATCTGGAAGCTGTTAAACACCAACGATCTTCATCCATACCACTTTCGACGTGCGCACGCGATTTATGGAGACGATCCTAGACATCGAGTCACATTTTTACAATGGATATTGAATAATGTAAATGAAAATATCCTTTGGACGGATGATCCTACATTAAGGTTCAGTGTTAATGTTTGGGCAGGCATTATTAATGACTGTTTAATTGGACCAATTTTTATTGAGAGAAACCTAACTCCCGATTCCCGATTTAATAGACGAGGTGCCATTAGCGTACTTACGGAACATGTATTACCAACATGACGGATGCCCAGCGCACTTTGAACGAGCTGTACGCTCACACCTGGACAGTGTGTTTGGTGATAGATGGATAGGCCGCGGTGGGCCAGTACCTTGGCCAGTAAGAAGCCCTGACCTGACACCCTTGGATTTTTATTTGTGGTCGGAAGTTAAAAGGCGTGTTTACACTGAAGAAGCAGAATCACGTGAACAATTAAAAATTGCGATAGTGGATGCTTTTAATGTGGTAAAAAGTGACAGAAACACACTAAGTAGATTAAAGAATAATTTAATCAAACGTGCAAGAATGTGCATCCAAGTTAATGGTAGACATTTTGAACAATTGTTACGGTACAGAGAAGTTTAATAGTGTTTTATTGTGAAACAAAAAACTCGCCAAATTGAGGTAATTTAATTGATTATTAATTATTGTAAATAGGCCTATTCCAATTTTTAAATACGCCGGAAATAAGTAACTAGCGTTAGTAAAGTAACGTTTAGTAAATAAATAATGTAATAAGTAGCTATTCTTAATGTAAATTTCTATTTTCTAAAGTAGGTTATTTAGAAGCTTATTCCTGACGGTCCCCCGTAATAAAAAGTATAAGGAAATTTTGAATTGCATTTCAATAATGGTTATGATTTGGTAACCATTATTGAATCTAACCAATGGTTACCAGTGGTTAGAATAACAAATAAAACAGAAATCAGCTGTTTCACATCGCTCGTGTAAGTACATACCTACGCTCAGACGGTTCTCACACTGGCGACGCGCGCGGTCGCGGGGCGCCGCGCGCGTGTTTTCCGTTGTATGCAAGTACATCAATTTGTATAGAAAACCACCTCGTCCAACACACCGAGGCGCGCCGCGGCGCGTGAGCGCGCACCGCCGCGTCTCGCCGAACTGTGGGGCCGCGTATATGGAACAACCGGCGAGAAGTGGATTTTTTGAAATGTGGGTAGATTTATGAAAAGCGGGTTGTTAACTACAGTTGAATGTGTACTACATCGGATATGACCTGTTTTAGTCACTTACTGATGACACATTGGTAACAACAAACCGTCTAAGTTTATAATTTCGTGCATAAGACAAACATCATTCTTTCAATTCTAGTGTTTTGCTTTCTTTTAGCTTTTAATATTAATAGTTAACTAGATTGGTGCTCTTTAAGGTTGGTGATTTTCTGATACCTATAGGTATGTAATTTTTTATTATATTTAAAACAAGTCGATTAGCTGAGTATTATAGAAAATAACAGGGTGAGACTGGCAGGGGTCTTAAAAAAAATAAGTTACATGTTAGATTGGCCACATTTTTTGTTTAGGCAAACATCGGAATATAATTACCTATTAAAATTGTAAATTGGTTTACTGGCTTACCAGTAATTAATAAAATTGTTCGCGATGTTTACCTAAAATATTTTATTTTTATTTTTTTTGTAATATCGGGTGGTTTCTTAATTTATATTACTAAGTTATTCCAACTGAAAATAGGGGTTCACCACATGAAAAAAATGACGGATTTTCCAAAACAGTCATAAAGCAAGCCAAATAACGGGTCTTGACGAAACTTTAATAAAAAAGTTCCACATTGTTCTTCAGTACCTCTCAAGTGGATTTAAACTTGACGAACAAAAATTTAAAATATTCTGTCTCGAAACAGCAAAATTGTTTGTCTCCCTATATCCTTGGTACTACATGAGTACCACTGTGCACAAAATTCTCATTCACGGATATGAGATAGTTTCGCACAGTCCGTTGCCTATTGGTCAATTAAGTGAAGAGGCGTTAGAAGCCCGGAATAAGGATTTCAAAATGTACAGAGAGCATTTCAGCAGTAAAACATCCAGACTTGATACGATGACCGACATTTTTAATAGAATGTTGATATCATCAGACCCAGTTATTACGAGCCAGAGGGTCACAAAGAAATCTAAAGTATATCCATTTGATAGTGAAGCTATCAAACTATTTTCCAACCCTGATTGTCCAATATCCGAAAACAATTCAGAAATTTCAGAATACCCGATATCTGATGAAGATTCTGAATAAATTTGTTATTTCCATAGAAAGTTTTCTTATTTTTAATTCAGTGCAGTAAAGAACACGATAAATAAAATATAAATAGATACTGTTTGCTATAAAAGTAAAATTATGAAATATTATAAGTGTAAAGTTTCTTTGTAAAGTTTGTAAGAAGAAAGTGCGTGGGTAAAACCGCGGTGCGTTCGCTAGTAGGTCCAAAATGACATGGTAACAACAGTTATAAGATATTCAACTCATTAAAAAGGTTTTTATAAATAATTATAATTTCCGCCGCAAATCACTCACTTTGGCCCCACGCCGGCGGCACGCGAGCGGTTTGTGCCAGCAGGCGCGTCACCGCAGGGTACAACACACTGCGACGCGCCTCGCGGCTGGTTTTCGATGATAATTACGATGGCGGGATTCCCTCTGGTTTTTTAAACTGGATACTGGATATACGCCCATTTTAGTGCCATTTGGTAGGTACAGTAAGCAGCACATGAGGTTATACAACGCGCTGGGCGCGGAACACGGCGGGGACGCGTCAGACGCCGAACGGCGCGGAGAAAATCGCCCGAATAGGCGGTGCGCTGCGCCGTCGCCGCGCGCGTGAGACGCCAAACCGCGGCACCGCGCCCCGCGACGGCGCGCGGCGGCAGTGTGAGAATCGCCTAACTCGACTGCGACTCGAGTGAGTTCATAGGGGTCACGGTGCAATCGAGAACGTTAACTACGTGTTTTCGACAAAAAGTCACTTTAACAACTTTTTAACCGACTTCAAAAAAAGGAGGAGGTTCTCAAGTCGACGGTATTTTTTTTTTATTTTTTTTATGTATGTTTTAACATAGCTTCGTCAGTTGTTACCCGATTTGTACAATTCTTTTTTTAACTCAAAGAACATAGTTCGTGTGTGGTCCCATAATTTTTTTACAGAGATCTGGCCAGTAGTTTTTTCATAATCCTAAAAAATATCAATAATTTAGCTCGCCATCGCACGAGTTTTTATGGAATTTCGGACATAACTTCTTTGTTTATGAACCGATTTAGATGATTCTTTTTTTATTTGAAAGGGTTTATTTCAAGAGTGGTCACAATTTAATTTCATTGTTATTGGACTTCGAACTTCGAAGATAGATAAAGGAACTCTTCAAAATCAAATAGTATAAGTAAAGTGATTTAGGTTTTGGTAAGTTTATGGCAATCCAAAACAAACCAAATCATGCTTTGCGATGCAACGTTCTGGACTAGACTTGGACTACGAATGACACAACGGAACTCCTTAAAAACAAACAGCGTAAATTTGGAAATTGAGTTCTGGGCATTTTACCATTGAAAATATTATAATATAAAGTAAAAAAATATGAAAATAAAAAAGCTTTTTAAAAAAAAAGAAAAACCGCCTTCAAAAAACTGAAAACAAAAACAGCTTAAAAATTAAATACCTCTAAAAAGCAAGAAATAATATTCGAATCATTCGTTACACATATCAATATTAATAAAACACGTCTAATGAAGTCGGGTGGGGCTTTAAGAAAAAAATGAAGTTGTCCTCCAGCCCCACCCGACTTCAATAGACGTGTTTTATTAATATTGATATGTGTAACGAATGATTCGAATATTATTTCTTGCTTTTTAGAGGTATTTAGTTTTTAAGCTGTTTTTGTTTTCAGTTTTTTTTTATCTTTGCTCGTATGGCGATTATTATTTCGTAAATAGGTACAACACTTCTTTTGTGTTAAGAGGTTTTCGGTTCCGAAACCAATGAAAAGTCTCGGTGTATAAGTACTAATATAGAAATATAATCTTAATCAGCATTATACATTTTAATTTGTATAAAATAAAAAAGAAAGATTGAAAGGTATTAAAATAAAAAGAGAATCATTTATTTAAAAACAAAAATTACTATTACAGACTTATAAATTAATAATATCATTTGTAACAGGTACACAATTTAACTTTATGATCAGCAGCCTATGCACTTCTTCCTTCCTTATTTCATCGTTAGCAAGATGTTAAATTTTTAATATATGCTTCGTCCTTGAACTGCTGCTCTTTTCGGACAGTCTCTGTTCGTATTCAGACGAGAAGTTCCAATCGAGTCGAACTTAATGCATCCAGTTTGGAAGTGACGCTGCTTTTATTTATACAGGGTAATTTTGCGACCTCTTTACAAAATGAAATATAAGTTCAAGGAAGTAATAAAACAAAAATGGTGAGATAATTATGAATTATTTCTTTTTAAATTCACAGTTTTCAGCCAATTTTTATGTCCAAACAATTTAGGCGCGCACGATCACCCTCGCGCAAGCGACGCGAGCGGGGGAAGGCGGGTGGCGGGAGGGGGCTCGCACGGGTCGACCGTGCGATGCGCAAACAGTGACAACAATTTCAATTTGTGTGGGGAAAAGTTTGGGGCAAAAATGTAAAAAAAAAAAAAAATTACTTCACAAATTGATTGTACTGCTGTTATAGAATGACCTGACAAAATTTGAAAAGGGATCCAAAAATGACCCTGTAGAGTGTAGAGTACTGGTTTGATCACATTAGAAACTCTGGTTTTCAAAGCTCTTGGGTGACACTTGTCCCATTTGTCTGTGAAACGAAACATAAATTGAAATACATACACATCAAAAATATCATGAAAATTTGAACCTGCTATTTTCAATACGTCAACTCTTTCTTAAATAAGAGCCAGGCCTTACCAAGCTTTAAAATACAAAACTAAGTTTGTGCTCTCAGTATCTTCTAAAGTAAAATGTTTATTAAAGTTGAGTAAATTTGAATTAAATAGTAGATTGTATTACAAGGGAGCAAAATAATATTTTTACGGCGAGGGATTCAAAGTATGTCGCCCTCGCCAAAAATATTTTGCGCCCGAGTCATATACTCTACTTTTCATCCCCTTTCTATGAGAAAATAAATAGGAGACTGTGTTTATGTAATTAATGAAAATGTTCTTTATTTAAAAAAGACATGTGAAAAGTAAAAATAATTACAAATTTATAGTTGCGTTTGATACACTAGCGCAATTTTCAAAAGTTATTGTACTAAGTACGTAAGTATGTACTAATTACAAGAACACAGACTTAATTCGCGCGCTTATGTCTTATGTTTTTTTAGTCTCCGCGCCTTCTATACAGCCAGTCAATACATACCAGCCGGCGGCGGTGTTCGAATTCTTTGAAAGATACATGTTCTAAATTCAAATCTCTTTTCCTCCCACTAAAAAGTTCTTACCAGAAAAGAGCTATTTTGGTCCCACTTATATAGGAACAATGCATCCTTTTTCGAATAGAAGGGATGAAAACGTATTTTATTTCAATATTTTTTTATACTAAAAACTTTTTTGTGATTCATTGTCATTAGTGATGCAACGAATACGAATACGAATATCCGTTTTCGCAGAAAACTAGACATTTACCGAATATTCGTATTCGGTGAATACCAATACGAATATTTAAAAACCAATATGTTTGTTTTGTATGCAACTCTAATTAGGCAGACTTGAAAAACGCGCGTCGTCGGCACGTAAAAATAGGGCGTGTGCAGGGGGCCTTAACTGCAACGACGACGCGACGGGGGACTCCCCGGCCATAGATTATACAGTGCCGCGGCTCCGGGAGTTTCCCTATCATAACGAATCATGGATTGATTCGTTCATTCATTCATTCCTTTCATTTCATTTGTCAGTCGAAAGCACAAGTCTAGCAAGAGAGTATTGTTTTATTTATTTTCTGAGGTTGTTGCGAAGTGAAAGAAGTTGAATTGAAAATGTCTTCTCGTAAACGAGATCAAAGTGACATATGGAAACACTTCGATAAATTACCAAGTAAGTAGTTAAATGGTCTGTATTTCTTTTGTATCAACAAAAGGTAGGATAGTAAGTGAGTCACCTTTTGTTTCAACAAATTATCGTAGAAATGCCTTTCTGTGGCGAGCAAGTAAAAGTCTAAATAAGTTTTGTAAATCAAATGACTTTGACATATTTTGTTCTAATACAGCAACGGCAAGACGGTTATTAAGTCAGGATTTCTTTTCACATACTTAAAAATTATTATATCACTAAGTTTATTAATTTACTATTCTACGCTTAATATTGATTTCTTATACCTATGTTATTCTAAATGTTTACATTATGAGTACCAAGTGCATTGTGTCCACATGTAGGAACTAATTTATTTGATTTCTAAACGTGAAGACCTGTAATTGGCAATCTACCACTTATTGTAAACATTAATAATGTCGCATGTGCTGTTGGTTTTCCTTCAAAAATAAATAAATAAATAAAATAAAAAGTAACTTAGACGAACGTTAGTAATGGCTGCGTCTATGTAGTATACCAGACATTGCCCGCGACTTCGTCCGCGCAGACTTCGGTTTTAGTAACTTTTCCCTTCCCACGGGAATATTGTTGTATTTTGCTGGATAAAAAGTAAAGTAGCCTATGTTTTAATTTTAATCTGGTGTAAGAATTAGTTATTTTCATCCATTCCAAACAGTCAAATCCGTCCAGCGGCAGCGATTGCAATGTGAAAGCGTAACAAATACACATACACACATACACAATCACAAACTTTCGCCTGTAATATTGTAGTAGGATTGGATTTTAAATTGTATTGTTTTTATTTTAGACAATAGAAGCAAAGCTAGATGCAGATATTGTGCCTGTGAACTGTCTTGGGGAGGGAAAAATGCATCCATTAAAGGATTTACTACGACCGCACTGTGGACTCATGTGAAGAGATTTCACGAGAAGGAGCTTGCTACCAGTATAAGTACTGTAGATGAAACAAGCACTGAAATTGAAGTAACACCAGCGAAGAAACAAGCGTCCTTAAAGGAAATATGCTAAAAACGTTCTACGTATGAAACTGATGATCCTCGGGCTGTCCAAACCACATATTTGATTGCTGAACAAGTTTGTTTAGACATAGAGCCCCTGGATTTGGTAAATAAAAAGGGATAACGTCGTTTGCTCAGTGAACTACATAGCTCCAATCCAAGGTTTGTTTGCTTTTATTAACATGCTAAACTTCTGTTCATACATATTATTTCAACTTTCACAAAACTCTATTTAATTCCTGTTATTTTTTTAGAGATATAATATTATATCTAGAACCCACCTTACAGAAAAAAATCTGCCTGATATTAATGAACGTGTTAAAATAAAATTGAAGGAGCAGTTAACAAAGACCCCATATCTCTCTGTCACAGCAGACATGTGGACCAGTGACGCTTCCTCACAAGTCAATGATTTTATAAGTCTTACTGGACATGGTGTCAATGAAGATTTCCAGCTCAAATCTTACTGTCTGGAAGTGTTTCCCTTTAAAGGCGACTCACATACAGGAGAAAATATTGCTCGCAATATGCATATGATGTTTCTGGAATGGCAGCTATTGGGTAAAGTTGCAGCAGTTGTCACAGACAACGCACGGAATATGGTTAAAGCAATTGATGAGCTTGACCTTAGTCTTCTTGTTTGGTACACAGTATCCAATTAGCGCTGAAAAAAAGTTTGTTTGATCAAGAACGCATAACCGAAATGCTAACCACATGCAGGGGAGTTATTACTCATTTTAATCACTCAACCTCCGCACTCAAACAACTGAAAGATTCTCAACAAGCTAACAATATACCGAAACATCGCATAGCGATTCAAGATGTTTTACCATCTCTACCAAATTGTCGTCACGAAATCACAGCAAGGCAATGGGCTCTTATGAGCCAAATCATTGATATTCTGGCCAATTTTGAAGAAGCTACTAAAGAGCTAAGCAAAGAATCAATCACATTATCTCAAGTAATCCCAACTATACGAAGTCTTAAATCTTGCCTCAATAAAATTTCCAATGATCCTTCTTCTCATCCTGATGTAAAAAATCTGGCAAACTCCCTATTCAGTGGACTTTCGAATAGATTTGCGTTTATGGAAAGTGATGAAACTTATATATTAGCAACGATTCTTGACCCACAATTCAAAACAAGGATTTTCAGCTCAACATTGGTCGTTGAAACAGCTCGATTAGTTCTTAACGCTGCTGTTGGTGACAGAGAGGCCGTAAGACCGACAAGACCTCCAGAAGAACCTCAACCGTCTACAAGTAGAGGAATTTGGCAAGTATGCCAAGAAATAATTGAAGAGGCTGAAATGGAAGAGCCAATTTCAATATTTTCTGGTGCGTAAAAGTTAGAAAAGTTATTTAGGTACTCTTTGTCATCTACATAGTTAAAGTAAAATTTAATATCAAAATGTTTTTTTTTCACAGGAGATTCGCAAACTAAAAACGAGATAGAAGCTTATTTAAAGCTCCCAAATTTATTGCCGACTGCTGATCCACTGGCCTTTTGGCGAGAAGATGTCCATTTTCCAAGTCTGAAAAAACTCGCCCAAAAATAATTTTCACTGTAGCCATGTACAGTCGCCTCAGAAAGATTTTTTTCAAGTTTTTTTTTCCTAATCTCTAAGCCTTTTGCGACGTGACGATGGATGCCTTATCCACGATGATTGCTGAAAGAACATATAGAGGAAGAAATTTCTTCCACGAGGTTTGTGCTGCTGGCAGAGTAGATCTTTTTCGGCGTGTGGTACTATTCATTCAAATGGACCATCATCAATTTATACAAGCTTACGATTACGATGGGTTACAACCTATCCACGTTGTTGTGACAACGCAAGTTGGTGCATGTGCAGCTGAGATCATCGAGCAGCTCATCATGATCGAAACAGATATCAATGCAAAGGACCGGTGTGGAGCTGAAACAGCGCTCCACTTAGCCATTGCCAGGTCCGATTACCGCCTGGTGAAATGGTTATGTAACCAGGAAAATATAATAGACATCAATGCAGTTAACTGGGGCATCATAACGCCGTACCAATTAGCTTGGGGGAAAGGTGACTCCAGGCTAATGAAGATACTAGAAGATCATGGGGCAGACACCGAGCCACCTCGTCCTGATTCCAGCAGTGATGTCGAACAGAGCAATAGTTTAAATAGTCATTTTAAAGGTATAATGTATAATAAATATTTTTAACCAAGTTTTTGTTCCCTTTTCATAAATCCTCAAATAACGAGATAGGCAGGTAATATGGATAATAATAATACTGTCAATGACTTGAGATCGCACTTACACTTCCCAAGTCATTTACATTCGAATCTGTCAAGCCAGTGTTCCATTTCCAAAAAAAAATATTTGATATAATTCTCTACTCGGGCTCGGGGGCAGGAGGGGGAATTAGCTCAAAAAACCAGTTTTGCTAAAATCCAAGGTAAGCTTCTATCGATCTTGATGTGACGTCTTTTTTTTGTACTTTTTCGCATGCTGAATGAACAATCAGCGAAACATGTAGATCGATAACTGTTTTTCCAACTGACATGTATACACACCGTGTTTCGAGCAAAATAAAATATTCTTATTCTTCTTCAAAAACGTGTTCCGAGGTCTCAATGTCTCTTCCGATTGTGTTCCACAAATTGGTGCCGAGGTAACGATTTGGAGCTCGGGAATTATTACTTTGACTTGAAAGTGTATGACACAAACAAATTTGATGTGATGAATAAGCAACCGCAACCACAAACTGTAATAAAAATAGAACAAACTGTGACACAGAGGCGTGGTATCATCAGAAATAAAATAGACGGCAAACTAAGCAGTGCACGAGATGTTCACTATGTTCAACGAAGATGATCTTCTAATGATATACATTTATTGTTTTTAAGATCGAGACTCGAGGCGTGAGAAAACAGCAAATTACTCATCACATCACCATTCTCATAAAAGAAATTAAAGAGTGGCGCGGTTCATTCCATGAGCCTTCTCGATAGTTTGCTGCTGCGAGTTACTTATTCGGAACTGACAGCGATGACGAAATTCACCGATATCAATAAAACCGGGTAAAAAGTCTCCAACAATTTGCTCCTATTTTACTAAGAGGATAATGAAGGTTCGCATTTAATTCTGGCACTTCACGAAATTAGGTAAAGATATACAGTTTCCAGATTGTTGTGCTCATGCCAGAAGTCACATCACTGAGAAAGGAAAGTATAAAGTACGAGCGGTTTGGGGGTACCCCGCTACTGTTACTTTTGGGGAAGCCGTGTTCGCCTTGCCACTTATAAGGGCTTACCAGAATGGCTCAAGTCCTATCGCCTATGGCTTTGAAACCGCGCTTGGAGGCGCGAAGAAGATCCGTGATTGGTGTGGTGGCTCACCTTGGATCTATGGACTAGATTTCAAGAACTTTGACAAGACCGTACCAGCTTGGCTCATTGAAGTTGCATTTTCAATATTGGCAAGAAACATTGATTTTGTACACTATGAGGAACATGGTGTAGCAGATTGCCAGAAGATGTTCTATATGTACAAACGTATCCGCGACAATTTTATCAATACCACCATCCGGAACGCTCGAGGAATTAGATTCAGAAAGAATTCGGGGATAGCTAGCGGTTCATACTTCACCCAGCTAATTGGATCTATCTGTAATTACATAATAATTAACTACACCTTCAGACGTCTGACAGGCGGACCTCCGGGCGCCATTAAAGTCTTTGGAGACGATAGTTTAACGCTCAGCGGAATTAAACTGTCAATCATGGATATGCAACGGATCGTTTTGTCACTTGGGATGCGACTGAGCCTTGATAAGAGCCAGATCGAATCAGATCCAAATAAGATAAAATTCCTAGGCTATGTGATAAACCATGGTTTTCCATTAAAACCAAACGCTGATTGGATGGCTTCACTACTGTATCCTGAAAGGCCAGATGAATCATGGGATGATGTAGCATCACGGGCGCTTGGTTTATATTACGCAAATATGGGCGTTGATGGAGAATTTCACCGTTTAACTTTCAAAATATTTAGTTTACGTCCATTTGACCTAGCCTTTACACCGAATTGTAAATTTACCTCGGCACATCACTTTCCCAGGCAACCGTGAAGAGAGAACGGCGGTTATGAGAGGGTAGGTACCCATTTCAATTAAGCTGATAGTATAGCATAAGAATAAAATAATTAGTTAACAAATAGGTGCATTAGGTAACTAATATCTTTTTTACAGATTCATGGATGTCTTCGGCTTTCCAGGAACTGTGGGCTGTGTCGATGGCACGCACATAGCCATCATACGGCCCCACCATTATGAGCAAGCTTATTTCAACAGAAAGCATTACCATTCATTAAATGCAATGATCGTAAGTTTTTATTTGTAACTATCTAAGTTTGTTTGGCTTTGACTTTGGTGCCCATGTGTCTGTCTGTGACTTCGTAACTCCCATCCATACACATGAACTTCAATGCTGTTTAAAATTTGATAACTAGTTGCTTATATATTTACAATTTTTTTTTATGTTCTATGTAGAATTGTGATGTGGATCTAAACATCTTACATGTTGACGCCTCATATGGAGGGGCCAGTCATGACTCGCATGTGTGGAATAGGAGCTTTTTGGAGGCGCACATGCGAGGCCTGAATGAAGACGGCGAAGTTTGCTGGCTGTGAGGTAAGACATGGAATGATATTCAACTTTTCTAAGGCTGGTTATCCACTAGAAATGTGCTTATCTGTGTAGCCGAGGATGTGTCTCTCCCAATGTACACCGCTGAACATGATCCATGGTCACTCTCATTCAGCTCTTTATTATTTCCCAAAGATTTGTATGTATGTATTATTTATATCCACCAATTAAAAACTTGCCGTGTTTTATTACAAAAGATTTTTAAACATTATTTGACTAAACACATGTTTAAATGTGATGCTGGCACTTTTTTGACAATATTGTTTGAAAAAGACAGCATCACATTTAAACAGGTGTTTAATTAAACAGTGTTTAAAAATCTTTTGTAATAACATGGTGGGTCTTTATCATGCAGTATACCTAATCAACTTTTTTAGGAGATTCTGGATACGCCCAGCGGGAGTGGATGATGACACCCATTCTGCGAGCGGATCCCGATACCCCAGAACAGCACTACACTGATCTCCACTGCAGCACCCGCAATACTGTAGAGCGCTGCATTGGAGTGTTGAAAGCAAGGTGGCGCTGTCTTTTAGCTCACAGGACATTACACTACGATCCTGTTAAAGCTGCAAAGATAGTTAATGCTTGTGTTGTATTGCACAACATGTGCAACCATGCTCGCCTAGAAGTACCTGCTCTAGATGAGTATGATATACAGGGTCACTGGAAATATGACGTATTCCTGCTAAGGGGTTATAGATGAAGTCAAAACAAATAGTTTTTGTTATATAACTTTTTCTCAAAAACTTAATAGGTTTTGAGTAAATTGAAATTAAGTATTTTTTTACCAATTACATTTAAATGTAATACCATAATACAATTAATTTGAATTTAATAAATGTAATTACCAATTATTTCATAATTTATCACAGTGTGATGCACATCTGTTTATCGAAAAAAGCTTTTTAAAAAAAAAAGAAAAACCGCCTTCAAAAAACTGAAAACAAAAACACCTTAAAAATTAAATACCTCTAAAAAGCAAGAAATAATATTCGAATCATTCGTTACACATATCAATATTAAACTTTTAGATTTTTGCATTCACAATGCTATTTTTATATTAAGATGAATAAATAATGAAAAATATTAGAAAAAATCGGCTCGGGAAACTTAGACGGGGTCCCGTCTAAGTTGCTACGGGTGAGCCGATTTTTTCTAATATTTTTCATTATTTATTCATCTTAACTTATCAATATTAATAAAAACACGTCTATTGAAGTCGGGTGGGGCTGGAGGACAACTTCATTTTTTTCTTAAAGCCCCACCCGACTTCATTAGACGTGTTTTTATTAATATTGATATGTGTAACGAATGATTCGAATATTATTTCTTGCTTTTTAGAGGTATTTAATTTTTAAGCTGTTTTTGTTTTCAGTTTTTTGAAGGCAGTTTATCTTTTTTTTTAAAAAGCTTTTTTATTTTCAACTTTTTAGTGGTAGGTATGTAAGCGCAGCGTGTAAATATTTTTTTACTTTATATTATAACATTTTCAATGGTAAAATGCCCAGAACTCAATTTCCAAATTTACGCTGTTTGTTTTTGAGGAGTTCCGTTGTGTCATCGTAGTCCAAGTCTAGTCCAGAACGTTGCATCGCAAACCATGATTTGGTTTGTTTTGGATTGCCATAAACTTACCAAAACCTAAATCACTTTACTTATACTATTTGATTTTGAAGAGTTCCTTTATGTATCTTCGAAGTTCGAAGTCCAATAACAATGAAATTAAATTGTGACCACTCTTGAAGTATACCCTTTCAAATAAAAAAAGAATCATCTAAATCGGTTCATAAACAAAGAAGTTATGTCCGAAATTCCATAAAAACTCGTGCGATGGCGAGCTAAATAATTGATATTTTTCAGGATTATGAAAAAACTACTGGCCAGATCTCTGTAAAAAAATTATGGGACCACACACGAACTATGTTCTTTGAGTTAAAAAAAGAACTGTACAAATCGGGTAACAACTGACGAAGCTATGTTAAAACATACATAAAAAAAAAAAAATAAAAAAAAAAATACCGTCGACTTGAGAACCTCCTCCTTTTTTTGAAGTCGGTTAAAAATTGTGAAATATGAAGGCACTTTTAAAATAATTCTAACGTAAAAAGAAAAATATATATGAATTACAACAGTGTTGCCAGACCGTGGGCAATTGCCCACGCCATGGGCAATTTTAGGACATTTTTGAAAAAAGGGCAAAAAGGGCGGAAAGGTCTTGGAACCGGTAAAATATGGGCAATTTTGGAAATCACGGAACTCACTAACCAGAAACCACATAAAAACACCTGGCACAAAGTACCAAAACACGAAATCACAGCTTAGGTTGGGTATTCATAGACGTTTCTTCATAAAGAACCATCTAGGAAGGTAGCGCAGCACCTGTGTTTAAGATTTCGCAGATAAAAACAGTTTTACCGATGTAGATCGACTGGGCTCTAACATTTTTTGCAAAAAAATTTCGGTCGACCATAGTCGCTCAGACGTTTAAATGGCTAAAGGGCGGGAGCTTTCGAAAAATTAAGATTGTTTTAGGTACAAAGCGTGTCAATATACGATAGTTTCCCCTACATGTCGATGTTTAACGATTATGGGCGATTTTGTGTCGGAAAGGGCAATTTTAACAACCTGTGTGGGCAAGAGTTTTGATCGGGTCTGGCAACACTTACAAAAAAAAATGGAATCAAAAGAGTTTTGCGACGCATTGAAATAAAGTTCATTGATTCATTTCAATTTTTAAACTTAGAAAGTACAAAATTCAAATTGTTGTCAGAAAATTATTTTGTTCATCACCAATTGAGTTCAGTGACGACAAACAATTTCAATAAGATTTCAATAAGTCATAAAAAAAAGATATTTATCCACACGATTATGTCGATAGTTAATTGAAATACAATGATGTTGTATGTTACTGGCTAATCAAATTTTTTATTTATATTTCTTTTACTTCATATTGTATTCTGATTGACACTTCAATAACAAAGTTTCTATTTTAACTTAGTTTTACTTATAATTTTTTTATTATTTACTAAAAAAGTGAATCGGCATCCAATATGTAACGCACATTTTTATGATTTATGATCTGAATTATGAAATTTGTGAAAATATTTAATAGTTCACGAAGATATATTTGTCGGCGCCTGGCTGTCGCCTATAATGAAATAATTCTTAATATTCTTTTGTTATTAAAGTTTAGCCTATTGCCCAAAATGCTGAGACGGGCTAAATAGGACTTCTATGTTTGAATAGCCAAACTAATTAAATCATTTTGATTTATGGTCTGGGAACGACAGTGATTTTGCATACTTCACTGAACGTAGTCGTGGGCCCGCTTTTGTGACGTAATTGTTTATGTGGCATTTATTATAGGAAGTGTCTATTCATCGGGGCGCCTCGATGAATAGTATTTTTCTCTATCTAGCGGTGCGCACAGCTGAATAGCATTTTCTCTAGGGATTGGCTATAGGCCGGTGCCTCGGGTTCGATCCCCGCGGGAAGCAATATCTTTGAGTTGTTTATTCTAGTTTGGTTTGGACACCAAAATAAATACCTAAGCTTAACTTCAGACTATAATAATGTTGAGTTATCTGCAAGTACTTCAAGCGCATCATTTTCATTTATTGATTCACCGGCTAGTACATCAAACGAAGCATAAAGGGCTTTGGGTAATGTTGGCGTCGTTCTCAAATTTTGCGGCCACTCTTGGATGTTATTTATTTCGAAAGAACAGTTTAAAAGAAACAAGTTTTAGTATGGAGCTCATATGGCTAAATGACATCGGAGCCGAGATATTAGGGTGGCCCCAGACCTACCGTTTCTTTGCTTACCGGTTTCCATTCTGATAGAACAGAATCGAAACCGGATCATCGCCCCACACACGCCGGTCGCCGGGCTTTCTTGATTCACGCTCAGTCGTAATCTAGCGCTCATCGAGAGATGTCGTCTCTCAAATCAAATTGTGTGATAAATGTAAGCGTCAGGACTGCTGGACCAAAAGCAATATTAGATGTTATGAAAATACCAAAATGCAATACCTTTTTGCTACTATTTGATATCTAACTTCAAATATTTAGTAGGTACCTCGATTGACAACGACAAAACGTGTATAGAAAGTGGCCAGACATTCTGACGTCAGGTTGTCTGTGCCACATTTTTTTCCATAGTTCCAAACAAAAAAAGTTTTGTTTCTGTTTGTAAACATTTAGTACCTTTTAAGTACCTTACCATATATATTTTTTTTCTAATTTTTTGCGTACCATCAAGAAAAATTTTAGGCATGATCTTTTTTTTATTATGGATATTTAATTTGACGCAGGAACTTTGTTATAAAACCATACAGCCCCATCAAGTTTGGGTTCGTTTCATTCATCCTGCTAAGTAATCTGTTGGAAAGTAGTGTCCAGGGTCTAATGATGGAGCAGGAAGAAGGCCACAGAAACTCTGTAATAAAACCATACAATTCCATGGAGTTTGGGCTCGTTTGATTTGTCTTGACAAGTACTGTGTTGAGACTGAAATAGTGTTCGGGGTCTGATGATGGAGCAAGAAGAAGGTAAGGCAATTTTAAGAAAGACCAAAAATGATATGACATTGGTGACCATGTAGTACTGCGATAACGAAAGTTAAGCAACTCTAGGAAAGGCCGAGTATGAGATGGATGACTGTTTGGGGCTAGAATAACGACTGTAAGTAAAGCTACTTTTGAAGATGCCGGGTATGAGATGGGTGACCGTTGGACTGCGATAACGAAAGTTGTTTAACTTTCGTTATCGCAGTCCTAAACGATCACCCATTTACCCGGCTTTTCCGAGAGTTGCTTAATATTCGTAACTGCAGTCCCACGGTCACCCATCTCATATCATATCCGGTCTTACATAGGTTGCCTTTCCTTCTTCTTGCCATCATCAGACCCCGGAGACTATTTCTCAACAGAGTATTTGTCAAAACAAATCAAACGAACCCAAACTCCATGGGATTGTATGGTTTTATTACAGAGTTCCTGTGGCCTTCTTCCTGCTCCATCAACAGACCCTGGACTAGTGATGAAAAAGACTCGAGTCTTTTAAGTCCTTTTGCAAAGACTCGCCTCATTTTAACGCCTCATGACTCGACGAGTCTTTTAAACCCTAAGTCTTGAGTCAAAAGACTCGAAGCTCAAGACTAATTTGAGTCGAGCTCATTTACCTCAGGCCTCAAAAGCTGAGTCGTTTCTTAAAAGGTTTAAAGGACTTAAAAGACTCGAGCCTTGTGGCTTCGGGAGTCGTAAGTCATGAGACCGTTTACCAACCAATATACTGACCGACTGATACATATCAGCAAATTCAGCACATTGATCTGATTGAAATTAAAAATAAACAAAATAGAAGTTTTTATTAGGAAAAAAATTGAAACAAAAAAAAGAATTAAAATAAAATAAATATTAAATATAATACTTAATAAAAACCTAAAAATATCCGATACCGAGGGCCAAGGACTCAATTTTTAAAATACTAAAAAGTCCAAGATGGCGGCCAACTTTTTTGTTTGTGGGCCGATTTCGATGAAACTCGGTTTTTGGAACTATTTTGACTAGAAAAAAAATAACGGAATGTTGAAAATATTTAAAAAGCCAAGATGGCGGCCAACTTTTTTGTTTGTGGGCCGATTTCGATGAAACTCGGTTTTTGGCACTATTTTGACAAGAAAATAACAACGCAATGTTGGAAATATTGAAAAATCCAAGATGGCGGCCAACTTTCTTGTTTGTGGGCCTGTTTCGATGAAACTAGGTTTTTGGTTCTTTTTTGACAAGAAAATAACAACGCAATGGTAAAAGTATTGAAAAATCCAAGATGGCGGCTAACTTTTTTGTTAGTGGGCCGATTTCGATGAAACTAGGTTTTTGGTTCTTTTTTGACAAGAAAATAACAACGCAATGGTAAAAGTATTGAAAAATCCAAGATGGCGGCTAACTTTTTTGTTAGTGGGCCGATTTCGATAAAACTCGGTTTTTGGTACTATTTTGACAAGAAAATAACAACGCAATTTTTAAAATACAAAAAATCCAAGATGGCGGCGAACTTTTTTGTTTTTGGGCCGATTTCGATGAAACTCGGTTTTCGGAACTATTTTGGCAAGAAAATAACAACGCAATGTTGGACATATTGAAAAATCCAAGATGGCGGCCAACTTTCTTGTTTGTGGGCCGATTTCAATGAAACTCAGTTTTTAGTACTATTTTGACGAGAAAATAACAACGCAATGTTGGAAGTATTGAAAAATCCATTATGGTGGCTAACTTTTTTGTTAGTAGGCCGATTTCGATCAAACTCGGTTTTTGGTACTATTTTGAAAATAAAATATAAAACTAAAAATCCGAGATAGCGGCCAACTTTTTGTTTTTGGGCCGATTTCGACGAAACTCGATTTTTTCTACTATTTTGACGAGAAAATAACAACGCAATTTTTAAATACTAAAAATCTAAGATGGCGGCCAACTTTTTTGTTTGTGAGCCGATTTTGATGAATCTCGGTTTTTGGAACTATTTTGACGAGAAAATAACGCAATGTTGAAAATATTTAAAAATCTAAGATTTTTAGCGACCAACTTTTTTGTTTGTGGGCCGATTTCGATGAAACTTGGTTTTTGGTACTATTTTGACACGAAAAAAATAACGCAATGTTTAAAATATTGAAAAATCCAAGATGGCGGCCAACTTTTTTATTTTTGGACCGATTTCGATGACACTCGGTTTTAGAAATATTTTGACAAGAAAATAACAACGCAATGTTAAAAATATTGAAAAATCCAAGATGGCGGCGAACTTTGTTGTTGTCGTGTCAAAATAGTTCCAAAAACCGAGTTTCATCGAAATCGGCTCACAAACAAAAAAGTTGGCCGCCATCTTGGATTTTTGTATTTATAAAATTGCGTTGTTATTTTTTTGTCAACATAGTACCCAGAACCGAGTTTCATCGAAATCGGCCCACCAACAAAAAAGTTTGCCGCCATCTTGGATTTTTTAATATTTTAAACATTGCGTTGTTATTGTCTTGTCAAAATAGTTTCAAAAATCGAGTTTCATCGGAATCGGCCCAAAAACAAAAAAGTTGGCCGCCATCTTGGATTTTTGTATTTTAAAAATTGCGTTGTTATTTTCTTGTCAAAATAGTACCGAAAACCGAGTTTCATCGTAATCGGCACACAAACAAAAAAGTTGGCCGCCATCTTGAATTTTTTGAATTTTAAAAATTGCGTTGTTATTTTCTTGTCATTATAGTACCAAAAACCGAGTTTCATCGAAATCGGCACACAAACAAAAAAAAATGACCGCCATCTTGGATTTTTTATTATTTTAAAAATATCGTTCTTATTTTCTTGTCAAAATAGTACCAAAAACCGAGTTTCATCGAAATCGGCCCACAAACAAAAAAGTTGGCCGCCATCTTGAATTTTAGTATTTTAAAAATTGCGTTATTATTTTCTTGTCAAAATCTTTTTATTAAAATAAACTTGTTAATTAAGCGCTTTTGAATCGTCTATAAGTATTATTTTTCTAGACTTATTTAGGAACCTTAAAGGTTGAGCTGTATTTGGATACACGACTCAGTCGTGAGCCTTTTTAAAAACAGCTCGAGTCTTTTGAGTCGCTTGAGCCTTTTGAGTCTTTTAACATACAACTGAGTCTTATTAAAAATACTCGAACGTCGAGTCTTCACTTTAGACTTGAGTCGCGTAAAACGGAGGCGAGTCTTTTTATTAAGACTTAAAAGACTTGAGTCTTTTCATCACTATCCTGGACACTATCTTCCAACAGATTACTTAGCAGGATGAATGAAACGAGCCCAAACTCGATGGGGTTGTATGGTTTTATTACAAAGTTCCTGTGTCAAATAAAATTACAATTTTTAAAAATCTTTCATGCGTTAATTTTTTTTTATACTTATGCCAAAAAATTTGGAGAAAATATATGTTAAGGTACTTAAAAGGTACTAAATGTTTACAAAGAGATAGATTAGTTGTGTTGTTTAAAATTATAAAAAAGTGGTCCATACAACCTGACGTCAGAATGTCTGGCTAAGTGGCCAGAGAGTGTAAAGAAAGTATTTTACACGTTGTGTGGTTGTCAATCGAGGTACTAAATATTTAAAGTTAGGTACTAAAAAGTAGCAAAAAAAGTATTGCATTTCGGTATTTTCTAAACATTCAATATCGCTTTTGGTCCAGCGGTTCTGACGCTTACAAATCGCCGGCACCGGCGCCGGGTTGCAACCGGGCTGTGTGTGACCATATACGGAGCGAATACGTAGGCTACGCCTCTTTCTTACCGGTGAAGACGTTCTTACCGGCGATGTCGACCGGTGGCTTGCTGACCGGGCGTTCTTGCCGGTTTGGGTCGATAGGTCTGTGACGAGAGAGAGAGAGCGCAGGAGATTCATGCGAAATATGCATCGTGCAAATTAACTTGTTGTGGCCAATATTACCGCATTTATTGCATGGGACTTTACTAATACAAGACCCAGCATTATGTTGTCCGAAACATTTAAAACATAAACGTGAATCCTTAATGAAATCTTTACGACCGATATTAGTTAACTTGTTAAATTTAAAACACTCAAGTATAGTGTGCCCCGTAAACTGACAATATAAACAACGCTTCGTTGCCACGACGACGTTATCACCATCAGCTCTGCCATGAGTGACTAACCCAGTACGTGATGCTACGCGTTTCCCGCGATCCGAGTAGCTGTTATTGTTATTTCTATTTAATGAATCCGAAGCCGCCGTGTCTAACAATCGACATTCATTTTGCAAAAAGTCTATTAATTGATTGAAGCTAGGCAAAGTAGCCGTATTTCCGCCGTATTTATGTTCAAACCGTGACTTCATATCTAAAGGAAGTTTTGCGAGACTAATAAACAATAATTAATAACTCCACTCATTTATAGGAAAATCGAGATTATTCAATGCGCGTGTAGATTCTAATAAAGGGTTAAGTATTTTTGTCCTAAGACCCGATATATTATTTAAACATGGCAAGTTTAAAATACGCGAAATATGAGAATCCGACAATAATCTTTTATTTTCGTATCTACTTTTAAGAATGTCCATAGCCGTGTCTAATGACTCATCAACCATTGGTAAATGTTTCATCAAATCGCGAGGTTCCTTTTGAACATTAGAAAATAAATAATGAAACTTTTCCGTTTTAGAGATATCTTTCCTACACATTACCAACGAATTAAACAAACTAATGAAACTAGTCCAACCGAATATGTCTCCATCATAAACAGACAAGCTTATTGTTGGCAAGCGAGCATTTTGCGCACTTTCCGTGGGTTGGTGTGTGCCGTCCAAGTTCGGATAGGCAGATGAAATTGCCTCCAATTGATAATAAATTTCTTCCGCGGTTTTAAATTGAGTATCAAATAAAATAATTTGTTTTTCATCCGTTACCGAGTTCAATATTGCTTCGTATGCCTCGCTCAACATCTTATACCTTTCTTCAATTTTACGCAACCGAGCCGATATTACACCCGTTGTTTGACTTTTATTGATGACGACTTCGTTAGTATTTACGAACCAATCGCACTGTATTTTAAATTTATTTTCTACGACCTTAGACGCCATTTTGAAATAGTGATACGGAACACGACGTGAACTTTACGAATTATAAAATAACAACCGATGAAACCGAAACAAAATAAATACCGATATTTTTATATTCTGAAGCTTACCAAAATTAATACGAAACAATAATCCGACGAGAGGGACCAAAATAATTATGTTCGCGAGAACACCTTCGATAGCTTCTCCCGAGCAGTAAAAGATCACCGATCCATTGTTTCTAACGGTAAAGTTCAAGCATAGCAATTCCTCATTAAGGGATGAACCACTTACCCTTGACGCCGACAGCTTTGAGTCCAGCAATGTCCAACCGGAACTGAATCCAATAGCCACCACGTGCTCCGCTTTCAACGTCTGTCGCACTTAGATCTCACAAGCCTCACAACTCCAATTGTCTTAGGTACATGAGAATAACACCAAAAAGTTTATAATTTAAGTAAATTCCGTATTCCAAAAGAAAATCGCTCCGAAAACTGCACGCAACGCGCGCCGTCGGCCGCCGAGATATGTGTGTGGCGGGCGGCAGGTCTCCACCGCCGCCGGGTCGCGGATTTCGCGGTTTACCCACATAATAAAGAAAAAACTATGCCTGAACAGGCAGCATTCGAGAAGCTTCGAAAAATCTTCGCGTCCGATTTACCTCAGTGTCTCAAGATAAAGTCTATGACCAGTGTGCGTTGCCAGTGATGTCTTACGGCAGTGAAACGTGGTTCGCTATACTATGGGTCTCATAAGGAGGCTCAAAGTCACCCAGCGTGCGATGGAGAGAGCCATGCTCGGCATTTCCATGAGTGACCAAATCAGAAATGAAGAGATCCGCAAGAGAAATAAAGTAACCTACATTGCTCGAAGGATTGCTCAGCATAAGTGGCAGTGGGCTGGGCACATAGCGAGAAGAACAGATGGCCGTTGGGGCGGAAAGGTTCTTGAATGGCGACCGAGCACCGGACGACGCTCCGTGGGTAGGCCCCTGACAAGGTGGACCGACGATCTGGTGAAGGTCGCGGGAAGCCGCTGGATGCAGGCAGCACAGGACCGATCGTTGTGGAGATTCTTGGGGGAGGCCTATACCCAGCAGTGGGTGTCGTGCGGTTGATATGACGATGATGACTAACACATCTTCGTTTCATCATCTTCGTGTTGAAAAACCTGAACACAATGCTCGAAGATCTTTGAATTATTCCCGGAGTGGATGCGGGCAGCGCTGGAGCGTTGTGGAGATCCTCGGGGCAGGCCTAAACCAAGCATTGGGTGACATGCGGCTTATGTAATGATGATGATGATGAAAATATGCTTTAGGAATTAGTTTGGTAAGGAAAATGCTTTAAATCGTTGATTTTCTTTGAAAAACAAAAAGGTTAATATCTCGGCTCCGATGTCATTTAGCTATATGAGCTCCATACTAAAACTTGTTTCTATTGAACTGTTCTTATAAAAAAAATAACTTCCATGAGTGGCCGCTAATAAAAATGATGACGCCACATGTCCATAGTTAGTTACCCAATGCCCTTTGTGTTGTAGAAGGAATTAAATAAGACTTGAGCAGATAAAATCAGTATTTACTCGTGAGAATTTTGGTAACCAAGTAAACAAAGTACAAGTACAAACAGCTGTCTAAGGTGACATAGAATCATAGGATTTAGATTAAACATTGTAACTAACCAGTATCACAACACACCCCCTTAATCTAAATTCACAATAGTAAATTAACGACACAGCTAGGCAGACAGCTTACACATAACACTAAATAATTCATTAGAACTAAACTCTTAAACAGCAGAAACCAAAAACAACGTAAGCTGGAGATTATGTAACACCCATGCTATCTAAGCAGTACTTATGCTTGATTCGGCCTAAGGGTTTGGTCAATATATCAGATGGCAATTTGTCAGTTGGTAAATAATGTAATTCAACAATTTTATCATTGACCTTTTCACGAATAAAATGAAACTTGACATCTATGTGTTTTGTCCTATTATGGTGGACGGGATTGGATGCCAACGCAAGTGCACTTTGAGTGTCAGAGTATAAAACTACTTTTGGAAGCTCACCTGAAAGTTCAAAATATAGGCGTCTGAGGAAACAGGCTTCCTTGACAGCACTGGCATCATAAATATCATAATAGACAAACTTTGTCACACATTGATTTATCAATAAATCCTTCTGGCTGTAACATGTAGACTTCTTCATCTAAGTCTCCATTGAGAAAGGCGGTATCTACGTCCAAATGGCGAATTGTATAGCCCTCTTGGACAGCAAATGCTAAGAGCGTTCGTAAGGAAGAATTACGTACTACTGGTGAATAGGTTTCAAAATAATCTACACCATACACCTGCGTAAAGCCTTTAGCAACTAACCGGGCCTTATATTTTACAATGTTTCCCACTGCATCTTTTTTAAGTTTGTACACCCATTTACATTGAATACAAGTTTTATTCTTTGGTTTATCGACTAATATCCACGTTCCTTTCTTTATCAACGCGTTATATTCATCTTGCATAGCCAAAATCCAATTACCTTTGTCCTCACTATTCAAAGCATCCGTGTAACATTTTGGCTCTTGATCTAAAAAATTAGATTCCAAGATATTAAACGAAAAGAAATCAGGAGGTTTTCGATCCCGTTTTGGAAAACGACTAGACGTTTCCGTTGAGGAAACAATATTTTCGTTAGTACTTATAAGTGGTTCAGTCGAGGAAATAACATCTTCCTGACTGCGATCACCGGAAGTCGAAGGAATAACAATTTCCTGACTGCTGTCATCACTGTCTTCTGTTAAAAGGACTTCACTGCTTTCAGTTACTTCGGCACCAGATGACTGCATCAAAATATTATTAATATTATTTGAAGGTGAAGAACAACTTTCGGAGATTAAGGATTCGGACAAAGCGTTTACACGCTGCGTGTCAACAGACTTTAAGTTGATAAATGTATTTTCAAAAAATACAGCGTCCCTATCCTTTATTAATTTTCTCGGGCATTGTGCATGTCTGAAGAAATAACTTCTTGGATTATCAGAATACCCAACAAAAATATACTCTGCAGCTTTCATATCTAACTTAGATCGCTGACATGTAGGAATATGCACAAGCGCTCTACACCCGAACACTTTTAAATAAGAAATGTTAGGTTTCTCATTGAACCATTTTTCGTATGGAGTCTCGCAACCTAAGGCACGGTGCGGTGACCTATTTTTAAGGTATACCGCAGTTTCCACAGCATCCTGCCAATACGCTTTAGAAAGGTTGCTTTGAGATAACATAGCACGAGCTTTTTCCACAATGCACCTTATACTTCGCTCGCTAACACCGTTTTGTTGCGGACTATAAGGCACTGTTGTCTCGTGTTTAATACCGAAACTGTTAAGATAATTGGACATTTGTTTGTTAACGAACTCAGTCCCATTATCTGTTCGTAAACATTTCATTTTTGTGTTCAGTTGTCGTTCAACAAAATTATGAAAGTTTTTAAATATTTCAAAAACATCGGACTTCAAGGAAAAACAGTAAACAAACATCATTAGGGATGCAAACGATACATCGATATTTAAAAACATCGATGTATCGTTCATAAACATCGATAATAAAACATCGATGTTGAAACTGTTAACATCGATGATACATCGTTCTTTAAGAACGATGTTTTATGAACGATGTTTTTTGCGCTATCTATGTATTGGTTCATAAACTAATCAAAACTCGTAACGGATAAACGATGGTTTAAATAAATTACGTTACTCAATGGTTCCAATCTGGGTAATTATTGTCTTATTTCAAAATCAATCGCAATCGCTTTAATTTGAGAGATGGATGTGATACATTGAAACTTCTTTTTGGCACAAATAGAAACTATCAAAGAAATGTAGCAATGTGTCACATCCTTCTGTCAATTGAAAGCGATTGGGATATATTTTTAAAATTAGACAATAGGTAACCGTCTAGTGTGTATGCAGTGTATGTGTGCAGTGTATTTGCATAGCGCAGTTCGACGGCTAGTAAAAATGTGAATCCGTTTTCAAAAATTGAATGAAACATGTTGATGTTGTGAATAAATAAGTGTTAGGTAATTGTTTCAGATTTTAAAGTGTTCTACTCCTGATTCCTAGCTTAAAGTCAATATCCATATTACATTGGTGTAGGTATTGATTGAGAAAACGCGTTTTTTCCGTGTTTCAAAGCAGTTCCCAGTAGTATAGAAAAACATCGAAAAAACATCGATGTATCGTTCATAAACACCGATGTTTTCAACATCGATGTTACAGTTTCAAAAACATCGATATTTTAATATCGATGTTTTTTATGAACGATGTTGCATCCCTAAACATCATACGTGTGAAATCGTCAATAAATATTATAAAGTAACTATTACCTTTAAAAGAATTCGTGGAAAACGGTCCACAAACGTCTCCATGTATAAGGTCTAGAGGAGAACTTGCCCGTTTATATTTAATCTTTATAAAGGGTTTTCTGGCTTGCTTACCTTCTATACAAGCTATGCAAGGATCCTTATCTACATCAGCATAAGTCATACCGATTGCTTGTCCCTTTTTAAGTTTGTCCATTCCGATACGACAGAGATGACCTAGACGTCTATGCCAAAGTTGAAATTCCGTCAACTCAAAGTGCACTTTACGTTCCACATTGTCAACTACATCTAATGCTGTAAACTTTTGGGATTTATTTGGATTTAAATCCAAACTATATAAACCACCATTATAGGAACCCTGCAAAATAGAATTACCAGTATAAGTTACATCAATATTATTATAGAAATTACATCCACGTTTATCAAAGATAACTGTGAAGCCTTTATCGACAGCTTTCTTAACAGAAATTAAATTACAATGTAAATCTGGTACAAAAACAACGTCCTTAATTTTACTTATATTTGGAATCCCATTAATAGAAATATCACCTGTTCCTACAGCTGGCGATTTTTCTCCATTCGCAATAGTGACAGAACCAGCATCTTGGATCAAGGGCTTATAGTTTTCAAAAAAATCCAAACAAGGACTCATGTGACTTGTTGCGCCAGAGTCAATGTACCATCGATCACACTTATTTTCTTTATTTTCAGCCACAAGCGCAGTAAGTAAAGTTGAATCTTCCTGAGCACAAAGGGAACCTTTTTCCTCCAAAGAACCAACATTGGCTTTCTTCTTGCCCTTTTTATGTGGACATTGAGGACTCTTATGTCCTGGCTCATAACATTTATAACAAACTATAGGCTTCTTGGTCTTCTTATTAAATGAACTTCTTGAACTTAGTGCTAAAACGTCATTCTGAGGAACGTCTTTTGCCATTTCGTTCAGTAATTTACTTTTGACTAAGTCACTTGTTACCGTTACATTGGAGTTCTCAAGTGCCATTATGAGAGGTTCATATTTAACTGACAAACCCCCTAATAAAATGGCAGCAACAGACTCATCATCTATGATTTTACCAATATCTGCTAAATCTTGTACAGTACACATTATAGCATTAATATAAGACTCAATGTTTAGAAAGTCATTCAATGCATACCTGTATAATCTGCGTTCTAATGACAATCTACGGCCCATCCCCTTATCTTCGTAAGCATTTGCGAGTGCATCCCATGCTTCTTTTGCCGTTTTAGCTGACCTAACATGAGTGATGGCCGAGCCATCTAACGTAAGAGAAATTTTGGATAGAGCCTTTTGATCATTTCTATCTTTCACGAGCTGTGAGGTTTTATCCTCGGGATCATAGCCAGCAATGGATTCCCACAAATTTTCATGGGTTAACAGTGCTTTTATTTTAAATTTCCATATGCCGTATCCATCTCGGTTTGTTAGGAATTTAATCCCACTGATTCCACTGGACTCACTCATTTTAAAAACCTCGTGCTGATAACGTGTTGTAGAAGGAATTAAATAAGACTTGAGCAGATAAAATCAGTATTTACTCGTGAGAATTTTGGTAACCAAGTAAACAAAGTACAAGTACAAACAGCTGTCTAAGGTGACATAGAATCATAGGATTTAGATTAAACATTGTAACTAACCAGTATCACAACACTTTGCCTTTCAAATAAACTGTAAGTTTTTACTGGTACATTTATTAATATTATTTATAATGTTTTTAAATTTCATTTATTCCTAGTGAATAAAGGATTTATTATATAATTCATAAGAGGGCAAAGGACTACTCAACTTGTATTCCGAAAGTGGTCTGTTATCTAGGAACGGCCGGGCCGAAGAAAGATCTGCAATGATATTGTTAAGCACATATTAGAAAAAGTTCTACTAGAAAGGATCGACACTTCTGAAGTATGCTCAAGAAATTACGACTCTTTTCAGAAAAGAAAATATTTGTACACATTTTGTGCCTTAATATAATAGAATAGCTACTTATTTCGTTCGTGTCGGTTGTTTAACACTTTGAGCCATCAAAATAATATCAATTTATGCATCACTAAGCGAGAACTCGCAACGGAACTACGAAGTAAATACGAAACTAATAATCAAATGTGATTATGTATTACTGTACTTTTCTTGATTGTTTTCAATTTTATTGTTGTTCTCTGAATAATTAAGTAAGTCTAATCGCTAAATTGTTAGTTGTTCCCGTTGTTCATAGCATTATCGTATTAGTGCAAATAAAGCACGTACTTACTACACTCGACATCAGAAAAATCGCACCTGTTCGAAAATAAGTTTTGACTTGGCCCCCTGCTATTGCTAGCTAACGTTTTATTGTGTAAACGTTGATATCTATTGAAAGTACATCAAATGAGCTTTCAATTAATATTTGTTTGATTTAATTAACATAATAGTTACCATAATTAAACACTTAAAGCGTTATTGCTTGCGCCGCCATAAAAGGGAAATAAAAGAGGTCGATTTAGAAAATGCGGATATTTCGCTATCGAGATGATGAAGTAAACACACTTCAACAATTCAGTTAAAAAAAGGAATACCCAAGATTGATACTAGTGCCCATGATGTTGCTCAAATATTGCAAAAAGTTAGGCACTGTAATGTTGCTCGGAAACTAAATCTCAGTAACTGATTCCGTTCGACGAGTATTCCAACGGTTTCTAGAGACTTGACTATGTCCGAAGGGAAAGAAGTATATAACAACACTTACTATTAAATTAAATAGGATTAAATTAACTTTAAAGAATTTTTTTTAAAGGTGCGATTTTTCTGACGCCGTGTGTAGTAAAAAAATATTATTCATCTATAAAATCCTACATGTGAAAACTTGATTATTGCCTAATGACTACCATAGTACACTTTGTTATATAAACGTAGTAGCTGTAAGTTTTCCACGAAATAAAATAATATAAATAACTAGCTTCCGCCCGCGACTTCGTCTGCGTGGATAGTTTTTTGTCTATCCCTCGGGAACAGTTCCTTTTTTCGGGATAAAAGGTAAGAAGGACATATCCTTCTCTGTACCCCTGACAACGTGTGTGTAAAATTTCATGATGATCGGTTCAGTACTTAAGACGTGAAGGCGTTACAAACAAACAAACGGACTTTCGCATTTATAATATTTGTAAGGATAGCAAACTTAAAGTAAGGAGATTAGGTAAGGGTAAATTGTACTACTGTCTCCAGCAGTGCGTCGTGACATATCTGGTGGGTGAGACGAAAAAACTTGTCGATATCGATTCATTTGTCATTTCCCCTAACATGCACACCACGACTGAGAAATATCTCGTCATGCATGACTTCGTTTTGTCGACACGAGAAATCGATGTTGCCATTTAGGGCAATCTATCATTTTTTTACCCATTGAAACGGTTTTCATTCGTTTTTTTCTTTATGAACGCATTATTTTTATGGTGTTTTCTGTCCAAAGCAGAAAATATTGACAAAAAATAGATGACATTGGTGAAACGGTTTTACTTCAGCTTCGTTTCGTAAAAAAATTGAAAAGTTTTAGAGTTTTAGTCTTATTTTAAAAATGGATACGACAACTACATCAGTTGCCGAGAAAATGTAAGTAAAGTGTTAAGATCAATCACTACGTACATACAAACATAATACCATTTTGCAATGTTTCAGGAATCGAAGCACTAAAGCACAAATTAATTATTTGTGCGAATATATGCACAGCCACCCTGATTTTGCGGCTGGGGAGTTCAAAACTCCGCAGGGTGCCACCCAGCACGAGCGGCAGTGGACGCACTTAAAAGCTGCGCTTGATGAACTCGGGCCAAGTGCACGATAGAGCAGTGGAAAGTGGTAAGTTTTGTGAACCAACTTAACCAACTACGGGCTCGGCTTTGTACCAGTCTCTTAAATAACTCACTATTCTTTTCTACAGTGCTGGCGTGATCAAAAGCGCAAAGCGAGAGCTGAGGGTGTAGCTCTGAATAAAGCTAAAGCAGCAACTGGCAACAATGTTAATGTACCGGATATTTCAAAAAATGCCCAAATAATTTTAGACACAATTGGCTCAGGCAGTTGGAATCGATCGAAGAGTCACCCATAGGCGTATGTAAAATTGTTTGTAATAGGACTTGTGTGGTTGACTACGCTGAACATGTATCATAATACATACCTATGTTCTCCATCGATACTATTGAAAAGGTGACTAAGAATTTGGCAATTAAGAGTACATTATAAATCAGCAGTAAATTAAGGCAATTAGATATTCTCGGGAATGGGAACTCGGGAGCGAAACCCTAGATAAAAGATATTTAAATAAATATAAATAAAATAGGTGAATTCAAAAAGTTTGATATTTATTTCATGTACTATCTGTTCTAGTTCAACAGTCAGTTGGACACGCAAACAACAAGCTCGTCAGCTGTTTTACCAGCAGTACCAAGAGAAGGAGAAACACGAACGCCACCGCTAACAAAAACAAGGTGTCGGGTCCGCAAGAGCCTTCCTCCAGACAGATTTCTTAATGCTCAAACTGAGCTTAATGCTCTTGTTAAGGTACAATATTATTTTCACAAATATTATACTGGTTATCCTATCTGTTGGCGCCATCTATGTCAACGACGCGTAAACTGTCGCCGAATGAACGAGGAGCAAGGATCGGCTGAATGGAAGAGCGAACGAAGGAGACGACACCGAAGCCGACCCGAGGAGCGCATCGGCATTCACTCGAATATTTTCTGCCGTCTCGCGCGCACCCATATCTTTTCCTGAATATTTATATTAGTAACCGTTTCGATTAAAATTTTGTATATTTTGAACAATAAACCGTTAAGGCCAAGCCACACAGCGGGCGTGGCGTGACGGGACGGGACGGCGACGCGACGCTGAGAAGTTGTAATGTACTAGATACTATGGACGACGTCACACAGGCCGGCGTGGCGCGACGTGTCGCGTCCCGTCGCGCCACGCCGCCGTCGCGCCGAGCGTGAATACAGATCGGAAGCGCGGCGGGGCGGCACGTAGGCGTGATCACGCCCGCAGTGTGAACTCGCGGCGGGGCGGAACGTAGGCGTGATCACGCCCGCAGTGTGAACTCCCGTCGCGCCCGCTGTGTGGCTTTACCTTTATACGTTTTATAAATAAATTCTTCATTGAAGACACCCGAAATTCCCGCTATAATCGAAAGTCTGAGCTCGAAACACTATCTATTATCATATCCCATACTATTATGCACCTTGTGCCAGTTGTGCCACTTAACAAATTTACTTTGAATAGAATTTTTGTAGATTTCTTTTGCCTACATGAATGTTATGAAATGAAATGTTAGTCAATTCCATAATAAAAATCATTTTCGTATGGAAACACTCATGTCTCTAGTACAAATGTTAATATATGATGTACATCTGTGAATATCTACCTTCTGTAGATTGCTTTGACAAACTGTTCGCAGCTGCTCACTGTAGTTTGTGACTCGCACAGTGTGTGGTCTTGCCCGATCTGACGTTGATAACCCCCATTTGCCAGGAATTGAATACAAGTGAGAACCTTTAAAAAATAACACTTTAGTGTCTCCTCTTCCAACAAAATTGATATATTAAAACAGGGTTTCAGTTAGTTACACATACCTTTATGTGGACAGGCAAACCCGAGCCATTCAAAGGCTCTATTGGCCGAATACTCAAACGCTAATTAACTTTGAGGGGCTCTCAAACGTCGTCCTGTCGCATTAAATGTCAAAGATATGACAAAGACAGCATGCTGTTTGAGAGCCGCTCAAAGTTAAGTAGCGTTTGAGTATACGGCCATAAGTCGCTCCGTAATTGCTCCACAATATATAACGTGCACTGTAATTAGTGTCAAATATTTTCAGGGCTGAACATACAAGTCATAATACATAGGTCAACAAAAAATGGGGTACTATTTGCAGGTTAGTTTGCGAGATATTATGGTAAACAACTTGGTAACCTAATCACAAAAAACATCATCCTTTACAGCTGAGCAACAACTACATTCAACGATTTACACACACTAGCCTACTGCACACATGCACCGCACCGCCATCCACGCGCCTGTTGTCTACACACACATAAACGTCGAAGCGCGGGTTATTCCTTTTTGACGCGTGCCCGCAGACTACAGACTTTTTATCGGCCGATAGTTGGCCCGATAGTTGGTTTTGTATGAAGAATCGGCGGACACCAAATCGCTGTAGCAAGGACGTCGGCAAGGGTGGGCAGGGGGGGGGGGGGGGGGCTAAGGCCGTACAATTGACTTGCTTTTCCGATAAATCCCGCCCCAAACTTGAATAAATTCACTAGGTGCTCTTGACTGTACCTACAATTCATATTTTTTTCATCCTCTTTAATATTAACTTGCCCCCCCCCCCCCCCGGACCATGGGCTGGCGACGCCCTTGCGCTGTAGTCTTCTTCATACTGATTCCAAGTATCGGCCGACAGTTTAGTCTGTAGTTAGCGGGGACTCTAAAATTTTATGTCGTACGTAGGTATGTTAAAAAGTGTTAAATTCGTATCAATAAACTTTGCGTTTATCTTGCATTTTGTTTATCAAAAACTATGCCCATCAAAAACTAAGCCTATGTCTAGCTATGGACCTTATTAGAAAAAGCGCCTTTGTTTAGAATAAGACTAGCTTTTTACGCAACATGGCTTAGTTGGCTTAAAATCAACAGTGGACTTATTAAATTTGGACTTTGCTCGACAATGGGTACGAAAAGCGCTTCCGTAAATAAGTAGGTATCATAAATCACTCACTCAATACTTGACCTCATGTTCAGCAGAGGACTAACTTTTTAATAAATGTCTAACTCAACCTTCTTTTAACAACTGAACAAAAAGGAAGGTAAATAACTAGGACTTATTAAATTTAAGCCCAGCTGTGGATTTAATGAGTGTACTTTTATGTTAAACATGACCTGAACTGAACAACATCATAATCATATTATGACTTCATTTATTGCACACTTCGTTTGTCAAAACAAAAGTGTTAAGAGGGAATAACCCTTCAAATACGCAGACACAAGATTTCGCCGATTGCCGCCGAAAGATGGCGCGTGCGGTCATCAGTGCCTGCACCGCGCCGACCGCCCGCGCTGAATTAGTGCTGTAATTATTCATTGATTTAAAGATTCTTGATTGATTCATATTAATACAATCAAGTGCACATCGAGCGTACTTTTTTAAGGTTAGCAGCTTAGGATTGGTTGTAAAGGCAATACCTACTTGATGTACAGTAATTAATGATAGGATTGATTAAATTACCTCTTAGTAATATGCAACAGATAAAAAATTATTACCTACTCTTATTTTTTTTCTGAGATCAAGGGAAACTTTCACATTTTTAGACATAACACCATTGAAATGACATTTCGATGCAAAATACAATAAAATATTCAAAATGTAAACTGCGGGCGGTGTTGATCTTCAATCCTACTACTAATTGCGATCGTAGCGATGTTTCAACAATGTTAAACGTTTGTCAAACATGTTGATTTTGGCTGTTATAATTTTTATTTTTCCATAACTTGCTATTTAGCTGATTTTATAAAAAAAATGAGAAAATGGAATCGTAAGTGGATAATAAATGACGACAATGATTCTGAATACTTAGGCTGGCCCCAGACCTACCGGTTTCATTTCTTTGCTTTGCTGTTCTACTATGGACCGCCGGCCAAGAGGCTCATTTTCAATCTATCGCATATTTTGACCTGACCACATTGGCAAGATAGCCATTAGTTTGGTGTTATCAAATATCGTCATCTGGGGTGCGATGAGAAGTTTTCGTTTTCGTTTTAAAAAAAAAACTGCTGTTTTAAACAAAAATTAATAACGAAATTATCAAAATGTATGAAACAGTTCATATTTTTTCGCGATTTCAGATTTGGTCCCATAGTAAAAGTTGTTCAGTTTTATTATGGTCCCTATCTACCATATTCAGTTTTATAAGGCTTTACCAAACATCTTGTATAAATAAGCGATCGAGTTATTTTTAACGATCGGAGTCCATGTTCAGGGTGGCATTTCTCCTAAAAGCTTCCTACTTCGCAATCCAGGCGATGATATTTGATGAAACCAAGCTAATGGCTATCTTGCCAATTTGGTCTAGTCCCAAAATGCGATAGATTGAAAATTACCCTGGTTGGCCGGCGGTCTTTCAAGCAAGGTAGCAAAGCAAAGAAACGGAACCGGTAGGTCTGGGGCCAGCCTTAGTATTAGATGACTCTAATTGCATGTTAGTTTGCCTCGCTTTAAGATAAAAATAAGATAAATTAATTAAATCGTCGTTGAATCAATTAATCAATTGTGGACATCATGTTATGTCACATCTCTAGTATGTCGTAGTGTGCAGTGCAGTGCACTCGCCGCGCTTCGCTTGTCCGTCACGTGATCACGTCAGTTGCGGAAATTCTTTTCGGGTGCATTGTCGTGCGTGCGTGCGTAAGGCCGTAAGCCACAAAATGCCGAACTATCGCTATAATAACGCGGATTATTTAAACATGGTGTTGTGCTATAAAACCACCCCTGCTCTCAGCTTTCAGGGGATGGGGAAATGGTTCCGATCAAGGTGACTGATCACCTGTCCGGCTTCCTTCACTGACGTCCCCCCTTCTAAATAATAATCATGACGCCAACTACACTGCCTACCAGAAGCCGTAGGCTGATTAGTGAGACTGAGGTTCATGGAATCCAAGTGAGTTTTATTGTGTGCATTGACTGACAGATTGTGCATTAACTGTCAGAAACAATGGCATTTTGAAAGTTCAGTGCTATTCGGTGTCGTGCAGTGTGTCAGTTTTGTGTCATGATAATCGTATCGCGGTGTTCGTGCAGGACTTGCTGTGCAGGGGCCAGCAGGACGCAATGACGCATCCGATATTATCGCATCGGCCGATAAAAACGCGCCTGTAGGTGAGTGTCTTTAAGTTCATTCACGCACACAACGATAGTTGTGTAATTGTGTGAAATGAATGCTATGCGTGCGTAGTCTTAAGATAGTGTGAGTGTACATGTACAGGATGAGCTTATTTTATAAAATAAGGGCATTATTTTTTTGTTTGAAAAATTAAATTCTAAACTAACGTGTAGATTTTCGAAATATTTTTTATATGTGATCCATATGACTTATACGTTCAGCCCTGAAAATATTTGACACTAATTACAAGGCACCTTATATAAAGCCATAGGCTTTGAAACTCTGTCATTGAGATCAAATGGATCGCACAAATCTCTTATCCTCCGCCGTTGTATTTTTCTGGCCTCCCTTTCCTCATAAATTGTTAATAAATAATTAAAATAAGGCACTGCCATGATGAAAACACAAATTCAGAAACCACAATATTTATGCTGCTAATATTTATGCTTCTGACTACCTGTCTTAACGCATATTGAATTGAATGTTTTTCTTTTATTTTTATTTATTGTAACAGCCTAGACTGAATAACAAGTTCAAACTTTGAATTTAGCTTAAAATCTGTGAATTGTTAAAGAAATTTGAAATTCATTAAGAAATGAGCTGATTCAATAATGTTATTTATTTGTTAATCTTTGTTAATATAAAGTCTGGAAACGATATACATATTTGTAAATATCGTTCCATCCTGATAAAGCTGACAAGTTTTTTGCGCCCATTTTTCTTGTCAGTTAAAAGACGTCATAATGGGTGGTAGGGTAAAAGAATTGACGATTTAAAAATGCTTATTATGTGAGCTTATTTAAATAAAATATATTTCACTTTCACTATGTCGCGGGAAGTCTTCAATGAAATACTAATGACGATAAACATGTCATTTCCAAGTGTCAGAATTCGATGAAATTTGACGCGTAAGTTAGAGTCTGTCGACAAAAGCCACACAGATTAAATAACAACCACTATGAATCACGATTTGACAGAACGAGTCGAGTTTGGTGGGCGGCCATGTTAGCACCCCTAGACATATAGACATATCTCTATTTTGCACGAGATAATGCGACGACAAAATTATGTCACGGCGCGCATCTTAGCCCTGCAGAATCGTAAAAGGGAATATAGAAAAGCTAGTCAAAATAAATCTAAAGAGAATACCGAAGAAATGCCAACTATTGAAACTGGCAACCCTGGTAACCATAACCAGGCTCCTACAGGTTAGTATCACTGTCAATTTACTATTTTTTTTTGCTTATCTGTGTATCCTGTATACATAGATAGATATAAAGTTCCACGAGGGAAAGTACCTTAAATACTGTTTGAATACAATTTTTACTGTAAGGAGAATTAATTTTTATTTTAAAAACAAAACTAACTGCACGGACAATTTCTAATCAAAGAAAGAAAACGATTTCCAGAGACTGTTTCAATGACTAATGAAGAGCTGAAGTTCGCTTATCGTGTATTAAGGGTGGAGAAAATTCAAAACCAAAAACGAAAATATTACCAGCTCTTCAACAGGACTATCCGGCACTCCGGCCACCATATTTCTGAAGATAAGCCCTTATCAACAAGCATTCATGGTTGTGAATATAAATGAGGGCCACAGCCATTCGACATCCAAGACAGCGTTTAATTGGATATAAGCCCGAGAATCGCCTCCCTGGTCTGTTGCTATTGCATTATAATGGTCAAAGATGGGAACGGGCAAAGTGAAATTGTTGCAGTTCTTCTTTTTACCGACTTCAAAAAAGGAGGACGTTCTCTGTTCGTCTGTATATTTGTTTTTTTTTTGTGTATGTCCACCGATTACTCAAAGACGGCTACCGATTGAAATAATTCAAATTAGGTAAACTCCCAAAGGAGAATGGCAGGTGCCCATATATTTTCAGAACCACATAAAGGCTTAGCGTGCCAAGAAGTAAATAGCATGAATTTAATCCTCTATTAAAGCCTAATAAATTATGTAATCGTAAGATACACTTTAAAGCTGGGGATAAAAAGTTGATTTTAAAACCTAACCTCAAAACAGCACCTAATAGGCAATTACTTTGGATACATTACATAACCTACACAGAATGATTTTTATTTAAAAGCTTTAGGTGAGGCTGGTCATGAAATCCACAAATATTTAGTCATTAGACCGTATAGACAATTTCCTACTACCTATCTATCATTGACCTGAAACATAGTATGATAACGATAGGTAGGTACTAATCCGCGTCAATTGGTAATGCGCCTGGCGGCCATGATTTTAACCTCAAAACGAAAAACAATTGTATTTTTTTCATATACCTAGACCCTTTCTTATTGAAAATAAGAATTCAATAATTAATAAATTGTATTACCTATTAGAATTTTACTGTTTTTGTCATTTTTAGTTGCGGATGACATTGTTTTTCTAAATGTTGCCTCCTTCTTTACGAACACTTTAAATTGAAAAGTAACCACCAAATTATGACCTTTAAATCTCATTTTTTTTTTTAATAAACCTGGCTGCGGCGATAGAGCTCGCCACTCATCACGCGTAACTTGTTTCTCTCGGGGCGAAAAGCGGGCATCGGAGACCCGTTTTGCTACGCTGAATGTATGTGGAGCGATGGAGGAGAAAATGGATGAGGTGTGTTTGATTATGGAAGAAAAGAAGTTGGATGTTTTATGCGTGAACGAGACGAAAAGAAAGGGCAAAGGAGTCTCAGAACATGGTCCGTTTAAAGTTCTGTGGTCGGGCGTTGCCGAAAATGAGCACGCGAGTATGGGCGTGGGACTCCTGCTGTCGGAAAGAATGATAGAATGCATGACTGAGTATGAGTGTGTTAGTCCCAGACTTCTCTGGGTTAGACTCAAAGTAGGATTACTTCGGATACGCGTCATTGGCGTGTATGCTCCCGATATATCCAAGTCAGCAACGGAAAAGGAGGATTTCTGGAAAAGTGTGGAAGACATCTTGAATGAATGCAAAGATAATGAAAGGATAGTTATGCTTGGAGATTTTAACGGATGGGTAGGTGTGAGAAGAGAGGGATGTGAGGGAGTTTTAGGAATATATGGAGACAAAAGAGTAAATGATAATGGCAGGAGTTTGATTGAGGTATGTTTAGAAAAGAATCTTGTGGTAACGAACACCATGTTTGACCACAAGGAAATTCATATGTACACTTGGCAGAGAGGGGAAAAGAAGAGTATGATCGATTTTGTGATTGTTGATGAAAGACTGAAGGGCAGAGTTGTAGACACCAGGGTCTTTAGGGGTAGTAACATTGGAACAGACCACTTTCTTGTAGTGTCTCGGGTTAGTGGTCTGTTCAAAAGTTGGCGTCATCGTCCCACAGTGTCAACAACGGAGCTGACTAGAGTAAAAGTTGAGAACCTGGATGAAGTGGAAGTGCAAAAGACATATTTGTGCAAATTGAAAGAACGATTGGGAAATGTGGCTGAAGTGAAAGATGGCAAGCTTGAGGAAGTTTGGGAAAAGTTTAAAAAAGGTGTGACTGAAACAGCTGAGGAAATATGTGGAGTGAGTAAAAGGAAGAATGCTCCCCCAATAAACTGGTGGGATAGTGAGGTAAGACAGATAGTGAATGAAAAGAAAAAAGTATGGCAGGATCTGCTGGCCATCAAAGCCAGTAAAAGAGTGAATGCAAGTGTTACAGAAGATGATGTTGATACAATTGCAAGGGAGTTTAAAAGGATTAAGAAAGTAGTGAAAGAAAAAGTAGACGAAAAAAAGAGAAAGATGAAAGAAAAGTGTGACTTCAAACTCTGTGATAACTTTCGAGACAATATAAAATTGTTTTGGAAACAAGTGAAAACGTCTCGAAGTGGATCACATAAGTCTAAAATGAATGTGATAAGAGATGAAAAAGGTGAGCTAGTGACAGATGAAAAAGGTGTACTACAGGAGTGGATGAAATATTTTGAGAGTTTGTTTGAGGCGGATGGCTCTATGCTAGAAGCCTCGGATAAAAGGGTGGAAGACGAGGAAGAGATAGAAGTGGATGAAAGAGATATATATATGGATGAGATTATTAGTGCAATGAAGAGCATGAAAAAAGGGAAAGCAGCAGGATATGACAGAATTACTGTTGAAATGCTGAGAGGTGGGAAAGAGCTGGTTGCGTCCTGGCTGTGCCTGATCTTTAATAAATGTTGGAACAGTGGCAAAGTGCCGGAAGATTGGCGTAAAGCCGTGGTCGTGCCGCTGTACAAAGGGAAAGGGTCACGGCAGGATGCTAAAAACTACCGCGGGATCAGTCTTCTCAGCATTGTCAGTAAATTGTATGCAAAGGTACTGATTGAAAGAGTGATGCAAAAAACTGATCAGAGTATTTGGGATGTGCAAGCGGGATTCAGAAAGGGAATGGGATGCACGGATCAGGTCTTCTCCTTGAGGTGCTTAACCGAAAAACACCTGGCTAAGCACAAAAAGGTTTACTGTGCCTTTGTGGACCTGGAGAAGGCCTACGATCGAGTTGACAGGAATGAGCTATGGAAGGTGTTGTCCGAATACGGATTGGAGAGCAGACTGATTCATGCACTGAAATCTCTCTATGAGGATTCCCGTGCATGCGTCAGGATTGACGGCGTATACACTGACTGGTTTGGCATCTCTAGGGGTGTCAGACAGGGATGTGTTGCGTCACCATGGCTCTTTAATCTGTTTTTGGACAGTTGTATGAAAGGTCTGAAAGAACGTGACTGTGGGGTTGTGATGAATGGGACTCAAATCAAGTGCCTTCTCTACGCTGACGACCAAGTTATACTTGCGTCTTCTGCGCAAGAGTTGCAGGAAATGATGTCGGTTATGAATGAAGATTTTGTGAGAAAAGGGATGAAAGTGAATGTAACTAAGACTAAAGTGATGGTGTTTGAGAGAGATGAAGAAATGACTGACTGTACGGTAATGTTAGGTGGCGAAAAAGTGGAACAAGTCCGTGAGTTTGTTTACTTGGGGAGTTTGTTCACAAGGGACGGAAAGAGTGAGGAAGACATAGAAAGACGAGTGAAGAAAGGAAATTCGGTGAGTGGTGCTATACACTCGGTTATGAGTAGCCAAACCGTTTCTGCAAAGGCGCGAATGGCTATTCATAACGGAGTGCTGGTACCGACACTGATGTATGGAAGTGAATCTTGGGTATGGCAGAAGAAGAATGAAAGCAGAATAAATGCGGTAGAGATGCGATCGTTGAGGAAAATATGTGGAGTAAAACTGAGTGATAGAGTGAGCAATGAGGTGATTCGCAAAAGGTGTGGTCTGAAAGATGATATAGTGACAAGAATTGAGAAAGGAATGCTCCAGTGGTTTGGTCACTTAGAGAGGATGAATGAAAGGCGAATCACGAAAGAGATATACTGTGCGAATGTGGAAGGAACGATTGCACGAGGGCGTCCCAGAAAAACCTACGCGGACCAAATAGAGGTTATTATAAAAAAGGCTGGTGTACGCAGTGACAAAAACCGCAGGGCATGTATGAAAAGATTGATGGATATGAATGAAGCGAAAGAAGTGTGCAAGGATCGTAGCAGGTGGCGATCCATAGTCTCTGCCTACCCCCATGGGAAACAGGCGTGAGTGTATGTATGTATGTATGTACTATGTAAATCTCATAAGGTCCGAATTGGGCACGCTCAGTATTTATGAATTTGGAAAATGGTTCCCAGTTTGCCATTCTCCTTTGTCCCATTTTTTTAAATTTGGAAATCGGTTCAGTACTTTTCAAAGTAATCTTGAAAAAAAGCACAAAAATGGTATGATTTAGTATAAATTACCAAGATGATGTGGTCGTAAAACTTCTTTGTTTATGAATTGTAAAAGAGATATCTTAAGTGTAGTTCTTTAACCGACATAAAAAGTAGGTTCTCAGTTTGACCCGTATGTATGTATGTTTCTCCGCGATTATACCACGTTTGGCTGAGCCGATTTTTCTACCTAAATAATATACCTACACTACCTAATACAGAAGGTACCAGTCGCGCTCCGGCCGCCGCGGTGACCGCACGCGTCCATCGGAGCTCCCGGCTATTTTTCGGGCTGCCCGCCGGGCAGCATTATATTTATGGCACTGACTACTGCAGTTAACTCAAACATGGCTACGATCACCCCCGAAAACTAGATCGCGATCCAGATCCCATCTAAATAGGAACTCAGCCGCTGACGAAAATAGAGGACTCAACTTCTCTCACGAGACCCCTAGCCCTATCAACTCCACCCTGGTACCCACGTCACATATGGAACACATCATCTCCTGTGCCAAAGAGATCATGGAGGTCCTGGAAGTCCCCAAAGGGGCGGACCACAAAAGTAGATCAGTCAAAAGGGAACACAAAGCGGAAATCAAGAGACTGTGCACTGACATAATTACCAAGGTCAAGGGTCATCTATACGGTCAAGACTCCCTACCCCATAGCAACCTGGAAATCATATGGGCCGGGGCCCAATCAAACTCATCTTTTCCACCCGCTTCACAAACCATTGATGGCCTCTTCTCACTGGACCCCGTATGCAGAGAAGAATCACATGCTGCTTTGCCAAACCTATCTGCTCACATACAAGATACTAGAAATAAAATGGGAAATATGAGACACCCTGGAGGATGAACTTGATAGTTCACCACCCCCTTCTTCAACATGTCAAGATGCTTCTAAAACCTTACTCTAAAGAGTAACGGAGATGTGCAACCTACTTCAGCAACTCTCTGAACGCGCAAGTTTACCTGGTGAGGGTCCACCCTTAGGCTAACTCATACAAATGTAACCCTCCGTACTCGCTTCACTTGACACTTTGGACCGGCATGCCTCTTCATCCACATCAACAGCCAAGGATCACCCGAGATCGACCCGACACACCTTGATAGTTTCAAGAAAGAATCACAAATCCCCCTCCTCGGCAAGAATCATATTTTACCCCCTTCAGGATATCCTCAAGGTAACTGATCAAGATGGTATACACCCTGACAATGTGGCCAGACTTTCCCGGGGGAAAATCAAGCTCACGTTCGACAACCCGCGAACCGCCATGACGGCGGTGCTTTTTTTGGAGGGGCGCTTCCCGCTCTCTCTTCGTTTCCGGACACTGTTGCGTGTGGTTCATGTTCTATACTTTTATAAGTAATTTGAGTAAAAATATACAAGTTGTATGTGCCAGTTTTGCTTCCAAAATAAAACCCTGCCTTTCAGTCAAGCATACCAGTGAGTTTTCATTAAATCTACAGTCCTACATCTACGTGCCATCCCACAGGCAGAACAAAACATTCGTGCCGCTTCTCCGTCGCTGAACCTCCAGGTGGAATGAGAGAGGAAGCTGTCCCCCATGGTCATTGATATGGGCATCCACAAATCGGGCAACAAAGACCAACTGGCGGCTCACCCGCTGCAGACTGCCCTTCGCACAAGATCCAATATTGGAGGAAACGTAAGGTGTGGAAGAAGCAAGAAGAGAAAACTTGGGGACGCAGTTCGAGGAATCAGGATGGCCTCGAGAAGTGACGAGTTTTCGAGGGGCGTTATACGCGAACTAAGAAACAAACATAGGTACCTCGTCCAAAAACTAGATTGGTCCTTGGCAAGCATTTGCCAACTTAGGGGCCTCAACACCGACCCGCGATTCGCGTTGGTCGTTTTGATCACGGCCGAAAAAGTTAAGCGGCCCAGCTTTTGCCGACAAAAAGCAAGGATTGCACTTATGTTACTTACATAAACAAAAAATAAAGTGCGTGGGAATAAATACTAAGCATGGCAGGAGATACGGCAGATAATGGAACTGTAATTGTTGGAAATTAAAATGGAAATGGTGTGACCAAACAGGGGACTGGCATGCCGATGCCGTCGATACTGCCGCCATCAAATTTTGAGAGGTTAGAAGGGGCCTCCAACTATTTAAACTGGCAATTCATAACAAAAATGATTTTGACTGTGGAAAATTAATGGAACGTAGTCGGATGAAACAAAAGACAAGCGTGCGTTATCACGCATTTGTATATCTCTTAGGACAACGTTATTTCAGTATGTATGAACGTGCAAATCAGCAAAGGAAGCATGAGACAAGCTTGCACAAACTTATCGAAGATAAAGGTCTCTTTCGTCGCGTTCTATTATTTAAACAATTGCATTAGATCCAATTTGGTAATTTTTCCTCCATGTCCGAGAGTACATAGAAAAGGTATATACTCTTGTACAACAACTCAGTAATAAATAGCCCCAGTCGTAGGAGGCAAAAAAACGAAGAATACGGCTATCCATGAACCAAAGATTTCCTTCGGTAGGATTGATCCTTGGGTTCCTAAAATGGGTTTACGAAGTGGAGCCACCTGGATTTTTCAAGCAGGTGGGGGGGAGGGGGGAATTCTGCCTTAACGAAGTCCGAGGTTAATAACTGCCTAAGTTTAGATACTAAGCCAAGTTTGGTATCATTTTCAGATAAATCAATGACGTAGAATTCATTTCTGGTATAAAAAATGCAATTTATTAGGAAGTTTCCTAAACATTACACAATAACCAATATTTTCAACTACTTTTTTTTACTTTAAGTCACCGTAAATATTAAACTGATGTTCTTATTTGCAAACAAAAAATACGATAACAAAGCTTATAGAATGAAGAGTTGAAAAAATATAACTTACAAATTTCTTTATTAACAATAAATAGCGAAAAAAAATTTCACTGTCGCGTGCCGTCAATTTCTTTTACACCTATGGAAATATTATTATTTTTTATTATAACAATATGGGTATCAAATGAAAGGTAATAACTAGCAAATTCCAAATATATATATGTCGGAGCGTCGGTCGAGCTCTCGGACGGCATCAAGATAGGTGACCGATTTATTATTTACTATCGGCTAAGATTTGTGGGCGAAAGGGAAACGCTAGCGAATGCTTAAAACAACATCAATTCGTTTAGATTATTCTATTTTGAAATCAACACTAAATTAATAAAGGTAGGTTTGGAACGGATAACGAATTCGTGGGCCCCGCGCGATCTGCTCCACGTCTTAGCAAAGAATCCCCAGCTTCAGGGTTCGCATGTTCGAATCCCTGTTTATAATAAATGCCACATAAACAATTACGTCACAAAAGCGGGCCCACGACTACGTTCAGTGAAGTATGCAAAATCACCGTCGTTCCCAGACCATAAATCAAAGTGATTTAATTAGTTTGACTATTCAAACATAGAAGTCCTATTTAGCCCGTCTCAGCATTTTGGGCAATAGGCTAAACTTTAATAACAAAAGAGTATTAAGAATTATTTCATTATAGGCGACAGCCAGGCGCCGACATGGCCGTGTCGGCGTCATCCTCCATTTCTCGCCGGAGTGTACGGTAGCACATTACTTTTGCGGCTATTGCGGCCCTAAAAGGTAGGGTTGTTCTAGAACACGCTGCGCCTTCAAGCTCAATGGCCGTACTTGAGATTGAGTGGGAGTACTCTGTCGGTCTCGGGAGACGGGATTCGTAAATGAAGCGAGTACCAAAGAGTTCAATGCTGACGCTGCTGGGTACGTAAACTTGATTGAGTCAGAATACAAAGCGATTACAGATAGGGATAAAACATATTCCAAGGCCGTCCCGGCCTCAGCCCATGCCTACTATCACAACGTACTTTACTGGTACAAACTAGCCCTGAATAGCCAAAAGAATGGCACTGCCAGTATCGAACAAGACCGATTGGTCTCATTTGTGCAAGGGTACGGGACTGCAGTAATTGCAGCAGGAGCGGGCGAATATCTAGAGGGATTGGGCGACTACACTGACGCCACGGGCGTCAAGCACCTTCTAGTAGCGCACGAGCCAAACGCCAACGGCCATTTCGGCCAGGCAACGGGAGCAACGCACGGGTTTTATGAAACTCTGCCAGCTCCAGCTATTGCCCTTCATAGGGTAATTGCCGACTTCGAGGCGTCGCAAAGGGATGGCAACCCGAATGACGCCTGGGTATTAGCGGGGATCGCTCCCCAACAGCCACGACACCAATCTGTCGCACCGCCAGAGATCGACGACGCACAACGACGCAGGCGGGCTCAAAGTCGCGAAGAAGAGGAAGGCGTCCCAGATGAGGATGCCGAAGGAGGGGCTCCAGGTGAGCCCGAAGAGGAAGAGGAAGCGCCACCCGCCATCACTCCAACCGTCAACTTACTTGGTTGGAGACCTTCAAAAAGTCAGACAGTGCAGTGCAATGCGCGCTCGGAAACGGTCGTGCACATTGCATAAGTGAGAGTTATTTAAATTCACGTTTCGCTCGGCAGTAGCCGCTGCGCGTAATACACTATGAGCTCCCAGCAAATAATAGTGAACGAAGTTTTGGCGTTCATTCAGAATGCCATCGACACCATGGACGAAGTCAGCATCGTGCAAATTTGCAAATCTAACTTCAACGAAGCTGAGGTTTGTAGTAGCAAAGCGCTGCTGTTCCAGAGCATCGGGAAGGCCGATGAGATGCCATCTCGCCGGAGGGATGGAGGTGAGAAGAGTCTCCAGGACATTATCACCTGTCTGAAGGAGAACGACCCTGACGACGTGCCAACATTCGTGGCGAAGGAGCTGCACAAGCTGCCCCCCGTCACATTTGACCACGTCGACGTCACCAGGCTGCTTAAGGACATCATCTCCCTAAAAGCGAGCCTGGCAGAAGTGCAAAGTAAGCTAGAAGCCTCGGATAACACCATCAGTGAATTGCGAGCCCAAGTTGTATTGTTAAGCAATACCGCTTCGGTAAGTAGGTCACCCGAGGTTTCCAACGTGAATGAAAAGAAGATTTTTGGCCGAAGGGTGTTTGTTCCGACGGTTTCGCGGTCGGATACCGGACACTGCATTGCGCAACACGCCGCCGCCATCAATGCGTGTAAAATAGTTGTAAAAATGTAATTTAAATATAATGTATGTATGTTAGTCTGTAAGGTATATATTGTATGGGCCTAGTTGCCTGAATTAAATAAATAAATAAAAAAAAATAAAAAAAAAGACTTTCAAAGAGTCAAATGTCAGAACTGGAAAACGTGTTCGATCCAGAAGATTCATTGGATGGATTGACAATAGTTAGATATGCCATCAAACGCGACTTGTTTGAGTTAGTCGCCAGGAAACTACGCGAAGTGAAGGCGTATAAAACATCAATTACCTCAGAGAATTGCCGATGTGATCAGACGTGCCCGCTCAACATGAAGAGGACCCTCCAGAAGTGATATCTAATCCTGATATCCAGAATTGGATGAAAAGCATTGAACAATGCCTAAATGAAGTCTGCGCTATTTCATGCGAAGGTAAATTAAATACAGACCAGAAATTACGTATCAACAATTTATGTCGCAAGGTTAGCCACGGAACATCTCAACTGGCCGTCCAATACCAGTCCCTCAAGCAGAAAACTATTCAGACACATATTTCAATTCAAGCCCTTAAAGAAAAACATGACCTTTCGCAGCGACTTCAAGACCTTAAACTAACGATTGAAGAGTCCTCAAAACCAGCCGCGGGTTCAGTTTCCTTCGCCGACATGGTTAAAAAAAGTGCTAACAACCTGATTCAGCCCAACAACTTGAATTCTGTCGCAATATATCCTACCGACAAAACAAAGTCGAGCGAGGAGAGAAAAACACTAATTAAGAAAATTATCAAACCGGAACAAATGAAGCTGCATGTGAGGAGTTTGCGGAAAACAAAAAATGGTGGTGTTATCATCAGCACCGACACCAAGGACGACGTTGAGAAACTGAAGCAGACGGCACAACTGATGACCTCTGGCCTCACTGTGGATGAGCCACCTAAACGAAAGCCGCGAATCGTAGTCATCGGAGTACCCGTGTGTATGCAGGAAACGGAAGTCTTCAGCTGCATTTATCAGCAAAACTTAGCAAATAAACTTCATGGCATGACAATCGATGCCTTTTTGACCTCTATTAGATTAAGTCATAAATCAGGAAAGAAGGATGCTGAGACCTGCAACTATGTTATCGAAGTCCCTGCAGATATACGAAAAGCCTTAATTGCTAATGACAGAGTTTGGTCTTCGTGCCCCGTAAGGGACTTCACTCTTGTGACGAGGTGCTACAAGTGCCAGCAGTACGGTCATGCGGCCAAGACATGCCGAGAGGAGACCACCACCTGCGGACACTGTGGAGAAATAGGTCACGCCATCAAGGACTGTGCGAAAAAAGCCGAGCCTCCAAAATGTGCTACATGCTTGCACTTCAAGAAGCCCTCTAACCACAAAACTGGTGATGCTGACTGTCCGGCTAAAAAAAATGCTGAACTAAGATATATAAACTCAATAGATTATGTAGGAGCCTAAAAGCATATTTTTTTAATAATTTAATTTTAGATAATTTTAACATATTTTCTGTTTATATTACAATTCATCAATAGCATTAGTTTTGATGCGACAATAACCGATCATCAGTGTCCTACTAACCTAAATAATAATTCACCTCATCTAACATGTACGCAAAATAAAATAAATAACTTTAGACAAATATTTGTAATTAAACTTGAAGTATGCAGCACTACCATTGACCTAGACTAGAATTTTGATGACGCAGGGCGGGTGTGATTGTAATAATAAACTTAATAAATAAACTTTGATTAACTGTTTAGATGTAATGTTTGTGAAACCATACCGAGAAGAATTATTTTTGTATTACAAAAAGAATCAGTAGGATTTTCTCGCTAAAGTAGATTTATATAAAAAAAAACATTCTTTTGTCTTAGCTCTTTTTGTGAATTTTTGTTTTTAATTTTTCATTTAATTATTAATTACGTTGTATTTTATTGTTTAATAATTTTAAGTAGTTTTGTAAGTCCTTTTTTCGCCTGAAACACAGGGTAATCCTAGTTCAGGCACATTGAATTTCTTTTCCCTATATTATCTTTGTTTAGACTAATTGTAAATTGTGATGGAAGATTATTTCAATAAAGATTTATTATTATTATTATTATTATTAATAATACCACGTTCTACAGGAGGCTCAATAGTCCAACAAGTGGTTTGGAGACCGACAGAGTACTCCCACTCAAGGTTCAAGATGGCCATTGAGCTTGAAGGCGCAGCGTGTTCTAGAACAACCCTACCTCTTAGAGCCGCAATAGCCGCAAAAGTAATGTGCTACCGTACACTCCGGCGAGAAATGGAGGATGACGCCGACATATACATTACACTTTTATTTTAACTGTTTTGAAATAAACTTAAAAAGTATAACGCAGCATTAAAAAATATCAGTAAATTATTAGAAAAACAAAAAATGGCAGTCAATATCGACAAAAAAAGGTAAATATCACAAGCGCGCATGTAACGAGATTTTTTTCAGATGTTGTTAGGTACCTTGAGAGTAGTTCTACCCAAGTTTTAACCCTTGGAAACCCTGTACTGCTGGAAAAACTTGGCACTTGTTTCAGTATTTTCGAAAAAATTACCTTAAGGAAGCGTTTTTCAGGTATCTCTGCTCTATACTTTTATAAAGCTAACTAAATTTGCTACAATTTGAGCTTATCACAAACAAGTTTCGAATTGATATTTTAAATTTTAATATTTAATAAAAATAATAACTTCCTTACAACGGTAACGAAGTTATTTTTTTTAATTAGCCAAAACAAGAATATTTTCTTTTATTATTATTTTAAAAATAAAAGGATATAAGAGCTCCTACGAGGTATTTTTACACGACTGCCCAAAGCAAAAAGAGTTTTTACACGACTGCCCAAAGCAAAAAGAGTTTATATGTGTTCAGGGTTAATGTATGTTTGTGGGTATGTGAGTTTCTTTATTCCACCATAACTTCTAAATGCTTGAACAGATTTGGATAAATGGGGTATCGTTAGAATCCTTACAGCATTCCGAGTGACACTGGCTATATTTTTTTCGAAAAAAGTCAATATGGCGACTGTAGGACGCCATTTTCGAATGTGAAAAAAAAATTTTTTTCTTCAATTATTACAATATGGGCATCAATTGAAAGGCCACAATGAGCACATTTCAAAACTATATAATTTGTCACTAAAATGTGTGAAATAAAAATAAATAAATTAAAAAAATATTAAAAACACGACTGCCCTGCCAAAAACGAACTAAAAAGATAAATAACAAGGTGTCATTGCAGTCGGGGGACCTCTTTAATTGAAAATTGTTCCACAAAACGGTCCCCCGACTGCAATGACACATTGTTATTTATCTTTTTAGTTCGTTTTTGGCAGGGCAGTCGTGTTTTTAATATTTTTTAAATTAATTTATTTTTCTTTTTTGAATATTCCAATTTGTGTATTTAATGGCAATTTTTTTCTTTAATCAAGCGAGTATTTTTTTTTTAATAGTTTAACAATTGAATCGTAAAAATATGAATCAAAAAATGAATTCGACACCCTAAATTCATACGAATATGATATCAAACTGGGCATAGCAGCTTAACTAATAAATCTATCGAGATTGGGCTGAAAGCCATAACTTCAAAAAAAATACTACAAAAATCGTGGTGGCTTCACTTCTTATATCCATCCTAGGGTCCTAAGGACCAATCCTACCAAAGGAAATCTCTGGTTCACAAAACGCCGTATTTTGTACCCTACTGACGCCACTAAAAGGAAAGACAATTGAAGATGAAAAAGTTACCGAGATTCTTCTTAGTGGTCTTCCTCGGGAGTACGACTCACTTGTGCCTAAACTTAAAACGTTGTAGATGACAAAACAGCTGAACAGAACACACAGATACACGCCAGATTGTTACAGGACGAACAACAGAAAAATGAATTGAACGGTGGTGGTGGAGTGAAAGTCAAAGTACACTTTCAAGAAAAACAAGTCGACTGTATTAATTGTGTTTCTTTATTGTCAGAAGAAAGGACATGTACAAGCAAAATGTTATAAGAAGAAAGCTAATGATGGGAAGAAGACCAATACGAACGGAAATTTAGCCGCAGCGTTTCTGGTTCAAGGTTGTAAGGATTGGATCATTGGCAGTGGATGTAAGTCACACATGACATGAAATAGAGACTGCTTAGTGAATGTTAAGAAAAATAACCTGAAAAAATTATGTCACAGTAGCTAATAATGTAATGTTGAATTGTAATGCAGTTAGTGACATTATGTGCATGCCGTGTATGTGCCGGCCTAGAATAGCACTACCCCCTATCATCCCGTGGGTGCCGTAAAAGGCGACTAAGGGAGCATAGCCTTCAAGAGACGGGCAGCAGCGTCTCCAAAAAACCTTGGCCTACTGCGAAGATAAGGCAATCGAACTATCGTGGGCCCGAAGGGCCCACATGATAATGTTCATGATTATGCCTTATCTCATTAACTGAACTAAATGGATCGTAGTGGCAGTGCGGAGGTATCGGTGGTTTGTTAAACCAGCGAGTTATAAAAAGAAGTTTACCGGGCCTTGTTCGGCAGTTGATATTCAGCTTCACTGTGTAACGGTCAAAATTGAGTCTTTAAGTGAGTTTTTGGTTTTTAAAAATAAAAATGGAAACCAGCGTAGAATCACAGAATTTGTTGAGCGGAAACGACGATTGTGTTCGCGTTGTGGACTTGAGAGACGATCAGGAGGCAACGACGGAGAATTTCATGGAAGGAAATACTCAACATGTGTTGGAGGTTCACGATGCGATGAAAATACGGAAGAAAGCAGCGAAGGGGAAAACGCAAGTATCAGTTCAGAAAAAACTTATACAGAGCAATCCTTTAATAAAATGGTTAGAGAATTTCTGGCAAAGCGAGGCCACTCTGAGGGTGATGAAGCCATTCCTAAAAAACGTGAACGACGCAGCTCTGAGGGAGAGGAACATGCCTCTTTACAGTACGGGTCAGATAATTCAGAAAATCATGAAAGAATTCTTCATACATATGAAGACTCAAAACAGGGACTTAACAAATTGTGGCTTCAGTATTTTCGAGGAGTGGTTCTTAAACGAAGGATTATCCACGACGTTTGGGAAGCTCCAATCGATAAATTGGGTCCCAGATTTAGAGAAAACATTATTCGACCACTACAGCACAGTTCTCATAGAATTAGAAGAGCGGGAACGAAAAGCGATGGAAGATCAGGAGGAGGAGAATACAACATCAGCGGAATATTTATCGTTGCCGAACATGAAAAGCACATTCACGTCATCCACGATTGCTCATACTCCGGATCCACATGTCGTTGCATCCACATCCAAAGACTTCGAGATTATGTCACCGATTCAAGCGTCGCTGAAGAAATCGAAAGATGGGCACAAAGCCAAGTCAGTGACGTTCCTGAAGGAGAGATCAGTTTGTTCGAAGCGGAAAACTTTGGACGTCAACGTAGATTCGGAGGAAGAGATGGAAGATTACAATCCGGGAGAAATGTTTCGGAAGACGAAAAAAACTGTAGAGGAGGAGAGCGAACCGGAAGTGGAAATGGAGATTCCTCAGAAAAAAAAGAAAGCAAGACGTCAGTCGACGGATTCGGACAACAGCTTGGATGCGACACCAAACGACGAGGACTTTACCTCTATGGTCGCCAATCATGCCAGAGCTCACTCCTTAGTCATGAGTACTGGCAAAATCTCACAAACTATTTTAATAAAGGAAGACGACGGTTATATCAATATATCGTCGCCGGGAGAGCGTGGGTCGATGCTTATAAAGTTAGAGCTTTACCCGTTCAAAGACTGTGTCAAATTAAACAAAAATCAGTACTGGACCAAGAGGACGTTTTCTTGCATGGGAATGAGCTCTGGCGAGGATTCCCGTGTGCACAAACTAGCAATGAAGCTGAGATACGAACTAACAAAACAAGTAATGAACTTGAAAAATGTAAAGGTAGAAAAGAAAGTACAAACCGGTTGGAAAGGTTTCTAAGTTCGTTCATTATAACACCAACAAAAAATATTTTGTACACCGGTCATTGGACAAACGGTCCATTCAAGTACATGCCTAAAAACAAAGCAATTCTTCAAACTTGTTTTCACAATATTAATCAGACAATAGTAGATTTATCGTATAGAGAATTATTTTTAAAATCTCGTAAAATTTCAATGAATAAATTAATATATGTAGCACCGTGGAACGGAGTAGGAGATTATTATTATAATATATTCGATTCTGTAAAAGTATTAGAAGAATTACTTATGTTTCAATTCGATGAAAATGTAAATAATGTATTTATATTTTTGAAAAATGTTTATTATCTCGTGGACAAAAAAGTTCCAAAAATGAATTGTATTTGTATAATTGGTCCACCAAATTCAGGAAAAAACTTTTTTTTTTATTGTCTTATACATTCATGTATTAATTATGGTCAAATTGGAAACTTTAATAAATATGATAGATTTCCTCTACAAGATGCTTTCAACGAAGAATTCTACTTTGGAATGAACCAAATTTTGAACCAGGATCTGAAGAAATTTTAAAATTATTATTTGGCGGAGATACATGTCCAGCGAGAATAAAATATGAAGGTGACGCATCCATTCGTCGAACACCCATAGTGGTTTTAACAAACAATGATGTAATACCACAAACATCTGCTTTTACAAGCAGAGTTTGGCGTTATACATGGAAACAAGCAGGTTTTTTAAAGTATATAACTAAAAAACCACATCCATGTGCTATGTTTTATTTAATGTTAAAATATAATATACTTAGTCGTAAGAATTTTAATTTTGAAAAATGGGAATTAGATGTAATAAATAAAAAACAATAAAGGTTTAATATGTATATTATTTGTTTCTATAACAATACCCTTTGTTTCCTTATCACTAGGTTTCACAAACATGTTCTCATTACTGGAACTCATAACATCTGTTATCTTAATTGCTTTTGTTATCAAAGGCACGTTTTGTTGCACGTTAACTTTGTCTTCATAATTAACTTTAGGAATATTTTTAATGACGTAAGAAGTTAAATGGTCATTTAATGTTTCTATTTTATATCGCATTAACTTTAAATCATTTTGTAAAGAAGTTATTTCGTTATCACAATTGCAACGATTCAAATTTTTATTTAATAAATTATTTGGATCTGGTACATTAATAACAAAAAATTTTAAATATGCAATTAAATACCATAAATGCGATTCATTTGTTTTCGATTCGGGATCTAATATAAAATCGTACATATAAAGAATGTCAGTACCATAATTACTAAACCAATTTATTAACTCTTTATAACGTTCAGAATTTGAGTTCCAATAACAATTAGTAGGAGGAATATACAAAGTTTTTCGTTTATATAAACAATCTTGATATAATTTAAATTTAGGATCTATATAAGTATCTACACCGAGACTTTTCATTGGTTTTGGAGCCGAAACCCTGTTCATGTTTATCATCAGTAGAAGCTATTTAGCTTGTAAAATTAAAAATATGAGCATAAAAACCATCATTAAAAAATATTAATAAAAAAATTAAGAACCCTTAGTACCGGCCGATCTTATCAAAGTCAACGACCGCGCTCGGCTCAGCGCGCGCGCGCCCCGAGCGCGGTTCGTACAGGCCCGGCACGGATCTCGATCTCGAGCGGTCTTCCTCTCCCCCGCCCCGCCCGCCCGCCAGCGGCGCGACGGCCGGCCAGTCTCGCGAAATTAGGTCAAGAGATCGTGCGTGTTTTGGCCGTAGGTGTGTTTTCTATCTCGAAATGTTACGTACAGTAATTCCCGATTTAATAGACGAGGTGCCATTAGCGTACTTACGGAACATGTATTACCAACATGACGGATGCCCAGCGCACTTCGAACGAGCTGTACGCTCACACCTGGACAGTGTGTTTGGTGATAGATGGATAGGCCGCGGTGGGCCAGTACCTTGGCCAGCAAGAAGCCCTGACCTGACACCCTTGGATTTTTATTTGTGGTCGGAAGTTAAAAGGCGTGTTTACACTGAAGAAGCAGAATCACGTGAACAATAAAAAATTGCGATAGTGGATGCTTTTAATGTGGTAAAAAGTGATAGAAACACACTAAGTAGATTAAAGAATAATTTAATCAAACGTGCGAGAATGTGCATCCAAGTTAATGGTACACATTTTGAACAATTGTTATGGTACAGAGAAGTGTAATAGTGTTTTATTGTGAAACAAAAAACTCGCCAAATTAAGGTAATTTAATTGATTTAATTATTGTAAATAGGTCTATTCCAATTTTTAAATACGCTGGAAATAAGTAGGTAACTAACGTTAGTAAAGTAACGTTTAGTAAATAAATAATGTAATAAGTAGGTATTCTTAAAGTAAATTTGTATTTTCTAAAGTAGGTTATTTAGAAGCTTATTCCTGACGGTCCCCCGTAATAAAAAGTATAAGGAAATTTTGAATTGCATTTCAATAATGGTTATGATTTGGTAACTATTATTGAATGTAACCAATGGTTACCAGTGGTTAGAATAACAAAACAGAAATCAGCTGTTTCACATCGCTCGTGTAAGTACATAGCTACGCTCACTCGACTGCGTGCGACTCGCGCTCGCGCCGCCGCGGCGCGCGAGCGCGTGAGTTCATAGGGGTCACGGTGCAATCGAGAACGTTACTACGTGTTTTCGACAAAAAGTCACTTTTACAACTTTTTTATCTTTGCTCGTATGGCGATTATTATTTCATAAATAGGTACAACACTTCTTTTGTGTTAAGAGGTTTTCGGTTCCAAAACCAATGAAAAGTCTCGGTGTATATTAAATACATTATTTAAAACATCATTAAAAGTACGTCTATTATTATTTATAGGTAAATTATACCATACACTTTTTAAAATACATTTCATAAAATTATTCTGTTTGGTAGTCGTCAAACTGTTCATAACTTCTGAGGTCAAATTCATCTTCGTTTGACTCAATCGAGACAGACAAATTTGGGACTTCTCTATTCCTACTAGTTCTTGTATCTTGTCCAATTCCTGTACGCTGAAGTCGCTTTGCCAACGTTTCTCTGGGGCTGGACTGTCCGCTACGAACGTGTCGTTGTCTACGTGAAAAGTGATCGGAGAGCCACTCAGATTCAGTGTCTCGTCTTCTTCTGAACTGTTGCTGTTCTGGTCTTCTTGACTCGACACGACCTGAAGTAGTAGCAGTAACACCAAATATTTGAGCACCATATCCTTGAAATCCTTTTTCTTTATTAATAAAGAATTTAACATCTTCAGGCCAATCATAGGGATCACCTTTAGTACACATAGATTCCATATCAAATTCAACATCACAACTCGTATAACAAACAGTATACACTGATGAATTTAAAAAATTTGTTTGTTCTGTAGCTGGATTTAATGCAGGAGTTGCCAAAATTCCCAGATGAACCTGTGGTTGGTTTCTAAAATTAGAATGTTGACCCGAATGAACATGAAAAAATGTATATCCTTCAACACTTTGATAGTAATTATAACTCGCACGGTTCGTATAATTATAACTCGTATTTGTAAGTTCTTGGCTCGCTAATACAGTCCCACGCTCGTTTGCTTGCGCAGTTAAATTAATCGTATGCGGCAGTTGGTGCTTATATATCACTTGTTTATAATTGACGTCATCGGCAAAACCATCTTTTTTATTGTACATTGGTACTAAAACTTTTTTTGTAGGTTTAATGTATCCATTTGATGGTGTATATTGATAGTTTATTATTGCTTTATCCATGCATTTGTTTGCTAATCCCGTAGATAAAACTTTATCTAAACGATAGTTCATCATCGTAGGAATTCCATCATATTCTTTGTCTTCTTTATTATATAAAATTCCAGCATACCAATTTAAATGTCTGGGTACTTCAGACGCACCTCCAATAGAATACATTGCTTGAAATTGTTCCGATAAAGATTTATCTTTTACACCGATGGGTTTCATTGGTTCTGCCGGTACAGATGTTACAGGTCTATTATCTATATAAATTTTATTATTTAATCCGATAGCCCATTTTATTATAGGTACATATTCAGTAGTAGCTGTACCACTTAGAGTTGTTCCATGATCAAAAGCTGTTCTTGTTCCGAGTAAGTGAATATCACACTTGACATTAACAATTTTTGAATTAAACGGTAGTGATAAAAATTCTTGAGGGGACAAATACCATGGAACCCAATCTACTGGATAATATGCATATGGTGTTAATAATCTAATTATATTTTCACCATCCAAACTGGTATGAGCATATCCATAAGTATATTTAAACCATTTTTTAGAAAAATTTAGATGAAGAACTTTCAATCGAGGATTTGGACATATTTGACTTATCCCGGACGGCGTAGAAGCAACTCCACCTCTTCCTGATCCTCCAATATTTGATCCCAATTGATCGGTTTCCATAGGCTCCTGCGCACCACTTCCCTGAGCGACCGATGAGGCAGTTGGAGCTTCAGGCAAATTATTTTGTATATCTGCCATACTACCAAGTTGGTGATTATCCCAATCAAAATTATTAAATAAATCGTCCAAATTGAAATCGTCTTGTTCTTCAATTCGGGGTCTGGAAGTGGATGGCTGGTCGTCGTTATGTCCGGAATTGGTGGTATTGGATCTACCGAAAGACTGGTCGAAACTTCTTTTAACCGCTTTACCAGCATTACTTGTTCTCCATGAATTATAACTTCCAAATTGTTGTCTCTCTGCTGCACTTAACTCTCTCCAAGCTTTACTATATGCTTTTTGTAACTCTGAATATCTTCTTTGTCCGTAATGCGTACCACGAATGGGAGGCATTTATTTAATATATGATTGAATCAATCCTTTTATACTCTTTGTGACGTCATACGTCGAACTAAACCCGGTAAACAATCTTTGTTAACTCGCTGGTTTAACAAACCACCGATACCTCCCCACTGCCACTACGATCCATTTAGTTCAGTTAATGAGATAAGGCATAATCATGAACATTATCATGTGGGCCCTTCGGGCCCACGATAGTTCGATTGCCTGCTAAGCGTGGCGATTATGGCAAACCCCCCCCCCTCATGCACAATGGATCAAAAAATTGGCCCCCAGTCCCCGGCAGCCCCGCTATTCCTAGCTACGGTAGCGGCTACGGTAACGGCGGGGCAGGGGGTGCTAAGAATCCCCGGGTGCGGCTCGGCTACCAAAAACGACGACAACTGCACCTGGCAACCTATAACACGCGCACACTAAGGACCGACGCGAAGTTAACCGAGTTGGAAGAAGTTATCAGCAAGGTACACTGGGACATTATCGGGTTATCTGAAGTCCGAAGAGCGGGAGAGGACTCGATAATCCTCAACTCCGGTAACTTGCTTTACTACCGGGAGGGCGACCAACAGTCCCAAGGTGGTGTCGGGTTCATCATCCAAAAGTCCCTTGTCAACAACGTGATTACCATCGGAAGTGTGTCAACCAGGGTGGCGTACCTTATACTCAGAATATCCAAACGGTGTTCGCTGAATGTTATACAGGTTTACGCACCGACCTCGACACACCAAGATGACGAAGTGGAGGCTATGTATGAGGAGATCTCTAAAGCCATGCATAGCTACAAAACCCACTACACTGCTGTGATGGGGGACTTCAATGCAAAGTTGGGGAAACGATGCGGTGATGAGCTGAGAGTGGGGCAATTTGGAGTTGGGTAACGGAATGACAGAGGCCAGATGCTGGCTGACTTTATGGAGAAGGAGAACCTCTTTATGATGAACTCCTTCTTCAGAAAGCCGGAAGTGGACCTGGGTCAGTCCGGACGGTAAAGTCAGAAATGAGATAGATTTTATCATGTCGACGAAAAAGCAAATATTCAATGATGTCACTGTGATCAACGCTGTTAAGACGGGGAGCGATCACCGATTGGTACGTGGCACATTGAATATCAACCCAAAGCTGGAAAGATCTCGACTGATAAGATCAACAATTCGACCATTGCCGGCCCATATTCAAAACCCCGAGAGCTTTCAACTCGAACTCCAAAACCGCTTCGAAGCCCTTGAGAACAGCATAGATGTGGACGATCTAAACAACATGGTGGTGGATACTGTCCGTACGGTAGGGTCCAAGCTCTTTAAGACCCGCCGTCCCAAGATAAAGAAACTCTCCGACCACACACTCCTACTCATGGATCAGAGACGTGAAATGAGGCTCCAGAGTTCAGTAGATGCTAATCGTTATCGGCAGCTTAATAGACAGATATCTAAGTCTTTGACGAGCGACCTTCGCCAATTTAATACGAATCGTATTAAAGAGGCTATCGAGCGGAATAAAGGCTCCAAAGTGTTCGCGAGAGATCTGTCTATTGGGCAAAGCCAGATGACGAAGCTGAAAACTGACGACGGACGCATCATTTCATCAAAGCCTGAAATCCTGAGGGAGATCGAGAGCTTCTATGGGCAGTTAAATTCCACGCAGACACCTGTTGAAAGCAAGGCTAAAGACCCCAGAGCCAAGCTTACCCGACACTATACCCAAGATATCCCGGACGTCAGCCTGTACGAGATTAGTATGGCTCTCAAACAGCTGAAAAACAACAAGGCGGCGGGTGACGATGGAATCACTACAAAACTTCTGAGAGCGGGCGGTAAGCCGATACTCAAAGTCCTCCAGAAGCTCTTTAATTCCGTCATCGTCCAGGGCAGAACGCCAAAGACATGGAACATAAGTGAGGTGATCTTGTTCTTTAAAAAGGGTGACAAGTCCCTCTTAAAGAACTATAGACCCATCTCGCTTCTGAGTCATGTCTATAAGTTGTTTTCGAGAGTCCTTACGAATCGTCTCGCTCGCAAGTTCGACGACTTCCAACCTCCCGAACAAGCCGGGTTCCGAAAAGGCTTTAGCACCATAGACCACATCCATACGCTGCGGCAGGTTATACAGAAGACAGAGGAGTATAATGAGCCACTTTGGCGTTCGTGGACTATGAGAAAGCCTTTGATTCGATTGAAACCTGGGCGGTGCTGCAGTCTCTCCAAAGGTGCCAAGTGGACTATAGGTATATCGAGGTGTTGAGGTACCTATACCAAAATGCCACTATGACGATCCGAGTACAGAACCAGAACACAAATCCTATCCAACTGCAGCGTGGTGTGAGACAGGGAGACGTTATTTCTCCGAAACTGTTCACAGCTGCGTTGGAGGACATCTTTAAGCTCTTGGACTGGAAAGGACTCGGCATCAACATTAATGGCGAGTACCTAACACACCTTCGTTTTGCCGATGATATAGTCCTTATGGCTGAGACCATGGAAGACCTGAACACAATGCTCGAAGATCTCCGTAGTGCTTCCCAAAGAGTGGGTCTTAGGATGAACATGGAAAAGACGAAAATTATGTCAAATGCCCATGTTGTACCCTCTCCAGTTCATGTTGGGAACACTACACTTGAAGTTGTTGACCATTACGTATACCACGTTCAGTTACGTAGTTCAGTTAGGTAGGTCCAACTTCGAGAAAGAGATCTCTCGCCGAATCCAACTCGGGTGGGCAGCATTCGGGAAGCTTCGAAAAATCTTCGCGTCCGACTTACCTCAGTGTCTCAAGACGAAAGTCTATGAACAGTGTGTGTTGCCAGTGATGACTTACGGCAGTGAAACGTGGCCGCTAACTATGGGTCTCATAAGGAGGCTCAAGGTCGCTCAGCGTGCAATGGAGAGAGCCATGCTCGGCGTTTCTCTACGTGATCAAATCAGAAACGAGGAGATCCGCAGGAGAACTAAAGTAACCGACATCGCTCGAAGGATTGCTCAGCTGAAGTGGCAATGGGCGGGACACATAGCGAGAAGAACCGATGGCCGTTGGGGCAGAAAGGTTCTGGAATGGCGACCGCGCACCGGACGACGCTCCGTGGGTAGGCCCCCGACAAGGTGGACCGACGATCTGGTGAAGGTCGCGGAAAGCCAGTGGATGCAGGCAGCGCAGGACCGATCGTCGTGGAGATCCTTAGGGGAGGCCTATACCCAGCAGTGTGTGGCTGATATGATGATGATGATGAAGCCTCGTATTCACTAGGCGACAAATCGTCGCAGAACCTGTCTAGGCACATGTCGTCTACGTGTCGCCGCGACGTCGCGCTCTGTTCTGCGACGTCGCACGCGACTATACAGCGACATCTACGTGTCGCAGAACAGGTTCCGTGTTTTAGCTCGCGAGACAGAACTTCCTGCGACATCAGTCCTGCGACCGCTGTTGCAGAGTGTGGACGCGTGCGCGAATTCTAGCATCAACATGCCCGTAGAGTGGGGAAATCAATTAGTTCTAAAACTTATTGAGCTTTACGAAAGCAAAGGATGTTTGTGGGACACGAATAACCGTGAATACAAAAATAAAATAAAGAAAAATGATGCTTGGGAGGGGTTAGCCAATGACCTTCAAATACCAAGGAAAGATGTTGAGGCGAAGATCCACAACCTCCGCTCACAATTTATGCGTGAGAAAAAGAAAATAGCTTCTTCGAAAGGCACGGGTAAAGCACGGGACGAAGTTATAGAATCAAGTTCTTGGTTTGCCTACGATGCCATGAAGTTTTTATTGAGTGGGGCGACAACTTCTGGTGGCACAGATACATTGGAGACACAAGTAAGTCACAATCTTAAAATACATTTATTATACGAGTAGTACCTTTCTAATAAATAAGCATTAACAATAATTATAAGAGAATTATAAAGTCGTTTTTAGGGTTCCCTACTCGAAGGTTGACCAACGGGACCCTATTACTAAGCCTCCGCTGTCTGTCTGTCTGTCAACGGGTTTTATCTCATGAACCGCTATAGGTAGGTAGACACATAATGAAATTTACAATTCTTATTCTAAATATTTGTTTATTTCTAAGCTACATTGTTTTGCCATGGAACACTTCCTTCCGCAGTGATGAAATATTCAGCGAACTTGTTCCTTGTTACCATAGCAGATTGAGCAGATGGTCTTCCAGATGGTTGCAAATCCAACAAAATATTAGGTCCAAATTCTCTGCGCCAAGATCCTCCCACAATGTTATGATCCGAATCCTCTGAATCAAAGGTTCCACGTGGGGTGTAGAGTGCTCTCGATTGCTTATTACGCCTTAGAAAATTGTGTAGGTATACACAGGCCATTACGGCAACTTCAGCATTAGCAGGTTGGAGCGCAATTGCATTGCGAAACATACGAAACACGACACATAAGATTCCGAATACGTTTTCTACAATTCTTCTCGCTCTCGAAAGCCTGTAGTTAAAAATGCGCTTTACATTTCCCACCTCATGGTAGCCTGGATATGGTTTCATCATTTTTTCGGTGAGTGCAAATGCACTGTCTCCCACGAGTACAAATGGCATGTTTGGTTCATGTCTCAGTGGCTCCGGTTTTGGCCAACTAAGTTGGTTTTCGTTCATAGCTTCATAAAAAGAAGTTTCTTGAAAAACTCCACTGTCAGATGACTTTCCTTTGGCACCACAGTTAGCATATATAAAATTATAATCAGCATCTACAATAGCCAAGAGGACAATGCTAAATTGTTCTTTATAGTTGTAATAATCACTACCAGAATTTGCAGGTGCCTGAATCAAAACATGCTTGCCATCAATAGCTCCAACACAATGTGGAAAGTTCCATAGTATTTCATAATTATGAGCCTTTTCTTTCCATCCTATTTCAGTATTTGGGACCTGAAAAATATATGTAACATAACATAACATAAAAATTATTTCAGGCACAACGCCAGGACACCGATGACCAATACTCCGAGCTTTCCTCGGAAAATACTCAAGAAACTCAAAATTCCACCCAGTCGCAACCTCAGGCTCCTACCATGGAAGCATCACCGCGCCCTACCTCATCTAAATCGTCGAAAAAGAGAATGTTAACACAAGAGGATAAATTGGGAGAGGCGTTTGAAATAATGAGGTCCGCCAAAAATAAGATGGAAGCTACCCCTGATGAGTTTGATGTGTATGGACAATATGTTGCCTCAGAGCTACGTCTCATTAAAGACGAACACTACGCCCTCATGGCGAAATATTATATTAATAATATATTAATAGAAGCTCGCATGGGCAAATACAAGCAAGGCTACAGTACCGCATCAACCACACCATCGGAACATCAGGACAGTGTTACAGCATCCAACGACAATCTGAATAGCATTCCACAAACAACTGTACGTGAAAATCTGGATTTTCAATTTGATAACAGCCAGGAACCATCTGATCATGACATAATTCCATCTTTTCTGCGGGAATAATTTTTCTTTCTAATAATTAAAAATAATATTAATAAAACATTCGTGATTTTACCATGTCTTTGTACTCACCATGACATATATTTTCAACGCTTTTATGAGTTCCTTACAAACTTCTGGTACTATTTTGCTGATCAGTTGTTTTGATACTCTAAATGTATACGACAAGGAAGCATAAGAATCTCCGGTCGACAAGTATCTCAATGTTATTGCAAGTCTGATGTCAGGACCAACAGCATTCCGTAATATTGTGTCTTGTTTAGCTATGGCAGGCCCGATCATTTCTAGTAAAACTTCAAAATCAGTCGATGTCATTCGAGTTAGTGTTGCCCAAATTCAGTCTTGGTCTTGCAGTCTTGGTCTTGTTCTTGCGTTTTTGCAAGACCAAGACCAAGAACAAGACCGCGTATTTTTAGCAAGACCAAGACCAAGACTGACCGTGCAAGACTTGAGCAAGAACAAGACATAGCCTGCAAGACTCTTGCGTCTTGCAGCTAGGACTTAGCGCTATTTCACTGAGTAGTTAGGTGTAACAGTTCGGTGTATAGGTAGGTACGCTTAGGAATTCTATGAGACGCAAAAAACTGTATCAAAGAATATGAAAAACTGGACCTATGCGCATTACGACTAATACCATAAACATAGCGAATAAAAAAATATCTATTAAAATCAAACTGAGTGCATGCATAGTTATGTTTTAACCATCGGCACTTTGATAATGCGGCATCAAAGGTTTTGTACTTACTTCTCAAAGAAATTTGCCGCTTTTCGGAAGTATTTTACATGGTTATGATACACGCGCCGGCGGCTTCTTTTGAAATCTAAAACAATCGTTGCCGCCACGCCGAAATCATAACATTTGACACTATTTGATTGCCGCCATAGGGCGTAGGTATACTCATGCAAAATAATTTCGAATTTTAAGTGTAAAGCTCGTTCGCTCAGATAGTGTCGGTACACCCGCAAGCAAATGTGTTCACAGACAGGCATACCGGCAAGTTTTTGGTAAGTAATGTTACTGATAACGGTAAACAATATCGTTATCGATAATTATTTAAGTTGTACCATAGTGTGCGGAAAGGGGAGGGGGGGTCGTGTTTTTAGATAACGGTGTCCGTCCCTACTTGTGTTTATTGTAATAAATTACATACTACATTTAATTTAATAATAATAATTAATAATACATTTTGTAAAATTTATCGTCCATATTGTCTTTAGCATGCGCCCCACGTTTTTAGGTTTAAAATTTCTGTAGGTGTAGGGTTATAAATATCTACAGAAAATTTTATTTGATACTTTTTAGGTTGTTTTTACCAGTCTGGTTTAATGTTTTAGTCCGATTTTTTTGTAATAATTTAGTCCGTTTTAAAAACGTGTTTTTAAAAAAGTTTTTTTCAGTAAATTTTTATTTTCTGCTTTTTCGTTAACGAGCTAAGACTAAAAATATACCATCTCCTATCGGAGCACTCGTCAAGACGCTTCAAACGAGCCAAAACTCGATGGGGTTGCATGGTTTTATTACAGAGTCCCAGTGGCCTTCTTCCGGCTCCATCATCAGACCCTGGAAACTATTTCCCAACAAAGTACTCGTCAAGACGATTCAAACGAGCCCAAACTCGATGGGGTTGCATGGTTTTATTATAGAGTTTCTATGGCCTTCCTCCGGCTCCATCATCAGATCCTCGGACACTATTTCCCATTAAAGTACTCGTCAAGATGATTCAAAGAGCCCAATCTCGATGGGATTGCATGGTTTTATTACCGAGTTCCAGTGGCCTTCTTCCGGCTCCATCATCAGACCCTGGAAAATATTTCCTAACAAAGAATTCGTCAAGACGATTCAAACGAGCCCAAATTTAATGGGGTTGCACGGTTTCAATATTGAGTTCCTATGGCATGGTCTTTCGGCTTCATCATCAGACCCTGGACCTCGTCTCCCATTAGAGTACTCGTCAAGACGATGCTAACGAGACCATACACGATGGGGTTGTATGGTTTCATCATAGTGTTCCTGTGGCCTTCTTCCGGCTTCATCATCAGATCAGCTCAATGACACCATAATATTGCATTGCCTTTCAGTTCTGACCTATCTTCAAAGTTTCAAGTCTCTAGCTCATCGGAAAGCTAGTATAAAATGGTTCGCAAACTTTGTGGAAAAACACCAAACAAACAAACAAACACGAAAGCAACCTAATAAAAACGTGTTAAAAAATTAGACTTCCTATTGTTTCTTCATCACTTGAAGTGTCGGAGTCATTATCACCTGTATTACTTAAAGTTTCATCTTGAGGCACTTCATTGCCCTCCCAAGGACGAAAAAACATTTTTAGTATACGTAGCAGAGTCAACAAACACAACTTTTCACTACGGCCAAAATCCAAATTGACTTGCGGGTGTACGCCGCACGCGGTATCCTTTGTTTATGCGGCGGCATCCTTTGACAAGAAGCGGCACGTGCAAAGGCGGCGCGATAAAAGGGCGACACTATCTAAACGACCTACAGGTGTTCCAAAGAATAAATAAGTTTCAGAGTGCTTAGAATGAAAATGAATACATTATACTGATCACGCAAGTAGTATTATGATTAGGATAAAATGGTAAGGATAGGTAGTAGATGTCATATTAATTCATTCTAGTAAGTAAATATTATAATATTGATTACTTATATGGTTTTTAACTAATTACTTAGGTACTATTATTGTACATTTAGTCATTATATTTCTTAAGTTTTTACAAGAAAAAATAGCAAAAAAGTGTTCAAATATCACCCGTTTAATAAATATTGTAGCCACTTTTAAATATACTTGAAACGTGTAAAAAAATTCTACAAAACTAATAAAATAATATAAAAAGCGTAGGTACTTACCTACTAATAAAATAAAAAGCCTGCGATAAGAGTTTTGTATTACTTACCAGCCCGAATATCTCTGAGAGAGATGATGAGAGTAAGTATTTACTAGCTGTGCCCGCGACTTCATCCACGAGGAATAGTAACTTTGGAGGTATAGTGACGTTCAGGACTTATTTATTTATTTTAAAACTTCTGTCATCAAACATACAAACGAACTCTTCAGCTTTATAATATTAGTATAGATGTACGCCAAAACATTCACTTATATGTAAAGAATAGTGATTGGCACTAATTCTTTACATATATTTTATTCACGCGTCGCGTCTGTACAAGTAGGTAATATTTAGTGTGTGTTTGTACGCCGCACGCGGCATTGTTTGATTTGCGGCGGCATCCTTTTCATAGAGCCGGCAGTCGGCACGTGGCGAGGCGGCGCGGTAGAAAGCAAGGAAACGTACTATAAATAAAGGAATTATTTTAATTCCAGTCATTTCCAATTGAGCTGTGCTTCGAGTCTAACTTAATAATTGTTTTTACTAATTCTCGTTGTTTTCTAAAAACGTATCACGTGTACAATTTAATATGAGTGACGAAGATTCAAATTATTCTAGTCCGAGTAACGAGAGTTTGAGTCACAGATCTAAAAGACCCAAAAGCAAATTTGAGGAGTTTTTCGAAATAATTCATGCATCCCAAACTGCCTTCTGTAAATTGTGCCAACATAAAAAGATTGAAATAAAAATGAAAAACAGAAACACTTCAGGCTTAAGGAAACATCTAATATCTTTCCACAAAAAGGAATCAGAAATATTTCTTCCTGTTAAACCAAAATTAAGTGGAGATATCACAAGCTTTTTAGTAACCGCTGGAAGAAGTGGACAGGTAAGAATATTTTTTTAACAGTTAAAAGAATTTTAACTCTGCGTAGCTATTCATGCGATACTTTCAAAAACGCCATTAACTTACGTAAGTATTTTTGAGTTAGTGGTGTTTTCATCTAGGGGTGCGACATATTAAGTATGTAATTATCGTCTTAAATATTTTTTATAAACACCCATATTTTCATTTAATCGGCCAGTAACAACTAAGTACTTTATTTTGGTAAATTACAGTACAGTGCAACCTTAATATAACAAATATCAATTTAACTATTTTCTCGATTTAACAACAACAAACCTCCTCCTCTTATACGCTCAAACCTAGTATGTTTTAAATAATAACACAAGATTTATTGTTTTGTTTCAGTCGGAAAACAGCAGTGACAACATCACGACAGCTACAGTTGATTGGGTGGTGAAAAAATATCTTCCCTTCTCATTTTTCGATGACGAAGCTACACAAGTATATTTTCGACGTATTTGCCCTAATATGGTGTTTCCTAAAAGGTCTACACTTAGAAGGAAAGTCAAAGAGCGATTTGAAGAGCTCCAATTGAATCTCAAGGAACGACTTCAACAATTATCATCTAAAATGTCTTTTACCATTGATGGGTGGACGTCAATTGCTGGTAGGAGTTACTACGGGGTTACTATTCATTATATAGACAACGAATGGAAGTATCAATCTGTAGTTCTTGATTTTATACCATCACGCGTTCGACATACTGGGGAAGATATTGCAACGATTTTCCATGAATGTTTATTGGAATATGGCATAATTGATAAAATACAAGGTATCACGGTCGACAACGCAACTGCAAATACCAAATTTATGTATGAACTGGGCAAACAGCTGCCGCCACACTTTGATTCAGACAATCAACATTTCCGGTGCTTTGCTCACATTTTAAACCTTGGTGTACAAGATTTATTAAAGACCTTAGCATTACACTGTGAGTCTGACACTAACGCGCAAGATCAGCAGTACGAAGACTATGCAGACGAAACTGAGGATGAGGAAGATGAAGAATCTGCACCAAATATTGCTGACTCGCGTACATCTGTAACAAAGTTACGCAGTATTTCCAGTAAAATAAAAAGAAGTGAGATAGTGAAGAAGAAGTTTCAGTCTGCTTGTGAAGCAGCTGGCGTGCCATCAAATCTAAATGCCATTCTTGACTGTCCAACGAGATGGAATTCCACACATGATATGATTGGATTTGGTTTAAAAGTGAGAGCGGGCATTGACATATTGTGCAGTTCTGTCACCGAATTAAATGATTTTCAAATCACAGCTAATGAATGGCAGGTACTCGAAAAATTACATAAATTTCTAATAAACTTTAAACTTTTAAGTACAAAACTTGGTGGAGACAAATATGTTACATTACCGCTAGTCATTGTATCATTCAATCTCTTGCTAGATAAAATTGAATCCATGGTAAAACAGTTAGATGAGAAACCTAATCGATCTGAAGTGGATGAAAGGCTCATTCTGGCTTTCCAAGCAGCTCGAGACAAAATGCTTAAACATTACAAGAAGAGCAACTGGATTTATTGTACTTCTTTAATTTTAGACCCAAGGCATAAGGCTCAGACTTTTGACCTGACAATGTGGGGGAAGCAACTTAAAACAGAAAGTCTGCGCAAGTTCAATGAACTTTATGAAGAATATAAAAGTCTACACTCACTGAACAAATCTCTGGAATTACCAGAAAAAGAAAATAAAGTATGTGATGAAGATGAAGACGTAATAGACTTTGATAAACTCTATGAATGTCCCTCGACGTCATCTGGATCTTGTCTTCAAGGCTTAGTGATAGACGAGTTGGAGGAGTACCTGAGAAAACCAAGAACTGCCAGCTCGGAAGACATTTTAGATTGGTGGAGGACGCATGAGACAGAGTATCCGATTTTATCGAAAATGGCCCGTGATTTTCTCTCAATACCTGCAACTTCAGTACCTGCTGAGAGGTTATTTTCTAAAGCATCATTAGTAATTAGAAAACATAGAAATAGGTTAAGTGATGAGTCAGCCAGATGGTTACTTTGTATTAATTCTTGGTCAAAAAAATTGATATAAAGTATCATAAACTAATGATAAAGCTGTTGATTTGTGTTGTATTTTATTTTTTATTCAAATAAATGATAAATCGTAAAACTCTTTTATTAAATTTCTTATAAGTTGAGGGTTCAATCTCTTTCTAGACAGATAAGTATTGTTCTTTAAAATACAGTCAAGTTATTGTAATTAATTTGTTTTTTTACATGTTTTAGCAAATGTAAGCTTATAAATCATAAATGTTTATTAAGAAACAGTTACTTCCATGGAAAACGACATATAGGTCAGTTGATTTTTCGAATTTCTTATCAAATCTTCAGTTATTTATTAATCTGCTTGATCTTTACTATGGCTATGTTAATTCAAGCTCACAATGTTCCAATTATAATACGTTTTTCTAAGATTTAAAGTAAACTTTAATAAATAGTAATAGACTAATAGGTAATTGCAAGACTTGCAAGACTCTTGCTGCAAGACCAAGACCAAGACCAAGACTGGGAGCGCAAGACCAAGACCAAGACCAGGTGTATTGGCGCAAGACCAAGACCAAGACTGGCTAAGTCTCGTCTTGTTCTTGCATTTGGGCAACACTAATTCGAGTGAAATTTACAAATGATCCATCAAACATTCGAAGATCACGTAAGATATTATCACTGCTTTCTCTTTGTGATAAGTAGTTTCGCACCCACCACCTTTTCTTTTTATAACGTTTCGGTAAACTACTCGATAAAATATAAATGTACGCAGCACTAACTGCCACGACTTCCTCGGGCGACATCTCGGCGGAGACTGAGACGTGTGGACAAGCAAAATGTATCACGACATGTTACCAAAATGTTCTGAGAACACGCACCGTAGATGTTCTGTAACAGTCTCAGAACTTGTGCCCTAGTGAATTCGAGGCTTGATGATAGTGACATTATGTTGATGTAATTGATTAGTCAAGCAAGTAACTTTATAATATGACTAGCGGCCGTCCGCGAAAGTTGGTCTGCGTGGAAAGTTTTTGCTATCCCTCGAAAACAATGTTTTTGCGGGTTTCATAGTTACCCTATGTTCTTTTCTGTACCCCTGACAATGTTAAGACGTAAAGGCGTAACAAAAAAAACAAATAAACAGACAAACGGACTTTCGCATTTATAATATAAGTAAGGATAAGGATAAAAAAAGTAAGATTGATAATTAATTACGTTAGGTTTGTTATGGATATTTGTTTCTACACTGCTTTAATTTGTAGTCCGAATATTAATTACGTAGTTCTAAAGAGATTAAAACAATCTCATTTTTGTTTATAACCTCTGTGGTGAGCGATCCGGACGAACCTTAAACAAGGTCCTGCCAATCTTTCTCACCAGTGAAAATAACATAGCGTACATATATTGTATTCTTTTTCAGCTAATGAACGATTTCAGTCGTCTGTATCCGGGAAAGGAAAACAAATTATTTTCCTCTATCACCCTCAAAAATGAAGAAATAATAAAATATGCTTCAATAAAAATATGAAAAATTAGAGACCAAGACACGAGAACAAAAATAGCAAATATAATTGCACTGACTGATTGACGGTAAGAAGTTTTTCTTAAATATTAGTTCTTATAAACCTTCATAAAGTTAAGTCTCAAAAATTAACCAAACCTTTTTTTCTTTGAATACAGAAGATGAACCAGAGAGATATAGCAATGTTGCTGGCTTATGTCATCAACATTTCACCTGCACGGAAAATAAAGGAAAGCCAGCGTGGAAGCCATCCAGAGCAGAGATATTGGCTTATGTCATCAACATTTCACCTGCACGGAATATAAAGGAAAGCCAGCGTGGAAGCCATTCAGAGCAGAGATATGCAAAGGCTGTATATCGCAAGCTGCTTCTGAAGCCGACGTAACCGACAAGATCATTCAAAAAAAGGAGAACTAGCAGAGGCTAGGCCGCACAACCCTACGTTATTTTTGTTGGCTCTACCGTTACTGAAGTAAAAGTAGCGTGTGTCGTTATAAATGACACATTGTATAGTTGTTTCAACAAATTAGTAACAGCAGCAGACTGTGCATTTAAAATATTTCAATCGATAGGAGTTGTTATCCGGAGGAAGCTGGAGACATGGCTTGTTATTCAATTGGGTTTTTACGATATTAAATCTAAATTTGACAGGCCCACGCAGGCTGTGAATACTCTTTTAACTTTTCTCGAGTTAATACAATAATAATAGAAGATGTTTTACATGACTATCTCGAGGGTGCCTGTCGATATGTGATGTCATTTGTGATACAGAAGCTAGTATGCACGCTGGTGCAAATTTCTTTTGACAATTTAAAATCAAGAATACGGTATTTCAATTATTATGGACCAGATTCAACATCGACACCATGCAATTCTGTAGCAAAAGAAGGCTCAACATTAAAGTTAAAATGTTCGGCATCTGAGATGCTTACGCTTGTTCGATATGTTGGGCTAATTGTCGGACATAATATCCCAGATGAAAACGAAGTTTGGTTCTTATACATCAAATCAAGACAATTGTTGGATAAACTTTTGAGTAATAGTCCGTGAAAATACTATTGATCAAGTAAAATTTTCAGTAGCTGAATTAAACGAGCTCAATCGTCAGTTTGATGAAACAGACTTAAAGCCAAAGTTTCATTTACTTACACATTATTCAAAAGTGTAAAAAAATATGGCCCAATTACCCAAATCTGGACGATGAGGTTTGAAGCTAAGCATCGTATATCTAAATTTGTGGCCATAGCATCGCACAACAGAGTAAATGTTTGTAAAACAATAGCTATTAAACATCAATTTTAAACGATACTTTTCTTTAAAATGAAACTTTAAAGACGATCTCTCATGGTGAAAAGGCAAATATGTCAGAAGCGCAAATTGAAAATGTAAAGCTAAACTTTCATTCTCGAGGTACAATCGATAATAATTGTTGGTACATATTATCATGTGTGAAACTATTATGGTGTCGGATTTGAGCTGTCGTCAATTGTCATTCTAGATATCACAGAATTCAAAGTAAGGCTTACCAAAGTTTAGTGAAATAAAAAAATATTTATTTACTTGACAATTATGAAGTTACATTTGGTGTGTTTCATTAGAGTGTATAGATTTTAATCAGCATTACTATGCGTATCAAGTGCAGACGATTATCTATTACATAATTTTAATACCCTTGTATCGCCTGTACCGGCCACAATTACTATAATCTCAATTTCAAATCTTCATGTCACTGTTCGATGGACTTTAGAATAACAACGACCATTACACATTACATACGACATCCGTATTCTTGGGGTGGGACTTCCCATCATATTAGCACCAACCTTCTTCGTTTATTTTTCTCTCACCACACACATGCATGCATACAATACGTGCATTCAGACACAACCACTTGTGCGGATCTGTTGCCCGCAGGTGATACAATTTGTTTCTTTAACTTAACTTCAGGTTAAACATCAGTACTGAGTTTCATTTGTTATTTGTATTATTTCATCGTATTGTGTCATTAAAGCTTTTAAAATCAGTTAAATTTAATAAAAGTAGAAATATCCAAACTCGGTACTGATGTTTAACCTTTAACTTGGTCCTGGGGCACGAGCACCGCCCTACTGCAGAAAGGTGGTTCTCGGATCGCTACCAAAACGAGGCGATCCCCACATTTTGTATTTTTTTTGTTAAAATACCGGTTATGTCAGTTCGAAGTCGGGCGTTGCGACATAGGTTCCGCAACAAGACGTCAGGTTTATGCGTATGTATTAGCGTTCGTATGCGAACGAGCTTTAAGTTAAGTTTGCTGTAACCTAACCGTAGGTCTAGACGCATTGGTTTCCAGTGACGACCACGCTGACTTGACCATGTAATTCTAGAATAGTATGATTGATTAAGCTTGTTGTAGTTTTTTGAGCGGCTGCAATTTGTGGCGGGAATGAGGAAAGACATAATGGCTTTGGATAATGATTATTGGAGAGCAGGCAGCTACAGGCGTTCCGACTGTACCGGAGGCAGGGTTTGTAAAGGTTTGTTTAAAAAAAAAATCCTACTACTTACTAATATTATATACCTAAGTATTTTTATTTTCTTTAGATATTTGTTACTCAATCTTTTGAGAACCGATTTGGAAGTTTGACACATGGGTTGAGATATTCTATGTAGACTAATGATATTTTTAAAATATGCGGTGCTAATAATCTGGGAGCACGGCAGTGCTCCCGCCAAGATATTTTTTTCAATATTTTTTTATATGATGGTTATTGTTTATACAGGCTGTACCTTCTATTAAAGAGCACAAAGAGGAAGAGCAAACAATAGTTATTATTGCAGCTGATGATAATTAACAAACTCAACCGGAGGTGGAGTACGATTATCATAAAGAATTCCAAGCTGAGCTGGAGTATGACCATCTCATAGGTATGCTGATAATAACTACCATAATTCAATATTATTTTAATAAAATAAAATCTTTTACCAGATAATCAAGATTATCTAGCTTTGCAAGCAAAGCTAATCACATTTTTATCTGTAATTTTCAGAAGATCATTGGAATAGGTCAAGTTTGAGCAGTGATCCCCACATACCATCTCCGGACCATCCACCAAAAGAAGGAGCCTCCTCCTCCAATCCCACCAGACAACATCTGGATCAAGCAACCAAAAGAGCCTTCCCCTCCACCAACACAAAATGGGTCCCTACCAAAAAACGGAGCAAAAGATATGATAATGCTACGGAGGCTTTTTTAGAATGTGAAAGGGGGAGGGATGAAAAATATTTTTAGATGGAGAGAGAAAGGATCCTGCAGAGGAACACTGAACTGCAAATAAAAGCTTAGTGGCAAGAGATTGTAAAACTAACATTAAAGTTAATAGAAAAATATTTAGATAAAAATGATTAGTTTGTTATAGGTATATAAAATTATGATAATTTTAGTTTTAAATTTTTGGTATTACCACGTTTTGTATTTAATTTTAATTACTGTTATTGTCAGAGAATGAGGCGCCATCTATGATGATTTCTGGGAAACCTGTACCTGCAACCTGTAAAAGTTGTGTGAACATCAGTACTGAACTGAGTTTCATTTGTTATTTGTATGGTTTCATCGTATTGTGTCATTTAAGCTTTTAAAATCAGTCAAATTTAATAAAAGTAGAAATATCGAAACTAGGTACTGATGTTTTAACCTTCACCTAGGTCCTGGGGTAGGAGAGCACCGCCCCTACTGCAAAAAAGTGGCTCTCGGATCGCTACCAAAACAGGGCGATCCCAACATGTTGTATTTTTTTGTTAAATACCGATTAAATCAGTTCAAAGTCGGGTCTTGCGACAAGTCCGCAACAAGACGTCAGGTTTATGCGTATGTATTAGCATTCATATGCAAACGAGCTTTAAGTTTGCCGTAGGTCTAGACGCATTGGTTTCCAGCGACAACCACGCGGACTTGACGACCATTGTAATTCTAGAATAGTATGATAAATTAAGCTTGTTGTAGTTTTTTGTATGTCTACATTTTATAATTGAATATAAACAATATGAAGCTTTTATTATGTTTCACGGGTACGCCAAGTTGACGACCATCTAATTCTAGAATAGTATGATTAATTAAGCTTGTTGTGGTTTTTGTAAGTATGTCTCAATTTTACGATTGAAAATAAACAAAATGAAGCTTTTATTATGTTTCACGGGTACGCCAAGTTGACGACCATGTAATTCTAGAATAGTATAATTAATTAAGAGCTTATTAGATCATCCTGAATTAAGGATCCGGAATGAAGTCGCTCCTTAATTCAGAGAAGTGTAATTGCATTCAGGAAGCTAGAATCCTAGTTAGCATCCTAGTTAGGATAGGAAATGGTCTCCGGCGTTAAGGATGCTAAATCGGACGCAGTTAGGACAGTGTAATCGCATTCAGGACGCTAGGCTCCGACACAGTAGTATCACAGCCTAAAGAGTACACAGTCAGTCAACGCTTTTTATGTTGGCGAAAAAAAGTCGCCGTTCGTCTAGTTTTCATAGTGTTTGTAAACGACAAAGTTATTTTTGCGGTTTTGGAAAATGTGCTAGGTAATCTAAAACTACTAATTATATCTCATTCAAACCAATTTTCGTTGATAGTGTTTATTAAGATCTACAACATATATTTTATCAGATTTTTAGAGGGGGGGGGGGGGGGACACACATTTTACCACTTTGGAAGTGTATATTTTCCAAACGGTTGATTTCGAGAAAAAATACTTTTAGAAACCTCAATGTCATTTTTAAAGACCTATCTATAGACACCCCACACGTATAGGTTTGATGATTTTTTTCCGTTTTTCCCCCTTAATCTTTTATATATTTTTTTATTTTGTGTGAAAATCGTAAAGCGGTTCGCAGAACATCTCCTACCTAGTTTTAACTGTGTAATTTTAATAGTTTTGAAATAAAGTGGCTGTGACATACGGACGGACAGACGGACAGACAGACAAACAGACAGACATGACGAATCTATAAGGGTTCCGTTTTTTGCCATTAGGCTATGGAACCCTAAAAAATGTACTTGAAAATTCAACCTTTTTCTAAACGGGGCGTTGCGCGTCGCGAAGTCAACCTAGAAGTTGCCTCTCTTTCTACCGCGTACTTTCATGCAAATATTAGTACCTACATCAATAAACCTAGTTCAGATTAGCATTGAAAATGACACGTACCTACTACCTACATACCTATACCTCCTACCTACATACCTATACCTCCTACCTACATGTATTTTTACGGTCACTGTATTTTCCCCTCCGTTGCTCTGCGCAAGTACATTCGTGTAACGACTGTATGATCGTTAAGCTGTGATATCGGATCCGTTATTCAGGACGGTCTAATTGGCGACTGAATTTCTCGTCCTAAATCGGACTCTGAATTCCGGATCCTTAATTCAGGATGATCTAATAAGCTCTTTAAGCTTGTTGTGTTTTTTTGTAAGTAAGTCTCAATTTCACGATTGAAAATAAACAATATGAAGCTTTTATTATGTTTCACGGGTACGCCAAATTGACGATCATGTAATTCTAGAATAGTATAATTAATTAAGCTAATTGTGTTTTTTTTGTAAGTAAGTCTCAATTTTACGATTGAAAATAAACAATATGAAGCTTTTATTATGTTTCACGGGTACGCCAAGTTGACGACCATGTAATTCTAGAATAGTATAATTAATTAAGCTTGTTGTGTTTTTTTCTGTAAGTAAGTCTCAATTTTACGATTGAAATTAAACAATATGAAGCTTTTATTATGTTTCACGGGTAAGCCAAGTTGACGACCATGTAATTCTAGAATAGTATAATTAATTAAGCTTGTTGTGTTTTTTTTGTAAGTAAGTCTAAATTTTACGATTGAAATTAAACAATATGAAGCTTTTATTGTTTCACGAGTACGCCAAGTTGACGACCATCTAATTCTAGAATAGTATGATTAATTAAGGTTGTTGTGGTTTTTTGTAAGTATGTCTCAATTAAATAATATGAATATTTTAGGTCTATTTCTTTTTAAGCACGTTAAGCTTGTACAGGGTTTCAGAACAGAACTTCTTCAGGATTTAGTAGTTGTATTATTGTTGTGTACACTGAATGTATATGTATCGTGAAGTATTATTTTATCTAAATTACTAATTGTTGTATGATTCTCACTTACAGATCCGGACTTTGATGCTATATCGGTGCAGCTATTAAGTTTACTATAAAATTATTTTGCAGGATAATAATAAAAGCCTCACTAATATCGTACAAGTTCAACAACAGTAGATAAAGCCTGACCAAGTGACCAGAGTTTTAAAAAAACCTTGCAATGAACACGCCACCCTTGTGATTTATTTATATGACATCATATTATTTGCGATTTATGCAGGCTTATTTTGTACAACACCAACAACCTCGCAGGGGTAGATTACTATCATCATAAACAACAAAGTTTGTTCTACGACTTTTATGAAAACGGACAAAAAAAATCAACTTTTCATACAAACCTCGATCAGCTGTTCGGGACATTTGTATGGTAAGTCAATTGTTTTTTCTGTTTTCGGAAAAGTCGTAGAACAAATGTTGTTATTTATGATGTCAGTAATGTACTCCTGCAAGGTTGTTGGTGATTTACAAATAACCCTGTAATATAAAAAACAAACTCAAGATCTATTTTCTAAGTAATTTGAAAAATATTATGTAGTGACTGTCATTATTACACTTACGAGTATACCTACCCAACTCCTAGTTTTTATTTTGTTTAAGTTTTATTAGTGAATGTAATCGCATCAAACAAACCTTAGTGGTTTAAAATTGTGATTATGAACGTTGTTATTATCTTGTATTTTTAAATGGTAAATAAAGGAGAAAAAAAAAGTCTAGGTCTATTAACAATATAAAAAAATGGTTTTTAAGAAATTCATATTTAGCAAATCATTTATTTGTTAATCCAGAGGACTTGTTTGATTATAACAATCTTATTGTAATAGCAGATGAAACATATCATAATACTCATATTGAATAATCCATACCTATTTATAACTTGTTTTTTTTTTCAGGATTTCAGGTACATAATTATGCCTGAATCTACTGAGCCCGGATAAAGGCAACTGACAACCTTTCAAGCAAATAATTCCAGATATGTAGCTATGAACAGATGGGTGGTTGAAGGCATCAACGGGCGTTTTAGCCGTGATTTTAAAATCTTTAGAGCCGACTTTCGAAACAAACGATGCCCACAGCGTGATCAGGAAGGACAAATAATGGAAGAATTTTCGATAGATGCTGCCTTCCTCAACCATTTTGGTGTCCAGTATACTGAGCGAGAGAATGTAGAAACCATATTGGTCATCATCCAAGAAAAGTACTTTTACATAACCGCTTGGCACAGAGATCCCAGAGCTTTACGAAGAAGATTTAAAATTAATTGCGCTTGGTACTTACCAAATTCTCCAAGCTAAGACTTATGTAGGGAGCACATTAGAGTTCGAGGAATGCATACTGTAGAAGTAGCGAGGAGTGAAAGAAATGCTGAATGGAAAATAAACACATGGTGGTGTTGATCCATACATTTTAAGAGCTAGGATAAAATCTAGACATGTGGGTAGCAGATCTTACTTCAATTAATAGTAGTAGATAGGGGAATTCAAGGGCGTGAAGCCATTTTAGGCTACTATTAGGGTTTCTGATTTCTCGACCTTTTATTTTTCTCGAGTTTCGGGAATTCTCGACGCCAAATTCTCGAGTTTTCTCGAGTCTTTTAATTGAAACTGTTGAAATCTGTTGAAATTTAATAAAAAATACAGGATTTTTACAAATTTAAGATACTTATATTGCACCACAATCAATTAGAATTTGGTACCTCTTTATTAAGGTAAGGAAAGAAACAAAAATTTAAATCATCTAACATCTTATTTACTAATAATCAAAACTTAGCTATTAACTAATAGGGACATTAACTAGTCATAAAGTCAACTTTAGTCTTTATGACTCTCCGAGCACCTCGTGCTTATTAAGACTTTTGTCTTAGAAAATAGGCTTTCCAGAATATTAGAAGAAAGAGTGAACAAATGAATGAATGAGCACGGAGTGCGGTGCGGGCGGGCGGTGAGGCGCTTCTAGCCGTCCACTAGCGCCGCCAATATATTTATTTTTATCAGCCTTAAACTAAGTCAATGTTAAAAAATAAAATACTTTTTTTCGGGGGTAATTATTTTTTCGGGGGTAGGCAGAAAACAAGAAACAGTTAATTTTGCATAGCTCTGAATTAAATTTAATTAAAATTATATAGAGTTCATTAAATTTGTATATTAAGTGTCAGTTAATATGTGCTAACTATACTAAGTACCTGCAGATGTTATCTCCTATCTAATCATCTCAGTATATTTTTTACATCACTTTCACTACGTCACTTCACTTCACTGTTTACCTATGGAAGACCTTAAGAGCACCATTGAGTCCCTGTCACACTCATTCACAACACGGATGGCAGCTTTTGAAGGGGAACTTGCTAAAACCAGCACTCCACAGCAGCCATCACTACCCGGTTTGGCAGCAGAGTTCCAAGCGTTCCGTACTTTCGTCATGAGCACCCTGAAGAACCTGGAAAAGCAGGTGGCAGTGCTTGTGACTGAATGCGACAGTATGGAGATGCGGAGTAGGCGCTCAATATTACTGCTTCACGGTGTGCCGGAGAAGAAGAACGAAGATTCCACTGCTGTATTTCTGGAAGTTGTATCCCAGCATTTGGCAGCTACTTCGGTCGACTCCAGGGATGTAATCCGGGCTAGTCGCTTGGGTCGGGCTCGGCAAGGTAGTCCCAGACCCCTATTGGTAAAGTTTTACTCCGAGTCAGCCCGGGATAAACTGTGGTTGGCCAAGTCCGGCCTAAAGGGAACTGGCATTACCATGTCTGAGTTCTTGACAAGGCTCAGACATAAAGTCTTCGTCGCTGCACGAGAGCGTTTTGGCATATCAAGGTGCTGGACCAGCGCTGGGCGAATCATCGTGGCAGGCGAGGACGGTAAGCGCCACCGTATTGCCTCCCAGGCCGACATCGACAAACTGGGTGCGTCGGCGCCTGCGACAACGGCGGAGTCGGCGGGGGGCTCTCGTCAGCCCACGGAAGCCCCGGGCCCTGTGGCTAAAGCGAAGAGGGCTGCCTCTGCAAAAAGGAAGTGAAATAAGTTTGTGTGATACTTTGTGTTTTGTTTCTATCGCTTTTTTTCCGTTTTTATCACTGTTGTCTACGTACCTTGTTTAGTGTCAGCTCTTACAATATCCTTGCTCCTGCTTTTCTTTCTGTTTGCTGAATGTAAATGTAAATTTGTGTTGTTACCGTGTATCACTATTGTTTTTGTTTCTTTTGTTTTTAACTCCAATCTGCAGGTAGCACTCATAATTTTTATTTTGCTTTTGCAAAAAAATAATGCAAGTTTGTGACATTGACTGATTGACATGACAGGAAACAGCACAGATTAGGCTAACTATAGACAACAGCGTCAGTCAGTCAATGGGTGCATTCCAGCAGGCCAATCGCTGAGTCGCCGATCGCTTCACTATTTCAATGTCTAAATGTGTAGTGTTGTATTTTCTTCTGTGAGTTTTTTTGTATAGTGTGTTTATCTGTTTTAACAGCTTTTTCTTTCAGTCAACCTGTGGGTACTTATGTATTTTATTTGTTTATTTATTTATCCTAATAGATCATATTTTTATTTGTAAGTACATATATTATGAATCTTTCCTCAAATAGTATAACCGATCTCTTTCTATCTTGTTCTTCGTCTGATTCTTCTAACTCTAGCTTCCATTCCATAGATCGCCCATTGGACGAGTTACTAAGCGATGCCTTCTCGGATGTTCCTAAGAACTTTAACGTTGTCCACATAAATGCTCAGAGCATCCCAGCCCACTTTGCGGATATGCTTGTATCTTTTGATAACAAAAATATACATGCCATTTTGGTGTCCGAAACGTTCCTTAACCCCTGTCTTTCCTCTTCCGCCTATTCTTTACCTGGCTTCCATCTGATACGGAATGATCGTGTAAGTTCCTCACATGGAGGGGTGGCCATTTATCTTCGTTCACACATCTCTTTTTCTATCCTTAGTAGATCCTCTCAACCGCCACCTCCCAATAGCGCCGAGCATCTCTTGCTTGAAATTTCCTTATCTCATACTAAACTTCTTCTCGGTGTCTTTTACAGCCCCTCGCTTCGTGTTGACTATTTTGAGTCATTCGAGCAGATCCTGGAAAATTTTGCCCCCTCTTATCCCCACTCTATTATTATGGGTGATTTTAACACATGTCTGAGAAAAGATGACTTTCGCGCTAAAAAACTACAGTCAGTGGTTAACTCATCTAATCTGCACATTCTTCCATTACAGGAAACTCATCATTTTCCCAATTGTACCCCATCACTTCTTGACCTCATAATCGTATCCTCTCCGACCTTTGCTGCAAAGCACGGTCAATATTCTGCAGATGCCTTTTCATATCACGACCTGGTGTATTTGTCATACCGAATTCGACCTCCGAAACTTAAACCTACCGTCAAACTTCAGCGTAGTTTCACTAAGATCAACCATGACCGCCTACTCGAAGACGCTGCGAACATTGACTGGGCTTCGATATTTGCCACAGAAATTGTAGATGAGCAGGTCGCTCTGTTTAATGACCGCCTTACCGAATTATACGATGCACATGCTCCAATCCGGCCTGTAAAAATGAAACATCTTCCTGCGCCCTGGTTGACTGACGAGTTACGTAAATTAATGGCTAGGAAAAACAGGGCAAAAGCCAAATTCAAGTTCGATTCCTCGGAACAAAACGAACGTAGATACAATCGTGTTAGAAACCGCTGCAACACGGCATTAAGGGACGCCCAAAGACGCCACACTCATAATTCCATAGAAAATGAAGAAGATCCTGCCAAGGTGTGGAAATTCTTAAAAACACTTGGAGTTGGCAAATCTCAGAATATCAATAGTCTTAATAATAATCTTGATTTAAATCAGCTTAATATGCACTTCTCCTCGTCTGTGCCTATTGATGGCAACTGTAAAGCTAATACCCTATCCCATCTCTCAAGTCTGCCAACTAACCAAGATTCACTCTTTACTCTTCGTCAATTTGCGGACTGTGATGTTAAGAGAACTATCCTGTCTACTAACTCAAATGCTGTGGGTGCTGATTCCATTAGTCGTAAAATGATCCTTCCCATTATAGATATCCTTACTCCGATCATTACCAAAATCCTAAACACTTCCATTTCAACTGGTGTTTTTCCTACATCCTGGAAAGATGCTAATGTTATCCCGCTTCCTAAAAAACGTAACCCTACTATGCTATCTGAATACCGTCCTATATCTATCCTACCCTTCCTCTCCAAAATCCTTGAAAAACTTGTCTATGGTCAGCTGACTGCCTTTCTCAATGTCAATAATTTTTTTAATCCTTTGCAGTCTGGTTTCCGTAGGGGCCACAGCACCTCCACAGCTTTGGTTAAGATCACAGACGACATACGCCAGGGCATGGAGAATCGCCAACTAACACTGATGACGTTACTTGATTTCAGTAATGCTTTCAGTTCAGTTGACTTCGATATTCTCCTGGGTATTTTACAGTCTCTTAACATATCTCCAGCCGCTATTGATTGGTTTCGAAGTTACCTGCTAGGGCGACGGCAGCGCATCCGCCTAGGAGATTCGTCCTCTGAGTGGTGTGGTATCAATGCCGGAGTTCCTCAGGGTGGCGTCTTATCTCCTCTTCTCTTTTCTATTTTTATAAACTCCATTACTCACTCGCTTTCAAGTTCCTATCACCTTTATGCCGATGATCTTCAGATCTACACACAGGCTCCTCTATCCGAACTCTCTAGTGCAATAGCTGCCACTAATTCTGATCTTGCACATATCTATAGCTGGAGTAAGTCTTATGGTCTTACTGTTAACCCATCTAAGTCGCAGTCCATCATTATCGGGAGTCCGTATTTTGTTTCGAGGATCGACTTCGAGCGGTTACCTCCTGTGAAATTTGACAGCACTGTTATTCCTTATTCTAAAACCGTCAGAAATCTCGGTGTTGTCTTTGATGAATGTTTCTCTTGGAGACCACAGGTTGAGGCAGTTAGAAAGAAGGTTTTTGCTGCGTACAGTTCACTCAATCGCCTACGGAACTTTCTACCTACCAGTACTAAAATCACTTTGGCCCAGTCACTTCTGCTATCCATCTTGGACTACGCTGACGTTTGTTATACGGACCTCTCTGAGGAATTGCTTGGCAAATTGGAGCGTCTGCAGAATATGTGCATCAAGTTCATTTTCAACTTACGAAAATTCGACCATGTATCCTCCTTTCGCCAAAAGCTTAATTGGCTCCCTATTCGTCGGCGCAGGGACTTACACACTCTTACGCTCCTGTACTCAATCCTTTTCCTACCAACTTCACCACTTTATCTTAAAGAATCTTTCGACTTTCGATCCTCTTCTTCACAGCGTACTCTGCGTTCTTCTTCTAATCTTACCCTCGATATTCCCCGTCATTCCACTGATTTCCTTTCCTATTCATTCTCTGTGCACGCTGTCCGTTTGTGGAACGCACTTCCAGAAGGCATCCGTAAAGCTCGTACCTTGACATCTTTCAAAGATCAAGTTAGAAGGCATTTCCTTTCTCCCACCTAATACAACTTTTTTCTCATATCTCTCTTTCAACTTTCATTTTATATACCTACTTACTTTTTCTCTTTTCCTTATTTATGTACATCTATATCTATTGTCCTTCTAGTATTTATGCACCCACTCCCCCTTTTTCCTCTTCCCCTTAATATTTTTCTACTCAAGGTTGCCTGGAAGAGACTGCTACGTAGCAGTAAGGCCGCCTTTTGTGTACTTGTCCATCTTTATTGTTTGCTTCTATGTAATGTCTTTGTCTAGTGTGCAATAAAGCGTTTATTATTATTTATTATTATTATACCATGTCCTCTTAAGGTGTTTCGATGAGCTCAGTTGAAGTATGAGTAAGCTTACTTGTTAGTTGGTAACCCTAGTATAATAAATACATACATAATTGGTATTGTATGGAGGAGTCGCTAATACATGTATTAACAGTACGGACGTGTTTTATTATCTCTACATCTACACATAGTTCATGGCGACCTTAGCCAGTTCTTGGAAAATGTGAGCGCGCCGCACCGCGCACCGAGCGTCCGGGCGAAAAGTGCTGCGTTGACGCATTCCTGTGTGCCTCGGGGCTCGAATCGAACAAAATGAATTACAGGACGCACTTAGTCAACGGAACAATACGTTGTGTTTTACGAGTTAAAAATCATTTAAGTGTGAAAATCCAGAATGGGAAAGCCCTATTCTAAAATCGACGATAAGGACATCGTGATCACCCAAAATTCTTCGGGTAGCAACGCCGCGGGCCTCTCTGAGAAAGAGAATCATGTGAAAATTAATAACGTCCTGATTACTACGTTGATGGTGGTAATTGCCATAGTGCTCTTCACCTTTATGTGCTTTAAGATAAAGCAGAGGCATAAAAAGTGGATAGGAGACAGGGTCAATGCGGAATTTGTGAGAAGAATGCGATACCGGCTATCTGTAAGGCGTGATCCGGGACCGGAGGAAGCAGAGGTATAACGTGTCAAGCGGCCACAGGGGGTGTGCGGTCTATACGTTCGGCTAAAATGTGATAAATACGTAGTGCGGTTCACAGTGCAGTGCGATAAAAAAAAATTAAACAGTACCTACTACTAAATAAAAATACGTAAAAACATTGAACATTGAAAATCTACAATAATAATTATCTAAAAATATGAACAGTTCGTAGAATTCCGACCGGACGGCAGCCAGACGCAAGTCAGCATTTCTTTGTCGTAGCACTACTCGTAGCGTGTATGACTGTTCCTCGAATAAGTTAAAGTAAATTTTAAGTGAATGAAATATGATGCGACTTGATTTGTACTTTAATTTTAAGGTAAGGTTTTTGGTAAATAATGGCTGAAAGTTTAATTGAAAAATATGATAAATTAAAGGAAATTAGACAATATCTTATAAAAAAAGGTCAAAGCAGATATGAATGTTCAGTTACGCAAATTAAGCTGCAAGAAGCTGAAAAATTGTTTAAAGATAGTGAAATATTATTTTCTTCTTTACGTCTAAGTAAAGATAAATGTGAAATTGATCTAGTTACTGAAACTTATAGCAAGATTAGTTTACTGTTTTCTGAAATATTGAATTTATGTAAGGTTCCTGAACAAAAATCAGACAAAATGGAATTTCAGTTTTAGATGATAGGGAAAATACAACGAAACGATTGATTGATGCGGTGGAAATGTATGCTGACATGCTAAATAGTGCGGGTCAGTTATTATTAATAAAATTTGTGCTCAAGGGCAGGTTATCTGAAAACGCTAAGTTACGGGTGAACACTGATTATCCGAATGTTAAGGGCATGTTACAGGATTTTCGTAGGAAACTATTAACAACAAAATCTTTTACAGCGATACAAGGACAAATCCAGGCCTTTAACCAAGGCTTTAGGTTTATTGACGAGTATGGTTCACAACTTGAAAAACTTTTAACGGATTTGAATATTTCACAGGCTGAAGGTGATGCAGCCAAAATTAATGTGTTGAAACCCATAAATGAAAAGATGGTTGTCAAAAAATTCGCAGATGGCCTGAAAAATGATAAGGTGAGTACTATCATTACAGCTCGCAACTACTCGTCGCTGAAAGATGCGATACATACAGGCGGCAAAAGACGAGTCCAAGTCGTCTACTTCCAGGCCAGCCGAGGTGATGAAGATGACTTCTACGAGAGGTACATATTATAATAATCGTTCTTATTTTCGAGGTCAAGGTAGAGGACAATTTCCCCGTGCTCAAGGTCACTACGTGAATAACGGCAACAGGGGTAGGTTTCAGGATAATTACGATAATTATCGCAACAATTCGCCTAGATATCAAAGCTATTCAAGGCCTTTTCATTATACCTCACGTGGCAGAGGTTAATATAACCGTCGCGGCTATGCCAGTCGGGGTGAACAAGGTTTTCGTAATAATAACCTATTTACCATCCCCCAAAATGACAATGCCCTGGTGAATGCTTCTGATAATTCGGAGCAAAGTCGCAATGAGAGAGTAAACCAGTTTTTTCGTGATGAATAATTTCATTTTTGCCTGTAAAAGCACTTCTAAATTTGTTAATTTTTACATAAATGGACGGAAATTTGTTTTGTTATTAGATACTGGAGCATCCATCTCTGTTATTAAAGAAGAAGTATTACCAAAGTCATGTCAGATATTTCATGATCAATTAGAAGTTTATGGAATTGGAGGTCGAATTGAGTCATCTGGTTATGTGCTTTTAGATCTGCATACATCAACAGCAGATAGATTTCAAAATAAATTTTACATTTTTAAAAAATTACCAATTGTTGTTGATGGTATATTAGGAATTGATTTCATGACTAAATATAAAGCAAACATTGACCTAGGGAAAGATCTTTTGACGTTGCAAGTAGAAAATAAATATTGCACATTGCCAATTTACAACAAACTCGAGAACAGTAATTTTTTAGTAATACCTCCTCGAAGTAAAACTATTCATTACATTTATTTGGACAAAGATCTGAAAGATGACTGTTTTGTGAGCGCGAGAGAGATAGAGAAAGATGTGTTTTTGGCTGGAGCTATTGCTCGCCCTAAGCATAAAAGGAAGATATTAAATACTGGAGAGAAAGAAGTGAGATTGGATAATTTTGAAATAAATGTAGAATCATTGAATGACTATAACATTTTTAAGTTCAGTTCGTGCGAAAGTAATGCTAAAAGAGCAGAAATATTATTGTCTTTGATTAACTTACAGTATTTAAATAAAGAAGAGAGAGAGTCTGTTGAAAAAATATGTACAAAATATTCAGATATTTTCTTTTTACCTGGTGATAAATTGGAAACTACTAATATATGTGAACAATCTATAAAGTTAAAAAGCAACATTAATCCTATATATACTAAACCGTATAGGCTACCTCAATCTTTGAAACCGGAAGTAAATAACCAAATAAATAAAATGCTTCAAGACGATATAATTGAAGAATCCTCTAGTGAATGGTCTAGTCCTATATTATTAGTTCCTAAAAAATCGGATGGTACTAAAAAATGGCAATTAGTGATTGATTTTCGAAAGGTTAATGAAAATATTGTTGACGATAAATTTCCATTACCTAACATCACAGATATACTTGACTCTTTGTCGGGCTCAATCTATTTCACTCATTTAGACTTACAACAAGGGTATTATCAAGTAAAGTTAGAACAAGATAGTAGAAAATATACAGCGTTTTCAACGAGCACAGGTCATTATCAATTAAAGCGGTTACCGATGGGTCTTAAAACTTCATGTAGTGCATTTAGTAGAGTCATTTATTAGCGATGTCAGGGTTAGCTTTTGAAAAGTGTTTTATTTATTTGGATGATATAATAATTTTTGGACGATCTTTGGCAATTCATAACCAAAATTTAACAGACGTGTTCGAAAGATTGAGAAAGGTAAATTTAAAACTAAACCCCACTAAGTGTCAATTCCTCAAAAAATAAATATTATATCTCGGTCATTTGGTTTCTGCAGATGGAGTTTCTCCAGACCCTGAAAAAACTAAAGTTTTAAAAAGTTATCCAGTACCGCAGAATGCAGATGAAGTAAGACGGTTTGTTGCTTTCTGTAACTATTATAGGAAATTTGTGCCATCTTTTGCCATGATCACCATGCCTTTAAATCGATTATTGAAAAAAGATGAACCTTTTGTTTGGAATTCTGAGTGTCAAAATGCATTTGACTACTTGAAAACTTCACTAATGACTCCACCAATATTACAGTACCCTGATTTTTCTAATACTAACGAATTTATTTTACAAACTGATGGTTCTGATTTGGCAGTAGGAGCCGTATTATGTAATGGTAATATGAAACCTGTGGCATATGCCAGTAGGCCATTAAATAAAGCAGAAAAGAATTATCCCGTTATACATAAAGAATTAACAGCGATAGTTTGGGCAGTGAAGTTCTTTAGGCCATACCTTTTTGGCAGGAAATTTACTATCATGACAGACCACAAACCTTAATTTATTTATTTGGCATGAGAGATCCGTCTAGTAGGCTAATAAAATTTAGACTAATACTTGAGGAATATGTTTTTAAAATAGAGTATGTAAAAGGTAAAGACAATGTAATCGCAGATGCATTGTCTAGAGTGAGTATAACATCGGATGAATTAAAGGGTATGAAAGAACAGATTTTGGCCAGAGAGAGAGAACCAGAGCACAAAAGAGAAGGATGGATGAGAATAGTAAGAAAGAACAAGCTGTACTTAATAAAAACACTGATAAGTGGCCTGATCAACCACGAGTTGTGGAATTATTAAGACAGCCTAGCGATTCTATCGAAATGAAGTTAATGGAAGAAGAAGTTATAAGAAAAATTAAGAAAGAGGAGAAAAAAGTAGAAGAAAAAGATTGTTTTGTGTATGTAGAGAGTAAAATGTAATTGTGTATTAACCTAAGCTTTAGATTGCACTTCTCGCGAGCCGAATTTGCAACTAAGCTTAAGGAGTTTTGTGAAAGAATAAATATAAAAGAGCTATGCATAGTAAAAAATTATAAAAATGATGAATTTATAAAAGGAATATGTAGTGAAATTAAATCATTAAAAAAATGGACCGGTCCCCGAATATGTGTTTTAAAAGGAGGTGAGAGAATATTTGATGAAAAAGTAAAACAATTTATATTAAATGACTATCATTTATTGCCCACCAGCGGCCACGCTGGAATAACTAGAATGGCGAATAACATTAAAAGAAAATATTACTGGCCAGGCCTAGAGTTGGATATACGTAGATATATAAATAAATGTGAAATGTGTCAGAAAATGAAACAAAGTAAGTATACCAAACAGCCTTTGACTATTACTACAACTGCGACGACTGCGTTTGAGAAAAAATTCCTCGACCTAGTTGGACCTTTAGATAAGGTTGAGTATGGTAACTGTTATATTTTAACCCTCCAATGTGAGTTGACAAAATATATAGAGGCGTATCCTTTACCTAACAAAGAAGCAGAGACTGTAGCGCATGCTTTGGTAAGTAACTTTATATTGAGATTTGGTATTCCGAAAGCTATAGCTACGGATAGGGGTACTGAGTTTATTTCTCAGGTTATGGAACAGGTGTGTAGTCTATTGAAGATAGAAAAGCTAATGTCAACTGCATACCACCATCAATCAATCGGTTCACTAGAAATAGCTCATAAGCATTTAGGTGCATTTTTAAGGACTTATTGTACTAATACGAGTTATTCTTGGTCACATTGGGTACCATTTTGGTGTTTTAGTTATAATACTTGTATTAACACGCAAACAAAATATACACCTTTTGAGCTCGTTTTCGGTAGACAATGTCGTTTACCAAATAATTTAGTAAATAATGTAGATCCTCTTTATAATACTGATAACTATTGTTTAGATTTAAAATACAAACTTCAAGTAGCATTAAGAGATGCAAGAAAAAATTTAATAGATTGTAAGGAAAAAAGAAAATCTTGTTATGATGTAAAATGTAATCCTGTAGCTTACAGCGAAAATGATTTAATTTTGATAAAAAAAGAAAATTCTCGTAAACTTGACTGTGTTTATGATGGACCTTTCAGAGTTGTGCAAGATTTAGGAGTAAATGTTAAGATTGAAAAAAATGGTAAAATAGATATAGTACATAAGGATAGAACAAAAAAGTTTAATGCATAAATGCATTGTTAATGTTTTGGAAATCATAAGAGAAAGAAATAAGATAGAATAATCATTTTTTACCCTTTTTTTCTTTTTCACCCCCGGAGGTGAAGTATGAGTAACCTTACTTGTTAGTTGGTAACCCTAGTATAATAAATACATACATAATTGGTATTGTATGGAGGAGTCGCTAATACATGTATTAACAGTACGGACGGACGTGTTTTATTATCTCTACATCTACCTACACATAGTTCATCAGTACCGCCACCAATGGAAATAAATCCATTACGTTTTATCAAGGATTTAGATTAAAAGTTTTAATAATTTTGCGTAAATAAAAGATTAAAATGCATTTTCTAAACATAGTTTCAGGAACTCAAACTTAAGCAATAAGTCGTGCATCACAATAGTGCCGAAAGTGGCCACATTTAGCAATATCGAGATTCATAACTTATTGCTTGTATTCAAGGCCATAAAAACTATTTAATAAAAAATTGCACTTACTCTTGTGTTTGCGTAAAATAAACAAAACTTTTATTCTAGGCCCTTGATAAAACGTAAATGATTTATTTCCATTGGTTGCGCTACTGAGCTCATCAAACCACCCTAATATTTTTTTAATAACTCTTCAATACCTCGTTTACGTAAGTAAAATAAAAAATAATTGAATTGGCGGTGCTAGTGGACGGCTATAAGCGCTTTTACGGCGAAAAATAGTCGCGCGTCGCGTTTGCCACGATTCAATTCGAAACTCGAGAATTCTCGAGCTCCGGTAATTTTTTTCTCGTCTCGAAAATCCCAAATTTCTCGATTTTTCTCGAGTTCGAGAAAGCTAAGGAAATTCGGTGAGTGGTGCTATACCAGAGGTGCCCAAGCGGTCGATCGCGATCGACCGGTCGATGATCGCGAGAGGTTTTAAAATCGATCGCCAAGGATAACAGATTTGACACCTTGCACCAAATGTAGTTTTACTTTGCAACTTGCAACTTTTTTCCAATATCGGTAAAAATGTCGATCTCTTGGTCATAAATTGTTGCTATGTCGATCTCCTTAAGAAAAAGTATGGGCTGCCCCTGTACCCCTGTGCTATACACTCGATTATGAGTAGCCAAATCGTTTCTGCAAAGGCGCAAATGGCTATTCATAACGGAGTGCTGGTACCGACACTGATGTATGGAAATTAATCTTGGGTATGGCAGAAGAAGAATGAAAGCAGAATAAATGCGGTAGAGATGCGATCGTTGAGGAAAATATGCGAGAGCAGAGATATATTGTGCGAATGTTTTCACATTCGCACAATATATCTCTGCTCTCGCATATTTTCCTTCCTTTCGGAACGATTGCACAAGGGCGTCCCAGAAAAACCTACGCGGACCAAATAGAGGTTATTATAAAAAAGGCTGGTGTACGCAGTGACAAAAACCGCAGGGCATGTATGAAACGATTGATGGATGTGAATGAAGCGAAAGAAGGGTGCAAGGATCGTAGCAGGTGGCGATCCATAGTCTCTGCCTACCCCCATGGGAAACAGGCGTGAGCGTATGTATGTATATTGGAGACACTGTTAGAACGTAATGATTAATTGAATCGCATATTGCAGAAAGGGAAAAGTTTAACAAAATATAAAAACAAACTTTGTTAAACGGAACGTTCCATAACAATGGCCGAAACAAATTATGCAAAAATAGCATTAGTCCGAACACTCCTCCGGTACAATCTTTCGAACATCAATCTATAAACTTTTAGTCTATGCCCTTTTTGCAACATATCCGTAATCCTTACTAATATTATAAATGCGAAAGTCCATTTGTTTGTTTGTTACGTCTTCACGTCCTAACTACTGAACCGATCATCATGAAATTTTGCATACACGTTGTCAGGGGTACAAAAATGTCATAGGCTACTTTTAATCCAGAAAAAACTTATAGTTCCCGAAGGATAGCGAAATAACTGTCCATGCAGACGAAGTCGCGGGCGGCCGCTAGTCAATAATATGTCAATGGGTGCATTCCAACAGACAAAATCTTTGAGTCATCGATCACCACAGTATACATTTTAGCCATGGAAAGATTGAAAAGTAATAAGTTTTAATGATTAATTTAATTACTTTCCACTTATTTGCAGATGGGTGTGGTGCACAAAACAACATACTGCAATAAGGTTTTTAATGGCTTTAATCCAAACTGGGCGGTTTAAGAAAATTGTACAATACTTTCCTCGACGAGGCCATTAATTTCTGCCTAATGACCGTGATTTCGGAACAGTAAAACTTGCTTTTAAGAGACATGATCGCATATAGAGTCCAAAAGAATATGCAAGTATTGTGGCAGGAGCATCGGAAAAAATCTACGTAGAAATGGTCAAGACTGAAGAGGTTATTGACTTTAAACACTGGTGGACAACATACTATGAATAGGATTCCGTTTCAATTGAAATCGTAGGTAAAGGAGTTGCTGTCAAAGACAAACAGCATTTAGGAATATCTAGTCATATGCAATGTAGTTGTAATTTAAATAAAAAATAGAGTCCTTGCTGCAAAACCTTTGTAGATTTGGAAATCCATAAGTTCCGTTTGGAAAAATTTGGAACGCCTCCGACGATTCCAACCCGAAGAGTGTATGATGGAGATTCGGTACTACCAATAAATACCCGAGGAACATATTCCTTTTTATCAAAATTTTATTGCTGGACAATAAACCACAGAAGAGGACATTGAAAACCTGGACATAGAAGTATTTTTCAAGGAAAACATTAATTTAAGAATTAAGATTAAAATAAATATGGTTTTAATCCTGTAGATTTTGTTCTTTTATTGCAGAAAAGTAATTACTTAGTCCTATATTTTAATTAAGTTATATTTCAGAAAGGGAATAAGTCCATATTGAGTGCAGAAAAAGCATTAGTCCAAAAATAAAAATCAAAAATATAAAAAACCTAAAAATTATTTTTATACACTTTTAGAACCATTTTAAGTACAAAAGTAAATAATATATTATATGTAACACAAGTCCATCAAAATAAGTTAGGTAACTATAAAAATAATAAGATTTTACTTAATTCCGAAAGTAAATTTAAATGGATAAAGGCCCTTTCTGCAATATGCGACTCAATTATGCACCAACACACGTCTGGCACGCGTGGTGGCCAGTGTATACGTATAATAAAGTTTGGCGAATACCAACAACAGTGAGATATTTGTGGTTTTTTTTATGTGTTTTGTGTCGACAAACTACGGTCACTTTCACTTACCGGTACGTGACATGTCGTTGCGTTTTAACTTGTTTTTTATTTGTGAATCAGTATTATCTCTTTTAAAGTAATGTTTTTTTTTTATAACTAGTAAAGCTACTTACATTAATATTCTACAAGCCGCTAAGTGTGGTGTTATCAGTTGGATAACCTTACTTTAGTTTAAAGGCACAGTAAAATCATTTGAAATATCCCCAATGACATGTAAAAGATGTAAAAAAAAGAGATACTGTTGCTCCTGAGGACGCTTCCTGCGAATACGAACCTAATTATGGGCAGTCTTATTTTTTTACTAAACAAGAAGAAAAATAGTTATCAGACTATTACATAAAAACAAGCAAAATGCATTATGTTATGACCTTACACCAAAAGCAGCACACGAATTTGCAGTGAAATACAAAAAACAATACCACTTAAGTGGCAATATGAGTTTATGAAAACTTATTGCGGCGTCTGTGATGGTTCAAACACTGACACATTAAGCGGCTGTAATTTTGTGGCGGGAATAAGGAAAGACATAATGGCTTTGGATAATGAGACCTTTTTTAAGTGCCGTCGAGTAAGTCCTATAATATGCATTTTGGACCTCGTTAGTCTCGTTATCATACACGTAGAAAATTTCTTAGTACTTATGCAATACCTCGACTTCACTTACTTTAATAATCAACGAATAATTTATATTTAACGTAACAAAGATTACATTACAGTTACCTAGAAGAAGAAATTAACTTTAGCGCCAAATTATAGCGCGTGCTACTGCTGCTATTTAAGTAGGCGCTATGACGCTATAAATATAGCGCGTGGCATCAAATACAGTCGAAAATACATTCCGATTCAGAGCGAGCTTTAAGTTAAGCACGAATTTACACAATGATTAAAAAGTATCATAATAATCGACATTTTAAAAGTTTGCATTTAAATTTCGGTCCCAACTCTAGTGCAGTGGGTCAACGGGAGTCGATATCGAATACTCGAGAGTTGCGTTGCGTTCCTATCGAATGCTCTCACTACAAAACCACAGATTATCCAACAAGTTGTGTGGAGTGTTACGTTCGAAAACTAAGACAATATTTTTACTAATTAATCAGTAAGTATATTCCACATTTAATAATTAAAAAATCAAACCAAAAGGACCTCAAAGTCTATAGGATGCGTTTATTTCATTTAATATTACCATTGCTTTCAAAATTATAGCATCTTTCTAGCATAAAAATATTTTTATGAAAACACGAACGTGTCGTGTTTTAAGTTTTGAACGCACTTCGCATAAGCACTCAAAACTCAAAACAAAGTTTCAAAAGTTTGGAATTGAACTTTATGTTTTAAAGCTATGATTGCTGTGACTATGTGTGATCGTTTAAAGTGTTTTTCAATTATAATGAGAACCAGTTGAACTCAAATTTCTAATTATGATTAAATATATGGAAAGTAAGAGTTAATTTGTGGTCCTGCTTTTTCATAACTTTTAATACCTAATGTTAACAACTAAACAAGTTATTCTTAGGTATGGAGATTTATCAAAGCCCAATTGCTGGCCTCTCATGGACGGCAGCGTAATTTACAAAGATGGAAGGAGTTATTACAAAAATTGAATAGTGATGGTTATGGTGACTCACGCTCTGAAGAGAAATGGCGAAAAGTAAGCATTATATCATTTCTTTTATTCAGTATTTTTACTGGGCGTCTCACGGGTCTATCATAAGTGCTATTTTGTTGCCGTGCGCAATGCCGTGCCCCGGCCTGCCACGTGAGAGGGTCGCGATAGGCTTGGGCTGTCCATCAGCCATTTTTAATGTCCCCACTGCTGGGGCACAGGCCTTCCCTATGGGTAGATAAGGAGGACGGGCCATAACCCACCACGCGGGCCCAATGCGAATTGGTGGGTTTTAACGACTGCAAATGCAGCCGAGACCAACGGCGTAACGTGCCTTCCTTCCGATAGGCTTGGGTTAAATGGCCCTTTTTTTCTGACTTTTGCATTCCAGGCAGAGTTACAATTCAGTTTTCAAATATTTATTTTCATATTCATAATAATTTATTTATTGTTTCTGACCTTGAAGGTTTGGAGCGACTACAAAAATAATGCTAACAAAAAAGCAGCCAAAATAAGCCGAGGACTGGTGGAGGGCCTGCTCAAAAGATATATCTGACTGACCTTGAAGAACGAGTCATGTCGATTATTGGAGAGCAGGCAGCTACAGGCATTCCGACTGCACCGGAGGCAGGGTTTGTAAAGGTTTGTTTTAAAAAAATCCTACTACTTCTATTTACTAATATTATATAGCTAAGTATGTTTATTTTCTTTAGATATTTGTTACTCAATCTTTTGAGAACCGATTTGAAAGTTTGACATATGGGTTGAGATATTCTATGTAGAATAATGATATTTTTAAAATATGCGGTGCTAATAATATTGTTTTCATTTTTTTTTATATGATGGTTATTGTTTATACAGGCTGTACCTTCTTTTGAAGAGGACAAAGAGGAAGAGGAAACAATAGTTATTATTGCAGCTGATGATAATTAACAAACTCAACCCGAGGTGGAGTACGATTATCATAAAGAATTCCAAGCTGAGCTGGAGTATGACCATCTCATAGGTATGCTGATAATAACTACCATAATTCAATACTATTTTAATAATAAAATAAAAACTTTTACCAGATAATCTTGCAAGGCTATTCACATTTTTATATGTAATTTTCAGAAGATCATTGCAATTGGTCAAGTTTGAGCAGTGATCCCCACATACCTCAGGACCATCCACCAAAAGAAGGAGCCTCCTCCTCCAATCCCACCAGACAACATCTGGACTAACCAACCAAATGAGCCTCCCCCTCCAGAAACACAAAATGTGTCCCCTCCCCCCGCAAAAAAGGACCAAAAAATTTGATAATACTACAGAGGCTTTTTTAGAATGTGAAAGGGGGAGGGATGAAAAATATTTTTAGATGGAGAGAGAAAGGATCCGGCAGAGGGACACTGAACTGCAAAAAAAAGCTTAGTGGCAAGAGATTATAAAACTAACATTTAAGACCCTTGGACGCCGACCGTTCCGCATGCGGAACACAACAAAAAACTGAAGCTATTCCGTCAACGCCGACCGTTCCTAGTGCGGCCGGCACAGATAACCCATGTTTTCTCACAGAAATCGGTTACTCGTGTATGGCGACCTTTATTTTATTGACAAGCCTGGTAAATTTTTTCCGTTTTGTGCTGTTATATTGTGTGCTGTTTTAGCAAGGTAAGTTCTATTTTTTATTGGAAAACTGTAATAAAAGGTGTTATTTCGCTGTTTTACACTTGTTTTACATAAAAAGATATAGGAATCAAATCGAATTTTAATAATTTTTGAGCTCAAAATTGAGAACAGTATTTTCGCATTTCTAAGTGTTTTTGTAAAGTTTTATTATATAAAATGGCTAAGATGAGTCATAATAACATGTTTACAGTAATTATCTTTCCAAATAAAAGTATATTTTACGTATAATTATGAAATGAAATACATTGAATTTCGTTGTTTTTTATATTGTTTAATTTTGTTGTTGTAGCACGCCATTTTGAACTTTATTTGTATGACGTCAAGGCCGACAAGGCTAGTAGACCGACATGGAACTTTTTCTAGCATAGGGCTGGGTCAATTGGTGACCTTATGTCGATATTATCGATGCAATATTTTTTTGTTGAAAAATTGATCATTGACTATAAAAGTATTTTGTAAATTATGACACTTGTGTTGCCGATAAGTAAAATAAATACGAATAAAATGTGCAGAAAATAAAAGTGTACAGAAATATGTTAGTAATATGATTAATCTACTTATCTATTGTATTTTTATCTTCTTATAATTGTAGAATGTGGAACCCAGGCCGCAATGAAGCTCCGGATGAGTTTTATGAGGCCCTGTATGGGCCTGACTCTGAGTCCCAAAATGAGCACAAAAGTTCCCAAAGTGAGCACGAAAGTGTCGACTCCGAGGATGAGGTAATAACCCTTTCCTGAATAATATTAGGTGTTACTAAAAAATGTTTTAGATTTTCAAACTGAAATATCTCAAGAAGTATGTCACCTACGACATTTTGTCAAAGTACCTTAACCGTTTGTAATAATTTTCTCTACCGATTAGCGCATGTTTCATTAGATATACATCAAAGCGTGATCATTGTGAAACTAAAAATATGTTTTAGATTTTCAAACTGAAATATCTCAAAAGTTTGTCACTTACGACATGTTGTCACAATACCTTTACTTTTTGCAATAATTTTCTCTGATGATAAGCGCATGTTTCATAGATATAAAATCAAAGCGTGATCATTGTGTAACTAAAAATATGTTTTAGATTTTCAAACTGAAATATCTCAAAAAGTGTATCACTTACGATATTTTGCTAAAGTACGTTTGCTGTTTGTAATCATTTTTCTCTGTCGTTTAGCGCATGTTTCATAGATATACATCAAAGCGTGACATTGTATGACTTAAAAATATGTTTTTATTAACACTTATACGACATTTTGTCAAAGTACTTTTGCTGTTTGTAATAATTTTCTCTGTCGATTGACGTACTTATGTTTTACAGGTGTACAAATAAAAATGCCATTTCTCATGTGTTTGTAGCTTTATGTTTGCCAGGCTCCATACAAATATGTTGTATTACTTGTATTGTATCCTCTATTTGATTTCCTATGTATATGTTTTATTGTAATAGTTGTAAATAAAACAAAATTATGCATAAAATAGTGTATTTTATTTATTTACATCAATACAGTCCCAAATAATAAATATCGATAAGACATCGAAAAGTCAAGGAACATCCCTAACTATTTCGGTACTTTTTATGATTTCAAGGGTCGGGTTTCAAGCATAGAGTACATTATTATACTAGGTTTCAAGCGCTGTTTTTATGGGATTCTCCGGCTGTTTGGATAAGATTTGTTTACGTAGCGAATGAATAGTTCTTTGTTCTTTTTTATAGATGGACACTTCATTCAATCTTTGTTGTTTTTTGATGAACACGATCAGTTTCTTGCTGCAGTTTGACCTCGTAGAACTAATATATCGTAGAGTTTAAGTATTCGATTCTGGTATCTAAAAATGGAGAAAGTATTCGTAAATAAAACACTTTTTACATAATGATAAAACATAGCCTGATTGCGATATTATCGGGTTTTTCGTAAAAGTCGGCATTTTTTTTTGCCTGAGAAAGGAGGTGGTGCTTTCTCTTTTTTTTTATACGGCCGGCCTTAAAAGGTTAGAAAAATATTTAGATAGTTTGTTATAGGTATATAAATATACGATAATTTTAGTTTTACATTTTTGTTATTACCACGTTTTTTGTATTTAATTTTAATTACTGTTATTGTCGGAGAATGAGGCGCCATCTATGATGATTTCTGGGAAACCTGTACCTGCATCCTGTAAAAGTTGTGTATCGCGCAATCATGCAACGGCAGCCAATCAAGAGCGTCCTTGATCGCGTCATATTTTAGGGCACCAATCGTGGGTGCGCATTTGTGGGCGATTTCAAAATTCTTAACACCCCCCAATTTAGCGTGTCCCATAAATATTTTTCTTTTTTACGTAAATATTTCAAAAAGTTTGACTAAAAAAACGTTTTCCTGTAAATAAATATATTTGTAAACTTTTAAAATATGCAATTTGTATGACTAAATAATTAATACTTATTTTTAAAATAAATTTAAAAACATAAAGTACCACTTAATTTCACATGTCCCATCTCATTCAACGGTAACGAAATTTAATAAAACTCATGTTTCGTAACATAACAGGGCAGGTACAGTGGTATTTTAAGAATTTTAAATATATCTTTTTAAACGATTGAAAAACCGATGCTATTGCCCTCATAAATTAATATTTTTTATTTAAAAACAAATATTATAACAAAAGTCGATATTTGAGTCACCCTGACATGTCATGGTTTGTTACCCATTTTTCAAGTCCTTAAATAACACGTGGGGACTTCTAAATTTTAATATGGCATGGCAATACACAAGGCAACCATTTTGAAGCCGCCATAAAAAAAGTAGACAGTGTCAAAAAAACTGTGAAAGCGGACGGTTGTTCTGTGCTGGGCGCAGGAGATCCATATTATTTAGTCAAGGTAAGTTACCATTATTTAATTCTATTTATCTATATAATACATATTTTTTTACAAGAAACGTAGAGGATAATTATTTGAAACAAAACAACAGTTTCATAGGTCGCTAAATAAAGCGAGTATTTTATAGTTTATTTTTTCAATAATTATAACTGTAAAGGTGGGTACTGACCAACGTTACGAGGTGTAATGTAACATGTTACACAGCGAGCATTCGTGCAGTCAGTACGTCGTGTTACGGGGAAACCAGCGAGCAACGAGCCGCTCGTTGCTCGCTTTGAGTGCTCCACCCGGCTGTCGGTTTTTTGGCGAATCCTTTGAGCGTTACGCGGTTCGGTCAGTACGCACTTGCAAGTCGTCCCGAGCGCACGCGCGTTGCGAGTAATCACACGTCGTTTCTGTCGGATTTATTTATGGAGTGGGACAGAGAAAAAACTCTGTATTTTATAGAAAAATACAGAGAAGAGGAAGTCTTGTGGAACCCTTGTGGAATCTCATCCAGAGCATTATAACAAACTCAAGAAAGATGACGCTTGGAATAGATTGGCTTCGTTACTCGACAGCGAAAGAGAAACATGTAAAAAGAAAATGACAAGTTTACTGGCATCATTGAGGAGGGAAAAACAAAAAACTAAACAATCAACTAGTACAGGAAAAGGTACGTAATTATTTATTAAGTTTTTAAGTACGAGTATAGTTCTTGCTTGCAACTCAAGAGCGCGCGTGGCCTTTCGATGTAGGTATAATTCTGTGGATCCGTATCGTATACTTTTCATTGTGTGCGTGCGCTCGCTACTGAACTGACGGATTAGTCTGGTTAGGTTAAAACAAGAAGAAACTTAACTACTTCTGATGTTGAAGTAGACAATAAGTCTGAAAAAATCTACATAAATGAACGTATCTACATAATATCAGCCTCGTGTGAGGATAGTTCAAAGAGTTTTCAGTGAAAATGATTATGTCATTTAATTAACTAATGTACAAAGTTCATTGTGGATGTCTAATTTGCTTGATTCTTACGAAATGTCATGATTTACGTTCGATGAAGGTTTGTTGAGCAAATTTTTCAAGTATAAAAAAATGTACGTGCTGGACTACAGCTGGGCCACAAAAAAAAAAGTTGGAAATCTGACTTTTTGACTATGCCATGATGAAGTCGATAATTTGTCGCCAAAAACCAGATTTTGTCGGTCTTCCGTTTAGGAGATACGTGTGGCTCAGCTGTAGAGACGTCTCTACAGCTGGGCCACACAGATCTCGAAAACGGAAGGTCGTAGCGAAAATCTGATTACTCGTATGTGTAGCCGGTATTTTGTCGGATTTTGTCGCCAAAAACCAGAGTTTGTCGGTCTTCCGTTTAGGAGATACGTGTGGCTCAGCTGTAGAGACGTCTCTACAGCTGGGCCACACAGATCTCGAAAACGGAAGGTCGTAGCGAAAATCTGATTACTGGTATGTGTAGCCAGTATTTTGTCGGATTTTGTCGCCAAAAACCAGAGTTTGTCGGTCTTCCGTTTAGGAGATACGTGTGGCTCAGCTGTAGAGACGTCTCTACAGCTGGGCCACACAGATCTCGAAAACGGAAGGTCGTAGCGAAAATCTGATTACTTGTATGTGTATCCGGTATTTTGTCGGATTTTGTCACCAAGAACCAGATTTTGTCGGTCTTGCGTTTAGGAGATACGTGAGGATACGCTGTGGAGACCTTTCTACCTGGATTTTGAGAAAGGAAGGTCGTAGCGAAAATCTGATAACTCGAGTGTGTAGCCGTTAGTTTGTCGGAGTTTGTCACCAAGAATCAGAGTTAGACGATCTTGCGTTTAGAAGATGTGTGAGGATATGCTGTAGAGACCTTTCTACCTGGATCTCGAGAACGAAAGGTCGTAGCGAAAATCTGATAACTCCTATGTGTAGTCGGTAGTTCGAGCGAGTTTGTAGCCAAATACCAGAGCTTGATCGCCTTACATTTATGAGATAAATGTGATTTGAGTGTACCTTCGCGAATGTACATTCGCGTACAACTGTGTTTGAAATAATTATACTACTTTAATGAATGCATGCATGCATGCTATCTGAGCTTCGTGATGTTTTATTTCTCACAATATGCGGCCGCCCTGAATTAGCTTTAATGGTCACCCATCCGACACCTGACCCGACCGAGTGTTATGCCCTTTTTATTTTATTGCACTGTTGTAATCAGCACATTGAGTTACATAACATATCAAAAGGGCATAACTGTACCTAACTCCTAACATAGATTTATTGTTTACACAAAAAGCATAACTCACCGCTTGTAAGGGCACAGTTTTTAATAATTGTTGAGTTTAACGTTTAGAAAGACATAAATGGTATAGTCTCAAAAAGCATAATTACATTTGATTTATTAATAGAAGACATAATTCATGTTATATCATTAAGTTTAAAAATAATATAGAATTAAATGTAGTTATGCTCTTTATAACCACGTTATAACCACTAAAAAAAACCAAAGTATTCACCATCACCATCCTAGAGATTATTACCAGATGGTAAGGTCTGCTGGGGAAAGAGGCCAATTCACTGTGAAAGAAACGACTTTGGAGACTTTCTATAATTTTGAAGCACTCTTTAAAGGCCCACTGGTGCCACTTAAGGAAAATTAATGCCAATAAAGAAAATGTGCATTGGCGCTAGTGTATGCAAATCCGTATATATTTCAAAGTCCGGATTTTAAGAACGGATATTTGGTCAAATCCGGATTATCCGGATATTACGGATTTTTTACAAAAATATTTTCTTTTTTATAAAAATAAGTCATTTCTGTCCATATAAGTTCACTAATGTGATTTCTCATATATTTTTGTATGGATTCAATGAAAATGAATGTTTGGATTCAATGAAAAGGACAATATTAATCAATTCCAATATTTTTTGTCATAAAATACTACAATAGATGTTACCTATTGCTCAAATGTAATTAAAATGGTCAGTCTATGATTCACGTGCGATTTGCGAGTAGGTGACGTAAGCGATGGTTCGATTGAGCGCTTTTGCGACGTTTTATCGCGCGTTTTTTCTGAAGCTTCGAATAGAACACAATGTGACTAATTCTGACTGGGGAGTGGGATAAAAAATATCGCGCGGTAAAAAAAATCGCTCGTGCAAACACACAGTAGAGAAATCATTTGTTTTATTCCGAATCTTTAGAAAAATCACGCGATAAGACGTCGAAAAAGCGCTAATAAAACTAAAAATCATAGACTCTTTATAAAATTATAAAAATGCACCTAACAAAAAAGCAATATATCATAATAATATATTAATATGATTAGAAACGTTCATAAACTAAACAACATAATATGTTGTTTAGTATGATAAAGCCCTGAGAGATTGAGAGACGCGCCGTATTAGCCAGTCGTTCCTTAGAAGGTTAGGAGGAGTGTCCCGCGCACCATCCGGAAGACTATACGCCACCACGCCAACGGAAAGAAGAGACCCTACGCGCGCCAGTGAAAACAACCAAGAAGTTCGCATAGAAGATGATGGCCATTTAACATTGTGCCACACGCACTAATGGAATTAATACGAAGATTAAAAGCGCGCTTCGTACGGTCACCAAGAAGCGAAGCGAAGTGGAAGGTGGTCCAGGCCAGGGGGCCCTACCCTGCAAGTGTCATCAGCACGCATACATTGCTTCTTCTTTTTGGCACAAATTAAAACTTATCACAGAAAAGTAGCAATGTGTTATACCTATCTATCAAATGAAGCAAATAGTGATGCCAATGACACTTACGCTGTAGACCCACTGGTCGAGCTAGAGACGCTGCAAGTACAATCCGAAATTGACGATGAAGAAGGAGAGTTGTATCGGCAGGAACACCAGGAGAGCTGGTTCAACGAAACGAACTTTTTGGGACTTGATGTGACAGACCTGAGACATGGCACTAGCAAGACGCTTGAATGGCGTCATTTAGGAAAAACTTTTTAAAAACACGTTTTTAAAACGGACTAAGTTTCTGTAAGTATAGTAGGGTTATAAATATTTAAAGAAGAATTTATTTTTTAGAAAGAAAGAAAGAAAAAACATTTATTCGAGACAAAACAGTTCCTTACTTCCTCGTGGTCAAACTTAGTAGTCAAACTGATTTGACCATGAGGATTTTTTAGAGAAACAAGTAAAAATAATAATACATAAATAGTTTTGTCCCAAATCGGTCCCGACTCAGCATAATGTTAGGCTTATTGACCCAGCGCTGATCTTCTTTTTAGTCTGTTTTTATTAATAGTCCGTTTTAATGTTTTTAGTCCAATTTTTTTGTAATAATTTAGTCCGTGTAAAAACGTGTTTTTTAAAAGTTTTTTTTTAGTTAACGAGATAAAACTAAAAATATACCATCTCCTATTGGAGCTCTCGTCAAGACGATTCAAATGAGCCCAAACTCGATGGGGTTGCATGGTTTTATTACAGAGTCCCAGTGGCCTTCTTCCGGCTCCATCATCAGACCCTGGAAACTATTTCCCAACAAAGTACTCGTCAAGACAATTCAAACGAGCCCAAACTCGATGGGGTAGCGTGGTTTGGTTTTATTAAAGAGTTCCTGTGTCCTTCCTCCGGCTCCATCATCAGACCCTGGAAACTATTTCCCAACAAAGAACTCGTCAAGACGATTCAAACGAGCCCAAATTTGATAGGGTTGCACGGTTTAAATATTGAGTTCCTATGGCATGGCCTTTCGGCTTCATCATCAGACCCTGGACCTCGTCTCCTATTAGAGTACTCGTCAAGACGATTCTAACGAGCTCAAACACGATGGGGTTGTATGGTTTCATCATAGAGTTCCTGTGGCCTTCTTCCGGCTTCATCATCATATCACCTCAATGACACTATAACATACATTGCCTTCAGATCTGACCTATGTTCAAAGTTTCAAGTCTCTAGCTCATCGGGAAGCTCGGATAAAATCGTTCGCAAACTTTGTGGAGAAACAAACAAACACACAAACAAACAAACGAGAAAGAAACCTAATAAAAACGTGTTTAAATAGCATCTTCTCGCTAGTGCGAAAAACGAAGTGTTCTACTTAAAGCAACTGAGTGAATAGCAATTCGGCGAATAACAACTAAAGCATTCCACTTAAAGCAACTATCAATATTCTTGTAAATCATTTTGTTAAACATTGAAAGTTGTTCTAAGTGGAACACTTCAGTTGCTATTCGCCAAGTTGCTATTCGCTCGATTGCTCTACTCGTAAGTTAAATACTTCCGAGAAACTTGCTCGTTTAATTTTTTTTTGTAACAACTTCTTATTATTCGAAAAATCCGAATTTGATTTTCAAATCCGGATTTAGAAGTCTAGTAAAAATGTGCGGATATACGGATTTTTCGGATTACGGATTATCCGGATTGCATTCCCTAATTGGCGCGATATAAGCTGGTTCCGATATTCACAATCAAATCTCTGCAAAACAAATTTATGTGAAGAAAGCGATTATGACTACATACAATATGTATGTGTATAATAAGATAAATTTTATCGACAAAACCCCCCCACATGTTCGGGTCTATCCCCTGTCGTGTTGGAATGACCAGCATTTTAAATTTATTTGACTTTTAATGTTTGATTGCCCTGCCGAAAATATAAATTCCTTTGGATTCAAAAGTCCTACAGTTATAAAAAAGTAGTTTTCGAAAGCTTATAATTTCACCTATCAAGTAAAAAATAATAATTATGTCAACTATTAACTTTAATTCGTCATAAAAAATACTTTAGTAAATTTTTATCCGAAATTAGTGCTTTTTTAGGTTTTCCCACATATCTTGAAAACAAGGATATTAATAAATGTGCGTTTTTTTTTTAATTTGGTAATACACAGGAATATTATTAACAAAACGACATCAAAATCAATGCTCTGTGTTGCAGATTTCAAGAGTTATTATTGTTTGACCCTATGGCACTTAGACCCGATTTCACCAACAACTTGAACGGCCGATTAATTTTGAACGTCTGATTTTGACATTTTCTCCATACATAAAAACGTCAAAAACAGACGTTTGGGACTTGATCGCCGGTTTTGGTATTGGTGAACTTCGGCCTAAATGTTAATTTTTGAAAATGGTTCAAAATCTAAACTCGTAAATACTTGCTTTTATAGTTCAATGACATTTATATTGCGATAAAATTATCAACTTAAGTTAAAAACTGATAAAAATGTTTTAAAATTTGTCCCTTTACGTAAGAGTCATATTCAAACAATAATAACTCTCAAAATATGCAACTCAGAACAATAGTTCTGATTTCGTTTTGTAGATAATATTCCTGTGTATTATAAAAATATAAAAAATGCACCTTATTTTGAGATCTGTAAGAAAAACAAAAAAGCACACCAATTTCGGATTATTTTTTAGGATGTATTAAAGTCAAAAGTCTACATAATTATTTTTTACTTGATAGGTAATATTGTATAAGGTAATGATGTAAAGTAATGATGATGATGAGGTAATATTGTAAGCTTTTTAAAATAAAATATTTTTTATTTCAGATACATTTTAATGCTATTGTTAATAATTTAATTTATATTTTACCATATTGTGCCAAAACTGGCTATCACATAAAAGGGTAGGTTCCCGTGGCTGTCACTCTTTGAATAAAGCACTTCCACAGTGGGGAAGTGTATCGATTTGACTTTTGCCTTTGATTTTTGAAAAGTATTTTTTTTATAACTGTGGGATTTTTAAATCTAAAGGAATTAATATTATCGGCAGGGCCATCTTAAATAAAAAGTCAAATTTAAAATGCCGGTCATTCCAACAGGAGAGGGGATAGACCCGAACATGTGCATGTGGGGGGTTTTGTCGATAAAATTGATAATATTATCTGCCTTTAAAAACTCCGATATCGCTAACCAAACATATTATGTACATCATTTGTTACCTTTAGTCTTAATTTAGTGAATAGACAATAAATGTTATTCTTATATCATGCAAAAAAAAGTTCATTTAAATCACGTTATGCTTTTATGTAGTCGTTAGTAAGGGCATAATTCAAGAAAATTTAGAAAAAAAATTATATAGAGTGTACAAATGTAGAATAAATTTCCATTAATCGTATCATTAAAAATATATCTAAATAAATGCTGTATTGGATTTCGTGTTCATAATTTGATAACTAAAAAAACAACAAAAGTTTGGTTTTTCAACTCTCCTGAAAAGTAGTCTTTTTGAATTATGCCCTTTTTGACTGGAGGCACAGAAATAATACTAAACAACTATACTGCTTACGCATTTTGGATTCGGCTCTAAGACTATAATCATAAAAAAACAAACCCCTTATTTCTCTGGAAAGGGGTGTTGACTAAGTCTGTAACTTAAAGACAAACTCGCTCGAACTACCGACTACACATAGGAGTTATCAGATTTTCGCTACGACCTTTCGTTCTCGAGATCCAGGTAGAAAGGTCTCTACATCTTCTAAACGCAAGATCGACAAACTCTGATTCTTGGTGACAAACTCCGACAAACTAACGGCTACACACTCGAGTTATCAGATTTTCGCTACAACCATCCTTTCTCAAGATCCAGGTAGAAAGGTCTCCACAGCGTATCCTCACGTATCTCCTAAACGAAAGACCGACAAAATCTGGTTCTTGGTGACAAAATCCGACAAAATACCGGCTACACATACAAGTAATCAGATTTTCGCTACGACCTTCCGTTTCCGAGATCTGTGTGGCCCAGCTGTAGAGACGTCTCTACAGCTGAGCCACACGTATCTCCTAAACGGAAGACCGACAAAATCTGGTTTTTGGCGACAAATTCCGACAAATTGTCGACTTCATCATGGCATAGTCAAAAAGTCAGATTTCCAACTTTTTTTTTTGTGGCCCAGCTGTAGTCCAGCACGTAAAAAATGAACTTGTTTAACTACAAAGAAAGCTCACGCACGCTCGTGAATTGCAAGATCTATAAATAAGCCCACAAGTAACAGATACAATTTGGTTTTTTATTTAATTTTTTTACAATTATTTTGCTAGTATAGATTACGATATTCTCGAAATATACTACTTTGGGTCGACATTTGTTAATTTCAACTTCAATTTCAGGTGCAGATGAAGTGTACCATAGTACTTGGTTTGCATACAAAGCTATGATATTTCTACTGGATAGGAATACACCTCGTGCTACAACAGATACTGTAAGTTCATTTTAAGCATAATTTTCTTGCCAGCTTACAGACCCTTGCTGAATGCAGTATTCAGCAACTTCATTACGAATATTGTGAGCAGATCTTGTAGCCCTTCGCGGTCTTATTTGCAAGGGTAACATACTAGTCATGTCATTGTTACCTTCTCTCCAGTTTCCTAATCTGACCTGGCCGTTCGATTCTTCGTCGAAACTACCTGCAGGGGTATATACCTGAGCATTATTACCTTTTCTTAAAAAATTGTGAAGGCATGTTATTGCTGTTACGACAGATGTTGCGGTATTTGGTTCTAACAACATAGGTTTCCGCAAAACTCTAAACACTGCAGACAATATGCCGAACACATTTTCCACCACTCTACGAGCTCTGCAAAGTCGGTAGTTATATATTCTTTCCTTAGAACCACGTTCATGATATCCTGCATATACTTTCATCATATTTTCGGAAAGAGCAAAAGCTTCATCGCCACCAAAGTAAAACGGAATTTCTTCTGTTCTTGCTGGCAATGCAGTGGGTTGAGGGATGTTTAGTGCATCATTTTTTAGTTTTTCGTTTAATTCACAGTTGTTAAAAACTCCTCCATCAGATATTCTTCCTTGACATCCAATGTTTACATACAAAAAGTTATATTTCGCGTCAACAACTGCCAGTAATACGATGCTGAAGAAACCCTTGTAATTATAAAATTCACTTCCACTGTTGATCGGTGACTGCAGTATAATATGTTTACCATCAATTGCGCCTAGGCAATGTGGAAAATTCCACAAAGTATCATAGTCATTTGCTACAACCAGCCATTGTTCCGGTGTTTCTGGCATCTGAAATAATGATTTATATTTATTTTCAGCTACGTGAAGGTGAAGGTGCTTTAGTACAACCGCCTGATGATTGCCCTTCGCCTGCCAATAAAAGCGACAATGAATGCCCTCCGTCTGCCAATAAAAGCGACAATGATTGCCCTCCGCCTTCAAAAAAAAGGAAGAAAGCAGTCGCCCCAAGCCCGGAAGAGATAATGGCATCTACTTTCAATATTTTAAAAAAGAAAACCGAGCAAACGGAGTCAACTTCGCACAAACTTGACGAATGTGAAGCCTATGGTATTTTTTTGGCAAATAAATTAAGATCTTATTCAAAGACAACAAAAATACATGTGCAACATTACATATCAAATATATTGTTTAGTGCTGATCGTGGAGAATATGACTATGTTGGCATGAATACTAACAATTATTATTTACAAGGATACTCTACACAACCAAATGTTGGCATGAATACTACCCAACCAATTTCAAGAGCCTCACAGATGCCACAGCCAAGCCCTGAAACACCTGCATCAAATACATCCCATCAAAATGACTGTGGGTCACCAGCTTTAAGTGAACAATTTATTGCAGAATATGGTGATTTAATTAATTAAATAATTTGATATGTAATGACAATTTTTTTCTGATTTAATTAAAACAGTACATACCTTTACATATTCTTTTAATGCTCAAATAAGGGCTTCGCTGACCTCTTTTACTATAAATCCTATTCGTTGCTTTGATATCTTGAAAAGATATTGCATACTAGTATAGGAATCTCCTGTTGCATAAAAACGAAGCGTTAGTGCTAATCGTTCCGTGACACTGATTGCTTTTCTATAATTTGTATCCTTTTTATGTACACTTGGACCAATTAAATTCACGAGTTCTTCAAAATCGATCGGAGACATGCGTACAAAGTTTTTATACTGTCCAGTAATCATTTGGTTTTTTAAAATTGCTATCAATGACAAACCACCACATATGCCTCTGTTTTTAAATAAGTTTGATGTCCAGTAACGTTTTTTCTTCTTAATTTGGATGAAACAATAATTAATTAGAATCAAAGATACCAACGCGTCCTCACTGTCGGCCATCTTGAGTGAACTGACGGCGAAAGCGGAGCACAGAGTTTTGGCGAGCATGTTACGCTGATTTTAAAACACAGCGTAACATGCTCGATGCGTAACACGCTCGATGCGAATGTTACATTACACCTTGTAACGTTGGTCAGTACCCACCTTAAGATGTTACGTCAATTTTGTTACTTAAAATGCGGTAACACATAGGCCTGACCAAAAAAAGTAACAAAACTGACATCTTAAGCCGAGTTCATATGGAATATAGCTACCGACTATAGATGATTAAACTATTGTTATGAAATTTTAATGTATAATAATATTGCGAATATTTTATATTAATATTTGTAACGCCATTTATGGAACATATTAATTAGTATCTATTTGATTTCCGAAAAATTATACCATAATTATGAAATCAACAAAATGGTAATGTAGAATATTAATAACATAAAATAGTTTCCGCGCTGTTATAAAAAAATAAATTAAAAACTGTGCGATGACTGTTCTATTACATAAATGATTTTCTTTTCAGACAACCCGTATTAAATACATCAAATTAAAAGGTACTGCACATTTCAGTGATAAAATACTAAGTTAAATATTACATTCTGTTTTCTGAGCATTTCATACTTCACAAAAATTTATACAGGCCATTGCCAGACTATTGCCACTGACTCTAAAAGTATAGTTAGCAAGAAGGCATTGTCATAATTTTGGCATTAGTTCCGCGGAAAAGTATAGAACACAAGATTGAGTTATTGTAAAATTGGCTTTGGTGACCGAAATCACTTTTGAATGTTATGAGATTAAACTATCAAAATATTGGCACCGGAGCAGAGTACTATGTAGCTAGCAGTTTTTAATTAACCATTCTCATATTGTGTATTGCCAAGGAGTAATTTGAACAATAGAAATCGGGCCACCCTCTGCATAAATCAGATCTGTCTAAATCGGAAACATAATACGTTTTTCAAGGTTTTCGCAAACATTAAAATTACACTCGATATTAGTTATTTTAGTATACAGCGTCTTTTTATACTTTTAGGTTTAAAAATGCCGCTTACAGCAGCAGAAAAAATGAAAAGGTATAGGGAAAAATTAAAAAAAGAGAGACCGGAAGAGCTTGAAGCGCAAAGAAAACGAAACTTAGAAATAAAAAAAAAAATAAGAAGAAGATTAGTGAACTGAATTCAGAAGAAAAACTGAGACAGCGAGAAATGTGGAGACAATACCAGAGAAAACGAAGAAGTTTGAAAAAACAGAATGAACATGAGCCCAGCGCCGCTCCTCCGTTAGAAAATCCTAAAATGAGAAAGTTGAAGTCAAGAATCAAAGCAATAAATATAAATAAGTCGCACAAACAAAAAGAAACAATTAGAAAAAAGTACTACCGTTTAAAATTAAAGTTTGAAATGCAGAAAAATGACAACGAAAAGACTATCAATAAACTACAAGCTCGGTGTGAAGTCCTAGAAAGTACCTTGAAAAAAACATACAGTGAAAGTGTAAAATTTGAGGATAAACGGGTATTGAAAAGACTGATTAAAAATTCCCATAATAAATCTTATGTATCGAAGACTTTGGGATTGCGATACAAAGTTAAAATGGCACCAAGACGGCGACAGATGATGAGAACTGTGATAGATGAAATCTATTCATTTTACATTAGAGATGACGTTAGCAGGATAACTGCGGGTAAAAAGAAGAATAACTGCGGGTAACTGCGGTCGTTTTTATGACAAGAAATATTAAAAGTTGAACTTTATACTCAGACAGGATGTCTTCCTACGATAGTAGACGTAACACTAACCGACTTCAGCGTGGCAATCCCGCTAGCGGTAGTGAAAATCAAGACCGACGACAGAATACCGGCACCCGCAGTCAAACACGCGCATACAACTTCCAACAACAGAAAGTTGCTGAGACCGATTGGTCTGAAGCTCGAGAATTTGAAGAGCGCCCCCCAAAACCAAGAGGCCCAACACAGCGTAGCTCAAATTGGAGGGATAAACAGCAGGAAAAGAAGAGGAATAAGCAAGAGAAGAAAGATGATGCCTCTGCTGCCTACGATTTCAAAGCAGTCCAAGAAACAGCTCCAGTAGATGAACCACTCTACGATCTTGGACCACACTCAAGTTCGATCCCTGTGCAAGAGAATTACTCCCAGAACTTTGAATTTTCTGGTTACATTGACCAAGTTGAGAGGTCTTACGAAGCGATGAGAGGCATTGACCCCCGGCTTGACCGCCGTTTACCGTTTTCGATGTTCCAACACTCAATATGCACAGTACTAAACTGTTATCTGATGGATCTCGCCCTTGCGAATGGAGAGAGGAAACTGGGTACCGGGAAATGCCAGGACTTGTTGCCTGAGGACCTGTGTATTCCGGATAATCTGTACCATTTTCTGGCTAACATCGGTAATACTACGACAGTTAATGGAGAAGAAATTAAGATTAACATCCCTGAAGCCGCTGTCCCCCAGCCCCAAGCAGATGATATTCCTGCGGGCTCTTTCGGTGAGTTAACCCCGGAAAAAAAAAGGAGACACGAACAAAAGATAAAACAAAATACCAAATTAGATATTTACTGGATAATGTAGTTAATTTCTACAAAAAATACAAGGCTGAAGGTGGCCGGTGTGGATTGACTACATTTTTCAAAGGAAGACCACATTTTGTGTTGTCCCCGCACCTAAAATCTAGAAATACGTGTTTATGTGCTAGGCACTCAAACATAGAGTTTCAACATCAAAAACTCAAACAGATTGGGGCGCTAAACAAAAATTTGAAAACAATATTAATGGATATAGTATGTGATGTGAATAACTACATTTGTATCTACAATGATTGTCAAAATTGTAAAAACCGCGAAATAACATATTTATTAGACGGTGAACATTTTAATGAAACGGTAACATGGACGCAATGGGAACGACAGGATCATTTTTATACTAAGACAGAAGGTAACGAAAGCAGAGAAATTAAGACGAAAAAAATGGGAAAGGTACAAAAAAATGGGACAGTAAAAGACTTGATAAACAGTTTTAATAGGGACATAATGCAATTTAAAAAACACTATTTTAATATGTTGCACCAGTGTCGGCAATATCAACAGGCAGTAACAAATCTAAATGAAAACGAAGCACTTGTAATTTGCGATTTCTCAGAAAATTACGAAACTAAAATGCATAGCGAAATTCAGGCTATGCATTTCGGTGCCTCCAAGACTCAAATAAGCTTACAAACCGGTATGATATACTTCAAAAACTTTTCACAATCCTTTTGTACAATAAGTGGAAATACTAACCACCAGCCACCTGCCATATGGGCACACTTAACGCCAGTGATGGATCTGATAAAAGCTAAGATCCCAAAGGTGAAGGTGGTTCATTTTTATTCAGATGGCCCGACATCTCAATATCGCCAAAAATCTAACTTTTATTTACATTCACTGTTTTCACAAACATATGAATTAGACTATTCCACATGGTCGTTTTTTGAAAGTAGGCACGGAAAAAATGTGGCGGATGGCATTGGTGGTTGTGTGAAGAGAATATTAGACCAGAAAGTCAATCACGGTGCAGACATTACTTGTGCAGATGACGCTTATAACATATTGAAAAATAATACAAAAACCATTAAAGTGTTTCTAATTCAGGAAAGTGATATAAATAAAATAAAATCTACTCTGCCTGACAAATTACTTGTGCTCAATGGGACTTTTAAATTACATCAAATTATAACGAATGTAAAAAAAAACTCAGACGGAGAAAAATTTAATATCACGTACAGGGATTTAAGCTGTTTCTGTGGGCCTGAATCTGAACTTTGCCTGTGCTTTAACCCAAAACGTCATAATTTAATCAATAGCCATCCAAATAAAGATATGGTTCGCCCTTCAACATCTGGAAGCACTAAAACTAATAAATCTTCAACAATACCTTCGACCTGTTTAGATAATGTACCTGCAGAAGATGATATTAATACAATGCCAATACTCATCTTACCTGATAATACAATCACTTCCATGGTACCTCAATGTTTTGAAATCAGTGAAACAGAAGAATTACTTATTAGCAATACGAAGGCAGTTACTTTACCTGACCAACCTGTTCCTTTTATAACTAACGATATTTCACCCGTTATCAAAACATCGACTGGAAAATATCATTCGGAATCTCAAAAGACAATCCTAGAATGTCACAAATGCACTTATTCAATATTGGGGATGAAGACACGCTGTATGGCCTGTAAAAATTACTATTGTGAAGATTGTGTTGATGGTCCAATATACTTCGACTACATCTGCGTTGAGTGCTTTGGAGGTAGTTTTTAAGTAAATGATTTGTTATTTAAACTTTTATATTTGCATGCTTATTTTTTTTTATTGTTTCAGATTCAGATTGAAGAGAAGTCTCAAAGTGGCGTCATGGTAATCTTTGCCGACATTGACAAGATTCTTAAATTGCAAGATATGATCCGCATTTTTATTGACCGCCTTAAATGGCCGTGGAATGAAACACATTTTATTCTATCGGAGAAATGTTTCGGATGCGGGCGTTCTACAAATGATTTAGATAGCCCGTCTCATTTTGTACTAAGCATGAATAATTCTGATGTGAAAAAATTGCTGTTATGTGATTTGTTTTGGTGCCAGGATTGTAGTTATTCTGTTTATGATCATTATCCGAATAACGAGTGCGATTTATGTCCAGATTAAGCAGCTGTTAACTGTTTTTTTTGTTAATTGTATTTCTATTAAGTATTACTTAATTTTATATAATCTTTGTAGAAGATTGATGTTGGAATTCGTTATGCCCTTTTCTTGTTTATATTGAAAATTAGGTTTAGTACATTTGTCAATTGGTTTTGAATATTTTTATTTTGCAAGAAATATTATAATATAAAAACATATTACATTTTTATGTAAAGTAAGATAATATTATATACGTTTATCCCGGGTAAAAACAAGTAAGATAATGAGGAGCCGTAGTAGTTTTGTTAAATATAAGTAAGGTAAGCATTGTGATATGCTGATTATGCTCAAATATTATGTGATAATACGTACAATGACATATTAAACTAAAAAGTTAAGTGCCTAGTTAATGAAGACTGTTGATTATAAACGCAAAGACTGAAATTAGTAGAGATTAAGAATTCATAGTTCATAGAAGATTATATTAATGGTAATAAGTACAAAGAAAGCACGCTCGTGATATGTGTGTGACGTAGTTGGCTAAATATTTAACTTGTAATTTTAAATTTTAAGAAGAATTATGTGCACTCAGCCTAATAATATTTCAAGAGTCACTTTTGTTACTGCCCCATAAAACTTGGACGATTATTTTAATATTTTATCTATTTTAAAAAAAATATCAGGTATTATTAATACAAAAAAACCAAACTCTTGTGATCTCTCAATAATAAAAAAAACTCAAAAATGAATGTTTTTTTGGCTCCATGGTAACAAAACTTAGTTAATGTTTTGAAAAAGTGGTAGTCGTTTTTAAATTGCACACAACTTCATGCTGCCATTCCTTTGATATTTTGCTGTTTTTTCATAAAATTTAATAAATATTGTTCAATGCTCGCAGTTTTAATTTATTTATTACCTTTTTATATAGTAACAAAACTGACGTCAAATCTCGACACCTCTTACTATTTTGTACAATAAAAGCAAAAATACACGGTATTATGTGATAAATTTCTAATTATATTAAAATCTAGAATGTGCTATTCATAGTGCGATTGTAAAATAGTTCTAAACTTTACATAAAAAAATTTAATAAAAAAAATCTAAGGTGTACAGAAATTTGAAATCGCCCCTGTATAGCATTTTATATTTTTTACATTTTCGAAAACCATTTTTTTACGTTTAATTTCACGCCAAATCCTTCGACCAAGTCCAAGCCGGAACATATGGACCCTCGTCGCCGCATAAAAGGAATAAACGGCCTATAAATCAGCTGGACCTGCGCAACCATCCGACTCCAATTTCTCTGGACTACGCACGGGATATCTATCAATCCAGTCAGGGAGAAAGGACTGCCGCAATTGAGACTCGAAAGTCTATGTGTTGGACATCTCGACGAGAGACAGGAGACGCTAAAAGTGGTACGGCCAGCCATCCGCAATATTCCTAAAACCTTGCTTTTCACTTGTGTTAATAGTTGTGCATTTTACCAATTCCAGTGTGCTTACGTGCATCTTGCTACCTGATTGTGCGAGTGATCAGCAGATTGCCGCTGCTAGTACCTACCTGCTGCATTCGCAAGATCACCATAAATCGTAAGTACTCCTTATTTTTCACTGACTATTGAGATGAGCACTGATGGTGAGGTTAAGGCTAGATGAAAATACTCTTGCAAATTAACTTTTGACAGTATCAATGTGCCGTCTGAGCTTCTAAGTAGTTTAATAATTACAAAGCGAGGCACCGTAAAAGCCAAGAGACGTCGATGGATCTGCTACACGTACTTCTGAAATTGAAAGTACTTCTGCAGTTGCAACTACTTCTGCAGTTGCAAGTACTTCTGCAGTCGCAAGGACTTCTGAACTCACGTAACGTATGCAGAATCGCTCATAAGTTTATCTCGTTTGGAAGATTACAATGCTTTTGTCTATAAAAGCCGTTTTTTGTACCAAAACGGAAAACAGTCTGATTTGAATAGCTGCGAGAAAATAGATGTATTATATGATTTGTTTGGCGAAAGGATAAAGCCAAGAGAATTGATTGGTGAGCACAAAAATGCGATTATCAATTCAGTCTCAACATTTATTCCAAAGTGTGAAAATGAATATGTCCAATCTAAAAGAAATAAACTTATATCAAAAATAGCAACTGGCTAACTAAACCATTTTTTGAAGATCTGCCAGGGGCAATTAAAGTCCTTAGTTCTACTTCGCTGACTAGTCTCAGAACTGAAAAATACTTTTGTTATTTCGACATATAAAAAATATATTTTTACGAAGAATAGCGTTACTGATCAGATCACGTTAAATTGTTTCCAACAATAGTCGCACTATGTTCGAAAAGATTCGATTCGTCAATATATGTCAGAGGAACTTAACATTTCCAAAAGGTACCTATTATATGAACTTTGGTTTCCAAATTAAAATTTACCAGAAGATCATAAAGCTGCAAAAAGGCAATACGAAACTGTATTCAACACAGAGTTAAATTATTCTTTCTTTGGGCCTAAAAAAGATCAGTGTGCAACTTGTTCCCTCTTCGAACAAGCAGACGAAGGAAGAAAACTTTCATTAGAAGATAATTATAGGATGCATTTTGATTTGAACAGAAAAGAAAAGGTTCGTCAAATAAAAAACGAAGAAAACGCGATAGTGGATATCGAACGAAAGTACTACAATTGCTGTGTTTGATCTAGAAAAAGTCATAACGTACGTACAACTTTACTGTTTGATATATTACGCAAAGCTGGACATGCTTTGCATGGGATATGTTTATTGCTAAGTGGAGTCAGTAGAAATTGGAAGTTGTTTATTAAGATTCATTCAACACGAACAACTAAGAGAAATCGGAAATTTTTCGTTTTATTCTGACGGATTTGCTGGTAAAAATAAAAACAGTTAAATCTTCGCTCTGTACCTATATAACACACCGATTTTTTGAGACTAAGCATAGCCAAAGTGAGGGTGATGTGATAATATACTTTAGTGTGTAGAGAGAGCCATGAAAAATAAAGTTATGTATACTCCAGATCAAGTTTTCAGATGAAATGGAACTTGAAATTGACAATTTGTTTTTAAAAAACAGTCTTTTCTTAATATTATTGACAGACAATAATGATTATAACTACCAATCACATAATAAGTTCTTCTTAAGTTTAATTTTCACATCACATAGAGTGATTTGTCTTTGCGCTTTTTTAATACACAATAATCAACAAGATAACCTAAGTTGGTTCTCCTGTGACAAAATTGTCAGATTTGAACGCTAAAATACCTTGTGAAAATTGCCCGTACCTCTGTTTTCCCGTTAATGTGTTTTTTTTGAGGTGTTTGGAAATTCGTATGAAAAAAAACTAGACATAATTAGCACACGGGAGTTCTCGTCGTGGCTTATTTGGAAATTATACCTCCACCCAACGCTCATGACGTCAGAGACCGTGTTGACGTCGGGTATATTTTCAAAGCGCAGAACCTTTACCCAACATATGTGACGTCACTGGCGCGTGTTGACATCGGGTATAGTTTCAAATTAAGGATATGTCCATGTGGTATTTTAAAATATACCCGGCTGCAACGAAGCAATCGTTCGGTACTATTTTGTCATGTTAGTAATTGCCCACTATCAGTAATAAAAATAATTCTTATTATTTTTCTGATAGTTAAAAAAAAGTATCTTGAAAATGATTCCCTTTTTCGTTAACAGAAGTGACCACTTAATTCGTTGTAACTTAGCCGATACCTACTATTTTTTTTTTACTTAATACATGTGGCGTTAGTTAGTTGAGTGTTTAAACATTTGTAGTTTTAAAACATTAGCGTTCGTGGTTGTAAAATAAATTAGGACAATGTTAGCGAAAATGCAAATTCTTAAAATTCATCATATAAAACGGCAATCTCATACTTAAACCCCTAATATTTCAATTATTCTTTCCTTTGACCGCTGGCTGACGCAATATTTTTGTTTGTCCTTCCAGTTTTTCGGTCTCCAAACATCCATACTAATATTATAAAAGCGAAGTAACTCTGTCTGTTGCGCTCTTACGCCTAAGGGTGAATCAACTTTTTAGGCACTCCCTTTACGTCCTCGTTGATAATATTGAAAAAAAGACCATAAAATACTTTGAACTGAAAAGAACTTAGGTTAATTAAAAAGTTAGAGCTATTCCAATACTGTTCTTAATATCTTATAAATGATTTTTTTATTATTATTTGTCAATTTCGTAGTAACGCAGTTGAGGAAAAATACTCCACATAGTAATAAACCTTGTCCCCGATGGCATCCTTGATGATACTTCTCTACATAACTTTAATAAGTTACATATGAAGCTTGTATTTTTACATTGTATTTAGAAAAAAAACAATCACACTTATTATTTAAACAGTCCAAACAGACAATTATTTAATTAATCAATTTTTAACAATTTTTTATTTGTTCGTCCCTAACACTGAGTAAAAAATCACATCCACTGCGTTACCACTATAATTCACAAATTTAGACAGAGATGGCGTTATACGCTTCGCCAACACTAGCTCGTGTGCCTAGCCCTTTGTACTCATTATTCGACATGGCCAACGTCGCTCCGATTGGTCATCAGTGTGGCGTGAGCTCTCGAGCGGTGCGCGTGGGTTTATTGCTGGTGTACTGCGTTACCGCCAAAATTTTGGTAAATATTATTACTTTTTCAATGTTATTACTAAATATCGTAGCCATTTTGGTCTGAGGTCAAAGTCGATATCGTAAAATAGATATTATTTTAATGTAGATGCAGTAATAGGGTATATTCCAAAAATCTTCTACTGCGTTACCAGTAACGCCAGAGAATGTAAGACCACTTCCATATAAAAGTGCTCTTACATTCTCTGGCATTACATGCATTTAAAGGTATCAATTTCACAAAAGTAATAGGTTTATGCTACAACATTTATACTACTGTTAATTAAACATTAGGTCGGTTAATTATTATTACCGGATATTTGACAACCCGGCTGTGGGTTTAAATCTTCCGGAGTCAACGTTTGTGCTATGAACATCCGTATGATGGTTTTCGACTTCGTAGATTTATTAGTTACCTATTTATTTACATTTGTTTTTCTCTCTATACTACGGTGGTGACAAACAAGCTACGAACCGCCTGATGTTAGGCGATTGCCGCAGCCTTTAGATGTGTGCAACTCCATAGAAATCACGATCGGTTACGATTAAGGTAGTTTTTTCGTTTCAGATTTGGATAGTCAAAAATTAAAACATGCCTCTTACTGCTGCTGAAAAGCAGAGACGATATAGAGAACGACTCAAGAATAATCCAGATAAGTATGAAGATGCCAAGAAAAAGCACAGAGAGAGGTACCATAAGACTAAAAGATTGGTTAAAGATTTAAATCCAAAAGAAAGGTATAATGCCAATATGATATGGAGACTACGAAAACGGGAATCGGAAAAACGCAAAAAAGCCGTTCAAAATATTTTACAAAATACACCGCCGAGTTCACCGCAACCTAACTATGTAGAGAATCAGAACGAAGCACCGCCAGCAACGCTTCCGCCATATGTACCTCCACCAGCTACTCCTTTAAGTGTGACCCCATCAGGCGAATCAGTGGTATCTTCGGCAAAAGTAAGGGGAAGAAAGAAAGTAAAAAAAGACAGATCAAGGGTTTATAGACAAAACGAGAAATTAAAGCTAGAAAATGAGAAACTAAAGCGGAAATACGAAAAATATAAAAAAAGATTTCAAAGAAGCAATGAAGCAAAGACTGACAAAGCAAGTAAGATAGCTGAAGATACAAAGTACAAAATTCTTAGCGCCGCTATTAAGAAAACATTCAAAGTTACGAAATCTAGAAAGGAACGAGAAACAATAAAAAATATATTTACTTCATCCGAAATAAGACATACATACATACATACACTCACGCCTGTTTCCTATGGGGGTAGGCAGAGACTATGGATCGCCACCTGCTACGATCCTTGCACACTTCTTTCGCTTCATTCACATCCATCAATCTTTTCATACATGCCCTGCGGTTTTTGTCACTGCGTACACCAGCCTTTTTTATAATAACCTCTATTTGGTCCGCGTAGGTTTTTCTGGGACGCCCTCGTGCAATCGTTCCTTCCACATTCGCACAGTATATCTCTTTCGTGATTCGCCTTTCATTCATCCTCTCTAAGTGACCAAACCACTGGAGCATTCCTTTCTCAATTCTTGACACTATATCATCTTTCAGACCACACCTTTTGCGAATCACCTCATTGCTCACTCTATCACTCAGTTTTACTCCGCATATTTTCCTCAACGATCGCATCTCTACCGCATTTATTCTGCTTTCATTCTTCTTCTGCCATACCCAAGATTCACTTCCATACATCAGTGTCGGTACCAGCACTCCGTTATGAATAGCCATTCGCGCCTTTGCAGAAACGGTTTGGCTACTCATAACCGAGTGTATAGCACCACTCACCGAATTTCCTTTCTTCACTCGTCTTTCTATGTCTTCCTCACTCTTTCCGTCCCTTGTGAACAAACTCCCCAAGTAAACAAACTCACGGACTTGTTCCACTTTTTCGCCACCTAACATTACCGTACAGTCAGTCATTTCTTCATCTCTCTCAAACACCATCACTTTAGTCTTAGTTACATTCACTTTCATCCCTTTTCTCACAAAATCTTCATTCATAACCGACATCATTTCCTGCAACTCTTGCGCAGAAGACGCAAGTATAACTTGGTCGTCAGCGTAGAGAAGGCACTTGATTTGAGTCCCATTCATCACAACCCCACAGTCACGTTCTTTCAGACCTTTCATACAACTGTCCAAAAACAGATTAAAGAGCCATGGTGACGCAACACATCCCTGTCTGACACCCCTAGAGATGCCAAACCAGTCAGTGTATACGCCGTCAATCCTGACGCATGCACGGGAATCCTCATAAAGAGATTTCAGTGCATGAATCAGTCTGCTCTCCAATCCGTATTCGGACAACACCTTCCATAGCTCATTCCTGTCAACTCGATCGTAGGCCTTCTCCAGGTCCACAAAGGCACAGTAAACCTTTTTGTGCTTAGCCAGGTGTTTTTCGGTTAAGCACCTCAAGGAGAAGACCTGATCCGTGCATCCCATTCCCTTTCTGAATCCCGCTTGCACATCCCAAATACTCTGATCAGTTTTTTGCATCACTCTTTCAATCAGTACCTTTGCATACAATTTACTGACAATGCTGAGAAGACAATGTCAAAAAAAAAAGATTATTAATTTCTATGTATACTTAATTATTGTAATACCTTGTGTAGCGTTGGATGATGACAAAATAAATTAATTTCTTTTTTTCTTTCTTGCTCTCCCTGTGTTTCTTATCATAAACCCCAGCAACGAATAACATTTTTGTTAGCAGTAATTTCAACTGGTACAGGGCAAATAGAATAGTGTAACAAAAACAAACAATTTAATGTGGTTTTTCTTTTTCAGTGAAACGGAAACGAAAGCTTGAAGAAGATCTAAAATCTCGCACAGCTAGAAATGAGGCAATCACTAATTATTACAATCAGAAAAGTCTGAAACAGAAATCAGAAACTGAAAACCTTGAGCTCATAAATAAAAAATAAAAAATAGAATTAGAAAAATAAAACCGTGATTAATTATTTCAAAGGAGAATGGCAGGTGCCCATATATTTTCAGAACCACATAAAGGCTTAGCGTGCCAAGAAGTAAATAGCATGACTTTAATCCTCTATTAAATCCTAATAAATTATGTAATCGTAAGATACACTTTAAAGCTGGGGATAAAAAGGTGATTTTAAAATCTAACCTCAAAACAGCACCTAGTAGGCAATTACTTTGGATATGTCGCAGCCAACTAGCTTAATCAGTCGTTCAATTTTTTTTATTATTTATTTATTTATTATAAACAAAGAGGGTACAATATGGGGTTACAAAATAGTCCCACAAAACCAACTAGTCGGTTTGACTGTGGGATCAGTTTAATCTAGACTAGGCTTAAATTAAGTTTTGAAGCATGTGCTTCTTTAACAATTTTTTGAATTTATTTTTAACTGGCTCGTGTCTTATATCCGCTGGCAGGCCATTCAGTAAATAGGGTAGACGTTTTTTAATAGTTCTATCACCATAATAATTATTCACCCTAGGTACCTCAAACTTGCCCGCGGTTATTGACCTCGTCTCGTGGTTGTGATTGATAAGTGCTAGGTTGTGCGTTTGATTGCCATGTTGATTTGTAATTAATAAATATTTGTGTTTCAAGCTCGCTGGGAAAACGTTACATATTTTAAATAATTCCATGTAGTTTTGCTTACACTTATTTTTAGTTTTTTTGTCAACTAGTAATTTCAGAAATCTTATTTGAAGTTTTTCTATTTTTTCTAAATTTGTTTTAAAGGTTAAACCATAGCAATCAAGCGCGTAACTCACAATCGAATCGACTATGGTAATGTACAGACATTTTAGTGTACTTTTAGGAAGTTTGAAGCTAAGGTGGTAAAATTTTCCTAAGAGTATTCTTAGTTTACCACAGATATCATTAACGTGTATTGACCATGAAAAATGTTTATCTAGTTTCAGACCTAGGTAGGTGACGTTATCGACTTCTTTGATTGGACTACAATGGCAGTTAGTACTATTATTATGAATACAATATAAATCATGTGTATATATAGAGGCCCTCAACTCGGGTGGACGGAGATAAGGCGAGTAGATGGTAAGGAGATTAGTTTTCTCTGCATTGAGTACTAAACCATTATCGTGCGCCCATTTGACGACTGCGTTTACATCTTCTTGTATTAAACTATACATTTCAGCAAGATCTGTGCCGGCAAGCAATATGCACAAGTCGTCCGCGAACATATGCGCTGAACAATGCTTGAGTACTCCACTTATGCTGTTAGCATGCATTAGGTAGCAGACAGGCCCACAACCGGATCCCTGCGTTACTCCGCACCGAACCTCCACCTCCTCGCTGAGTGCCTCGCCTACCTTTACTCGGTAGGAGCGCGCGGTGAGGTAGTCGCTGAACCATTGTTTCAGCGGCCCCCTCACCCCGCACTCCTCCATTGCTTTCAGTAATGTTTCTATTTCTAAGGTGTCGAAGGCTTTTTTAAAATCAAAAAATATGGATACGACATATTTCTTACTTTCTAAATAAACATTTATTTTAAGATGAATAAATAATGAAAAATATTAGAAAAAATCGGCTCACCCGTAGCAACTTAGACGAGATTCGAACCCGCACCCTTAGGATTCCGGCCCAATGCACTACCAATTATGCTACCAAGCCGCTGAGGGATGTGGCGAAATTTTCTAATACTTTCCACGCTTCCGCTGAAGATCAGCGCCATCTCACCAATGTGAAGAGAACTACTTCGACATTCGGTTGTAGCACCTTTGCAGATGCCAGACAATCAATTAAGGTGAAACAGTACAATTTTAAACTTTTAGATTTTTGCATTCACAATGCTATTTTTATATTAAGATGAATAAATAATGAAAAATATTAGAAAAAATCGGCTCACCCGTAGCAACTTAGACGAGATTCGAACCCGCACCCTTAGGATTCCGGCCCAATGCACTACCAATTATGCTACCAAGCCGCTGAGGGATGTGGCGAAATTTTCTAATACTTTCCACGCTTCCGCTGAAGATCAGCGCCATCTCACCAATGTGAAGAGAACTACTTCGACATTCGGTTGTAGCACCTTTGCAGATGCCAGACAATCAATTAAGGTGAAACAGTACAATTTTAAACTTTTAGATTTTTGCATTCACAATGCTATTTTTATATTAAGATGAATAAATAATGAAAAATATTAGAAAAAATCGGCTCACCCGTAGCAACTTAGACGAGATTCGAACCCGCACCCTTAGGATTCCGGCCCAATGCACTACCAATTATGCTACCAAGCCGCTGAGGGATGTGGCGAAATTTTCTAATACTTTCCACGCTTCCGCTGAAGATCAGCGCCATCTCACCAATGTGAAGAGAACTACTTCGACATTCGGTTGTAGCACCTTTGCAGATGCCAGACAATCAATTAAGGTGAAACAGTACAATTTTAAACTTTTAGATTTTTGCATTCACAATGCTATTTTTATATTAAGATGAATAAATAATGAAAAATATTAGAAAAAATCGGCTCACCCGTAGCAACTTAGACGAGATTCGAACCCGCACCCTTAGGATTCCGGCCCAATGCACTACCAATTATGCTACCAAGCCGCTGAGGGATGTGGCGAAATTTTCTAATACTTTCCACGCTTCCGCTGAAGATCAGCGCCATCTCACCAATGTGAAGAGAACTACTTCGACATTCGGTTGTAGCACCTTTGCAGATGCCAGACAATCAATTAAGGTGAAACAGTACAATTTTAAACTTTTAGATTTTTGCATTCACAATGCTATTTTTATATTAAGATGAATAAATAATGAAAAATATTAGAAAAAATCGGCTCACCCGTAGCAACTTAGACGAGATTCGAACCCGCACCCTTAGGATTCCGGCCCAATGCACTACCAATTATGCTACCAAGCCGCTGAGGGATGTGGCGAAATTTTCTAATACTTTCCACGCTTCCGCTGAAGATCAGCGCCATCTCACCAATGTGAAGAGAACTACTTCGACATTCGGTTGTAGCACCTTTGCAGATGCCAGACAATCAATTAAGGTGAAACAGTACAATTTTAAACTTTTAGATTTTTGCATTCACAATGCTATTTTTATATTAAGATGAATAAATAATGAAAAATATTAGAAAAAATCGGCTCACCCGTAGCAACTTAGACGAGATTCGAACCCGCACCCTTAGGATTCCGGCCCAATGCACTACCAATTATGCTACCAAGCCGCTGAGGGATGTGGCGAAATTTTCTAATACTTTCCACGCTTCCGCTGAAGATCAGCGCCATCTCACCAATGTGAAGAGAACTACTTCGACATTCGGTTGTAGCACCTTTGCAGATGCCAGACAATCAATTAAGGTGAAACAGTACAATTTTAAACTTTTAGATTTTTGCATTCACAATGCTATTTTTATATTAAGATGAATAAATAATGAAAAATATTAGAAAAAATCGGCTCACCCGTAGCAACTTAGACGAGATTCGAACCCGCACCCTTAGGATTCCGGCCCAATGCACTACCAATTATGCTACCAAGCCGCTGAGGGATGTGGCGAAATTTTCTAATACTTTCCACGCTTCTGCTGAAGATCAGCGCCATCTCACCAATGTGAAGAGAACTACTTCGACATTCGGTTGTAGCACCTTTGCAGATGCCAGACAATCAATTAAGGTGAAACAGTACAATTTTAAACTTTTAGTTTTTTGCATTCACAATGCTATTTTTATATTAAGATGAATAAATAATGAAAAATATTAGAAAAAATCGGCTCACCCGTAGCAACTTAGACGAGATTCGAACCCGCACCCTTAGGATTCCGGCCCAATGCACTACCAATTATGCTACCAAGCCGCTGAGGGATGTGGCGAAATTTTCTAATACTTTCCACGCTTCCGCTGAAGATCAGCGCCATCTCACCAATGTGAAGAGAACTACTTCGACATTCGGTTGTAGCACCTTTGCAGATGCCAGACAATCAATTAAGGTGAAACAGTACAATTTTAAACTTTTAGATTTTTGCATTCACAATGCTATTTTTATATTAAGATGAATAAATAATGAAAAATATTAGAAAAAATCGGCTCACCCGTAGCAACTTAGACGAGATTCGAACCCGCACCCTTAGGATTCCGGCCCAATGCACTACCAATTATGCTACCAAGCCGCTGAGGGATGTGGCGAAATTTTCTAATACTTTCCACGCTTCCGCTGAAGATCAGCGCCATCTCACCAATGTGAAGAGAACTACTTCGACATTCGGTTGTAGCACCTTTGCAGATGCCAGACAATCAATTAAGGTGAAACAGTACAATTTTAAACTTTTAGATTTTTGCATTCACAATGCTATTTTTATATTAAGATGAATAAATAATGAAAAATATTAGAAAAAATCGGCTCACCCGTAGCAACTTAGACGAGATTCGAACCCGCACCCTTAGGATTCCGGCCCAATGCACTACCAATTATGCTACCAAGCCGCTGAGGGATGTGGCGAAATTTTCTAATACTTTCCACGCTTCTGCTGAAGATCAGCGCCATCTCACCAATGTGAAGAGAACTACTTCGACATTCGGTTGTAGCACCTTTGCAGATGCCAGACAATCAATTAAGGTGAAACAGTACAATTTTAAACTTTTAGATTTTTGCATTCACAATGCTATTTTTATATTAAGATGAATAAATAATGAAAAATATTAGAAAAAATCGGCTCACCCGTAGCAACTTAGACGAGATTCGAACCCGCACCCTTAGGATTCCGGCCCAATGCACTACCAATTATGCTACCAAGCCGCTGAGGGATGTGGCGAAATTTTCTAATACTTTCCACGCTTCCGCTGAAGATCAGCGCCATCTCACCAATGTGAAGAGAACTACTTCGACATTCGGTTGTAGCACCTTTGCAGATGCCAGACAATCAATTAAGGTGAAACAGTACAATTTTAAACTTTTAGATTTTTGCATTCACAATGCTATTTTTATATTAAGATGAATAAATAATGAAAAATATTAGAAAAAATCGGCTCACCCGTAGCAACTTAGACGAGATTCGAACCCGCACCCTTAGGATTCCGGCCCAATGCACTACCAATTATGCTACCAAGCCGCTGAGGGATGTGGCGAAATTTTCTAATACTTTCCACGCTTCCGCTGAAGATCAGCGCCATCTCACCAATGTGAAGAGAACTACTTCGACATTCGGTTGTAGCACCTTTGCAGATGCCAGACAATCAATTAAGGTGAAACAGTACAATTTTAAACTTTTAGATTTTTGCATTCACAATGCTATTTTTATATTAAGATGAATAAATAATGAAAAATATTAGAAAAAATCGGCTCACCCGTAGCAACTTAGACGAGATTCGAACCCGCACCCTTAGGATTCCGGCCCAATGCACTACCAATTATGCTACCAAGCCGCTGAGGGATGTGGCGAAATTTTCTAATACTTTCCACGCTTCCGCTGAAGATCAGCGCCATCTCACCAATGTGAAGAGAACTACTTCGACATTCGGTTGTAGCACCTTTGCAGATGCCAGACAATCAATTAAGGTGAAACAGTACAATTTTAAACTTTTAGATTTTTGCATTCACAATGCTATTTTTATATTAAGATGAATAAATAATGAAAAATATTAGAAAAAATCGGCTCACCCGTAGCAACTTAGACGAGATTCGAACCCGCACCCTTAGGATTCCGGCCCAATGCACTACCAATTATGCTACCAAGCCGCTGAGGGATGTGGCGAAATTTTCTAATACTTTCCACGCTTCCGCTGAAGATCAGCGCCATCTCACCAATGTGAAGAGAACTACTTCGACATTCGGTTGTAGCACCTTTGCAGATGCCAGACAATCAATTAAGGTGAAACAGTACAATTTTAAACTTTTAGATTTTTGCATTCACAATGCTATTTTTATATTAAGATGAATAAATAATGAAAAATATTAGAAAAAATCGGCTCACCCGTAGCAACTTAGACGAGATTCGAACCCGCACCCTTAGGATTCCGGCCCAATGCACTACCAATTATGCTACCAAGCCGCTGAGGGATGTGGCGAAATTTTCTAATACTTTCCACGCTTCCGCTGAAGATCAGCGCCATCTCACCAATGTGAAGACGGGTGAGCCGATTTTTTCTAATATTTTTCATCATTTATTCATCTTAATATAAAAATAGCATTGTGAATGCAAAAATCTAAAAGTTTAAAATTGTACTGTTTCACCTTAATTGATTGTCTGGCATCTGCAAAGGTGCTACAACCGAATGTCGAAGTAGTTCTCTTCACATTGGTGAGATGGCGCTGATCTTCAGCGGAAGCGTGGAAAGTATTAGAAAATTTCGCCACATCCCTCAGCGGCTTGGTAGCATAATTGGTAGTGCATTGGGCCGGAATCCTAAGGGTGCGGGTTCGAATCTCGTCTAAGTTGCTACGGGTGAGCCGATTTTTTCTAATATTTTTCATTATTTATTCATCTTAATATAAAAATAGCATTGTGAATGCAAAAATCTAAAAGTTTAAAATTGTACTGTTTCACCTTAATTGATTGTCTGGCATCTGCAAAGGTGCTACAACCGAATGTCGAAGTAGTTCTCTTCACATTGGTGAGATGGCGCTGATCTTCAGCGGAAGCGTGGAAAGTATTAGAAAATTTCGCCACATCCCTCAGCGGCTTGGTAGCATAATTGGTAGTGCATTGGGCCGGAATCCTAAGGGTGCGGGTTCGAATCTCGTCTAAGTTGCTACGGGTGAGCCGATTTTTTCTAATATTTTTCATTATTTATTCATCTTAATATAAAAATAGCATTGTGAATGCAAAAATCTAAAAGTTTAAAAGTTTAAAACATTTATTTCATCAGTAAAGTCTGACAAAAGTGTATTAGTGCTTTTCCCTTTTTGAAAACCATGCTGACATTTATTTAATATACGGTTGTTTTGAAGAAAAACTCCTAATTGTTTAATAATGCTTTTTTCCATAATTTTATCTACACTTGATAGGATTCCTATTGGTCTATAATTAGAAAATACACTTTTGTCACCCTTTTTGTGAATTGGACGTATAATTGCGTTTTTTAAATCATTAGGAAACTTCGAATGCTTAACGGACAGATTAATAAGCTTTGCTAGTATAGGGCTTACCTTATCATCTATTGTTTTCAAGTCAGACATGCGTATCCGATCACATCCGGGGGATTTTTTAGAACACATTTTGTTGATAATACGATGAATTTCTTTACTACTCACCGGCTGCCATCTGATACTCACCTCTGAATTATTTACATATTTATTTCTATCTAATAATTTTTCATTGCACTTATGTTTTATGAGATCAATTTCACTAGAAAATGTTGAAGCAAATTTATTACATATATCTTTCTGACTACCTTGACATATCATATTATTTAATATTAAAGAATCCAATGACTTTTTATCTTTACCTAACATTATATTAATTTTGTCCCAGATTTTCTTAATATTATTATTACACTCTAAAATACTTTGTTTTTCATATATACTATAACTCTTAGTAATAGCTTTATAACATTTATTTCTGTACTTAGTATAATTCAGTCTTTTTAACATATTTTTAGGGTCTTTAATCCATATCTCAAATAAACTGTCTCTTTCTTTTATCATTGCCTTTAAGTTATCTGTTATCCAGTTTTTATTATTTCTATTACTATTATTAATGACTACGTTTTTATAGCATTCATCATAAATATTAGTGAAAATCTGACAGAAAGCCTTATATAATTTATTAGGACATTCATACTCCAATAACTCATCAAAGTTGGTTGTTAATAGTTTCTCTCTAACCATACGATTATCAAGGATACGTCGAGTTGCGGGTGCGCGGCGAGAGCACATGCGGGTCGTGCCACTGCTTAGTTCGTATGGTTCGCTATTTCGTGGATCGCGTTTCCATTGCACCGCCGCGGCTACGTAGTAGTGATCCGAAATTTTGTGTTTTATTACTGCTGAGTGTATGTTAGCTGAGGGATCCCTAATGTAGATATGGTCTATACACGATTCTACAATTTTATCTTTGACTATTTCTCTACGCGTCACATCATTAATACATTTTGTGAACCCAAATTCTGCTAGTATATTTTCGTAAGTTATGACGTGATTGCACTGACTATTTAATAAATTTATGTTTATATCACCGCAAATAATAACTTTGGAATTTCGAGGTAAACAATCGACAAGCTTATTAAATTCTTCTAAAAATTGTACTGTTTTATCCTTTTTATTAATTTTAGGCGGTCTATATATTGCCACTAAATAAACTGGTTCTCCGTTGCTGCTTAGTGTAATTAGCGGCCTAGCCTTTTCATTGACAGGCGCCATTCAATCATCGGCCTAAATAACATCCCGGCATTTAATTTAACGGCTAGGCAAATGTCTTGGTTCGATAACGTTTAACCACTTGCCTAGCCAAGTCATTGTAATTTAGTTCCATTTTCTATCACCAGGCACGCTGAGGCGATGTTGCTGTCAAATCTGTAAATATGGCGTCGACCAGCGTCCAGCTGTGATTTCTGGTGCTTTTCACAATTAAATTACGTTTAGGTACACGAAAATATCGTGAAATGGAAGTGTTTGGTGAAAAAATAGTGCAAATCAATCTTTGAACGAACGTTTTAAAGAATTTTTTGAAATAAACTCAGAATATGACCAATACCATCAAAGTGATTGTTTTGTTTTTTTCGTAATTTATTGTTTGTTCCGTTGTTTGAGGTAAACAATGTTATTGTTAAGTTTAAATATGAAAATAATTTGTGTTTTCTTTTTAACATCTCACCGTAAACCTTGGAGTTTAGACATTAGAAAGAATCTTAGTCAGAGCATAAGAATAAATATTTATTCTTATGGTTAGAGTAGTAAACGATAAACGAGAAAGCTCAGGTGACCATGAGTTCTGGACAGAAATAGACTATTAGGTTCTGGATGAACATTTGTGTCGTACTTACGATGATAATATCGTGATTATGACAAAGGCAGCTGCTGGTGAAGAACTTTTAAAGTTAGCAAGGTATCAATTATAACAAATATTTATTATCAATATCATTGCATTGAAACTTTTGTACATTAAATGTTTTTGTTAATTTTATATTATTTTATTGATAGTTTAAACATTATCTGTGTTACCTATTCTCAAAAAATCAAACGCTTAATGAACCTAAGTATTAGAAAAATGAAAATGAATAATTCTTTATTCGAAGACAGATTCGAACAGGTAATTAAGTGCTTTTGAATTTTTTATATTTTACTACCATTCGAGACTTTTTTTAGTTGACAAGAAGATTTCTTAAAATGTGTTTTATCTTCTTCGTTAAAACTCGGCAGTTAATATTGCGAAAGAAAAAGACAAAACAAGCACCTATGATATTAAAGTACTAGCCTCCGCCCGCGAATTCGTTCGCGTGGACATTTGTAAAATCCCTAGGGAACCTTTGGCTGAGATAAAAAGTATTCTATGTTTTAATCCAGGCTATAAACTATCTGTGTGTCAAATTTTATCCAAATCTGTTCAGCAGTTTTTCCGCGATTGAGGAACAAACATCCAAACCCACAAACTTTCACATTTATAATATTAAGTAGGATTTTACTTAAATAATAATAAAGAATTCAATATCAAAATATTTCATTTTCTATTCGTCACAATGGTTATCCTATTCAATCAACGGCCTTAGCATCTGCCAGCCCGTTACTTAGATATTGTTTTGGATGTATTGGTTGGATGTCATTTAGGCTGCTGATGAAACGGCGACGTTCAATGAAAAGGCTAGGCGGCTAATTGAACGGCTGATTAAGCCAGTTGCCTGCGACATATATATCTCTTTCATCCACTTCTGTCTCTTCCTCGTCTTCCACCCTTTTATCCGAGGCTTCTAGCATAGAGCCATCCGCCTCAAACAAACTCTCAAAATATTTCATCCACTCCTGTAGTACACCTTTTTCATCTGTCACTAGCTCACCTTTTTCATCTCTTATCACATTTATTTTAGACTTATGTGATCCGAAATAAGAGACTCAAGGATAAAGAAAAAGCTGCTGATGGAAAATTTAGGAGTTGACAAAATTCTAACAACTAGTACATCTTTGAATAAAGAGACCAAACTAAAGAAAATAATCAATGATTTCTATAGTAGAGACGACATTTCGCGCGCTACGGCTGGAAAGAAAGAAACCTTAACAAAGAACTCAGAACGCGGCCGTAGTGTCACACGGTGACAGATGATGTCATTGTCAATAATGACATCCACCTTCGTTATGTCAAGCTCGACCAATAGGATAAGACCGGGACTTCTAGATCATTCTCGCTGTTTTGAGGTGCTTCTCGATAGTTATCTTGCTATAAATACGAACGATTCGCAAAAATCCTTTTCTTCTTTTCAAAACATTCGTAACCTTAACAAGTTACCTACATTAATTTCATTTCATTTCTTTGTGTTGTGCAACCCCGTTTCTAGGGTGAGTGTAGCTATAATACGTTCGTTTTGCATTTCAATTCCTTATAAATTTTTATAGTGAATTCTCATATTAAATACCTTAATCAAATATCTAATAGTTTTTCTCATATTAATATCTAATGGTTTAATCAGTGTGATTTTTGTGCTAAATTCTTATCGAGTGTAAACGATTCATATCAATGTGCAGCAATATTTTGTGGAAAGTGATATGCAGAACGAAAACCATATGCAATCCTTGTTTACAGTAAACTCAGAAGGCAGGTAATAGTATTTTGTATGAGCTACTAAATAGCTTGTAAATAAATACTATAACCAACATTAATTTAATTTCTATCTTGCAATGAAATGATTTCGTTTTATAACCTACGACGCTGCCAATGGGTGAATCCCGATCTTAATGTTTATTTTATAATATTCTAAATTGCCTTTCAAAATTAAGCATTAAATTATTATTCCCTTTTATTAAAATATACCTTTCTACTAATAAAATTATTCTTTTCAAACATGTTAATAGGGTGAAGTGCTCGAATGCTCACCATAAGTAATATTATAGTCAAATTAGTTAGTTTGATCAAATTGACCAAAATAATCATTTTGATTATTATGGTCAATAACTTTTTTTGAGACTTTTCAATTGTAGCCATCTGCCCTAGCACCTATTTAGCAGCGGTAAGAATTAGTGAACACCTGTTCATACCTTGTGTGTAACATTCCAGGGTCGTACCTACGGGCAGGAGTTCCCCTACCGGACCCTCTCCTGCGCCGCCTACCACTACACCTCCGGGCACCTACCTGCCCGAGTCACCACCTGCTGCTTCCGGCCTACCCCGGAGCAACACCACGCCGAGCCTGCGCACTCGCCTCACCTTGAGCGCGTAGCCCTCGTGCTGCACATGCGCTTCTGCTTCCGTTAGGCAAAACGCAAGCTAAGTGCTTTTTATACTACAAGGCGACTACCACGAAACGAAGATCTGTGTACCCCCCTTGAGACCTTTTTTTTTCAATATATCTTGGTAAATTGTAACATTGACGTTTCATTTACCACCTTCTGCGCACTGGTCGTGCTTCACACTTCCAGCTGTGGCAGTATAGCCTGGCTCCAAAGCTAGCAAATACATCGAGAATTAATACGATCTTTATTAATACTATAGGATGAATCCTAAGACATTAAATAGTGCTTCTGGTAAGGAAGTGAAGAAAACTTGGACGACGCGCACCATATATGTGGTTAAAGAAGCGAAAAAGTATTACTCAGTGCTGACATACTCTTCTGAAGGATCCTTTGAAGAATCAGTTGGTGAAATCAGAAGGATAGACGTTTATGAGCCCAGTAACTATGGAAATTACGTAATTGTACAAGGCACAAAAGATCTTGTGCCCATAGACAAGACTAGAATCGCATTCCACCGGGAAACGCTGGAGTTGCACTTCATTGGAAACGTCAATAGGGCACAGTTCCTGAAAATTATGAGAGACGAGGGGAAGGGTAAAAGCATGAGATATTTCTCATGTCTTACCATTGACATAGAGGATAGAAAGAGACAAGAAAATGTATTAGACTACATTAAGTCAGTCTTCACAGAGGTCGATTCTTTCAAGGAATTGCCGAGAAGGAATCGCGACACTCTTCCAGGAGTTAGAACAATAAAAGAAGGTAAAACAAAGAACGCCAAAGAGACGAAGGAAATAAAAGAGATGAAGAGTCGTGGGAATACTAAAACGACTAGCGATCTTAAAGACGGAAAAATCTTAACAGAGGGCCCAAGGGATGACCTCTTAGCCGTTCCCTCGACCTCTGGCCTTGAGAAGATCAAGCCTAAGACTGCAGATAAAGAAAGCAGAAACGAGAACATTGTAATCACTGATCCTTTAGCGTTGTATAACGCGCTCTGTGAGGTTGCGTCTACCTTTTTAAAAATAGACACCACTTCAGTACATTTTGAAAAAATAATTCCTCATTCTGACCTTAATGGATTGGAAGGAGCCGAACTCTTCAAGAGGCTGCAAGAGATACACCATGAGAATGGGATAACCCTGGACCATGAAGCTATAAAAAATTCAAAATTTACGAAAGTTCAAGTAAGCCCACGTACCATAGTCTTAACGATACGAAAGAGGAATGTAGTGGGCGTTTATAAAGTTAAAAGCGCTACTACGGTCCTCTATAGTGACGAGATTGATATCGCGATTTCATATCCTCCTATAGATATTTCACAATAAACGATCTTTTTTTGGCGTTTTAACGCTTATTTCTTCTTGATGAACGTTTGGTAGTGATCTCCGTAGCGGCGTGAACACTCTCATAGTGTTCCGATCGTAGGAGAAGGGGTTTCGTGAAAAAAACAGTACCTATACTATATACCCAGGCTATACTGTGCCTTTTGGTGGTGATTCAATAGTAGAGTCACAGGTCACTGAAAGTGACCTTCTAAGAAGTGAAAGTACAAGCACCATTAATTGTGGTGACAGTGATGGTGCTGTGACAATGTAACACGGCAAACGGTGGAAGTGGAAAAAGAAGTTTTTTTTTACAACACCAAGTCGTCACAATGTTGGTTGTATGTATCATACCATTTTTTTATTTATAATTTCATATTAAAATGCATGTTATCTTTTTGATATTTCTAGCTTTAAAAACAAGTAAGAATAGGTATTGTAAAATGTACTGAGAGGAACTTGATGGTACAGTGGTGAGTGCATTCAGTTCATTGGTTCCGGCTTTATATGTATTTGGCACTTACCATTTGTAATGGGCCCGCACAGTAGTTATTATAGTGCTTGCATTCACACTCCATTCACACAGCCATTCATTTTAATATGGACTACGATCGCCTGTTTTTCATAGTTTTTTAATTGATAATAGTAAGTAGTGATTAGGTAATGTTTACGTGCCTGATGTCATCACTGTGTTGGGCAGAATACCAGAGCAGCAAGCACTGAGTCCAGCACAGTTTTGACATCATACAACGGTGCACAATGTCAAAAAAAAAAGATTATTAATTTCTATGTATACTTAATTATTGTAATACCTTGTGTAGCGTTGGATGATGACAAAATAAATTAATTTCTTTTTTTCTTTCTTGCTCTCCCTGTGTTTCTTATCATAAACCCCAGCAACGAATAACATTTTTGTTAGCAGTAATTTCAACTGGTACAGGGCAAATAGAATAGTGTAACAAAAACAAACAATTTAATGTGGTTTTTCTTTTTCAGTGAAACGGAAACGAAAGCTTGAAGAAGATCTAAAATCTCGCACAGCTAGAAATGAGGCAATCACTAATTATTACAATCAGAAAAGTCTGAAACAGAAATCAGAAACTGAAAACCTTGAGCTCATAAATAAAAAATAAAAAATAGAATTAGAAAAATAAAACCGTGATTAATTATTTCAAAGGAGAATGGCAGGTGCCCATATATTTTCAGAACCACATAAAGGCTTAGCGTGCCAAGAAGTAAATAGCATGACTTTAATCCTCTATTAAATCCTAATAAATTATGTAATCGTAAGATACACTTTAAAGCTGGGGATAAAAAGGTGATTTTAAAATCTAACCTCAAAACAGCACCTAGTAGGCAATTACTTTGGATATGTCGCAGCCAACTAGCTTAATCAGTCGTTCAATTAGCGGCCTAGCCTTTTCATTGACAGGCGCCATTCAATCATTGGCCTAAATAACATCCCGGCATTTAATTTAACGGCTAGGCAAATGTCTTGGTTCGATAACGTTTAACCACTTGCCTAGCCAAGTCATTGTAATTTAGTTCCATTTTCTATCACCAGGCACGCTGAGGCGATGTTGCTGTCAAATCTGTAAATATGGCGTCGACCAGCGTCCAGCTGTGATTTCTGGTGCTTTTCACAATTAAATTACGTTTAGGTACACGAAAATATCGTGAAATGGAAGTGTTTGGTGAAAAAATAGTGCAAATCAATCTTTGAACGAACGTTTTAAAGAATTTTTTGAAATAAACTCAGAATATGACCAATACTATCAAAGTGATTGTTTTGTTTTTTTCGTAATTTATTGTTTGTTCCGTTGTTTGAGGTAAACAATGTTATTGTTAAGTTTAAATATGAAAATAATTTGTGTTTTCTTTTTAACATCTCACCGTAAACCTTGGAGTTTAGACATTAGAAAGAATCTTAGTCAGAGCATAAGAATAAATATTTATTCTTATGGTTAGAGTAGTAAACGATAAACGAGAAAGCTCAGGTGACCATGAGTTCTGGACAGAAATAGACTATTAGGTTCTGGATGAACATTTGTGTCGTACTTACGATGATAATATCGTGATTATGACAAAGGCAGCTGCTGGTGAAGAACTTTTAAAGTTAGCAAGGTATCAATTATAACAAATATTTATTATCAATATCATTGCATTGAAACTTTTGTACATTAAATGTTTTTGTTAATTTTATATTATTTTATTGATAGTTTAAACATTATCTGTGTTACCTATTCTCAAAAAATCAAACGCTTAATGAACCTAAGTATTAGAAAAATGAAAATGAATAATTCTTTATTCGAAGACAGATTCGAACAGGTAATTAAGTGCTTTTGAATTTTTTATATTTTACTACCATTCGAGACTTTTTTTAGTTGACAAGAAGATTTCTTAAAATGTGTTTTATCTTCTTCGTTAAAACTCGGCAGTTAATATTGCGAAAGAAAAAGACAAAACAAGCACCTATGATATTAAAGTACTAGCCTCCGCCCGCGAATTCGTTCGCGTGGACATTTGTAAAATCCCTAGGGAACCTTTGGCTGAGATAAAAAGTATTCTATGTTTTAATCCAGGCTATAAACTATCTGTGTGTCAAATTTTATCCAAATCTGTTCAGCAGTTTTTCCGCGATTGAGGAACAAACATCCAAACCCACAAACTTTCACATTTATAATATTAAGTAGGATTTTACTTAAATAATAATAAAGAATTCAATATCAAAATATTTCATTTTCTATTCGTCACAATGGTTATCCTATTCAATCAACGGCCTTAGCATCTGCCAGCCCGTTACTTAGATATTGTTTTGGATGTATTGGTTGGATGTCATTTAGGCTGCTGATGAAACGGCGACGTTCAATGAAAAGGCTAGGCGGCTAATTGAACGGCTGATTAAGCCAGTTGCCTGCGACATATATATCTCTTTCATCCACTTCTGTCTCTTCCTCGTCTTCCACCCTTTTATCCGAGGCTTCTAGCATAGAGCCATCCGCCTCAAACAAACTCTCAAAATATTTCATCCACTCCTGTAGTACACCTTTTTCATCTGTCACTAGCTCACCTTTTTCATCTCTTATCACATTTATTTTAGACTTATGTGATCCGAAATAAGAGACTCAAGGATAAAGAAAAAGCTGCTGATGGAAAATTTAGGAGTTGACAAAATTCTAACAACTAGTACATCTTTGAATAAAGAGACCAAACTAAAGAAAATAATCAATGATTTCTATAGTAGAGACGACATTTCGCGCGCTACGGCTGGAAAGAAAGAAACCTTAACAAAGAACTCAGAACGCGGCCGTAGTGTCACACGGTGACAGATGATGTCATTGTCAATAATGACATCCACCTTCGTTATGTCAAGCTCGACCAATAGGATAAGACCGGGACTTCTAGATCATTCTCGCTGTTTTGAGGTGCTTCTCGATATTTATCTTGCTATAAATACGAACGATTCGCAAAAATCCTTTTCTTCTTTTCAAAACATTCGTAACCTTAACAAGTTACCTACATTAATTTCATTTCATTTCTTTGTGTTGTGCAACCCCGTTTCTAGGGTGAGTGTAGCTATAATACGTTCGTTTTGCATTTCAATTCCTTATAAATTTTTATAGTGAATTCTCATATTAAATACCTTAATCAAATATCTAATAGTTTTTCTCATATTAATATCTAATGGTTTAATCAGTGTGATTTTTGTGCTAAATTCTTATCGAGTGTAAACGATTCATATCAATGTGCAGCAATATTTTGTGGAAAGTGATATGCAGAACGAAAACCATATGCAATCCTTGTTTACAGTAAACTCAGAAGGCAGGTAATAGTATTTTGTATGAGCTACTAAATAGCTTGTGAATAAATACTATAACCAACATTAATTTAATTTCTATCTTGCAATGAAATGATTTCGTTTTATAACCTACGACGCTGCCAATGGGTGAATCCCGATCTTAATGTTTATTTTATAATATTCTAAATTGCCTTTCAAAATTAAGCATTAAATTATTATTCCCTTTTATTAAAATATACCTTTCTACTAATAAAATTATTCTTTTCAAACATGTTAATAGGGTGAAGTGCTCGAATGCTCACCATAAGTAATATTATAGTCAAATTAGTTAGTTTGATCAAATTGACCAAAATAATCATTTTGATTATTATGGTCAATAACTTTTTTTGAGACTTTTCAATTGTAGCCATCTGCCCTAGCACCTATTTAGCAGCGGTAAGAATTAGTGAACACCTGTTCATACCTTGTGTGTAACATTCCAGGGTCGTACCTACGGGCAGGAGTTCCCCTACCGGACCCTCTCCTGCGCCGCCTACCACTACACCTCCGGGCACCTACCTGCCCGAGTCACCACCTGCTGCTTCCGGCCTACCCCGGAGCAACACCACGCCGAGCCTGCGCACTCGCCTCACCTTGAGCGCGTAGCCCTCGTGCTGCACATGCGCTTCTGCTTCCGTTAGGCAAAACGCAAGCTAAGTGCTTTTTATACTACAAGGCGACTACCACGAAACGAAGATCTGTGTACCCCCCTTGAGACCTTTTTTTTTCAATATATCTTGGTAAATTGTAACATTGACGTTTCATTTACCACCTTCTGCGCACTGGTCGTGCTTCACACTTCCAGCTGTGGCAGTATAGCCTGGCTCCAAAGCTAGCAAATACATCGAGAATTAATACGATCTTTATTAATACTATAGGATGAATCCTAAGACATTAAATAGTGCTTCTGGTAAGGAAGTGAAGAAAACTTGGACGACGCGCACCATATATGTGGTTAAAGAAGCGAAAAAGTATTACTCAGTGCTGACATACTCTTCTGAAGGATCCTTTGAAGAATCAGTTGGTGAAATCAGAAGGATAGACGTTTATGAGCCCAGTAACTATGGAAATTACGTAATTGTACAAGGCACAAAAGATCTTGTGCCCATAGACAAGACTAGAATCGCATTCCACCGGGAAACGCTGGAGTTGCACTTCATTGGAAACGTCAATAGGGCACAGTTCCTGAAAATTATGAGAGACGAGGGGAAGGGTAAAAGCATGAGATATTTCTCATGTCTTACCATTGACATAGAGGATAGAAAGAGACAAGAAAATGTATTAGACTACATTAAGTCAGTCTTCACAGAGGTCGATTCTTTCAAGGAATTGCCGAGAAGGAATCGCGACACTCTTCCAGGAGTTAGAACAATAAAAGAAGGTAAAACAAAGAACGCCAAAGAGACGAAGGAAATAAAAGAGATGAAGAGTCGTGGGAATACTAAAACGACTAGCGATCTTAAAGACGGAAAAATCTTAACAGAGGGCCCAAGGGATGACCTCTTAGCCGTTCCCTCGACCTCTGGCCTTGAGAAGATCAAGCCTAAGACTGCAGATAAAGAAAGCAGAAACGAGAACATTGTAATCACTGATCCTTTAGCGTTGTATAACGCGCTCTGTGAGGTTGCGTCTACCTTTTTAAAAATAGACACCACTTCAGTACATTTTGAAAAAATAATTCCTCATTCTGACCTTAATGGATTGGAAGGAGCCGAACTCTTCAAGAGGCTGCAAGAGATACACCATGAGAATGGGATAACCCTGGACCATGAAGCTATAAAAAATTCAAAATTTACGAAAGTTCAAGTAAGCCCACGTACCATAGTCTTAACGATACTAAAGAGGAATGTAGTGGGCGTTTATAAAGTTAAAAGCGCTACTACGGTCCTCTATAGTGACGAGATTGATATCGCGATTTCATATCCTCCTATAGATATTTCACAATAAACGATCTTTTTTTGGCGTTTTAACGCTTATTTCTTCTTGATGAACGTTTGGTAGTGATCTCCGTAGCGGCGTGAACACTCTCATAGTGTTCCGATCGTAGGAGAAGGGGTTTCGTGAAAAAAACAGTACCTATACTATATACCCAGGCTATACTGTGCCTTTTGGTGGTGATTCAATAGTAGAGTCACAGGTCACTGAAAGTGACCTTCTAAGAAGTGAAAGTACAAGCACCATTAATTGTGGTGACAGTGATGGTGCTGTGACAATGTAACACGGCAAACGGTGGAAGTGGAAAAAGAAGTTTTTTTTTACAACACCAAGTCGTCACAATGTTGGTTGTATGTATCATACCATTTTTTTATTTATAATTTCATATTAAAATGCATGTTATCTTTTTGATATTTCTAGCTTTAAAAACAAGTAAGAATAGGTATTGTAAAATGTACTGAGAGGAACTTGATGGTACAGTGGTGAGTGCATTCAGTTCATTGGTTCCGGCTTTATATGTATTTGGCACTTACCATTTGTAATGGGCCCGCACAGTAGTTATTATAGTGCTTGCATTCACACTCCATTCACACAGCCATTCATTTTAATATGGACTACGATCGCCTGTTTTTCATAGTTTTTTAATTGATAATAGTAAGTAGTGATTAGGTAATGTTTACGTGCCTGATGTCATCACTGTGTTGGGCAGAATACCAGTGCAGCAAGCCCTGCTTGCTGCTTATACTGAGTCCAGCACAGTTTTGACATCATACAACGGTGCACAATGTCAAAAAAAAAAGATTATTAATTTCTATGTATACTTAATTATTGTAATACCTTGTGTAGCGTTGGATGATGACAAAATAAATTAATTTCTTTTTTTCTTTCTTGCTCTCCCTGTGTTTCTTATCATAAACCCCAGCAACGAATAACATTTTTGTTAGCAGTAATTTCAACTGGTACAGGGCAAATAGAATAGTGTAACAAAAACAAACAATTTAATGTGGTTTTTCTTTTTCAGTGAAACGGAAACGAAAGCTTGAAGAAGATCTAAAATCTCGCACAGCTAGAAATGAGGCAATCACTAATTATTACAATCAGAAAAGTCTGAAACAGAAATCAGAAACTGAAAACCTTGAGCTCATAAATAAAAAATAAAAAATAGAATTAGAAAAATAAAACCGTGATTAATTATTTCAAAGGAGAATGGCAGGTGCCCATATATTTTCAGAACCACATAAAGGCTTAGCGTGCCAAGAAGTAAATAGCATGACTTTAATCCTCTATTAAATCCTAATAAATTATGTAATCGTAAGATACACTTTAAAGCTGGGGATAAAAAGGTGATTTTAAAATCTAACCTCAAAACAGCACCTAGTAGGCAATTACTTTGGATATGTCGCAGCCAACTAGCTTAATCAGTCGTTCAATTAGCGGCCTAGCCTTTTCATTGACAGGCGCCATTCAATCATTGGCCTAAATAACATCCCGGCATTTAATTTAACGGCTAGGCAAATGTCTTGGTTCGATAACGTTTAACCACTTGCCTAGCCAAGTCATTGTAATTTAGTTCCATTTTCTATCACCAGGCACGCTGAGGCGATGTTGCTGTCAAATCTGTAAATATGGCGTCGACCAGCGTCCAGCTGTGATTTCTGGTGCTTTTCACAATTAAATTACGTTTAGGTACACGAAAATATCGTGAGATGGAAGTGTTTGGTGAAAAAATAGTGCAAATCAATCTTTGAACGAACGTTTTAAAGAATTTTTTGAAATAAACTCAGAATATGACCAATACCATCAAAGTGATTGTTTTGTTTTTTTCGTAATTTATTGTTTGTTCCGTTGTTTGAGGTAAACAATGTTATTGTTAAGTTTAAATATGAAAATAATTTGTGTTTTCTTTTTAACATCTCACCGTAAACCTTGGAGTTTAGACATTAGAAAGAATCTTAGTCAGAGCATAAGAATAAATATTTATTCTTATGGTTAGAGTAGTAAACGATAAACGAGAAAGCTCAGGTGACCATGAGTTCTGGACAGAAATAGACTATTAGGTTCTGGATGAACATTTGTGTCGTACTTACGATGATAATATCGTGATTATGTTATGACAAAGGCAGCTGCTGGTGAAGAACTTTTAAAGTTAGCAAGGTATCAATTATAACAAATATTTATTATCAATATCATTGCATTGAAACTTTTGTACATTAAATGTTTTTGTTAATTTTATATTATTTTATTGATAGTTTAAACATTATCTGTGTTACCTATTCTCAAAAAATCAAACGCTTAATGAACCTAAGTATTAGAAAAATGAAAATGAATAATTCTTTATTCGAAGACAGATTCGAACAGGTAATTAAGTGCTTTTGAATTTTTTATATTTTACTACCATTCGAGACTTTTTTTAGTTGACAAGAAGATTTCTTAAAATGTGTTTTATCTTCTTCGTTAAAACTCGGCAGTTAATATTGCGAAAGAAAAAGACAAAACAAGCACCTATGATATTAAAGTACTAGCCTCCGCCCGCGAATTCGTTCGCGTGGACATTTGTAAAATCCCTAGGGAACCTTTGGCTGAGATAAAAAGTATTCTATGTTTTAATCCAGGCTATAAACTATCTGTGTGTCAAATTTTATCCAAATCTGTTCAGCAGTTTTTCCGCGATTGAGGAACAAACATCCAAACCCACAAACTTTCACATTTATAATATTAAGTAGGATTTTACTTAAATAATAATAAAGAATTCAATATCAAAATATTTCATTTTCTATTCGTCACAATGGTTATCCTATTCAATCAACGGCCTTAGCATCTGCCAGCCCGTTACTTAGATATTGTTTTGGATGTATTGGTTGGATGTCATTTAGGCTGCTGATGAAACGGCGACGTTCAATGAAAAGGCTAGGCGGCTAATTGAACGGCTGATTAAGCCAGTTGCCTGCGACATATATATCTCTTTCATCCACTTCTGTCTCTTCCTCGTCTTCCACCCTTTTATCCGAGGCTTCTAGCATAGAGCCATCCGCCTCAAACAAACTCTCAAAATATTTCATCCACTCCTGTAGTACACCTTTTTCATCTGTCACTAGCTCACCTTTTTCATCTCTTATCACATTTATTTTAGACTTATGTGATCCGAAATAAGAGACTCAAGGATAAAGAAAAAGCTGCTGATGGAAAATTTAGGAGTTGACAAAATTCTAACAACTAGTACATCTTTGAATAAAGAGACCAAACTAAAGAAAATAATCAATGATTTCTATAGTAGAGACGACATTTCGCGCGCTACGGCTGGAAAGAAAGAAACCTTAACAAAGAACTCAGAACGCGGCCGTAGTGTCACACGGTGACAGATGATGTCATTGTCAATAATGACATCCACCTTCGTTATGTCAAGCTCGACCAATAGGATAAGACCGGGACTTCTAGATCATTCTCGCTGTTTTGAGGTGCTTCTCGATATTTATCTTGCTATAAATACGAACGATTCGCAAAAATCCTTTTCTTCTTTTCAAAACATTCGTAACCTTAACAAGTTACCTACATTAATTTCATTTCATTTCTTTGTGTTGTGCAACCCCGTTTCTAGGGTGAGTGTAGCTATAATACGTTCGTTTTGCATTTCAATTCCTTATAAATTTTTATAGTGAATTCTCATATTAAATACCTTAATCAAATATCTAATAGTTTTTCTCATATTAATATCTAATGGTTTAATCAGTGTGATTTTTGTGCTAAATTCTTATCGAGTGTAAACGATTCATATCAATGTGCAGCAATATTTTGTGGAAAGTGATATGCAGAACGAAAACCATATGCAATCCTTGTTTACAGTAAACTCAGAAGGCAGGTAATAGTATTTTGTATGAGCTACTAAATAGCTTGTGAATAAATACTATAACCAACATTAATTTAATTTCTATCTTGCAATGAAATGATTTCGTTTTATAACCTACGACGCTGCCAATGGGTGAATCCCGATCTTAATGTTTATTTTATAATATTCTAAATTGCCTTTCAAAATTAAGCATTAAATTATTATTCCCTTTTATTAAAATATACCTTTCTACTAATAAAATTATTCTTTTCAAACATGTTAATAGGGTGAAGTGCTCGAATGCTCACCATAAGTAATATTATAGTCAAATTAGTTAGTTTGATCAAATTGACCAAAATAATCATTTTGATTATTATGGTCAATAACTTTTTTTGAGACTTTTCAATTGTAGCCATCTGCCCTAGCACCTATTTAGCAGCGGTAAGAATTAGTGAACACCTGTTCATACCTTGTGTGTAACATTCCAGGGTCGTACCTACGGGCAGGAGTTCCCCTACCGGACCCTCTCCTGCGCCGCCTACCACTACACCTCCGGGCACCTACCTGCCCGAGTCACCACCTGCTGCTTCCGGCCTACCCCGGAGCAACACCACGCCGAGCCTGCGCACTCGCCTCACCTTGAGCGCGTAGCCCTCGTGCTGCACATGCGCTTCTGCTTCCGTTAGGCAAAACGCAAGCTAAGTGCTTTTTATACTACAAGGCGACTACCACGAAACGAAGATCTGTGTACCCCCCTTGAGACCTTTTTTTTTCAATATATCTTGGTAAATTGTAACATTGACGTTTCATTTACCACCTTCTGCGCACTGGTCGTGCTTCACACTTCCAGCTGTGGCAGTATAGCCTGGCTCCAAAGCTAGCAAATACATCGAGAATTAATACGATCTTTATTAATACTATAGGATGAATCCTAAGACATTAAATAGTGCTTCTGGTAAGGAAGTGAAGAAAACTTGGACGACGCGCACCATATATGTGGTTAAAGAAGCGAAAAAGTATTACTCAGTGCTGACATACTCTTCTGAAGGATCCTTTGAAGAATCAGTTGGTGAAATCAGAAGGATAGACGTTTATGAGCCCAGTAACTATGGAAATTACGTAATTGTACAAGGCACAAAAGATCTTGTGCCCATAGACAAGACTAGAATCGCATTCCACCGGGAAACGCTGGAGTTGCACTTCATTGGAAACGTCAATAGGGCACAGTTCCTGAAAATTATGAGAGACGAGGGGAAGGGTAAAAGCATGAGATATTTCTCATGTCTTACCATTGACATAGAGGATAGAAAGAGACAAGAAAATGTATTAGACTACATTAAGTCAGTCTTCACAGAGGTCGATTCTTTCAAGGAATTGCCGAGAAGGAATCGCGACACTCTTCCAGGAGTTAGAACAATAAAAGAAGGTAAAACAAAGAACGCCAAAGAGACGAAGGAAATAAAAGAGATGAAGAGTCGTGGGAATACTAAAACGACTAGCGATCTTAAAGACGGAAAAATCTTAACAGAGGGCCCAAGGGATGACCTCTTAGCCGTTCCCTCGACCTCTGGCCTTGAGAAGATCAAGCCTAAGACTGCAGATAAAGAAAGCAGAAACGAGAACATTGTAATCACTGATCCTTTAGCGTTGTATAACGCGCTCTGTGAGGTTGCGTCTACCTTTTTAAAAATAGACACCACTTCAGTACATTTTGAAAAAATAATTCCTCATTCTGACCTTAATGGATTGGAAGGAGCCGAACTCTTCAAGAGGCTGCAAGAGATACACCATGAGAATGGGATAACCCTGGACCATGAAGCTATAAAAAATTCAAAATTTACGAAAGTTCAAGTAAGCCCACGTACCATAGTCTTAACGATACGAAAGAGGAATGTAGTGGGCGTTTATAAAGTTAAAAGCGCTACTACGGTCCTCTATAGTGACGAGATTGATATCGCGATTTCATATCCTCCTATAGATATTTCACAATAAACGATCTTTTTTTGGCGTTTTAACGCTTATTTCTTCTTGATGAACGTTTGGTAGTGATCTCCGTAGCGGCGTGAACACTCTCATAGTGTTCCGATCGTAGGAGAAGGGGTTTCGTGAAAAAAACAGTACCTATACTATATACCCAGGCTATACTGTGCCTTTTGGTGGTGATTCAATAGTAGAGTCACAGGTCACTGAAAGTGACCTTCTAAGAAGTGAAAGTACAAGCACCATTAATTGTGGTGACAGTGATGGTGCTGTGACAATGTAACACGGCAAACGGTGGAAGTGGAAAAAGAAGTTTTTTTTTACAACACCAAGTCGTCACAATGTTGGTTGTATGTATCATACCATTTTTTTATTTATAATTTCATATTAAAATGCATGTTATCTTTTTGATATTTCTAGCTTTAAAAACAAGTAAGAATAGGTATTGTAAAATGTACTGAGAGGAACTTGATGGTACAGTGGTGAGTGCATTCAGTTCATTGGTTCCGGCTTTATATGTATTTGGCACTTACCATTTGTAATGGGCCCGCACAGTAGTTATTATAGTGCTTGCATTCACACTCCATTCACACAGCCATTCATTTTAATATGGACTACGATCGCCTGTTTTTCATAGTTTTTTAATTGATAATAGTAAGTAGTGATTAGGTAATGTTTACGTGCCTGATGTCATCACTGTGTTGGGCAGAATACCAGAGCAGCAAGCACTGAGTCCAGCACAGTTTTGACATCATACAACGGTGCACAATGTCAAAAAAAAAAGATTATTAATTTCTATGTATACTTAATTATTGTAATACCTTGTGTAGCGTTGGATGATGACAAAATAAATTAATTTCTTTTTTTCTTTCTTGCTCTCCCTGTGTTTCTTATCATAAACCCCAGCAACGAATAACATTTTTGTTAGCAGTAATTTCAACTGGTACAGGGCAAATAGAATAGTGTAACAAAAACAAACAATTTAATGTGGTTTTTCTTTTTCAGTGAAACGGAAACGAAAGCTTGAAGAAGATCTAAAATCTCGCACAGCTAGAAATGAGGCAATCACTAATTATTACAATCAGAAAAGTCTGAAACAGAAATCAGAAACTGAAAACCTTGAGCTCATAAATAAAAAATAAAAAATAGAATTAGAAAAATAAAACCGTGATTAATTATTTCAAAGGAGAATGGCAGGTGCCCATATATTTTCAGAACCACATAAAGGCTTAGCGTGCCAAGAAGTAAATAGCATGACTTTAATCCTCTATTAAATCCTAATAAATTATGTAATCGTAAGATACACTTTAAAGCTGGGGATAAAAAGGTGATTTTAAAATCTAACCTCAAAACAGCACCTAGTAGGCAATTACTTTGGATATGTCGCAGCCAACTAGCTTAATCAGTCGTTCAATTAGCGGCCTAGCCTTTTCATTGACAGGCGCCATTCAATCATTGGCCTAAATAACATCCCGGCATTTAATTTAACGGCTAGGCAAATGTCTTGGTTCGATAACGTTTAACCACTTGCCTAGCCAAGTCATTGTAATTTAGTTCCATTTTCTATCACCAGGCACGCTGAGGCGATGTTGCTGTCAAATCTGTAAATATGGCGTCGACCAGCGTCCAGCTGTGATTTCTGGTGCTTTTCACAATTAAATTACGTTTAGGTACACGAAAATATCGTGAAATGGAAGTGTTTGGTGAAAAAATAGTGCAAATCAATCTTTGAACGAACGTTTTAAAGAATTTTTTGAAATAAACTCAGAATATGACCAATACTATCAAAGTGATTGTTTTGTTTTTTTCGTAATTTATTGTTTGTTCCGTTGTTTGAGGTAAACAATGTTATTGTTAAGTTTAAATATGAAAATAATTTGTGTTTTCTTTTTAACATCTCACCGTAAACCTTGGAGTTTAGACATTAGAAAGAATCTTAGTCAGAGCATAAGAATAAATATTTATTCTTATGGTTAGAGTAGTAAACGATAAACGAGAAAGCTCAGGTGACCATGAGTTCTGGACAGAAATAGACTATTAGGTTCTGGATGAACATTTGTGTCGTACTTACGATGATAATATCGTGATTATGACAAAGGCAGCTGCTGGTGAAGAACTTTTAAAGTTAGCAAGGTATCAATTATAACAAATATTTATTATCAATATCATTGCATTGAAACTTTTGTACATTAAATGTTTTTGTTAATTTTATATTATTTTATTGATAGTTTAAACATTATCTGTGTTACCTATTCTCAAAAAATCAAACGCTTAATGAACCTAAGTATTAGAAAAATGAAAATGAATAATTCTTTATTCGAAGACAGATTCGAACAGGTAATTAAGTGCTTTTGAATTTTTTATATTTTACTACCATTCGAGACTTTTTTTAGTTGACAAGAAGATTTCTTAAAATGTGTTTTATCTTCTTCGTTAAAACTCGGCAGTTAATATTGCGAAAGAAAAAGACAAAACAAGCACCTATGATATTAAAGTACTAGCCTCCGCCCGCGAATTCGTTCGCGTGGACATTTGTAAAATCCCTAGGGAACCTTTGGCTGAGATAAAAAGTATTCTATGTTTTAATCCAGGCTATAAACTATCTGTGTGTCAAATTTTATCCAAATCTGTTCAGCAGTTTTTCCGCGATTGAGGAACAAACATCCAAACCCACAAACTTTCACATTTATAATATTAAGTAGGATTTTACTTAAATAATAATAAAGAATTCAATATCAAAATATTTCATTTTCTATTCGTCACAATGGTTATCCTATTCAATCAACGGCCTTAGCATCTGCCAGCCCGTTACTTAGATATTGTTTTGGATGTATTGGTTGGATGTCATTTAGGCTGCTGATGAAACGGCGACGTTCAATGAAAAGGCTAGGCGGCTAATTGAACGGCTGATTAAGCCAGTTGCCTGCGACATATATATCTCTTTCATCCACTTCTGTCTCTTCCTCGTCTTCCACCCTTTTATCCGAGGCTTCTAGCATAGAGCCATCCGCCTCAAACAAACTCTCAAAATATTTCATCCACTCCTGTAGTACACCTTTTTCATCTGTCACTAGCTCACCTTTTTCATCTCTTATCACATTTATTTTAGACTTATGTGATCCGAAATAAGAGACTCAAGGATAAAGAAGAAGCTGCTGATGGAAAATTTAGGAGTTGACAAAATTCTAACAACTAGTACATCTTTGAATAAAGAGACCAAACTAAAGAAAATAATCAATGATTTCTATAGTAGAGACGACATTTCGCGCGCTACGGCTGGAAAGAAAGAAACCTTAACAAAGAACTCAGAACGCGGCCGTAGTGTCACACGGTGACAGATGATGTCATTGTCAATAATGACATCCACCTTCGTTATGTCAAGCTCGACCAATAGGATAAGACCGGGACTTCTAGATCATTCTCGCTGTTTTGAGGTGCTTCTCGATATTTATCTTGCTATAAATACGAACGATTCGCAAAAATCCTTTTCTTCTTTTCAAAACATTCGTAACCTTAACAAGTTACCTACATTAATTTCATTTCATTTCTTTGTGTTGTGCAACCCCGTTTCTAGGGTGAGTGTAGCTATAATACGTTCGTTTTGCATTTCAATTCCTTATAAATTTTTATAGTGAATTCTCATATTAAATACCTTAATCAAATATCTAATAGTTTTTCTCATATTAATATCTAATGGTTTAATCAGTGTGATTTTTGTGCTAAATTCTTATCGAGTGTTAACGATTCATATCAATGTGCAGCAATATTTTGTGGAAAGTGATATGCAGAACGAAAACCATATGCAATCCTTGTTTACAGTAAACTCAGAAGGCAGGTAATAGTATTTTGTATGAGCTACTAAATAGCTTGTGAATAAATACTATAACCAACATTAATTTAATTTCTATCTTGCAATGAAATGATTTCGTTTTATAACCTACGACGCTGCCAATGGGTGAATCCCGATCTTAATGTTTATTTTATAATATTCTAAATTGCCTTTCAAAATTAAGCATTAAATTATTATTCCCTTTTATTAAAATATACCTTTCTACTAATAAAATTATTCTTTTCAAACATGTTAATAGGGTGAAGTGCTCGAATGCTCACCATAAGTAATATTATAGTCAAATTAGTTAGTTTGATCAAATTGACCAAAATAATCATTTTGATTATTATGGTCAATAACTTTTTTTGAGACTTTTCAATTGTAGCCATCTGCCCTAGCACCTATTTAGCAGCGGTAAGAATTAGTGAACACCTGTTCATACCTTGTGTGTAACATTCCAGGGTCGTACCTACGGGCAGGAGTTCCCCTACCGGACCCTCTCCTGCGCCGCCTACCACTACACCTCCGGGCACCTACCTGCCCGAGTCACCACCTGCTGCTTCCGGCCTACCCCGGAGCAACACCACGCCGAGCCTGCGCACTCGCCTCACCTTGAGCGCGTAGCCCTCGTGCTGCACATGCGCTTCTGCTTCCGTTAGGCAAAACGCAAGCTAAGTGCTTTTTATACTACAAGGCGACTACCACGAAACGAAGATCTGTGTACCCCCCTTGAGACCTTTTTTTTTCAATATATCTTGGTAAATTGTAACATTGACGTTTCATTTACCACCTTCTGCGCACTGGTCGTGCTTCACACTTCCAGCTGTGGCAGTATAGCCTGGCTCCAAAGCTAGCAAATACATCGAGAATTAATACGATCTTTATTAATACTATAGGATGAATCCTAAGACATTAAATAGTGCTTCTGGTAAGGAAGTGAAGAAAACTTGGACGACGCGCACCATATATGTGGTTAAAGAAGCGAAAAAGTATTACTCAGTGCTGACATACTCTTCTGAAGGATCCTTTGAAGAATCAGTTGGTGAAATCAGAAGGATAGACGTTTATGAGCCCAGTAACTATGGAAATTACGTAATTGTACAAGGCACAAAAGATCTTGTGCCCATAGACAAGACTAGAATCGCGTTCCACCGGGAAACGCTGGAGTTGCACTTCATTGGAAACGTCAATAGGGCACAGTTCCTGAAAATTATGAGAGACGAGGGGAAGGGTAAAAGCATGAGATATTTCTCATGTCTTACCATTGACATAGAGGATAGAAAGAGACAAGAAAATGTATTAGACTACATTAAGTCAGTCTTCACAGAGGTCGATTCTTTCAAGGAATTGCCGAGAAGGAATCGCGACACTCTTCCAGGAGTTAGAACAATAAAAGAAGGTAAAACAAAGAACGCCAAAGAGACGAAGGAAATAAAAGAGATGAAGAGTCGTGGGAATACTAAAACGACTAGCGATCTTAAAGACGGAAAAATCTTAACAGAGGGCCCAAGGGATGACCTCTTAGCCGTTCCCTCGACCTCTGGCCTTGAGAAGATCAAGCCTAAGACTGCAGATAAAGAAAGCAGAAACGAGAACATTGTAATCACTGATCCTTTAGCGTTGTATAACGCGCTCTGTGAGGTTGCGTCTACCTTTTTAAAAATAGACACCACTTCAGTACATTTTGAAAAAATAATTCCTCATTCTGACCTTAATGGATTGGAAGGAGCCGAACTCTTCAAGAGGCTGCAAGAGATACACCATGAGAATGGGATAACCCTGGACCATGAAGCTATAAAAAATTCAAAATTTACGAAAGTTCAAGTAAGCCCACGTACCATTGTCTTAACGATACGAAAGAGGAATGTAGTGGGCGTTTATAAAGTTAAAAGCGCTACTACGGTCCTCTATAGTGACGAGATTGATATCGCGATTTCATATCCTCCTATAGATATTTCACAATAAACGATCTTTTTTTGGCGTTTTAACGCTTATTTCTTCTTGATGAACGTTTGGTAGTGATCTCCGTAGCGGCGTGAACACTCTCATAGTGTTCCGATCGTAGGAGAAGGGGTTTCGTGAAAAAAACAGTACCTATACTATATACCCAGGCTATACTGTGCCTTTTGGTGGTGATTCAATAGTAGAGTCACAGGTCACTGAAAGTGACCTTCTAAGAAGTGAAAGTACAAGCACCATTAATTGTGGTGACAGTGATGGTGCTGTGACAATGTAACACGGCAAACGGTGGAAGTGGAAAAAGAAGTTTTTTTTTACAACACCAAGTCGTCACAATGTTGGTTGTATGTATCATACCATTTTTTTATTTATAATTTCATATTAAAATGCATGTTATCTTTTTGATATTTCTAGCTTTAAAAACAAGTAAGAATAGGTATTGTAAAATGTACTGAGAGGAACTTGATGGTACAGTGGTGAGTGCATTCAGTTCATTGGTTCCGGCTTTATATGTATTTGGCACTTACCATTTGTAATGGGCCCGCACAGTAGTTATTATAGTGCTTGCATTCACACTCCATTCACACAGCCATTCATTTTAATATGGACTACGATCGCCTGTTTTTCATAGTTTTTTAATTGATAATAGTAAGTAGTGATTAGGTAATGTTTACGTGCTTGATGTCATCACTGTGTTGGGCAGAATACCAGAGCAGCAAGCACTGAGTCCAGCACAGTTTTGACATCATACAACGGTGCACAATGTCAAAAAAAAAAGATTATTAATTTCTATGTATACTTAATTATTGTAATACCTTGTGTAGCGTTGGATGATGACAAAATAAATTAATTTCTTTTTTTCTTTCTTGCTCTCCCTGTGTTTCTTATCATAAACCCCAGCAACGAATAACATTTTTGTTAGCAGTAATTTCAACTGGTACAGGGCAAATAGAATAGTGTAACAAAAACAAACAATTTAATGTGGTTTTTCTTTTTCAGTGAAACGGAAACGAAAGCTTGAAGAAGATCTAAAATCTCGCACAGCTAGAAATGAGGCAATCACTAATTATTACAATCAGAAAAGTCTGAAACAGAAATCAGAAACTGAAAACCTTGAGCTCATAAATAAAAAATAAAAAATAGAATTAGAAAAATAAAACCGTGATTAATTATTTCAAAGGAGAATGGCAGGTGCCCATATATTTTCAGAACCACATAAAGGCTTAGCGTGCCAAGAAGTAAATAGCATGACTTTAATCCTCTATTAAATCCTAATAAATTATGTAATCGTAAGATACACTTTAAAGCTGGGGATAAAAAGGTGATTTTAAAATCTAACCTCAAAACAGCACCTAGTAGGCAATTACTTTGGATATGTCGCAGCCAACTAGCTTAATCAGTCGTTCAATTAGCGGCCTAGCCTTTTCATTGACAGGCGCCATTCAATCATTGGCCTAAATAACATCCCGGCATTTAATTTAACGGCTAGGCAAATGTCTTGGTTCGATAACGTTTAACCACTTGCCTAGCCAAGTCATTGTAATTTAGTTCCATTTTCTATCACCAGGCACGCTGAGGCGATGTTGCTGTCAAATCTGTAAATATGGCGTCGACCAGCGTCCAGCTGTGATTTCTGGTGCTTTTCACAATTAAATTACGTTTAGGTACACGAAAATATCGTGAAATGGAAGTGTTTGGTGAAAAAATAGTGCAAATCAATCTTTGAACGAACGTTTTAAAGAATTTTTTGAAATAAACTCAGAATATGACCAATACTATCAAAGTGATTGTTTTGTTTTTTTCGTAATTTATTGTTTGTTCCGTTGTTTGAGGTAAACAATGTTATTGTTAAGTTTAAATATGAAAATAATTTGTGTTTTCTTTTTAACATCTCACCGTAAACCTTGGAGTTTAGACATTAGAAAGAATCTTAGTCAGAGCATAAGAATAAATATTTATTCTTATGGTTAGAGTAGTAAACGATAAACGAGAAAGCTCAGGTGACCATGAGTTCTGGACAGAAATAGACTATTAGGTTCTGGATGAACATTTGTGTCGTACTTACGATGATAATATCGTGATTATGACAAAGGCAGCTGCTGGTGAAGAACTTTTAAAGTTAGCAAGGTATCAATTATAACAAATATTTATTATCAATATCATTGCATTGAAACTTTTGTACATTAAATGTTTTTGTTAATTTTATATTATTTTATTGATAGTTTAAACATTATCTGTGTTACCTATTCTCAAAAAATCAAACGCTTAATGAACCTAAGTATTAGAAAAATGAAAATGAATAATTCTTTATTCGAAGACAGATTCGAACAGGTAATTAAGTGCTTTTGAATTTTTTATATTTTACTACCATTCGAGACTTTTTTTAGTTGACAAGAAGATTTCTTAAAATGTGTTTTATCTTCTTCGTTAAAACTCGGCAGTTAATATTGCGAAAGAAAAAGACAAAACAAGCACCTATGATATTAAAGTACTAGCCTCCGCCCGCGAATTCGTTCGCGTGGACATTTGTAAAATCCCTAGGGAACCTTTGGCTGAGATAAAAAGTATTCTATGTTTTAATCCAGGCTATAAACTATCTGTGTGTCAAATTTTATCCAAATCTGTTCAGCAGTTTTTCCGCGATTGAGGAACAAACATCCAAACCCACAAACTTTCACATTTATAATATTAAGTAGGATTTTACTTAAATAATAATAAAGAATTCAATATCAAAATATTTCATTTTCTATTCGTCACAATGGTTATCCTATTCAATCAACGGCCTTAGCATCTGCCAGCCCGTTACTTAGATATTGTTTTGGATGTATTGGTTGGATGTCATTTAGGCTGCTGATGAAACGGCGACGTTCAATGAAAAGGCTAGGCGGCTAATTGAACGGCTGATTAAGCCAGTTGCCTGCGACATATATATCTCTTTCATCCACTTCTGTCTCTTCCTCGTCTTCCACCCTTTTATCCGAGGCTTCTAGCATAGAGCCATCCGCCTCAAACAAACTCTCAAAATATTTCATCCACTCCTGTAGTACACCTTTTTCATCTGTCACTAGCTCACCTTTTTCATCTCTTATCACATTTATTTTAGACTTATGTGATCCGAAATAAGAGACTCAAGGATAAAGAAAAAGCTGCTGATGGAAAATTTAGGAGTTGACAAAATTCTAACAACTAGTACATCTTTGAATAAAGAGACCAAACTAAAGAAAATAATCAATGATTTCTATAGTAGAGACGACATTTCGCGCGCTACGGCTGGAAAGAAAGAAACCTTAACAAAGAACTCAGAACGCGGCCGTAGTGTCACACGGTGACAGATGATGTCATTGTCAATAATGACATCCACCTTCGTTATGTCAAGCTCGACCAATAGGATAAGACCGGGACTTCTAGATCATTCTCGCTGTTTTGAGGTGCTTCTCGATATTTATCTTGCTATAAATACGAACGATTCGCAAAAATCCTTTTCTTCTTTTCAAAACATTCGTAACCTTAACAAGTTACCTACATTAATTTCATTTCATTTCTTTGTGTTGTGCAACCCCGTTTCTAGGGTGAGTGTAGCTATAATACGTTCGTTTTGCATTTCAATTCCTTATAAATTTTTATAGTGAATTCTCATATTAAATACCTTAATCAAATATCTAATAGTTTTTCTCATATTAATATCTAATGGTTTAATCAGTGTGATTTTTGTGCTAAATTCTTATCGAGTGTAAACGATTCATATCAATGTGCAGCAATATTTTGTGGAAAGTGATATGCAGAACGAAAACCATATGCAATCCTTGTTTACAGTAAACTCAGAAGGCAGGTAATAGTATTTTGTATGAGCTACTAAATAGCTTGTGAATAAATACTATAACCAACATTAATTTAATTTCTATCTTGCAATGAAATGATTTCGTTTTATAACCTACGACGCTGCCAATGGGTGAATCCCGATCTTAATGTTTATTTTATAATATTCTAAATTGCCTTTCAAAATTAAGCATTAAATTATTATTCCCTTTTATTAAAATATACCTTTCTACTAATAAAATTATTCTTTTCAAACATGTTAATAGGGTGAAGTGCTCGAATGCTCACCATAAGTAATATTATAGTCAAATTAGTTAGTTTGATCAAATTGACCAAAATAATCATTTTGATTATTATGGTCAATAACTTTTTTTGAGACTTTTCAATTGTAGCCATCTGCCCTAGCACCTATTTAGCAGCGGTAAGAATTAGTGAACACCTGTTCATACCTTGTGTGTAACATTCCAGGGTCGTACCTACGGGCAGGAGTTCCCCTACCGGACCCTCTCCTGCGCCGCCTACCACTACACCTCCGGGCACCTACCTGCCCGAGTCACCACCTGCTGCTTCCGGCCTACCCCGGAGCAACACCACGCCGAGCCTGCGCACTCGCCTCACCTTGAGCGCGTAGCCCTCGTGCTGCACATGCGCTTCTGCTTCCGTTAGGCAAAACGCAAGCTAAGTGCTTTTTATACTACAAGGCGACTACCACGAAACGAAGATCTGTGTACCCCCCTTGAGACCTTTTTTTTTCAATATATCTTGGTAAATTGTAACATTGACGTTTCATTTACCACCTTCTGCGCACTGGTCGTGCTTCACACTTCCAGCTGTGGCAGTATAGCCTGGCTCCAAAGCTAGCAAATACATCGAGAATTAATACGATCTTTATTAATACTATAGGATGAATCCTAAGACATTAAATAGTGCTTCTGGTAAGGAAGTGAAGAAAACTTGGACGACGCGCACCATATATGTGGTTAAAGAAGCGAAAAAGTATTACTCAGTGCTGACATACTCTTCTGAAGGATCCTTTGAAGAATCAGTTGGTGAAATCAGAAGGATAGACGTTTATGAGCCCAGTAACTATGGACATTACGTAATTGTACAAGGCACAAAAGATCTTGTGCCCATAGACAAGACTAGAATCGCGTTCCACCGGGAAACGCTGGAGTTGCACTTCATTGGAAACGTCAATAGGGCACAGTTCCTGAAAATTATGAGAGACGAGGGGAAGGGTAAAAGCATGAGATATTTCTCATGTCTTACCATTGACATAGAGGATAGAAAGAGACAAGAAAATGTATTAGACTACATTAAGTCAGTCTTCACAGAGGTCGATTCTTTCAAGGAATTGCCGAGAAGGAATCGCGACACTCTTCCAGGAGTTAGAACAATAAAAGAAGGTAAAACAAAGAACGCCAAAGAGACGAAGGAAATAAAAGAGATGAAGAGTCGTGGGAATACTAAAACGACTAGCGATCTTAAAGACGGAAAAATCTTAACAGAGGGCCCAAGGGATGACCTCTTAGCCGTTCCCTCGACCTCTGGCCTTGAGAAGATCAAGCCTAAGACTGCAGATAAAGAAAGCAGAAACGAGAACATTGTAATCACTGATCCTTTAGCGTTGTATAACGCGCTCTGTGAGGTTGCGTCTACCTTTTTAAAAATAGACACCACTTCAGTACATTTTGAAAAAATAATTCCTCATTCTGACCTTAATGGATTGGAAGGAGCCGAACTCTTCAAGAGGCTGCAAGAGATACACCATGAGAATGGGATAACCCTGGACCATGAAGCTATAAAAAATTCAAAATTTACGAAAGTTCAAGTAAGCCCACGTACCATAGTCTTAACGATACTAAAGAGGAATGTAGTGGGCGTTTATAAAGTTAAAAGCGCTACTACGGTCCTCTATAGTGACGAGATTGATATCGCGATTTCATATCCTCCTATAGATATTTCACAATAAACGATCTTTTTTTGGCGTTTTAACGCTTATTTCTTCTTGATGAACGTTTGGTAGTGATCTCCGTAGCGGCGTGAACACTCTCATAGTGTTCCGATCGTAGGAGAAGGGGTTTCGTGAAAAAAACAGTACCTATACTATATACCCAGGCTATACTGTGCCTTTTGGTGGTGATTCAATAGTAGAGTCACAGGTCACTGAAAGTGACCTTCTAAGAAGTGAAAGTACAAGCACCATTAATTGTGGTGACAGTGATGGTGCTGTGACAATGTAACACGGCAAACGGTGGAAGTGGAAAAAGAAGTTTTTTTTTACAACACCAAGTCGTCACAATGTTGGTTGTATGTATCATACCATTTTTTTATTTATAATTTCATATTAAAATGCATGTTATCTTTTTGATATTTCTAGCTTTAAAAACAAGTAAGAATAGGTATTGTAAAATGTACTGAGAGGAACTTGATGGTACAGTGGTGAGTGCATTCAGTTCATTGGTTCCGGCTTTATATGTATTTGGCACTTACCATTTGTAATGGGCCCGCACAGTAGTTATTATAGTGCTTGCATTCACACTCCATTCACACAGCCATTCATTTTAATATGGACTACGATCGCCTGTTTTTCATAGTTTTTTAATTGATAATAGTAAGTAGTGATTAGGTAATGTTTACGTGCCTGATGTCATCACTGTGTTGGGCAGAATACCAGTGCAGCAAGCCCTGCTTGCTGCTTATACTGAGTCCAGCACAGTTTTGACATCATACAACAGTGCACAATGTCAAAAAAAAAAGATTATTAATTTCTATGTATACTTAATTATTGTAATACCTTGTGTAGCGTTGGATGATGACAAAATAAATTAATTTCTTTTTTTCTTTCTTGCTCTCCCTGTGTTTCTTATCATAAACCCCAGCAACGAATAACATTTTTGTTAGCAGTAATTTCAACTGGTACAGGGCAAATAGAATAGTGTAACAAAAACAAACAATTTAATGTGGTTTTTCTTTTTCAGTGAAACGGAAACGAAAGCTTGAAGAAGATCTAAAATCTCGCACAGCTAGAAATGAGGCAATCACTAATTATTACAATCAGAAAAGTCTGAAACAGAAATCAGAAACTGAAAACCTTGAGCTCATAAATAAAAAATAAAAAATAGAATTAGAAAAATAAAACCGTGATTAATTATTTCAAAGGAGAATGGCAGGTGCCCATATATTTTCAGAACCACATAAAGGCTTAGCGTGCCAAGAAGTAAATAGCATGACTTTAATCCTCTATTAAATCCTAATAAATTATGTAATCGTAAGATACACTTTAAAGCTGGGGATAAAAAGGTGATTTTAAAATCTAACCTCAAAACAGCACCTAGTAGGCAATTACTTTGGATATGTCGCAGCCAACTAGCTTAATCAGTCGTTCAATTAGCGGCCTAGCCTTTTCATTGACAGGCGCCATTCAATCATTGGCCTAAATAACATCCCGGCATTTAATTTAACGGCTAGGCAAATGTCTTGGTTCGATAACGTTTAACCACTTGCCTAGCCAAGTCATTGTAATTTAGTTCCATTTTCTATCACCAGGCACGCTGAGGCGATGTTGCTGTCAAATCTGTAAATATGGCGTCGACCAGCGTCCAGCTGTGATTTCTGGTGCTTTTCACAATTAAATTACGTTTAGGTACACGAAAATATCGTGAGATGGAAGTGTTTGGTGAAAAAATAGTGCAAATCAATCTTTGAACGAACGTTTTAAAGAATTTTTTGAAATAAACTCAGAATATGACCAATACCATCAAAGTGATTGTTTTGTTTTTTTCGTAATTTATTGTTTGTTCCGTTGTTTGAGGTAAACAATGTTATTGTTAAGTTTAAATATGAAAATAATTTGTGTTTTCTTTTTAACATCTCACCGTAAACCTTGGAGTTTAGACATTAGAAAGAATCTTAGTCAGAGCATAAGAATAAATATTTATTCTTATGGTTAGAGTAGTAAACGATAAACGAGAAAGCTCAGGTGACCATGAGTTCTGGACAGAAATAGACTATTAGGTTCTGGATGAACATTTGTGTCGTACTTACGATGATAATATCGTGATTATGACAAAGGCAGCTGCTGGTGAAGAACTTTTAAAGTTAGCAAGGTATCAATTATAACAAATATTTATTATCAATATCATTGCATTGAAACTTTTGTACATTAAATGTTTTTGTTAATTTTATATTATTTTATTGATAGTTTAAACATTATCTGTGTTACCTATTCTCAAAAAATCAAACGCTTAATGAACCTAAGTATTAGAAAAATGAAAATGAATAATTCTTTATTCGAAGACAGATTCGAACAGGTAATTAAGTGCTTTTGAATTTTTTATATTTTACTACCATTCGAGACTTTTTTTAGTTGACAAGAAGATTTCTTAAAATGTGTTTTATCTTCTTCGTTAAAACTCGGCAGTTAATATTGCGAAAGAAAAAGACAAAACAAGCACCTATGATATTAAAGTACTAGCCTCCGCCCGCGAATTCGTTCGCGTGGACATTTGTAAAATCCCTAGGGAACCTTTGGCTGAGATAAAAAGTATTCTATGTTTTAATCCAGGCTATAAACTATCTGTGTGTCAAATTTTATCCAAATCTGTTCAGCAGTTTTTCCGCGATTGAGGAACAAACATCCAAACCCACAAACTTTCACATTTATAATATTAAGTAGGATTTTACTTAAATAATAATAAAGAATTCAATATCAAAATATTTCATTTTCTATTCGTCACAATGGTTATCCTATTCAATCAACGGCCTTAGCATCTGCCAGCCCGTTACTTAGATATTGTTTTGGATGTATTGGCTGGATGTCATTTAGGCTGCTGATGAAACGGCGACGTTCAATGAAAAGGCTAGGCGGCTAATTGAACGGCTGATTAAGCCAGTTGCCTGCGACATATATATCTCTTTCATCCACTTCTGTCTCTTCCTCGTCTTCCACCCTTTTATCCGAGGCTTCTAGCATAGAGCCATCCGCCTCAAACAAACTCTCAAAATATTTCATCCACTCCTGTAGTACACCTTTTTCATCTGTCACTAGCTCACCTTTTTCATCTCTTATCACATTTATTTTAGACTTATGTGATCCGAAATAAGAGACTCAAGGATAAAGAAAAAGCTGCTGATGGAAAATTTAGGAGTTGACAAAATTCTAACAACTAGTACATCTTTGAATAAAGAGACCAAACTAAAGAAAATAATCAATGATTTCTATAGTAGAGACGACATTTCGCGCGCTACGGCTGGAAAGAAAGAAACCTTAACAAAGAACTCAGAACGCGGCCGTAGTGTCACACGGTGACAGATGATGTCATTGTCAATAATGATGTAACCGAACGTGATGCTCTCTTTGACCAACGGGACAGGGAGGTGTGGTTGACAGGAAGCTGTGAGGCGTGTAGTTCGGTTCATTGTTTGTTTAATTATTATAATATTGTAATATATCATTTATTCCCATTTCAATCTTTCATTTAATACAGTCCATTTGCTTTCATGGTCCTTTGTCGCCGTAGTATTTTCATTTTACCGTAGTTTTTCCATAATTCATTTTGAAAAATTTTCACCATCTGTCAAAAGTGTCACTACGTTTTTGTTTCGGAATTGCTCATCGTAAGTATTCATAACATTTTTTCATTATGATTACGCGTTCGAAATCACGTATCGGCACGACATCATCGCATCATTCTTCACGATCATCATCGTCCAAGTTGTCGGTCGCAGAAAAATCTTCTTTGAAAGCGGACGCTCAAGCTCGCTACGCACGACGTATCGCCGAGGTGGAGCGCGAGCTAGCGCGCGCCGAGCTGACCGCCGAGATTGCTGCTATTGACGCCAACGACAGTGTACATGAAGATGGTGCTTCCTTAACACACGTCGACGCCTGGTTCGATGGAGCCGACCGCAATAATGCAGTCGAACAGGACACCACCGTGACCGCAGCCGCCGAAGTGCATATCACCCCCGCGAGCGCATCATTACCTCTCGCACCAGTGACAGCGCTTTTGGCACCCGCAGTCGCAACGCATGCCTTGTCGGCTGACACGGCTCCGCTGATACCGGAGGCGCAGCTTATGCCACCGACTCCGGCACACATTTGTGCCCAAGAACAAGATTTTTCTCTGGTAAACAATGTAGGAGGAAAGGTGAGTATACCTTCTTTTTCTGTTGCGGCTGACGCGCCTTGTACTATTCGTCAGTCGCCGCCTGTTGTAGCCATGAGTATACCTTCTTTTTCTGTTGCGGCTGACGCGCCTTATACTATTCGTCAGTCGCCGCCTGTTGTAGCCATGAGTATGCCTTCTTTTTCTGTTGCGGCTGACGCGCCTTGTACTATTCGTCAGTCGCCGCCTGTTGTACCCATGAGCATGCCTTCCTTTTCTGCTGCGGCTGACGCGCCATGTACTATTCGTCAGTCGCCGCCTGTTGTTGCTACCCCTGGTAATGATATTCAAAATCTCGCTAACGCCATAGCTACTTTGGCAAAGGGAGCGCCATGTAAAGTATCTTCCTTACCAAAGTTTAGCGGGAAACCGCACGAGTGGCTAAATTTCAAAAGAGTTTATGACATCTCAAGCCCGTCATACTCTCAACTAGAAAATATCGCTCGACTTGGAGAAGCTCTCACTGGTGAAGCCTATGATTCAGTCAGTACTTTATTACTTACAGCAGATGAGCCCGAAATGATCTTGCGTGCTCTTCAGCGCCGATTCGCCCGTCCGGAGCAGCTTCTCGCGCACGAGCTCTCGTGCATTCGATCGCTACCGAGACTGACGTTAGTTGAAAAGGATTTGGGTAATTCTGCCGCCAAGGTAAGAAGTTGCGTTACAACCATAAAGCTACTAAATCAGTATGAATACTTGTACTCACGCGATTTGCTTAATAGCTTACTCTTTAAACTGACGCCTCATCTTAAATATTTTGTCCATCAGCCTTTTTTGATGTCCCCACTGCTGGGGCACAGGCCTTCCTTATGGGTGGTAAGGAGGATGGGCCATAACCCACCACGCGGGCCCAGTGCGGATTGGTGGGTGTTAACGACTGCAAATGCAGCCGGGACCAACGGCTTAACGTGCCTTCCGAAGCACGGAGGAGCTCGAGATAATAAATTTTTGGTCACCCATCCCATGACCGACCCTTGCGAACGTTGCTTAACTTCCGCAATCGCTGGGCCAGGCGCTAAACCAATGCGCCACCGAGCTCCTCATCCTCATCTTAAATATAAGTGGTCGGATTATACCGCGGCGCATTATACGATGCCTTCGACGTCACATAATTCGCTGACGTTGTTGGAAATTTTATCCAACTTTTTAGAAGAAGAGGCCGATCGCAATTCAATGTTTTTACCTTCAATTTCCCTTTATAATCAACTGCTACCTAATAATAGTCAAAGTACAGGTATTAGTAAACCAGTGTACAAAGACAATAAAAAGGCCATAGCGGTTCATACTACTGACACGAATAAGTCTGATGATGTCACTTGTTTATATTGTCTGGAGCTACATAGGATCAATTTATGTACCAAATTCTTATCTCTTTCAATAAATGACAGGTGGACATGGATACGTGAGCACAAAGTCTGTGCCAAATGTTTGAAGAGTAGAAGCCACCAGTGGTCGAAGTGCCGTACGAAGCCATGCGGTGTGGGTGATTGTAGGCAGCGCCATTACAAGCTACTGCACGCACCAGCACCCCCGCCGTCCCAGCCTGCATCCGCGCCTCAACCAGCCTTCTACACGACTGCGAGTCCAGAGCAGCCAGCAGCAGACGTGGTTGCTGCCACGACAGCGCCGCAACAAACCTACACTTGTAGTTCGCTTGCTCGTAGCACAGTATTGTTAAAAATAGTAGCAGTAGTGCTTACTGGGCCGCTTGGTACATTGCAAACGTATGCTTTGTTGGATGAAGGCTCCACTGCCACTGTTATGGACGCTGAAGCTGCGCGACAAATTGGTGCGTCCGGGCTTAAAGGCCGCATTGATTTGGACGGCGTCGGCGGCATGCGGAGGCGTGACGTTCCAATTGAGTACGTAGACTTTGACATTCGTGGCAAATATTGCGATGAAACATACTCAGTTAAAAACGCACGTGCGATGAAGTCATTGTCTATACGTCAGCAAACCATACGCGCCGCAGACGTCGTAAGTAGCGCTCATTTAGTGGACTTAGTAGAGTTCGTCACTTACGAAGACGCCAAACCAATGGTGTTGATCGGTGCTGGTGATTGGCCGCTTATTTTGAGTAAAAACGTACGCGTTGGTACACGATCACAGCCGGTCGCCTCATTGACAGCATTGGGGTGGGTTCTCCACGGTTGTATATCTAACAGTTCGAGGCCCGTCGAGTTTTTATTTGATGCTGTAGAAACTGATGCTAATTTGGATGAACTGATTCGATATCATTATAGTTTGGATTCCATAGGGGTATCTAACAACGTAAAACTCAGTTCATCCGATGAGCGCGCTCTCAGAATTTTAGACTCAACGGCAAAGCGACTTCCAAGCGGACGTTTCGAAGTCGGTTTGTTGTGGAAGGAGGAAAACTTTAATATCCCTAATAGTGTTGGCTTGGCGCTTAGTAGGCTTCGAAGCTTGAAGAAAAAGCTTGCGAAAGATTCATCACTATCATTGGCGTACGATAAAAATGTAATGGCCTTCGTTGATAAAAAATACGCTGAAAAATGTAGCTCAGCGCCATCAACCCATCGTTTCTGGTATTTACCGCATTTTGGCGTAGTCCACCCACTCAAGCCTGGAAAGGTTCACGTTGTGCATGACGCGGCTGCAAGGGTTCAGGGAGTTAGTCTGAACTCTATGCTGTTAACGGGTCCGGACCTCCTTCAGTCACTTATTGCGCTACTGTTTAGGTTTAGAGAGGGTCGGGTAGCGATTACCGCGGATATACGTGAGTTTTTTATGCAAATTAAAATTATAGAGGAAGATCGTGATGCGCTACGTTTTCTTTGGCATGAGGATGGCCCGGATTCAAAGATAGTGGAGTTCAGAATGACATCTGTAATTTTTGGGGCCGCGTGCTCCCCTTGTACTGCAATCTATATTAAAAATAAAAACGCGGAAGAGTTTCGTGGCGATTATCATAATGCTGCTGAAGCTATTATTAAACATCACTATATGGATAATTATATCGGCAGTTTGGACGATCCTGCTGAGGCTTCAAAACTTGCCGCCCAAATCATTAAAGTTCACGCTAGCGCTGGTTTTGAAATAAGAGACTGGGCAAGCAATAGTGTCGAAGCTTTAGCGGATATCCCATATAATCTCCGCTTACCCGAATTTGCCACTAAAGATATGTGTCACAATTTGTCCATTGACCTTAGAATATTAGATTTAATTTGGAATCCTCATGATGATACATTTAGTTTTAAATTTGATTTCCCTATTTTAATTAATTTTACGAAGCGCAATGTTTTGAAAAGTCTAATGAGAGTGTATGACCCTCTTGGCTTGCTGTGTATTTTGATAGTTAGAGGTAGAATTTTGTTCCAAAATATTTGGCGTAGTGGTGTTGATTGGGACGACACTATCACCGCGGATGATCAGCAGAGTTGGGAAAAATGGATGCTTGACTTAAAATCCGTTTCTGCACTGAAAATTCCGCGGTGGTATTCGACTCTCGTAGATTACGAGAGTTGTCAACTTCACGTTTTTTGTGACGCCAGCGAGCACGCTTATGCTACTGTTGCATACTGGCGTTACGTTTTTCGTAATGGAGAGGTGAAGTTGACGCTCATCGGAAGTAAGGCTCGCGTGTCGCCCTTGAAGATGACCTCAATTCCACGACTTGAGTTGCAAGGAGCTCTCATTGCTGCTCGATTTGCTGATACCATCACTCGTGAACATAAGAAAAAGCCAAGTAGAATTTTCTTTTGGTCAGATTCCAAAACCGTACTTTGTTGGCTACGTAACGATGCTAGAACCTTCAAGCCGTTTGTTTCTCATCGCGTGGCTGAAATTTCGGAGTTGTCTGTGGTTGACGACTGGCGTTGGTGTCCTAGTAGTATGAATGTAGCTGACGATGCCACTCGCTATACTTCAGGACCTCTGGCTTCAGACCACAGATGGTTTGTTGGCCCACCTTTTTTATATCTTCACGAGTCTGATTGGCCCCAGGAAGCTTTAGTTACTTCTCTTTACGACTTTCCCGATATTGAATGTTTGGAATTAAAGCGTAAAGAGTTAGTATCGGTACAAATCGAGCACCAATATTTTCTGACTGGTGTTTGCGCCGACCCCAGTCGCTTTTCAAAATATATTCGTTTATTGCGCGCGACAGCTTTGGCACATAAGTTTCTCAAAATTCTACGTGCTCGGGTTAGGGGTAACCGAGACATTGTTCCAGATCTCACGGTTGACGATTTGCAAATGGCAGAACGTCATATTCTTCGCCTAACTCAAGCTACGTCATTTAAAGAAGAAATTGATCAGCTTATGAATAACAAACCTGTCTCACCAACAAGCAAACTGTTTAATCTTTCCCCTTTCTTGGATGATCATGGCTTGATACGCCTGGGTAGCCGTATAGGTTTAATACGGGGCGTCGATAATGATGCAAAGTTTCCCGTTATTTTGGACGGCCGAACCCCTGCCGTACGACTATTAGTCATGCGATACCACGAGAAAGCCGCACACGTGAACCACGAAATGGTGATAAACGAGCTCCGCCAAAGATTCTGGATTCTTCCCCTCCGGAGTACAGTGAAAGCTGTTATTAGACTCTGTCGGACCTGCCAGTTACGACGAGCGAAGACATCTGTCCCACCAGTGGGAGATTTGCCTGCCCAAAGACTGCAGTACGGTCAGCGCCCTTTCATTTGTTGTGGCCTAGATCATTTTGGACCCTATAATATTACCATCGGACGCCGCCACGAAAAACGATACGTCGCTTTGTTTACGTGCCTTACGACACGGGCTGTCCATTTGGAAGTTGCATCAAGTCTGTCTGCTGATTCCACCAATATGTGTGTACGACGGTTTATTGCCCGCAGAGGATGTCCCAAAGAGATTTTGTCAGACAATGGCACCTCCTTCGTGTCTGCAGCGAAACAATTGGGAGACTTTGCAACCAACGCTGGCATTCAGTGGAAATTCATCCCGCCATCTGCCCCCTCAATGGGTGGGGCCTGGGAACGCTTGGTACGGACGGTCAAAGCAGCGTTGAACGTAACTCTCAAGGACTCATCGCCTAAGGAATAAGTTTTGATTACTTTACTTCTGGAAGCCGAAAATATTGTGAATTCACGGCCCCTTACCTACGTATCCAGTAACCAAGAAGATGCTGAAAGCCTTAGCCCCAACCATTTCTTGATAGGCACTTCATCGTCGGCACTTTCAAGTACTAGCCTAGACGATAGTGACTTGAACTGCAGAACGTTGTGGCGACAAGCAGTCCGGTTGTCGGATCATTTTTGGCGCCGATGGCTCAAAGAATACCTTCCAACGTTACTACCACGACGTCAATCTAAAGACAGCCATAAAAACTTGGAAGTTGGAGAATTAGTTTTTGTGGTAGATGGGAATTTACCTCGAGGAGTTTGGCCTCGGGGTGTTATTACGAATATTTTCCCAGGCCGAGACGGCATTGTGAGGGTGGTGGAGCTCCGTACGGCAGGAGGTATTTTAAAACGTCCGGTAAGGAAGGTAGTGCGCCTCTGCTGCACGGAGGGGGGAATGTAACCGAACGTGATGCTCTCTTTGACCAACGGGACAGGGAGGTGTGGTTGACAGGAAGCTGTGAGGCGTGTAGTTCGGTTCATTGTTTGTTTAATTATTATAATATTGTAATATAACATTTATTCCCATTTCAATCTTTCATTTAATACAGTCCATTTGCTTTCAAATGACATCCACCTTCGTTATGTCAAGCTCGACCAATAGGATAAGACCGGGACTTCTAGATCATTCTCGCTGTTTTGAGGTGCTTCTCGATATTTATCTTGCTATAAATACGAACGATTCGCAAAAATCCTTTTCTTCTTTTCAAAACATTCGTAACCTTAACAAGTTACCTACATTAATTTCATTTCATTTCTTTGTGTTGTGCAACCCCGTTTCTAGGGTGAGTGTAGCTATAATACGTTCGTTTTGCATTTCAATTCCTTATAAATTTTTATAGTTTTTCTCATATTAATATCTAATGGTTTAATCAGTGTGATTTTTGTGCTAAATTCTTATCGAGTGTAAACGATTCATATCAATGTGCAGCAATATTTTGTGGAAAGTGATATGCAGAACGAAAACCATATGCAATCCTTGTTTACAGTAAACTCAGAAGGCAGGTAATAGTATTTTGTATGAGCTACTAAATAGCTTGTGAATAAATACTATAACCAACATTAATTTAATTTCTATCTTGCAATGAAATGATTTCGTTTTATAACCTACGACGCTGCCAATGGGTGAATCCCGATCTTAATGTTTATTTTATAATATTCTAAATTGCCTTTCAAAATTAAGCATTAAATTATTATTCCCTTTTATTAAAATATACCTTTCTACTAATAAAATTATTCTTTTCAAACATGTTAATAGGGTGAAGTGCTCGAATGCTCACCATAAGTAATATTATAGTCAAATTAGTTAGTTTGATCAAATTGACCAAAATAATCATTTTGATTATTATGGTCAATAACTTTTTTTGAGACTTTTCAATTGTAGCCATCTGCCCTAGCACCTATTTAGCAGCGGTAAGAATTAGTGAACACCTGTTCATACCTTGTGTGTAACATTCCAGGGTCGTACCTACGGGCAGGAGTTCCCCTACCGGACCCTCTCCTGCGCCGCCTACCACTACACCTCCGGGCACCTACCTGCCCGAGTCACCACCTGCTGCTTCCGGCCTACCCCGGAGCAACACCACGCCGAGCCTGCGCACTCGCCTCACCTTGAGCGCGTAGCCCTCGTGCTGCACATGCGCTTCTGCTTCCGTTAGGCAAAACGCAAGCTAAGTGCTTTTTATACTACAAGGCGACTACCACGAAACGAAGATCTGTGTACCCCCCTTGAGACCTTTTTTTTTCAATATATCTTGGTAAATTGTAACATTGACGTTTCATTTACCACCTTCTGCGCACTGGTCGTGCTTCACACTTCCAGCTGTGGCAGTATAGCCTGGCTCCAAAGCTAGCAAATACATCGAGAATTAATACGATCTTTATTAATACTATAGGATGAATCCTAAGACATTAAATAGTGCTTCTGGTAAGGAAGTGAAGAAAACTTGGACGACGCGCACCATATATGTGGTTAAAGAAGCGAAAAAGTATTACTCAGTGCTGACATACTCTTCTGAAGGATCCTTTGAAGAATCAGTTGGTGAAATCAGAAGGATAGACGTTTATGAGCCCAGTAACTATGGAAATTACGTAATTGTACAAGGCACAAAAGATCTTGTGCCCATAGAAAAGACTAGAATCGCATTCCACCGGGAAACGCTGGAGTTGCACTTCATTGGAAACGTCAATAGGGCACAGTTCCTGAAAATTATGAGAGACGAGGGGAAGGGTAAAAGCATGAGATATTTCTCATGTCTTACCATTGACATAGAGGATAGAAAGAGACAAGAAAATGTATTAGACTACATTAAGTCAGTCTTCACAGAGGTCGATTCTTTCAAGGAATTGCCGAGAAGGAATCGCGACACTCTTCCAGGAGTTAGAACAATAAAAGAAGGTAAAACAAAGAACGCCAAAGAGACGAAGGAAATAAAAGAGATGAAGAGTCGTGGGAATACTAAAACGACTAGCGATCTTAAAGACGGAAAAATCTTAACAGAGGGCCCAAGGGATGACCTCTTAGCCGTTCCCTCGACCTCTGGCCTTGAGAAGATCAAGCCTAAGACTGCAGATAAAGAAAGCAGAAACGAGAACATTGTAATCACTGATCCTTTAGCGTTGTATAACGCGCTCTGTGAGGTTGCGTCTACCTTTTTAAAAATAGACACCACTTCAGTACATTTTGAAAAAATAATTCCTCATTCTGACCTTAATGGATTGGAAGGAGCCGAACTCTTCAAGAGGCTGCAAGAGATACACCATGAGAATGGGATAACCCTGGACCATGAAGCTATAAAAAATTCAAAATTTACGAAAGTTCAAGTAAGCCCACGTACCATAGTCTTAACGATACGAAAGAGGAATGTAGTGGGCGTTTATAAAGTTAAAAGCGCTACTACGGTCCTCTATAGTGACGAGATTGATATCGCGATTTCATATCCTCCTATAGATATTTCACAATAAACGATCTTTTTTTGGCGTTTTAACGCTTATTTCTTCTTGATGAACGTTTGGTAGTGATCTCCGTAGCGGCGTGAACACTCTCATAGTGTTCCGATCGTAGGAGAAGGGGTTTCGTGAAAAAAACAGTACCTATACTATATACCCAGGCTATACTGTGCCTTTTGGTGGTGATTCAATAGTAGAGTCACAGGTCACTGAAAGTGACCTTCTAAGAAGTGAAAGTACAAGCACCATTAATTGTGGTGACAGTGATGGTGCTGTGACAATGTAACACGGCAAACGGTGGAAGTGGAAAAAGAAGTTTTTTTTACAACACCAAGTCGTCACAATGTTGGTTGTATGTATCATACCATTTTTTTATTTATAATTTCATATTAAAATGCATGTTATCTTTTTGATATTTCTAGCTTTAAAAACAAGTAAGAATAGGTATTGTAAAATGTACTGAGAGGAACTTGATGGTACAGTGGTGAGTGCATTCAGTTCATTGGTTCCGGCTTTATATGTATTTGGCACTTACCATTTGTAATGGGCCCGCACAGTAGTTATTATAGTGCTTGCATTCACACTCCATTCACACAGCCATTCATTTTAATATGGACTACGATCGCCTGTTTTTCATAGTTTTTTAATTGATAATAGTAAGTAGTGATTAGGTAATGTTTACGTGCCTGATGTCATCACTGTGTTGGGCAGAATACCAGAGCAGCAAGCACTGAGTCCAGCACAGTTTTGACATCATACAACGGTGCACAATGTCAAAAAAAAAAGATTATTAATTTCTATGTATACTTAATTATTGTAATACCTTGTGTAGCGTTGGATGATGACAAAATAAATTAATTTCTTTTTTTCTTTCTTGCTCTCCCTGTGTTTCTTATCATAAACCCCAGCAACGAATAACATTTTTGTTAGCAGTAATTTCAACTGGTACAGGGCAAATAGAATAGTGTAACAAAAACAAACAATTTAATGTGGTTTTTCTTTTTCAGTGAAACGGAAACGAAAGCTTGAAGAAGATCTAAAATCTCGCACAGCTAGAAATGAGGCAATCACTAATTATTACAATCAGAAAAGTCTGAAACAGAAATCAGAAACTGAAAACCTTGAGCTCATAAATAAAAAATAAAAAATAGAATTAGAAAAATAAAACCGTGATTAATTATTTCAAAGGAGAATGGCAGGTGCCCATATATTTTCAGAACCACATAAAGGCTTAGCGTGCCAAGAAGTAAATAGCATGACTTTAATCCTCTATTAAATCCTAATAAATTATGTAATCGTAAGATACACTTTAAAGCTGGGGATATAAAGGTGATTTTAAAATCTAACCTCAAAACAGCACCTAGTAGGCAATTACTTTGGATATGTCGCAGCCAACTAGCTTAATCAGTCGTTCAATTAGCGGCCTAGCCTTTTCATTGACAGGCGCCATTCAATCATTGGCCTAAATAACATCCCGGCATTTAATTTAACGGCTAGGCAAATGTCTTGGTTCGATAACGTTTAACCACTTGCCTAGCCAAGTCATTGTAATTTAGTTCCATTTTCTATCACCAGGCACGCTGAGGCGATGTTGCTGTCAAATCTGTAAATATGGCGTCGACCAGCGTCCAGCTGTGATTTCTGGTGCTTTTCACAATTAAATTACGTTTAGGTACACGAAAATATCGTGAGATGGAAGTGTTTGGTGAAAAAATAGTGCAAATCAATCTTTGAACGAACGTTTTAAAGAATTTTTTGAAATAAACTCAGAATATGACCAATACCATCAAAGTGATTGTTTTGTTTTTTTCGTAATTTATTGTTTGTTCCGTTGTTTGAGGTAAACAATGTTATTGTTAAGTTTAAATATGAAAATAATTTGTGTTTTCTTTTTAACATCTCACCGTAAACCTTGGAGTTTAGACATTAGAAAGAATCTTAGTCAGAGCATAAGAATAAATATTTATTCTTATGGTTAGAGTAGTAAAAGATAAACGAGAAAGCTCAGGTGACCATGAGTTCTGGACAGAAATAGACTATTAGGTTCTGGATGAACATTTGTGTCGTACTTACGATGATAATATCGTGATTATGACAAAGGCAGCTGCTGGTGAAGAACTTTTAAAGTTAGCAAGGTATCAATTATAACAAATATTTATTATCAATATCATTGCATTGAAACTTTTGTACATTAAATGTTTTTGTTAATTTTATATTATTTTATTGATAGTTTAAACATTATCTGTGTTACCTATTCTCAAAAAATCAAACGCTTAATGAACCTAAGTATTAGAAAAATGAAAATGAATAATTCTTTATTCGAAGACAGATTCGAACAGGTAATTAAGTGCTTTTGAATTTTTTATATTTTACTACCATTCGAGACTTTTTTTAGTTGACAAGAAGATTTCTTAAAATGTGTTTTATCTTCTTCGTTAAAACTCGGCAGTTAATATTGCGAAAGAAAAAGACAAAACAAGCACCTATGATATTAAAGTACTAGCCTCCGCCCGCGAATTCGTTCGCGTGGACATTTGTAAAATCCCTAGGGAACCTTTGGCTGAGATAAAAAGTATTCTATGTTTTAATCCAGGCTATAAACTATCTGTGTGTCAAATTTTATCCAAATCTGTTCAGCAGTTTTTCCGCGATTGAGGAACAAACATCCAAACCCACAAACTTTCACATTTATAATATTAAGTAGGATTTTACTTAAATAATAATAAAGAATTCAATATCAAAATATTTCATTTTCTATTCGTCACAATGGTTATCCTATTCAATCAACGGCCTTAGCATCTGCCAGCCCGTTACTTAGATATTGTTTTGGATGTATTGGTTGGATGTCATTTAGGCTGCTGATGAAACGGCGACGTTCAATGAAAAGGCTAGGCGGCTAATTGAACGGCTGATTAAGCCAGTTGCCTGCGACATATATATCTCTTTCATCCACTTCTGTCTCTTCCTCGTCTTCCACCCTTTTATCCGAGGCTTCTAGCATAGAGCCATCCGCCTCAAACAAACTCTCAAAATATTTCATCCACTCCTGTAGTACACCTTTTTCATCTGTCACTAGCTCACCTTTTTCATCTCTTATCACATTTATTTTAGACTTATGTGATCCGAAATAAGAGACTCAAGGATAAAGAAAAAGCTGCTGATGGAAAATTTAGGAGTTGACAAAATTCTAACAACTAGTACATCTTTGAATAAAGAGACCAAACTAAAGAAAATAATCAATGATTTCTATAGTAGAGACGACATTTCGCGCGCTACGGCTGGAAAGAAAGAAACCTTAACAAAGAACTCAGAACGCGGTCGTAGTGTCACACGGTGACAGATGATGTCATTGTCAATAATGACATCCACCTTCGTTATGTCAAGCTCGACCAATAGGATAAGACCGGGACTTCTAGATCATTCTCGCTGTTTTGAGGTGCTTCTCGATATTTATCTTGCTATAAATACGAACGATTCGCAAAAATCCTTTTCTTCTTTTCAAAACATTCGTAACCTTAACAAGTTACCTACATTAATTTCATTTCATTTCTTTGTGTTGTGCAACCCCGTTTCTAGGGTGAGTGTAGCTATAATACGTTCGTTTTGCATTTCAATTCCTTATAAATTTTTATAGTGAATTCTCATATTAAATACCTTAATCAAATATCTAATAGTTTTTCTCATATTAATATCTAATGGTTTAATCAGTGTGATTTTTGTGCTAAATTCTTATCGAGTGTAAAGGATCATTCCCACAGCTCCGGCGCGTCACCGGCGCGTCACCGGCGCGTCACCGGCGCGTCACCGGTCCGTCCGTCAACGTCAAAAATGTGTGTGAACAAGCAGTTCAGATCACCGGCGCCGGCACGTCGCCGGCTCGTTTCAGTCAAGTCAACGTCGCTTCACCGGTAAGGCAAGCAGGGTTGCCACTACTTTTTGTTTTAATAAAGTATAGGTTGCTATAATAGGTAGAAAAAAGTACTTTGTGGTATGGAAATAAAGTAATATTTATTTATTTCAACTTTAAAGTTGTGGGCGGCGTGGTTACCTACTTGTCCAAAAAATAGACTAGATTCTATTTACTTAATCACTTGCCCACTAAATGGCCAATTTACTACTTATTGGCTGTTTACATGCGAAAATTTAGTAAGCCGACAACTTAATTTTAACTAGATTACTTTACAGCTTGATCCGTGTAAACGACTAAAAAATATTCTTTAGTGGAAAAGGTGAAAAAAGTCTAATAAAGTTACCAAAATATTACCAAAAGCAAAAAGTATTAAAAGTTGAAATAAATTAATAATACTTTATTTCCATACCACAATGTACTTTACTTTATTATAATAAATAAGTGGCAACCCTGTTTGGCATGTCGGGGACGCGCCGGTGACGTGACGTCCGGCGCGTCACCGGCACGGCGCGTCGCCGGCGAGTCACCGGCAAGACAAACAGGGTTGCTACTTTTTTGTTATAATAAATTATTGGTTGCTATAATCGGTAAAGAAAAAGTATATTGTGATATGGAAAAAAGTATTATTTATTTATTTCAACTTTGAAAAAAAATTTTTTATTACTTTTGTTAATATTTCAGTAACTTTATGAGACTGTTTTTTTTAACTAGAAAACATTATCTAGTGATCACTAGTTAAAAAAATGAAAGCAAGCGATTTTCGACCTTATTGACATTTATCGAAATCACGGTTTTTAATGAAAGATGAAATATGTACTGATGTTGATCTTTTTAACTGTAGTGTCCCTGCATTCAAGAAGTCACTGATGCCGCTACTGTCATAAATTTTAATAACATTTTTTTTTGTTTAGACATTATTTGATTAAGTAACGTGTTTTTGGCATTTCTCTATTTTGTATATTTCAATTTCAATGTTTTATTTTCCTAATTGTGTTTTAATTATTATTTGGTAAAATTATTGTAAATGCTGTGCACTTTTATAATTGGGCTCAGATATAACCTTGATAATCTTAACTTATATTTTTGTATGTTTTTTTCTATCTGTTGTCTGTAATTGTGCCTTAAGTAAATAAAATAAAATAAAAATAAAATAGGAAACGAGAATACGGCAAAAAAACAACCGAAATTCAAACGTCAATAAGGTCGAAAATCGCTTGCACCTGTTTATTTAACTAGAAAACGTTGTCTAGTGATCACAAGTTAGAAAAATGTGTGCAAGAGATTTTCGACCTTATTGACATTTATCGAAATCACGGGTTTTAATGAAAGATCAAATCTAGTAAACGAGAATATGGCAAAAAAACAACCGAATTTCAAACGTCAATAAGGTCGAATATCGCTAGCACCTGTTTTTTTTAACTAAAAAACATTGTCTAGTGATCACAAGTTAGAAAAACGAGTGCAAGCGATTTTCAACCTTATTACGAAACTTATTTTCGAACTTATAGACAGTTCTAAGCTCGAAAAGTATAAAATGGTGTTCATTAGTTTACATTACTTCTTTATTTTATTTAAGATTAATGTTTTTTAGTTAAAAAAAACAGGTGCAAGCGATTTTCGACCTTATTGACGTTTGAAATTCGGTTGGTTTTTTGCCATATTCTCGTTTACTAGATTTGATCTTTCATTAAAACCCGTGATTTCGATAAATGTCAATAAGGTCGAAAATCGCTTGCACACATTTTTCTAACTTGTGATCACTAGACAACGTTTTCTTGTTAAAAAAACAGGTGCAAGCGATTTTCGACCTTATTGACGTTTGAAATTCGGTTGGTTTTTTGCCATATTCTCGTTTACTAGATTTGATTTTTCATTAAAAACCGTGATTTCGATAAATGTCAATAAGGTCAAAAATCGCTTGCTTTCATTTTTTTAACTAGTGATCACTAGATAATGTTTTCTAGTTAAAAAAAACAGTCTCATAAAGTTACTGAAATATTAACAAAAGTAATAAAAAATTTTTTTTCAAAGTTGAAATAAATAAATAGTACTTTATTTCCATACCACAATTTTATTTAAACAAAAAAGTAGCAACCCTGTTTGCCTTGCCGGTGAATCGCCGGCGGCGTAACGTGCCGGTGACGCGCCGTCCGTCACGTCACCGGCGCGTCGCCGGCCGTCACGTCACCGGCGCGGCGCGTCCCCGGCAAGGCAAACAGGGTTGCCACTTATTTGTTTTTATATAAAGTATTGGTTGTTATAATAGGTAGAAAAAAAGTACATTGTGGTATGGAAATAAATAAAGTATTATTTATTTATTTCAACTTTAAAAACATTTTATTTTTTAATTTTGTTAATATTTTGGGAAGTTTATGAGACTTAATTCACCTGTTCAACTAAGTTCTAGTAATGGTAAAAATTTTGATTTTTAATAAAAATACAACAATGTGGGTGAATTTCGGGTAAACAAATAAATGTCGTAAAACAAGTGAAGGTAGGAAAACATAGTCTAGTGATCTGTAATTAAATCCTAGACTGGTGGTGTAAATTAAGTCTAATAAATTTACCAAAATATTAGTAAAAGTAAATGTTTTTCAAAGTTGAAATAAATAAATAATACTTTATTTCCATTCCACAGTGTAATTTTCTAAACCGATTAAAGCTACCAATAATTTATTTAAACAAAAAAGTAGCAACCCTGTTTGCCTTGCTGGTGAGTCGCCGGCGACGCGCCGTGCCGGTGACGCGCCGGCCGTCACGTCACCGGCGCGTCGCCGGCATGCCGCCATGCCGTAGCAATATGCGTTTGACGTTGACGCGCCGGTGACGCGCCGTTGACGCGCCATGACTGATGTGTGTGAACAGTGTAGTACAACTTGTATGTAACTATATTTTTGACGTTGACGGGCCGGTGACGCGCCGTTGACGCGCCGGAGCTGTGTGAATGATCCTTAAACGATTCATATCAATGTGCAGCAATATTTTGTGGAAAGTGATATGCAGAACGAAAACCATATGCAATCCTTGTTTACAGTAAACTCAGAAGGCAGGTAATAGTATTTTGTATGAGCTACTAAATAGCTTGTGAATAAATACTATAACCAACATTAATTTAATTTCTATCTTGCAATGAAATGATTTCGTTTTATAACCTACGACGCTGCCAATGGGTGAATCCCGATCTTAATGTTTATTTTATAATATTCTAAATTGCCTTTCAAAATTAAGCATTAAATTATTATTCCCTTTTATTAAAATATACCTTTCTACTAATAAAATTATTCTTTTCAAACATGTTAATAGGGTGAAGTGCTCGAATGCTCACCATAAGTAATATTATAGTCAAATTAGTTAGTTTGATCAAATTGACCAAAATAATCATTTTGATTATTATGGTCAATAACTTTTTTTGAGACTTTTCAATTGTAGCCATCTGCCCTAGCACCTATTTAGCAGCGGTAAGAATTAGTGAACACCTGTTCATACCTTGTGTGTAACATTCCAGGGTCGTACCTACGGGCAGGAGTTCCCCTACCGGACCCTCTCCTGCGCCGCCTACCACTACACCTCCGGGCACCTACCTGCCCGAGTCACCACCTGCTGCTTCCGGCCTACCCCGGAGCAACACCACGCCGAGCCTGCGCACTCGCCTCACCTTGAGCGCGTAGCCCTCGTGCTGCACATGCGCTTCTGCTTCCGTTAGGCAAAACGCAAGCTAAGTGCTTTTTATACTACAAGGCGACTACCACGAAACGAAGATCTGTGTACCCCCCTTGAGACCTTTTTTTTCAATATATCTTGGTAAATTGTAACATTGACGACGTTTCATTTACCACCTTCTGCGCACTGGTCGTGCTTCACACTTCCAGCTGTGGCAGTATAGCCTGGCTCCAAAGCTAGCAAATACATCGAGAATTAATACGATCTTTATTAATACTATAGGATGAATCCTAAGACATTAAATAGTGCTTCTGGTAAGGAAGTGAAGAAAACTTGGACGACGCGCACCATATATGTGGTTAAAGAAGCGAAAAAGTATTACTCAGTGCTGACATACTCTTCTGAAGGATCCTTTGAAGAATCAGTTGGTGAAATCAGAAGGATAGACGTTTATGAGCCCAGTAACTATGGAAATTACGTAATTGTACAAGGCACAAAAGATCTTGTGCCCATAGACAAGACTAGAATCGCATTCCACCGGGAAACGCTGGAGTTGCACTTCATTGGAAACGTCAATAGGGCACAGTTCCTGAAAATTATGAGAGACGAGGGGAAGGGTAAAAGCATGAGATATTTCTCATGTCTTACCATTGACATAGAGGATAGAAAGAGACAAGAAAATGTATTAGACTACATTAAGTCAGTCTTCACAGAGGTCGATTCTTTCAAGGAATTGCCGAGAAGGAATCGCGACACTCTTCCAGGAGTTAGAACAATAAAAGAAGGTAAAACAAAGAACGCCAAAGAGACGAAGGAAATAAAAGAGATGAAGAGTCGTGGGAATACTAAAACGACTAGCGATCTTAAAGACGGAAAAATCTTAACAGAGGGCCCAAGGGATGACCTCTTAGCCGTTCCCTCGACCTCTGGCCTTGAGAAGATCAAGCCTAAGACTGCAGATAAAGAAAGCAGAAACGAGAACATTGTAATCACTGATCCTTTAGCGTTGTATAACGCGCTCTGTGAGGTTGCGTCTACCTTTTTAAAAATAGACACCACTTCAGTACATTTTGAAAAAATAATTCCTCATTCTGACCTTAATGGATTGGAAGGAGCCGAACTCTTCAAGAGGCTGCAAGAGATACACCATGAGAATGGGATAACCCTGGACCATGAAGCTATAAAAAATTCAAAATTTACGAAAGTTCAAGTAAGCCCACGTACCATAGTCTTAACGATACGAAAGAGGAATGTAGTGGGCGTTTATAAAGTTAAAAGCGCTACTACGGTCCTCTATAGTGACGAGATTGATATCGCGATTTCATATCCTCCTATAGATAAAAAAAAAATAAAAAAAATAAAATAAAATTTATTTCTCCTCACAAAACAATATTTTGGTACAATTTAAAGACATTTAAGCAAATAGTATGTGAGGAGCTGGTGTCTGAAATGGGAATAACCTGTATTACAGATCACCAGGTCCCCACCCCACGGATACAATCATAAAACATAATATCTTTAATCTATAGATAGATAATGTGAGCTGGAAAACTAGAAGGTGTTTGGTTGTATGTGTGTGTGTGTATGTGTGTGTATGTGTATGTTTGTGTATGTATGTGTATGTGTGTGTATGTGAATGTGAGGTGTGTGTGTCAGAGATTTTTAATTCAATCAAAAGAATCGTTTGTTTATAGTTACATTTTAATTCATTTAATTAATTTAATTCAGGCTGGAAGCCCTCTAACATTCAGAGGAAGTCTTCTGTTACTGAGTAGGTCAATTTTTGCAGCCAATTTTTTATTAAGGTCTTACATTGACTTTTAGGCAACGAGTAGATTGACAGAATTCTGTTGACTTTGTTGTATAGACTAGCACCCTGATAGCAGAAAAAACGATGTGAGAATTTGGTATTAAACTTATTCCCGACACAAACTAAGTCCTTTCGCCTTTTTTTATTGACCTTTTGTGGTTCGTACTCCATGACAGAATGTTGTTTTAGCAGAATTTGCAAAACAAATAGTTGCCGTACTGTCAAGACCCCACTTCTTTGATACAAGTCAGAGGTCGGATGTCGGAATGGCAAAAACATACTAATTTTTAGAATTGCTCTCTGAGCCCTTTCGAGTTTTAAGAGAGTTGTTTTTCCTGCACCACCCCACGCTATTATACAATAAGAAAGGACAGACTGACAAAGCGCATAATAGACAGACCTTATCAAATTCACATCTGCAACATGCCTTAGGTTTTTAAATATAACCATTAATTTGCGAACCCTAGATGTAACCATATCGACATGCAACTGGAAATTAAGTCTGTCATCTATCATAACTCCCAGATACTTGACGCTCGAGGATTTCTTTAATTTAGGACAAGAACATGCTGTATCATTGTCATTTTTGCAGCTGTGAGATACGATGCAATAGTTAGGGTTGTCAGGACATTTGTCTCTCAAAGAAAAGGTCATAAAGTTAGTCTTATCTACGTTAAGATTTAGAATATTAGCTCTCAACCATTGCGTCACTTGATTAAAACCCCTTTGTGCATGTGAAAAAACTTCCTCCCATGAGTTCCCACTAAAGAGTAGAGCTGTGTCATCGGCAAAGGTAACTATTTTAGCATTGGGGATAGTTTGTTGGCACAGTTCATTAATATAAACTAGAAAGAGCGTTGGCCCTAATATGCTGCCTTGTGGTACTCCGAAAGATATAGGAAGCTCTTCACTGATGTGGCTGTCAATTTGGATACACTGTGTGCGATCAGAGAGATAATCTCTGAAAAGTTTCAACTGGAGGTCACGAACACCAATACATTCGAGTTTATCAATTAAGTTATCTGCAGAGACTGTGTCGAAAGCTTTTGCTATATCGAGAAATACTGCTATAGTTTTCTTTTTATTGTCTAATTGATTGACAATAAAGTTAGTAACTTCATGCACGGCATCAGCTGTTGATTTTCTAGATCTAAAACCAAATTGAGCCTGAGCTAACAGCTTTCTGTCTTCAAGATATTTAACCAACCTACTATTGATAATTCGCTCTAGGATCTTGGACAACGTTGGAAGAATGGAAATAGGTCTGTAGTTATTGACACAGTCTCTGGAGCCACTCTTGTAGATCGGAATTATTCTTGATCTCTTTAAGGCTGTTGGGAAGACTCCAGTTGAAAGGGCCAAATTACAGATGTAAGTAATAGGGGACGTTAAAATGTCATTATAAGTCCTGAGGATATCAGCTGAGATTAGGTCCAATCCCACAGCACAGTCGATTTTAAGATTATTAATAAGAGAATTGACCTCGTCACAATCAGTGGGTAACAATACAAAAGAGTTAGAGCTACGACTACAACGGGTTGGCATGGTTGTACCAGAGTTATTAATAATTTTTTCAGCTAGTTTTTTGCCTACATTAGCGAAGAATGAGTTCACATTATTAACTGACTGCAATGGATCATTTTTACAAAGTAAGTCAGAGGAACTTTCTTTCGGTTTTTTTGTATAAGTGATCTCTTTTATAATATTCCAAATTTTTTTAATGTTATTTTTAGCATTTTGTATCTGTTGTTTATCATAGTCTCTTTTCACTTTTTTTAGGATACTAGAGCAGAAATTTCTATATCGCTTGTAGATAACTCTTAGGACATCGTTATTCGGTTCTTTTTTCATTTTTTTGAATAAATTGTTTCTGTTACGCAAACATTTGTAAAGCCCTGGTGTAATCCAGGGTTTCTTAATTCTTTTAGATTTCGGGATAGACACAGATTTAGTATTCAATAAAATTAAGTTACGTAGAGTCTCTATGAAGAAGTTAGTTGCAGCATTAGCATCACTCATTAAATACATAGGGGTAAAATCTGTCTCTTTCAATGCCTTACCTAGGCCGATTTTATCTAAGAAGGTTCTTTTCTTAATCGTTTTTATTCCAATTTTTGCTGATAAATAGAGTGCAACACTTTCATGGTCAGTGATACATGTTTGAAGTACAAGACATCGTGCTGATGACCTAGACTTCAACATTACATGATCCAAACATGTCTTATTATGGGTTGGTATAGTGTGACCAGGTAAGATCCCATGAAATGCTAACATATCTAGATAAGGAGCCTTCCTATTATCCAAACTATCATTTAAAATATCTATATTTATATCGCCAACTATGATAATATTTTGTATATATGCGTATTTTTGCAAGGTATCATTTAATGAATTAATAAAATTATCAGTATTTCTACAACCTGAAGGTCGATATATTGCTAAAATTATGGTGTTAGAGTTGATTTTTATAGTTAAGCAATTAGAGTCTAAAACAAGTTCTTCTTCTACGATTATGTTCAGTACATCCCTGAAATAAACGACTACGCCCTCATTTTGTGTGAAGTTGCGTGTGGTTGCAATTTGGTTGTAGCCTTCTATAGTAGGCAAATTTGCAGTACATGGTAGCCAGCATTCCGTTAAAATAATGCAATCCCAGTTCACGTTACAATTACAAAGAACAGCTAAGAGACCATCTATATTACATTTAATGCTTCTGATACTCTGGTGCAATAATTTTAGACATTCGCCCGAATCGAGTAGAAGAGACTGACAACTATCTATATCGGATTTTAAAGATTCAGCCACAGAGTACGAATCAAGATCACTTTGAATTTCACTTATATTATCGAATGGTACAGTCTGTAAATACTACATGTTCCAAAGTTATGGTGAACCTTAAATTTTTATATTTAGATAGAAAAGAGATACTATTCTCATACAAAAAAATATATCTACGGCAATAATTGCACAAATAATAGAAAACCATGCATACAATTTTATGTGTTGACAGTTTGGTTACAGTTAATGAGCGATTCTTTTGGAAAGGTGTATGGAAAGTGTAAGTGAGTAAGTGTGTAAGTGTGTGTAAATGTGTTACAAAACTAATATTTTTATATTGTTTTAGGAATTCACGGAAAATAACATAATATAATGTGTAGATGAGTGTAGATGTATCATTTATAAAAACTTTGAAACAATTAACATACGGATTTAATGGCATGCAAGTATTTATATTAATATTAATGCGAGAATATTTAGGCGTTAAAATCCATATAACAGACAAAAATGAAAAATAAAAACAATAAAAATTAACTAAACAAAAATAAAACATGCCAAAAAATAGTCACGCAGGAATAGGTTGCTTCTTTAGCTCAATAAGCGTAGATTCTTCACTAACTAGAATATGTGGTGAACCTTCACTCTTCCGTAAAAATATTTTCCCATATGATGTCCAGCAGAAGGTGTATCCAAAAGTTTTAGCAAAGTCACGCGCTAGAAAAAATAAGCGCCTTCCTTTTGGAGTAAGACATTCAGAGATGAATATCGGTTTGTGTGGGTTCGCCATTCCAATCAATCCCGTGTTTATTTTGTCTACTTTCTCTTCTAGGCTGAGTCTTTTAAAACCTTTAATTATATTTTCCTTTGTAATAACCGACGTGAAGTCAACCACTATTGATGAGATGACGTCATGTTTAGCGCCAGGGCGAGGTTTTGGGCTGGTCCGATAGATATCTTTTATTTCGGAAGTTTGAACTTGAATGTTTAAAGATTTTCAAATAGTTTTAGTCAGCTCGCATAAGTCCTGCTTAGACTCATTTTGCTGTTTCGGGATATTCCTAATTTCCAGTTTCGTCGAACACGATTGCCTTTCGAAATTTTCTATTTGACGTTCCAGTAGCTTAATATACGTTCCCTGTTCTTTACGTTCCTGTTTTAGGCACTCTAGTTCCTTTTGGATGTCATCATATTTTTGCGACAGGGTCTCCATAGCTGTGGTGATATGGCCGTTTTGAGTTTTTATATCCATTAATGAGGATTCCAAATTTTTCAATTGATTATTTTGTGTAGAAACAAATTTATCAAACATTCCGCGCATTTCTTCCATGAAAATTTGCAATTCATTTTCCCGCTTTCGTTTAACACGGCCCGTAGTATTTCTTTGTGGGTCGGATCCATAACCAGTAATACTTTCCGAGTCCGTCTCTGACAAAGTAATTGTTTTTTTTGGCGGACTGTGCCTTAGCGGCATTACAAAGCTTAGTAAGTGCCAGGCGGTAGTATGTATGCCTATATGTAGTACCAGGCGCACGGCTAAATACGAGTTACCTCCTCCAGTGGCCAGGTAGCGTAGCGGCGGTCAGTGGTTGGCGGCGGGGCGGCGTGCGGCGCGCGGGGTGGCAGGATCGGTGGTAGGGCTGCTTGCTGTGGTGGGATGCGCGCGTATTGGACACGCGAGGGGGACGCCCCAGCGCGCTGATAGCAGGCAGCAATGAGTGGGGTCCAAGCCGTATGCGTCACTCACACGATCGACACGGCGCGGCGGCGCTTAAGAGCGATCTCCTTAAAGTTATGCGGTCCTATTTTTACGATGACTTTTAAAGCGCAAAAATTCTAAATTAATTTAATTTAAAAACATATAACGGTTAACTAAAAACACGACTGAGCTCCTCAGTTGCCCGGGGGGGAGAGGTATTTCACAATAAACGATCTTTTTTTGGCGTTTTAACGCTTATTTCTTCTTGATGAACGTTTGGTAGTGATCTCCGTAGCGGCGTGAACACTCTCATAGTGTTCCGATCGTAGGAGAAGGGGTTTCGTGAAAAAAACAGTACCTATACTATATACCCAGGCTATACTGTGCCTTTTGGTGGTGATTCAATAGTAGAGTCACAGGTCACTGAAAGTGACCTTCTAAGAAGTGAAAGTACAAGCACCATTAATTGTGGTGACAGTGATGGTGCTGTGACAATGTAACACGGCAAACGGTGGAAGTGGAAAAAGAAGTTTTTTTTTACAACACCAAGTCGTCACAATGTTGGTTGTATGTATCATACCATTTTTTTATTTATAATTTCATATTAAAATGCATGTTATCTTTTTGATATTTCTAGCTTTAAAAACAAGTAAGAATAGGTATTGTAAAATGTACTGAGAGGAACTTGATGGTACAGTGGTGAGTGCATTCAGTTCATTGGTTCCGGCTTTATATGTATTTGGCACTTACATTTGTAATGGGCCCGCACAGTAGTTATTATAGTGCTTGCATTCACACTCCATTCACACAGCCATTCATTTTAATATGGACTACGATCGCCTGTTTTTCATAGTTTTTTAATTGATAATAGTAAGTAGTGATTAGGTAATGTTTACGTGCCTGATGTCATCACTGTGTTGGGCAGAATACCAGTGCAGCAAGCACTGAGTCCAGCACAGTTTTGACATCATACAACGGTGCACAATGTCAAAAAAAAAAAGATTATTAATTTCTATGTATACTTAATTATTGTAATACCTTGTGTAGCGTTGGATGATGACAAAATAAATTAATTTCTTTTTTTCTTTCTTGCTCTCCCTGTGTTTCTTATCATAAACCCCAGCAACGAATAACATTCTTGTTAGCAGTAATTTCAACTGGTACAGGGCAAATAGAATAGTGTAACAAAAACAAACAATTTAATGTGGTTTTTCTTTTTCAGTGAAACGGAAACGAAAGCTTGAAGAAGATCTAAAATCTCGCACAGCTAGAAATGAGGCAATCACTAATTATTACAATCAGAAAAGTCTGAAACAGAAATCAGAAACTGAAAACCTTGAGCTCATAAATAAAAAATAAAAAATAGAATTAGAAAAATAAAACCGTGATTAATTATTTCAAAGGAGAATGGCAGGTGCCCATATATTTTCAGAACCACATAAAGGCTTAGCGTGCCAAGAAGTAAATAGCATGACTTTAATCCTCTATTAAATCCTAATAAATTATGTAATCGTAAGATACACTTTAAAGCTGGGGATAAAAAGGTGATTTTAAAATCTAACCTCAAAACAGCACCTAGTAGGCAATTACTTTGGATATGTCGCAGCCAACTAGCTTAATCAGTCGTTCAATTAGCGGCCTAGCCTTTTCATTGACAGGCGCCATTCAATCATTGGCCTAAATAACATCCCGGCATTTAATTTAACGGCTAGGCAAATGTCTTGGTTCGATAACGTTTAACCACTTGCCTAGCCAAGTCATTGTAATTTAGTTCCATTTTCTATCACCAGGCACGCTGAGGCGATGTTGCTGTCAAATCTGTAAATATGGCGTCGACCAGCGTCCAGCTGTGATTTCTGGTGCTTTTCACAATTAAATTACGTTTAGGTACACGAAAATATCGTGAGATGGAAGTGTTTGGTGAAAAAATAGTGCAAATCAATCTTTGAACGAACGTTTTAAAGAATTTTTTGAAATAAACTCAGAATATGACCAATACCATCAAAGTGATTGTTTTGTTTTTTTCGTAATTTATTGTTTGTTCCGTTGTTTGAGGTAAACAATGTTATTGTTAAGTTTAAATATGAAAATAATTTGTGTTTTCTTTTTAACATCTCACCGTAAACCTTGGAGTTTAGACATTAGAAAGAATCTTAGTCAGAGCATAAGAATAAATATTTATTCTTATGGTTAGAGTAGTAAACGATAAACGAGAAAGCTCAGGTGACCATGAGTTCTGGACAGAAATAGACTATTAGGTTCTGGATGAACATTTGTGTCGTACTTACGATGATAATATCGTGATTATGACAAAGGCAGCTGCTGGTGAAGAACTTTTAAAGTTAGCAAGGTATCAATTATAACAAATATTTATTATCAATATCATTGCATTGAAACTTTTGTACATTAAATGTTTTTGTTAATTTTATATTATTTTATTGATAGTTTAAACATTATCTGTGTTACCTATTCTCAAAAAATCAAACGCTTAATGAACCTAAGTATTAGAAAAATGAAAATGAATAATTCTTTATTCGAAGACAGATTCGAACAGGTAATTAAGTGCTTTTGAATTTTTTATATTTTACTACCATTCGAGACTTTTTTTAGTTGACAAGAAGATTTCTTAAAATGTGTTTTATCTTCTTCGTTAAAACTCGGCAGTTAATATTGCGAAAGAAAAAGACAAAACAAGCACCTATGATATAAAAGTACTAGCCTCCGCCCGCGAATTCGTTCGCGTGGACATTTGTAAAATCCCTAGGGAACCTTTGGCTGAGATAAAAAGTATTCTATGTTTTAATCCAGGCTATAAACTATCTGTGTGTCAAATTTTATCCAAATCTGTTCAGCAGTTTTTCCGCGATTGAGGAACAAACATCCAAACCCACAAACTTTCACATTTATAATATTAAGTAGGATTTTACTTAAATAATAATAAAGAATTCAATATCAAAATATTTCATTTTCTATTCGTCACAATGGTTATCCTATTCAATCAACGGCCTTAGCATCTGCCAGCCCGTTACTTAGATATTGTTTTGGATGTATTGGCTGGATGTCATTTAGGCTGCTGATGAAACGGCGACGTTCAATGAAAAGGCTAGGCGGCTAATTGAACGGCTGATTAAGCCAGTTGCCTGCGACATATATATCTCTTTCATCCACTTCTGTCTCTTCCTCGTCTTCCACCCTTTTATCCGAGGCTTCTAGCATAGAGCCATCCGCCTCAAACAAACTCTCAAAATATTTCATCCACTCCTGTAGTACACCTTTTTCATCTGTCACTAGCTCACCTTTTTCATCTCTTATCACATTTATTTTAGACTTATGTGATCCGAAATAAGAGACTCAAGGATAAAGAAAAAGCTGCTGATGGAAAATTTAGGAGTTGACAAAATTCTAACAACTAGTACATCTTTGAATAAAGAGACCAAACTAAAGAAAATAATCAATGATTTCTATAGTAGAGACGACATTTCGCGCGCTACGGCTGGAAAGAAAGAAACCTTAACAAAGAACTCAGAACGCGGCCGTAGTGTCACACGGTGACAGATGATGTCATTGTCAATAATGACATCCACCTTCGTTATGTCAAGCTCGACCAATAGGATAAGACCGGGACTTCTAGATCATTCTCGCTGTTTTGAGGTGCTTCTCGATATTTATCTTGCTATAAATACGAACGATTCGCAAAAATCCTTTTCTTCTTTTCAAAACATTCGTAACCTTAACAAGTTACCTACATTAATTTCATTTCATTTCTTTGTGTTGTGCAACCCCGTTTCTAGGGTGAGTGTAGCTATAATACGTTCGTTTTGCATTTCAATTCCTTATAATTTTTTATAGTGAATTCTCATATTAAATACCTTAATCAAATATCTAATAGTTTTTCTCATATTAATATCTAATGGTTTAATCAGTGTGATTTTTGTGCTAAATTCTTATCGAGTGTAAACGATTCATATCAATGTGCAGCAATATTTTGTGGAAAGTGATATGCAGAACGAAAACCATATGCAATCCTTGTTTACAGTAAACTCAGAAGGCAGGTAATAGTATTTTGTATGAGCTACTAAATAGCTTGTGAATAAATACTATAACCAACATTAATTTAATTTCTATCTTGCAATGAAATGATTTCGTTTTATAACCTACGACGCTGCCAATGGGTGAATCCCGATCTTAATGTTTATTTTATAATATTCTAAATTGCCTTTCAAAATTAAGCATTAAATTATTATTCCCTTTTATTAAAATATACCTTTCTACTAATAAAATTATTCTTTTCAAACATGTTAATAGGGTGAAGTGCTCGAATGCTCACCATAAGTAATATTATAGTCAAATTAGTTAGTTTGATCAAATTGACCAAAATAATCATTTTGATTATTATGGTCAATAACTTTTTTTGAGACTTTTCAATTGTAGCCATCTGCCCTAGCACCTATTTAGCAGCGGTAAGAATTAGTGAACACCTGTTCATACCTTGTGTGTAACATTCCAGGGTCGTACCTACGGGCAGGAGTTCCCCTACCGGACCCTCTCCTGCGCCGCCTACCACTACACCTCCGGGCACCTACCTGCCCGAGTCACCACCTGCTGCTTCCGGCCTACCCCGGAGCAACACCACGCCGAGCCTGCGCACTCGCCTCACCTTGAGCGCGTAGCCCTCGTGCTGCACATGCGCTTCTGCTTCCGTTAGGCAAAACGCAAGCTAAGTGCTTTTTATACTACAAGGCGACTACCACGAAACGAAGATCTGTGTACCCCCCTTGAGACCTTTTTTTTTCAATATATCTTGGTAAATTGTAACATTGACGTTTCATTTACCACCTTCTGCGCACTGGTCGTGCTTCACACTTCCAGCTGTGGCAGTATAGCCTGGCTCCAAAGCTAGCAAATACATCGAGAATTAATACGATCTTTATTAATACTATAGGATGAATCCTAAGACATTAAATAGTGCTTCTGGTAAGGAAGTGAAGAAAACTTGGACGACGCGCACCATATATGTGGTTAAAGAAGCGAAAAAGTATTACTCAGTGCTGACATACTCTTCTGAAGGATCCTTTGAAGAATCAGTTGGTGAAATCAGAAGGATAGACGTTTATGAGCCCAGTAACTATGGAAATTACGTAATTGTACAAGGCACAAAAGATCTTGTGCCCATAGACAAGACTAGAATCGCATTCCACCGGGAAACGCTGGAGTTGCACTTCATTGGAAACGTCAATAGGGCACAGTTCCTGAAAATTATGAGAGACGAGGGGAAGGGTAAAAGCATGAGATATTTCTCATGTCTTACCATTGACATAGAGGATAGAAAGAGACAAGAAAATGTATTAGACTACATTAAGTCAGTCTTCACAGAGGTCGATTCTTTCAAGGAATTGCCGAGAAGGAATCGCGACACTCTTCCAGGAGTTAGAACAATAAAAGAAGGTAAAACAAAGAACGCCAAAGAGACGAAGGAAATAAAAGAGATGAAGAGTCGTGGGAATACTAAAACGACTAGCGATCTTAAAGACGGAAAAATCTTAACAGAGGGCCCAAGGGATGACCTCTTAGCCGTTCCCTCGACCTCTGGCCTTGAGAAGATCAAGCCTAAGACTGCAGATAAAGAAAGCAGAAACGAGAACATTGTAATCACTGATCCTTTAGCGTTGTATAACGCGCTCTGTGAGGTTGCGTCTACCTTTTTAAAAATAGACACCACTTCAGTACAATTTGAAAAAATAATTCCTCATTCTGACCTTAATGGATTGGAAGGAGCCGAACTCTTCAAGAGGCTGCAAGAGATACACCATGAGAATGGGATAACCCTGGACCATGAAGCTATAAAAAATTCAAAATTTACGAAAGTTCAAGTAAGCCCACGTACCATAGTCTTAACGATACGAAAGAGGAATGTAGTGGGCGTTTATAAAGTTAAAAGCGCTACTACGGTCCTCTATAGTGACGAGATTGATATCGCGATTTCATATCCTCCTATAGATATTTCACAATAAACGATCTTTTTTTGGCGTTTTAACGCTTATTTCTTCTTGATGAACGTTTGGTAGTGATCTCCGTAGCGGCGTGAACACTCTCATAGTGTTCCGATCGTAGGAGAAGGGGTTTCGTGAAAAAAACAGTACCTATACTATATACCCAGGCTATACTGTGCCTTTTGGTGGTGATTCAATAGTAGAGTCACAGGTCACTGAAAGTGACCTTCTAAGAAGTGAAAGTACAAGCACCATTAATTGTGGTGACAGTGATGGTGCTGTGACAATGTAACACGGCAAACGGTGGAAGTGGAAAAAGAAGTTTTTTTTTACAACACCAAGTCGTCACAATGTTGGTTGTATGTATCATACCATTTATTTATTTATAATTTCATATTAAAATGCATGTTATCTTTTTGATATTTCTAGCTTTAAAAACAAGTAAGAATAGGTATTGTAAAATGTACTGAGAGGAACTTGATGGTACAGTGGTGAGTGCATTCAGTTCATTGGTTCCGGCTTTATATGTATTTGGCACTTACCATTTGTAATGGGCCCGCACAGTAGTTATTATAGTGCTTGCATTCACACTCCATTCACACAGCCATTCATTTTAATATGGACTACGATCGCCTGTTTTTCATAGTTTTTTAATTGATAATAGTAAGTAGTGATTAGGTAATGTTTACGTGCCTGATGTCATCACTGTGTTGGGCAGAATACCAGTGCAGCAAGCCCTGCTTGCTGCTTATACTGAGTCCAGCACAGTTTTGACATCATACAACGGTGCACAATGTCAAAAAAAAAAGATTATTAATTTCTATGTATACTTAATTATTGTAATACCTTGTGTAGCGTTGGATGATGACAAAATAAATTAATTTCTTTTTTTCTTTCTTGCTCTCCCTGTGTTTCTTATCATAAACCCCAGCAACGAATAACATTTTTGTTAGCAGTAATTTCAACTGGTACAGGGCAAATAGAATAGTGTAACAAAAACAAACAATTTAATGTGGTTTTTCTTTTTCAGTGAAACGGAAACGAAAGCTTGAAGAAGATCTAAAATCTCGCACAGCTAGAAATGAGGCAATCACTAATTATTACAATCAGAAAAGTCTGAAACAGAAATCAGAAACTGAAAACCTTGAGCTCATAAATAAAAAATAAAAAATAGAATTAGAAAAATAAAACCGTGATTAATTATTTCAAAGGAGAATGGCAGGTGCCCATATATTTTCAGAACCACATAAAGGCTTAGCGTGCCAAGAAGTAAATAGCATGACTTTAATCCTCTATTAAATCCTAATAAATTATGTAATCTTAAGATACACTTTAAAGCTGGGGATAAAAAGGTGATTTTAAAATCTAACCTCAAAACAGCACCTAGTAGGCAATTACTTTGGATATGTCGCAGCCAACTAGCTTAATCAGTCGTTCAATTAGCGGCCTAGCCTTTTCATTGACAGGCGCCATTCAATCATTGGCCTAAATAACATCCCGGCATTTAATTTAACGGCTAGGCAAATGTCTTGGTTCGATAACGTTTAACCACTTGCCTAGCCAAGTCATTGTAATTTAGTTCCATTTTCTATCACCAGGCACGCTGAGGCGATGTTGCTGTCAAATCTGTAAATATGGCGTCGACCAGCGTCCAGCTGTGATTTCTGGTGCTTTTCACAATTAAATTACGTTTAGGTACACGAAAATATCGTGAGATGGAAGTGTTTGGTGAAAAAATAGTGCAAATCAATCTTTGAACGAACGTTTTAAAGAATTTTTTGAAATAAACTCAGAATATGACCAATACCATCAAAGTGATTGTTTTGTTTTTTTCGTAATTTATTGTTTGTTCCGTTGTTTGAGGTAAACAATGTTATTGTTAAGTTTAAATATGAAAATAATTTGTGTTTTCTTTTTAACATCTCACCGTAAACCTTGGAGTTTAGACATTAGAAAGAATCTTAGTCAGAGCATAAGAATAAATATTTATTCTTATGGTTAGAGTAGTAAACGATAAACGAGAAAGCTCAGGTGACCATGAGTTCTGGACAGAAATAGACTATTAGGTTCTGGATGAACATTTGTGTCGTACTTACGATGATAATATCGTGATTATGACAAAGGCAGCTGCTGGTGAAGAACTTTTAAAGTTAGCAAGGTATCAATTATAACAAATATTTATTATCAATATCATTGCATTGAAACTTTTGTACATTAAATGTTTTTGTTAATTTTATATTATTTTATTGATAGTTTAAGAGGATACCTCGTGGATTTTCATGCTTTTCAATTTAGATTTAGTCCTATTGATCCTTCTACAATTGTTCTAATTTTGGAATATGTTAAAATAGACTAATAAATACATCTTTTGGTTAAGCTCAAAACATGAACGGAAACAATTTTCTCGATAAAAAAAAAATCCAAAGTTGATGCCTCTCATATCATTTTTGCAGTACTGTAAGCAAACGGACTCATATTTTGAACTGAAATTAAGTTTATAAGAAAAGTAATAAATAGTTCCAACTTCTGATAAAACCACTTTTTTCAAAAATAATTTAGTTTTTTAATAAATCAACTATTTTCATAATGTCGCTTACGTTATTTTATTTCGGAATGCGTGCGCTATTGTTGTCCCTTTCTTTGCGCTGGGAAGCTATATTACTTTACCTCTTTGCACTGGAACTTCAGACGGCCGCGAGCCTTTATTGAGGACGGACCTGTGCTTGAGCGCTCCAAAAATTTACCAGCCAAAACACGTAAAATGACAGTTATACTGACAATGACAGTTTTAATTGCTCCCACATTTCAAAGACAAGAGTCTATAATACTCATGCAACCTATTTTTAGGAGATGGAATTTATCAACAGAACAAAACTTCCAAGAGTCGCCATTGCGTAACAAAAAATGTATTATCCACAAAAAGAAGGTGGGTGATTCGAAACAAAGTGTATGGACGAAATGAGGTCGCATGTATGAAATAAATATGAAATAAGAAAAAATAAGAGGAAGCACAACGTAAAACAAAATGACGGGAATCTACTAAACTCTTTGAATAATTTTTTTCAGCAAAGCTTTGTTCCACAGTGTTTATGGTCTGTGGTTTGATTGAACTATTTTTAACATATAAATTAATGGGGAAGGCAACTGTCAAAATGGCGCTGCGTACGCTTTTTCCACGGGAACTATGAAATAAAGGACTTTTACTTAAAAAATCATTTTTTAAGCTTTAAAATGATTAAATTCTGTATAATAGGCTCTAAAAAGTTGGCACTTACAAATTTCCGAAAAATCTGGATATGGAAAAATTTGATAAATTCTGTAAGAATAAAAACGTCTTAATTTGGCTTTAAATTCCGGCATTTGCATTGTAGAATAGTCTTATAAAACAATTTTTGGTCAATGGGTCTTTTTCGGTAAAAAAAAAACACAAAATAAATATCTATTTTCCCATACATTTTGTTCTGAACGTCTACTGTCTTAGGAACAAGCGTACGCAGCGACATCTACAATTAGCTTTGCGTTGCCAACCCCATTAAGTATTACGTTTTGTATAGTACCGTATGCGATTATTTAAAAATATTTGAATGCAGTTCCAAAGTTTGAAATTAATAAATTTAAATGTATTTTAATGGCAAATAAGTTTGCATATCAATCTGATAGGATTATACGTGGCCAAATATAATACAAAAACATAGAGGAAAAGACAAAATGATCTATCAAAGACAATGCCAAATTGACTTTTCTTTATATTGACAAGCCTAAATTTTATATTGTTTACGTACTTAATTAATAATAACTTTAATATAAATACGGGTACAAATTATGGGTAATAAAAAAACACATGCTACTAAACGAGCTACCTTGAAACGCCGACAACAAGCCGCTGCTGGTTTGCGAACAAGGAAAAAGTAAGTACCTGCCTAAATTACCAGAATTTATACAATAATAATTATTTATGATTTCATTCCTATGGCTTTCAAGCCTGGTCATCATTGCAGCCCTTGCCGTTCGCGCTATTAAGGCTGAAACCGAAAATCAAGAGCTGCAATTATGACCACGCTGCCGTGATGACCTGGACCTGCGCTATGTTGCAATGCAGTCATTATAGACCGCGACAGTAATGTACTTAAACTGTAACTATGTAATTCATTCACAGAAAAAAAAAAAAATCTCCAATTGATTTTTTTAGGATGAAAATAGATCCAGCAAATATGACTATAGAGGAAATGCCTTTACCTACTATTACAAACAACAGGTGAGAAAAAATATAACTGAATAACGTGACGACATTTTTTATAGATCCTAAGGTAAAGTGTTACCGGTGTTATAAAGCTATTGTTTTAATTACAGTTCACTTTTACATCAAAATGAAGTTCATGCAATATCCCCTATTTTTCCAATGCAAGAAACTTATCAACAAAGTATGGAAGATGTAAGTCTCTTTTCTCCCTTTTATTATTTCGGCGAGCTTAAAAGTATTTTATTTACAAATCACTTTTTTTCCATTTTAGGTTTCAGCAAACAATTTCGAACTATCTGGTCATCATCGCATTGTGGATATACAAAGCTTTTTAAAACAACTAATCAAAATTTCAGGCCATGATTCTTTATTTCAGTGTGGCCTGCACACTATGGAAATAAAATCAGAAAGAAAGAATAGCTTTTTGTCCCAGTTTGTAATAATTTGCAATATGTGTAAAAAAGAATTTATTTTAAAAAATTCAGAACTAAACTTAAACAAATTAGCTGTAGCAGGAGCAATAGCTGCAGGTTGTGGTCACGCCCAGTTGAGACAAATTTCAGCATCGTTAGACATACCAATTATGTCTGAACACACTTACAATGTAAGCCAAGACGAAGTGTTCGACGAATGGGAGGTCACGGCATGGGAGTCGATGAAAATAGCTGGAGAACAGGAGAAAGAAGCGGCTTTAAAAGAAAAAAGTGTAGATAAAAATGGCATCCCAATTATAGATGTAATATTAGATGGCTGCTGGTCTAAAAGATCATACAAAACGAATTATGCCGCTTTGTCCGGCGCTGCCGCTATTATAGGTCGACGATTTGGCAAAGTGTTATTCATGGGCGTAAAAAACAAATACTGTTGCATTTGTGCAAGAGCTGAAAAACTGAATGAGAAGGTAAAATTATACAGATTTCACTCTAGTAAACTATGGTAACTGGTAATACCCTTGTAAAGCCGAATATGGTAGATAGGGTACCATGCATACAACTCCAAAAAATATTATAAATTCTGAAATATTATATTATATTTCTTTATTTCTGAAGCCGCGGCGGAAGCAGTGTATATTATAATCTACTATTGTTTTAGGTCAAGCAGCATGAATGTTTCAAAAATTTTAATGGATCTTCCACGGCCATGGAAAGCATGTTAATATCCGAAGGATTTAAAAATTCAATAGCAATGCATGGACTTATATATTCAAGATTTATTGCCGACGGTGATAGTAGCACTTACTCAAAAATTTTAGAAACTAGACCGTATTCCTCAGTAACAGTTGAAAAAATAGGCTGTAGAAATCATATTTTAAGAAATTTTTGTACTAAATTACAACAATTAAAAACTGACACTAAATATGGTATAAAAGATAGACAGTTACTAACTACTTCAAAAGTTTTGTGTGGTAGAAAATATATTTGTGATTCTATCAAATACCACGGCTCACAGCAAAATAACAAATCAATTAATATTACAAACTTGCATAAAGACATTAATAATGCAATGTGTCATTCATATGGATTTCATGATAACTGCAATAAAAATATTTGCCAAGAACTAACTCAAAATCTAGATGTAAAACTGAATTTTAACACTCAACTTTTTCAACAAATTTCTTATCTAAGTAGGAATTGCGCATCGCAGGCAAGAAGTTTAATTGAAAATGTAGATAGTAACATTGTAGAACGATTCAATGGTGTGATAGCTAAATTTGTGGGTGGGAAAAGGGTAAATTATGCTCTCAAACGTGCATATCAAGCAAGATGTGCTGGTGCGGTTGTTTCATTTAATACAGGTCGACTTTTCACTGCAGTCTATAGAACGATACATAATAAAAGTCCTCGATTACTAATGAAGAAATTTGAATTTGACGTGGAAAGGAAGAGATCTTTTAACAAAATGCGAAAAACAAAGAAAAACAGAAAATTGTTCCCAACTAAGACTAACTTCGAATATGGTGAAAAATGTACAAAACCTGATATGACCCCAGAAATATACGAACTTTCAAAAGCAGTCTTCCTACAGAGTTTGGAAAAGACGGAAGATGAGCGTCACGAGATAGAGCAAAGAACCATTCTTCAAAGTGAGTGTGGAGAATGGTTAGAGCTCCGAAGAAATCTTTTGACGGCATCCAACTTTGGAAAGATTGTGAAAAGAAAAAAAACCAATGCATGTGATAATGTCGTTAAAAATTTGCTTTATAAACCTGATATCAGTTTTGTTGCCTCTATAAACCACGGTAAAAAATATGAGAGTATAGCGCTGGAGCAACTATCAAAGCTAAAAATAATTGATATTAAGCCATGTGGCCTGTTCATCGACGAAAAACATCCATTTCTTGGAGCAACGCCTGATGGGATAACAGACGACATGATTATTGAAATAAAATGTCCTATAGCACCGTTCAAGATTGGAATAGATGCAGCAATTAAGGAAAATAAAATGCATTTTTGGAAAATAAATAAGATTACAGGAAAGATTTATATAAACAAAAATTCTGACTGGTTTTATCAAATTCAAGGCCAACTTCATATTTGTAAAAAGGAAAAATGTTTATTAGCTGTGTGGTATGGGGAAAATAAAATACGAACAGAAATCATAGAAAAAGATGACAAATTTTGGTTTGAAAATATGGAGCCCAAATTGTTATCTTTTTATTTTGATTGCTTGTTACCCGAACTTATAGACCCACGTCACCCAAGAAACATGCCCATTCGCAATCCTGACTATGTTATCAACAAAACAACTACCCGCAAAAAGACTAAAGTAAAAATTTCATCATCATCATCCGCCTAATTATACGGTCATATATTATTTCCCTCATCTTCACTTCGAACTTCAGATAACCCATCATTGGGTACTAAAGTCCGAAGAGGTGCAATCGTGTATGAGAAGAGTTGTAAGTAATTAAATTGTAGGTATATGTATAGTAGGTTTATGTGTACATAATAGGTATATAAGTGAACTATTTTTCTATATTTTTAGTCATATATTTTATCATTTAAGTACTCTTCCTTTGACTTTATTATCGTTTGTTTAATAATACAATATGTTTGGTTAGCGATATCGGAACTTTTAAAGGCAGATAATATGATAAATTTTATCGGCAAAACCCCCCACATGTTGGACTCTATCCCTCTCCTGTAGGAATGACAGGCATTTTAAATTTGACTTTTTATTTTAGATGGCTTTGCACTTAATTAAGTAAACTTTTAACTTTAATTCACCGTGAACAACATAATGTCCACCGTGTCGTGTTGGACCCTAAAATATATGCCATTTTCGCAATCAACATCCCATAAAACCTCGATAACGACACCTATATCGATGTTGGGCTTTTTTTACCCCATTTACCTCCTAAAGAGTTGAGTTTGGAAAACCGCGAAACACGTTTTTGCTTATTTGTTTATAGTACGAAGTTTTTAAAAAATTAAAAAATTAAAAATGTTTATTTCTTACAAAATCAGTACACAAGCAATATTCTGAGGCTGGAACCAACCAAGTAGGTATTAATAGTACCTGTATTAGGCGGCTCCGCTCCTCCATAGCAAAAGGTACATATGTATGCAATTAAAATAATAAAATAACAAATATTCTTACAAACTACCTATTTAAATTATTAGGCCTTCTTACATAAATTTGTGTGTGTGTGTATGTGTGTGTGTGTGTGTGTGTGTGTGTGTGCATGTTTGTTTAAGTGCATAAATGAGAGGGTGAATGTATCTGAGTGTTTTTGTTTGCGCGTGTGAGATTTTACAAGCAAAAACCAAATACCAACAGTTTGTACAGACATAACGTTTGCCTAACCCTACGATAAAATGTAATCTTGGGATCGGTATTTTAACCATTAGACACTATACCAAACTAGAAGATCGATTTTAGTAAATCTTCTGTCTCATTATATCCTAAACTTTTCAGAGCCTTAATTAATGTTTTTTTACATTCTTTAAATTGCATGCTGTAAATATTATAATTATTTTGCATTTTCTTATAAAGGCGAGCAGATTGGGCTTGAAATTGTCGCTTAGCAAAAGAGGTTCTACAGACATGGATCGGAACAACTCTGTCCTGTCTTCTCCCAGACAGTAGGTTCGGATGATATGGTAAAGTTTTATGTAGCTTAAGAACTGAGGTTAAAATATATAACTTCCTGATCGATAAGATGTCACAAAGGGTGTAAAGTTCGTCAGTCGGAAAGCGGTAGGGTTTAAAAAACATAGTTTTAAGTAAGCATCTTTGTGCCCTTTCCGCTTCAAGGAACTTTGTCTTAGTGGCACCGCCCCAGACAGATAAGTACTAACCTATAACAGATTGACCCAATGCGAGATATATACGGAGTAATAAATTGCGAGTGGTAACATGTCTAAGGGTTTTAAAGATCCAAATCAAGTTTCTTATCTTTTTATTTATATGTTCAATCTGCGGATGCCATGAGAGCCGTTGATCAATAATGATTCCAAGGTATTTTACTGAGTCAACGCTATTGATTACGGTGCAGTCACAGGCTGTTGTGTTATTATTCCTATTACAAAGGTGTAGTTTAAATTTATGATCGGGGTTGGGCTGCGACCTTCTGTCAATAGCAAAACAAACATAGTTTGTTTTGGAAACATTTAGTGTCAAAAGGGATGACTTAAGCCAGTTTGCGACCTTAAGGAGGCCATTTTCTGCTGTTTTAAACACAGAGTTCCAACAAGAACCATGAAACACTATGGCGGTATCGTCTGCATAGGAAATGATTCGACCGCCCTCAATCTCAAGGTTAGTTAAACTATTTAAATAAATAAGGAATAATGTGGGACCAAGCACGCTTCCTTGGGGAACCCCATATATTATTTCGGACTCGCAACTCGTGTGATTGCCGATTTTTACACACTGTGAGCGCCCTTGTAAGTAATTAGTCAGTAGATTCAGCGGGCCACCCCGAATACCTATGTTTTCCATTTTTTCCACAAGGATAGGAATGGATACGGTATCGAAGGCCTTTTTTAGGTCTATAAATACAGCTAGCGTCCTTTGACCCGCGTCCATATATTTAGTAATTAAAGATGTTAGAGTTATAACCGCATCCTCCGTAGACTTTCCTCGTCTGAACCCGAATTGAGCGCTTGATAATATGTCAAATTTTTCGAGATAGCTTATCAAACGTGTGTTAATCAACTTTTCGAGGATCTTAGAAATTGCAGGCAACACCGAGATGGGCCTGTAATTATTAACATCTTTTTTATCACCTCCTTTATGTACGGGTGTTACAATCGATTTTTTAAGTAAGGTAGGGAAAATGCCAGTTCTAAAACTAAGATTAGCAAGGTGGCTAATTACGGGGATTACGATCGACCTGGTCATTTTAAGGAATTTAACTTGAATACCGTCCCACCCAGGGGCACTCTCAGATTTTAGATTCGAGAGTACAGCATCCACTTCTGCAGGGTCAGTGTCTAAAAGGACAAAGGATCCTAGCTGTGAGGTTGTAGTAGGTGTTGTGCAGTCAGCAGAGGGTCGGGGACTATGGACAATTTCTTCCGCAAGTTGCTTACCAACATTAGCGAAAAAGTTATTAACAGTGTTAATTGAATCAATAGGTGAGTTTTTGATGCTTAATAGTTCGTTGCTCTTAGTTTTACTATTGTTAAGATGAGTTATATCTTTTATGGATTTCCACAATTGTTTGGAATTTTTAATATTACTATTTAATAATTCTGATTCATATTTACGTTTTAATTTTTTAATCAATTTGTTGCAGTAATTACGGTACCTTAGGAATGTTACTTTTAAAATTTCATTATGCGGATCAGATCTTAATTTTAGTTGCATTTTATTTCTGTTTCTAATGCATCGCAACATGCCACTAGTTATCCAAGGCTTAATAATACGCTGATTACATGAGATTCTCCTTACCTTAACACTCTCATCCATGGATGATTTTAGTCTATTAATTAATTGTTCGACAACAAAATTTGGATCATTACTAAATAATAAGTTTGATAGGTGTTTATTTACAAGTTTATCAGCAGCCTCTTCAAGATCAATAAATGTTTTGATAGTTGGGAAAGTGTGGTTAGTTTTTATTTTAGAGATACTCATGAAGACTGAGGCATGATCAGTTATTGCAGTATATAAAACTGCAATTTTAGCTGAAAACTTGCTCTTTTCAATCTTTAAGATGAAATGGTCTAGACAGCGATTTTCACGTGTGGGAAGTTTGTGTCCCGCTAAAAGACCATGCGAGGAAAGCATATTAAGATAAGAGGCCCGATTGCTTATTTCGTAAGAAGAGTCATTTTCTTTTGCAATTAGATTTATATTTATATCACCGGATACTATAATATTTGCATCTTTTTTAAGCTCGGCCAATACCGTATCAAGTGAATCAACAAATTTTGTAGCGTTTGGATGTGAAGGGGATCGATATATACCCAGTATAGTACAACCACATATTTTTAGCTTTATACATGAAGCATTATCTAAGATAAGTTCTACAAAAGTAGGATTTAACTTTGATTTGGCGTATATGACCACCCCATCATTTTGATTAGAATTGTTGGTGGTGTTGAAATGTGTGTAGTTACGTAAGCAAGGGATGGGTTTATTTGGGTTGAGATAGCATTCGGTTAATATCAAAACATCAATTTCCGAGTTTAAATCCGATAGAGTAGCTTCAAAGTTATCGAAATTGCAATAAATACTTCTAATATTTTGTTGAATTATAGTTAAACTATTTTTGTTAAGGTTTTTAATATGTTTATTTAGATTTTCTATGTCACTTACATCAGATGTCGCCACCTCAATATTGTCTAATTCTTTTAAGTATCTAAGGTTGTCTGTATCCATTTATTGTTTGTTTGATGCTGAGTTTGATTATGTAAAGGAATGGTTTTATGTAGAAAAAAATGTGAGCATACAATACTAAGCAAAAGATTGTAGATGTGAGTATTGGTATTCAAAATGTGAAAGTAAAACTTATGTGTATTTAATGTGTGTACGTATGGGTATGTACGAGTAAGTGTGTGTAGGTGTGTATAATAAGAGCATGAATTGTTAAGCAGATACTTATAAATGTGTATATTGGTGTTCAAAATGTTAAAGTAAGTGTTACATGTGTATGGTGTATGTATGTATGGGTATGCACGAGTAAGTGTGTGAGTGATAATATAGGCCGGTGTAATAGAATAAATTATGCCAAGAATACATGCAAAGTATCTTAGAATAGAAAACTGAGTTACTACTTTTGAGTTACCGAAATAACAATATAAAATAACAAAATAACTTAAGCTACAAAAATTAAGTACGTTAATATAGTGCAAATAAGTAACTAGTCATATGGTAGGGTTATACAACTGTTTGATTTGAGCTTCATTAGTGACAGTAATTATTGGAGAGTTTTCATCCTTCCTAACATAGATGTTTCCGTAGGCAGTCCAGCAGAAGGTGTAGTCTGTCGACTTTATTAGATCACGCGCAAGGAAATAAAGCCGCGAAGCCTTAGGTGTCAGTTGTTCCGAGACAAAAATCGGGGTCTCTTCTTGTAAAACGAATCCTAGATGTTTAGCCCGAAGTTTTGTTTTATTTGCAAGATTGAAGGTTTTACATTTCTTCAGGATATCAGTTTTTTGTATGGTTGAGGACAATTCAACCACAATGGGCGCACTAGACACATTATCTTTTTTCCCACGTACTCGGTAGATGTCCTTGATGTCCGATTTCGCCATATTTGCACCAACAGTGGATGATAAACATGTAACCATCTTTATCAAATCATCTTTAGACTCTTTCTCTTTTTTAGGCGCGTTCTTAATTTCAAAATTGGCTTTTCTATGATTTTTCTGCATGGTTTCAATTTTATCTTCTAGGGTTATAATATATTTTGCATCTTCTTTTTTCTGTAGTTCCAGCTTTTCGATTCTCTTTAATAGTTCTGCGTTTTGGTTTGATAAGAATTCAATAGAACATTCAATCTTAGTGTTGGTTTCCTGTATTTTATTCAATGTAGGGTTTATTTTATTAAATTCATTTCGTTGGGCCGCAAGTAGGGATGTAAACATCTCGCGCATTTCATCCTTGAATGCAGACAGATCATTGTAGCCAGTCTGTCTCACATCAGTAGGACTACCGTGTTCCTTTCTTTTTTTAGCGCGACCAGAGACAAAGTTCGGAGGGGTAACGGTAGGGTCAAACGTTGCCGAAGAGTCGTTCACGTTTGTTTCTGATAGCGACTTATTCATATTTATTACTTTCTTGCACTAGGTGTCCACAACACGTAAGAGAGGATATTCACAAGTTTTAAGTTATTATCTAGCGCCAGTACACTGTGCGCGATGCAGCTTTCGAAAAGAAATACCAGGATCGCATAGGCTTGTAAAGATATATTGATGGGGTGATCTTATAAATAGTATTGACAAGTCATTGACAATATTTAGATAGAAAACAGCGACATGCAGCGGCAATGCAAGGGACTCAGAGGCTTGAAGAGGTATTGGCGCCGAGTTCCAGTTGATCGGGTAGCCAAAAATCATGTAAGTTCGGTAACAAGATACCAGGGTCTCATATTCTTGAAGCGGTATACAGGCGCCAAATTCAAACTTATTTTATCTGTGATTTTATATTCACATTTACACTTTACTTGGATCACATAAACTTCAGAGGGTGTAACTGTGGAACCAAATTCTGATGGCGCTAATCCTTACATGTAATAAATTTCAAATAAATTTTTAACCAAAAATAGTGTTTTTAAGAGTTATTAGTTCTGATTACAAACTTGCAGTACCAGGATCGCATAGGTTAGCGCGGTTCAATCGGCGCTCAACGTGCAGTCGGAGGTTGGCTAGTGTGCGTACAAATCCGGTCGAGCTGTTATTTACGCTACGCACCCACCAGTCGCAGTATGTCCATTCACACAGATGTAGCAGGAGGCGGACGGGCAGCGAGGCGGCGGCGGCGGCAGTGGAGATGGCGCACGCGCAGTATGCGAACTCTTGATGGTTTATGCACTCCTAATTTTCTTCATCGAATTAATCTTTTTAGATTTTAATTTATTAATTAAAAATAAAAGAATATAAACTTTAGAGACGTCTACTCGTAATCGAGGTCCGGGGGGAAGAGTTTTAAGTTGAAATGTCTATTTAATATTTTTTCCATACAAACTTTGTACCCCTATTTCAACCCTATAGAAGTGGAATTTCCAAAAAACCCTTCTTAGTGGGTGTTTACATTGTATAAAGTAACTGTGTACAAAATTTCAAGTCTCTAGGTACCATAGGCAACAGCGTCGCTTAACCACTGCTAAGGTTAAAATCGCTTGCACGCCGCGCCGTCACTACATACGTTTAGTTCGTGCAAGGGCGATACGCGCGCACGCGAATTTTGTTTGTTGCTAACTGGTTAAGCGACGCTGTTGCCCATAGTACAGTGGTTTGGGCTGGGCAATAGTCTGTCAGTCACCCCTTCACTTTTATATATAAGAGATTGTATTTTTGTATAATTAATAAACTAAACATGAAATAAAACATTTTTTAACGGATACTAGCGCGGTTTTACTGAAAGAACTTTGAAGAAAAACCCCAACAACTACGTTAAAATACTTTTATTCTCGTATGATTACACAATCGGGTTTAGCAACAGAGTACAATTCCAGCAGTATCCTTTTCTCAACTTCTTCTCTCGACGGTCAAACAACAACTAAGCCAGCAACTGACTTCGTTGCTGGTTTTATCGTCTGCTTCTCCCCACCACTTAACTCCCCATTCCACTTAAATTGGCGCGAAAGTTATGGCGGGAAAAATGGCGGAGCTAAGAGGTGGTGTTGCCAATTTAATAAAAGGAAATACTAGTTACTATTTTTTTTTTAATATTATTTGAAATCATGACAGAACTTTGGTAATTAGTTGGTATTTGGCTTGATTTTTATTTTCCCGACGTTTACGTTTTTACGTTTATTTTCATTTTTCAATTTGAAGATACCTACATAAATTTATCAAAGAAAATGTTCTAAATACAATGTATTGCGACTCCATCGTTTCTCTATTCTTCTTCTTTAAACTTTCGATGAAACCTCACAGGCATTTGGCGCGAAAATCAAACTTTACGATTGAAGGCAGAATGTCACTATGGGATACGAGGGGTGAGTGGGCGGAGCCTGTAAAAAAATTTTTTCACGAGGCGTCGTCTTAAACATTATCTGTGTTACCTATTCTCAAAAAATCAAACGCTTAATGAACCTAAGTATTAGAAAAATGAAAATGAATAATTCTTTATTCGAAGACAGATTCGAACAGGTAATTAAGTGCTTTTGAATTTTTTATATTTTACTACCATTCGAGACTTTTTTTAGTTGACAAGAAGATTTCTTAAAATGTGTTTTATCTTCTTCGTTAAAACTCGGCAGTTAATATTGCGAAAGAAAAAGACAAAACAAGCACCTATGATATTAAAGTACTAGCCTCCGCCCGCGAATTCGTTCGCGTGGACATTTGTAAAATCCCTAGGGAACCTTTGGCTGAGATAAAAAGTATTCTATGTTTTAATCCAGGCTATAAACTATCTGTGTGTCAAATTTTATCCAAATCTGTTCAGCAGTTTTTCCGCGATTGAGGAACAAACATCCAAACCCACAAACTTTCACATTTATAATATTAAGTAGGATTTTACTTAAATAATAATAAAGAATTCAATATCAAAATATTTCATTTTCTATTCGTCACAATGGTTATCCTATTCAATCAACGGCCTTAGCATCTGCCAGCCCGTTACTTAGATATTGTTTTGGATGTATTGGCTGGATGTCATTTAGGCTGCTGATGAAACGGCGACGTTCAATGAAAAGGCTAGGCGGCTAATTGAACGGCTGATTAAGCCAGTTGCCTGCGACATATATATCTCTTTCATCCACTTCTGTCTCTTCCTCGTCTTCCACCCTTTTATCCGAGGCTTCTAGCATAGAGCCATCCGCCTCAAACAAACTCTCAAAATATTTCATCCACTCCTGTAGTACACCTTTTTCATCTGTCACTAGCTCACCTTTTTCATCTCTTATCACATTTATTTTAGACTTATGTGATCCGAAATAAGAGACTCAAGGATAAAGAAAAATCTGCTGATGGAAAATTTAGGAGTTGACAAAATTCTAACAACTAGTACATCTTTGAATAAAGAGACCAAACTAAAGAAAATAATCAATGATTTCTATAGTAGAGACGACATTTCGCGCGCTACGGCTGGAAAGAAAGAAACCTTAACAAAGAACTCAGAACGCGGCCGTAGTGTCACACGGTGACAGATGATGTCATTGTCAATAATGACATCCACCTTCGTTATGTCAAGCTCGACCAATAGGATAAGACCGGGACTTCTAGATCATTCTCGCTGTTTTGAGGTGCTTCTCGATATTTATCTTGCTATAAATACGCACGATTCGCAAAAATCCTTTTCTTCTTTTCAAAACATTCGTAACCTTAACAAGTTACCTACATTAATTTCATTTCATTTCTTTGTGTTGTGCAACCCCGTTTCTAGGGTGAGTGTAGCTATAATACGTTCGTTTTGCATTTCAATTCCTTATAAATTTTTATAGTGAATTCTCATATTAAATACCTTAATCAAATATCTAATAGTTTTTCTCATATTAATATCTAATGGTTTAATCAGTGTGATTTTTGTGCTAAATTCTTATCGAGTGTTAACGATTCATATCAATGTGCAGCAATATTTTGTGGAAAGTGATATGCAGAACGAAAACCATATGCAATCCTTGTTTACAGTAAACTCAGAAGGCAGGTAATAGTATTTTGTATGAGCTACTAAATAGCTTGTGAATAAATACTATAACCAACATTAATTTAATTTCTATCTTGCAATGAAATGATTTCGTTTTATAACCTACGACGCTGCCAATGGGTGAATCCCGATCTTAATGTTTATTTTATAATATTCTAAATTGCCTTTCAAAATTAAGCATTAAATTATTATTCCCTTTTATTAAAATATACCTTTCTACTAATAAAATTATTCTTTTCAAACATGTTAATAGGGTGAAGTGCTCGAATGCTCACCATAAGTAATATTATAGTCAAATTAGTTAGTTTGATCAAATTGACCAAAATAATCATTTTGATTATTATGGTCAATAACTTTTTTTGAGACTTTTCAATTGTAGCCATCTGCCCTAGCACCTATTTAGCAGCGGTAAGAATTAGTGAACACCTGTTCATACCTTGTGTGTAACATTCCAGGGTCGTACCTACGGGCAGGAGTTCCCCTACCGGACCTCTCCTGCGCCGCCTACCACTACACCTCCGGGCACCTACCTGCCCGAGTCACCACCTGCTGCTTCCGGCCTACCCCGGAGCAACACCACGCCGAGCCTGCGCACTCGCCTCACCTTGAGCGCGTAGCCCTCGTGCTGCACATGCGCTTCTGCTTCCGTTAGGCAAAACGCAAGCTAAGTGCTTTTTATACTACAAGGCGACTACCACGAAACGAAGATCTGTGTACCCCCCTTGAGACCTTTTTTTTCAATATATCTTGGTAAATTGTAACATTGACGTTTCATTTACCACCTTCTGCGCACTGGTCGTGCTTCACACTTCCAGCTGTGGCAGTATAGCCTGGCTCCAAAGCTAGCAAATACATCGAGAATTAATACGATCTTTATTAATACTATAGGATGAATCCTAAGACATTAAATAGTGCTTCTGGTAAGGAAGTGAAGAAAACTTGGACGACGCGCACCATATATGTGGTTAAAGAAGCGAAAAAGTATTACTCAGTGCTGACATACTCTTCTGAAGGATCCTTTGAAGAATCAGTTGGTGAAATCAGAAGGATAGACGTTTATGAGCCCAGTAACTATGGAAATTACGTAATTGTACAAGGCACAAAAGATCTTGTGCCCATAGACAAGACTAGAATCGCATTCCACCGGGAAACGCTGGAGTTGCACTTCATTGGAAACGTCAATAGGGCACAGTTCCTGAAAATTATGAGAGACGAGGGGAAGGGTAAAAGCATGAGATATTTCTCATGTCTTACCATTGACATAGAGGATAGAAAGAGACAAGAAAATGTATTAGACTACATTAAGTCAGTCTTCACAGAGGTCGATTCTTTCAAGGAATTGCCGAGAAGGAATCGCGACACTCTTCCAGGAGTTAGAACAATAAAAGAAGGTAAAACAAAGAACGCCAAAGAGACGAAGGAAATAAAAGAGATGAAGAGTCGTGGGAATACTAAAACGACTAGCGATCTTAAAGACGGAAAAATCTTAACAGAGGGCCCAAGGGATGACCTCTTAGCCGTTCCCTCGACCTCTGGCCTTGAGAAGATCAAGCCTAAGACTGCAGATAAAGAAAGCAGAAACGAGAACATTGTAATCACTGATCCTTTAGCGTTGTATAACGCGCTCTGTGAGGTTGCGTCTACCTTTTTAAAAATAGACACCACTTCAGTACATTTTGAAAAAATAATTCCTCATTCTGACCTTAATGGATTGGAAGGAGCCGAACTCTTCAAGAGGCTGCAAGAGATACACCATGAGAATGGGATAACCCTGGACCATGAAGCTATAAAAAATTCAAAATTTACGAAAGTTCAAGTAAGCCCACGTACCATTGTCTTAACGATACGAAAGAGGAATGTAGTGGGCGTTTATAAAGTTAAAAGCGCTACTACGGTCCTCTATAGTGACGAGATTGATATCGCGATTTCATATCCTCCTATAGATATTTCACAATAAACGATCTTTTTTTGGCGTTTTAACGCTTATTTCTTCTTGATGAACGTTTGGTAGTGATCTCCGTAGCGGCGTGAACACTCTCATAGTGTTCCGATCGTAGGAGAAGGGGTTTCGTGAAAAAAACAGTACCTATACTATATACCCAGGCTATACTGTGCCTTTTGGTGGTGATTCAATAGTAGAGTCACAGGTCACTGAAAGTGACCTTCTAAGAAGTGAAAGTACAAGCACCATTAATTGTGGTGACAGTGATGGTGCTGTGACAATGTAACACGGCAAACGGTGGAAGTGGAAAAAGAAGTTTTTTTTTACAACACCAAGTCGTCACAATGTTGGTTGTATGTATCATACCATTTTTTTATTTATAATTTCATATTAAAATGCATGTTATCTTTTTGATATTTCTAGCTTTAAAAACAAGTAAGAATAGGTATTGTAAAATGTACTGAGAGGAACTTGATGGTACAGTGGTGAGTGCATTCAGTTCATTGGTTCCGGCTTTATATGTATTTGGCACTTACCATTTGTAATGGGCCCGCACAGTAGTTATTATAGTGCTTGCATTCACACTCCATTCACACAGCCATTCATTTTAATATGGACTACGATCGCCTGTTTTTCATAGTTTTTTAATTGATAATAGTAAGTAGTGATTAGGTAATGTTTACGTGCCTGATGTCATCACTGTGTTGGGCAGAATACCAGTGCAGCAAGCCCTGCTTGCTGCTTATACTGAGTCCAGCACAGTTTTGACATCATACAACGGTGCACAATGTCAAAAAAAAAAGATTATTAATTTCTATGTATACTTAATTATTGTAATACCTTGTGTAGCGTTGGATGATGACAAAATAAATTAATTTCTTTTTTTCTTTCTTGCTCTCCCTGTGTTTCTTATCATAAACCCCAGCAACGAATAACATTTTTGTTAGCAGTAATTTCAACTGGTACAGGGCAAATAGAATAGTGTAACAAAAACAAACAATTTAATGTGGTTTTTCTTTTTCAGTGAAACGGAAACGAAAGCTTGAAGAAGATCTAAAATCTCGCACAGCTAGAAATGAGGCAATCACTAATTATTACAATCAGAAAAGTCTGAAACAGAAATCAGAAACTGAAAACCTTGAGCTCATAAATAAAAAATAAAAAATAGAATTAGAAAAATAAAACCGTGATTAATTATTTCAAAGGAGAATGGCAGGTGCCCATATATTTTCAGAACCACATAAAGGCTTAGCGTGCCAAGAAGTAAATAGCATGACTTTAATCCTCTATTAAATCCTAATAAATTATGTAATCGTAAGATACACTTTAAAGCTGGGGATAAAAAGGTGATTTTAAAATCTAACCTCAAAACAGCACCTAGTAGGCAATTACTTTGGATATGTCGCAGCCAACTAGCTTAATCAGTCGTTCAATTAGCGGCCTAGCCTTTTCATTGACAGGCGCCATTCAATCATTGGCCTAAATAACATCCCGGCATTTAATTTAACGGCTAGGCAAATGTCTTGGTTCGATAACGTTTAACCACTTGCCTAGCCAAGTCATTGTAATTTAGTTCCATTTTCTATCACCAGGCACGCTGAGGCGATGTTGCTGTCAAATCTGTAAATATGGCGTCGACCAGCGTCCAGCTGTGATTTCTGGTGCTTTTCACAATTAAATTACGTTTAGGTACACGAAAATATCGTGAGATGGAAGTGTTTGGTGAAAAAATAGTGCAAATCAATCTTTGAACGAACGTTTTAAAGAATTTTTTGAAATAAACTCAGAATATGACCAATACCATCAAAGTGATTGTTTTGTTTTTTTCGTAATTTATTGTTTGTTCCGTTGTTTGAGGTAAACAATGTTATTGTTAAGTTTAAATATGAAAATAATTTGTGTTTTCTTTTTAACATCTCACCGTAAACCTTGGAGTTTAGACATTAGAAAGAATCTTAGTCAGAGCATAAGAATAAATATTTATTCTTATGGTTAGAGTAGTAAACGATAAACGAGAAAGCTCAGGTGACCATGAGTTCTGGACAGAAATAGACTATTAGGTTCTGGATGAACATTTGTGTCGTACTTACGATGATAATATCGTGATTATGACAAAGGCAGCTGCTGGTGAAGAACTTTTAAAGTTAGCAAGGTATCAATTATAACAAATATTTATTATCAATATCATTGCATTGAAACTTTTGTACATTAAATGTTTTTGTTAATTTTATATTATTTTATTGATAGTTTAAACATTATCTGTGTTACCTATTCTCAAAAAATCAAACGCTTAATGAACCTAAGTATTAGAAAAATGAAAATGAATAATTCTTTATTCGAAGACAGATTCGAACAGGTAATTAAGTGCTTTTGAATTTTTTATATTTTACTACCATTCGAGACTTTTTTTAGTTGACAAGAAGATTTCTTAAAATGTGTTTTATCTTCTTCGTTAAAACTCGGCAGTTAATATTGCGAAAGAAAAAGACAAAACAAGCACCTATGATATTAAAGTACTAGCCTCCGCCCGCGAATTCGTTCGCGTGGACATTTGTAAAATCCCTAGGGAACCTTTGGCTGAGATAAAAAGTATTCTATGTTTTAATCCAGGCTATAAACTATCTGTGTGTCAAATTTTATCCAAATCTGTTCAGCAGTTTTTCCGCGATTGAGGAACAAACATCCAAACCCACAAACTTTCACATTTATAATATTAAGTAGGATTTTACTTAAATAATAATAAAGAATTCAATATCAAAATATTTCATTTTCTATTCGTCACAATGGTTATCCTATTCAATCAACGGCCTTAGCATCTGCCAGCCCGTTACTTAGATATTGTTTTGGATGTATTGGTTGGATGTCATTTAGGCTGCTGATGAAACGGCGACGTTCAATGAAAAGGCTAGGCGGCTAATTGAACGGCTGATTAAGCCAGTTGCCTGCGACATATATATCTCTTTCATCCACTTCTGTCTCTTCCTCGTCTTCCACCCTTTTATCCGAGGCTTCTAGCATAGAGCCATCCGCCTCAAACAAACTCTCAAAATATTTCATCCACTCCTGTAGTACACCTTTTTCATCTGTCACTAGCTCACCTTTTTCATCTCTTATCACATTTATTTTAGACTTATGTGATCCGAAATAAGAGACTCAAGGATAAAGAAAAAGCTGCTGATGGAAAATTTAGGAGTTGACAAAATTCTAACAACTAGTACATCTTTGAATAAAGAGACCAAACTAAAGAAAATAATCAATGATTTCTATAGTAGAGACGACATTTCGCGCGCTACGGCTGGAAAGAAAGAAACCTTAACAAAGAACTCAGAACGCGGCCGTAGTGTCACGCGGTGACAGATGATGTCATTGTCAATAATGACATCCACCTTCGTTATGTCAAGCTCGACCAATAGGATAAGACCGGGACTTCTAGATCATTCTCGCTGTTTTGAGGTGCTTCTCGATATTTATCTTGCTATAAATACGAACGATTCGCAAAAATCCTTTTCTTCTTTTCAAAACATTCGTAACCTTAACAAGTTACCTACATTAATTTCATTTCATTTCTTTGTGTTGTGCAACCCCGTTTCTAGGGTGAGTGTAGCTATAATACGTTCGTTTTGCATTTCAATTCCTTATAATTTTTTATAGTGAATTCTCATATTAAATACCTTAATCAAATATCTAATAGTTTTTCTCATATTAATATCTAATGGTTTAATCAGTGTGATTTTTGTGCTAAATTCTTATCGAGTGTAAACGATTCATATCAATGTGCAGCAATATTTTGTGGAAAGTGATATGCAGAACGAAAACCATATGCAATCCTTGTTTACAGTAAACTCAGAAGGCAGGTAATAGTATTTTGTATGAGCTACTAAATAGCTTGTGAATAAATACTATAACCAACATTAATTTAATTTCTATCTTGCAATGAAATGATTTCGTTTTATAACCTACGACGCTGCCAATGGGTGAATCCCGATCTTAATGTTTATTTTATAATATTCTAAATTGCCTTTCAAAATTAAGCATTAAATTATTATTCCCTTTTATTAAAATATACCTTTCTACTAATAAAATTATTCTTTTCAAACATGTTAATAGGGTGAAGTGCTCGAATGCTCACCATAAGTAATATTATAGTCAAATTAGTTAGTTTGATCAAATTGACCAAAATAATCATTTTGATTATTATGGTCAATAACTTTTTTTGAGACTTTTCAATTGTAGCCATCTGCCCTAGCACCTATTTAGCAGCGGTAAGAATTAGTGAACACCTGTTCATACCTTGTGTGTAACATTCCAGGGTCGTACCTACGGGCAGGAGTTCCCCTACCGGACCCTCTCCTGCGCCGCCTACCACTACACCTCCGGGCACCTACCTGCCCGAGTCACCACCTGCTGCTTCCGGCCTACCCCGGAGCAACACCACGCCGAGCCTGCGCACTCGCCTCACCTTGAGCGCGTAGCCCTCGTGCTGCACATGCGCTTCTGCTTCCGTTAGGCAAAACGCAAGCTAAGTGCTTTTTATACTACAAGGCGACTACCACGAAACGAAGATCTGTGTACCCCCCTTGAGACCTTTTTTTTTCAATATATCTTGGTAAATTGTAACATTGACGACGTTTCATTTACCACCTTCTGCGCACTGGTCGTGCTTCACACTTCCAGCTGTGGCAGTATAGCCTGGCTCCAAAGCTAGCAAATACATCGAGAATTAATACGATCTTTATTAATACTATAGGATGAATCCTAAGACATTAAATAGTGCTTCTGGTAAGGAAGTGAAGAAAACTTGGACGACGCGCACCATATATGTGGTTAAAGAAGCGAAAAAGTATTACTCAGTGCTGACATACTCTTCTGAAGGATCCTTTGAAGAATCAGTTGGTGAAATCAGAAGGATAGACGTTTATGAGCCCAGTAACTATGGAAATTACGTAATTGTACAAGGCACAAAAGATCTTGTGCCCATAGACAAGACTAGAATCGCATTCCACCGGGAAACGCTGGAGTTGCACTTCATTGGAAACGTCAATAGGGCACAGTTCCTGAAAATTATGAGAGACGAGGGGAAGGGTAAAAGCATGAGATATTTCTCATGTCTTACCATTGACATAGAGGATAGAAAGAGACAAGAAAATGTATTAGACTACATTAAGTCAGTCTTCACAGAGGTCGATTCTTTCAAGGAATTGCCGAGAAGGAATCGCGACACTCTTCCAGGAGTTAGAACAATAAAAGAAGGTAAAACAAAGAACGCCAAAGAGACGAAGGAAATAAAAGAGATGAAGAGTCGTGGGAATACTAAAACGACTAGCGATCTTAAAGACGGAAAAATCTTAACAGAGGGCCCAAGGGATGACCTCTTAGCCGTTCCCTCGACCTCTGGCCTTGAGAAGATCAAGCCTAAGACTGCAGATAAAGAAAGCAGAAACGAGAACATTGTAATCACTGATCCTTTAGCGTTGTATAACGCGCTCTGTGAGGTTGCGTCTACCTTTTTAAAAATAGACACCACTTCAGTACATTTTGAAAAAATAATTCCTCATTCTGACCTTAATGGATTGGAAGGAGCCGAACTCTTCAAGAGGCTGCAAGAGATACACCATGAGAATGGGATAACCCTGGACCATGAAGCTATAAAAAATTCAAAATTTACGAAAGTTCAAGTAAGCCCACGTACCATTGTCTTAACGATACGAAAGAGGAATGTAGTGGGCGTTTATAAAGTTAAAAGCGCTACTACGGTCCTCTATAGTGACGAGATTGATATCGCGATTTCATATCCTCCTATAGATATTTCACAATAAACGATCTTTTTTTGGCGTTTTAACGCTTATTTCTAGGGGTGGGTCGTCGACGCTTTTTCGATCAACGAAACGAGACTGTTTATCGTTTACCGTAAACTAGTTTAATAAACTGTTTTTTTTTCGACTAGATTAGAACAGTGAACTGAACATGAAACTGTGACGGAAAAGTAGTTTAGTTGTCGTAGTTCATTAAAATGATTGATTATTATTAAACTACTTTCATAATAAACTGTTTAGACAATGTTGTTGCTTGGTAATCGACGCGATGACGATTCAGTAAATTTGTGGGCGGTGAAAATGAACTTCCCTTCATTCTTTTTCCAGGCCTAGGAGTGGCAGGCTTCCTTACTAATATTATAAATGCGAAAGTCCGTTTGTTTGTTTGATTGTTTGTTACGTCTTCACGTCCTAACTACTGAACAGATCATCATGAAATTTTGCACACACGTTGTCAGGGGTACATAAAAGGACATAAAGTAAATTTCATTCAGAAAAAACGTATAGTTCTCGAAGGATAGAGAAAAAACTGTCCACGCAGACGAAGTCGCGGGCGGCCGCTAGTTGACAATAATATATGATAGGAACTAATAATAATATACAGTACGCCTGGCATATTTAAAAGTTCATTTTATGTACATAATCAACTATTTGTTATTTAGAATCAAGATTCATTGTCATAATGTCATTCATAGGTAAACAAAGTTCAAACATTTAAAAAATTCATAGATTTGAATCTCTTTTCCCTTAATTTTAAAGTTCATTTTAATAAAACACTGCCCACAGTGTCGTCAGTCGTTTTATCGAGTGAGCGAGACGAGTGCACGTGATGAACAGAGATAGACGTATTGGTCGCCTCGCCGCCGTCGCGCGGCGTCGGACCGTTCAAGCAACGCGCTGGCAACTTACGTTCACGCATAAACTAGTTTATCAGTAGACCATAAACTAGTTGAACAGTTGATGCCCAATAAACAGTCTAAAAAAACTGTTCGTTCATTCAACGCCCACGTCTACTTATTTCTTCTTGATGAACGTTTGGTAGTGATCTCCGTAGCGGCGTGAACACTCTCATAGTGTTCCGATCGTAGGAGAAGGGGTTTCGTGAAAAAAACAGTACCTATACTATATACCCAGGCTATACTGTGCCTTTTGGTGGTGATTCAATAGTAGAGTCACAGGTCACTGAAAGTGACCTTCTAAGAAGTGAAAGTACAAGCACCATTAATTGTGGTGACAGTGATGGTGCTGTGACAATGTAACACGGCAAACGGTGGAAGTGGAAAAAGAAGTTTTTTTTTACAACACCAAGTCGTCACAATGTTGGTTGTATGTATCATACCATTTTTTTATTTATAATTTCATATTAAAATGCATGTTATCTTTTTGATATTTCTAGCTTTAAAAACAAGTAAGAATAGGTATTGTAAAATGTACTGAGAGGAACTTGATGGTACAGTGGTGAGTGCATTCAGTTCATTGGTTCCGGCTTTATATGTATTTGGCACTTACCATTTGTAATGGGCCCGCACAGTAGTTATTATAGTGCTTGCATTCACACTCCATTCACACAGCCATTCATTTTAATATGGACTACGATCGCCTGTTTTTCATAGTTTTTTAATTGATAATAGTAAGTAGTGATTAGGTAATGTTTACGTGCCTGATGTCATCACTGTGTTGGGCAGAATACCAGTGCAGCAAGCCCTGCTTGCTGCTTATACTGAGTCCAGCACAGTTTTGACATCATACAACGGTGCACAATGTCAAAAAAAAAGATTATTAATTTCTATGTATACTTAATTATTGTAATACCTTGTGTAGCGTTGGATGATGACAAAATAAATTAATTTCTTTTTTTCTTTCTTGCTCTCCCTGTGTTTCTTATCATAAACCCCAGCAACGAATAACATTTTTGTTAGCAGTAATTTCAACTGGTACAGGCAAAGAAAATATATACTAACGTAAAAAGAAGCGACACTTGCGCATGGGTGCTGTAAAAGTGCTCGCGGCTATGTGTGAGTGCGCCGGGCGAGCGCGGGGGTGCCGCGACGCCATCGGGGCGAGGAATCTCCTCCGCGGAGTCACGCGCTATCAGGCTTGCCTAGTTCGCTCGCACCGCGAAATAGTACATAACATTATAGGCAAAAACGACAAACTAAAGTGATATGTGTCGAGCCGCATGCGAGGGCTTTAATCATTCAGCATTCAGGCAATGTAATTTGCTTTCCGTACAATACAATGCAGGGCATATTATTGCATTTCTCAATAATAGTATTTGTACATTCAGGGGTGATGTAGTAATTGCACTTTCTTCCGAGAGAAACATAGTGCTTTATACTACAGAAAAATAAAATAAATAAGTACTTAAAATTATTAATTATATATATGTCGGAGCGTCGAGCTCTCGGACGGCATCAAGATGGGTGACCGATTATTATTTAATATCGGCTAAGATTTGTGGGCGAAAGGGAAACGCTAGCGAATGCTTAACAACAACATCAATTCGTTTAAATTATTCTATTTTGAAATCAACACTAAATTAATTAAGGTATTGGAACGGATAACGAATTCGTGGGCCCCGCTCGATCTGCTCCACGTCTCAGCAAAGAATGCCCAGCTTCGGGGTTCATATGGCATGTTCCCGTTTATAATAAATGTCGCATAAACAATTACGTCACAAAAGCGGGCCCACGACTACGTTCAGTGAAGTATGCAAAATCACCGTCGTTCCCAGACCATAAATCAAAATGATTTAATTAGTTTGACTATTCAAACATAAAAGCCCGTCTCAGCATTTTGGGCAATAAGCTAAACTTTAATAACAAAAAGTATTAAGAATTATTTCATTTTAGGCGACAGCTAGGCGCCGACACGGCGATCCTGACTCTCACACGTCCTCGTGTGGACCAAGATTCCACCCTCAAGTTGACCTCGTTCTCTCAGCAAAACCGTTCGGCCATCCAAACAAACGGCACAGTTACAGAATGTCAGATCTCCATAGAATACAGGTTAATTAAGACCAGGCAATAAATCAGATATGAGACTTTTCAAATCAAACTTATCAGTTTCGAATGTGTAGTAAACAAAAACGTTAATATGACTAACCATCGGAACTCATCCCGATAACCATTGGCACACATCGGCCACACCATTGGCACACACGGCCACTCAACAACGGAACACATCCGACACACCGAAACCGAAACTACGTCCGATCACCACTGGCACACAGCCAGTCACCACCGGCACACAGCCAGTCACGACCAACACACAGTCAGTCACCACCGACACACAGTCAGTGACCACCGGCACACAGCCAGTCACGACTGACACACAGTCAGTCACCACCGACACACAGTCAGTGACCATCGGCACACAGCCGATCACGACCGACACACAGTCAGTCACCACCGACACACAGTCAGTGACCATCGGCACACAGCCGATCACGACCGACACACAGTCAGTCATCACCGACACACAGTCAGTGACCATCGGCACACAGCCGATCACGACCGACACACAGTCAGTCATCACCGACACACAGTCAGTGACCATCGGCACACAGCCGATCACGACCGACACACAGTCAGTCATCACCGACACACAGTCAGTGACCATCGGCACACAGCCGATCAGCAGCTATCGAAACACATTCGATCAACTGCCAAACCCACCTGCCCATTACTTATCATCGCCGCGTAGTCTCCGACCAGCTAAACTGGGTTAGGAATATGACCTACAGTCAACAATAAGAATAGGCCGTGAGTACTTAGTTTAGATCACTGGCCGTATGAATACGATCTCCAGGCACACAGAACAAATCATGGATTCTTCCCTACCAAACCTAAACGTGAAAGCACCAATGTAATAATGCAGTACTTAGAGAGAGAGGAGGTGAGTGTTAGAGACATCATAGAAACAGTTTCCAAAGAAGAGGTCCCTAAAACATGGAAAGTGACAGTGGCAGTTGCCAAAGAGAGGGAGATGAAGAAGAGAAAAGCTCGATTCTTCGGGAAGCTCACACTCGAAATGAGGCTTTTCCAAGTGGCAACTGAGAATAACATAAAACATGTCTTCAAATTTATACCCCACCAAACCATGACAAAATCGGAGGATGATCTCTTCAAACACCTATTAAAGATTTCCGAAAACTCATCAACCGAGGATGGAGGCTACGTGTTCATGTCCATGGACTTCTCAAGCTGGTGTACCAGTTTCCGACATGAGGGCGTGACACCACTATTTGAGGAATTAGATAGGCTGTTAGGCGTCGAAAACGTGTTTTCATACACCCAGAAGTTTCCACTTGAATCTATATTGTTATTCCAAGATAGATTTACCCCTCCAAAACAAGGTCCAGATGGTCTCCCAGAAAATGGTCCTAGATGCATCTACGGGCCGGAGGCTTGGATGGAGGGATTACGCCAGAAAGGGTGGACCCTGGCCACATTGCTCTTGATATTGGTTGCATCTTGGAGATGTGGTACAGTTGCTACTTTAACTGGGCAAGGAGATAACCAAGTGGTTTACCTTAGATTACCCTCAAAGACGACCCTTGATGATCTAAGAATGACCAGGGAGCAATACATATCCTGGTTCCAGAAGACACTCCTAGGACTGTGTACCCAAGCTGGGATCACCCTAAAACTAGAGGAGACATGGGTGTCCTCATATCTGCTCGAATATGGGAGAGAATTTTTCTTTAAGGGAGCTCAGGTCAGCTCGGCCCTAAAGAGAGTTACACGTATGGCAAGTGAGGCAAACCAGACCATACCCTCATTTAATAAGGATATCGCCGGTATTTACTCAGCAGGGATGGGGGCCGCACAGAAGGATCATCAGCCCCTAGCAGCATTTTGGTGTACAATATTGGAGGCCTCTATTTTAGCCGCCGACATATACTTAATCCTAAACTTTAACTTAATAACTTAAAACTGTAACTTAATAACGTTATACTTAAACTTAATAATTATTGAATTCAAGTAGCCACAATAATTATGTATAAGATTAAAGAAGGACTTTCTGCTCCTTTTAATATAAAGCAATAGTTAATACACATTTATTAAGTAATCAATTAATTAAACTCAAACCAAACTAATTAAACCTAAATTAAACTAATTAAGATAATTAAACTAAATAATTCTAAAGAATTAATACCAATATAAAAGCGGTAATCCGTAAGAACTGTACGCGCGGAAATCTTGGAAATGTATAAGTAATTGCAAAAGTTGATACGAGTATTTTAATAAAAATAACAAGTCGGGCAAACGAAAAATAAACCTTGAAATTGGTGCAAATCAAGAAATCATATTAGCTATTGATCCATATAATTGTAATGTATTAGCATTTAAATTAATATAAAATCAATACAAAATTACTTCATCAAACTTTCGTTTTATTATTTCCTTGCGTTAATATGTAATGATGCTAATAGCCAACCCTATCACAAGTCGTGACGCACGTGACGTAGCCGCCGCCAGACTGGCGCCAAGCTCACATATACAGGGAGTGCCGCCGCTGTGGTACAGGGCAAATAGAATAGTGTAACAAAAACAAACAATTTAATGTGGTTTTTCTTTTTCAGTGAAACGGAAACGAAAGCTTGAAGAAGATCTAAAATCTCGCACAGCTAGAAATGAGGCAATCACTAATTATTACAATCAGAAAAGTCTGAAACAGAAATCAGAAACTGAAAACCTTGAGCTCATAAATAAAAAATAAAAAATAGAATTAGAAAAATAAAACCGTGATTAATTATTTCAAAGGAGAATGGCAGGTGCCCATATATTTTCAGAACCACATAAAGGCTTAGCGTGCCAAGAAGTAAATAGCATGACTTTAATCCTCTATTAAATCCTAATAAATTATGTAATCGTAAGATACACTTTAAAGCTGGGGATAAAAAGGTGATTTTAAAATCTAACCTCAAAACAGCACCTAGTAGGCAATTACTTTGGATATGTCGCAGCCATCTAGCTTAATCAGTCGTTCAATTAGCGGCCTAGCCTTTTCATTGACAGGCGCCATTCAATCATTGGCCTAAATAACATCCCGGCATTTAATTTAACGGCTAGGCAAATGTCTTGGTTCGATAACGTTTAACCACTTGCCTAGCCAAGTCATTGTAATTTAGTTCCATTTTCTATCACCAGGCACGCTGAGGCGATGTTGCTGTCAAATCTGTAAATATGGCGTCGACCAGCGTCCAGCTGTGATTTCTGGTGCTTTTCACAATTAAATTACGTTTAGGTACACGAAAATATCGTGAGATGGAAGTGTTTGGTGAAAAAATAGTGCAAATCAATCTTTGAACGAACGTTTTAAAGAATTTTTTGAAATAAACTCAGAATATGACCAATACCATCAAAGTGATTGTTTTGTTTTTTTCGTAATTTATTGTTTGTTCCGTTGTTTGAGGTAAACAATGTTATTGTTAAGTTTAAATATGAAAATAATTTGTGTTTTCTTTTTAACATCTCACCGTAAACCTTGGAGTTTAGACATTAGAAAGAATCTTAGTCAGAGCATAAGAATAAATATTTATTCTTATGGTTAGAGTAGTAAACGATAAACGAGAAAGCTCAGGTGACCATGAGTTCTGGACAGAAATAGACTATTAGGTTCTGGATGAACATTTGTGTCGTACTTACGATGATAATATCGTGATTATGACAAAGGCAGCTGCTGGTGAAGAACTTTTAAAGTTAGCAAGGTATCAATTATAACAAATATTTATTATCAATATCATTGCATTGAAACTTTTGTACATTAAATGTTTTTGTTAATTTTATATTATTTTATTGATAGTTTAAACATTATCTGTGTTACCTATTCTCAAAAAATCAAACGCTTAATGAACCTAAGTATTAGAAAAATGAAAATGAATAATTCTTTATTCGAAGACAGATTCGAACAGGTAATTAAGTGCTTTTGAATTTTTTATATTTTACTACCATTCGAGACTATTTTTAGTTGACAAGAAGATTTCTTAAAATGTGTTTTATCTTCTTCGTTAAAACTCGGCAGTTAATATTGCGAAAGAAAAAGACAAAACAAGCACCTATGATATTAAAGTACTAGCCTCCGCCCGCGAATTCGTTCGCGTGGACATTTGTAAAATCCCTAGGGAACCTTTGGCTGAGATAAAAAGTATTCTATGTTTTAATCCAGGCTATAAACTATCTGTGTGTCAAATTTTATCCAAATCTGTTCAGCAGTTTTTCCGCGATTGAGGAACAAACATCCAAACCCACAAACTTTCACATTTATAATATTAAGTAGGATTTTACTTAAATAATAATAAAGAATTCAATATCAAAATATTTCATTTTCTATTCGTCACAATGGTTATCCTATTCAATCAACGGCCTTAGCATCTGCCAGCCCGTTACTTAGATATTGTTTTGGATGTATTGGCTGGATGTCATTTAGGCTGCTGATGAAACGGCGACATTCAATGAAAAGGCTAGGCGGCTAATTGAACGGCTGATTAAGCCAGTTGCCTGCGACATATATATCTCTTTCATCCACTTCTGTCTCTTCCTCGTCTTCCACCCTTTTATCCGAGGCTTCTAGCATAGAGCCATCCGCCTCAAACAAACTCTCAAAATATTTCATCCACTCCTGTCGTACACCTTTTTCATCTGTCACTAGCTCACCTTTTTCATCTCTTATCACATTTATTTTAGACTTATGTGATCCGAAATAAGAGACTCAAGGATAAAGAAAAAGCTGCTGATGGAAAATTTAGGAGTTGACAAAATTCTAACAACTAGTACATCTTTGAATAAAGAGACCAAACTAAAGAAAATAATCAATGATTTCTATAGTAGAGACGACATTTCGCGCGCTACGGCTGGAAAGAAAGAAACCTTAACAAAGAACTCAGAACGCGGCCGTAGTGTCACACGGTGACAGATGATGTCATTGTCAATAATGACATCCACCTTCGTTATGTCAAGCTCGACCAATAGGATAAGACCGGGACTTCTAGATCATTCTCGCTGTTTTGAGGTGCTTCTCGATATTTATCTTGCTATAAATACGCACGATTCGCAAAAATCCTTTTCTTCTTTTCAAAACATTCGTAACCTTAACAAGTTACCTACATTAATTTCATTTCATTTCTTTGTGTTGTGCAACCCCGTTTCTAGGGTGAGTGTAGCTATAATACGTTCGTTTTGCATTTCAATTCCTTATAAATTTTTATAGTGAATTCTCATATTAAATACCTTAATCAAATATCTAATAGTTTTTCTCATATTAATATCTAATGGTTTAATCAGTGTGATTTTTGTGCTAAATTCTTATCGAGTGTTAACGATTCATATCAATGTGCAGCAATATTTTGTGGAAAGTGATATGCAGAACGAAAACCATATGCAATCCTTGTTTACAGTAAACTCAGAAGGCAGGTAATAGTATTTTGTATGAGCTACTAAATAGCTTGTGAATAAATACTATAACCAACATTAATTTAATTTCTATCTTGCAATGAAATGATTTCGTTTTATAACCTACGACGCTGCCAATGGGTGAATCCCGATCTTAATGTTTATTTTATAATATTCTAAATTGCCTTTCAAAATTAAGCATTAAATTATTATTCCCTTTTATTAAAATATACCTTTCTACTAATAAAATTATTCTTTTCAAACATGTTAATAGGGTGAAGTGCTCGAATGCTCACCATAAGTAATATTATAGTCAAATTAGTTAGTTTGATCAAATTGACCAAAATAATCATTTTGATTATTATGGTCAATAACTTTTTTTGAGACTTTTCAATTGTAGCCATCTGCCCTAGCACCTATTTAGCAGCGGTAAGAATTAGTGAACACCTGTTCATACCTTGTGTGTAACATTCCAGGGTCGTACCTACGGGCAGGAGTTCCCCTACCGGACCCTCTCCTGCGCCGCCTACCACTACACCTCCGGGCACCTACCTGCCCGAGTCACCACCTGCTGCTTCCGGCCTACCCCGGAGCAACACCACGCCGAGCCTGCGCACTCGCCTCACCTTGAGCGCGTAGCCCTCGTGCTGCACATGCGCTTCTGCTTCCGTTAGGCAAAACGCAAGCTAAGTGCTTTTTATACTACAAGGCGACTACCACGAAACGAAGATCTGTGTACCCCCCTTGAGACCTTTTTTTTCAATATATCTTGGTAAATTGTAACATTGACGTTTCATTTACCACCTTCTGCGCACTGGTTGTGCTTCACACTTCCAGCTGTGGCAGTATAGCCTGGCTCCAAAGCTAGCAAATACATCGAGAATTAATACGATCTTTATTAATACTATAGGATGAATCCTAAGACATTAAATAGTGCTTCTGGTAAGGAAGTGAAGAAAACTTGGACGACGCGCACCATATATGTGGTTAAAGAAGCGAAAAAGTATTACTCAGTGCTGACATACTCTTCTGAAGGATCCTTTGAAGAATCAGTTGGTGAAATCAGAAGGATAGACGTTTATGAGCCCAGTAACTATGGAAATTACGTAATTGTACAAGGCACAAAAGATCTTGTGCCCATAGACAAGACTAGAATCGCATTCCACCGGGAAACGCTGGAGTTGCACTTCATTGGAAACGTCAATAGGGCACAGTTCCTGAAAATTATGAGAGACGAGGGGAAGGGTAAAAGCATGAGATATTTCTCATGTCTTACCATTGACATAGAGGATAGAAAGAGACAAGAAAATGTATTAGACTACATTAAGTCAGTCTTCACAGAGGTCGATTCTTTCAAGGAATTGCCGAGAAGGAATCGCGACACTCTTCCAGGAGTTAGAACAATAAAAGAAGGTAAAACAAAGAACGCCAAAGAGACGAAGGAAATAAAAGAGATGAAGAGTCGTGGGAATACTAAAACGACTAGCGATCTTAAAGACGGAAAAATCTTAACAGAGGGCCCAAGGGATGACCTCTTAGCCGTTCCCTCGACCTCTGGCCTTGAGAAGATCAAGCCTAAGACTGCAGATAAAGAAAGCAGAAACGAGAACATTGTAATCACTGATCCTTTAGCGTTGTATAACGCGCTCTGTGAGGTTGCGTCTACCTTTTTAAAAATAGACACCACTTCAGTACATTTTGAAAAAATAATTCCTCATTCTGACCTTAATGGATTGGAAGGAGCCGAACTCTTCAAGAGGCTGCAAGAGATACACCATGAGAATGGGATAACCCTGGACCATGAAGCTATAAAAAATTCAAAATTTACGAAAGTTCAAGTAAGCCCACGTACCATTGTCTTAACGATACGAAAGAGGAATGTAGTGGGCGTTTATAAAGTTAAAAGCGCTACTACGGTCCTCTATAGTGACGAGATTGATATCGCGATTTCATATCCTCCTATAGATATTTCACAATAAACGATCTTTTTTTGGCGTTTTAACGCTTATTTCTTCTTGATGAACGTTTGGTAGTGATCTCCGTAGCGGCGTGAACACTCTCATAGTGTTCCGATCGTAGGAGAAGGGGTTTCGTGAAAAAAACAGTACCTATACTATATACCCAGGCTATACTGTGCCTTTTGGTGGTGATTCAATAGTAGAGTCACAGGTCACTGAAAGTGACCTTCTAAGAAGTGAAAGTACAAGCACCATTAATTGTGGTGACAGTGATGGTGCTGTGACAATGTAACACGGCAAACGGTGGAAGTGGAAAAAGAAGTTTTTTTTTACAACACCAAGTCGTCACAATGTTGGTTGTATGTATCATACCATTTTTTTATTTATAATTTCATATTAAAATGCATGTTATCTTTTTGATATTTCTAGCTTTAAAAACAAGTAAGAATAGGTATTGTAAAATGTACTGAGAGGAACTTGATGGTACAGTGGTGAGTGCATTCAGTTCATTGGTTCCGGCTTTATATGTATTTGGCACTTACCATTTGTAATGGGCCCGCACAGTAGTTATTATAGTGCTTGCATTCACACTCCATTCACACAGCCATTCATTTTAATATGGACTACGATCGCCTGTTTTTCATAGTTTTTTAATTGATAATAGTAAGTAGTGATTAGGTAATGTTTACGTGCCTGATGTCATCACTGTGTTGGGCAGAATACCAGTGCAGCAAGCCCTGCTTGCTGCTTATACTGAGTCCAGCACAGTTTTGACATCATACAACGGTGCACAATGTCAAAAAAAAAAGATTATTAATTTCTATGTATACTTAATTATTGTAATACCTTGTGTAGCGTTGGATGATGACAAAATAAATTAATTTCTTTTTTTCTTTCTTGCTCTCCCTGTGTTTCTTATCATAAACCCCAGCAACGAATAACATTTTTGTTAGCAGTAATTTCAACTGGTACAGGGCAAATAGAATAGTGTAACAAAAACAAACAATTTAATGTGGTTTTTCTTTTTCAGTGAAACGGAAACGAAAGCTTGAAGAAGATCTAAAATCTCGCACAGCTAGAAATGAGGCAATCACTAATTATTACAATCAGAAAAGTCTGAAACAGAAATCAGAAACTGAAAACCTTGAGCTCATAAATAAAAAATAAAAAATAGAATTAGAAAAATAAAACCGTGATTAATTATTTCAAAGGAGAATGGCAGGTGCCCATATATTTTCAGAACCACATAAAGGCTTAGCGTGCCAAGAAGTAAATAGCATGACTTTAATCCTCTATTAAATCCTAATAAATTATGTAATCGTAAGATACACTTTAAAGCTGGGGATAAAAAGGTGATTTTAAAATCTAACCTCAAAACAGCACCTAGTAGGCAATTACTTTGGATATGTCGCAGCCAACTAGCTTAATCAGTCGTTCAATTAGCGGCCTAGCCTTTTCATTGACAGGCGCCATTCAATCATTGGCCTAAATAACATCCCGGCATTTAATTTAACGGCTAGGCAAATGTCTTGGTTCGATAACGTTTAACCACTTGCCTAGCCAAGTCATTGTAATTTAGTTCCATTTTCTATCACCAGGCACGCTGAGGCGATGTTGCTGTCAAATCTGTAAATATGGCGTCGACCAGCGTCCAGCTGTGATTTCTGGTGCTTTTCACAATTAAATTACGTTTAGGTACACGAAAATATCGTGAGATGGAAGTGTTTGGTGAAAAAATAGTGCAAATCAATCTTTGAACGAACGTTTTAAAGAATTTTTTGAAATAAACTCAGAATATGACCAATACCATCAAAGTGATTGTTTTGTTTTTTTCGTAATTTATTGTTTGTTCCGTTGTTTGAGGTAAACAATGTTATTGTTAAGTTTAAATATGAAAATAATTTGTGTTTTCTTTTTAACATCTCACCGTAAACCTTGGAGTTTAGACATTAGAAAGAATCTTAGTCAGAGCATAAGAATAAATATTTATTCTTATGGTTAGAGTAGTAAACGATAAACGAGAAAGCTCAGGTGACCATGAGTTCTGGACAGAAATAGACTATTAGGTTCTGGATGAACATTTGTGTCGTACTTACGATGATAATATCGTGATTATGACAAAGGCAGCTGCTGGTGAAGAACTTTTAAAGTTAGCAAGGTATCAATTATAACAAATATTTATTATCAATATCATTGCATTGAAACTTTTGTACATTAAATGTTTTTGTTAATTTTATATTATTTTATTGATAGTTTAAACATTATCTGTGTTACCTATTCTCAAAAAATCAAACGCTTAATGAACCTAAGTATTAGAAAAATGAAAATGAATAATTCTTTATTCGAAGACAGATTCGAACAGGTAATTAAGTGCTTTTGAATTTTTTATATTTTACTACCATTCGAGACTTTTTTTAGTTGACAAGAAGATTTCTTAAAATGTGTTTTATCTTCTTCGTTAAAACTCGGCAGTTAATATTGCGAAAGAAAAAGACAAAACAAGCACCTATGATATTAAAGTACTAGCCTCCGCCCGCGAATTCGTTCGCGTGGACATTTGTAAAATCCCTAGGGAACCTTTGGCTGAGATAAAAAGTATTCTATGTTTTAATCCAGGCTATAAACTATCTGTGTGTCAAATTTTATCCAAATCTGTTCAGCAGTTTTTCCGCGATTGAGGAACAAACATCCAAACCCACAAACTTTCACATTTATAATATTAAGTAGGATTTTACTTAAATAATAATAAAGAATTCAATATCAAAATATTTCATTTTCTATTCGTCACAATGGTTATCCTATTCAATCAACGGCCTTAGCATCTGCCAGCCCGTTACTTAGATATTGTTTTGGATGTATTGGTTGGATGTCATTTAGGCTGCTGATGAAACGGCGACGTTCAATGAAAAGGCTAGGCGGCTAATTGAACGGCTGATTAAGCCAGTTGCCTGCGACATATATATCTCTTTCATCCACTTCTGTCTCTTCCTCGTCTTCCACCCTTTTATCCGAGGCTTCTAGCATAGAGCCATCCGCCTCAAACAAACTCTCAAAATATTTCATCCACTCCTGTAGTACACCTTTTTCATCTGTCACTAGCTCACCTTTTTCATCTCTTATCACATTTATTTTAGACTTATGTGATCCGAAATAAGAGACTCAAGGATAAAGAAAAAGCTGCTGATGGAAAATTTAGGAGTTGACAAAATTCTAACAACTAGTACATCTTTGAATAAAGAGACCAAACTAAAGAAAATAATCAATGATTTCTATAGTAGAGACGACATTTCGCGCGCTACGGCTGGAAAGAAAGAAACCTTAACAAAGAACTCAGAACGCGGCCGTAGTGTCACACGGTGACAGATGATGTCATTGTCAATAATGACATCCACCTTCGTTATGTCAAGCTCGACCAATAGGATAAGACCGGGACTTCTAGATCATTCTCGCTGTTTTGAGGTGCTTCTCGATATTTATCTTGCTATAAATACGAACGATTCGCAAAAATCCTTTTCTTCTTTTCAAAACATTCGTAACCTTAACAAGTTACCTACATTAATTTCATTTCATTTCTTTGTGTTGTGCAACCCCGTTTCTAGGGTGAGTGTAGCTATAATACGTTCGTTTTGCATTTCAATTCCTTATAATTTTTTATAGTGAATTCTCATATTAAATACCTTAATCAAATATCTAATAGTTTTTCTCATATTAATATCTAATGGTTTAATCAGTGTGATTTTTGTGCTAAATTCTTATCGAGTGTAAACGATTCATATCAATGTGCAGCAATATTTTGTGGAAAGTGATATGCAGAACGAAAACCATATGCAATCCTTGTTTACAGTAAACTCAGAAGGCAGGTAATAGTATTTTGTATGAGCTACTAAATAGCTTGTGAATAAATACTATAACCAACATTAATTTAATTTCTATCTTGCAATGAAATGATTTCGTTTTATAACCTACGACGCTGCCAATGGGTGAATCCCGATCTTAATGTTTATTTTATAATATTCTAAATTGCCTTTCAAAATTAAGCATTAAATTATTATTCCCTTTTATTAAAATATACCTTTCTACTAATAAAATTATTCTTTTCAAACATGTTAATAGGGTGAAGTGCTCGAATGCTCACCATAAGTAATATTATAGTCAAATTAGTTAGTTTGATCAAATTGACCAAAATAATCATTTTGAAATAAAAGACTTTTTAACGGATACTAGCGCGGTTTTATTGAAAGTACTTTGGTAATTAGTTGGTATTTGGTTTGATTTTTGTTTTTTTTTTTTTTTTTTTTCTCCGACGTTTCGGCACCTTTGCAGCTGCCGTGGTCACGGGGGACTGAAGCTACTCGTGAGCCTACCCTCAAGCGATGAATTTTTTAAGACGTTCAGAAATTAATATTTTACAATTTTATTTATCTTTTTAATTGGTTTTAGTTGATTTTGTGATTTAATTAATGCTAAAGAGAGAGAATCTACTGAAACTACCACCATTTCACAAAATTGGGAGGCCCCTCCAAGAAAGAAATGGCGAAATAAAACTTGGAGAGGAAAGCCGACCTCCGTCTTTTATATTTATTAATTTATTTGCAAAAGGAACTAACTGTATCATTAGATCTTGCAGTGTGTGTATGGGGCTTCAGCTTGTGAATGATGGGGTCCCAAGCTGGTGGAATTTTCCAACCATCATCTCTATTGAAGTTAGTATATTTATTTATTTCGATAGCCTCGCGGAGCATTCTAGGAATAAATCTACGTTCCTTAGCAAGGATTTGGGGTTTGTCAAATCTAATGTAATGGTTGGGCCCCTCAAAGGCGTGATCACACACTGCAGACTTGTTATCGCGCCTATGTTTCATGTCAGCTACATGCTCTTTAACGCGGGTCCCTATACTTCTCTTTGTTTGCCCGATGTAGGAGAGCCCACAGTCACAATCTAGTTTGTAGACGCCTGCGGCTTGAAGGGGGATGTTACACTTGACAGGTCGTAAGAATTGGTTGATCTTCTTCGGCGGCTTGAAGTAAGTTTTGATTGACGCTCGCTTCAGAATGTTTCCAATCTTGTCAGTGACACCCTTCAAATAAGGTAGGATGGCAGGTTGACGCTCTACTGTGGCTGGTTTGTCGCGTTTTCTGTGACGAAGGCGTGGTACTTGCAACTTGTTTTTACGCAGTACTTGTTTGACGTGCTGAAGCTCAGCCGTCAGGTGTTGTTTGTCACAGACGCCGCGGGCTCTCTGAAACAAAGATTTCCCTACGGTAGCTAACTGTATAGGATGATGGTGAGAGTCACCATTGAGGTATCTGTCTGTATGGGTTGCTTTACGATACACTGTATGGCTCAAGGTTTGGTTCGGATTCCTGATAATGAGAATGTCTAGGAATGTCTCTTAAATAATGAGAATGTCTAATCATTTTGATTATTATGGTCAATAACTTTTTTTGAGACTTTTCAATTGTAGCCATCTGCCCTAGCACCTATTTAGCAGCGGTAAGAATTAGTGAACACCTGTTCATACCTTGTGTGTAACATTCCAGGGTCGTACCTACGGGCAGGAGTTCCCCTACCGGACCCTCTCCTGCGCCGCCTACCACTACACCTCCGGGCACCTACCTGCCCGAGTCACCACCTGCTGCTTCCGGCCTACCCCGGAGCAACACCACGCCGAGCCTGCGCACTCGCCTCACCTTGAGCGCGTAGCCCTCGTGCTGCACATGCGCTTCTGCTTCCGTTAGGCAAAACGCAAGCTAAGTGCTTTTTATACTACAAGGCGACTACCACGAAACGAAGATCTGTGTACCCCCCTTGAGACCTTTTTTTTTCAATATATCTTGGTAAATTGTAACATTGACGTTTCATTTACCACCTTCTGCGCACTGGTCGTGCTTCACACTTCCAGCTGTGGCAGTATAGCCTGGCTCCAAAGCTAGCAAATACATCGAGAATTAATACGATCTTTATTAATACTATAGGATGAATCCTAAGACATTAAATAGTGCTTCTGGTAAGGAAGTGAAGAAAACTTGGACGACGCGCACCATATATGTGGTTAAAGAAGCGAAAAAGTATTACTCAGTGCTGACATACTCTTCTGAAGGATCCTTTGAAGAATCAGTTGGTGAAATCAGAAGGATAGACGTTTATGAGCCCAGTAACTATGGAAATTACGTAATTGTACAAGGCACAAAAGATCTTGTGCCCATAGACAAGACTAGAATCGCATTCCACCGGGAAACGCTGGAGTTGCACTTCATTGGAAACGTCAATAGGGCACAGTTCCTGAAAATTATGAGAGACGAGGGGAAGGGTAAAAGCATGAGATATTTCTCATGTCTTACCATTGACATAGAGGATAGAAAGAGACAAGAAAATGTATTAGACTACATTAAGTCAGTCTTCACAGAGGTCGATTCTTTCAAGGAATTGCCGAGAAGGAATCGCGACACTCTTCCAGGAGTTAGAACAATAAAAGAAGGTAAAACAAAGAACGCCAAAGAGACGAAGGAAATAAAAGAGATGAAGAGTCGTGGGAATACTAAAACGACTAGCGATCTTAAAGACGGAAAAATCTTAACAGAGGGCCCAAGGGATGACCTCTTAGCCGTTCCCTCGACCTCTGGCCTTGAGAAGATCAAGCCTAAGACTGCAGATAAAGAAAGCAGAAACGAGAACATTGTAATCACTGATCCTTTAGCGTTGTATAACGCGCTCTGTGAGGTTGCGTCTACCTTTTTAAAAATAGACACCACTTCAGTACAATTTGAAAAAATAATTCCTCATTCTGACCTTAATGGATTGGAAGGAGCCGAACTCTTCAAGAGGCTGCAAGAGATACACCATGAGAATGGGATAACCCTGGACCATGAAGCTATAAAAAATTCAAAATTTACGAAAGTTCAAGTAAGCCCACGTACCATAGTCTTAACGATACGAAAGAGGAATGTAGTGGGCGTTTATAAAGTTAAAAGCGCTACTACGGTCCTCTATAGTGACGAGATTGATATCGCGATTTCATATCCTCCTATAGATATTTCACAATAAACGATCTTTTTTTGGCGTTTTAACGCTTATTTCTTCTTGATGAACGTTTGGTAGTGATCTCCGTAGCGGCGTGAACACTCTCATAGTGTTCCGATCGTAGGAGAAGGGGTTTCGTGAAAAAAACAGTACCTATACTATATACCCAGGCTATACTGTGCCTTTTGGTGGTGATTCAATAGTAGAGTCACAGGTCACTGAAAGTGACCTTCTAAGAAGTGAAAGTACAAGCACCATTAATTGTGGTGACAGTGATGGTGCTGTGACAATGTAACACGGCAAACGGTGGAAGTGGAAAAAGAAGTTTTTTTTTTACAACACCAAGTCGTCACAATGTTGGTTGTATGTATCATACCATTTTTTTATTTATAATTTCATATTAAAATGCATGTTATCTTTTTGATATTTCTAGCTTTAAAAACAAGTAAGAATAGGTATTGTAAAATGTACTGAGAGGAACTTGATGGTACAGTGGTGAGTGCATTCAGTTCATTGGTTCCGGCTTTATATGTATTTGGCACTTACCATTTGTAATGGGCCCGCACAGTAGTTATTATAGTGCTTGCATTCACACTCCATTCACACAGCCATTCATTTTAATATGGACTACGATCGCCTGTTTTTCATAGTTTTTTAATTGATAATAGTAAGTAGTGATTAGGTAATGTTTACGTGCCTGATGTCATCACTGTGTTGGGCAGAATACCAGTGCAGCAAGCACTGAGTCCAGCACAGTTTTGACATCATACAACGGTGCACAATGTCAAAAAAAAAGATTATTAATTTCTATGTATACTTAATTATTGTAATACCTTGTGTAGCGTTGGATGATGACAAAATAAATTAATTTCTTTTTTTCTTTCTTGCTCTCCCTGTGTTTCTTATCATAAACCCCAGCAACGAATAACATTTTTGTTAGCAGTAATTTCAACTGGTACAGGGCAAATAGAATAGTGTAACAAAAACAAACAATTTAATGTGGTTTTTCTTTTTCAGTGAAACGGAAACGAAAGCTTGAAGAAGATCTAAAATCTCGCACAGCTAGAAATGAGGCAATCACTAATTATTACAATCAGAAAAGTCTGAAACAGAAATCAGAAACTGAAAACCTTGAGCTCATAAATAAAAAATAGAATTAGAAAAATAAAACCGTGATTAATTATTTCAAAGGAGAATGGCAGGTGCCCATATATTTTCAGAACCACATAAAGGCTTAGCGTGCCAAGAAGTAAATAGCATGACTTTAATCCTCTATTAAATCCTAATAAATTATGTAATCGTAAGATACACTTTAAAGCTGGGGATAAAAAGGTGATTTTAAAATCTAACCTCAAAACAGCACCTAGTAGGCAATTACTTTGGATATGTCGCAGCCAACTAGCTTAATCAGTCGTTCAATTAGCGGCCTAGCCTTTTCATTGACAGGCGCCATTCAATCATTGGCCTAAATAACATCCCGGCATTTAATTTAACGGCTAGGCAAATGTCTTGGTTCGATAACGTTTAACCACTTGCCTAGCCAAGTCATTGTAATTTAGTTCCATTTTCTATCACCAGGCACGCTGAGGCGATGTTGCTGTCAAATCTGTAAATATGGCGTCGACCAGCGTCCAGCTGTGATTTCTGGTGCTTTTCACAATTAAATTACGTTTAGGTACACGAAAATATCGTGAGATGGAAGTGTTTGGTGAAAAAATAGTGCAAATCAATCTTTGAACGAACGTTTTAAAGAATTTTTTGAAATAAACTCAGAATATGACCAATACCATCAAAGTGATTGTTTTGTTTTTTTCGTAATTTATTGTTTGTTCCGTTGTTTGAGGTAAACAATGTTATTGTTAAGTTTAAATATGAAAATAATATGTGTTTTCTTTTTAACATCTCACCGTAAACCTTGGAGTTTAGACATTAGAAAGAATCTTAGTCAGAGCATAAGAATAAATATTTATTCTTATGGTTAGAGTAGTAAACGATAAACGAGAAAGCTCAGGTGACCATGAGTTCTGGACAGAAATAGACTATTAGGTTCTGGATGAACATTTGTGTCGTACTTACGATGATAATATCGTGATTATGACAAAGGCAGCTGCTGGTGAAGAACTTTTAAAGTTAGCAAGGTATCAATTATAACAAATATTTATTATCAATATCATTGCATTGAAACTTTTGTACATTAAATGTTTTTGTTAATTTTATATTATTTTATTGATAGTTTAAACATTATCTGTGTTACCTATTCTCAAAAAATCAAACGCTTAATGAACCTAAGTATTAGAAAAATGAAAATGAATAATTCTTTATTCGAAGACAGATTCGAACAGGTAATTAAGTGCTTTTGAATTTTTTATATTTTACTACCATTCGAGACTTTTTTTAGTTGACAAGAAGATTTCTTAAAATGTGTTTTATCTTCTTCGTTAAAACTCGGCAGTTAATATTGCGAAAGAAAAAGACAAAACAAGCACCTATGATATTAAAGTACTAGCCTCCGCCCGCGAATTCGTTCGCGTGGACATTTGTAAAATCCCTAGGGAACCTTTGGCTGAGATAAAAAGTATTCTATGTTTTAATCCAGGCTATAAACTATCTGTGTGTCAAATTTTATCCAAATCTGTTCAGCAGTTTTTCCGCGATTGAGGAACAAACATCCAAACCCACAAACTTTCACATTTATAATATTAAGTAGGATTTTACTTAAATAATAATAAAGAATTCAATATCAAAATATTTCATTTTCTATTCGTCACAATGGTTATCCTATTCAATCAACGGCCTTAGCATCTGCCAGCCCGTTACTTAGATATTGTTTTGGATGTATTGGCTGGATGTCATTTAGGCTGCTGATGAAACGGCGACGTTCAATGAAAAGGCTAGGCGGCTAATTGAACGGCTGATTAAGCCAGTTGCCTGCGACATATATATCTCTTTCATCCACTTCTGTCTCTTCCTCGTCTTCCACCCTTTTATCCGAGGCTTCTAGCATAGAGCCATCCGCCTCAAACAAACTCTCAAAATATTTCATCCACTCCTGTAGTACACCTTTTTCATCTGTCACTAGCTCACCTTTTTCATCTCTTATCACATTTATTTTAGACTTATGTGATCCGAAATAAGAGACTCAAGGATAAAGAAAAAGCTGCTGATGGAAAATTTAGGAGTTGACAAAATTCTAACAACTAGTACATCTTTGAATAAAGAGACCAAACTAAAGAAAATAATCAATGATTTCTATAGTAGAGACGACATTTCGCGCGCTACGGCTGGAAAGAAAGAAACCTTAACAAAGAACTCAGAACGCGGCCGTAGTGTCACACGGTGACAGATGATGTCATTGTCAATAATGACATCCACCTTCGTTATGTCAAGCTCGACCAATAGGATAAGACCGGGACTTCTAGATCATTCTCGCTGTTTTGAGGTGCTTCTCGATATTTATCTTGCTATAAATACGAACGATTCGCAAAAATCCTTTTCTTCTTTTCAAAACATTCGTAACCTTAACAAGTTACCTACATTAATTTCATTTCATTTCTTTGTGTTGTGCAACCCCGTTTCTAGGGTGAGTGTAGCTATAATACGTTCGTTTTGCATTTCAATTCCTTATAAATTTTTATAGTGAATTCTCATATTAAATACCTTAATCAAATATCTAATAGTTTTTCTCATATTAATATCTAATGGTTTAATCAGTGTGATTTTTGTGCTAAATTCTTATCGAGTGTAAACGGTTCATATCAATGTGCAGCAATATTTTGTGGAAAGTGATATGCAGAACGAAAACCATATGCAATCCTTGTTTACAGTAAACTCAGAAGGCAGGTAATAGTATTTTGTATGAGCTACTAAATAGCTTGTGAATAAATACTATAACCAACATTAATTTAATTTCTATCTTGCAATGAAATGATTTCGTTTTATAACCTACGACGCTGCCAATGGGTGAATCCCGATCTTAATGTTTATTTTATAATATTCTAAATTGCCTTTCAAAATTAAGCATTAAATTATTATTCCCTTTTATTAAAATATACCTTTCTACTAATAAAATTATTCTTTTCAAACATGTTAATAGGGTGAAGTGCTCGAATGCTCACCATAAGTAATATTATAGTCAAATTAGTTAGTTTGATCAAATTGACCATAATAATCAAAATGATTATTTTGGTCAATTTCTTTTTTTGAGACTTTTCAATTGTAGCCATCTGCCCTAGCACCTATTTAGCAGCGGTAAGAATTAGTGAACACCTGTTCATACCTTGTGTGTAACATTCCAGGGTCGTACCTACGGGTAGGAGTTCCCCTACCGGACCCTCTCCTGCGCCGCCTACCACTACACCTCCGGGCACCTACCTGCCCGAGTCACCACCTGCTGCTTCCGGCCTACCCCGGAGCAACACCACGCCGAGCCTGCGCACTCGCCTCACCTTGAGCGCGTAGCCCTCGTGCTGCACATGCGCTTCTGCTTCCGTTAGGCAAAACGCAAGCTAAGTGCTTTTTATACTACAAGGCGACTACCACGAAACGAAGATCTGTGTACCCCCCTTGAGACCTTTTTTTTCAATATATCTTGGTAAATTGTAACATTGACGTTTCATTTACCACCTTCTGCGCACTGGTCGTGCTTCACACTTCCAGCTGTGGCAGTATAGCCTGGCTCCAAAGCTAGCAAATACATCGAGAATTAATACGATCTTTATTAATACTATAGGATGAATCCTAAGACATTAAATAGTGCTTCTGGTAAGGAAGTGAAGAAAACTTGGACGACGCGCACCATATATGTGGTTAAAGAAGCGAAAAAGTATTACTCAGTGCTGACATACTCTTCTGAAGGATCCTTTGAAGAATCAGTTGGTGAAATCAGAAGGATAGACGTTTATGAGCCCAGTAACTATGGAAATTACGTAATTGTACAAGGCACAAAAGATCTTGTGCCCATAGACAAGACTAGAATCGCATTCCACCGGGAAACGCTGGAGTTGCACTTCATTGGAAACGTCAATAGGGCACAGTTCGTGAAAATTATGAGAGACGAGGGGAAGGGTAAAAGCATGAGATATTTCTCATGTCTTACCATTGACATAGAGGATAGAAAGAGACAAGAAAATGTATTAGACTACATTAAGTCAGTCTTCACAGAGGTCGATTCTTTCAAGGAATTGCCGAGAAGGAATCGCGACACTCTTCCAGGAGTTAGAACAATAAAAGAAGGTAAAACAAAGAACGCCAAAGAGACGAAGGAAATAAAAGAGATGAAGAGTCGTGGGAATACTAAAACGACTAGCGATCTTAAAGACGGAAAAATCTTAACAGAGGGCCCAAGGGATGACCTCTTAGCCGTTCCCTCGACCTCTGGCCTTGAGAAGATCAAGCCTAAGACTGCAGATAAAGAAAGCAGAAACGAGAACATTGTAATCACTGATCCTTTAGCGTTGTATAACGCGCTCTGTGAGGTTGCGTCTACCTTTTTAAAAATAGACACCACTTCAGTACATTTTGAAAAAATAATTCCTCATTCTGACCTTAATGGATTGGAAGGAGCCGAACTCTTCAAGAGGCTGCAAGAGATACACCATGAGAATGGGATAACCCTGGACCATGAAGCTATAAAAAATTCAAAATTTACGAAAGTTCAAGTAAGCCCACGTACCATAGTCTTAACGATACGAAAGAGGAATGTAGTGGGCGTTTATAAAGTTAAAAGCGCTACTACGGTCCTCTATAGTGACGAGATTGATATCGCGATTTCATATCCTCCTATAGATATTTCACAATAAACGATCTTTTTTTGGCGTTTTAACGCTTATTTCTTCTTGATGAACGTTTGGTAGTGATCTCCGTAGCGGCGTGAACACTCTCATAGTGTTCCGATCGTAGGAGAAGGGGTTTCGTGAAAAAAACAGTACCTATACTATATACCCAGGCTATACTGTGCCTTTTGGTGGTGATTCAATAGTAGAGTCACAGGTCACTGAAAGTGACCTTCTAAGAAGTGAAAGTACAAGCACCATTAATTGTGGTGACAGTGATGGTGCTGTGACAATGTAACACGGCAAACGGTGGAAGTGGAAAAAGAAGTTTTTTTTACAACACCAAGTCGTCACAATGTTGGTTGTATGTATCATACCATTTTTTTATTTATAATTTCATATTAAAATGCATGTTATCTTTTTGATATTTCTAGCTTTAAAAACAAGTAAGAATAGGTATTGTAAAATGTACTGAGAGGAACTTGATGGTACAGTGGTGAGTGCATTCAGTTCATTGGTTCCGGCTTTATATGTATTTGGCACTTACCATTTGTAATGGGCCCGCACAGTAGTTATTATAGTGCTTGCATTCACACTCCATTCACACAGCCATTCATTTTAATATGGACTACGATCGCCTGTTTTTCATAGTTTTTTAATTGATAATAGTAAGTAGTGATTAGGTAATGTTTACGTGCCTGATGTCATCACTGTGTTGGGCAGAATACCAGTGCAGCAAGCACTGAGTCCAGCACAGTTTTGACATCATACAACGGTGCACAATGTCAAAAAAAAAGATTATTAATTTCTATGTATACTTAATTATTGTAATACCTTGTGTAGCGTTGGATGATGACAAAATAAATTAATTTCTTTTTTTCTTTCTTGCTCTCCCTGTGTTTCTTATCATAAACCCCAGCAACGAATAACATTTTTGTTAGCAGTAATTTCAACTGGTACAGGGCAAATAGAATAGTGTAACAAAAACAAACAATTTAATGTGGTTTTTCTTTTTCAGTGAAACGGAAACGAAAGCTTGAAGAAGATCTAAAATCTCGCACAGCTAGAAATGAGGCAATCACTAATTATTACAATCAGAAAAGTCTGAAACAGAAATCAGAAACTGAAAACCTTGAGCTCATAAATAAAAAATAAAAAATAGAATTAGAAAAATAAAACCGTGATTAATTATTTCAAAGGAGAATGGCAGGTGCCCATATATTTTCAGAACCACATAAAGGCTTAGCGTGCCAAGAAGTAAATAGCATGACTTTAATCCTCTATTAAATCCTAATAAATTATGTAATCGTAAGATACACTTTAAAGCTGGGGATAAAAAGGTGATTTTAAAATCTAACCTCAAAACAGCACCTAGTAGGCAATTACTTTGGATATGTCGCAGCCAACTAGCTTAATCAGTCGTTCAATTAGCGGCCTAGCCTTTTCATTGACAGGCGCCATTCAATCATTGGCCTAAATAACATCCCGGCATTTAATTTAACGGCTAGGCAAATGTCTTGGTTCGATAACGTTTAACCACTTGCCTAGCCAAGTCATTGTAATTTAGTTCCATTTTCTATCACCAGGCACGCTGAGGCGATGTTGCTGTCAAATCTGTAAATATGGCGTCGACCAGCGTCCAGCTGTGATTTCTGGTGCTTTTCACAATTAAATTACGTTTAGGTACACGAAAATATCGTGAGATGGAAGTGTTTGGTGAAAAAATAGTGCAAATCAATCTTTGAACGAACGTTTTAAAGAATTTTTTGAAATAAACTCAGAATATGACCAATACCATCAAAGTGATTGTTTTGTTTTTTTCGTAATTTATTGTTTGTTCCGTTGTTTGAGGTAAACAATGTTATTGTTAAGTTTAAATATGAAAATAATATGTGTTTTCTTTTTAACATCTCACCGTAAACCTTGGAGTTTAGACATTAGAAAGAATCTTAGTCAGAGCATAAGAATAAATATTTATTCTTATGGTTAGAGTAGTAAACGATAAACGAGAAAGCTCAGGTGACCATGAGTTCTGGACAGAAATAGACTATTAGGTTCTGGATGAACATTTGTGTCGTACTTACGATGATAATATCGTGATTATGACAAAGGCAGCTGCTGGTGAAGAACTTTTAAAGTTAGCAAGGTATCAATTATAACAAATATTTATTATCAATATCATTGCATTGAAACTTTTGTACATTAAATGTTTTTGTTAATTTTATATTATTTTATTGATAGTTTAAACATTATCTGTGTTACCTATTCTCAAAAAATCAAACGCTTAATGAACCTAAGTATTAGAAAAATGAAAATGAATAATTCTTTATTCGAAGACAGATTCGAACAGGTAATTAAGTGCTTTTGAATTTTTTATATTTTACTACCATTCGAGACTTTTTTTAGTTGACAAGAAGATTTCTTAAAATGTGTTTTATCTTCTTCGTTAAAACTCGGCAGTTAATATTGCGAAAGAAAAAGACAAAACAAGCACCTATGATATTAAAGTACTAGCCTCCGCCCGCGAATTCGTTCGCGTGGACATTTGTAAAATCCCTAGGGAACCTTTGGCTGAGATAAAAAGTATTCTATGTTTTAATCCAGGCTATAAACTATCTGTGTGTCAAATTTTATCCAAATCTGTTCAGCAGTTTTTCCGCGATTGAGGAACAAACATCCAAACCCACAAACTTTCACATTTATAATATTAAGTAGGATTTTACTTAAATAATAATAAAGAATTCAATATCAAAATATTTCATTTTCTATTCGTCACAATGGTTATCCTATTCAATCAACGGCCTTAGCATCTGCCAGCCCGTTACTTAGATATTGTTTTGGATGTATTGGCTGGATGTCATTTAGGCTGCTGATGAAACGGCGACGTTCAATGAAAAGGCTAGGCGGCTAATTGAACGGCTGATTAAGCCAGTTGCCTGCGACATATATATCTCTTTCATCCACTTCTGTCTCTTCCTCGTCTTCCACCCTTTTATCCGAGGCTTCTAGCATAGAGCCATCCGCCTCAAACAAACTCTCAAAATATTTCATCCACTCCTGTAGTACACCTTTTTCATCTGTCACTAGCTCACCTTTTTCATCTCTTATCACATTTATTTTAGACTTATGTGATCCGAAATAAGAGACTCAAGGATAAAGAAAAAGCTGCTGATGGAAAATTTAGGAGTTGACAAAATTCTAACAACTAGTACATCTTTGAATAAAGAGACCAAACTAAAGAAAATAATCAATGATTTCTATAGTAGAGACGACATTTCGCGCGCTACGGCTGGAAAGAAAGAAACCTTAACAAAGAACTCAGAACGCGGCCGTAGTGTCACACGGTGACAGATGATGTCATTGTCAATAATGACATCCACCTTCGTTATGTCAAGCTCGACCAATAGGATAAGACCGGGACTTCTAGATCATTCTCGCTGTTTTGAGGTGCTTCTCGATATTTATCTTGCTATAAATACGAACGATTCGCAAAAATCCTTTTCTTCTTTTCAAAACATTCGTAACCTTAACAAGTTACCTACATTAATTTCATTTCATTTCTTTGTGTTGTGCAACCCCGTTTCTAGGGTGAGTGTAGCTATAATACGTTCGTTTTGCATTTCAATTCCTTATAAATTTTTATAGTGAATTCTCATATTAAATACCTTAATCAAATATCTAATAGTTTTTCTCATATTAATATCTAATGGTTTAATCAGTGTGATTTTTGTGCTAAATTCTTATCGAGTGTAAACGGTTCATATCAATGTGCAGCAATATTTTGTGGAAAGTGATATGCAGAACGAAAACCATATGCAATCCTTGTTTACAGTAAACTCAGAAGGCAGGTAATAGTATTTTGTATGAGCTACTAAATAGCTTGTGAATAAATACTATAACCAACATTAATTTAATTTCTATCTTGCAATGAAATGATTTCGTTTTATAACCTACGACGCTGCCAATGGGTGAATCCCGATCTTAATGTTTATTTTATAATATTCTAAATTGCCTTTCAAAATTAAGCATTAAATTATTATTCCCTTTTATTAAAATATACCTTTCTACTAATAAAATTATTCTTTTCAAACATGTTAATAGGGTGAAGTGCTCGAATGCTCACCATAAGTAATATTATAGTCAAATTAGTTAGTTTGATCAAATTGACCATAATAATCAAAATGATTATTTTGGTCAATTTCTTTTTTTGAGACTTTTCAATTGTAGCCATCTGCCCTAGCACCTATTTAGCAGCGGTAAGAATTAGTGAACACCTGTTCATACCTTGTGTGTAACATTCCAGGGTCGTACCTACGGGTAGGAGTTCCCCTACCGGACCCTCTCCTGCGCCGCCTACCACTACACCTCCGGGCACCTACCTGCCCGAGTCACCACCTGCTGCTTCCGGCCTACCCCGGAGCAACACCACGCCGAGCCTGCGCACTCGCCTCACCTTGAGCGCGTAGCCCTCGTGCTGCACATGCGCTTCTGCTTCCGTTAGGCAAAACGCAAGCTAAGTGCTTTTTATACTACAAGGCGACTACCACGAAACGAAGATCTGTGTACCCCCCTTGAGACCTTTTTTTTCAATATATCTTGGTAAATTGTAACATTGACGTTTCATTTACCACCTTCTGCGCACTGGTCGTGCTTCACACTTCCAGCTGTGGCAGTATAGCCTGGCTCCAAAGCTAGCAAATACATCGAGAATTAATACGATCTTTATTAATACTATAGGATGAATCCTAAGACATTAAATAGTGCTTCTGGTAAGGAAGTGAAGAAAACTTGGACGACGCGCACCATATATGTGGTTAAAGAAGCGAAAAAGTATTACTCAGTGCTGACATACTCTTCTGAAGGATCCTTTGAAGAATCAGTTGGTGAAATCAGAAGGATAGACGTTTATGAGCCCAGTAACTATGGAAATTACGTAATTGTACAAGGCACAAAAGATCTTGTGCCCATAGACAAGACTAGAATCGCATTCCACCGGGAAACGCTGGAGTTGCACTTCATTGGAAACGTCAATAGGGCACAGTTCCTGAAAATTATGAGAGACGAGGGGAAGGGTAAAAGCATGAGATATTTCTCATGTCTTACCATTGACATAGAGGATAGAAAGAGACAAGAAAATGTATTAGACTACATTAAGTCAGTCTTCACAGAGGTCGATTCTTTCAAGGAATTGCCGAGAAGGAATCGCGACACTCTTCCAGGAGTTAGAACAATAAAAGAAGGTAAAACAAAGAACGCCAAAGAGACGAAGGAAATAAAAGAGATGAAGAGTCGTGGGAATACTAAAACGACTAGCGATCTTAAAGACGGAAAAATCTTAACAGAGGGCCCAAGGGATGACCTCTTAGCCGTTCCCTCGACCTCTGGCCTTGAGAAGATCAAGCCTAAGACTGCAGATAAAGAAAGCAGAAACGAGAACATTGTAATCACTGATCCTTTAGCGTTGTATAACGCGCTCTGTGAGGTTGCGTCTACCTTTTTAAAAATAGACACCACTTCAGTACATTTTGAAAAAATAATTCCTCATTCTGACCTTAATGGATTGGAAGGAGCCGAACTCTTCAAGAGGCTGCAAGAGATACACCATGAGAATGGGATAACCCTGGACCATGAAGCTATAAAAAATTCAAAATTTACGAAAGTTCAAGTAAGCCCACGTACCATAGTCTTAACGATACGAAAGAGGAATGTAGTGGGCGTTTATAAAGTTAAAAGCGCTACTACGGTCCTCTATAGTGACGAGATTGATATCGCGATTTCATATCCTCCTATAGATATTTCACAATAAACGATCTTTTTTTGGCGTTTTAACGCTTATTTCTTCTTGATGAACGTTTGGTAGTGATCTCCGTAGCGGCGTGAACACTCTCATAGAAATTGGAAGTTGTTTATTAAGATTCATTCAACACGTACAACTAAGAGAAATCGGAAGTTTTATTCTGACGGATTTGCTGGTTAAAATAAAAACCGTTAAATCTTCGCTCTGTACCTATATAAAACACCGATTTTTTGAGACTAGGCATAGCCAAAGTGCGGATGATAATATACTTTAGTGTGTAGAGAGAGCCATGAAAAATAAAGTTATGTATACTTCAGATCAAGTTTTCAGTGTCATTTCAAATGACAAAGTAACAGGTGATAAATATAAAATAAATGAAATGGAACTTGAAATTGACAATTTGTTTTTAAAAAACAGTCTTTTCTTAATATTATTGACAGACAATAATGATTATAACTACCAATCACATAATAAGTTCTTCTTAAGTTTAATTTTCACATCACATATTAGAGTGATTTGTCTTTGCGCTTTTTTAATACACAATAATCAACAAGATAACCTAAGTTGGTTCTCCTGTGACAAAATTGTCAGATTTGAACGCTAAAATACCTTGTGAAAATTGCCCGTACCTCTGTTTTCCCGTTAATGTGTTTCTTTTGAGGTGTTTGGAAATTCGTCTGAAAAAAACTAGATATAATTAGCACACGGGAGTTCTCGACGTGAGTTACAAATGACTAGAACTAACAGATTTTGAAATTATTTAAGCGTTAATCATCCTAACACTAAAACAAACAAAAAAAACACTTCATGCAATAAGCCACCTTCTTGGATAGTACCTACTTACTTACTTTGTATATGCCGTTAAATTATTATATATGGCAGTCAACTACGACAGCATCTCCTGTGACAAAATTGTCAGATTTGAACGCTAAAATACCTTGTGAAGATTGCCCGTACGCATATAAGCAAAATCTAACTCTCGAGTTTTGATGGTGATCTCTGATTGGTCAAGAAACTAAGTAGTTAGGTTTTGCGCGCAAACTCTAACTCCCCAGTTTCGCGCTATTTCGATAGTGATCTTTGATGGGATATATTTGATAGCTCTTTAAATTTGATGAAAAGAGCTATAAAATTGTATATCAGCACTTTAAAATAATAATAGACCTATATTTTAATATTATAACTACAAAAATAATGGTTTGCACTTTAAAATAATAATAGATCTATAATTTAATATTATCACTACAAAATAATGGTCGCACTTTAACTGTGTCGCAACCATTGGTCCCAACTCCGAAACCATTTAGTTTCTGTCCAACCATGTCAGACTGACCACCATCTGACCACTGTTAAAATGAGATGGAAAGATCAAAACCACTTGTGGCATAAATAATGCATAATTATACGCCATCAGGTCGGTTCTGGCGATGTTGGTCACAATGGAACCTAACCTCCTCCTGGGCTCCTCTCTCGCTGCGCCCGCTCGTCGTTGCACCTAAAGTCTGTCCATCCTTACTTGTCTTATTTAGTAAACAGTTTTTGACAGTTGTCATACGTCTTTTATACTTAAATCATTAATTAAAAATATGTTAGTAACTTTATGAAATTGTTGTTAGTTTATTAACAATTTATTTCGTAATCTATGTGTGGAAAACCATTTGTTGTATTTTATAAATGATTATTTCAATAAAGAGTTGGGTGAAGATTGTTTAACATATAAGACAAGTAAGGATGGACAGACTTTAGACGTCTGTTTACCAGTGCTAAAGTAATAAAATAATTTGTAGGGTGCAAAGTATTAATTTTAAAGCTAATCAATTAAATTGTATAGTGCAAAGTATTAATTTTAAAGCTTAGCATATTTATAGTGGAAACCATTATTTTTATAGTTCATTCAATAAATTTTGAAGCTAAACATTTTAAAGTGTGTTGCATTATTTTTAAAGTGCATTTATATATTCCCCATCTTTGATTGGTCAAAAAACTCAGTAGTTAGGTTTTTCCCGCAAACTCTAACTACTGAGTGCGCATCCACCAATGAGCGCGCTTTAAAATTCAGTTGTCAATTGTCTTTGAACACAACTGTGGTAGAATATTTTATTTTCTAAAAATGACTTCTAATCTTCAAGTTTTAGCGAATATAATCCAGTATACCCAGATCTGAACGCAAAAGTTTTTTTCTGCTAAACTAAATATTCCTTGCCTATGAAATTGACGTTTTGAATAAAGAATTTTTAACAAGTTGCATATTCTATTTTAACATTTTTCACTATTTATTTAACAACTGTGAACGCTATTGCCATAAAACTTTTCTGTAAGTACAAATGTTTGAACATAAAGATAACCTAGACAACATAACTTACTCGAAAAAAATAAGTTTAGGCTACGTTACAAAAGATTAAATGGTCATTTTTGCCAACAAAAAAGGAGTTACTTTCAATGTATTTTTAGATGACTTTAATTATTCATCAGAACAATCAAAATACATCCAATTATAAGCATAGCCGTCAACTTGATAGTTATATAGCTGTATTCTATCTATTCTCTATTCTTCAAGTTCTCCAGTGTATCCATATGGAAACAAGAATGCTGAATATAATTGTCCAAATGGATTGTCCAAAAAACCAAACCTGCGTCGCAACGAATCATAATTGCAAGTTAGTATCTACTTTAAATGCATTTATTCTTACTTGTCCTATTTGGTTGCGCTATGCTGTTGTGAATTTTGCCTGAAAACACGCTTTGGTGGACGTCAGAATAAAATAATAGGTACTTAATAAACAAAAAAAAAATTATTGCATTCTTAATGAATTTTTCTCAATTCAACATTCTTGAGGAGCTCGGTGGTGCAGTGGTTTAGCGCCTGGCCCAGCGATTGCGGAAGTTAAGCAACGTTCGCAAGGGTCGGTCATGGGATGGGTGACCAAAAGTTTATTATCTCGTGCTCCTCCGTGCTTCGGAAGGCACGTTAAGCCGTTGGTCCCGGCTGCATTTGCAGTCGTTAACACCCACCAATCCGCATTGGGCCCGCGTGGTGGGTTATGGCCCATCCTCCTTACCACCCATAAGGAAGGCCTGTGCCCCAGCAGTGGGGACATCAAAAATGGCTGATGGACAACATTCTTATTCTTAATCTCAATACAGTACCTAGTTAGTATAAGGCTGAATAGTTTGAAAGTATTCGCCTTTCTGTACACATTAACGTATTTTTTGGTTTATCGTTTATCTGTAAACATCTTTTATTTTAGTAGGTACAGCCAACAACGGAAATTATTGAACATACCTAATTTGATTTATTTTTTTCCTAATCATAATTAAGTGCCACAAATTACTGATGAAAATATATAAGTATTGCAAAACATCTTGTTATAACTTAACTAGCAAAGTCTCTGAAATCAGTTATACCATTACGCGCTATACATTACTACTGACAAAAAAAAATAAAGATGCGAACTCAGTAGTTAGTTTGCGGGCAAAACCTAACTACTGAGTTTTTTGACCAATCAGAGATCACTATCGAACTAGCGTGAAACTGGGGAGTTAGAGTTTGCGCGCAAAACCTAACTACTGAGTTTTTTGACCAATCAGGGATCAACATCAAAACTCGAGAGTTAGATTTTGCTTATATGCTGCCCGTACATCTATTTTCCCGTTTATGTGTTTCTTTTGAGGTGTTTGGAAATTCGTCTAAGAAAATCTAGACATAATTAGCACACGCGAGTTCTCGTCGTGAGTTACAATTTGTAACTTACAAATAACTAGAAATAACAGATTTTGAAATTATCTCGACTATGTCACTTTTTCGCTTCGTCTATTAATTGGGAATATGTGACAGATTGTGAAAGCCCAGCGTCTCGTTGACTGTACCAGCGTAATTCTGAGTATTACCTAATGTTGACAAATTTTATTTCAGTTGCCATCTTCTACGGAAAGCGGAGAAGATTAACGTATTTTTCTGTTAAAATAACTACCTACTTAGTGTAAATATTGTTCATTACTTTTTACCTACATAATTGTATTTTTGTTTTGTTTATAAAATATTAATTAGTCATGTGTGTTGTTTAAATTCAATTTCGAAAAAATAAACTCAACTTTAAGTAGGTGTACTTACCTAACTTTGATCAATTTTGTTTGGAAAACAAGAGAAATAAAATCAAAAATATGGAAAAATCAGTGAGTGACGAGACATGTGTTTTGACTTCTTTTTTAAATCACAGTGGAATAAAAAATATAACGTGGTACCAAATGATGCGATGATCTCGATGTTTAGACGAAGGTGAGCTTAGTTATTTTTTTTTTGCTATAAGTAAGTGAGTCTTGTAAAGAAAAAGGGATAATTTTGATTACATTATATTCCAATTCCACAATAATTCTTTAACCTGCCGATGTATGTGCCTTTAAACCAATGAAAACTACATGGAAAACTTAAGTGAATTAAGAAGAGTTTTTTTACCGAGATACCAAAACTTATAAAAATAAACATTTTAAACTATAGCCTAAAAAGAGTTTTGACTATTATGTTTTAGATATTAATAGCACTGTCCTTCTTTGCCACTGGCTCGTACCGTTCCAGACACGAGGGAGACAATAAGAACCATGTAGTTTCCCAAACCAGTGTTAGCAAAGCATTAGTACAAATAACAGATGTTTTGTATCACCCTCAAACTCCATCAAAATATACACATTTCCCATTGAAGCGAAGTGAAAGGGAAACGATAAATTCAATCAAAATTTAAAAAAGGTCAAGTAGCGAAACTTTATGCAGATTTGTATGAATGGTACCCGATGACACCGACCATGCACAAAGTTTTAAGGCATGGAGCCACTGTAATTGACCATGCTATAGTGCCTACTGGTCAACTATCGGTAGAGGCGGCTGAGACCCGTAACAAACATACAGGCAAAAATTTTCAAGAAAGTTTTCGCGAGAAGATTGTAATAGAGATGTTTTAAACATACTTCAACTAAGTTCTGATCCTTTGTTGAACAGTATTCTGATACTGAAATGCCTTATTTTTCTAAGGCCCAAGAAAAAGAGTAAGCATTTCTCCAGCCAGTGAGACATTAGAACTCTTGCTACCGGCCACATCGGACGAAATTACAACAGAAACTGAAAATGACGATGTGTCTAGTGATGGCGAATCTGATTAATAATTATGAATAATTGTAATAATTAATATAATTTTTAGAACACATTTTATAATTCATGGGCGTTTGAATTCTAAAACACAAAATTAAAACCCTTACTTGTTTATCATTACATAATGAATTGATAAAAACCATAAAATAGATTCATTAACTTTTAAGGTGAAATACTCTATCCACAAAAAGGAATAAAATGAAAGTTAAGTTGGCCAGTTAAATATTTAGCAAAACTGTTGCAACTAATATGAGATACCTTGCAGGCTATATTCAGGTTCATAAAGCTCCGCAAAAAATTCACTTGGTAGAACAAAGACGTCATCTTTAGTAAACAATGTTTAAGCTTCTGCATTTATTGAAAATGTTATCAAAAAACTAATATCTGGCATATTTTACAGTATTTTTAGTGATGAATCTAATCATGGAAATGTGAAGTTATTTCCTATAGTTGTAAAATTCTACTGTCCTGAGTATTATTCGCACATGTTTATTTTATTTCTATGAAGGCGCCAATGAGAAAGCGTTAGATATAATTACACAATTACATAAAGACACGACTGGAATTTAATTACTCGATTTGCATCTGCGTATGCCGCAGATGCCGCTGATAATGCCTAAAGAAATCCTACATTGGGAACAAATCAAGGAGTTCTTGAAAAATCAATTTAGTGCGCAAACACTCGTCATAGATCCGTAACCACTCGATTGCTTCGCGGTACTGTAGTACCTGGTCTGGCCTACCGACAAGGTGGACCGACGATCTGGTGAAGGTCGCGGGAAGCCAGTGGATGCAGGCAGCGCAGGACCGATCGTCTTGGAGATCCTTAGGGGAGGCCTATACCCAGCAGTGGGTGTCGTGCGGCTGATATGATGATGATGATGACTGTAGTCCCTACCGCAAACAAAAGACGGTGATTTGTCGCGCGGTGCTATAGGACCGCGTCGATCGCTGTTCGGTTTCTACCCATTTGGTAGGATTTTTTAGGCGGCCACACCAAAACCTCTTGGGCTGATTTAGATTATGATTTTGGCAACACTAATATCGCAAAAAAGTAGAAGAGGCCTGTGATTGGTTGAAAAAAAAATACGAAGAGTTTCACGTCAGTTCACGCCATACTTGTTTTTTCTGTGTGAAGTGCTCTAATTTGATATGCCGTAAGTATTTTGTTAATTAATATTTCTGTTTGGTGTCGTATATTAAAAAAACGTCATATCGTGTTTTTTTTCGATCATATAAATATCTCGTCACAAATTTAATGTCTAGTGTTCAAAAACATAACAACACCGTAGCCCGGTAAATGTCTTGATTTATTGTTTCTGTTTACAACAGCATTATGTTAAATGATTGGTTAATCAAAGAATGGAGAATGTTACTGGGTCTGTTAAATCACATAATCCAATAGCTTATGGGACCACATGAACAACTGTGAAGAAATTTTTGCGATATCTCTTAAAACAGATAAGTTATATGGTCTAACTCTAGAATACTGTTATTTTGTGTGACCAATGCGTCATTGGTCATACAGGTGAACCTTACGTCGTACGTAATAAAGCACATATTTCAGAGCGCTTGGCATTTCCTTCAAGCCCTTAAAACTTCGAAACTACTCGCTTGATAATGAAACAAAAACACGTGTATTGCTAGACATTTAGGTACATGATTATTAAGTTTCAAGTGATTTAACAGACCCAGTAACATTCTCCATTACCCGAAATATGATAATAATACTAGTGAACTTATTGAACAGTATACTTAGTGAACAGTTTCAAAGCGGTTTCAAAATGTAACATTCATCTGTTTACACAGGATGATTGATGCAACGCAAAATAGTGAGTTTTTATTACGCCATTATCCAAGGTCAGGTAACAAGGTCCTGTGGCACCTTGAAACAAACTATCATTTTGGAAGGGCTGCTTCACACGCTTATTATTTTTTTAAATTAGGTTGTGTTTATGTTGTTTTTATATATTACCTAGTGTATGTGTTTTTGGTTATTGTGATTGGTGTTGGGTGTCTTGTTATTAATTATTAGTCCACATCCATTTTATATTTTATGCTGTGTACAGTGGGAATCGAGGAGAGCGAGGACGGTGGACGGTTCTTGAGAACTCCTCTGTGTCGGAGACTCTGCCGTCACATCCTTCTATGCCGCCACCGTCTAATACATCAACGTCCACATCCAGGTGTGTAGTATCAAATACATTTATCTAGTAACGTTATTATGTATTTTCAATTAGGTAATTATTTTATTATACTCGTAGAAAGTACGAAGTAGAGTATGCCCTTGTCAAGAAGGGAGTACAGGCCACCAAAAAAGAATTAAAGAAATTGCCATTTTCAGTGAGGAAGGAGTATACTGAACGCAAAAAAAGCAGCTGGAGCGCATACTTCTTCCTGACGCGTTAGAGCGCAAGCGTTCACGATATGTCACACTGTTATTGCCTCTTCGTTTTTGTAGAATAATACACTATTTATTTAGAGATCAATTTTAAATAAAACATTTGTTACAGAAATGATTTGCCTGAGCGGACGCCGCGCCGTGCAGGCTGATGTTGGGCACACCAAGCACTCCCCCGCCGCTGGACCCCGCTCAACAAAAAGGTAAATATTTCAAGTATAAACATTAAACGTTGTGGAGTAATAATCATACTTATACCTATTTAATAATAAAGTAAATTGATTCGAAGGTGTCTTCTTGTCGGCCGGAAGCTGCAGTATAAGCCAGCCATTGCAGCACGAATGGTTAAGACCTGCTGTGCTGTGTTCTCCATAACATAGCTCATGTCATGCTGCATCGAGTTGAGTTTGAGCCAACTAATTTGTGTCAGCACAATACATACGAAGATAAAATTAAGAATTATTCCTTTTAAAATGGTGAAATATAGCAAGATTATGTCTATAGCGAAAAATATTGGGGACGTTCTTCATAAAAGATGTGGAAAAACTAGCATATCTGCTCGGCTCCCTGGAAGGCTAGGCTTATGAGACCGTCCAAGGTTTGTGCACCACTAACGCCAACTATCAGGTTGTAGTCGCCACTTTAAAGAAAAGATTTGGTGCAACAAAAAGAGTTGTGGATGCACACTGTACGGTACTGATCACTGAATGACATTAGAAGATGTGATGATAATACCAGGGATTGCAGGCGAACCCTAAGCAATATCGAGAAGCATCTTCGGGTTCTTCACAACTAAGATGAGAAGATTGACAGCAACCAATTGAGGATCACGCTCATGAGCAAGTTTCCGGAGAAAGTTAAGTACCAGGTCAGACTTCTTTCACCTGACGACTATACGGTGGCTACGCTGCGGAGGTCATTAAACCAAATCATTACAGCAATGGAAAGAGCCGAAACAACACCTTCCACAAGCTCGGCAAGTATTCAGAATCACGATGGAAACTTAGGAACAACTACAGAAGCCCTAATCACGGTCATACAGGCCAGTATGACCGTGATTTTACCTTAACATGTAGGGCTTATGCAGGCTTCTGTATCGAGAAGCATCTTGGGGCTCTTCACAATTTAGGTGAGAAGATTGACAGCAACCAATTAAGGATCACGCTATTTTGTTTGTGGAGAAAGTTAGTCTGCTTTCACCTGACAACTATACAGTGGCTATGCTGCGGAGGTCATTAAACCAAATCATTACAGCAATGGAAAGAGCCGAAACAACACCTTCCACAAGCTCGGCAAGCATCCAGAAGCACGATGGAAACTTAGGAACAACTACAGAAGCCCTACATGTTCAAGTGAAATCACGGTCATACAGGCCAGTATGGCCGTGATTTCACCTTAACATGTAGGGCTTCTGTAGACAGTTGTCAGCCTACAAACTAAGCAGAGAGGAAAGCGGAAAGCCCCTGCTTATGTAAGCCAAGATATTCCAGCAAACAACAAACAAGATGGTGCGTAATTACAAGAAAAAACGACTTGAGGAAGTAAGGGAAGAAGAAATGAACCGAGCTGTTCTTGAAGTTGTCAATGGTAACACGAAGTTAAGAAGAGCGACAGTATTGTTTAATGTAAAACCAAATACCTTGCATTATGATTTCTTGGTCGCACTTTCATGAATCCATGCTCTTCGGGGCACCAACTGGTAGCTTAGGATACGCAAACAGCCCCACAAGTGGCTGGATGACTGAGATACTATTTACAAAGGTTCTAGAACATATACAGCGACTAACGAGATGCTCAAAAAAGATCATTTTTTTCTGTAAATGGATAATCACGAGTCATTGCACACTAGAGGCAATTCATTACTGTCGAGAGAATGGCATAGTTGCTATCACATTCCCACCACATTGTAACTATCGCCTACAACAATTGGACGTGGCAGTAAATAGTTTAAGCAAAATTTGACTGATGAGATTTTAAGAAAAGATTTTAAAATATTTAGACTCAATTAAGGTGTTTCCTTGCCAAATATAATGGCAGATTTCAGAATAGCCCCAGCGATCATCATCGCTACTCGGCGTCCATACGAGGACAGTATAGTTACCTATATATGCCGAACAATTAATAAATATAATGAATGAATTGAATTTATTATTGAAGTTTAAATTTGAAGATTTGATATTAATACGCGGAAGAATGCAGTCGCGCCATGTCAAAAGCAAGCAATACCGCACCTTCATATTGGTGAACACAAAGAGACGAAGGTTACTACTGAGTTGATTTGTTTGTGTTAAATAATCACTTAACTAGAAGAATTTAATATCTAAGCAAAAATTTCCTACAAACAACTGGTAGTTATTATTTTTAGATTAAGTTTTTTTTCCAATGCCATGTTTGTGTTATATTTGCTTCAGTTATAGGTAGGTATTTTCAATTTTTATACTATACCCCAGCCCTGGGGCAGTATTAACCGCTTGACTTTCTCCGAAAAAACACAAATAGAAGATTTATGACTTCTAATTTCACCGTTTATAATAATAATATAATAAAAAGTTTATTTCGGAAAAATATCCATATGTGTTAGTAACATGAGAGCTTGTATCTAGTGTTAGTGATTAAACCTAAGTCTTAACTACTTATATTATTTCGCTAGTAATTCGCCACCGGCGCGTGCAGGCGCACCCAGCGCATCAGCAGTGGCGAGTCCCAGCGCTCAGCTAGCGCGCACAGGATACTGTTCGGGCTGGCGCGCACGCGCGATAGCAGCGACCAACTGCGCTTACGCATTATTGCATAAAAGCAATCCGTGCGCGCTTCGGCAAACATTGTTGATGGCTACAGTATGGCGCCAGCCCAAACAATATCCTAAACGCGTTATTGTATTGGACGCGCAGAGCGCCATATGCACGTTGCGTGAAGTAAACCCACAGACTGCACGTGTAGAAAGTCTGACAGTATGCTTTAAAAAGTGTCAATTTTACTTGCTTACTACACCGTGCAAATCTGCGAGCCAACATGTTACAACGCACACTTAGCGCTCTGCGTTCCCTATCAATATCAGTGTTGTCTGACAAATTATCATTTAACCAATGACCCAAATATTTAAATTTATCAACTTGTTTTAATGCAGTGCCACAAAGAGTCACTGTGGGTACGTTTTGGTAACTTTTTGATCCCGCTTTAAATACCATCAACTCACTCTTTGTGGCATTGTACTTGAGCCCATGAGTTTAATCAAAGTGATTTTGTAAACAGACAACCATGAGCTACTAAAAATTATATAAAATTTAAAATGGTTCAAAGCTGCCTCCTTCTCCACTACCACATTAGAGGAGAGTTGTGGATATGAAGTAAAAAAAAACAGAATCAGTCAGCTGGACAAATTCAATTAACAACTCTGCAAGCAAATAAAAGCAGAATTGTAACTCTGTGCCGATGGGTTGGAGAGGAAGTTAACGGACCTTTTAAAAGAGATTTTAAACTTTTCAGATAAAAATATTTCATTAGATTGACGATTTTATAGCTGCTGCACTATTGAATAGATTTCACCCCATAATCACAGATTGTCTTGATGCTCACCTTATTATAGAAAGGCCTTTGGACAATCTCCACAGACCAAATCATTTGTGATAGACCACAACCTCACCCAATAGGCAACGAGCCTTTTTACCAGGATAGATGGTAATGTACCTCAGTTCTCCTTTTTCCCGGTTTAATTTTTCAGTTTTGATTATAATTTCATTAGAGCTATATCAGATAGCACAAGCGATGTTTTAGATTTAGATGATGCTTTAGTTACTATAGTTGAATATAAACTAAAATAATCATACATATTTTGTTTCATTTCGTGATAATTATTATGCCCAAAATAACAAATGGGTACTCTGGTTACCAATCAATCGATTGAAACCCCGTTTTTTTAATTCAATATATCGACTTTATAACCTACGTATCAGTTAAAAATATGTATCAGTTTTTTCAAGGGCCATACTTATACCTATTTTATAATTCAACGATTCTATATCTTCGCGCAAACCCTGTTGTTCTGAACGTCACAATATCACAACCAACTATTTAGACAGCGTCGACAGCAGCTGTAGCGATTTTTAATAATCTAATCAATCTAATAAAGCTAGTGGTGGAGACGCACTCTCTAAGGGTAAATCGAAACCCAGTAAGGCATCTAGTGACACTACATCGACACGTTCCCCTGCAACATTTATTATTGATCCACTCTCTATGATGGATCTACCTCAAGAAGTTTTCGATCGGTATGTTCTAACTCTACAGTGGGGCTACTCAAACGGCCACTTTTCTATTCGCTCGCTAACTTAAAAATTAAAAATAAGCCATAAACACCAAAATAACGAGTCGTAGGCTTGTCAATTCTGTACAATACAACAATGTCTGTGATTTACATAAACTTGCGACGTCTGACTTGATCATTAATTGCTTATTTTTAAGATTTAAGTTAGCGAACGAATAGAAAAATGGCCATTTGAGTAGCCCCCCAGGTCTGTTACTTCAACTATTCTAATGCTGACTTCGATGGGAGTCTGAGTCAGATCAACGCTCTTGAGCGTAACATCACTCTAATGTGATGTTATACTTGCGGGACTTGATCTTGACAAATACGGTATCAACCGTTTTGTGAGGAATGAGTTGGTAGTACCCAAGTCTGCTAAGGCTTGGTTGCTCCGGCTTCGTGACGATTCAGCAGCGATTGCTTAAGCGCTCATCCCTGTTACACTGGAAGAGTTCGAGGATAGCTTCATTAGTTCACCCAAGTAACAAACCAATAATAAGCCAATTCAGTACATTGATTCGAAGGTGTCTTCTTGTCGACCGGAAGCTGCACTATAAGCTAGCCATTGCAGCAAGAATGGTTAAACCTGCTGTTTTCGCCATAACATAGCTCATGCTGCTGGCATTGAGTATGAGCCAACTAACTGATATGACTTAACCATCTTTGATCCTCTCGGACTAAAATTTAGTTTACTACAGCCACATGAAAAAAACTCGCTCGTTGAGGACTGGATTAAATGCGATGATTGCAATGCTTGGGCCCACGAAACTTGCAAAACATAACCGGGAATTGGGTCATATTATTCCGACATGTGTTGTCGATATCTTTAATGATTTCCGCAAAAACTTAACAAACTAACTGCACACCTCCTTGGGAGGTAGGTTCTCCTGAAGTTAAAGTTCAGCTGTTCTTGTTTGTCTATGTTTTGTTTTTCTAAGTTATTTTTTGTCTACGTTTGTTTTTTTATTTACTAATATTCTAATTCTATTGTTTTAAGTTTGGCTGTAGACGCATTTGTGTATACCTGTTATTGACATGCATACTTCACCAATGTTTTATTTTGTATAAGTTTTTGCTTTCACCTACTTTTGTATGCTTTGCTGTTGATGTACCTAAGCATAAAAATAAAAAAATAAAACATGCGTCAGGAAATGTAATAACTCAAACATTAGAATTCAGATGTTGATGATGACCAGGGGATCATGATTACATTTTATTTTTTACTAAGTAAGTAGTTTGATTAAATATATCATTTATGCACTTATATAACATTAATAACAATTATGCACACCAAGGCCAGGGTTACCATAGAAAACAAACACGTTTTTAAATAAAAAAATCCTGTTGATACTTGAGAGTGTAATGCATGTTGGCAACGAGCACACTACAGAGTTAGACAAGATGATGATGTTCATAACCCTCATATTGAACATGTAGATGAACACGAAACACCTGATATTGTCGATATACAAGAACCTGCTTTACTTGTAGAAGATGAGGTACATGTACATGAACTCGTCTCTACAATTAGTTATAGTCGCACTCCAGAAGTGCAAGCCACTGCTTTAAACCTGAGTGTATTACCCTTGAACGGCTAAGAGTTCCAATATATTCAAGAAGAAGAATACTGGTTGATTACAGAGTTTTTGTGACATCCAACTCACGGATTTGTCAGTACAACATCGTGCACTTGGGATGTACTCAATGCTTATGAGTTTGTGATACGATTCACATCAGCTCATGTTGAAGATATATTGAGCGACTCTAAAACTGATACTCTAAAATTTCGAAGAAGTTGTAAACACGGATGAAAATTTATGTTTGGACTCAACTGGACTGGATTGCCTTTTTTATTTTATATTTACAGGTGAATCAACAGTTATTATGTTAACTATAGCAACCTCAGTACACATCAAGAAACCATTTACAGATTCACACAAATAACTATTGGTAATATCATGAATTTATACAATACAATATCAAATGCATTAACGAACTGTAAGAAAAAGAAGACAGCTCTAGCGTTATATTTAATAAAAAAAATTGAAACACAGGTGAATCGTTTGCTCGAATCGCAATCATTTTCCAAATAACCACTTCTGTTGTTCGGATGTATGAAATAAAATAAGAAATTATCTTATCTAACATCTGTTTATGTACCCCTACGTTTCGGTGTAGACCATATATCACGTGAGGCATTGAGCTCAAGAAATCTTATGATTCCACGTGGTCTATTTGGTACAGAATTGAATACCCCATAGCGATCATGACTGGAACGTATAGTTACCGGTCCACTTGAAACATCGTTAAGCAATTCAGGTACATGCATTACGTTTTTTTAATGTTATTTAAATACTTTTTACGTTACTGCCGATGAACATTGAAATTGATACTGTACAAGTATTTGCACTGTGCAAACGTACACATTATTTTTCAATGGGAGATAATATTTATGATTAACCCAGTGGAACTCGTAGTGTGAAAACGTAAATCTTTATGTTTTATCTCTTCTATTTTGACATTCAGTTAACTCGTTGACAATTATTATGACTCTTACTACTCCAATATTATGTATTCTTTCTAATTTCTACGACCTACTTGCTTCTAGTTTAAAACAATGCTTTTCCTTGATACCTCAATTTATCCCATCCTATTTTTAATTGACTACATCGGATCGAATTAACACGAGGACAACACATACTTTTTTCTTTTCCTCTCTATTGCCAATCTTTTTTTGGCAGAACGACCAAACAACAATGATCAACACAGGCGTGATGGCCCTGGCAGATCAGAAGAGGTTCAATGAATTGAAAAAAAAACTTTCTCGATGAGAAATTCTTGAGAGACTATTGGAATCCTACGGTATGCATGAGAATTCGTATGATATTATTTAGCTTTGAAAATAATATATTTTTATGGAGAGTACGTAAGCTGCTGCGGAAATATCGCGATACATCTGCAATACAAGTGAAATTACTTGCTTCTTCTTATTCTGTGTGAACAATCATTTGTCATTAGTAGTGAAATAAATTTTATTGTTTTTTCGTGCGACATGAATATAAGAAATGCTAGTTTAGCGGCAAGGCTTTATCGAGAGCAATTGTAACGGCGAGGAGAACAACGGGAGCATTACCCGAATTACAGAGTGTTTCTAAATACTCACAATATATTTATGGCGGGGCGAGCGAATTCCTGAACGTAAGGAATACCCAGAATGGATTTAGATATTAGGGATAAAGTCATGGAACAAGTGGAAAGACATTCATCGACTAGTACCAGAGCAATCGCAAGAGGGACAGGGGTCCTATTTTTGAATCGCACTGATTTTCGTTTGACAAATGTATGAGCTGTCGAACGAAAATCAGTAGAAACGAGCGCTCGACGCCAGCCGAGCGATTCAAAAATAGGGCCCCTGGTGTACCACGAATCTCAGATATAAGGATACTGAAGTGAGGAGAGTTAATTTTATTTTGTCTTTAAACCTCATAATTACGCCCCCATTAGCTCGCCCGCGTTGCCCACGTGCTATTTTTTGTAGCCGTAATTATTGGAACTTCAAAAAATAGTGCGTGCTTTATGGGCCACTTTCTGTAGTACGTGGTCTTTTTAGTATTGAACTCTGACTGAATGTGTATTCGGCGACAAAATAATCACTCGGCTATTGTCGCTAGTGGGCGAGCTCCTTTAAAGCGTGTTACATACCAGTGATCATCACCTTAGCCCACTATTTGGTGAAAATGAAAAAAAAACTACCTTAGCTATGCTTAGAATTTACACTGTCTGTTTTTATTTCAGACTGACACCACGCATTTTATATCCAACGCGTGCAACAATTGCAACCTGCAGATTATCCAAGGCGAGTGACTTTCTGTGAAACAGTGCTTCAAAAAACTCAAGACGATTCTGATTTCTTCGACAAAATATTAAGGACAGACGAATCATTCTTTAAAGGAAGTTTTCAATATCCATAATAATTATAGCGGACCCATCGAAAACCCACACAAGGCAAGGCCATCAAATTTTCAACCAAGGTTTAGTGTAAATTTGTGGTCGGGAATTGGCAATGGAGAATCAATAGGACCTTAAGAATTGCCGGCTACGTTGAACGGAGCCCAATATTGGGATTTTCAACAAAATAACTTGAACGGTTTATTAGAGGATGTGAATCTACTAACAAGAAGAAGAATAATATTTCAAAACGATGGTGCTCCGTGCCACTATGCAAGAGAGGTACTAGAGCACCTTAACCAGACATTCCCGAAACGGTGGATTGGGCGTGACGGACGGCCCGATTCGCTAATATGTGTATATGTTTTTTGGCAGACCGACCAAACAACGATGATCGACACAAGCGTGATGACCCTGGCAGATCAGAAGAGGTTCGATGAATTGAAAAAAAAAACTTTCTAGATGAGAAATTCTTGAAAGACTATTGGAATCCTACAGTATGCATGAGAATTCGTATGATATTATTTAGCTTTGAAAAGAATATATTTTTATGGAGACTACGTAAGCTGCTGCGGAAATATCGCGATACATCGGCAAGACGAATGAAATTACTTGCTTCTTCTTATTCTGTGTGAACAATAATTTGTCATTAGTAATGAAACCTATTTTATTGTTTTTTTGTGCGACGTGAATATAAGAAATGCTATAAAGAACAAACAAGCTCAAGAAATCTTATGATTCCACGTGGTCTATTTGGTACAGAATTGAATACCCCATAGCGATCATGGCTGGAACATATAGTTACCGGTCCACTTGAAACATCGTTAAGCAATTCACCTGAATTTCACTTCACGTAATAAATGTACCTACATGCATTACGTTTTTTTAATGTTATTTAAATACTTTTTACGTTACTGCAGATGAACATTGAAATTAATACTGTACAAGTATTTGCACTATGCAAACATACACATTATTTTTCAATGGGAGATAATATTTATCATTAACCCAGTGGAACTCGTAGTGTGAGGACGTAAATCTTTATGTTTTATCTCTTCTATTTTGACATTCAGTTGTATATATCAAGATAAACTCGATGACAATTATTTTGACTCTTACTCCAATATGTATTCTTTCTAATTTCTACGACCTAATTGCTTCTAGTTTAAAACCATGCTTTTCCTTGATATATTAATTTATCCCATCCTATTTTTAATTGATCGAATTAACACGAGGACAACACATACTTTTTTCTTTTCCTCTCTATTGCCAATCTCTATATTTGCTAATATGTGTATCTTTTTTTGGCAGAACGACCAAAAAACAATGATCAACACAGGCGTGATGACCCTGGCAGATCAGAAGAGGTTCGATGAATTAAAAAAAAAACTTTCTCGATGAGAAATTCTTGAGAGAGTATTGGAATCCTACGGTATGCATGAGAACTTGTATGATATTATTTAGCTTTGAAAAGAATATATTTTTATGGAGACTACGTAAGCTGCTGCGGAAATATCGCGATACATCTGCAAGACAAGTGAAATTACTTGCTTCTTCTTATTCTGTGTGAACAATCATTTGTCGTTAGTAGTGAAATAAATTTTATTGTTTTTTCGTGCGACATGAATAAAAGAAATGCTAGTTTAGCGGCAAGGCTTTATCGAGAGCAATTGGAACGGCAAGGAGGCTTAGTAGCAAAAGGACCTATTCGCAAAATGCCACACGGCCAAAAAAAGGACACGTTCTCGGAATGACTTGTTCTCGAAATTCGCATAATACCTCATTCTCGAAAGGACACATTCGCGTAATGATCTATTCTCAAAAAGACATTTTTTTTTAAATACCTGACAGCTTTTAAGTTAACAGCAAATGAAAAAAGTTTATTTCAACAATGATTGGTTATTATTATGATGTATTGATGATTGAAAATACATTTTATTGCATTTTAATTCGTCCGCTCCGCAAAGTATCATGTTTGATAAGAAATATGTTTATTTCAACAATGATTGGTAATTATCATGTATTGATGAGTGAAAATACATTTTATTACATTTTAATTCGTCCGCTCCGCAAAGTATCATATTTGATAAGAAATATGAAAAAATATTGACTAAATTAGAGACACACGAAATTACCGTGGAGCAATTCTTCAAATAAATTATTTATTCGCAACTTTTAATGTAAAATGACAATAGAAGTTTAATTCCTCTTAACCTAATAATTTATTGATGTTACAAATAATAATGATTATAAAAATAAAAATTAATACCTTTCCTTTAAGTATAGTAATCTGGCATACTATTGTTGATTAAAAAAAAAGATGATAAATGACGATTTGCAAGTTAGTTTTTTTATATTTATATGTATATGAATTATTTTACCTTTCTGAAATACTCTGAATTTCTGGTTTTATGAACAATACAGTGTGTCCAATCTAATTTGAATCCTTTCAGGGTGGCACTTTATCGAGGGACACACTGTATACATGAATATTTTCATTAACGAACACTTTAATAAAAATAGGCATTATGAGAATAGGTCATTTTGAGAATAAGTCTTTCTGCGAATGAGTCCAAATGAGCATAGGGCATTTCACGAATAGGGCGTTTTGAGAATGAGGCATATCGCGAATAAGGCAATATGCGACTGCAGGGCATTTTGCGAATAGGTCCTTTTGCTACTAAGCAAAATCCTCCAGTAAATCTCTTTTGATATTCGATGGCGCTTCTTGTCATTTAGACTTTCAAATAGTTGAAGCTGCAGATGAAGAAGGTATTGTGTTGTACTGTTTGCCTTCAAATACTACCCACGAATTACAGCCCTTAGATAAAAGTGTAAATAAATCTTTTGAGCATCATTGGGATCAAGAAGTTTTACTTTTTCTTTATCAAAATCCTGATAAAAAACTTACAAAAGCCCGTTTTAACGTCATTTTCAACCGAGTGTGGTCAAAGTGCATGACTCATGAAAATATTGTCAACGACTTTAGAGCAACGGGGCTGTACCCTTTTAATCCAAATGCCGTACCAGAAGAGGCATCTACTGACAAAAGAAAAGAGTTTAGTAAATGAGCCATGCTCTTCAACTACACTTCAACCATTAGATAGCTGCAGACCTTTGTTCAAAAGATTAAAAATACTAACAGTCACAGGTTTATACGTTTATGAAGTTGGATGTTTTGTTAGGAAACATTCACAATTGTTTGCACAATCTTACACGACTAGTAGATATTCTCGGAGAGATCCTACTAAAATTCAAATACCTGGCTCTCAAAGCATTATGCACAGAAAAAATTGTAATTTCATGACATCTTTCATATATAATCACATCCCTATGCACATTCGTGAGATGCCTTTGAAACGATTTATGATATACTTAAAAAAAATGGTTGTTAGAAAAATGCTTCTACTCACTTGAAGAATATTTTAGTTGTAAATGTTAATAATTAATTTACTAAACTAATAACTTTGACATTAATAAATATTTTATAATAATGTATATAAATATATTTTGACATTTTTATTATCTATCGACATTCTGATTAATGACGTACTAATTTAAAACTTAAATGATCTGAAGGTTTTGTAATATTTTACTCAGTAATCCATTGTTATTTAAAATGTAATTTAAAAAGTTCTTATAATTTCCACATACTAGTTTTAGTGTAATATGTTGTGATCATTATTATATTTAAAACAGCTGTATTTTACCATGTTACAAGGTGGAATAAATGATTTGATTTGATTTGATACACGAACGAATACTCGATTGGTAGATTACAGCTCTTCAGGTTTATCCTCTAGTTCCTCTACCAAACAAGATATACCTCAACTACAAAGTCTTGAGACTGTTAATGTTTGTACAACGCGACCAGTTATTTATAGTACAGATTCAGATAATTCTTTTGTTGATGAATTTATCTACAAGAGGAATCCATATTTGCCAATTAATCAAAGATCGCAGATGATTCGTCATATAAACAGTACATCTCCATCAGACCAGGAAAATATGGACAAGCAAAAGCAAAACCATGAATGTACACCTGATATAAGGATTGGTAGTGCTAGTGATCATGTGCATGAAATGAGAAGGCAGCGATCTGACACGTCTTCGACAGATGATTCTGATGATAACGTACCTCTTGCAAATTCGATCAAAACCTTTTCGCAAACTAAAAAATTATGCCGTGGCAAAGTCAAACAAACCAAGACGTAAAGCCTTAAATTATAAAGGTCAACGAGTCACCAAAGACTTATTCACTGAAAAAAAATATACAACAAACAATAAACGGCAGAATGTTCCCAATATGAAAAGAAAGAAGGTAACCAAGAAAATAACAAAAAAGATAAGAATAAGAAGATAGCCAAGAAAATACAGAAGTTAAGCGAAGAATGCAGATAAATGGTATTGCAAAGCATGTAATATGGACATGAGAAGTTGCCAATTATGCCAAACTTGGTATCACATGGTATCACGAAGAATGCGTTGGCCTTTCTAAAGAGGATACTGATTTTGTTTGCCCATATTGCAATTGATTGATAGATTTTTAAGAAAACACTATTTCTATCAGTCTCGTTCGAAGCGCCGATCGATACGTATGTGTGCAGCGTACGCGCTTGTGCGGTCGCTCAATCTTCCTACCTTACAATTAAAACTTCGTGAATATTTTCGCAAGTGTTAATTATGGAGTGCCAAAAATGCAAAAAAGTGCTAGCGAAAAAGGGTTCACATTTCATGTGCCAAGGACCCTGTCAAGGTACCTTTCACAGGGGGTGTGTAAAAGGTCTAGCGGCCGATATAAAAAACGGGAAGAAACGTGTATTCTGCAATAATTGCGAAGATGAAGGCTCTGACGAAGAAGAGCAGGAGGAGGAGCTGCAGGATTACGGCATCATACTCAAGGACATACAAAAAAAAGTTGGTAATATCACTGGGCTCAAAAAACAACTGGACTCAATAACAGAAAGCTTGAGTATGCTTTCAGATAAATATGATGTTTTGATTGTGGAGCATGAACAATCTAAGGATAAAATCCAAAAACTTGAAAAAACGATTACACATGTAAACAACAAGTGTGTTTACTTGGAGAAACAAAATACAGCTCTCGAACAGAAAATTCATGAGTTTGAGCAGTCATCCAGAAAACACAATATCGAGATCGTCGGAATTGAGCAGCTACCTGATGAGAATATAAAAGAAATAGTTACTAAAATCGGAAATAAAATCAGTGTGAGCACCTCAGACATAGAATGGGCGAGACGCTCACGACCACTAAAAGTAGGTAATAAACCAGCGCCTATCATTGTGGGCTTCAAAACCACCGGAACGGAGTCCCGGGACAATTGGCTCACCCAACGCCGCAAGCTATCGGAATATACAAGCGATATGATCACAGGTGGATCAGCTGTTAATAAAATCTATATAAATGAAGACCTAACCAAAACTACCCGCGCACTATTATGGAATACGAAGCAACAACTACACGGATCGTATAAATATATTTGGATATCAAATGGAAAAGTTTTGGTCAAGAAATCTGAAGGTGAGAAGGCTGTATGTGTTCGATCTGAGAATGACTTATGTTATCTATCTGGTAAGAAGTGAATCTTTTTAATACCTACAATGTATCAAACGAATGTGTACCTCGCATATTAAAATTCACAGACTTACGTTTATTAGACTCCGTAACGGACGGATCTGTTAACTATGTTTGTGTTGATAGTATAAGTACTTGGTTAAAACAATTACCCTATTATAAAGATTTAAAAATATTACACGTCAATATTAGATCATTACAGAAACACTTTAGTGAGTTTTTAGTATCTATTGGCGATAATTTGGATCAAATTGATTTAATTGTCATAACCGAACCAAATATAAATCATACATTTTTATCTTTTTATAAAATAGCTGGATTCAACGTTAATTTGTTAACTCGTAAGGGACGGAGTGGTGGGGGGGTGCTGGTTTACTCACGGACGGAACTTGCTGCGCGCGTGTGCGAGACGGCAGCGCTCTCGAGTGTTATGCATTCGGCAGAGTGTGTTACCATTACACTTAACATAAATAAAGAAAAAGTTTATGTAATATCTATTTATAGACCTCCCAGACATAATAGGCAAGATAGAATTCAGGAATTCTTTGTCGAATTTCGGCAATTATTAGACTCTTTACCCAAAAATTCAAAAGTAATATTTTGTGGAGACATAAACATAGATCTGTTAAAAAATCAAGATAGCCGTGTTCTACAGTATGAAAACTTGTTAGCGGAATATGGCTTTGTCAAATGTATAAATGATGTTACACGAAGGGAAATTATTAAAGGTAAATTGGTTGAATCATGTTTGGATCATATCTATATAAGAGCACCATTAGCATTAATTGACTCGGCAGTTATAAAGCATAAAATATCGGACCACTATTACATCACGGCAGCAATACAATGGAAACGCGTTCCGTTAGTAAACTACGCCACTGATGCAGAACAAGCTACGCCGTTACGACGTACGCTTGATAACCGATTAGTGAGAGAAAAATTATTGGCAACAAATTTTGATAACCTTATGAATATCAGCTGTCCGATCGAATTATATAACACCTTTACTAAATTGTTCACAAATATATATAACGATTGCTATAATATAGAAAGTGCTGCAGTAACTATCAGTAACAGAAACAATAAAAGTTGGATAAACAATAACTTAAAGGAAATGATATTAGAAAGAGACAGGTTGTTTATATTGTGGTGCAATGACCCGAAAAATATGATTAAAAGGCTTGACTATACAAGATATAGAAACAAATGTAATAAAGCTATTTTTAAATGTAATGTAATGCATGATAAACAAAGTATATTAGATTGTAATAAAAACATTAGAAAAATATGGGATAGGATACGTAATTTATTAGGTAATGATAAAAAATCATTAGATAATTTGATTATTACTAGTATGGAAAAACAAGGTAGTTTAAAAGAAATTTGTGATAAATTTGCTACAAGCTTTTTAAGCGAAATTGACAAGATAAAGCACAGATGTAGTGACAAACTTTTAGATAGGGATACCTATGTAAAAAGCTCAGACGTGTACATGAGATGGCAACCAGTCAGTAGTAATTATGTTAAACGTATTATTAACTCCATGGATAAAAACAAGTCACCTGGAAGCGATCTCGTGCGCATGTCGGACTTAAAGTCATTTGTTGACAAAGTGAGCCCAGTTATTGCCAACTTAATAAATTTATCAGTTGAACATCATAAATTTCCTAACAAGTTAAAAGAGGCCTTTATTCGTCCTATCCATAAAAGGGGTGACCGTAAAGTTTTTTCTAACTATAGACCGATAGCTATTCTATCTAGTATTGATAAAATTATTGAAAAATGCATTATAGACCAACTTAGTAATTTTCTACAAAAAAATAATATATTAAATAATTGTCAACACGGTTTTCAGAAAAGTAAAAGCACAAATACGTTATTATCCAAATTTACAGATGAAATTAATACATATTTAGAAGAAAAAAAATTTGTTGTTGCAATTTTTTACGATTTCCAAAAAGCTTTTGATACTTTAGAAACGGCCACCCTCTTGAATGCTATGGACGAATGTGGTGTTGGCCATCCCATGAATGAATGGTTCCGGGACTACCTCACTTCGCGTTCCTTTCGAGTGAAGGTGGGTGATACACTCAGTGAGAAAACTGAAGTGAGGTGCGGCGTGGCGCAGGGCTCCTGCTGTGGGCCAACCTGCTACCTCATGCATGTTAATAGCCTATGTAATGTCATACAACACTGTTCGGCCTACATGTTCGCAGACGATCTATGTACTTTACGCGCTGGTACCGAACTCGAGGAGACATGTCGCTTAATTCAGCTCGACATAAATGCGGTTGTTAGGTGGTCCCATGATAATGGAATTGTCTTAAACACCGACAAAACTAAACTTATTGTTATACATTCGCCTTATATGTACACTGACAGCTCGCCGCCAAACATGTATACTCATAGCTTTGAATGTTTTCACAACAATCAATCCAACTGTCAATGCCTACCTATTGAAAAAGTCAATTGTGTAACATACCTAGGTGTTAAAGTAGATGTAAATTTTTCGTGGTCCCACCATATCGATTACATATGTAGTAAGTTAAGAATACTTTTGGGTAAATTTTATCACTTGAGTTTTAGAGTTCCAATTTCCACGCTGAAATGTTTATACTTTGCACTTATTGATTCGATTCTGGGTTATGCTCTTGATATTTATGGTCTAACATTCAAAACATATTTAGAAAAATTAGAAGCTTTGCAAATTAGATTTATTAAACTACTTGTCAGTAAAAAAACTAAAGCTAAATGCAAGGGAGATTACTTTAAATTGTTTAAAATTTGTAAAATACTACCAATTAGCTTAAAACATAAATACCTCCTGGCCTTAAATAATCATAACACTCAGGAACATAACCTTTCATTGATCGATCACAATCATGGAACCCGATCTGTGTCGGCGGGCAAACTAAAGGTTCCTAGTGTTAACAACTACTATGGAGATAGGACCTTAAAAAAAAGATTACCATACTTACTGAATAGTTTGCCCCACGAAATACGACGGGAACCAAATAAACAAAAATTTAAAAAAATGTTACAGCAGCATTTCTTTGATACATTAGAGTCTACGTAGACTAATGAGTTGTAATAATTTAGAAGTACCTACCTGCTTCACAACCTATGATTGTGCGGTAAAATCTGTTTTAAATTTAAAATAAGTAGAATTTATATGAAATTACTCGTTAAGAACTTAATGTTTAAGCTCGAGACACACCGATCCTGCAGTCAAACTGTGTAAACAGTTTTGTGGGACTATGTATTACACATAAGTTTATTTGAGTGTTCAAATAATAAATAAATAAAAAAAAAAAAAAAAAAAAAAATACATGGTGATATCATTCTGAGTAATTCAGTACTTTTTCATGTGATTCTTTGTAATTATTGTATAAGCAAAATGACAGATTGTTCTAAGTTTTTAATATGCAAAAGTCTAATTTATGTAAGGCAAAGATAACTATATTTTTTAATACATTTGAGACAGGGGAATAAGAATCGAAATTAGGAGATAAGAAAACTCATCAAATAATAAATCTTACTGGTCTGGAACAACATAGATTGAATAACTACCTAACTAATTTGAAATACTTATTTTCTGTTTTATCTGGCGAGTAGATATCGAGTTCGATCCCTGAATATTCATTTTTTAATACTTTGGTTCTCCTCAAATATACAGGGTGGAATTTTCGAAGCATAGGTACCTGAAAGAAACGTGTTTCAAGACTTTCAAACATCTTTGTTATCTTTTATCTATTTAGAGTAAGTAAACACTTCTTTTGTTGATGAATTTATCTACAAGAGGAATCCATATTTGCCAATTAATCAAAGATCGCAGATGATTCGTCATATAAACAGTACATCTCCATCAGACCAGGAAAATATGGACAAGCAAAAGCAAAACCATGAATGTACACCAAAGTCAAAGTCAAAGTCAAATAAGCTTTATTCAAATAAACTTAATTATTAAGTACTTTTGAATCGTCTATATTTTCCTACCACCCGTTCCAGACTTTTTTAGCTGACAAGAAGAACGGGCGCAAGAAACTTATCAGCTGTAACAGCCATAAGTAACGATATTTACACCTGATATAAGGATTGGTAGTGCTAGTGATCATGTGCATGAAATGAGAAGGCAGCGATCTGACACGTCTTCGACAGATGATTCTGATGATAACGTACCTCTTGCAAATTCGATCAAAACCTTTTCGCAAACTAAAAAATTATGCCGTGGCAAAGTCAAACAAACCAAGACGTAAAGCCTTAAATTATAAAGGTCAACGAGTCACCAAAGACTTATTCACTGAAAAAAAATATACAACAAACAATAAACGGCAGAATGTTCCCAATATGAAAAGAAAGAAGGTAACCAAGAAAATAACAAAAAAGATAAGAATAAGAAGATAGCCAAGAAAATACAGAAGTTAAGCGAAGAATGCAGATAAATGGTATTGCAAAGCATGTAATATGGACATGAGAAGTTGCCAATTATGCCAAACTTGGTATCACATGGTATCACGAAGAATGCGTTGGCCTTTCTAAAGAGGATACTGATTTTGTTTGCCCATATTGCAATTGATTGATAGATTTTTAAGAAAACACTATTTCTATACATGGTGATATCATTCTGAGTAATTCAGTACTTTTTCATGTGATTCTTTGTAATTATTGTATAAGCAAAATGACAGATTGTTCTAAGTTTTTAATATGCAAAAGTCTAATTTATGTAAGGCAAAGATAACTATATTTTTTAATACATTTGAGACAGGGGAATAAGAATCGAAATTAGGAGATAAGAAAACTCATCAAATAATAAATCTTACTGGCCTGGAACAACATAGATTGAATAACTACCTAACTAATTTGAAATACTTATTTTCTGTTTTATCTGGCGAGTAGATATCGAGTTCGATCCCTGAATATTCATTTTTTTATACTTTGGTTCTCCTCAAATATACAGGGTGGAATTTTCGAAGCATAGGTACCTGAAAGAAACGTGTTTCAAGACTTTCAAACATCTTTGTTATCTTTTATCTATTTAGAGTAAGTAAACACTTCCTCAGTGTGATGCCATTTTTTTTACCCTGTATATCTGTTACCGTCAAAACTCATATCCGGTCAAAACCACTTTTGACTGCAAAAATCAGGCAAAAGTGGTTTTGACTAAAGACGTTGGTCAAAACCACTTTTAACTGATTTTTGCAGTCAAAATAGGTTTTAACTAATGATGTTGGTCAAAACCACTTTTAACTGCAAAAATAATGGGTAATATTGATTTTGACCAAATTATGTCAGTTAAAAATGGTTTTGACCACGAATGTTAGTCAAAACTACTATTGAGGGGGACTGGGAGCCTATTTGACAATTAAGCAAGTGAAAGTTTTATAAATGATGAGATATAAGTAATTGTAAATTAAAACTTCACACATTTCAGTGTATGATCACCGCTCTATTCCGCCCAGCTTCACATCAGTGAAACAGTGAAACGCAACCTAAGCCATGTTAACGTATACATAGCATTTAAAAAATAATAAAAATAAAAACTACCTGTTAATTATTTTTATTTTTAAAAGTAATTTATAAGTTAGCATGGCACAGGTTGCATTTTCACTGATGTGGAGCTGGGTGGAAAAGAGCGGTGATCATACACTGAAATGTGTGAAAAGCCCGCTTCTTTCCACCTAGCTCCTCTGCGCAGTTGCCGTTACATTTAGCCCTAACCAGACAAGACAGGTGTAGGTATCTAAAGTAAAAGCCCATGGACGCAAAAAGCTCTATCCTCCAAAAACTATCAAAATGAGATAGTTTCAATATTATATTTAAAATCCTTACATATAATAAAAGAGTAAAAAAAGTGTGTCTGTACATTACATATATTTCAAAAACAAATATTTAGGGCGATTGAGACATAGTAATAGAATAAAGTGTGTCTGTTTGTCTGTTTGTTTGAACACGCTAATCTCCGGAAATACTGGACGGATTCGAATGAAACTTTTTTTAGTGTCTGACCGAAACAGAAATCGAACTTTCGGTCTTAGTTCCAGTTTCGGCCGAAACCGAAACCGAAACTTATTTTCACACATTAAGTTGATGTATTTTTTGCACATTCATGGTTGGTTGGTAGTAGGGTTTGTTTCAAGCACGCTAGGGGGTCCACCCCTAGCACTAGTCGATTTTCATACAAACGATATAATTTTGAAGCCTTTATTCTCCGCCAGGAATTGATCGAGCTGTGATCTGATGATGGCTATCTAGGGAGCGAATGGAGGAAATTCAGATCGCTATACACTCCCAACTGATCTGATCAGCATTCTAAGAGCTATTTGAAAAAGTTTGAAATAGCTATCTGGATTAATTTATTCGTTCCCTGGATAGCAATCATTAGATTACAGCTCGGTCTGGTGGGCGGAGAACCCGCCATTTGTATGAAAATCAACTGGTTTCTCTAATTATCATCATGGTGTTTATAGAAAAAACAATAATATAAGTATGTAACAAAAATCGTCTACAAAAAAATATAATAATAATCAAATAATCAATATGTTAAACTTACTTTTGTAAATAAATTATTTTTTTAGTAATCAATATAATTTATTGTTTAACAATAGTCGCATGACTAGTTATTTGTTGTGTTTTACCGTACGCGTCCACAGGTAGTACCTGTCCGAATAGACTATTGACTAAGCTTTTGACGTTCTTGCGCAGTCAGAAGAAAAGTTTCGAGTTGACTAGTTATCCACGAATTATAAACACTTAGATGTTTTTTCATAATTAAAATCAATCTTGTAGCTGAAGGTATACACATTAAAACACGTAATATATCAACTCAACACAATCGCGCCGATTCACGTCGACTGGCAAACTCCGAAGTTAGCCGATTGACACACGACAATTCACAAAAACCGAGGTTCGGTTGAGCCGAAAGTTTCGGCCAATATTTGGCCGAAACCGAAACTGTGGCCGAAACTAGATTTTCTTGCCGAAACTTGCCGAAACCGAAACCGAAACTTCGGTCGGTCACTACTTTTTTTGTTATATAGCTGTTAAGCCTGGGCATAACATAGGGTATAATTGATTTTGGAAACTGGAACACCTGATGCAGAACCATAATGGTCCAACTTAACTATAAGGAATATAAAAATGACACCTTAGCAAATGTTGTTCAGCCTGATGAGCATTTTTTGTTGAGGTACAAAAATCGAAGATCTGAAACACCTGATGCAGAACCATAATGATCCAGCTAAATTATACAAAGTATAAAAATGACATCTTTGCAAAAGATGTTCAGCATGATGAGAATTTTTTGTTGAGGTATAAAAATAAAAGATCTGGAACACCTGATGCAGAACCATAATGGTCCAGCTAAACTTTACAAAATATAAAAATGACGTCTTTGCAAAAGTTGTTCAGCCTGATGAGCATTTTTAGTTGAGGTATAAAAATCGAAGATCTGGTTAATTCGTCCAAGTCTGGAATACTCGACGCAGAACCATAACACTGCTACAAGTTTTTTCTTATGTAACTACATTAGTTCATTTATATGCATACGCCGGAGTCATAAAGTCCACGCGTACGAAGTCGCAGGCATCAGCTAGTAAAAAATAAAATAAATATTTTGAGATCAAATTTCTGCGTCTTTGCAGTTTACAGGTCTCCGTACAATGTCGAATGAATTTTGTATGTACAAAACACTTAAAATAAATAGTTTTACGAACCTTTTTTTATGATTTTTCTGGTAATTTTCCCTAACCTCCATAACTTTTTATGAGTTTTGACCGATAGTCTACCTTGAAATCAGGCAAAACTACTTTTGACTGAGAATGTTGGTCAAAACCACTTTGGACTAAGAACGTTAGTCAAAACCACTTTTGACTGCGAAAATCAGTCAAAACTGTTTTTAACTAAAAGCATCGGTCAAAACCACTTTTGACTGATTTTTTCAGTCAAAAGTGGTTTTGACCGGATATGAGTTTTGACTGTAACATATCTACCTAATTACTAAGAATAATTATGTTGATTGAATTTGATTTTCTTTGTGGCCCAGTTTGGTTTCAATGATAAAAATTTCTTTTTGTTGTCATATTTTATTAAGCAAAAAAATGTAAACCACCTTAAAAATGTAATATTAAATCTGTTATTTTAATAAGGGCCAAGCAATCTTTTGTTTTAAAATTATTCCTTTTATTTTATTTATTGTTTTTTATTAACTGTAAACTTTGGTTAAACAGTATTAATTTAGTTAAAATAAGTTTTTGTTATTTTTAGGTCGAGAGTAAGTAACTCGTTTTTAAAAAAAACATAATGCTTGATTTTTATAAGGGCCGAAACCTTTTTTTGTTTACATTTGTAACTATTTTTCAACGTCATTGACATAAAATTTTTAGTTAATGTTTATTTGATAAGTGAATCAAAAATTTATCGATTTATCTCTTTAATTTTTATAGTTCTGTTGTGGCTCTTAATGTCCAGCCGGATTTTAATAAGGGCCATTTAAGACTTTTTTTAAAGCCTCAGATTTTTGTATTTTTTCAAACATTACTACAAAATGTTATATATTCTTACAAAGTTTATTAAACGCTGTCCGCACATCATGTCGATGCCAATAAATAAAAATAAAAAAACTGGCCAAGTGCGAGTCGGACTCGCGCACGATGGGTTCCGTACCACCCTTAAATATTTATTTTATTCTGTTTTTAGTATTTGTTGTCATAGCGGCAACAGTGATACATCATCTGTGAAAATTTCAACTTTCTAGCTATCACGGTTCATGAGATACAGCCTGGTGACAGACAGACAGACAGACAGACAGACGGACAGCGGAGTCTTAGTAATAGGGTCCCGTTTTTACCCTTTGGGTACGGAACCCTAAAAAATGAAAGTGAGTGTAGCTAGCTGCTCAAGTCCTCAGCGCGCGAACTGCAGCCATGTTAAAATATACGAATGCAATACGATAGTTATAAATTATTAAAAAATAATAAAAATATTTAAATATTTAATTTGTAAATTAACAAGAGCTTATCTTTGTTCAATTTTAGGGCCTACACCAGGGGGTCTACAATGAACACACGAAACCCGAATGAACTCCGTAATTTCGGGCTGTTTCTGACTACGAAAATACTACGTGCCCGTCAACGGCACGAGACCGGAGTTTGACGTTTGCTGTTACGGATAGCTTACTATGATCGCTCGAACCCAACACGAAAATTCGATTTTGACATACAGTTTTTCGGGCGTTTAACCTCACTTCTCACGAGAACTCAAGTGCTACCGTAAGAGTTTCGGATTAACATTTTATTCCAGAAATAAGTGAATTATCGTCAATTTTATATCAGTTTGGGTTTTTTTTCAAAGAGAACTCAATGTTTAAAGTTACAGAAAAGATAGTAACATGGAATACAGACAAGAATAAAAGTCAATTTACTTACATGAAAGTGAAGTGAACCAATTCACACTAAATCCAAAGGAGAACTACCTATGGTTAAATGTCCCTTTTTTTGAGTTTACCATTATCAGATGAAATATAGCAAACATCACTTAAAAAAATTACTAAGTATTGCTCTTAATTGATTTAGAACACTTGAATTCGGTGCGAGGTGCGAGTCGTAAAAAACACTTGAAAGTATATTAAGATGATTAATAAATGAAAAATATTAGAAAAAATCGACTCACCCGTAGCAACTCAGATCCCGTCTGAGTTGCAACCGGTGAGTCGATTTTTTCTAATATTTTTCATTTATTAATCATCTTAATATAAAAAAATAGCATCGTGAATGCATAAATCTAAAAAGTTTAAAAACTTGAAAGCATAACTTCATTTGAACAAAAGCAAAATTTACAAAATAATCGGATGAGTAGGGCATACCTTTGGGTCTTCGGATGAAAAGGGAAATTGCTGTAGGTATTTCAATATTTATTAAAACTCATCCGGATGAATGGGGAATAGATCAAAATAACTCCGAAAGTTTCGGCGAAACACTTTAGAAATGTAATCACAAGAAACGTAAATAAACAAAATCAGCAAAAGCTATAGGTGTGTAATGCTGCAGCAAGAAATATTCCCATAACATCAAAATGTTATTAGTGAAACGTAACATTCTCGATTAGGTTGGTTTATCACCTGTCGGGGGCCACTTCGCCACAGACTAAAAGCCCGGGCGACATGGCGCGTTAAAGTGTAATAAATAACAAAAGGTTTTTGTTGAAATTGGCAGTTTTACTTTACAACTCTACAGTTTTGATCAGCCTGTTACAGGGTATATTTACACAAAATTTCAGCCAAATTGACCGATTGGCTTTTTTCTAACATTTTGTGCGAGGTCCTTTGTAAGTGTCCCATCCCTGGCTGGCTGGATAACAACATTAGAAAGTTTCATTAAGCAAAGTATTATTTGAAAAATTAAAAGTTGACTTTTATTATCCTCGTTATTTAAACCAGGATCCACTTGAGAATTTTTTCGGTAGAGTGAGGGCGTTGAATTATAGAAATGTAAATCCAGATGCGAACTCTTTTATTAATTCATTTAAATCATTAATTTTATCTATCATTTTAAGACCCCATTTCACCAACAACTTAAACAGCCAATTATTATTAACCATCTGATTTTGACATTTTCTCCATAGATGAAAACGTCAAAAACAGACGGTTAAAACTAAATCACGTTTTAGTATTGGTGAACTTCAGCCTAAGCCCTCACTCGAATATGTCGAACTGTCAAGATGACAATGGGGAGACTGTATTTTATGTTTAGTAATAAAGATTATGTATGATAAAGAAAATGTCTCCCCAAACACGACCTTTCAAAATGATCGATCATCACAAAGTTGTCCATCAGAAACTAAATCAAGTTCTAATGGAGAAAATAAGAGTCCACTGCTCGGCTTATACAGCAGGATATATTGGTCGAAAAATGACGAAAAAAAAAATGAACCAAGTGCATAGAAACATATACGAATAGTGAAAATGAAAATATTCACACGTATATAAATTACAGAGAATATAAAACACAAAAAAATAGGAACTTAGCATATCCTAATGAAACTTTTCTGAGGTTGTACAGGGATTGCTCTCAGCTAATTCATAATTTTTTAAACAAATTTTGTCATTATAATAATGTGAGCACACATTTAAGACATTTATAATCCTATTGGATGTAATGAACATAAACGTTAGAAGGGCTTTTTTATAAAATTATAATACGCCTCCAAGTGCACAATTAGTGGATATTGTAAATAAAATTTCGAGGGGAGCAATAGAATCAAAATATGTTGGGAAAATAGATGAGCCGCAAAAGCTTGCTTTAAAAAAAATACATTCAGATAAAAAGAAAAAGTTTGTTAAAACAAAAATCTGTATTAAATTATTATTATTATTATTAATTTAATAAAGATTTTCCCTCCCTCCCCACAAAGCATCTTCACTCAAAAACCTCAGGAGAAAGTAAGTGATGGCAATCCCCCCACACATCAGGCGAACCCACAAAAACGGGCCGCCGGCCCCCTCCACTGCTGGAGCACACGACACCGTGACACAGAATACATAATAGTACAAACCGTGACACGAACACCGGCGTCATCACCGGCCCAAGATGGGTCGCCAGCGAGCGGAACGGGTGGCAGCCGCTCGTGGGGCGGCCCCTCCGGTGCCCACCACCACAAAATAATTACCAAGCAGTGCGTTCTGTGCGGCTTGGGGTTCGGGGTGAGTGGCCACGTGGGTCGTCACTTCATTAGACATCACAGGGGCTACAACTTCGACACCAAACACCCGGACTAGAAGTAATGTTTTTACATTACTTTTAGATAACAGGTACAGTGCAATAACAAGTATACTGCTCAGATCAAATAAAAAAGTAAGATAAGATAAGATAGAGCGTTGCGAACAATGAAGTGAGGCCGGTTTTTGATGGTACATGTGTGCGTACAAGGGGGCGGGCGGGGGCCGGGCGGCAGGGTTTTATATGGAAAGCCACGGTGTAGTTTCGTTACAAATGTGTGCGTGAACTGTGTATGTACACAGACAAGGCGTAGTTTTACAGGCCTCACCACTTTGTTCGGAAGACTCCGTCTTACTTTTTTTATTTGGTCTGAGGTATACGTGAAATTTTAATCATTTGGTTCCCGCAGTGGGGTCGTTCCACTCATGATACCAACCCTGAATGAATACATTAACTTGTTAATTGACCTCAAGCATATTGTAAAATCTCCTTCTGTCAATTTGCGTGATTTTGTATGTAACATTAAACAAATTATTGCAGCTTTATCAAATCTGGAGCCTAGTGTTAAATACTGGGATGCTATAATATTGTGTCTGTTTTGTCGCAAACTAAACATGTACACGTCGCGCGCATATCAACTTGAGAGGAACACGGAGGAGCCTACAGTTGATGCCTTCCTTGCTTAATTGGAGAAGAGAGCGCTAGCGCTTGAGAATGCAGATCCGAGCAGCAAGTACACCGGTCAGCATCGCCAGCAGCAGAGCAAGGAGCAAGGGCTAGTAGCCTACACTGCCACGAAGCAGCCTACATGTCTCTTATGTAAGTCTGAAAATAGATTATATCGCTGTAACAATTTTAAATTATTGCCAATCACTAAAAGAGTACAATTTTTGTGGCTGACTGTACCCTAATTTGTACGCTGCTACCTTGGAGTGGGCGCGCCAACTCGCATGGTACACGCAACGTTACTCCAAGGTAGTAAAAACCTCGTCGACCAGGCCGTGAACTTGGATGTGGTCAAGAGGGTCTTACTGTCCTCCGCCTCTTTGGGTACCCAGGAGCTGAACGCTGATCAAAAAGCGTGGTTAAGAACCAAGCGATATATTGAACAGTCCAACAGTCCTAGTCATTGGCCCAAATATTAGAGAAAGATCAACGCAAACAAGGAGAGACAGGGACAGAAGAGTCAGCAGCAGGATTGTCCAGCGAGGACGATCATCATTTACATTATCATTGTTTGCTAGTATAGTGCATGTGAATTCCATGTAATGAAAAAGAAAAAAATCGCGGAAAGAAGATATTGGGTGCTACGATATTAAGACACAAGAACCACGTGGCGAGTTCGTAAAATGACATGACAGTACAAAATTCCATAAAAAAATATCCCCCGCCTAATTGACGTAGTATCACATTGTGACATAGATTAGATGTGCGTCACGACAAAACGCCGAATGGCGTCGTACGGAAAGTGGCACACTGGGGCGTTGTACCACAGAGGCAATGATTCCATTATTTATGTTTTAGGGACTCCCCACATACTTATATCGACGCGGAATCGCATTAAGCTCATACAAACAAACATCCAACCTTTCGTTTCTTCTATATTCTATTCTATAATATTAATTAGGATATACGATCTCAAAACTAGAAATCTTAGTTTGAAAGAAATATTATATTTTAACGTTGCTAAATTGCTTCTTTAAAGCGTCCTGCACCAGTAAACCATATTTGATATTATCTTGGCCAAGAGAAACACAAAACCATCCGAATCCATACAAAACACCTATATACCTATATACCCTGAGTTCGATGGAGACTCCCCGCTTACAAACACCTTAGAGGACAATGGTCCTTTCACTTACCATATCTCACGGAAAGAACCTGACCGTCAACAGGACTTACTATGCGAACTCTTAAGTTGGCTCAGCTCCTTCATAAATGGAATGTCCAAGGTATAGTTAATGGTGGTATCACATCGGTTCGACGAAACGTAACACAATTAATATTTGAATTTAACTCTGCGGAAAATGGCAAACTTTCCTTGAATCTGAACGTGAACATACTTTTCTACTAAAAGACTTTGACACCGACTTTGGTAGAATCGAAAGTCATAAAAAATTGACATTTGTATTACGGAACGCAAAGTTAGCGACTACAGTAACGCTACAAGAGAGCAATCGAGGAACTAAAAATGCATGTCAACGCCTAGAACAAAGCAACCGATTGTTTGTTTTGGTATTACGAAATACGAAACGATTTTTGACAGCGACGCGACAGTAATGGCGACTGTGATCTAACAACTACTTAGTGTTATTGTGATTGTTAGAAGTTGTTTTAGTCATTATCCAGTGGCTTGTGTTTGAATGGTGTTAATAATAAATTGTGTGGTGTTATTTTAATTACGTCCAGTAATAATTCACTATAGCACGAGCATTGATGCTAATGGAATATTTACATCAAGAAACCAGTGAAAGAAAGCTTAACGCTTTGCAACTGCGGAGAAGAGTTCGTACAAATGCTGTAAACTCTCTTATACAGATTTCAGAGGTCGAGTTCAGAGCCAAAGAGTACTTTTTCAGAGCTCGCTAAAGATTAATCCAAATATCTTTTTAAAGGTTATGTTCTGTCTATAGTTGTAAACAAGAGGTTTGTGAGCCGGTAGTTACCGAAACCAGAAGCTAGAAACGAATAACCAGCCGCTTGATACCGGCGGGCTGATTATCTAATTAAAAACCACCTAGCGACTGGTTGCAGTTCACAGATGATCGTGATCCATTGCTACTTCTTTTTGGGTAAAAAAAACATACCAAAGAAAAGTGGCAATGTATGTCAAATGCAACCGGTCGCTAAATAGTTTCTTTTTAGATAGTCAGGGTGCGGGTAGATGCCCGACCCGATTTAAGATTATATAATTATGCGGGGATGAGTGCACGAGGCTCGTTTCGTTGCGGGGCGCGGCACGGACAATACAGCTCGCGCAACATAACTTGAACCTGCGCGTCGTACGATTTTTAGGCGCAACTGGGTAGGGGGTATGAAGCGCGGGCGGCTGCTCCCCGCGTAACCATGGTAACGGATGTGCCGCGCGCTGCGCGCCCGCACACCACCCGCGAGCGTCTTTAAGGACAGTCGAGTGCTAAGTTTAATGTGTGGTTTTTCAAACGTTAAAATGCCGCCGCAAAGTCGTTTAAGCAATACAGTTCTGAAGCGACAAACGAGACAAAGGATTTATAACGTATATTGTTTTATCAAAAAGGATTATAGTGGATTAACTGAAGGCCAGATTCAAACAAATAATTCGTGATTAACTAGTATGATCGTACTCGCTGCATTTTGATTGTTCACATTCAAAGATTTAATAAATAAGTAAAACTAGGTATTTCTTTTTTTAATTTTACTAACTAAACTTAATTCGCTCTTAAAAATTTTGTGAGCGTCTGTACCTGCGCAGATCGGCGCCATCTTGGGTCAAGTTATATTGCGCGAGCTGTACCTACTTTGAGTTATAAAGTGCGCGCCGCGCGCGTCTGTTTGCGACTCGCGGTGTCATGTCGTGTGTTTAAATCAATTTCGTCGTAATAAAAAATAGACGTCGTTAGAATAATGACAATGGCGAGAAGATCTAATAAAAATCACGGCTTTAACTTTTTATTATATTTTTGACTGTTTACATATTTCTCAACGTTTACATTATGCCATAAGGCGGCGGAATGGGTATATATGTTACAGTCAAAACTCATATCCGGTCAAAACCACTTTTGACTGCTAAAATCAGGCAAAAGAGGTTTTGACTAAGGACGTTGGTCAAAACCACTTTTAACTGATTTTTGCAGTCAAAATTGGTTTTAACTAATGACGTTGGTCAAAACCCCTTTTAACTGCAAAAATAATGGGTAATATTGATTTTGACCAAATTATGTCGGTTAAAAGTGGTTTTGACCACGAATGTTAGACAAAACTGCTATTGAGAGGGACTGGGAGCCTATTTAATAATTGAACAAGTGAAAGTTTTATAAATGACATGAATATTCTGAATTGAGAAAAGTCATAGCAAACTTTCGAAGTTCCGTACATCGCAATCGTAAACATTCGCAATGAAGTAATTCGTATTAACATACTTTCTGCCTTACGTAATTCGCACTTTTAAACATTCTGAATGCAGTACATCGATATTTTGAACTTCGACATTCAGTATTACAGTCGACGCAAGACGCAAATAGCTCTATCTTCGAAAAACTATCAAAATAACATAGTTTCAATATTATATTTAAAATAAAAAAAATACTAGAAAAAATACGACTCGCACCAGATCAATACTTCTTCTCTTCTTTTTCCTAGTATATTATTTAGTATTGTTTAAAAATAGCATTGTGAATGCAGAAAACTCAAATTTAAAAATTATATAGCTATTTCATCTTAATCAATTGTCTAAATATCTAGAAAGATATTTCAATTGAATGTCGAGGTAATTCCTCACATTGGTGAAATAACGCTGGCTAGCAGCTTAAGAGTAGGATATACTAGAAGAAATTCGACGATGTCACTAGTGACTCGGTAGCTCAGCGGTCAGAGCATTGGACCGGATATCCAAAGGTCGCGGGTTCGATTCCCGTCTGAGTATTGATCTGGTGCGAGTCGTATTTTTTCTAGTATATTATTTAGTATTAATAAAATAAATATTTTGAGATCGAATTTCTGCGTATTTGCAATTCACAGGTCTCCGTACAATGTCGAATAAATTTTGTATGGACAAAACACATAAACGTTACACCTTATAAATAGTTTTATGAAACTTTTTTGATGATTTTTCTGGTAATTTTCACTAACCTCCATAACTTTTATGAGTTTTGACCGATAGTCTGCCTTGAAATCAGGCAAAACCACTTTTGACTGAGAATGTTGGTCAAAACCACTTTTGACTAAAAACGTTGGTCAAAACCACTTTTGACTGCGAAAATCAGTCAAAACTGTTTTTAACTAAGAGCATCGGTCAAAACCACTTTTGACTGTTTTTTTCAGTCAAAAGTGGTTTTGACCGGATATGAGTTTTGACTGTAACATATATAATTTTTGGTCGAGTTCAAGTATTGACGACATCGTTTTTAATTTCCTAATTCATATACCTACTTACACCTCTTTTCAGACATTTCTACACCGGAATACAAAAAGACTGACCCCTTCCCCTCTCATGCATTCTAGAACTCTTTTATTGATTGGACTATACCTGCAGACTGAAGAGATGACTCCAGATATTTTGACGAAGGCTTTACCGAGATGCAAGAATGAGTTCTGTGTGAGAGAAATGAACTTGTGTGCTTGATGATGATGAGTGATGCAGTGATTAACTTCGTTTTTAGTTTTGGTTTGAATGATGAAGATTTCAGTGCAGTCTTCCATTGAGGAGGAGTGTTGTAAAAGAGTTTCAATATCGATTGGCTGAATATAATATTTAAAGTGTGACGGACACTGACGTCTAGCAGGTCAATGGTGACGGAGGTTGTCACATGTTTTGTTGTGCTAGCTCGGAAACTTATAAGAATCTAAGAATAATTTTATTATAAAATGTCGGCAGCAGATCTATCATATGTGAGCAATTCACTAGTTAACTTGGAATTGAACTGTATTTGCTTTATGAACAGAAACATGAAGCTCGACACAGAAAAAGATGGTAAGTTTTCTTATAAAATCGTAAACTGACTGACTGACTGATCTATCAGTAGGGGAGCATGGGATACAGTGGATCTTGGGTAACAGTGGATAAAGTTCTGTTTCATTTAATCTATGGCCGTATACAGAGAGAAAGCAGGTTGACGCTGTTTGCAGACTGCCGCTTACTGCCGCAGGTTCGCGCAGGTAACCAGCGACGGCATTTTGTATGAACAAGCGCTGATAAGCGCCGACAAGCGCTGACAAGCGCTTACACGCGCAGGTCAGCGCTGGCTCGTTTAGTACGAAATCCTGCTTCAACCTGCTTGCTTTGTGTGACGGTTACCTGCGCGAACCTGCGGCAGTAAGCGGCAGTTTTTGAAGAGAATCCTCAAAAAAATTGAGACTTCTTGTAGTGGTACTAATAGCGAAAATTCAACAAAATGCAGCTCGCCGAACAAATCAGAGGAGTTTACTGAATACCTATGCTGAAAATTGGTCTCAAGATTAAGATCTTTTTACAGTCAAAGCCACCGGAAAAAAACATTTTCTGATGCAGTAGTTATTACAACCCCAATTTTGAATGAAATTGATGAGAATCCAAGGCTGAATAATCTTATATTTTGTAAATTCATATCTCATGAACTTGAACAATATACTGGTAATGAGCGGTTTGATATATTGCAGAAAATATTGGAGGTTTAAAAAATAACAGAAAAAATACCAAAGGTGTTCACTTTTTATAATTGCGTAAACTAAAAAAACTTACAATGATTAATTACCTACGTATTATTAAATGTAGGTAGTTACCTACAATTACTATACTTACATTGTGTATTTGTTAATTATTATTGTTGATGTAGGTTTAAAAATTTAATTTCTTTATTTATGATTTATGATGTAGGTTTAAAAAATTAGTTATATAGATGATAAACCTATGTATGTATAGCTCTTTATCCATCTAATACGTAAAGATTAAAAACAAACTAAAAACTTTAACCGTTGTTTTTTTAAAACTATAGAAGAATTATTCATAAGTATTTGTAAATCACATTAAAAGGTAAAAATACCTACCTATTGATTAAATTATTCAAGATCAACGAGTTGTTTTGGTTGTTGTTATTTAAACTTTCATAAAAAGTAAATCATGTTTGTTGCTGATTCGTGATTTTAGAACTAGCTTAATAAATGTTAATTGATATAATAAAATATCTAATGGCGTTTTTCTCCATTAAATTTATATGAAATCAAAAGAGGGTCCTCTATCTCCATAACTTCTTCATTCATAGTCGGAATGTTCACTTTCAATATGTCTTCTTCAGATATGTCTAAAAATGAGACGTTTTCTTCATTATCTTTTCGTACAAGGCTCAGGCTAGATTACAACGGATATACACATGTTTTACATTGAAGCAATCAATCAAATAATAACTAGGTTTGAGTTTTCTGACAGTTTGTTGTTTAATATTATTCCAATTGTTGACCCAGCCACTAGTACCAGTTTCAATTTCCCAGAATTGACACCAGCAATCGAAAGATTTCTATACCTAAAAGATGAATTAGATTACAAAACATTAGTTTAAGAATGGCGGTTAATAATTCGTTCTCGTATACGAACTCTTGCCACCGCCCATCCCTCGCGCTTCAATTTTCCGCACGCGGCGGCAATTCTCGATGAAGCGATACCCGCGGCCGGCGGAACCTTCTGCCAGTCTTTATTTAGAAATCGTACAACGAACGTAGACGTAGTCACCATCGCAATGGGAAACGATTTGATTAACTTTTTTTTCTATTTATTAGACGGTTTGATTAAGCGCCGCCGCCGTGTCGCGTCTCTATGAACAAGATCGTATATTAGCTAGTTCAGGCAATGAACGCTTAAAAAAAAGGTATAGAGGGAAAGGCGTGGAACACAATTTTTGACTTCGTAACTTTGTTTGGACCTTAACATGTCACAAAAATTAGACGCGGGGAAATTTGACGCGGGCGGGGATTTTTGATATGTTCACCTCCTAACGGAAGTAAACATATCAAAAGCCCCTATGCCGGGGGGAGGGGGGGGGGGGGGTTTGAACTTTGAAGGTCCCGTTTTTCGGGTTTTCACATATATCTCGAAAACTCATCAAACGAATCATCATCAATCAAAAAATAGAATTTTTCCTAAATAACAGATATTCAGGAGTGGATATCTCAAAAACTATACAAGATATCGAAAAATTTTACTTAATAAAACTTGTCTCCAATTTAATAAGCTTTCATTTTGTAAAAAAACTCATGTCGCTGGAATGCATAGTTTTCGAGATATATGTGAAAACCCGAAAAATGGGACCTTCAAAATGGCATAGGGGCTACGGGCGGGGACTTTTGATATGTTCACCTCCTAACTGGTCCAAACAAAGTTACGTGTGTTCCACGCCTTTCCCGCTATACCTTTTCGTTTACTGGGCTAATATGTTTGTGTTTACGCGTGCGTACTCCGTAAACAAAAAAAACGTCCGACGCGCCGCGAGAGACCCCGTCACACGCGACGCCTGACGCCCCGCGTCTCCGTAAACAAGGCCTTAGGCGTGAAATACACAGAAGCGATGCGGCGGAGATAAGGCGCAGGATACGGCGGCGATACGTGTATTTCTTTTGCCGAAAGCATCCGAAAGTCTCACATCTGCACCGTATCGCCGCCCCGTATCCCTGCCGCGTCGCTTCTGTGTATTTCACGCCCTAGGCTGGCTTTACTATGCCGTATTCGCTTTAACGAGAGACTTAAATGGCAAAATTGTTACGATCGCAGCAGCATATCTTTTAGTAAATAGGTAACATAAATTTACAGTCGCCTTTATTATTTCCAGAGGCGAAGACTAGGCGCTTACAAGTGCCAAATCTGCGGGCGACGATATTCGACTAGCGGAAACAGAGAATGCGAATAACATTACATTAGCGTCGTAATTATCTAAAAGGAATTACTTTATAATATATTTCTTGATTAATACGACAACGACCGCGCGCTTGTCCCGCGCTGTTGATATCGCCATGTTTGTTTTGTTTGCTTGATTTTATTGACAATATAAGAAGTAAAGTTCTTTCATCTGCTATGCTAAAGCTGAGAAAAGGAGGCTTAGATCGATCATCTCATTTAAAAAAAAACGCTTTTTAAAAAAAGCAAAACCTCCTTCAAAAATCTTAAAAAAACAGCTCTATAAAAAGCAAGAAATAATGTTCAAATCGATTAATTAAAACACGTCTATTGAAGTCGGGTGGTTTTGCTAGAGGGCGTCTAAATCAACTCCCTGCTGAAGAAAATCAACAAAAAAGATGACATCTTTGACAGCCATATTTTACTGGTTAACATTGATATTTTTCTTATTGTTTAATATACAAAGCATTTCAATAAAAGGACTAAATTATTTTCATATTTAAAACCTCACACGATTACTACCAAAAAAAATATCGACCTTTTAAAATTGAAATATTCCCAAACATTTAGTATGGAGACTGCCCGACGACATGACCACGAACTGACAGTAACAGACGTTGCCAAACTTATGTTCACGGCTTGGAAATAAAGAAGACTATGTCAGAAGACTTTCACTTCTGAGTTTTGAGTCTGACAGAAAAACGAGAAGGACTTTTAACATAGAACTCGACGTGCATGAAATCCTTCGTGGAACCACAGGAACCTCAGGAAGCAGTTGTCCCCCCGTCCCCCCCCCGAATTTAAACTTTAAATTTTAAAGTCTGGCTACGTGCCTGCGCGCAGAAGGTATTGTTATAAAATAGTTTCAAGTGTTATACAGAGTGTTAGAAAAAAATCCGGGTGGTAGATATGGACCATCAAACTACAACAGCAACTTTAACGATAGGACCAACTCTGAAAACAGCTGTTTCATACAAACATTTATAAAGGAAATATCAAAATGTAGTCCTATAGTAAAAGTTGTTAAATTTGATGGTCCATATCAGTATCAGTTAGATGCTGAATCTACCACATTCAGCATGACGGGTTTTTGTAACAAATTGTATAAATAGATTTCTTGATCGAACGACAGCTAAACTATAGTTTAAGTAAGTCTATTTATTATTATTTGTACCGTTTAATATACCATCACGGATAATGCTTTATCCAGTCCATCAGTTACAGAACAGGCCTTCCTTATGTTGTGTACCTTCCTTATGTTCCTTAGTTTGTGTACAAACGTACTAAGTGATGCTCTTTTTGCTATTTTGATATTTTTATAGAATATTTTTAGGCAGTATATACACAGTTTCTATGCATAGTTTTGAGTTATAGTATCTAGAAGTTTAGAATTAATAAAAACAGTCCTCCTGAAAAATTAGTAAATCTGTAATTAGCATGTTTGTCCTCTAGCTAGGCCATCGATATTATCATTTTACCAGGAACAACACTGACAATAAGTAAAAAAATACTTTTAGCTCCACCCGACTTCAATAGATGTGTTTTAATTAATCGATTTGAACATTATTTCTTGCTTTATATAGTGCTGTTTTTTTAAGATTTTTGAAAGAGGTTTTGCTTTTATTAAAAAGCTTTTTTTATTTTAAACTTTTTTGTGGTAGGTATGTAAGCTAACATTTTATAAAATAAAACGTTATAATGTTTCACATTTTTCAATGGTAGGTCTACCCCGAGTAACTCAATTTCCACAGGAGTTCCGGGCCTTCGCAGTTCAACTCTAGTCCAGAACGTCCTTGACAATAGATAGGTCCTTAACTTATTTTTGTTTGTCATAAACCTGCCAATATTTCAATCACTGTACAGTTCCTATTTGATTTTGAGGAGTTCCCTCGTCTATCTTTAAAATTAAAAATCCAATACCAATGAAATTAATATGGTATCATCTTTAATGTGTCTTCTTTCAAACAAAAAAGAATCATCTAAATCGGTTTATAAACAAAAAAGTAATGGTTGAAAATCCGTTTGAATTCATATAAAATGGTAACGAAAACGACAGTATTTTCAAGATTACTCGAAAACTACTGAACCGATTTCAAAATTTCAAAAAATGGGACCAACTTGGGTACAAACCTCATGTTATAACATTTGAATCATTTCAATCGGTTCAGCCGTCTTTGAGTAATCGGTGTACATACATAGTAAAAAAAATATATATACGTGACGAATAGATAACCTCCTCCTTTTCAAATTTTTGAAGTCGGTTAAAAAGGACATAGGTGTACTTCCGGATGATTCTTACACAATACAACATTTTGGAGGTATAAAATAAAAAAAAATTAAATCGAAAGCCAAAGATGGACTTCTAAAATTTTTGACATCAGCTCTGAACCAACCTACTATGATGCAAGTTGACAATATCCTCTCCACGTTGGAGAAAAAAAATCGTCCTCTAATCTACACACCGAGCGATTATATTAGTCGCATGAGGGAAGCAAGACGGGCAAGACCTAAGCAACCAAACCATGTTTAACATGTTGATTATTAGTCTTATCAATAAAGTTTGTTAAGTGCGTGAGCGGGAACCTAATTTCTTTATTTCATGTCATATAAACAAGGTTTTCATTGCCTAAAAAGCGTGCGTTCGTGCGATATACGACGTTGAAACCTTGGTTTCGTGCAAACCGCTGTTTGAGGAGTTGAAGATTCTCACGGTCCCTTGTTTATACATATATGAAGTGTGCATTTTTGTTAAGTGCCATCCTGAGTTGTTTAATTTCTTATACGATACTCCCCGTCCTTATAGCTGTAGACATCCAAATAGATTAGTGCTACCAGCAATGAGAACAGCCATGCGCAACAGAAACTGTCGCTCCATGGCTGTAAAAATTTATAACAATTTACCAATGGACATTCGAAATTTAGCATTAAATAAATTCAAATACAAACTTAAGACATGGCTAATACAAAAATGTTACTATACTATAAACGAATATTTAGATAAAAAATATTGACATCTGAAATTTTGACATGTAGAATTTAATAAAATATAATTATGTACCTATTTAGATTTGACGAAAGTGTATGAATATTATAATGTGACATTTTTATTATGTATCAATTATTTAATAAGTCTAGGAATATTTGACATACAGAAACAGTTCACATAAGATACGGCACTTATGACAAATAATTACAATATACAATGTTATAAAACAATTAAACATGTAGTAGTATAAATTCAAGAACGATTTGAGATTCCTGATTAAAATGTATATATATATGATAGGTTTAAATGTATTTTGCATGCCCAAAAGTGGGTGAATGTGTCTTGTGCAATATCTTTTTAGAATTAAGAACTCCATATGTAATTACCACATTCTGGCATAATAAAATCTTTATCTTATCTTTATCTTTATCTTTAGAAACTTATTCAGGGTGCTTAGATAAAAATGTCCTAACGTCAAGAGGCCTAGCAGAGGGACAGAAATGTCTCAATTTAAGGTTTTTCGGCAATATCTCAAAAACCTTTCCCTGTACAGAGAGAGAAATCGATCGCAGAGTGAAGAATACATGGAATAAATACTGAAGTATGAAGGAGATCTTCAAGGGACCCATACCCACAAAACTAAAAGCAAATACGATGAACATTATGCTTAACACCGGTTCTTACCTATGCATGCCAAACCTGGGCTCTCAAAAAAACCTTCTTATATAAAATAAAAACCTGTTAAAGAGGAATGGAACGAAGTCTTATGAATATCAAATTGAAAGACAGAGTCAAAAGTTCACTGATAAGGGAAAAAACAAAGGTGAGAGACGCGGTCAAACAGGTGCTAACAATGAAATGGAAATAGGCAGGCTATATACAGAGAGTACCCGATGAAAGATGATCACAAACAATCACAAATTGGTATTAAAATTTTGGGGGTGTAAAGTTACAAATATTAAAATCTAACGTTAAATGTGAACTTTTTAAATTTATAAAATCATCTATTTCCAACGCATTCGATTTTTTTTATGGTATCCAATATATAAAAAAAGGAGTAAGGGTAGACCTTTTAAAAGATGGAGTGACGACATAGTACAGGTAGCGGGAAACTTATGGCCCAGACTGGCAATAGATAGATAGAGTCACCTCTTTGCGGTGAAAGCCTCCTCCACCTAACAAATACACCTTACAAGGTCATCTTAAATAAAAAGTCAAATTTAAAATGGCGGCCATTCCAACAGGAGTGGGGATAGACGCCAATATGTGGGTGTTTTTGTCGATAAAATTAGGTGTTTTTCACGCCTTTAAATTACCGCTAGTTTAAAACCAAAGGCACTGTATAAAAAAGGGAGGATGGCCGTCACCTAATATTCCATTACACGCTAGAAATCAACATGAAAATTACATTAAATTATGTAACATTCAAGTTTAACCGGGGTGTCCGGGATTCGCTATTAAATTATGCATGCTATCATCAAAATACTTCAACTTTAACTAATTTAAATTATTGTAAACTTTGTTCTTTATTAGTTAGGTGCAAATCATTCATTCAAGATGTCTGATGCAATGAATAAAGAAACAATTTTAGCACTGTCTGATGTTTGTTCGATGTCATGTCGTTGTCCGGGAAATTCAAAGCAAACTTTTGTTTGATGTCTTAATATATCTTTCTGAGTCAAACAAGATATATTAAGCCACCAAACAAAAGTTTGATGATTGCTACTAATTTTTTCTATAATTTTCTTTAAAATAATAATAATTTTCTTTTATAATTTTCTTCCTATTACATACAATGAAATGATCCCTAATTCTGAATATTTGATTTTTAGGGAAGCATAGATGGTAGAGCTATATTGAAAGACGGGCAAAGTGGTAAAGGGCTCCTAAAAGAAGGTTCAAGAAGAAAATTAAGTCAACTTGTAATACACCATACGCTTGAAAAAAGGCCATCCGGCCTTTGGAACTGAAGAATTTTACAGACTTGCATCAGAAATTGTCGAACTCTTCAGCAAATAAAGCGTAGTTGTGTATTACTCAGCATACCTGGCAGGTGCAGGTGAAACTCGAAAAAAAAGATGCAAGCGGAAAACTTTATGAGAGTTACATAACACGGAGAAGAAAGCTTCGCCAGAGTGGAGATCTTCCGGGAACTAGCAGAGCTTCATCAATCGCTTCAAACAGCAGTTCTACGCTGTCTGCCACTAGTGAGGACAATGGTATAATTATGTTTAAATATACAGGGTGTCGAACAGGGACATAAAGGTTGTCATTAACATAAACATCATCATCAACCTAAACACTTTATTGCACACCAATAAAACAAAAATAATACAAAATGACACAGGTATAAGAAGGGTACTTGTTACCGCGGGAAAATATGGCGCGGGCAAAGTCATTGACCTATATTTGAATAAATTAAAAATGGCCGACTGAGAAGGTGGTTACTATCAAAAACTTAACTTTTTCACGGTCAAGAATCGAACCAGCAGTTATCGGTTAAAATGATTGGAATACCTCTATGCCCCTGTTCGAATTGATTATTGTACCACCTCCAGCGCCCCTGCTAACATCCAACTCGGGAGTGGAGCCTTCATCGTCCCTACCGTCACTAGACCCGCTGATGCCGCTGACGCTAGCTTGTCTGATATGTGGAACGCCTATTTTGTAGACGCTAACATACCTCGTCTCCAACGTGACTTTTTGGGCGCTTATCTCGAACTCGCTAATAATTACTCCACTTCTACCGCCATCGGAACAGCCCTCTCTATGGCTGCTGAATTCTGTCACGCTCAAGATCTCGGCCTCATTATGGGCGTGCATGCTGATGGTTACCCTGCGCCAGAACAGGCGGCGCACGGGGCTTGGACTCACGGGGGATACCCTATAGGACCTGACAACTTCAGGCTGGGCACCAGCCCATGGCCTGCCGATGCTGAATCAGATGATGCTCGAGACGCGCTAACAGGGTACAACTTCAGAAAACTCTCCCCTTACCACCGCCTTTCTACAGGCCGTGTTTCTGCGCTATTTCGTCTTTACGACCAACAAGGCGTCCAAGTATCCGAAGTTTCTTGGGGCACTCGCAGACCCGCAGTATCTTTCAATGGATACAAACTACCCACTTTGGCCTCTGCGATGAGACTTTCAATATCTACAAACCTCATATCTATAGGCCACCAGAAATACACATTCACTAGCGCCCCTGGCACGGCAGGCTGGCTCTCTATGAACGGTGCAGCCATAGCTTTTTCTACATGTGTTCATCTTACAACTACGAATTTCACTTTGCGTGACTGGGCCGGCCTGGAGTCAGCAAACGACGATACCACAATCAACCAGCTGGTCAACGAGGACATCAGAGCCTGTACCGGTGACGTTATCATACCTGTCAAGCTTGAGTCCCTTCTCACCCTCGTCCCAGGCGGGGCATGGGACAACATCTATGATTACGATTTGATGGATCCCCTTCACAACCCAAACTTCGGTCTCCATTCCCCATTCCCGGTCGTGGCTTTTTATCAGTGGCGTTCGAAGCTGTCTCTTACTTCCGGCTCCGGTGCGTTTGCTGAGGGAGCAGTTCGCATAGCTCCCGCGGCCATCGTCTTCGGGTTCGAGGCCAAAGCTGAGACTAAGGACTTAATTGTCGACGTCGCCACCACTCCGGACTGCGGTTCATACTTCCCTCGTGTACTCAGGCGCACAGCCGGTAACAATTGGGTTCCCATTCAACCTGCTGTTGATCAGTGGAGCAGACTTTGCAATGAAAACCTTCTCGGTGTCGTAGATGGAAAAATCTTTACCTCTTTAGTTCCTACATATGGGCACTTTTCCGTGGCCGGCAGTTTGTCCGAGTCCGACCGCATTCTGGTCACTGACTCCCGTGTTACTATGCGCGACTCTTCTACCCAGGTTCGTGTCACGCCCATCAGATACCCTGACCCACCGGAGTCTTTTTTACGCGCGCTGACGGACTTTTTCGTCCTACCAGCTCTCTCCGGCCTAGCAGGATTTGTAAGCGGTGGTCCAGTGGGTGCAGCAGTGGGGGCGGGACTGTCAGTGGCCAAAGCAGCGGCAGAGCGAGTCCCCGACTTGGCTGCACCTCCTCAAAAACCGAGACCCCCATCTCCTCCCAACCTGCCCCAGACCCCGGCCACTGGTGGGGAAGAACGGCCGGACGCCGTTCTAGAGCAAAACTAATCCCTGACGGACCTCCTCCTCCCCAAACCACACAGTACATACTTCCAGTTGCTGAGTTGATTTCTCTACTAACCGATTTTTCTCCCGCTGAACTAAAAACCAACGCTGTTGGGCTCGACAAACTTGCCCGTTATCACTTTACCGTTGAGGAGCCTTTTACCAAATTCGGCAGCTTTTCTCCTACTATGTTCCTTTACTACCAGTGTATCTTGGGTTCAGGGCAAGTCCAGATTGCTGAAACTTTACTCAGCCTTCTAAAAAACATCAGACACAAATATGACCTCAGCATTAAATTACCCAGCTCTCAGCATCTCGATGATTTCTTCAGGAAAAATTTAAAAAATGTCCACGATCATTGTTTTCCTTTGGTATTTACCAAAGGTCCTGCTTACACATTCTTTTGTCACCTACATCAACTTGGAGGTAAGGTACCATACAAGAAGCAAGACATAGAAGATGATATAACTGCCTGGGTTGGAGGAGACATAGACGCGATGGATAAAGATTGGGTGCAAAGGAAATTTGATAAGCTTTTTTCTCTCTGGGGCAGTCCCCCTGGAGTCTTTCTCCCCCCTAACGATTTTTACAACGACATTCTCAGGTGGGGAACTAGCGGCGGCGCTCCTAAATCTGTACTCTTTGGCGATTCTTACAGAACTAAATGGGGCTGGGGGTTCAGTAAAATCCTTGGTCCCGATGGTGAGATGTTGGACGGAATTGATCTTTACCAAGCTGCACTTGCCGAGAGTGGCCCCGCAAAGGTTGCGTTGAAAGAGGAAGCTAGTAAAACCCGTCCTATCATAACAACGCCCATGGACTCATATCTACGCCAGTGTTATCTCTTATATAGATGGGGGAAGCCAAAAATTCTCAATAGCCCAATCAGCTCTGGTTCCTGGCTTCCGGACTTCATGTCCTCCCAGTTTAAGTGGTATGGCTGTGTTGATGGACAGCGGTTTGACCACAGTATACCTAAGTGGTTCGTGATTGAGGTTGTCAATAGACTGGGCGGACTCGACGATCATACTAGGCGCGTCGCCGACGAAGAGATCAAATCTATGGAGAACCTACAAATACAGTGGAATGATAAGTTTTGGACCTGGAATGGCGGCCTGCTTTCTGGGTGGCGCATCACTAGCTTGATAGGCACTATTGCTAGTTGGATGGCAGCGCAATGGATTATGGAAAAAACTGGCACTGAAGGATCTCTAGTCGATGGTGCGCTTGGTGACGACTTAATTTTGGCTTCCAACACTACTACACTCGACAAAGCTACTCTCTGCGAACATTACAACGGTTTCGGATTGCGTGCGAATATGGCAAAAACCACCGCTGGCCCGGTGGGTGAATTCCTCAGAAAGACTTACTCTGACAGAGGTGTAGAGGGATATCCGGCTCGAAGGACCAAATGATAGCGACAGGGAATGGAATGAAAGCTGAGAGGACTGTAAATTGATGTATTTATAATGAAAGAACTAAATTAATTACCTTGAACAAGCACCACTGTGGACGTAAATAATATCCGCTGCTAACTGAGAAGCTTCAGTGGCGTCATCTTGCGAGTCTATGTAGTCATCCATATAATGACTAGACAAGATGGCGTCAACTGCTTTAGGATGCGAGTGGGCATACTCCTCAGCATTTTTGTTTTTAACATATTGAGCTATAAAGGGGCTGCAGCATGCGCCGAAAATTACGGCCGTCATCCTAAATTCTTTTATGGGTTGGCTTCTGTTGGGTCTCCATAAAAACCGAAGGGCGTCTCTGTCCTCTTCCCTAATTCGGACTTGAGGAAACATCTCTCTAATATCCGCTGCCAAAGCAACACGGCCCTCTCGGAAACGAAACAAAATTTTTAATAAAGACTGGAGCAGGTCTGGGCCAGGAAGTAACAAAGAATTTAGGCTAACTCCGTCGTTCATGGCTGCAGCGTCATGGACCACTCGAAGTTTGCGCTTCTGGGGGTGGTAGACGCCAAAATGTGGGAGGTAGAAACGTATGTTTCTGTCTGTTTTTCTATCTCCCCTACCGGCGTAATACGTCTCAGAAGCGCATTCTTCCGCATAATCTTTTTCCACCATATTAGACATAAAAACTTCGTAGGCCTTAGCAAAGTCTTTGTCTTTGGCCATACGCCTTTCTAGACTTAAGAAACGTGACATTGCTTGAGGATAGCTGTCGGGGATTCGTCGTATGTAATTTTTACGCAAGTGACAGTCAACATAACAGTAGTTACTAGGTAACGGCCTGGGTTGCCTGACAAACACCAACACTTCCCCTCAAACGATCATCATCATCATTCATGCGTCACACAACAACTCAGTCATGCTAAGTTAAACCTAAGGCCGAAACACATTTCTCAAACTTTATACGTCCCAACGGCTTGGTCAGAACGTCAGCTACGTTGTCCTCAGTGGGTACATACTGTAGCTGTACAGTTGAGTCTTCGACACACTGACGAACATAATGGAACCTTATGTCAATATGCTTAGTCCGTCTATGTGCAATTGGGTTTTGCGCAAGCTTTATCGAACTCTGATTGCGCCGGCACTTGTAAAAGAGAAGCAAGAAAGCTTCGCAAGTAGGTAGCCTGCTTGCAAGCCTCCGACAGCGCGATATATTCCGCCTCTGTAGACGATAATGCTACGCAATTTTGTTTCTTGCATTCCCAAGAAACTGGATTTCCACCAACCTTAAAGTTGTATCCTGAAAACGACTTTCTGTCTTTCACGTTTCCGCCCCAATCCGCGTCTACGTAGCCAGAAACGTTCACAGAATTACTCGTACTCGCTTTAAATGTCAAGCCGTAATTTATAGTTCCTTTAAGGTATCGTAGCACCCTCTTGGCCGCCTTCATGTGGACCTGATGACAACAGGAATTATATTGTGATAAGAAATAAAGAAACTTACTGCAGCCGAAATATCTGGGCGAGTATTGCATGCAAGGTAGTTTAGCGCTCCTATCAGTGACTGGTATCTGAGCCGGTTTGGGTGATCCAACACTTCACTTCCTTCCCCTTCAGCCAACACCGTGTGAAGATCTAACTCTATTGGAGTCTTCACTGGTTTGCAATCCGCCAGACCGAAATCCGCCAACAGTTTCGTAGTAAACTTACTTAATGAAACTCGCAATGCACCGTTTTCTCTGGTTAGCTCCATTCCAAGAACTTTTCTTGCTTTGCCCAAGTCTTTGATTTTGAAATTCTCCCTCAGACTTTCTAAAAGTTGATTTTTCTTCTCAGTTTTGTCATAAAATATTAGAAAATCATCGACATACAAAATTATGTGAACATTGTCTTTATAATATAAACATGTGTCATATCTTGAACGTTTAAATGACAGTGACAACAATACTTCATTTACTTTTTCGTTCCAAGAGCGTGACGCTTGTTTAAGACCATAAATTGCCTTCAGCAATAAACAAACCTTTTTATCATCTTTTGTATAGCCTTCTGGTTGTTCCATGTAAACTTTTTCATGCAAGTCACCGTTCAAAAAGGCTGTGTTCACATCGAAGTGATCGATTTCGAGATGTTTGTGAACAGCCAATGAAAGCAGTAATCTTATAGTTGATCTTCTCGCAACTGGCGAGTAAGTCTCGAAGTATCTATAAACTTGATGATTGTTTTCCTGTTGTAGATGAGGCGTTAACTACAGTTCAAGCTGGGAACTCGTTGAAATTGTGGCATAGGCGGCTTGGTCACGTGAATGAAAGAGATTTACGTAAGCTTCCTGGTCTCGATTTTGGAAAGAGTGTAATGGAACCTTGTGTTGATTGTATTAAGGGTAAGTCACACAGATTACCTTTTCCAGTTGGTGAAGCAGTAAGAGCAACTGAAAAGTTAGGATTGGTACACATGGACATCTGTGGTGCAATGTCGGAATGTTCATACAATGGATCTCGTTACATGCTGGTCATAGTAGATGATTTTACACGGAAAATGTTTGCATATTTCCTCAAGTCAAAATCCGAAAGCTTGAAATACTTCAAGGACTTTGTGACACATGTGGAGAACGAGACAGGCTTGAAACTCAAGTCAGTACGAACGGACAATGGAACAGAATTTGTCAATCAAGAATTTAAACAATATCTTCGTAGCAAGGGAATTAAACATCAGTTGACAGTACCCTATGCTCCAGAACAAAACGGCGTTGCAGAGCGAGCTAACAGAACGATTGTAGAGATGGCTCGAACTATGCTGGGAGACAGTCTAAGTAAAAGGTATTGGGCAGAAGCCTGTAATACTGCGGTTTACACAAAAAATAGACTACCACATTCTGCTAACCAGGGGAAGATTCCGGAGGAGCTTTGGACGAATAGAGCTCAGACTGTCAGTCACTTCAGAGTATTTGGATCGATTGCTTACGCGCATATACCAAAGGAAACTCGAAAGAAGTGGGATAAAAAAGCCAAAGAATATCGATTCGTGGGATATTGCACGGAAACGAAAGGTTACCGCTTGGCAGATATGAAAAATCCACGAAACATCATAAAGGCAAGAGACGTTGTATTTATAGAGGATACAGGTGGTATCAGCGACACTCAGACACCCAAAGAGCTATCTGTACGGTCAGATTCTGACGTTTTATGGGAGATTGCACATGAGAAGCCAGCTGAACCTGAACCTGTCTCACACTCGGAATTATCATCTTCTAATAACGCAGAGCTGAATGGAAACTCAGAAGCTAATGACGATCAAAGTGAAACAGATCCAGATCCTGCAGAAGCGCAGTGGAAGCGTGCTGGGCCCATAACCTCTTATAATTGTTAGGCAGAGCGTGGAATAAAACCCTGATGCTGTAGTTTGCAGATATTTATATTTTGTTGGTGTTTGTCAGGCAACCCAGGCCGTTACCTAGTAACTACTGTTATGTTGACTGTCACTTGCGTAAAAATTTTGAAAAGACGAAAATATAAATATCTGCAAACTACAGCATCAGGGTTTTATTCCACGCTCTGCCTAACAATTATAAGAGGTTATGGCCCTCACAAAATTTTCCATCCCGAAATTAAATGGAATCGAAGATTATTCGTCATGGAAGTTCGCCGTGAAAATGCTTCTATTACGAGAAAAACTTTTCTCTTACACGTCGAGTACACCAGATGCAAACGACTCTTCTGGAATTCAGAAAGACGAAGAAGCGCTAGCTACCATATGTCTTCACATCGAGCCGCACCTATACCCATACGTGCAGGAGGCCAAATCAGCGAAGCAAGCATGGGAAGCACTAGCTGCTGTATTCGAGGACAAGGGATTCAATCGGAAGATAAGTCTTTTGAATTCGCTTTTAGATGAAAGACTGGATAGACATTCGAATATGCATGAGTACATTGCCGCAATTATGAGTCACACTCAGAAACTGAGAGAGATCGACCATAGCGTTGATGATGAACTAGTAGCTGTTATTCTTCTGAGAGGTCTACCAGATGAGTATAAGCCCATGCGAATGGCCTTGGAACACTCAGGTATGAAGATTACATCACAGAATGTGCGACAGAAGTTGCTACAGGAAGACTCGAGCAAAGGCAGTACATCCAACTCTACGAGCGATTCGGCGTTAGCAGCTAAAGGAAATGCTAAAGATAAAAACAAGAAGCAGAAACCTGTCAAATGTTTCAAATGTGGAGAGAAAGGACATAAGAAACCTCAGTGCCCACTCCTTTCAGGACAGAAGAATGGCGACATCGGTTTAATCACCTCATTAAGTGTTCGTGATACATTCAACTCTGAATCCTGGTATATTGATAGTGGAGCATCGAATCATATGTCATTTCAGAAACATTGGTTTAGAGACATTAAGGTTTATAATAGTGGTGATAAGAGCTTTGATGTGACTTGTGCAAACAATGATAAGATTTCAAGCGAGGGAACAGGTAACATTATGGTCAGATTGAAAGGTAAATTGCTGCCCATAAGGGATGTTACGTATGTACCTGGTTTGAGAGTAAATCTTTTGTCTGTGTCTAAATTGGTTGAGAGAGGATGGAAAGTAGTTTTTAATGCAGATGGATGTAAACTGTTTCACAAATCGGTAGGTCACATTTCGAGTAAGCTGGTAGCTACTGCAAGTAAGGTCTCAGGCATCTATAAACTTGATTATTGTTTTCCTGTTGTAGATGAGGCGTTAACTACAGTTCAAGCTGGGAACTCGTTGAAATTGTGGCATAGGCGGCTTGGTCACGTGAATGAAAGAGATTTACGTAAGCTTAATGGTCTCGATTTTGGAAAGAGTGTAATGGAACCTTGTGTTGATTGTATTAAGGGTAAGTCACACAGATTACCTTTTCCAGTTGGTGAAGCAGTAAGAGCAACTGAAAAGTTAGGATTGGTACACATGGACATCTGTGGTGCAATGTCGGAATGTTCATACAATGGATCTCGTTACATGCTGGTCATAGTAGATGATTTTACACGGAAAATGTTTGCATATTTCCTCAAGTCAAAATCCGAAAGCTTGAAATACTTCAAGGACTTTGTGACACATGTGGAGAACGAGACAGGCTTGAAACTCAAGTCAGTACGAACGGACAATGGAACAGAATTTGTCAATCAAGAATTTAAACAATATCTTCGTAGCAAGGGAATTAAACATCAGTTGACAGTACCCTATACTCCAGAACAAAACGGCGTTGCAGAGCGAGCTAACAGAACGATTGTAGAGATGGCTCGAACTATGCTGGGAGACAGTCTAAGTAAAAGGTATTGGGCAGAAGCCTGTAATACTGCGGTTTACACAAAAAATAGACTACCACATTCTGCTAACCAGGGGAAGATTCCGGAGGAGCTTTGGACGAATAGAGCTCAGACTGTCAGTCACTTCAGAGTATTTGGATCGATTGCTTACGCGCATATACCAAAGGAAACTCGAAAGAAGTGGGATAAAAAAGCCAAAGAATATCGATTCGTGGGATATTGCACGGAAACGAAAGGTTACCGCTTGGCAGATATGAAAAATCCACGAAACATCATAAAGGCAAGAGACGTTGTATTTATAGAGGATACAGGTGGTATCAGCGACACTCAGACACCCAAAGAGCTATCTGTACGGTCAGATTCTGACGTTTTATGGGAGATTGTACATGAGAAGCCAGCTGAACCTGAACCTGTCTCACACTCGGAATTATCATCTTCTAATAACGCCGAGCTGAATGGAAACTCAGAAGCTAATGACGATCAAAGTGAAACAGATCCAGATCCTGCAGAAGCGCAGCTAAGATATCCTTTAAGGAACAGATTGCGAGATCAAGAGGATTTAGTCTGTCTCGTCACTGAGGAAGAACCCCGTAGTGTCCAAGAAGCTCTGAAAAGCGACGATAAGATGGAGTGGAGAGAAGCCATGCAAAAGGAAATGGACTCTATGTACGAAAACAAAGTCTGGAAGCTTGTGGATAAACCATTTGGAGCCAAAGTTGTTGGAAGCAAGTGGATATTTAAGTACAAGTTTGATACTGATGGGAATAAGTCCTACAAGGCTCGACTTGTGGCGAAAGGATTTACACAGTCTTATGGAGTTGACTACTTTGAGACTTACTCGCCAGTTGCGAGAAGATCAACTATAAGATTGCTGCTTTCATTGGCTGTTCACAAACATCTCGAAATCGATCACTTCGATGTGAACACAGCCTTTTTGAACGGTGACTTGCATGAAAAAGTTTACATGCAACAACCAGAAGGCTATACAAAAGATGATAAAAAGGTTTGTTTATTGCTGAAGGCAATTTATGGTCTTAAACAAGCGTCACGCTCTTGGAACGAAAAAGTAAATGAAGTATTGTTGTCACTGTCATTTAAACGTTCAAGATATGACACATGTTTATATTATAAAGACAATGTTCACATAATTTTGTATGTCGATGATTTTCTAATATTTTATGACAAAACTGAGAAGAAAAATCAACTTTTAGAAAGTCTGAGGGAGAATTTCAAAATCAAAGACTTGGGCAAAGCAAGAAAAGTTCTTGGAATGGAGCTAACCAGAGAAAACGGTGCATTGCGAGTTTCATTAAGTAAGTTTACTACGAAACTGTTGGCGGATTTCGGTCTGGCGGATTGCAAACCAGTGAAGACTCCAATAGAGTTAGATCTTCACACGGTGTTGGCTGAAGGGGAAGGAAGTGAAGTGTTGGATCACCCAAACCGGCTCAGATACCAGTCACTGATAGGAGCGCTAAACTACCTTGCATGCAATACTCGCCCAGATATTTCGGCTGCAGTAAGTTTCTTTATTTCTTATCACAATATAATTCCTGTTGTCATCAGGTCCACATGAAGGCGGCCAAGAGGGTGCTACGATACCTTAAAGGAACTATAAATTACGGCTTGACATTTAAAGCGAGTACGAGTAATTCTGTGAACGTTTCTGGCTACGTAGACGCGGATTGGGGCGGAAACGTGAAAGACAGAAAGTCGTTTTCAGGATACAACTTTAAGGTTGGTGGAAATCCAGTTTCTTGGGAATGCAAGAAACAAAATTGCGTAGCATTATCGTCTACAGAGGCGGAATATATCGCGCTGTCGGAGGCTTGCAAGCAGGCTACCTACTTGCGAAGCTTTCTTGCTTCTCTTTTACAAGTGCCGGCGCAACCCGTATCTTTGTGTGTCGACAATCAGAGTTCGATAAAGCTTGCGCAAAACCCAATTGCACATAGACGGACTAAGCATATTGACATAAGGTTCCATTATGTTCGTCAGTGTGTCGAAGACTCAACTGTACAGCTACAGTATGTACCCACTGAGGACAACGTAGCTGACGTTCTGACCAAGCCGTTGGGACGTATAAAGTTTGAGAAATGTGTTTCGGCCTTAGGTTTAACTTAGCATGACTGAGTTGTTGTATGACGCATGAATGATGATGATGATCGTTTGAGGGGAAGTGTTGGTGTTTGTCAGGCAACCCAGGCCGTTACCTAGTAACTACTGTTATGTTGACTGTCACTTGCGTAAAAATTTTGAAAAGACGAAAATATAAATATCTGCAAACTACAGCATCAGGGTTTTATTCCACGCTCTGCCTAACAATTATAAGACCTCTATGCCCCTGTTCGAATTGATTCATACTTCTAAAGACATCCTGTATGATGTGAATAAGTGAAAAAACAAATATATTATATATTTGGTTAATGTGTTAATTTATTTTGATTTCAGCAGTCATCAATCTACAGACGGCAGTGACGAAAATCTTACATGGTCAAAGAACAATGTCGATCCATGGGAAACGGTGGAAAAAAAGTGGACTGAAACGAGTGATTACCGTTTGAAACATATATATGATAGTGATGATAATATTACTGGGTATTATAATAAGTATCCAGCCCTAAAACAACCTAAAGGATACACTTTGGTACGTACGAAGAAATCAAAGAAACTATTCCGATGGTTTATAATTAGCAATGGTATCTTTTTTTTACCGGTGAAGTTTCGACACTGCTACTTTCCGAAGGTTTTGCAACATTTTTTTTCTTGAACATAGAAGTTGGTTCAAAATCCCACATGTTTTCACTCTTTTCAAGACTCTTTTGTCTGTTTAATTTCAATAATATCATTTTCATCTTCTGAATCTGATGCTGGATGAACCATTTTCAACATATGCTGAATAAGAGTCAGGTCAGGTACAGTATTGCCATCACCAACTTCACCATTGTGGTTAAAAAAGGCGACCCAAGAAAAGGTTGCAGAAGTAAACAATAGTTGTCTCGAACCTCTATTGACTGGGTGAATAACATTACGTTCATAATATTCCTATTTGTAATATTTCAGAATGCCAGCACACAAGGACGTGAATGACGTTCAATTGACAATTTCTTCTTGATGGAAGTGGACCTTGCTTTCGCTACTGGCCAGCTTTGGAACAACCCTAGTGTCTCCTTCTACACTGCCGCCAGGGTCGACTGGGATCGTGGTGGTGGTGATCGTGGCTTTGAAACATCGACCCTCTAGCGAAGTAGCAAGTCCGGGAGTGGTGGAAGCGGGTGGAGACCCAGCTATTTGGATGTCACAGCTCATTTTGGCATCGGAATTGAATTACAGTTACTAACTTTCTATTTTTGTAATAACATCTTTGTACCTACAACATGAAAAGTGCAATAAAATTTTGAATTTGAATACTTTGAGAATAAACCACCTGGAAGAAAAACATACATTGGAATTCATAGCCCAAATGCTCACTTAAACCTGCGATGAATTGGGATTTAACGCTAACAAAGTCACTGCAGTTGTAACAGATAATGCTGCAAATATGGTGAAGGCTGTTGAGATTGCTTTTGGGAAAAAGAAACATACCCCTTGCTTTGAGCATACTCTTAATTGAGTTGCATAATATAAGTATTCTAGTTCGCTGGGGATATCATTCCAAAATGGCTTGGAGAGGATCCGTTCTAACATTTTTACTTAGACATCAATCGTATTTCTCCAAATTATAATTTGATTATTGAAAATCAGTTCGGTATCGTTAATACCGCTTTTAAAAAAGTGTTTTAAGCCCCGATTGGGGTTTTAAGCTGGACCCTTTCACGTTGGGACATTTTTACGCTGGGACGTTTCACGCACGGACCTTTCCCGTTGGGACGTCTTCCGTGGGATTGACGGCCTACGCGCACAACGCGCAACGCTCGCACTCGCGCCCAAACATCAACTTGTGGCCCACCAACCGTCGCCGACCACCTGCGCAACGAAGCTGGCAGACACTGAAGTGCCGATACGTAAAGCACAAATTAAGGAACGAACTTATCTCTCGTAATATTTTTTTAATAACATTTTTTTTTGTTGACGTGTAGCTTTTTCTTTTACATCCAAACGGCTGCCCCGTCACACTGGCCCAAAGTAAAATCGCACACGATTTTATGTCATTTTTTTTTTTATTTCAGGCATTTACAATGCTATTTTTATATTAATAGAATTAGTACAATTGAAATTGGGATTTTATGTGTACCAGCGACAAGCACACCTAGCGAACGTGTATTCTCTGTAGCCGGCCTTAATATAACTGAAATTGAAAATAGAAATTGAAATAAATATTGAAAATCCTTAATTAAAATTGAAACATCCTTTTTTTTTTAAATAAACTTAGAAATTAAGTTCTTTTGAATTGTCTATATTTTCCTACCACCCAATCGAGACTTTGAGAAGAAAACGGCTAAAAGATCGCGTCTAACTGGAAACAATGTAAATAAATATTTATTCATGACAACTATGAGAAATGTCAAAAGGTTGTTCATGGTACGAATGAGTAAGGAGGTATAAATCAGTCGTGTGTGCGATGCGGATCGGTGCAGACGCATACTAAGAAATTAATACAAGAAATAAAGATAAACTTGCCGTTCCAAGATTTAGGCTTGCAAAAACTAGAGGTTCATTATGGGGAAAGGCATAGCTTTCATTAATAAAGTTCGACAACAAGTGATTGATCTTCCTTTGCATGAATTTAAAAACCATATTAAAAAAACGCTTATGGGTAAAGGTTATTTATAAAGTGGACGATTACCTTAAAGATCTAAATGCGTGGAAATGGGGTGTGTAATGTATGACCGAAATTTACATGCACTAACGATCAGAGGATATAATAACATTTCCTATAATTTCATTTGACATACCGATCGAATAATATAATATACGATTAATATAATTTCACTTGACCTAAATACATGCGATATAAAAATTATTTGACATAATAATCATTTGATCTAATTAACAGACGATATAAAGCACATTTCATATAACATTCATTTACTCTATTCAACATTTAAAATAACTTTATTTGACCTATGATTTAAATGCTATAAAAACAAGCATATCCAAAAAATATGATTTCATTACTTATATATTGTATATCTACAGCTACACCCACGCTTTAAATCCTCTATAAAGGGTTCTGAAGGTCGAAACAAATTATCGGACGCGGCTTACTGCCGCGGCTGATCTGAGGTGTGCAAACTATCGGATGTCGTAGGACGTAACCATTGACTAATATGACGTCATCGGACGTCCGATAGCTATCTGGCACGCAGGATGTTATGAGAGTGTGCACACTTATCAGCCGCGGCAGTAAGCCGCGTCCATAAGCCGCGTCCGATAATTTGTTTCAACCTTGAAACAGCTTACTGCCAACATTACAGTATCGCTCCGCTGCGAGTGGTCAAAACACTAACCTAAGCTAACCTACCTGGTGCATTAAGTTTTTATTTATAGTGGGGGGCCTAGGGCCAGCCCCCTGCACCCCCTAGCAAGCATTTTGCAAGCAAGCACCCAACATGCAAGCAAGCATGCAGCGTGCAAGCAAGCATGCAGCATGCAAGCAAGCATGCAGCATGCAACCAAGCATGCAGCATGCAAGCAAGCATGCAGCATCAAGCAAGCATGCAACATGCATGCAAGCATTGTGGAGCTCCGCTCGCTTCGCTCGCTCCGCTGCGAGTGGTCAAAACACTAACCTAACCTAACCTACTGGTAGGTGCATTAAAAGTTTTTCTTTATAGCGGGGGGCCTCAGGCCCCTATGGCGCAAACGTCACTGTCAACTTCATAGTAGTCTTCACCTGCAAGCACTTACGCAACGCTGTGCGTTTTCTCACACACATAATATCTGTTTTGTTGGAATGCAAAACAGTTATATTATATGTGCTTCTAAAACGCACAGCGTTGGTGAAGACCTGTTTGATATCTGCTGGTGAAAGAAAGACAAACGCTATGTGAATTCTCAATTATTCAACAATCTAAAATAATATTTATTTTAATAAATTATAAGATAGCAGGTAATATTAAATATTGTTTTAATATTTAAAATTATCTGCAAATGAATAAAATCTGTAATATTTATTAAACAAACGGTGTAGGTAATATAATTCTAATGAAATTCAAATACCTGAGTTCAATGAAACTATCTTGAAATAAAATACCAATTAAACTGATCTATAGAGGTACTTAATTACCATCTATCTTTATCTTCTTTGCGCACTCCTGCACTGGATTTATAAAAAGTAGCATTTTCTTACTACTTACAATTTGACTCTAGTTTCTTTAGAATCTATTCTTGTGGCTGGCGCCAATCAATTAAGAGAATTAAACTTGTTTCAGTTATCTAAATTGAAACGTACATATTATAGGTGTACCTATTCTTAACAATATTGCTATAATATACAGAACTGTACATGTTGAACATCAAGGGTTATTTAATTTAAATAAATATTATTAACCCTTGAAAGTTACCTATTTTTATTAGTCAAAAATTTAGACCACTACCAGTATTTTATCACTTCCTATTTATGGTAGATAATTCAAGTAATGTAAATGCATCTCCATTACAGGCCAGCAATCAAATCAGAATTTTTGCTATAATTTTCTTACAGTATCTCTGAGAGCTGTGTGTTCTGTTCTGATAAGGTAAAGAGTACTTTTTTGACCCAAATTTGTGATTTAATAGGGTGTGGTCTTGCCAAAGACATGTACTATGACACTAATCTCTGAGGAAAAATAATATATTTTACCAGGTAGAAAAGATATTTTTGTAGTCAATATGTAGGTAGCTAGGTATATGTAGGTATAAGAATAGTATGATTTGCATAATTATTCTGTAATATTTATTGCAAGAATATCTTTATCTCAATACTCTGTAGATGTTACTCTACGTTTACTATAAGTGTGGACCACTTTACTCAAAGAGTTTTATTAGTTAATATTGAATAACGTTAGCTAATACTAATATAGCTCTTAGCAGGAACCAGTGTGAGCTAACTGATCTGCCCCCACCCCCAATTTTGTAACTATATAAGGGTTCTAGTTAGATTAACCATTTGAGGTGGGTTCTTACCCATTGTGAAATAAAACTATCTGATATGTAAGTTTTTTATACTTAAGGTTCTGCAAAGGCTCATTATGCCTGGAGGTCCACAAGCAAGAATATTTAGGAACCAAGGTTACCTGATGAGATGAATTTATCTCGGAATCTTGGGATTGATTGTGCAAACATAGACAGCATCTGAACTGCCAAGGACGGCACGGATGAAGGGTTGTCAAGTATTGCATAGCCATGCTTTAAGTCCCAGGTGAAGTACCTTATCCAAGGTTACCAGGTCACCGCTTGGGACACCCCATTTAGGTGTAAAGCCTCCGAGGCCTGGGGCAACGAGTATGAGGCCACTCTAGCACCGTTGTCTCAAACTTGGCGGTCGGCAGAGCCGTTGTACCCCCCCGAGAGGTACGCCGCCGAAAGCGTGATGGTAAATCACTCGGCTATCCTACAGCCCTACCGTCCATTCGAGCAAAGTAATTGCTCGCCTAACTACCTCCCTGGTAGCGGAGGTGTATCGAGCAAAAGCATACCTACACTACAACCCTGGTAGTGGAGGTGCTTCAATCAAACCAAACGCATACCTACCACAATGGTAGCGGTGGTGTTTCAATCAAAGTTCTGCTGTCTAACTGGCCGACTAGGTCATATTACTATTATATCATTCCTGAGGTGCATTAACAAGATAATGTTGTCCTACTGGATGAGTATGTACATACTTTGAGACCGGGATCCGCTCCCTGCTCTTATTGGCACCTTAAGGATAAACTGGCGCATACTGGCGCAGACATACTTAGAAACATCTGAGTGTCAATACTGCCAATGTCTCTTGTGGTGTCACTATTACTTTAGACTAGCTTATGCTGAGAAGTACTTACTCACCTTAACCACCAAAACAGTTATGTAATAATAACATTTGCAGGTACCACAAAAAATAATAGTAATAAAAATAATAGTACTTAAGGACTGTCAACCATAACCAAGGCCTCTGTCTAGGCTACCAAGTCCCTGTTGGTGGTACGACCCCATTTTAGAGTGAGGCCTCTGAGGCCTGGGGAATGTGTTGTATGATTTTAATCTAACAAATTAGCTCATATTGACTCTGCGAGGTAAGATTCTTCATCGTAGACATGATGAGTGAGATAGACACTTCATGAATAAGAGTCAGTTAAGCAATCGAAAATATTATGCCTAAATCGACAGTGTAAACACTCTTTTGGGCTTGTTTGTATTATACAGTTCAGTAGCCCCACATATTTAACATCTCGCAAAGGGATGTGCTCATTTTGAGAACTTCTGATAGTACAGTGCACTAATCTTCATTAATGTTTCGGTACTTATTGCCGTAGTAATGTAACATTGACTGCTAAACTAAACTTTGACCTTTGTTCCAGGATTGACTCCTGTAAATTAAATACTTTCAAGAGACATTAACACTCCTGGAGTTTGACTAGTTAACCAATCTCAATATTGCTCTATTTACCAGCAAATAGTTTTCAAGGTAGATTAGAAGTCTTAATTCTCCCGTACACAGAAAGAATATCTGACCATGTTAGACAGTTATAAAAGTATGGAGGCTGAATATAGTTGTTGGAATAATTGATTTCTACTTTTACCGTCAGACCCATTTGTCTAAAATTAACTGTATTCCTTTGTCTAGTTTCCTTGCTAAACTCAGAGGTGTTTATTGCTTGGATAAGCTATTACTTATAAATTATTTTATATTTATTTATATCAGGATTTATTTTAATTCTGGTATTTACTAGCAAAACTCAGTCGCACTGTGCAGTGACATATTCTAATATTCGTTATTCAAATAACTAAAATCCTTTGCTATTATCAATTCACTTCTATATTAACACACATAATTCAATCATTAATTTAATAGCCCAACTGGGAAACATTTATAAAAGTTACAAAGGTACTGTATAACATACATTCTAAAGTATCATTTGCCATCCCAATGGCTTACCTACTCAAACTAATGCACAACTTATTTTCTTTTTATTTACTTTATCTTCAGGATAAAAAGTAGGTATTTGTAACACTCTCTGATTCTAAACCTGCCACGCTGTTTCAAATAAATAAGGCCATTTATTTACTACTCTACAAGTAATGTAGCCACTAGCCTGTGCCCTGTATGTAATGTATACCACTGTTTAATAATGAGTTGTAATCATATTACTGTATTGAAACATAATTTTACATGCTGGAAACAGCTTATCGAGTAGTTTCAAACCTGAACCGATAAGTTTATTTAAATAATTTTGCATGTTGGAAACGGCTCATCATGTAGTTCTTAACAAGATGGTCTGGAAACATCATTGAAGAAAAATTTATTCCCTTCTTTTCACTAACATAATGAAAGCATACTTTAAAACAGTGCTTACACTATAATTATCCAAAAAAAAAATTTATATCATATCGTGTCTATCTATCTATATCTACTTAACTCTTATGTAAATGTAAGTATGTGACATAGGTCTTAAATAACCCGTGTGTCTAATTTTGGAAATCACAAAAATACTGTAACCCAAAATTCAACAACTTTTTTACTGAATAGATAGATACTCAGCACCTAGAGAAATTCTTTAGGTAGGTATATACTACTTATTTCTATACATCACTTATTCTTCTTTGTCGATAATCTTATAATAGCAGTTATGCAAATGTAAGCCAGGACAAAGTGATAGTCAACCAACTTGTTCTATTAGTAAGAAAGGTTTAACTCACTTGGCTGAGTTGCAGCTCAATTTGAGAAGTTCCGAGTGATTATGATTGTATCTCAGGTCCCGGTAATACACACTTGCACTTGAGAGACTAGTCATGCTCCTAAACCTTTAAATTTACTGAACAGAGACAGTTCAACACTGACTGGTGTAGCAGCTTAACATTTCAAAACAAATAGTCCAATGACAAAGTTTCTTTTATTCAATATGTGTCAAGAATTCAGACTCATGGCAGCTGGTCGCTGTTTTAGCCCTGGGACCGGTCGAAACAACCGAAGAGTTAATACTTTTTAAGTTGATTTGGCAATTTTATTAACAAATTCTGAAAACTTGACTCATAAAAATATCGCACGGGCGAGATGCGTGGGCAATCGGTTCGGTTCGTTCGGTACTGCTTTCTCTGTTAAGAGAGAGAGAGAGTTTGGAGTCAGTGTCCATCTTCCGCTGATGAAACATCCCCGACCAACAATGTACAAGATTACTGCTCGCTCTTCGTCCGAAGTAGCGAGCGTTGTATCTGTATTTCGAACACCCGTAAGCACCACCATCTCGTAAAATAATACAACAAAACTTACGAAACCATCAGTTTTGTAGTTAGGATTCTTGAATTCACTATCACATTCAAGTAAACCGCACTTTTAAACTATTTTTCTTTAATACAAAACATTTTGCACGCGGTCTCGGCAAAATCAAAAAACGCTATGAAGTTGACAGTGACGTTTGCGCCATAGGGCTGCCTGCTGAAGGTAAAGGAATTCGATCATGCAGCCTTAGTGGTGAGTTAAAGACAAATTAAACAGGATTATCACAGTAAGTACGATATTTTCTTATGCAGAATCAGAACGCTTCTTCACCAACGCTGTGCGTTTTAGAAGCACATATAATAGGTTAAATAAAAATTATGTCATTTATTTTTAGGTCAAATGAAAATTAGATGAAGTCAACGTTAGTGACATTGAAATTAGATTAACTGTTTTTATGGCAACCGAATCGCACCCGTGGAAATGATGTTACACATAACTTGCTACTACAAGTACTTTGTTTAAGTAATATAATAAGTCTATGTTGTTGCCAATAATCCTGTCACACTGTTGTAATTATCTGGTAACGATATATTCAAGTTTGTAAATATCGTTACTTATGGCTGTTACAGCTGATAAGTTTCTTGCGCCCGTTCTTCTTGTCAGCTAAAAAAGTCTGGAACGGGTTGTAAGAAAATATAGACGATTCAAAAGTACTTAATATTAAAGTTTATTTGAATAAAGCTTATTTGACATTAGACAACGCGTAACGCGGCCAAGTGCCGCTGTTCATATTATATAACCATGAGTGACAATGAACTCCTGGCGTTCCTACAACAAAGGCTGGACGTCATGGATGAGCTGAGCGCACTCCAAATTTGCAAGTCCAACTTCAGCGAGGACGATGTGGCCACGGCAAAGAAACTTTTGTACGAGTCTCTCGGCAAGAGTGACCAGATGGTGTCCCGGAGCCGTGACGAGACACAGAAGAGCCTGCAGGAGATCACCACCCTGTTCCAAGGGAACCGACCCCGATGACGTGCCGACGTTCGTGGCGAGAGACCTCAACAAGCTGCATATGATTATTATTAATATTAGGTATAATGTGAAACAATAAAAAGATCCGCAAAGCAAAGAAATGATACGAGTATTCTTGTCTGATACAGAAAGGGAAAGTTACTGATTTCTTTCTTTTTCAGTTATTCATAATGTGAAGAAGAAATGGAAGACTGTCTCGACCATTGCCTGAAGGACGTCCTGAGCGAGCCTATATAGCTGGTGTAATATTTCCACGACAGGTATGTACTATATTTTTTACCTTATAAAAAAGTTAAATCATGTATTTTTACTAACACACTATTGATTGTTACAGATTCCTGTTGATGCTCGAGTGTGTAATGCATGTTGGCAGCGAGCACACTTCAGAGTTAGACAAGATGCTGATGTTCATAACCCTCTTATTGAACATGTAGATGAACACGAAGCTCCTGACATTGCCGATATACAAGAACCTGCTTTACTTGTAGAAGATGAGGAGCATGTTCATGAACCCGTACATGAACTCATACATGAACTCTCTACAATTACTATAACAAATTATAGTCGCACTCCGGATACTGCAAGCCACTGCTTTGTACCTGAGTGTGTTAACATGGAACGGCTCAGAGTTCCAGTATATTTAAGACGAAGAATACTGGCTGATTACAAAGTTTTTGTTACATCCAACTCACGGATTTGTCAGCAACATAGCACCGTGTACAATTGGGATGGACTCAATGATTATGAGTTTATGACTCAATTTACCTCAGCTCATGTTGAAGAAATGCTGAATATATTGGGCGAGCAGGGTTGGTAGATCCAAAGGACATCAGGCAGAGTCCCATAGAAAAAAACCAAAGAATGTATAACATTTCTGTATTTTCCAAAATGTAGGCATGTATTTAGTAATTCATAGAAAATATTCTGATTTTTACGAAGATTTATGTTTTAAGTGTTATTTATGTTTGAAAGATTTTTTTGTTAACCCCGACACTAAATAGCAACACCACCACGACAACACGTTTCGTTAGCTGCGTTATGCTAGGGCCACACTACCGTGAAATGCCAACAATTATGACCATTGATGAACCTTATGCGTATAGGAATAAGGAAAATTATGGCCATAATTATTGCCATATCACGGTAGTGTGCACGTAACATTAGTGATACAGATTAGCACCACAATGTACGAGTCGGAACCAGATCAAATGGAAAATCTGTGAACAAAACACTTTTGACAGTTGACTGACAGCCGGCAGACATTCTTTTTTTTAATGCGCAATCACTTGTGCCACAGAACAAATATACTCAGGGGAGACTTGTAGAATCGCTGACAAAGATGTCCGTTTCATTGATATGCTTTTGTTTTTTTTCAATAATTAATTAAAGCTAAATGAAGGAGTTAAAAAATAATGTTGCTGCTGTTTTATGATTCTAGTAACATAAAGTGTTTATAGATAACAGAATTATGTTTATACACTTTTGGGTCTCATGTGCCTGATGTCCTTTGAAATTTCCCCATATTCAAGAATTCTTTTCCCCAAAATGATACGTTTGGCAACTTTTTTCCCTATTTTTGTTAAACAGGAAATAAAACGAATTTAAAGATATTAAATTAAGTTTATTAAGAAAATAAAGAAGTATCTGAAGTTATAATCTGAATCATCTAAAACTTTTGGAACTTCCAAAATTTCATCTTTACTTAATATGGTCAGATAAACATTATCGGAGTTAAATTTATACTCAAACCAAAATTCTTCCTTGTATATTTTTTCCCCAAAGATTTAATTTCCCCAAAATTTCGCCAAGACCGTTATTTTTCCCCAAAAATGCGATAAAAACCCCCAACCTACCAACCCTGTGGGCGAGTCTAAAACCGATACCCTAAACTTCGAAAAAGTTGAAAACATGGATGACAATTTATGTCATTACTGGACTGGATTGTCTATTGTCAATTTCATGATTTTATTCAATATAATATCAAATTCATTTAGCAACTGCAAGAGAAAAAAGACAGCTCTAGCACTTTATTTAATAAAAATTAGAACAGGAGAATCATCTGCTCGAATCGCAAGTATTTTCCGAATAACTATTTCTATTGTTCAAATGTATGTAAAAAAAAGCAAGAAATTGTCTAACATCTGTTTATGTACCTCTACATTTGGGTGTAGACCACATATCATGTGAGGAATTGAGCTCAAGAAATCTTATAATTCCACGTGGTCTATTTGGTACAGAATTGAATAACCCTATAGTGATCATGGATGGCACGTATATTTATGTTCAAAAATCATCCAATTATTTGTACCAAAAAAAAACCTATAGCCTTCACAAATACCGCAATCTTGTGAAACCATTTTTTATTGTCTCTCCTGATGGTCATATTTTAGATGCATTCGGACCTTACCGAGCAACCACTTCTGATGCTTACATTATAAAAATATTATTTCAAAATGAAAATTCAGAGCTAAGGAGATATTTTACCCAAAATGATGTTTTCATTTTAGATCGCGGATTTAGAGATGCTTTAGGGTTACTCAATTCTTTAGGTTATTTGGTATACAGGGTCATTTTTGGACCCCTTTTCAAATTTTGTCAGGTCATTCTATAACAGCAGTACAATCAATTTGTGAAGTAAAAAAAAGTTTTTTTTTTACATTTTTACCCCAAACCTTTCCCTATACAAATTGAAATTATTGTCACTGTTTGCGCATCGCACGGTCGACCCGCGCGAGCCCCCCTCCCTCCACCCGCCTTCCCCCGCTCGCGTCGCTTGCCAGAGGGTGAGCGTGCGCGGCTAAATTTTTTGGACATAAAAAGTGGCTAAAAGCTTTGAATTTAAAAAGAAAAAATCATAATTATCTCACCAAATTTTGTTTTCTTACTCCCTTGAACTTATATTTCATTTTGTAAAGGGGTCGGAAAATTACCCTGTATAAACCAGAAAGTCGAACAGAATATAAAGGATCACAGCTCTCAACCATTAAATGTTGGGGACAATGTGCAGGTGGGTAGTGTAAGTTGTAAACGGTCGGTTTAAACGGGATTATAAAATATTTAGATCCAATTATTTTAATAAATTGAGTGAGGTATTAATGAAGGATTTCAGAATTGCTGCAGCAATAATTAACCATTTTCACCCTGTTATAACTGACCAGCCTGACGCCGAGCCTATTTTACAAAGAGCCTTAGAAAGAGTTGACATGCCTAATCACAAATCGCGAAAACGCGCGTTTTCCCAAACATAAGACAAATCTAGATCGATTTTTTACCCCCGAAAACCCCTATATACCAAATTTTAGCGAAATCGTTAGAGCCGTTTCAGAGATCACAGAAATATATATATATATATGTTACGGCTAATACCCGAAGTGCGGCTAAACCTAGTTCTAGCCGGCTAAAATTAGGTGTAGCCGATAGCTGTTGGCTAAAACTAGGTGTAACCGATCTGCTTTACTCCTGTAGGTCCCGGGTTAGGTTAGAAATTTAAGGCGAGCGCGAAGCGCAGCGGAGCGTGAGCCTTATATTTCGAGGTTATTTTTTTTTAACAGACAACAGAAAAAACTTTCTTTATATCCCATGCTGCACCTAGATTTAGCCGGCTACACCTAGTATTAGCCGCGAGAAAATCGGCTACACCTAGTTTTAGCCGGCTAAAACTAGGTTTAGCCGCACTTCGGGTATTAGCCGTAACATATATATATATATACAAGAATTGCTCGTTTAAAGGTATAAGATATCTTATACTTAGTTACTGATTGTAGTGTTAGCTTAATCTTCACTACTCTGTGGTTTAATCTATGACAAATTGAGATCTCTCTGTCAAGATGGCGGCTACTGAAATTGCATCATGAATGGTTGTCTCATTATATTTCTGCCTTTAGACTAATTCAGGTTCCCACTCTTTAACGTTACACTACACTGATTTTATATGTAGGTAGATCTTATTGTAATATAGCAGTGCACAGACGATGTGGAAGCTATTTAGGACGATGAAATAAACACATACCTATTGATTAATAAACAGACTTTTATTTCCAACACTGAAAAACGCTATTCAAGTACAGATTTTTCTTTATAGAGTGACATTTGACATATGACATTAATAAATAATAAAAAACCCATGTAGGTTGCACTCGCTTGCTTTGCGATCTCCTTCAACAGATCTATCCCACACACACGAGTTTAAATTAAAGAGATAAAATAAAACATTGGTAGCTATTATTATAAATATCCGCTTATATATCAGCCTTCGATCATATTCCTTCCGCCTCATCCATTCGGCCGTAAGCCGCAGAACCGATAGGTAACCATTGGGTTAAACGAGTTCTTGAGTGGAGACCGCGTATCGTCAAACGTAGTGGGGAACGTCCTCAGACAAGGTGAAGTGACGAACTTCGCAAGGTGGCTGGCAAGAGCTGGATGGCCGAGGATCGTGCTCAGTGCGTGCACGCGGAGGCCTGACGATGATGATGATTTATCCACTGTCTGTCTAACCGTGATAACTGATACAGAGGAGGCGGCGACTGAAGGCCTCTCACTGAACCAGCCTACCACCCAACAACCAAGACATGCATTTCATCGTAATAACAACCGAGAGTCGCCACCGGAGCCATCATCACCACCATCAAATACGTCCCCGAATTCCACAATGCACCAACAGGAGGCGGAACGAAGCCCTAGAACTCATACAGAATACTACATCATAAATAACAATAACTACTTTAACTACACAATAAACATAACCAACATTAACCAAACGCAAACACAGTCTCAATATTCGGAACACTCGTCCCCGCCGACGCCGACGCCCCTCCCCCCCTCCCCCACTCGCCGCCTCTGGATGTCTCCCGGGGGCGATATTAGAAATGCCTGTGGGGTACAGACACTACCTGCTCTGTACCGCTCTGGGTTTTTCTAACTAATAACGTTAGAAAAAGCCTGTGTGTTTCAGAGCATCGCTTGCTCTGTATCGCGCGGGGGTTTTGGACTAAAAATTTAATAATATCACCATAAAAGCCTGTGGAACACAGACAATTCAGAAAATTACAGTTGTGATTAAAGTATTCCTTCTTTATGTTTCGGTAAATAATGTAGAATATTAAAATAGTGATTTATAGTAATAATAGCGATTTTTTTACCAAAGTGTTATCATTTTTTAGTTATAGTAGTATTCCTACTGTTAATATTAATTTATGGAATGAACTATAAAAATAATGGTATCCACTATAAAAATGCTAAGCTTTAAAATTAATACTTTGCACTATACAATTTAATTGCTTAGCTTTAAAATTAATACTTATAATTACTACTATAATACTATTTAAAATAATAACTATAATAAAAATGGCAGGCTATGTTAGATTGGATGGATTGGGATGAAAGGCACACAGTTTTTCTTTAACCTGGATTAAAAGATAGCAGACTTTTGGTTCCTAAGAACATCGCGGCCGGTAGCTTCATAGTGCGCATTTTTAAGTTTCTTGGATAATTAATAATAAAATAATAAAGCTTTAAGCTGAGAAAAGCAAAATTTAACGTAAATAATAATAATAATTATTTATTTCAGGCAACAGAAATATCGTTTACAATAATAGGCCCATATAATAAATACCTTACAGACTAACACCTATTTACTAACTACCTATTTATTTACACGTATAGAAAGCGGCGACGTGTTACGCAACGCATTTAATAAACAATACTTACCTAGTTATGTTTTATTGTATCACTAATCTGACATAATATAAATGTGATACTTTATGTGTTTTTCATTTCGATTTTTTTTCATCAACATTTTTGTTATAAATAAAGAATATTACAAAAAAGACAAAAAATATATATTTACAAACAATAAACACATTATCAGTGATTATAATTTTCGTGTTAACAGAAAAGATTCTTTATTTCCTATATTACAAAAGTACTCTTTGATGTATACCCACGTATACAAGACAGCACGTTACGTACGGCATAAAGGCGGTCACACGGTCAATTATAGTCTAAATCTGATGTGCTTTTGACTGTAGGTACAAATATTATCAAACAAAAAAAAATAACGTTCGGCTGTTAGTTATTGCGCTCGGAAATTGCAAGAACTAAAAAAAATACGTTTCTTTTATAAAATTATAAATTTTTGTAAAACTCTGAATTAAAATCATTTATAGGGTATTTTCAAGTACTAACAGTTAACACACACCACACATTGTAAAAAAGTTAAAACTTCTTGTTAACAGAAAAAGCCAGCAAGATTATTTATTTCCTATATTACAAAAGTATTTGATGTCGGTATACAAGACAGCACGTTAAGTTAAACAGTTGAACTGCGAAAGCAGCTTTTATTACGTACGGCACAAAGGCGGTTACAAGGTCAAGTATAGTCTAAATCTATGTGCTGTTGACTGTAGGTACAATTATTATTATCAAACTAAATAAATAAATAAAATAACGCTCCGCTGTTAGTTATTGCGCTTGGAAATTGCGATTAAAAATACTTTTCTTTGAAAAAATAACTATTTTTGCAAAACTCTCAATTTAAATTATTTAAAGGGATTTTTCGTTTACGTCCTTTCCCTTTATACACACAATGTAAAAAAAGGTAAACAATAAAAAGCTTGATTGTGCTATTACGATAAAAACAGCTTTTTCTTTAGTGATTTCTTTCTAAAAGGACCTACCAAAAATAAATTTCGTCCTAGGTTTTTTAACCAGTGAAAAAGTTCTTTTGATAAGCATTTTAGTTTAAATATCCAAGTTTCACGATACTTAGTGCCTTACGTGTCTTTTATATTTAGAAAATCACTGTGGATCACAGCGCAAGGTGTCTGTGTTCCACAGGCTTTTTAGGGTGATATTATTAAATTTTAGTTGAAAAACCCCGCGCGATACAGAGCAGGCGGTGCTCTGAAACACACAGGCTTTTTCGACGTTATTTATTTGAAAAACCCAGAGTGGTACAGAGCAGGTAGTGTCTGTACCCCACAGGCATTTCTAATATCGCCTCCCGGGGGATGGCTGACACGGAAGCCTCCATCTATCAGATACTTCCCCCCAATTCACCGCGGGACGAAGGAGTATTGACGCGCAACAGCCACCCCTCACCCATAGGTCCAGGGGTGGAATATAACACGATCACCCCGCCGAAAGCCCGAGAATCACCAGTCTCACCGGAACCCCCTCTAAATACTAAATATATCTCTCCGTACCTGAACCTCCCTTCATCTACTGTCACTTCCTCCACATCTACATCTACATCTTCCCTCGACTCGTTATCGGAAGGAGAGCCCAAACGCCGGTGCCCCACGTCCCCCGTAAGAATACCTGGCATACGACCAATCCTTCATTCGCCGATCTTACCCACTTCCAGGAATGCCCCCCTAAACAAGTCACCAACTAACATTAAGTCCAATGGCAAACAAATCATGGCCATTCCGCCGTTCACGCACGCTTCTGACAGGGGTGAGTCTGCAACCGCAGGCACTCGGGTCCCACCTGGGAGTGGGGGAGAGGGAGGGAGTAACTCAGGGGCATCAACATCACTCAGCCCAATAAAACCCGTCAGGTTGCACAGTAAAATAGGAATTGCCCATACTATCTCCCGAGCCCAGACGATCTAAAGCCCCTCGTAAGCGTCGGCTGCCCAGGCCAAGACAAAACAAGACCAAGACTTCCATAAAACGTCAAAGGTTTAACCCCCTCCCCCCCCCAATGACGGCACCCACACCTCCCCCCAGATCTCAAACAAAAACTAAAACCAAACTTTCGTTACATAAAACCCTACCCAGATCACATAAAACAAAAACAAATATAATAACCAAACAGTGCGTCGTATGCGGGTGGGCCTTTGGAATAAATGGACATGTTGGTAGACACTTTGCCCGCCACCACCAAGGATATACTTTTGACACTAGGCACCCAGATTACTTCTCTATACACAATTGATTTTTTTTATATACCTACTGTATATATTTTTGGTGTATTTTCTGATACAGTTTTTTTTTTATAAGTTTTGTTTATTGCCGTCACGATTTTCTTTTTTTTTTTTTTTTTATTGGATAAGGGAAACATACTACTCAAAATTATACATATGAATGGAAAGCATTATGTTTTTTTTACATAGGCTAACACAGTTTCCACTGAGATAAAATTTAAGATTTTTCCTTAACAATTTACCGGTTGACTGGTAGAGAATGCCCTTGGGCCTTAAGTCCGCCATTTGCTGTTTTTATATTAAGCCATAAAGATTCAATAAAATAAATGGAGAAAATCAACATTTTGACAGGTTGACAATTGGCGTCCTTCATTAGGGATTATTGAATTTGTATTGTTTTGAATTTGTATTGAATTTGTGAAACTAATGTTGAAATTATGGGACTTCATAAATGCCATGTATTATATGAAGGTAAGCCCATAGGTGATAAAGATGGATGGAATTAAGTGCAGGTTTAAAAAACAAATTAAAACTGATCTAAAGTTGCTGCCATTTTTGAGTGACCACGGTTCGCCAAAATGGCCTTGAATAACACAAAATCAACAGCTGAACTACCTTTATTCCTATCTGCCCCCTTCGAGCTCAGCCACTGGGGTGGTGGTGGGCACTAATAAGTGGGGTTTACCTCCCTGGTGGTCAACGGCACCTGTTTATTCCCATCTGCCACCCTCAAGCTTGTCATCGGGTGACACTAATAGGTGGCGTTTACCCACCGGGGTGGTCGCCACCTATTATTGCCACAGTAGACTGATATGACCATAAAATCAGCAGCTGAACTTTCTTTATACCCATCTGCCCCCTTCGAGCTTAGCCACCAGGGTGGTGGTGGGCACTAATAAGTGGGGTTTACCTCCCTGGTGGTCAACGGCACCTGTTTATTCCTATCTACCACCCTCAAGCTCGTCATCGGGTGACACTAATACGTTTCGTTTACCACACCAGTGGGTAGCCACCTTTCACTGCCAACGAGCCTTCGAGTGGCAAAGCTTGAAGAGGGTAGATGGGAATAAAAGCTGAACTTCATGTCAAATGTACTTCACCGGCCACACATACAGATAACAGGAGTCATCCGAGACATTCCATCTTATATATCCAACTACAGCATTTATAACGGCATTTCCATTTCCAAGGATGTGTCTGTGGTATAAGATAAGTGGCTCGGCAACTGGCACTTGTAATGAAATAAGTTTCCATAGTATATTATGCCCCCAAAATGATGCCTAGGCTATAATAATAATAATAAATCTTTTTATTTGCAAACCCTTATTATCACGTTTCAATATTTATAAGTAGGTACTTTAACTAATTTGGGTACGAATACCCTTGGGTAAAAGCATCCCCCAACTTCTTCCACACGTCTCTGTCCTGAGCCCGAGTTATCCCATTGTTGCCGCTACACTGACTAGGCTATACTATAAAAAAATATGTTTTTTTTTCAAATATATCACAATTTATGATTATTACAACTGAACTGAGTAGAATAAAATTTTGTAGAATCAACATTTGTCTGATGCAACCAAGTAAAAAAAAACTTATGTTCCCAAAAGATCGATTTGTAACTCATAAATTTAGTCCATATAAAGTCATATCCAAAGATTTACCAGATACATGCAACAAACAAACATAGACAACCTTTATAAGAAATCAGATCTTGCTAAAACATTTTGGTAAAATATAATTTGAAGATGAAGACATACATATTATATCATCCTAAAGGTATAAAAACACTTTCGGGCCCGTGGACGAACCGATTTGCCCTAGCAGTAGGACCATGGTATACCACTATGTACTCGTGGTTACTGGACTAGGGCTTATTATATGAACCCTTGGAAGTCTGAAATAAACAAATTTTATTTCTTTATTTTATAAGTCGATAATTTAGTATCGCTATTTAATTATTTACCGCTGCCAGACTCGTGGTTCTATTGGACTAGGGCTTATTATATGGACCCTTGGAAGTCTGAAATAAACAAACTTATTTCTTTATTTTATTTTATAAGTCGATAATTTAGTATCGCTATTTAATTATTTACCGCTGCCAGCATTGACACTGACGGACCGAGGAAAAAAAGGACTATCGACGACATATAGTTGTGGCTGATTTTGCCTTTGTAACAATAAAACCGTGCGGTGCGTTTAAATTCATTCTCTACTATCTTGTGACTATTTCTGACCGAATAATATTATATTCAGTCAAAATTACCAGGGCAACATAACTTAAAAGGAGTTATAACCACATTCAGATGGAATTTACAACAGAAGATGATCATGAAGATTTAGAAATAAGCCCTTGCTACTTGAATAGTGCTTTTTTTAACAACTTCTAGGGCTTGATGATTACTTGTTGCTTGTTAGTCTAAGCAAAACCTGACTGTCCGACCCAAAAATCACACACTTTTGTCTTAGTTATCTCGATCGCAGCTTCTTTTACTTTGGCATGACACCAGCAACCGCGTGGAAACAACACGGAGGCAAAAATACAGCAGAAAACAAGAAGAAACGATTCTTGGAATATTTGACACGACACAAAACAAAGTATAATTTTGAGAGCTGAAATTAGGCAAGATTATAACGCTCAAACACTCCACATTACCGTGACCACGGCATCGCGCCTATTTCAATGGTTTTATTCTTAATTCTGCTCTCGCTAAGTAACCTCTTTGAGATAAAACGACATCGACACCATTTTCGAAGTCACGCACCATATTCATACTACACGAATATTTACTTTACGAACTAATCTACGATCACGAGTGCAATTGTTACCTATTTCAAGTTTTCAAATACCTAGCCACTGAAACTGATTGAATAAATAAAATAAAAAATCAACAAAACAACCGCAAACAACAACCCAACACAAGAAAATATAAAACCATAGAGCACAGAGTTCTCAGCAGAGCAGAGCAGCGGATCACACAGATCAAATCGAAAAGAGCACAGATCATTAAGGTGCGGGCACATTTGTCTCACGCCACGTGTTAGCACGCCGTATTTCTATGGACGTGTTAATAATATAAGTGTGAACCTAGTGCATAGTTGCATACATTTACTATGAAAACCGATCGTCGCTGTCAGTTCAAAAGGACGTATGTATTTTATTATAATTTTTTTTTCAGCTGTATTAATGATTAAACGAACTTACCAGTTTGTGAAGTTCTATCATATTTATACGATGTAATTCGTCCGAAGAATACGACTTTGCAGTGGCAGCACTGTAGCTTTTTTAGCACCGCAACTGAATGCTGAAATAAAAGCCGCGCTACCAGAACAAGTTCTCAAACGGGACAAAGCTATTTAATACAGGCAGCGAATGATCGCAGCCGGCATTTCAAGTCTTGCCAAAATTATTTCTGTCCAACTTAATAATTAAGACAAGAATACCGAATTACTTAAGGATTTAATGAATGTCGGAAGAACTCTTTGTGACATTCAACACTCTGAATCTGAAGCAAGACGAAATTTCTGTTTGCATTCCTTAAAAAAAATTCACAGATTTTACAGTCCCCGCAAGAATCGGAGCATTGAAAATGAACACCAAAATTTACGAAAAACCAAAATCAAATCAAATTCAAAGTCCTATTATATGTTTAAAGTAACCTAGGTATAGGTTGTACCTATTTATTTTTACGATTGTGACACGAGGCGGAAAGCGCCCGCTGACTGCCTCGACGCAGCCGAAATGTCATTAACCTATTTTCAAAATTCCAACGAATGCACTTCTCGTCTGCTTCTGCATCTTTTAACACTATTACCATGACGATCGGCCAATAATCATAAAAGCTACATCACTTTTTATGTACGGAAACACCCGTTTTTCAACAATTCCAAATCTAAAGGGACCACCTACAGGTCACAATTATTAACCGATTTTCAAAATTATTTCGTCATTTGGTAGCTAAACTAATACCCTAGGACCCTTTTTTTCATTTTTTTCTTAAGTCGGTTTTTGTTTCGAAATATTTACAATTTAGTAAAAAAACCCGGAATTTTTGGAATTTTGCAAAATTCCAAAAAAAGTTACCAGTATATTTTCAAAATTCAAACGTTCACACGTGTCTCGATAAATTCCTCAACTTATAGTACTATTTTCATCTCGATCCTCCCAAAATCTTTGGAAATATGGCCAAAAATACGTCTCAGGCGATTTGCATCTGATAACCATTTTCAATGGTAAAACCGGCCAAGTGCGAGTCGGACTCGCGCACGAAGGGTTCCGTACCGAAAAAAAACCGGCCAAGTGCGAGTCGGACTCGCGCACGAAGGGTTCTGTACCAAAAAAAAAACCGGCCAAGTGCGATTCGGACTCGCGCACGATGGGTTCCGTACTAAAAAACGGCAAATAATCACGTTTAATGTACGGGAGCCCCCTTAAACATTTATTTTATTCTGTTTTTAGTATTTGTTGTTATAGCGGCGACAATAATACATCATCTGTGAAAATTTCAACTGTCTACCTGTTGTCGTTATTAATATCGACCAAAAAACGGCAAAAAAATCACGTTTGTTGTATGGGAGCCCCACTTAAATATTTATTTTGTTCTGTTTTAAGTATTTGTTGTTATAGCGGCAACAATAATACATCATCTGTGAAAATTTCAACTTTCTGGCTATCACGGTTCATGAGATACAGCCTGGTGACAGACAGACAGACAGACAGACAGACGGACAGCGGAGTCTTAGTAATAGGGTCCCGTTTTTACCCTTTGGGTACGGAACCCTAAAAACGGCAAAAAATCACGTTTGTTGAATGGGAGCCCCCCTTAAATATTTATTTTATTCTGTTTTTAGTATTTGTAGTTATAGCGGCAACAAAAATACATCATCTGTGAAAATTTCAACTGTCTAGCTATCACCGTTCATGAGATACAGCCTGATGACAGACAGGCGGACAGACAGACAGACGGACAGTGAAGTCTTAGTAATAGGGTCCCGTTTTTACCCTTTGGGTATGGAACCCTAAAACAGCAAAAAAATCACGTTTGTTGTATGGGAGCCTCCCCAAAATATTTTTTTTTCTGTTTTTAGTATTTGTTGTTATAGCAGCTATAGAAATAAATCATCTGTAAAAAATTTAACTGTCTACCTGCAGTCGTGATTAATAGCGAGCAAAAAACACCAAAAAATCACGTATGTTGTATGGGAGCCCCCCTTAAATATTTATTTTATTCTGTTTTTAGTATTTGTTGTTATAGCCGCAACAGAAATACATCATCTGTGAAAATTTCACCTGTCTAGCTATCACGGTTCATGAGATACAGCCTGGTGACAGACAGACAGACGGACAGCGGAGTCTTAGTAATAGGGTCCCGTTTTTACCCTTTGGGTACGGAACCCTAAATAGGATCTAAAAGACCCCACTGACCAAAATTGACAATTAATATAGTACGTTTGGAAGCAATGAGCGGTTTTCTGACAGCTGAGAATTTTAGTATAATTTTATGTCGACAGATGGCGTTACTTCCACTAAGTCGATTTTTTAAATATTATTTCCCACTAATGGTCATATTGGTCATAAAAAAGTTATCGTATCACGCCATCGGACAACCAACGCACAAAGCAACAAACCACATACTCAACAAACGTATAATAAAAAAGTAATTACATTTCATATTTTTCATAAAAAGCTACCTACTAAGTACAACGACATCTAGTTCTATTTTATAAACTACTTTTTTTTCTTAAACTGCCTTTTGAAAACCGCTCATTCGGCGGAAACTGTGAAAACTGCAAAAGCAGTCATAAAATCCGGTTCCGATCTCAAGTTAGACACCTCTAAAAAACCGAGGGCATCGACGGCGGCAAATGGACCATATAAGAATTTAAACTGGAAAACGAGGGCTCCAGCTCGCAGGCAGCCGCCGGACCCGATGACGCCACGTTTCCAGCTGCCAGCAGTGCGCAATCCACTACCACCGCTGCCACTTCGCCGCGGGCCATCTTCGATGAACTACTCACATCTGCCAGGGCCGAACCAACGCCAGTAGATACGGTACGTTACGCTGCGCGCTGGCAGACTTGTCCTTTTTTATAAGCAGTGGTCGATGATTACATGTGATCGTAACCTTTTGTTGTGGGTTCAAGCCTACAAATTAGAATTTGAACTAATTTTACTGACTCGGAAAAAACACATGTTGAAGAAACAATCAGAAATTTAATTTCTATTGGAGCAATATCTGAGTTAGACATGGGTTGTAACAGGGTAAATTGCCTACATGTTCCAACTGTTCCTGTTACACTAAAATAACAGTTCCAACAACCTGTTACAAAAATAACAGGCATGTCGTAACAATTTGCTTCCGTTGTTCCGCCTGTTCCGTGGGACAAGCGCTTCTTTACTCTAACCTAAGGACTACTTAGATAATGAAAAGAGACAAAGCTTGTTATTTTTATCTTTTATGATCACGAACTGTTATTTTTTCTGTTAAGCAAGACTAAACTTTATTACAATTAAGTAAAATCTAATTTTATAAAATTTGTTTTCCTTTGCGGCAGTTACGGCACACATGCGTCATCTAGTTTTTATTGGGTGAATCATCACGTCACCTAATGAAGTTGCTTGCAGCATTACTCTCAATCAGTATTTCACTTAAATTGCGATAGATGGCAGTAATTATCATAAATTTACTAAACAAATTTAAAAAATAAAGATAAAAAATATTGTTATTAAAAAAACAGATGCAAGCGATTTTCGACTATATTGACGTTTAAAATTTGGTTGGTTTTTTCGCATATACGAACGTTCACTAACTTTGCTGGTTCATTAAAAACAGTTATTTTGATAAATGTCAATAAGGTCGAAAATAGCTTGCACCCGTTTTTTAACTAATGATCACTAGTCAAATGTTTCCCTACCTTCCCTTTTTTATCCTACATCATTTTATTGTTAATCGTCGAGAATTCGAGATAATCCCGCAGACTACTCTGTGCATGTTTGTTAACAATTTTTCGTATATTGTGACGATAATTGCTGCGAGTTAGCCCTCAGACTACTCTGATGCAATTACGTTAGAACTTTAAACCAGGTTTAAAAACCATCCCACGGATAAAATAAAGAAAAACACTGTGGGTAGGTAGATTAGTACTTACTATTTGGGTTTTCCTGAAGATGAGGCGTAGAAGCTCTCGATGAATTTGATGAATAACTTGAGGAACTACTGGAAGATGAATGACGTACTTAACGACAATCGACTATTCTTACGACGCAAACGTTTAACTTCTTTTTCTTATTTACTTAATTTCTTTGCAATAATCTCTAAATTAGATTCACTAGAACGTTTCGACATGAACTGCTGACGATAGTACCTTGACAATAGCATGTGACAGAAATTATTTCCTGGTTAGATAATAATAATTTAAAAATTAATCTTAGTAAGACGCAGTTAATTCATTTTTCCCAAACAAAAAGACTCGCTCCTGACTTTAAAGTGACGCTCCAAAACACAGAAGTTTATGTAGTAGATAGTTGTAGGTTCCTTGGACTCGTAATTGATAGCAGACTTGATTGGAAATCCCACGTGGAACAACTTTGTAAAAAGGTTAGCAGTGCGGCTTATGCATTATTCAAACTCGCATCATTACTTAGTACCGAAGCTCTTCTCACAGCTTATCATGGATTGGCGGCGTCAATACTGAGATATGGGATTATTTTCTGGGGAAACTCAACTCACAATGATATGGTGTTTAAAAGACAAAAACGTTGTGTGAGAGCTATGTTTGGCCTAAAAACAACCGATAGCTGCAAACCGTATTTCTCAAAACATAAAATTCTGACACTTCCGTCAATGTATATTTTGGAAATTGTCTTATTTGTTAAAGCTAATCAGCAATATTTTGTAAAAATGGCTGATGTTGTTCAGCGTAATCGACGCGATAACAGTCTACTCTGCTTGCCTCGATCGAAAACAGCCCTTCTGAGAAAGAGTATTTTATTTATGGCACCAAAAATGTATAATAAATTACCTGCATCTTTAAAACAACTTAATTATAATGATTTTAAATATAAAGTTAAAATTTTGCTGCAAGAAAAATGTTATTACTCCATACCAGAATTTTTAAATGATAAATTGTAATATATTTTTTTAATGATTTGAATAATGATAACGACATTCTAATTTTATTTGTTACTGTTAATTTTATGATTTCTTATTTTTGATAATTGGATTATGCTTTTATTTTAATTTGTACACCGTTTATGGTAAGACATGTTTGAACCTATTATTTTAAATGATCATCTCTGTTACACATGTTTTGAACAAATAAATTATCTTTATCTTTATCATGATTGCAGTGCGAGAACCGGAAACGCGTGAAGTGGTTGAGCACTCAAATGCGAATGAAGTGAAGTGTGCCGGAGCGCGGGAATCTGACAAGACATGACACATAGTGTGGCGCCTTTTTTCCTTTCAGCTTGTTGCAGATGGCGCCATATAAATAAGCTACAGTATTGCCACTGCAAAGTTTTCTGTTTTTCTACTAAGTTTTCTCAACTATAGTGCTGAAGTGGTGTCACCTTAAAGGCTCAATTACACTATACAATTTTAAGCAAGCGATTTTAAGACTGTCTTGAAAACGACTAAGAATGCGCGCATTTACACCACACAATTTCTAGCACGCTCGGCCGTGCTTACTGTCATAGTAAAAGAGAAGGCAGTAAGTCTCTAATGTCTTTTTCAATCAACGTATTGGAGTTATTTACATTGTAGTTTTTGTATTTGTTTTATTTTCTGTTTTAGTTCTTTAAGCACCTACCTAATACCAAATTTCTTTTCTTTAATCATTGTTTGTTAAGAGGTTAATTATAAATATTTTCAATTTGCAGTCGTCGTGACAAATAAAATTTTAGGTACCTATCTCCTTACTTATATATTAATCAATCATTTTTTTCAACTATTATCTACCTATTAGAAACCTACATAACATTAATATCTGACTAGGTTGAAAATTCGAAAGGCTCACGAAATATTTTACCTAGTAGGTATGAAGTAGTAGTAAGTATATTTACCTAGTATCATTTTATTTAAGTAGATAAAAACCTCTAATGTGTAGGTACTTACTTAATGCAAATTGCAAGAATCGTATCAAACAAAACGAGACTGTCGCTCTTGTGAATAACTTGACGGACACACACGCCGCACCGAACCGCACCGCACACCAACGCGAACGCGACGGCTCGTGCGCGGGCCGCGGCAGCGGCACCCGCCCGCCCCTCGGCGTGACCCACCCCGCGCCACGCCCGCCCACGGCGTTCGGCTCAGAAGGTGCACATCGTCGTTGTTGTCGGTCGCGCACGTATCGACCTACCTAGATATCGCGTTATTATACGTTACACTATTTCCCAACAAAGTACTCGTCAAGACGATTCAAACGAGCCCAAACTCGATGGGGTTGCATGGTTTTATTATAAAGTTCCTATGGCCTTCTTTCGGCTCCATCATCAGATCCTTGGACACTATTTCCCATTAGAGTACTCGCCAAGACGATTCAAACGAGCCTAAACTCAATGGGGTAGCGTGGTTTTATTAAAGAGTTCCAGTGTCCTTCTTGCGGCTCCATCATCAAACCCTGGACACTATTTCCCAACAAAGCACTCGTCAAGACGATTCAAAGGAGCCCAAATTCAATGGGGTTGCACGATTTCAAAATTAAGTTCCTATGGCATGGCCTTCCAGCTAAATCATCAGAGCCTGGACCTCATCTCCCTTTAAAGTACTCATCAAGACGATTCTTACGAGCCCAAGCACGATGGGGTTGTATGGTTCCATTATAGAGTTCCTGTGGCCTTCTTCCGGCTCCATCATCAGATCAGCCCAATTATACCATAATATTGCATAGCCTTCCATTTCTGACCTATGTTCAAAGTTTCAAGTCTCTAGCTCATCCGAAAGCTAGTTTAAATTGTTCGCAAACTTTGTGGAGAAACAAACAAACAAACACACAAGCAAACGAGAAAGCAACCTAATAAAGCGTGTTAAAAACAACCTACCTACCTATAAGTTTCAAGTCTTTAGCTCATTGGGAAGCTAGGTAGGTAGGTACTTACCTAGTATAAAATACTCTTTTCTAAAATTACGGACAAACAAATAAACGAACCTACTTATAAATATTAATAGTATAAATAAATAAATAAACAAGAAAACGTCTATATGAAAACGTGTTAAAAACCAACATTCCTTATTGAACTTATCTTGTACTGTGGCAGTATCGTCTATCTGTCGCGAGTCAGACAGAGTCTGTCTCTGTCTGTCACATTACCTGTACACGTTGACCTTGAGAACGCCTTTATGCCTTAGGTATAAAGTTGGTTTTTGTAGTACAACTGTTACGTCTGACGTGCCGTCGTAGGTACAGTTAGACTGTCTTGAAATCGTGCGTGCATTTAGACGACACAATTTTAAGAATCTTATTACCGAGCGGGCTAGGCCGCACGATTTTAAGATTCTTACTGTCTTAGTCCGTTTACACCATGCTTAGTCTTGAAATCGCGTGCTTAAAATTGTGTAATGTAATTGAGCCTTAACGCGTTACTACATTGTGTCATATATTATCTGAATGTTACTAATCCTGAGGACGAAGCACGAGTATAATGCGTAGTTTTGAACGTAATCTTCATAGTGTCAAAATGCCATTAGTAGTGGTGTTGGATGATTTTGGACTTCAAAGAGTTTAAAGTAATAGACAAAAGTATCTAGTTTTTTGTAAAATTGCCTTAAGTCGAACATACGATATTTTGAGTTACGTTTATATTTGACAGGTTTCAAGTTTGTTATATTTTCCTTGCGGTTATACCAAGAAGTCGTAGGCATAGTCGTAATTCCGCATTCTAAAAAAATAATTTTTTGACGTGTTTTCTGAAACAGTTTGTTCTTACATACGACTTTCTGGAATGACAGCGTCAAAAAGGCGTTTATGCATTTTCCGGGTTCTCAAAAGTTTTTAGGTGTTTCCTATAAACAGTCTATTTTTACATCGTCCTTTTGAACTGACAGCGACGCGATGTCATCTGACGGCATGTTAACACGTGTTAACGCGCGGCGTCAGACAAATGTGTCCGCACCTTTAAAAATTTTGAAAAATCGATTTGAAAGGCCATTAGCACCTCTGGAAATTTATGCGGAACTACGGACATTAAATTATAAGTAAAGCCGCGATTACATACGCCAATTTAGCATCTTAGTGAGGAACCAATTTCGGGTTGCCACCCGTACTTAACAATAAAACATTGTATAATAAATTAGATTTTAAAAGTGAATATAAAGTATAACGGAAAGGTAGACATTGTTTAAGATTGGAGATGAGAATCGAAAATAAATAATCGTAAAAAAAATTGACTTTTCCTTTATTTGTGAAGTACTGTTAAAATTGAACTTATTTATACGGGTGGTAACTAGGAAATGCAATCCGGATAATCCGTTATCCGAAAAATCCGGATATCCGCTCATTTTTACTAGACTTGCAAATCCGGATTTGAAAATCAAATTCGGATTTTTCGAATAATAAGAAATTGTTACAAATAAAATTAAACAAGCAAGTTTCCCGGAAGTATTCCACTTACGAGTAGAGCAATCGAGCGAATAGCAAGTAAATATTGATAGCTGTGCTTTAAGTGGAATACTTTAGTTGTTATTCGCCCAATTGCTATTCACTCAGTTGCTGTGGAACACTTCGTTTCTCGCACTAGCTAGACGGTAGATGCTATTTACACTACTGCCCTAAAGGAGTGTATATGTTGTTTTAAATTTCCATGGTTATTGACGTTAATAGAATAAACTATGTCGGGATTTACACCATGTACCTGTTTATTTTTGAGACTCCGATATTTCGTCGAGTGTCTGGAATCCAGTAGTCCGGTTGTGTAAAAACAACAAAAATAAAAAAAGTGCCGTTTCGCGTACAGATACAGTGAGTGTCGTGTGTCGAGAACAAATTCGAGTGAATAGTGAGTTTGCAAACAGTGGTACCGGTATCGAACGTAGTAATAAAAGAACTAGACGGAGGGTAGACCGATTCGTCTGCCAATAACATCTACCCGCACGCAACAATCGATAGTTCTTCCGTGATCATGGCGCATGCAACTGCGCTGAAATATCGGAGTCTCAAAAATAAACAGGTACATGGTGTAAATCCCGATATAGTTTATTCTATTAGAGTGTATATGTGTTTAGAGTTCATGTATGTTTGTGGGTATGTGAGTTTTTTCGAGACGACACCATTCACGCGTCTTGCTAGTGCCGTAGTCAGGTCTGTCACATTAAGTCCCAAAAATTTCGTTTGGTTGAACCAGCTCTCCTGGTGTTTCTGCCGATACAACTCTCCTTCTTCATCGTCAATTTCTGAGTGTACTTGCAGCGTCTCTAGCTCGACCAGTGGGTCTACCGCGCAAGTGTCATTGGCATCGCTATCTGCTTTATTTGACAGATAAGTATGACACATTGCTACTTTTATACTTCGTATCACTTTCATTAGTGCGTGTGCTTCTTGTCGACTGGAAAATGTAAAATGACCATCATCTTCTATGCGAACTTCTTGGTTGTTTTCACTGGCGCGCCTAGGGTCTCTTCTTCCCGTTGGCGTGGTGGCGTATAGTCTCCCGGATGGTGCGCGGGTGACACTCCTCCTAACATCCTAAGGAACATACGGCGCGCCTCTCAATCTCTCAGGGTTTTATCACATTAAGTCCCAAAAAATAATTTTTATTTTTCAAATTCACATAAACTAAACAACATATTATGTTATCTAGTTTAATCATATTAATATAATATTCTTCATTTGTATAATTTTATAAAGAGTATGATTTTAATTTTTATTAGCGCTTTTTCGACGTCTTATCGCGAGATTTTTCTAAGAGCCATAACATACTGGGACGCCATGGCGACATCGCCGGTGACGTGGCCATGGCTACCTCTGGCAACCTAGCGTAGCCAAATGAAGTTTCCAAATAAGTAGCCACTGTCCTACGTCCATAGAAGAGATCGCTATATTATTGTTATCTGCGTCATAAAATGAAAAAGAAGAAACCTAAAAAGTTATGGGTCCATTCTTTATATCAGATCGAAGTCGGTGTGTTTTTTTTTAAACTATATGCAGATTATCAAAATATCCTTAATAAAAATTGTTCAACTATGTGAGAATATCAATAACATCTTTTGATGAATTATTAAAGTTATGTAAAAATAAATTGATCGATCAGAATATTCTTCAGATGTAGTACTTATCCCAAAAACATGGACGGTTTTGAATCTCTGCAATAAATCGTTCTGGGGCCCTATTTTTGAATCAATTGACTGGCGTTGGCATTGACGCTCGTTTCTACTGATTTTCGTTCGACAAATCAACTCAAATGTATGGGATGTCGAACGAAAATCAGTAGAAAAGAGTGCTTGACGCCAGTCGAGCGATTCAAAAATAGGGCCCCTGTATCGAAACTCATAGTTTTCGCACAATTCACAGCGTGCGTCCGTTCTGGCGGCGACCAGTTGGCCACTGAGTGAGGGAGATATAACTTACTTGTATACAAAATACTGGCGACTTAGCTATGCGTCGCAGGTAGCCAGAGTATCCAGTTTCCGCGTAGGGGCCGGTCGATAGTGGCTACGCTTCCAAATTGGCGACGTTGCCAAACGCCAGCCAAGTGTGTTATCTGCCATACATTTCAATACGAATTGTTTGGATACGTAGCCGGCGGCGTCGCCATGGCGTCCCAATGTGTTATGGCTCTAACGCTTCGGAATAGAACAACTGTGTGTTTGCATGAGCGATTTTTTTTACGGTGCGATATTTTTGTCCCGTTCCACAGTCAGTCACATTGTGTTCTATTCGAAGCTTCAGAAATATCGCGCGATAAAAGGTCGCAAAAGCGCTCATGCAATCGATCGCTTACGTCACCTACTCGCAAATCGCACGCGAATCATACACTATTTTAATTACATTTGAACAATAATAGGTAACATCATAATATTGTAGTATTTTATGACCAAAAAATATTGGATTTGATTAATATTGTCCTTTTCATTGAATCCATTTACATAAATATAAAGACATCACATTACTGAACTTATATGTACAGAAATAACTTATATTTATAAAAAAGAAAATATTTTTATAAAAAATCCGTAATATCCGGATAATCCGGATTTGACGAAATATCCGTTCTTAAAATCCGGATTTCTAAATATATACGGATTTGCATTCACTAGTGGTAACTCTAAATTCGTTCCTAACGCTAGAAACATACTATTGTGTTGTGTTGTGTCGTGTCGCGATGTGTCGCGTATCGGTATCATACATTTAGTATGACTAACGCTAGAAACATACTATTGTGTTGGGTTGTGTCGACACGACACACTATAGTAATGTGTTTCTAACCATACTAACAACACATACTAACACGACACAACACAACACAATAGTATGTTTCTAACGTAACTAGGATGCTATATTGGGATATGTAATAGCGGCATTAAGCCTCAATTACATACGCCAATTTAGCTTCCTAGCTAGGAACCAATTTCGGGTTGCCACCCGTATTGTATAATAAAATATTGTACAATAACATCGATTTGAAAATTGAATTAACACTTTAACGGAAAAGTAAACATTGTTTAAGATTGTAGATGAGAATAGAAAATAAAAAATCATAAAACATGTTGACTTTTCCGTTATTTGTGCAAATTTACTGTTAAAATTAAATTTATTTATACGGGTGGCAACTCTAATTGGTTCCTAGCTAGGAAGCTAAATTGGCGTATGTAATTGAGGCTTAAGGCTAGTCCTACTTTTGATAGTCCACGGAAATCTATCTATTCTGTGGTGCTTGTCAAGCATCGCTCCGACTAGAGTGCGTTTCATCCAAGAACATTGACTTCTATATATTCCACAAAGAGTAAAATAAAAGAGTAAAATAATATATTGGGAAAAGAGCGCCCACTCGTGGCAATTTTTTGAAACACTGATTTGAAAGGCCATCAGCGCCTCTGGAGGTTTGAGCGGAACTAATGACAAGAAATGCGTGAAAATATAATTGCTGAAAATGTTTTTTCATATACATATTTTGTCATTTTTTGTAATATTCTTTATATAAAACAAAAAATATTAATTAAAAAGAAAAAAATATAAACAAAAAACACAAATAATAAAAATGTAACATTCGCTGGATTTGAACTCGTTATTCCTAGAACGTTTGTAGTACTGTGTATGCGGTGGAGGCAGATGTGGTAATCCGTTAGGCTACTGGGTCATTACTTCGAGTGTTAAATTTTATCATTATATTGTAATGTAATTCGCTCAATGACCATATTAAAAAACCATTTCATCTTTTAAAAATAATTTTGTTTTAAATCACTTTACTTACCCAGTTAAGAAGGCGACTTTAATTGTACTGTCCAAAATTTTATTTTGAACATTTTATATTATAAGTACGACTGTAGAGACATCTTTTGGCAAACTTGAAGAATGAATTTTTCATGTATATTTTTTGTCTTTTTTGTAATATTCTTTATAAAAAACTAAAAAATTAATAAAAAATAATAAATCGAAATAAAAAAACAATAAACAATAAGATAATTCCTAGGATCGAACTCGGTATTCGTCGAACGATGGCGGTATTGATGTACGGTGGTTTTGTAGTAATCCTCTACGCTACCAAGACATTACGTTAAGTGACGAATTTCCTCATGATATTGCAATTCGCATCATGATCAAAAATAATGATCAAAAATGACTTTTCTTTTCATCTTTTTAAAATAATTTTGTTTTAAATTACTTTATAGCTATTTGAAAAGGCGATTTTTATTGTACACTGTCTTCTTAATTTGTTTATTTTATTTTGAATATTTAATTAGTCCGACTGCAGAGACATCTTTTGGCAAACTTGAAGACTTTGTTGTAAAAGTTGATGGTTCAAACTTAGAGATGACGCTACTTTTTTCTCTCACTTGGGTTGTTCTAAGTGTGCCCCCCCTGATATTCCACTAGACTGGCTGCTGTCAAACTGTTCTTGTGCCTATTTGATTTCCGCTCCGCCATTTTGGCGCTGTAGGACGTAGCGTGAGCCATAAAGTTAATATACCTGTCGGAATAGAGGAACAAACATGAGCTGTCAAACGAAACCGAAATTGATTTACATTTGTGTGTGTATCTTTTTTATGTATAAGTCTCAGTGATGTAATCTTGTCACTATTGATATAAATATCGATATCGATAGTATTAATTAACAGCCATAGATTCAAAATAAATGGGATAGAATTTTGCACGGGTGTACTAAAATTACGATTCTGAAATGAAGTATGACTATTAGAAAAAGATCAGAAGATATTTAAAATCATTTATTTAACATAATTTTAATTTTATCCTGTAACTTAGTGCATTTAGCCATAAGCTTCTTTTTCCTTGGCGTCAATTCTGGTCGGAAAGAAGTCGATGGGTGGTGACTGTTGCAATAGCAGAGGTGTAGATCTAGAATTCGATGAGGTTGGTACATGTGTGAATGCCTCTGGTACAATATCTCTATAAAAGTAGGACGACACTGTGCGTCTAGGCTTAATATTGACCTGTAACAAAGACAGACCTATGGATCGGCTTAAGTATCTTAAATGAGATTACATTCCAAGATATCGATAACTTTATGCAGCCCTACTGTAAACTGAAAATTATTTCTTTACACAAAATATTCGTTAATTGTGCATTTTGTCTAGCCAATCTTTGCTTCTTACAAAAATGAGTATTTACAAAAGAGAATTATCGCGCTCAGTGCTAAAATTTCGAAACGTATTGGTAAAAATAAACAGAAAGTTAGGCGGGGTCGATTTGGAATAATTTACCTGTGAAATGAACATTTTTCTAGGTTATTTCGATGTTTTGTACAACAATCAATCACTGAACAGGACACCATGTTTCCGAAGCATTATTTCGCAAAAATGTCCACGATTTCAAGAAAAATCGGAAATATTTTCAGAACTCAAATTCTCAGCGGGCTGATGTGGGCTGACAAACTGTCAATCAGTTGCGAAAAAGAGTTCTGCACGTCATAATCATGCATCTCTTATTATCACACATTGTTGCTGATTAGTGACATCTCGCTTGCTCAGCCCTTTGTTCCTCTATTCCGCTAGGTAATATTAACTTTATGGCGTGAGCATAGCGTGAGGGACATGGTACTAAAGTCTGGTGTCATCATGGCAAGAAGCTTATACCCACAATGGAGATTGCACGCCTAGTATCATAGTGAAGATTGAAAAAATACTCTTTAGTGCTAGTAATACTCTTTTTTTTCGTTTTACAATACGTTTTCGTTTCTCACGAACGAACGAACAACGAACACGTATTGTAACACTAAAGAAAGAGGTTGCAATAAGCCGTCACGTCACTCAAGGACATTTTTTCTATCTTCACTATAACACTGGCCGTGCAATCTCCATTGGAGAGAGGTATAAGCTTCTTGCATCATGGCAACCATTTTCACTGTAGTTACGTCAGATAGTTCCTTAGACAGATGCTAGAGGCGTTTCAAATAGGCACAAAAACTTTGCTGTCAAATCATACAGACAGCCAGTCCAGTTAAATAGAAAAAAAAAAATCATGTCAGTATCCAAGAAGCTTATACCTCTCTCGTTTCATCGGTTATTAATTACCTATGGCGTTATGTTGGTACCCCTGAAATTTATTAAATTTTAAACTTTATTCCATCGCAATAATAATAAATTTCAGGGATACCAACATAACCCAATAGGTAATAACCGATGAAACGGACTCTAGACAACAAAATGTGACAATCCAATGCAATGTAAATGATTGACAAGCAGTGGGTCTCGGTCTACCACGCAAATGTCGTCGACTCCACCCGCCATCGGCTTCATTCGACAGATGGATGTAATGTAGTACATTGCAACTTTTCTTTGGTATGTTTATTTGAGCCAAAAAGAAGTAGCAATCTATCTAATCCATCTATCAAATGAAGCCGACGCGACGGCGAAGTCGATAACACTAGCACTGTACACCCACTGTTTTGATCGTTTAGGAGGTGCATAATACCTTATCCCTTCGTAGTAAGATTTATTTATTATTGATCTTGTTTCGCTTTATCCATGATGAATTAATTTATTGTTTTGCATGGATCTGCTTATCTTTTACAAGTACAAGTGTTTTGCATAAATTAGTGTTTATCGTTGTAAAAAATGATGTCACAGTTCAGATCGATGACTTAATGTGGTTCCTTGTGCTTGTGAAGTATAAAAATGTGTAAAAATGTTGGTCGGCGAGATAAAGGTAAATTCATTAAACATAGCCGAATGAAGCGTCATATTATCTTCAATATTTTCATACCGACCTACTCCAGATGTGTTTATTTTGTAGTTTTTTAGAGCTTCGGGCCTTCGGACTTGCCCTGGAGCCCTACCGCCCAACTCAAAGCTTTAGCCAGAGCGATAGCTAGACTATATCTATCCTTGTCATATCATAACACGATGACAAGGACGGACTTTTACTCTGGCTTTGGTTGATGACGTCAGTGCACTGTCCGTCCTTGTCATCGTGTTATGATATGACAAGGACGGATAGAGTCTAGCTATCGCTTTGGCTATCGCTTTGAGTTGGGCGGTAGGGCCCCTGGTCACAGACCCTAGGCACGCCACTGAGTTTGACAATTGACAGTGACATTTTTTTGCTTACATTTTTGCTAGGAGAATTAGGTAAAGCGTGTTTTTTTTTTTGTTTTTTTTTATTTTTACTATTTTACTTGACGCATCCATCGGGAAAACATGTCTAGTTTTGCCTTCGAATAGAATTTTAATAAAATAGGTACAATTTTACATTTATTAAGATGATAAATTAATAAAACCTGTTTTGAGAATCAGTATTTTTACCGGTATATGTTGCATGTGCAAGTTGGTATATTTAAGTATTTTTTTGAGGTGCTTCGGTATTTTCGTAAAATTAATCTGGTCACACTCATATTTTGTGTACGTGTTTTCCATCGGGCATGGAAAGCAAAAACATTGTTTCTCTACACAAAAATGTTTCGCGAAACAATGTTTCGTGTAGATGTTTTTGTTGATTGTGTAGAGCAAAACACGAGCTATGGACCCGCCTTTAGTCTCACAGACCATACAACAAGTACTTTTTGTTGGAACCAAAGAGTTTGGTAACCGGCATTGATACCTTTTATAAGCAATGTACTTGTTTAGTCTCTTTAATAGTTTTTTGCTGTCATGTCAACCATTTTCGTGTGTCAAGTGTGTCTATATTATACGATTAACCAATTTCATATTTTTTCATTAATTTCTCTCTAAACGCACTCTGCGTAAACGTAATAGGTTAAGGCCATTGGAGATTTTAATTTTTTCCGAGAAAAATATATCGAAATGAAAAAATATGAAATTGGTTAATTGTATAATATAGACACACTTGACACACGAAAATGGTTGACATGACAGCAAAAAACTATTAAAGAGACTAAACAAGTACATTGCTTATAAAAGGTATCAATGCCGGTTACCAAACTCTTTGGTTCCAACACTTTCCCTCATTGAAAGCTCTTCATAAGCAATGTACTTGTTTAGTCTCTTTAATAGTTTTTTGCTGTCATGTCAACCATTTTCGTGTGTCAAGTGTGTCTATATTATACGATTAACCAATTTCATATTTTTTCATTAATTTCTCTCTAAACGCACTCTGCGTAAACGTAATACTTTTAAGGTCGCTGCATACGTAATGGGTAAAACCCCGGACGGAACGGGCACGGAGCGGGGACGGAAGGTGATCCTGACGGGGAGTTTAATGCATACGCAACGTGCTAGTTGCGAAAGTTGACGTGGTAGTAACGTGCTAGTGTTGTGAAAACAACTTTATTAAAACACTGTTTTTGCGACTAATTTTATATTTTTATCAATCTCAATTGATACAATTCCACTTTTTTCGAAACCGATTTTTCTAAACCGACTTAAGATTTTAAGTACTTATATATTATATCTAATGAGCGGTTTTCTGACAGCTGATAATTTTAGCGAAATTTTGTCGATAGATGGCACTATTTCAACAAGGTAAATTTTAAAAAAATTTCGCGGTAAGGGTCAGAGAAAAGTTTGACGGAACACGCCAAAGGACAATAAACGCATAACGCAACAAACCACATACTCAACAAACGTATGATAAAAAAGGAAATTACTTTTATTCCTTTGCCTTTTTCTTAAAAACCTACCTACTTAGTTGTACAATGACATCTAGTTCTTTTGTATGTACTACTTTTTTTTCTTAAACTGCTTTTTGAAAACCGCTCGTCAAAGATTTTTTTAACATGGAATATTGTATTACGATACAATGCTTAGAACCCCTGAACTCTATTCTATGCCGGTCTTGCCTCTGAAAAATATGTTAAAAACTATTTATTTGAATCTAAAACCTTATTCAGATATAGGTAATTTAAAGTTTTGCTATAGTTACTTAATGAATAAGTAGATAGAATATTGTATTACGATACAATGCACGCATCACAGAAAATTATTGAATATCAAAATGTATTAGTGTTAAAAACCAAAATCCACAAAACCAAGATGCTTTGCATTACACATCACTAAGAGCGAACGGAGTTTCAATGCATACGTAACGGGAACGGAACGGGCACGGGGCGGCGACGTGCCGTTTCCCGTTCCGTTCCCGTCCCGTCCGGGCCCCGTCGTGCCTCCGCTCCGTATGCATGCTTCTATACATTTTGTATGAAACGATAATTTCCCCGCCCCGTCCCCGTTCCGTTCCAGTCCCGTAAACAGCGACCTTTAGGCTGGCCACACACAGACGGAATCCCATTACGGGATTCCGTCTGTGTGTCCTTAGTGCCGATTTCACCGTTTGCAATAGGAACCGAGTTTAATTGAACTGTGGTTATACTAAACATAGTTCAGAAATTCGTTTTGATCGCGGTTTACGTCGCACTGGTTTCACCGTCTTCATTATGATAAACGTAGTTCAGCTTTGACAAAGAATGAAGTTGCGTACAATGTATTGCAATTAAAGAAATAAAAAAAATGGGGAAAAAAAATACAGATCATGATATTCTTCGTGGCGCAAACCACATATTCACCCGTGGTGTGAAACGCTACTCAGTGAATTTAATGAAATAGAATACGGGCCACACACAACTTACATTATAGTAGCACTTATTCATTCATTACGCAAAAAATAAATTTCAGGGTCAGTTGTCAAGAACGTCAAAAAGAAAAGTAAGTAATGAAAAATTTGATGTCAAGTTTACGGCGGTCTTTTTAAATTTAGAACAATAAACAGCTTGTAAAGAGTTGACAAAAAGGGTCGCCACTTTATAGAAAGTTTGCATAGGTAAACACTTCAAAATCACATTGACTATCTTTTGTACTGAAAAATATTAGTTCAATTAAAATTCTTTCTGGCCAAGTATAATTTTGAATTTTGAAATTATCGAAACTATTTAGGGTAAAACTAACACTGACTTATAGTCTCTTTGATTTTTGACAAATTTCTTTATGGAGTTTGTTTTTGTCAGTTTGTCAATTTTAAAACAATATTTTTCTGATATTTTTGAGTTTTATGCAGTATTTTTATTTTCTGCAGTGATATTTTTCTGAATTGTTTATTTTCGAACGGATTGTGGATATAATAATTTAAGTAGGTACTTACTAAAGACATGTTATTTAAATAAGTGTTGTGAAACTTGTGAATTGTGAATTTTTGACATGGTAGGTAATAAATCAGTGAAATTAATCGTTGTCCGTTATTTCTTTATTATTATTAGTTGTATGTAAAAGAAAGAACTACGTAGTTAACGGGATATCTACTAGCATAATAGTAAAAGTTAGGTAGGTAGGACAATCAAAGGTAGGTAGGTACTTTACAATATTTTCAATTCAGTTATATAAGTGCTTAGAATAATTACACCGAACGATAATTCCTTACAAAGCGCGCTGTCAAAAGTGAGGCAACAAAAACAGCCAAAATGGCGCCGTTTTCAGATTATTATTGTACATAATTAAATAATCATACCTAGGTAATAAGTACAAAACAGTTTCAATTTCCCTACCTTAAAGAGATGAATTATTATATTATTGGATTTTAGGTACGATTAGGTAACCTATGAAGGATATAAATCTGAGAACTGAGCCATTTTTGCTCAGTATAAATAAGTTGCCTCACTTTGCATACAAGGACACGGCTTCTAGGTGTAATTATTCTAAGTATAAGTGTATATCACTGACGTTCTATGTCAAAGAGTTAAATAATATCACAGCATAAATGAATTATTTCTACCACAGAATAAAATAAAAGTACAAGTACGCTGGTTGATGTTGATCGAATCTTTTTCGATCGATCGATATGAAAACACAACTTGCTACTTACGTATTAGTAGGAAACTCAATTTTATCTTCAATTGATTCCAATACGGAAAGAACTGTTGGTTTGGTAAGACGAAATCTAGTTAAAAATTCTTTTTATCGAGAGTGTCGAAATGTTCTTCCCTCTCGCGTATCCATCTGGGGCGACGAACAGCAAACTCATCCTCATCAAAATTTTCCTCAAAAGCTAGTCCCAAGGCTCCATTCATCTTTTTTTTAATTCAAATACGAAAATAATATTTCTTTCCACTACTTATTTCTTTTTATGAAATAATCAATATTCTCCCATGTGTACACCATAAAGTTAATATTACCTAGCGGAATAGAGTAACAAAGGGCTGAGCAAGCGAGATGTCACTAAACAGCAACAATGTGTGATAAAAAGAGATGCGTGATTATGACGTGCAGAACTCTTTTTCGCAACTGATTGACAGTTTGTCAGCACTTATCAGCCCGCTGAGAATTTGAGTTCTGAAAATATTTCCGATATTTCTTGAAATCGTGGACATTTTTGCGAAATAATGCTTCGGAAACATGGTGTCCTGTTCAGTGATTGATTGTTGTACAACACATCGAAATAACCCAGAAAAATGTTCATTTCACAGGTAAATTACTCCAAATCGACCCCGCCTAACTTTGTGTTTATTTTTGCCAATACGTTTCGAAATTTTAACACTGAGCGTGATGCGTGAGCGTTACATGAAATACGTGTTTATTTGTTTTTAGAAGTATTCCTACAAAGTTTCATTTCAACATGTGTTAATATAAATGATTCTAAATATCTTCTTATCTTTTTTATGTTAAATAAATGATTTTAAATATCTTCTGATCTTTTTCTAATAGTCATAGTTCATTTCAAAATCGTAATTTTAGTACACCCGTGCAAAATTCTCTCCCATTTATTTTGAATCTATGGCTGTTAATTAATACCATCGATATCGATATTTATATCAATAGTGACAAGATTACATCACTGAGACTTATACATAAAAAAAATACACACACAAATGTAAATCAATTTGGGTTTCGATTGACAGCTCATGTTTGTTCCTCTATTCCGTAGGTATATTAACTTTATGGTGTACACGTACCTACTCCACAACTTAATTCATGGCAATGAAACAATATTTTTCAACACTTTACACTGGCCAAAATTTCTTCCAAAAGGAAAGTAGATTGCCAAAACAAAAAAGAAGAAGAAGACATCATAAGAGACAGATGAGAGACAGTTCTTGAACGTGTAAAAATCATAGATAGAGTCTGGCCAACGAGTCGTGTCATCTCAAACGCGCGGCAAATTTAAATTTTCGAAACTTTATTCACTCAAAATACTGCGAAATATCAATTTTATCTTAGGTACATACACCTTGACAATAATCCAAGCTAAAACAATTTTATGAAAGTCTAAAATTGCTATTTCGCAGTATTTTGAGTGATTAAAGTTTCAACATTTTAAATTTGCCGCTAGTGTCAGATGACACGACTCGTTGGCCAGCTCTAATATTGTCTAATTTCGAAAATCTATCGCAATCGCTTTCATTTGACAGATGGATGTGACACATTGCTGCATTTCTTTGGTAAGTTGTTATTTGTGCCAAAAAGAAGCATCAATGTATCACATCCTGAAAGCGATTGCGATAGATTTTGAAATTAGACAATTAGCCCCCTGACTCTAAGTTCAAATACGGCAACCATCGAAAATCGGCCGTAAAAAAACTGAACCAAGTTCAACTTGATCGACTTTCAGTTTATGCCGGTGAAACGCAAAATTATGGCGGAACTCAGTTTAAGCGCGTGAGCTGAGGTTAACTCGAATTGAGCGCGTTCAATTTAAGTGGTGAAAGATAACCAACGTACGGTACGTAAGCACAGAATACATAATAGTACAAGTAACGTAAGTACTTGTTGTATGGTCTGTGCTGTGGTCTGTACTCTGTCTTGTCTATCTGTGAGTGTGTGACAACTGACAGGTGTCAATGTCAATTGTTTTTTTCAAGATTTTATAGAGATGGGTAGGTGCGCTCTTAATTAGGAGTTGCATCAGGATGTACATCCAGCTCTGGTGATGTACCATGGGCAACAGCGACGCTTAACCACTGCTAAGGTCAAAATTGCTTGCACGCCGCGCCGTCACAACCATACGTTTAGTTTGTGTAGGGGCGATACGCGCGCACACGAATTTTGTTGCAAACTGGTTAAGCGTCGCTGTTGCCCATAGTACATCCAGGTCCCGTGTCCGTCGGACCCATCTTATACAATATATTTTGTAATAATCATGAATTACCTATAATCTCTAATTAAAAAGTAAAAAAAAACAAAAATCCCCTAATTTGGTAACATAACTGAAAAATCTAATGATCAAACATAAACAAAAACCCCCATTGGGTAGATAACAATTGAAAAATCTAATACCTTACCTAATACCAATTGAAAAATACTTATCACGAAAAACCAAAATAAATACGCCTAACAACAAGTTTGAAGCTAGATAATTTGAGAACAGGATTAATTTGAAATGAACTTAATCACACCCGCGCGAAAGAACGATGCAACTCCCCACGCGCGGGTCCGACTCCGGCCCGCCGCCGCCACCCCGCCGCACCGCACCTCCCCCCGTGGTCCGTAATCCCGTGTACGGAGGCATTTAGTTCCACAACTAAGACTCTATCTATGAACCGCTGTGCAATCCGCTCCGGGGTGAGCGGAATCCAACTGGTCGTTGGATGTACATCTATCACTGTGGCATGTGATGCAGGTCCACTGATGCGTATCTAACCGGACCTACCCATCTCTATTTTTCTTCGTTCGTTGCGTTTTTCATCGACTGCATTATTCATGCATTGTAATAAAATCCAAATAATTCGTTTTGGGTTGATATTGTTGGAAATTTCTTTTAAATAACAAGCTCTTACCTAATTAATTAATAAGAAAAGAATTCCTTTTTTGGTCTGTGGTTGTTTTATATTGGTTTGGTCAGTGTTTTTCTACTGCGGACGTTTCGCTCGTAGCGGCGAATTCAATAGAATAGAATTCAAATAACCTTGGTATTGTATTTAGGTATTAAATTAACTCGAAATCAAAGTGATCAAATGGTCGGTTGTCCTTGTAACTTGGAATCGATGGAGATTTTTGACTATTGTGTGCAGTGCTGTTGAGGTTCTGTCCTGAGGTTCTCACATAGAAAATCCTCCAAAATCAACATTAAAGATTATATTAACCATTATTTTATATTGTAGGTACCTACCCTAAGTATTTTGAAAACCACTGAACTACTTAGGTAGTACCTACATCAATACCATCGTACCCATAAGCTATTTTTTATTCATTTGGGATAATAAACAGCGTTCACAATGTAACAAATTATGATCTAAATATTTAGTAAAACAAATTTGCTTCTTACGAAGCCCGCACCATCATCCATGGGTTATTTATGTGATGCTCATTACTTACAAAAGCTGACAAAAGCTAACAAGAAGATAGCACGACTATACTATACTTCGGATTTTAATTTTGTAAGTAGTAAAGCAAGTGGAGAAGTGTATGGTATTATTATTTCCTTTATACTGATGAATCTTGTGGTATTTATTGAGTCATACTTGGCCATAGTTTGGTTTGAGTCCGGTTTGAGGGATTGATCAAAAAATGTATTTTGTTAATGTAGTTTAGTATCCTTTTTGTGCCATTTATTATTATAATAATATTGTAAAAAAAAAACTGCAATAAACCTTACTTACTTACCCATATTGAAGGAAATTTTGTGAGTCGGAGAGTCTGGTAAAATGTGTTTGTTCGGTTGTCAGAGTCGCTATGAAGCAATTTACAATTACTGTCAGTCCACTGTAATAATTTCATCTGTTTTTGAACTATGTTTTATGAATTCTGGGTGAGACATTCTATTGTCTCTGTCTTGCTACTGGTCCTGTCTCTTTTTTGCAGCTTTGATAACTTTTGATTAATTGTTGTCCTTAACTCTTAATTATGTGGTCGGTCTGATGATAATATTAATTGTGATTGATTCCTTCTGCACCTCCTAATTCTTATCTTTTTTTGTTAAGAAAATCTTATTTGTTAAGGTATCTGCTCTGCCCACTACACCGTACCATACCGTGGCCGTTCTAGGAATGTGTTGGGCAAAAAGATTTTCTTTGTATTGAAAAGAATGACAAGCGCATGGCCAGTGATCGAACGGTTTATTGGGAATAGTGTCATACTTTTAATACAAAGAATATTTTTTGCCTGATTCGTTCCTAGCACGGTCATGGTATGGCACAGTTTAGCGGGCAGAGTCCGTTAAGAAAAAAAATCAGGGCCGCACTGGGCCCCGACGGGTGAACCTATGTTAGGTATTGTTGTACGTTGTATGGCACAGTTTAGTGGGCAGAGTCCGTTAAGAAAAAAAATCAAGGCCGCACTGGGCCCCGACGGGTGAACCTATGTTAGGTATTGTTGTACGTTGTACCTAACAATGTGATGATAATGTCCTTGTATTCCCTATCAGGGACAAAGGCCTTCAGAAGGGACGTCCAATTGATGCAGCCTCTTTCACTAATATACTGATTGTCTCCTGGTGGTACGGTCAGCAACGAAAGTTGTTTAACACTTTAGTACTTTGTCATAGTAACTTTTTTGACTAAAGCTTCAAACCGTGAGACACCTGTTAAAAGAGTTGCTATGACAAAGTACCAAAGCGTTAAGTGATTTTCATTGCTGACTGTACGAGGGCAGCTGATCCAATAAATTTCTTTTTCTACTGATGTTGAACCACATAGTCATTCTTTGTTTAAACATCAACACAGGTTGAGTTAATTTGTGTTAGCATAGATTTACTAAAGCAAAGAGCGAATAAAAATAATTTGCTTCCTAATGCAAAATTATAGGAGCGGTTGATGACATAAAATGATATTTTCAAAGAACCTATTAATCCAAAGGTATATAATACAAATGACACAAAAGTGAATGCAATGAAAATTTAGTTTAAATATAAAAAGCAAAGTAAAAATAACTAAAATTTTAATGGTGGTTACTCGGCAACATTCAATCAGCATTTAAAATCATTTGTTTTAGGGAAGTTTTATGTTTAGTTTGGAATGTTATTGTTGTGTATTTGTTAACAATCAATTAATTAATGAGTTGATAAAGAGCAATTATAGGTAGGTATTTCATATTTTACAAAAAATGATTTTTTTATACTTAAGTAAAAAACTAATTGAAAATGTGTTCAAAAAATTATAAAGTTTTCAGTATTAATAGGCACCCTTAATTTTCTCATTTAAATGTAATGTGCGCGTTTCGGTTGAATGCACAGTAGTTGGATGGACATATTCAAATCCGGAAATTATATTATTAGTACTTATGAGAAGGATATAATGCTGGAGTCATCACAATGGCTGGCAGATCATATTGTTGTGGTTCTACTAGGATGATGGTCCAGCACAGCAGCCAATCATTTTTTTGTGCTCAGTAGCACGGGGGATCTAGATCCGGGAGTGCTCAGGTCAAAAGGACCTGCTACAGAAGAGGGTGCAAAAGAGGGAGGGAGCAAGGAGGGCGTTACTTTGGTGGTGGGCTAGGGAGGTCAAAAGGACCTGCTGCAGAAGAAGGTACAAAAGAGGGAGGGAGCGAGGAGGGCGCTAGTATGGTGGTGGGTTAGGAGAATGAATCCTTTCAGGGTTTATGGTGGTGAAATGCAGATTTACTTAGTTGAGTGTGGTGGTGACTGGTGATATTATGTGAGCGGGTTAAAGGGGGGGGGGGGGGGGGGGGATGTGCGATGTAAACCTTTACATATTACCCACCCGCGAAAGAAAAACAATTTAAATAGTAATAAGTAAAATGTGAAAGTAAGTAAAGTAAAAAAAATTAAAGTAAAAAAATATATTTTAAAAGTTAAAATTAAGACTCTTCGAAATGGAAGATAGGATTTCTTGGTGAAGTCGCTTTCTTGCGAGGCTGCAACATTTTAACGAATGTATTTTAATTGACGTAGAGCCAAAAACAATGACAATGTCACACAACCATAGAGGATATATAACATTCGTCCCATCCCAACAAACTACGACATCTCTTCTAAAGACGTCGTGGCTTCGTGGTGGTGCGCCCACTGCGCCTTGCTGGTGCTCCCTGCAAGGCAGCCGTGGCCAGTGGAAGACCAGCACCCTGATTATCTAAAAAGAAACTATTTAGCGACCGGTTGCATTTGACATACATTGCCACTTTTCTTTGGTATGATTTTTTTAACCCAAAAAGAAGCAGCAATGGATCACGATCACCTGTGAACTGCAACCAATCGCTAGGTGGTTTTTAATTAGATAATCAGCCCGCAGGTGTCTCAGCACTGGCTTGACGTGGAGTGCCCTCTTGATTCTGTGTGCCTGATGAACTTGGGACGATGTGCTCCATCAGAACTGGATTCATGTCAGGCGGGTCTTGCATAGCCTGGCAGGAGGACCAAATAGATGGTTGGGTTAGTTGAGGCGTTGAGGTGAAGACGCCGGCTGATTGCTAAGTGTGGATGAAGGTGATCACTGCCTGATAGGTGTGGGAAAGGTTAATGAATAAGATGTAGGAGTGGATGGAGGCAATGGGCGAGAATGAGGTAATGGAGGACGAACAGTAACAGCTGGACTGATTGGGTCTGCTAAGCGGGAACGCACATGATCTGCCTGATATCTCCTCTCTATCCCGTCTGGAGTCTTCACAATGTTTGAGCGTACGCCTTGAACGTTGTTCACTGCGTTTGCGACACATGTGACGTTTCTTGACTATCAAAAAGATAACATGACCGCAGCTAGGGAATCCAATTCCGCCGATCAGATAAACTTTCATAAGTAACAATACTAAGTATAAGTAAATTTTGAATCATTAAATTTGATTCTTTTTGATTCGACGAATTAACATTTTTATTAGTTTTAAAGGCTTTAGAATCAACTTGTTGTTTCTGATAATACTTTCGAAGATTGATAGAGTATTTAACTTTTCATCTTTTATTTAAGGCAGTTCGATCTTAAAATAATCGTGTTATTTTTTTTAATCCCGCTTATGTGTGGGATCCCGCATGAGCAATCACGCATTTTTGATCCCGCAAAAAAGGTGCGGGATTGGATTGGATTCCCAAACCGCAGCTATCACTATAGCGACTAGTGTATATCTATGTATTGATGTAGGTCATGGTGCGTTATGAACTTAAGAGATCGTCTTTCATTATCCGTCATTGTTTTTATTTTGCGATTGATTTCGTTCTGTTCAGTTTCATATGATTGTAACGTCTCTGTATTTTGCAGTGTCAAGCTGACGAATTTGTTGACTGATCTTTCCAAAGTCGGAACTCGGAAGCTGTATATCGGCTTCGACATCTGCGTTGCTTTCAACGTTGTAAGAGTTAATTGTTAGTTTCTTAGATTGCACTGTGGAATTTTGTTCAGTGTGATAATGTAATGTAAGTCGTAACGTAAGTATTGTTTATTAAGTGAGGGCATTGAAGTCAATGCTGACGTCGCGGTATGTGCGGTGCAAACCGTACAGGCTGAATGTGGCAATCCATGGAAATTAGTAGTCGCGTGGTAGTAAAGAACTTATTTATCAAGACTGTTGGTTTCTCAGCAAGGACTTAGTAGTTCTGATTTTTTTTCCTTTTGTCTTGTATCTGGTTATATCAATAATTTTACCCTCAACATCTGAGAAAGTTCTTCTTTAATATTGATAAAATATAGTTCTGTCCTATCAAATTGTTGACGAGCATTCAACCAAATCCAACCTATCTAAAAAAAAAAACTCAAGATGAATACCTACTGAATACGAGTAGGGTAAAGCCGTTTTTGGTATCAGGAGTTACTGCATAGTTAGTATAATGTGCTAACAAAATCTTAAATACTATCGCAGGTACATGAAAGAACACCTCTTCTTAAAAACATACTTTCTGAACGCCTGAGCTTTAATTAAGTGGTGATTCCATTATCGCGGGTGCAACATTTTGACGCATAATAAGTTTCATAATAATAAAATAAAAAATATTTTTAAAACTATTGTTTATGTAATTAAACAATTGTATACAAAATATAAAGTGAACTTGTTGAAACGTAGGTTTCAACAAGTTCACTTTATATTTTGTGGAAAGAATTTTGTTGAAATATGTCGGGATTGAGGTTCAAAGTCCTATCGCGGGTGCAACAAAGTTGGCCCTACCTTTCTAGATCATAAAACAAAAACACAAAAGTCTGTTAATTGTGAAACATTTATTATGTTATGCCTCCGTATTTCGTAAGACATTAAACTAACTATGTAAACAAAAAATTGTTTTTCTAGGGAACAAAAATATACACAGAATTTAAAGCAATCGCGGGTGCAACATCAAATTATCGCGGGTGCAACCCGTCTAGTTCAAGTGAATACAAACATCAATAAAACTTTTACAAGAATGAAATAAGAGATAAAATAATGTTTATAACTAATCATAACATTTCTTTGTCACCTATATTAACTATTTCTTTTAAAATACGTAAATATTCGTTGAAAATTCTATGAACAGTCACGAGAAATAAGATGTACACACCATATAACTTTGTCACATTACGTTATGAATAACCTAGGTATAACATTATCACACTGAGATATATTGATTGAATTTGACATAGTTCTAAAGTGTGTACGTACATATTATTGCTCGTGACTGAACATATTTTTTCCGTCAATCTTTTTCTCTGGCGCTTCCAATTTTCGCGATAATATCTTCAAATCGCACATCTGCAATATCATTAACAATTTCAATGAAATGTTTGCCGTCAACCGTCATCAGGAATTGTACCCTAGCCTCTCCATCTTCATCCATATCGCTCTGACACACCCCTATACAGCGGTATTGAGTTTTTTTTGCCAGACTTACACAACAGTTGCATGAGCACGTGTCGGAGGCATTTGCACGGGTTTCTTGAGAGGAATTGTTGAGGCAGTGCGATTTATAATTTTGTGCATGTATAATTAATGTTATTGTTGGTGATGCAGTATCTGGTGTGGGTTCTGGGGCCCCATTCGGTATGCTGTTCTTGCGGCGAGGGGCGCGGGGATGCATTCAGTGAAGATGGTTCTGAGGGCGGGTCTTGATGGTTGCTGTTATCGTGGTTATAGTCCGGCTGATGGGTGAGAGACGGCACCGGAATGTGGGTGACTGCCTCCTCGAAGACCTCCGCGGAGGGTGGGGAATACACTAGGCTCTGTTGTACCGATGACGTTGCGGTCGTTCTTTCGCTCTTGTGGGCGAGGTTTTTGCTGCCAGACGAGACAGGGGAGAGCAGAATATGGATAATCTGCTCCTCCTCTTCTCGTATTGAGGGGGGGTTAGTGTTAGAGGAGTGAACACTAGACGAGGGGGTGGGGGTGTTGAACTCAAAGTACTCTGGCCCCATTGCGGCTCCTTCCGGCGGGATATAGCGAGGAATGAGTGTTTTAGCCATATCCCGACTAACTCCTCTGAGGTCGCAGATGGTGTTAAGAGCCCAGAGTAAATGTTTGACTAAGTATTCCCTTTTTCTGGTGGCCTCCAGGTTGACCTCCTCTGCATCGTTCGCAGAACCTCCACGCCATCTCTTAGTGAGGATATGCAGAGTGCAAGCTGGTGGAATGAGATGGTGGTGGTGGTTTTAGCAAACCTAATAAAGGCCACAATTGTGTGTTTGAGCTTTTAAACAAAAACAATCCATCGATATTAAAGGATATTTTGATTACTTTGTCTACAGTAGTGGGTACGATATTAAGTTTTAGTTGTTTCGTTATTTGTGTTAATATTCCTATATTCCATTCCATTTCTCCTGTATCCAAGGTAGTGACTTCTACATCCTTTGGAGTTTTCAACAAAGTTCTGCGTTTTTTGATAAATTAGGGTGTAGTGATGTCACAATTTTAAGAAGACTATCTATGGCATTATGAGATACTTTATGCTTAGTGGCCCATTGCTTCAATTGAGCTGGCAAATTACTGTCGGTGATAGAACGATTATCAATCTCCGATAATATTCTAGGTAATGGCAGGTCTACAATGTCTATGTTATCATTAAAATTCTCAGCAATATAAAAACTGTTTTCAATGCTATCTGAAACGGCTTGTACAGTTAATGGTGGAAAGAGATGTCCCAGCGTTGCCCCAGTTTCCTTTTAGTTAATTACTTTCATGATAAAAAAATGCTAATTACATTTTATTTAGGTATAGTATCAGTCAAGAATTATTTTATATTTAGATAAACAATTATTACAAAAACATTAAGTGGTTTTCTGAAGTATTTTGTGAAAAAAAAATTAAGTAAATAGTACTGTAATGATAAAAAATTGTGATTTAAAAGCGTTTTAAACTTAAAAATCCCACTTTTTAATGCAGAAAATAATCATCAATTTGATTCTAGAGTAAAATACCTACTCTGACATACTACTTTGATTAAGACGCGATAGACTTTCATTTTTTGAGAATGGTTGGGCAAATGACATAGGCGCGATGGGACATGTCCTTTTCAAATCACATGATGTAGAAGGCAAGTTACTAGGTGATGTAAGCGAAAATGAACTGCTATGGCTTATTTTGTCTGTATCAGATATTGAATCTAACTTAGCTATTTTAGCCCTCCTTAACAATTGACGCGGACCAACTACGCCTTTTGTTTTGAATTACTCTTTCAGTCGACATTATTATTAAAATAACCTATTCGCAAACTATTTTCATTTTTTATTCTTGAACATTCTTTCGGGGGCATCTTTAAGCCAAACTTTTAATGTCTTCAATTTCTTTTTCGGATACTCCTGTAGTGGCATTCTTTACAGCACCTGTACAAAAATAACAAATAAATGAATCTTTAGACGCACGTATAAATAATAACAATGCGTCGCTTTACGAATTATTAAAAATAATAAAACACATGTGATAATGTATCTTGTACCTACAAGATACATTATCACATGTGTTTTATTATAACCTACCATGCATATGGTAGAGGATTCTGTGATTCTATACAAAGCCCGCACTGACATGCCATCGACATTCCGCCTTGTCTCACAGTGAGCAACGCGCTTTGCTATCATCGCCCAAGAGTCGAATATTGCGTATTCAATGGGATAGTAGGTATTTTGTTTGCTTCGTTGTATAAATAAACATAATAATAAGCATGAATTAAAATTCAATTAAATATCTTTTACCTACAACACACTTTCGAAGAAGTAGTTGGCAGAATGGCCTTTTCTGTGACCTATTACCATAGAAATTATATTCCTTTGCCAGACAATCACTTAATAATGTTTTCGTTATTTTGGGGTGTATCTCCTCCGCCCAGAGTCTTGAAATAAGATGCCTAGAAATTAAAGATATGGTTTTTAAACACGAAAAGTATGCTCCTTACCTTTTTTATGAAAGGTAAAATTTTAAAGTAATATTTAACATAAATCTTACCAGGTTTTTGTACTCGTAATTTTCAGGATTTTTCAATAAATCTTCTGTCGTTTCCAGTTCGTCGTTTATTGGAAGTTTGTAATCGGATCGTAAAGTCCTTTTTTCTTCTGTTGCAAGATGAAGCTGACAATGATGACAACACTTTATTTTGAAAGCCTAAAATGATAGATTGAAATTGTCAGAAGAATAAAAGAATTAAAAATACACTGCCGAGATATGACATAAATGTGGTAGCCACTTCGCGTAGTACCGGCGGGAATCACAAGGTGGTAACAAATGATGTGATCAAGGAACATAGGTCGAAAAACGAATAAAAATATGTTGTATTGGTCAAACGAACAAAATGTATTGGTCAGCTGACCGACTTACTATAAAAAGGCATAAAAAAATCGTATTTGACCTCCGGAGAAAGTTGTTCAGTTTAAGCAATCACCTGTTTAAGTATCATCACATCATTTGGTACCCTTATATTTATTGTACTAGAAATTGTTTATTTTTTTTTACCCACATTAAAGGCTAGCGCTTTAAACAATGATAACAATTATTTTTTTTAGAGCCGGGGCTAAACATTATGACAGAAATGCTTACATGACGAAAATATTTACCTGTTAATTTTGATTTAACTATTTCCAACCTTTGATTGTCTGCACTTAAAAAATCTTTTTTTTAGATTTAGAAGATTCTTACAGATTTGAAAATATCCAAATCGGTTCACTTGTATAACCCGACCTGTGCCTCAGGCAGACACATAATATCAAATAAAGAAAACTTCATTCAAATCGGTTCACCCGTTCAAGAGCTACAGTGTCACAGACTGACAGCCACACACACGCACACATAGCGGTCAAATTGATAACTCTCTCTTTACTTTGGATTAAAATAAAAACGTGTTAAAAATACTTACTTGCCCACAAATATATTTAAAGAGTCGATAGCTTCTTGTGTTGTGAATTTAATTTGTTTCGATAATCTTCCCTTCGGAGGCACAAGATGTGCAAGTATTTTAAGCTGAGTAGGAAGTTTTTTATTTAATTATTATCATTGTCATATTATAATCTTAAACGAAATAAACTCAGCACATTAGGTAGGTACAGTTCGAATCACGAGAGATGACCACAAATGGCGCCCATCTTCGCGTCATAACTCATGAAGAAAAGACTTTTGACAAAATAAGATTTCATATATTTAAATAATATTCATATATCTATATCAGTCTTTCCCAACGTGGGCGATAACGCCCCCTTGTGGGCGCTGCAGGCCTAAAGGGGGGCGGTAAGAGACCCAAAAAAAAAAGGGGGGCATTATTGAACAGCATCAGATTCAACCTTCACATTAGTTTTTAAATAAAAATTGATTATGTTTGTTTTATTTTCAATAAAAGATACTCTGTCCGAATACTATAAATTTGCGTTTCAATAATCAGTTTTAAGTACTTAGCGGTTTTTAAGTATGTTTAAAAAGGGGGGCGGTAAAAAATAATTTATTCTTAAAGTGGGCAGTAGACAAAAAAAGGTTGGGAACCCCTGATCTATATGGATATGAAATATTATTTTGTCTAAAGTCTTTTCTTCATGAGTTATGACGCGAAGATGAGCGCCATTTGTGGTCATCTTTCGTGATTCGAACTATACTTACAATCATCTTCAAGATGCTTCAGTGAATCTATTAGGTTTTTAGTTGTTGTTGGTTTAATTTTTTTTAAAAACTATTCCAGATTAATAAAAATATTAATCCTTTTTCTGGATTAAATAAGTCGAAGTCAATATTTATCTGGAAAAAACTATAATCGTTAATGTTTATTGGGAATGTGTGTACCAGTGAACACACAAAAGAAGATCAGAAATCGGTTTGGTTTAATTTATTTCGATAATCTTCCCTTCGGAGGCACTAGATGTGCAAGTATTTTAAGCTGAGTAGGAAGTTTTGCTTAAACAATTTATTTAATTATTATCATTGTCATATTATAATATTAAACGAAAAAAATTCAGCACATTAGGTAGGTACTTACAATCATCTTCAAGATTTCAGTGAATCTATTAGGTTTTTAGTTCTTTCAACTCGTGGTGGTTTTAATTTTTCAAAAAAACGATTCCAGATTAAATAAAAATTTAATACTTTTTCTGGATAAAATAAGTCAAAGTCAATATTTATCTGGAAAAAACTATAATCGTTAATGTTTATTAGGAATGTGTGTACCAGTGAACACACAAAAGAAGATCAGAAATCGGTTTGGTTTAATTTGTTTCGATAATCTTCCCTTCTGAGGCACTAGATGTGCAAGTATTTTAAGCTGAGTAGGAATTTTGCTTAAACAATTTATTTAATTATTATCATTGTCATATTATAATATTAAACGAAAAAAATTCAGCACATTAGGTAGGTACTTACAATCATCTTCAAGATTTCAGTGAATCTATTAGGTTTTTAGTTCTTTCAACTCGTGGTGGTTTTAATTTTTCAAAAAAACGATTCCAGATTAAATAAAAATTTAATACTTTTTCTGGATAAAATAAGTCAAAGTCAATATTTATCTGGAAAGAACTATAATCGTTAATGTTTATTGGGAATGTGTGTGCCAGTGAACACACCTTTCAATAAAGGAAGATCAGAAATCAGTTTCGTTGTACTAAAACAAATTCACTCACAGCCCTCAATTTCGATTCCAGGTCGGGGTGCAATAGACCCACACACAGAAACACCCACAACACCCAACCACAAACTAATATTTACACTGATTGTTAAAATATCTGTCCGGCCGGTAATCAAACCCACCCACAGCGCAGAAAGAAAGAAAACATTTATAGGCCTTCTCAGTAAACACGACGGCACTTTAGACTATACATGTTGACCTTGAGACCGCCTTAAAGAGCCTTCCAAACGACACGATTTGATTGCCAATTTGCCCGAATTGTCAATCAAATCGTATTATGTAGTGGGAAGTTGACGATAAATCCAAATTGAAGGTCATCGGATGGTAGAAGATCACCCAATTTCAGTCGGACCGATCAAATTGTATGGTGTGGATAACGATTGCCAATTCTTGCGATTCCAATTCTTTTATGAGAGCCATATGGCTATTTTTTTTTCTTTTTAATAACCACTTCTTTGCCCACCTTCTTTTCCTTTCCTCCTCTGAATCTATCATAAGCGCTAGCACGAGTGCCAACTTGCGTTTTTTTGTTAGCGTAGGAGGCATTGTGCACGTCCACTCCTCAAGGGTTTGAAAATTGAATGAGATTGGGTGCCGTGTGGACAGCCAATTTGATTCAGTTGCCGATTAAATTGGACGTCGTGTGGATACCCAATCTGATTACTACACAATCAAATTTGTCAATCAAATTGTGTCGTCTGGAATAGGCTTAATGCCCTGCTACGTAATAAAGGCTGTTTTCGCATTTTAACTCTATAACCTGACATCTTGTCGTGTGTACAAACAGAGACTTATTTAATTAAAACACAAATTAATAAACAACAGTAAATAAGAAAAGAAAGGAAAAAACAATAAAGTGCGAACTGCGAGGCCAACGGGTAGCTTTCTCAGCTGTGCTTCTGCGGCATTTAGCAGAATACTACAGAGGCGCTAGTTTTCAGATAGCTCCCTGGGCAAGGCAAGTTCTACCCTAATGCATTATTAAGAAGCTTTAGTCTGTAGAAGCAGTACCGGACACATTTTATCACATGACAGTGCAGAGGGCAGCTGGCAGGCTATCGGGTCGTCGAAAATATACAGGGTGTATGGGACAGCTTGGCAAAAACAAAAACTATGAACTCTGACCATTATTATAAATATTTTGTGAGTGAATTATTTTCCAGGAAATGCTAGGTAAACGTTTTAAATTTTCAAATTTTACATCGACTGCGCAATGTATTGCAAACAACGCGTTGCGTACCGTCGACCCGACAGCGCGCGAGTTACGATTTTACGAATCCTGGAGTAAATAAAAAAAAGTTTTTATTGAGAATACAAATGTACTTAAAGGCTAATTTTACAGGGTTAACTTAAAGTACTGCTAACCACGCGGGGTGTAGCGAAAGTGGCAAAATGAATCCTCGAAGCAGGTTGACTGGTCCTTTTATACTCTTGAAAGGCTACGTCATTACCGTAGGTTACTCATAGTTGATAATAGTATCCTGGGGTGGTTTGGGAGTTGCGTCACCCGTGCTTATCGGTCTCGATGTCTCATGGTTGTTTCTATCCTCCCCCAGCGTTGAATTATGACGCATACGTTTGCGTATAATGAAGAAAGCGATGCTTACAACCACCAATATGCAAATTGTTGAGGTATTGCCAATAACAGAGTTGTCAATCTTCTGAGTTACTAGCTGATGCTGGGCAAGACTTTTTATTTGGTTCTGAACATCTTCATCTGTAGCCGGTAATGAGATAGGGTATTCGTTTATAATTTCTAATTTGCTTGTTTGGTATATTTGCACAGGAGTACTTGCTTCTCGTTGATTGCACCCTGTATTGTCTTCCAAGTATGATCCAAGCAGGATATTTTTCTTAGCAGAACAGCGGTCCGTCAGCGTGGCTTCACTATTTCTATATTGGTAATATAAATCTAGACCTATACGTTTAGAATACACATTTGGACAGAAAATTAATAAAGTTTTACATTCATTTCGTTGTTTAAAAATAGTATGCTTTACACATGGGGTTACTAACTCTACAGTACATATTTGTTCATTACACTCTTGGACTTTGTACACTTGTTCATTTCTCGTGAGATATTGGCCTGAAATTACATTAGGAATATAGCATTGTTTATCTTTATTCTTTATGATTGGAATTAGGTATTCAACTTGGTAGTGGTCTTTGGAAATGATTGGGATAGGAAGCTGAAATATCATCATTTCAGAGTCGATAGTCACATGAGGTGTAACGATACCTTCGAGTTTTAACGGGTTTCTTAAAACGTTTATTTCGGAGGGGATCTCTTCGATACTTTTCATTAAATGTAATTGATCAATTATAGAAGGATGTAAAATATTATGTTGAGCGAATACATAGGCATCTGTTAGTTGACTACATACGTCTCGAAGACTTTCAATGCTAAATAATAATTCTAATGTTAATTGATCTGATATTTGTTTTTTATGATAGTTAGCGATTACAGAGCTAATGCTATTAGATATATTCTTAATTCTAGAGTTTAGGTTTCCTATAATATTAGACGTAATACTAAATTTCTGTTCGTTAAGTTTTCTGTAGTCGATGACAAGTCGCCATTTTTTAGGTTGTCCTGGATCTACATGTTTTTCAACTAGATGCACTGGGCTGGCCCATGAGGAGTCAGATGGTCTTATTATTTTATTATCTAGCATTTCCTTAATCTGTCGAGTAACCTCGCGTCGTTGTATTTCGGGTAAACGATACGGTCTTTGGTAGACAGGTTCGTCTTTCAATAGTATGATATGATGTTTAATTTGATCAAAGGAAGTATTAGCCGCAGAGTCTGCAAAAATTTCTTTGTTTGTGTCAAGTATTTGTTCTAACGTATTAGTCGACGCGGAGATAAAGAATAGAGGGATGATTGCATTATGTGTTCGCAATACGTTTTCTCCTGGGGAGATAGACAGCTTTAGTTGAGTCATCGCGTCCCATCCTAATAGATATTGATATTTTTCTGAAAAGTCAAACAAAAAGAATTCTATGGGCTTATCGCTAGGTCCGAATATCTTTTGCATTGGAGGTAAGATAATTTTTCCTTTGTGTTTTGTTGTCGAGTGTGGCGTTTGAACAGTAAATGATTCATCAACGTATTGTCCTATGCCCTGTTCTAAGTGAGAGTATGCTATTTCTGGTTTGATAAAGGAGCGGGCGCTACCTGTGTCGATGAGTATTTTTTCGTTGAGCTCGGGTATTTTAATGAATGGTAGCTTATAACTGTCGTGTTGGTGTACTTTTATGTAGGTGGAATGTCCGTCGAATTTGTCTGAAAATTTTCCTCGCATTCGTCGGGTTCTTCGTGTTCAAGTAGGTAACATTGATTATACATTTCTTGGCAAAATTCGAGAAAGTGGTCCGATTCTCCTAACTCGGTTTCACCCTCGATATTAAATAATCCTTCACGTGGTCTTTTCATAGGTGGTCTGTCAGTCACGGTTCGCATTGTCACGTCCTCATTGCGTTGTGGCGGGAAGTGTTGCGGATAAGTCGCGGGTCGTGTATAGTTTTGCATCTGTCTTATTTTATTAGAGAAAGGTGACGGCGGGTAAGAGTGCTGTTGGGGTTTGTTCGTATTAAAGTTATTGTTATTGGAAGTAAAAGGTCGAGGTGGGTTTATGTATTGAGGTCTTATAGGCATCTGCCACTTAGGCTGAGGTGGCGGTGCGTATTTCTGAGGATTGACCTGTGGTACTTGTGGGTATGGAGTGGTCTTGTTTTGTTTTTTATTAATCCTATACCCTTCTCGATCAAGGCGTCTAGCTTTATTACAGATCTCTAAATAGCTATCCATTTTACATAGATCTTCGTAAATGGGAGGTAAGAATTTTAAAATTGTCTGTCGTGCTAAGGGCTCTAGAATCAACTGAGCGCCGGAGCTAAGAGACTCGCCTTCTGCTACGATCTCATCTAAGTCATGCAGAAGTGGAACTATCCTATCGGTACTAGGCTGTAGGTTTTGTATTTCGTATACTATGTCTTCAATTTTAATAGCCCAACGTCCATAGCGTTGTTGAAGTAAAGTTTTAATCGCGGGCCATGTAAAATCATGGTTTCCCCGGTAAACGATGTTCGCTGCATCGCCAGTCAATCTAGATAATACTATATTTATCTTAACACTATTATCTCCATTAACAGAACTTAAGAACCGTTCGCATGCCCTAATAAACCCGTTAAGCTCGCGTTCACTACCGTTACCTCCAAAGATGGGTATTGGAATGTGTCGTGTCTCAATTGGAGGGTTAGGGATATATGCATTGGTGCTGCCAGTGGATGTATTCATTTTGGATGGTAAAATTAAAGGTCTACCTGAAGGGGTGGCCAGTGTACAATTATATCTCACAGAGAAAGTAACAATATGCACTTACAATTCGATGGTGGGGAGAAGAATTAGTGCTACTCTGGATTTCATCGGATGTCTTCTTAGTCGATTGCTCGTACTATTCTTGACTGCGATGAGCTTCAATACCAGCTGCGTGCGTCGCTTGAGTTCTCGTCAGGTCTTGGAGCCGTGGAGATACCTTTGATGCCGCGTCGTGGGTGAAGACTTGCGTAACGTTTTCGTTGGATTCGAAGGCTAAACGATCGTTGATACAGGAGTCAAGGTCGCGAATAGCCCCTCACTTGGGCGCCAGTTACGATTTTACGAATCCTGGAGTAAATAAAAAAAAGTTTTTATTGAGAATACAAATGTACTTAAAGGCTAATTTTACAGGGTTAACTTAAAGTACTGCTAACCACGCGGGGTGTAGCGAAAGTGGCAAAATGAATCCTCGAAGCAGGTTGACTGGTCCTTTTATACTCTTGAAAGGCTACGTCATTACCGTAGGTTACTCATAGTTGATAATAGTATCCTGGGGTGGTTTGGGAGTTGCGTCACCCGTGCTTATCGGTCTCGATGTCTCATGGTTGTTTCTCGCGCGTGCAGTGCGCGCTCTCTTTCCTACTATCCATTCAATATCGAGAGCAACGGGAGCGCGAGCGTGTGTGTGCCACTTTGGAATAAATAAGCTTAACACATAATACACAACACACACACACAATACACATAACATAACACACAATAAACAATTAACAAATGATGAAATTAATTCTTACCTAAAATCTCTCGGGTCGTATTAGGAATGGCTCGAAGTGGTTTCCTCCAAGCTCCACGCACAGTTCTGCCCGGCGAAGAGTCTCAGCATGAAGACGGGGCATCATTGTTGCATCTTCGTTTATTTGCTCGTTTAATTTTGCGAAAGCTTCTCTAAGGCGCTGTTCCATTTGGGCCGCGGTATCGCACTCCGTCACGTAAACGCGTTCTTTTATGTAACCCCACAGGAAAAAATCCAATGGGGTTAGGTCAGGTGAGCGTGGTGGCCATGCATGAGGACCGAATCTCCCTATCCAGCGGTTTGGGAAAACGCTGTCCAAGTACTGCCGGACTGGACGTACCACATGTGGCGGGGCGCCGTCGTGCTGGAACCAAATGGTAGGCAGTTGGGCTAGGGGGAGGTCTTCCATAAGCTCCCATTCTTGGTCTTGGTCAGCCCGCAGAATTTCCATAAAAATTTCAAAATCGCCCTGTAGGAATTCCAAATACCGTCGACCGTCCATTCGCGTCGGCAAGAACACGGGGCCTAAAATCCGGTTATTGTACACGCCAGCCCAAACATTCAGTGACCAACGCGTCTGATGGCCCGTCTGCTGGAATGCGTATGGATTGTTATGTGCCCAAATGTGGGCATTACGTCGGTTCCACATACCGTTTCTTGTAAATGTGGACTCGTCGGACCAAACCACTCTGGAAATGAACTGGCGATTTAATCGCTGCCGATCAATAATCCATCTGCAGTAAGCTACTCGACGGATTGCGTCGCCAGGCACCAGCGCCTGCACTTTGTGGATACGGTACGGACGTTGCCTGTTCTTCCGGAGCACTTTGTGTACAGCCCAATGTGAAACGCGGGGCCCGTGATTACGCCTTACAATTTTCGCAGCAGTACGCGTGGCATTTTCCGAACGAGCACTAATTGATCTGCCAGCGCCTTCCTGCCGCGGCACAATAGGCATATTTTCTAGTACTCGTTGATATGCCCGAGTAATGGTACGACTGTGGGCTGGATGACGATCATTGGGATGTCTTTGCACATAAAGTCTTAGGGCCAGTGACGCGTTCCCCCGAGCTTCACCATAACACATTAACATTTGGCCATATTCACGAGCAGTAAACGATTCATTACGTCGATTCATAATGTAAAAAATATCACAATTATTTGAAATAAATAAACAGACACAACACACGAAGTCACGAACACTTCACGACAATTTGATCCACGAGCGAGCGGTGAGCTAGCTTCCGAACGTGCAAGCAAACGCGGTGCCGCAGTCAAACTGAAAGAAAAACGTTCGCGGCTCGCGCGCGCGACGCAAGCGGCGGCGACCGGCGCGGCGCGGCGGTCTCTTTGATCGGTTCGCTTTGCTTTGCCGCGCGCGCGCCGTTGCCACTCCGTTCGTCAGTGCAGTGATCTTGCGGGCGGTAGCCGAACGAACAGCTGAGTTCGCGCGCTTTAAAAGATTTTCTAATTTACGCGTACATTGCGGGGTAAGGATTTTGTCATTTTTTTTATTAAAAATATGTTTATAGGGCAGGATTTTGTTGTTAGTTATCAACACATCATAGATTAAGTGGAAAAAAACTCGGAAAATTTTCCTGAAGAAAATTCCAGCTATTTTCAATCATAAATCATGGTCTGAAGCTACTGTTTCAGTTTTTGCCAAGCTGTCCCATACACCCGGTATAATCAATTGGTAATCTTTATCACCAATGTGTCACTTCTTTGATCATATAATATTTTCCATCCTTTTTTAAATTCGTGAACATTTAGTACCTATTCAGATTCTTAAGCCAGAAAGTTCAGATATCATGTCTGACCCGGGTACTTATTGTCTTATTTTCAAAATGTATCGCAATCGCTTTCATTTGACAGATGGATGTGACACATTGATAGGTACTTCTTTTTTGGCAATCATTTTCAGTTAAATTATGAGAATTTAAGATAAAAATCTAAACTTTGCAAACAATCATTATCGTCTCACAGTTGGCTCCTATGGTGTGCGTCGAGTAATAATTATTGAGTAACAAAGATTTATAGGCGCCTTCGAAGGCTATATAATTAGGGGAAATATTGCTTGCGCTATAACTTCTTATATTACCAAAAAAAAAATTACCGGGTCTTGTTGATTAAAATTTCAAGTTTGTTGTTTGTTTGTGCAATCAAACTTATAAGTTGAAGATAAGATTTTCCAAATCAATTTCATCCCTACAATTGTCTTAACCCATATGCCCAGAACTATGTTTTTCTTCGATTTCTTTCCATTTTGGATACGTTCTTATGAAGACTGCACTTATCTACATTCAACACAATACTTACATACATTCACGCCTGTTTCCCACTGGGGTAAGCAGAGACTATGGATCGCCACTTGCTGCGACGAACAAAAAGTTTTATTTCAGCCATTATTAAAATATTGTTACTAAGACAATGTTTTTACACTCCAGTCCTTATTAGTTTGTTCACGCGAACCGCGCTACCCGATAACTTTAGGCAGGGTAGTACCTAAGGATGGAACCCCGAGCTTCGAAGTAAAACAACCGAATGCTGAGAATAGTCTGCTCTTTAATAATTATGGTATTTTTTTTTATTCCTCATCTTCTTTTATAACAATATCGTCAAGAAATTCTGCAGGTGCTGTAATATTTTGTTGATGTGTGGCGTGGCTCATCCAAGATACCATGCTAGCGTCATCATAGTATGCGCACAACATCCAACCGTTATTCTTGCAACTACAGCAATATTCTACTATTGCTGTTCGTCCGGGCACATTATTTTCAATTCTTCTAGAAACATGGCGCGACTTTATTTTCCCTCTTATTAACGTTGTGACACCACTGCCTCTAATGTTGTGTTCAGGGGAATCTATACTCTCACTGTACACTTCAATTCTATATCTGCCATGGAAACGTACATGCTCCCCATAATAAGAGCGATCTTGTCTTATTTGTTACGTTCCCAGGGCGAATAAAATTAAATCATTATACTCTAATGTAGGAAAGTAAGTATTGTTTCTGTGAGCTGGCAGTATTGTAAGTATTGTTTCTGAAGATTCCTTTAGGCAGCCATTACACGCTAGGTTTTGCTGTCAGTTTAACCACAGTCACGGGCTGTGACTGACGGTTAACCTACCGTGTAATGTAGTGACTGATGGTTGCATGATGTGATTTCTTCTTTCCATCAGTCAATCAGTCAAACGTAATTCATGACTGATGGAATTTGACTGACGTTTGCATGACCATGTAATGGCTGCCTTACATACAGTGGCGGTCACATAATTTAATGTGTATGTAGAGAGCAAACTATCAAGCATTTACTACCGATCTTGGGATCTCAGGAGGGGGGTGATGTAGCGACAGCACTGGCCACTTGACTGGAAACCGCGATGCGCAGTTTGCTCTCTACAGATGCGTCTTTGATTTGCTTCGCTCGTTCTGTCATGAGAAGAAAATTTATAATTCCTTCTGATTAGTATTTGTCTTGCCTCAAGCTTTGTGTAAAGAATATTGTCTGTGTTGAGCGCAATACATTACAGATACCAACAAAGTAGTTTTATTGTTTGGCCCGCTAGCGAAAGATATAGCCGCACGTTAGGCCGCTATAGTGTACACTTGTACAATACTACTTTCGCAAACCGAAAATCGTGTCATACTTAGGCTGGCGACATACAGACGGAATCCCGATTCGAAATTCCGTACGTACGTGATTGCGTACGTACCACAACACACAGACGTTTTTTTTCGTTCGGAATCACGGCTCAGTCAGACGCTAGACTTTGATGAGTAAACATCGAGTGAAGGAAGATGAATTATTTTGACGACGATGTACTAATAGCGATTTCGCTTTTACTTTGCCTGTGCAAAAAAAAGCAACGCAAAAAACAAACACGCCGTTTCTGGGTACACCCTCTCAATACCCAGCGAGTGGTTGATAGCCAATATTACGTTGAATTATACTAGAGTCAATATACATAAGAAATAACATTGTAATAAAAATAAGAAAAAAAAAACTATGTAATATATATAAGAAGAAGAAAACTGTAATAGTTATTAAAGAATTGTAAAAAAGGTCCTGCCAAAAAGCGGGGAGCAGTTGAATAATAAAAAAAAATAAAAAAAAAAAAAAAAAAATATTACGTTAAAAACCGACTTCAAAAAACCTGAAAATAAAAACAAAATTATCTTCAAAATTAAATACCTCTAAAAAGCAAGAAATAATTTTCAAATCAATAGATACGCATATCATTGTATGTAATAAAACACGTCTATTGAAGTCGGGTGGGGCTGGATTAGGGTTCCGTACCCAAAGGGTAAAAACGGGACCCTATTACTATGACTCCGCTGTCCGTCTGTCTGTCTGTCTGTCTGTCACCAGGCTGTATCTCATGAACCGTAATAGCTACAAAGTTGAAATTTTCACAGATGATGTATTATTATTGCCGCTATAACAACAAATACTAAAAACAGAATAAAATAAATATTTAAGGGGGGCTCCCATACAACAAACGTGATTTTTTTGCCATTTTTTGCTCGATATTAATAACGAAAACAGGTAGACAGTTGAAATTTTCACAGATGATGTATTTCTGTTGCCACTATAACAACAAATACTAAAAACAGAATAAAATAAATATTTAAGGGGGGCTCCCATACAACAAACGTGATTATTTGCCGTTTTTTGGTACGGAACCCATCGTGCGCGAGTCCGACTCGCACTTGGCCGGTTTTTTTATTCTAAGAGCCCCACCCGACTTCATTAGACGTGTTTTATTACAATGATATGCGTATCTATTGATTTGAAAATTATTTCTTGCTTTTTAGAGGTATTTAATTTTGAAGATAATTTTCTGGTTGACATACATAAAAAAACATACATACAGAAGAACAGAAAACCTCCTCATTTTTGGAAGTCGGTTAAAAAAGCGAAATTACGAGAAAATCCTTAAAAAATTTTTTCAATACTATCGTAATGTCGATAGCATCATTGGACGAATTGTTAAACAAAATCAGACCCAACATAACTAAAACAGATGCACATATGAGGCAAGCAATAGTACAGTAGCCCGTAATACATTTAAATTACGAAAAAGGTTACCGTTCGCCGTTGTGATATAGTTATTTATTAGGAAATTATAGATACTTTAACCCAAGTTTTACAGATTGCAACCCGCCGTAACCTATATTTGTATATCTCCAAAAACGTTTTTTTTTTAATTTTTCGAGGTTTACCACATGGTTTAGCTATTGTCGTGTTCCACAGCTTTGTTTCATTGCCACTGATAATAGTAAGACTATGAAAAGTAGCCATACACAGATTTAAGACCAGATGAAAATGGATGGACTTTATCTGGTCTTAAATCTGTGTATAGTCAGAAGTTGTAATCGATGTACTCAGGCATCCATAATACTTAGAACTTAGTCACTCTCAAGCTCTGAAGCTATTCGTCTTTTTTGCTAATAGCTTTATAGTTCCCCTTAAAAATAGCACAGTAATAAACCTACATTACTATTTTTTAAAGGCAAGATATGTCTCTAATGGTTAATTTTGCGAGCTTAGTACTACTTGAGATTGAGAATAATTATTGTCCATAGAGTCAAAAACATAATCGTTCGAATCATTATTATGCATATCTAAATTTTCCTCAGAAATATTTGGACTCTCCAACCGTGACATCGTTTTCAGTTAAAAAATAAATTATGCTATCTTCTAGTATAACTAACAGATCTTTCACAGCCATAACAAACAGTGATACTTAAGGTCAAGTCACACAGCGGGCGGGACGGGGCGCGGCGTGACGGGGCGCGACGGGAGTTCACACTGCGGGCGTGATCACGCCCCGTCCCGTCGCGCCCCGTCGCGCCCGCCCCGTCACGCCGCGCCGACCATACCGTATCGTCACAGTTTAACAATCCATACAGTTGTTAAACGCCTTTGATGTCGGACGATGCCGCCGCCCGTGTAGGTAGGTACTTACGCAATCAGTCCCGAATGTGCAAGGGTTGTCAAAAAAGAAAACAAATGTGATTAATAAGTAATTATTAATTTACAAGTACATTTGTTTGTAAATTGTAAATTTGACCAGGATATATAGTATCTTCCCGCAATCTATATTCCCGCGCTGTATTGCCGCGGCGGGATCCCGCTTAACGCAGCGGCAGCGGGTAGCCTAGCACTTTTAGTCGTTGCGCCAACTGTCTAGACGAACGTCGGTTTTTTTTGCCAACATAAAAGGCGATGACTGACTGTATTAATAATACTCTTGAGTTCATACTGCTGGCGTGATCACGTCCCGTCCCGTCGCGCCCCGTCGCGCCACGCCGCCGTCGCGCCGCGCCCCGTCACGTCCCGCCCCGCCGCGCTTCCGCTCTGTAAACACGCTCGGCGCGACGGCGGCGTAGCGCGACGGGACGCGCCACGCCGGTCAGTGTGACGTCGACCATTGTATTTAGTACATTACAACTGCTCAGCGTCGCGTCGCCGTCCCGTCCCGTCACGCCACGCCCGCTGTGTGGCTTGGACTTTATAGCAAAGTTGTCTTGCTCTTGAAGCAGCAGCATTCCAATGCATATTGCAATTATGTCGTACACAAACTCGTATATCCTCAACTGCTATCTGTTAAAAAAGTAAAAAATACATAATATCCAGTACCATGATATCATATGAATATGATGTTCATGAAATAGCACACTCAAGTTTTGTTTATTGATAACTTACCATGTATTTAAAAGAGAAATTAGATGCCACGGACGGACGGGACATTGTAGATCAAGTCTCCTTTTATGACTTCTTATTATAACGAAAGACAATTATTTTGTTTCGTAATCAGAAATCATGAGCGAAAGTAGAGATCTCACTTGGGGATACGAAAATGTTATAAACAAATCGAAGTATCAGTAGACCTAGGTACCTACTTATAGTGAAAATAAATGCACAACTTTCGTTACATATCTAACGCTATTTATTTGTTTTAAATAAACAATACTGAAAAATGAAAACAAGCAGCAAAGATACAGTTCAGTTCTGACAGCTGAGCAAAGAAGAGTGACAAGACAAACGTCACTAGCACAAAAATAAACTTAGCTTCAAAAGCTTTAAAATTATCTTCTTAAAATAAAGAAAAAAATCCATAATTATAGACTATTTAGTATTTAAATTACGTTTATTTTTTTTGGTAAAACAGAACTAATAACTTAGCAAAATAATAAAAAAAGTATGGCCAAATGTCTGGCATCCAGAGCTGTAATAAAAAGTGTAGCATTCTGTACGCAATACAAAATCTATGGTAGTCTTGCGCGTTCGGAATGGCTTTATTCCATGCGAGATTCCGAATGCACGGGCCTTGTGTTTATTAATGCTTCCCTGTCCTGGGTCTCTTTCTCCTCCCATGACCTCCCTCATCCTCCGATTCTGAGTCCGACGTATTTTTTTTTTTTTTTTTTTTTTTTTTTTTTTTTTGGCTCCACCCGGTTTGGGTATTAGCCACAACAAAAGGTAGGGAAACGTTATAAAATATAAGGATGACAAAACGGAATTTGGAAATTTGGATAGTGGAGAGGATACATAATAAATAAATATAATACGGAAATAAAACTTAAATTCTTATGTTGTTGGAAGTTATAAAATCGGATATACATTTATATACATTAATATCATTGGTACATAAAAGACTTACAATACTGGAAGGAAGAGGGATTCTGAGGGATATAAGGGATTCATAAAAGGAAGTGTGATCATAAAGAGGGCACGAGAAGAAAATATGGTTAACTTCACCCACTCCAGTGCCACACACGCAAATAGAGTCCTGCACAATTCGCAATCTTGCCAGATGGGCAGGAGTGCACGTATGACCCAGTCTCATTCTTATGATAATAATAATAATATAATAATAAAATGTTTTTATTCGTCACTTCACAAACTTAATACATGGATGGATGTGTACATAGATCAAAGCATTTATAACCTAAATTTGTGAAGGACTGGTGCCCGAAATAGGTTTCGCAGAAACCTGTACCACAGGTCACCAGCCTCCTCCCGAAGAAAGGATTACAAAAGCTATATAACACAAGCAAAGCTGATGAGCTATTAGTCCAGTCAGTACTGGCACTCATGTATGGCGAGGTCAAAATTTGTCATTAGATGAATTCACTTGGAACATATGTAGCTTAGGTAAAACTGAGCTGATTTAGCCCGGTAGCCATCAGCCACCCCTTGGCAGGTAGGGAGGGGTGGCATTTAAAGTTTCACGCCGCCGCACTTCAGAAAAAAAATCATATCTCCTTCAATATACCTACCACCTCGAGTGTGATATCATTTTATAATGAATTAGAGATGATGAATTCATGTTTAAAACTTTTAATGTACAGTGTCATAGAAAAAAGGTAAAATATTGACGATAGTTTAAAAAAAAAATTGCTATTTTTTTATTCAACAGTCAGTATCTGTAAAAATACAATTTTTTTGCAATGAAATTTTTTTTTATCTAATAGTACATTTATTCAGCTTTTGAAAAATATATACTTTATGTATAGTTATCGTTCAATGTATATCTGAAAAAAAATCGAACATGGTATGCGACGCTGTTTCTAAGCGAAGCGTCTACAATTAATAAGTTAAGTACCTAGGTATAAGTTGTTTTTTTCAATTAAAATATGATAAATCTAAGATGTGTTTTTTATTTTTGGTACAATAATGACACCCTTTCATTTTCATATACATTTTGCAATTCCCGGGAATTCCCAGAAATCGGGTATTTTGACATTTTGGTACCATAGAAGAAGTTGTTTAGTTTGATGGTCCCTTCTACCGTATTCGGAATTATGAATATTTAATTTTCTTTTACTTTTACCTTCAATATCTTCATTGCTTTTGATTTCCCAGGTATGCAAAAACTATCCTGATGGTGGGCAGAATATGGAGGTCCTGGCTTAGTCAAGGGTCTTTTAATACTTGTCGTATTAGTTGTCTCTAAAAGCTTTTGTTTTTTCCCTCTGCTACAATTTACGGTCACAATGTCATTGATATTTTCTTGTTTAAATGTAAAACGAAACGCTTAAATAATATAATAGTTATTAAACTTTTTAACCGCAATATAAACTCCCGTCGTTCCGGGTATCCTGGCGCATATTTTTCGGGATCGGGTTTAAAAAACATCCCGGTAATTCCCAGAAATGGGAACCCAGGAACGCAACCCTAATCACAGTCCAATTTTCATATAAACGAGGTAACTTTGAAGCTTTTGTTCTTCGTCAGGGATTGAACAAGGTGTGATCTGATGATGGTTATCCAAAGAGTGAATGGAGGAGGTCAAGATCGCTTAAGAAACCCAACGGATCAGAAGAGTCGTTTACACTAGAGACCTTCTGGAGCTTTTAGTGTTACATTTTCCATACTTCTTAATTTTCATTTGATATTTTTTTAAGTTCAACCCTGAGCTAAACCGCTCATCTAATCTGTTAGGTTTTTTTAGCATAATGAGCCTCCGTCATTCATTCTTTAATTTGCCATCATCAGCACACACCTCGTTCAATCCTGGGCAGAGAACCAAAGCTGTAGGTTTACCCCGTTTGTTCGAAAATTGGTCTGTGATTTAATTTTTCTGCTCACGAGTATACAAAAAATACTCAATGGAAAATATTTTAATTTCTACGGTATATTTATATGCCTAGGTCCTTAAGGAACCTACCTATTAAAACTTTAAAAAAATTTGCACTTTAGTTTTAATGTGGTAAGACATTTTCCTCCCTGACCGTTCTCAGATCTAATTTTTTGACGTCACGACGCTTCGTCGTTTTATGACTTTCTTATACATAGATCAAGTCTGTCTATTTTTTTATATAGTCTTTATGACTCTCACAAAAAGATCTAAGTATGTATCAGACCGTAAGATAGTTGAGAGAGACTTTATGACCGTAAGAACATAAGCGGCAGTCGAACGCAAAGTTAAGTTTGTATTCCATACATGTTGTATGAAAAACCAACTTAACTTGCAATCGCAGACATCTGGAAACACCGTCGCATACCATGTTAGATTTTTTTTCAGATGGAAATTGTATGATAACTATATATAAAGTTTGTATTAGTTTAAAGCTGAATAAATGTTCTTTAAGGTGGTATTTTTTCCTTTGCATAAAATTAGCATTTTAAAAGATACCCGACTGTTGAACAAAAACAATTGTAAACCGATTTTTGACACTTTGGTCAACATATTTATTTTTTCAATGAAACTATACATTAAATGTCCCAAAAATAAATTCCTCATGCCTGCTACAAAAAGAACTAAATATGCATCAAAACATAAAATAGTTAAAAGAGACTATAAGATCGTAAGACCATAAGCGGCAGCCGAACGCAAAGTTAAGTTTGTACTCTATACATTTTGTATGAAAAAACCAACTTAACTTTCAATCGCGGATGTTTGGAAACAGCGTCGCATACCATGTTCGATTTTTTTTCAGATAGACATTCAAAGATAACTATACATAAAGTATATATTTTTAAAAAGCTGAATAAATTTACTTTAAGATAATATTTTCTTTCATTGCACAAAATGATAATTTTTAATAGATACTGACTGTTGAAAAAAAAAATAGCAAACTTATTTTTAAACTATCGTCAATATTTTACCTTTTTTCTATGACATTGTACATTTAAAGTTTTAAAAATGAATTCCTCATCCTTGATTCATCATAAAATGATATCACACTTGAGGTGGCAGGTATATTGAAGGAGATATGACTTTTTTTCTGAAGTGCGGCGGTGTGAAACTTTAAATGCCACCCCCCCCCTACCTGCCAAGGGGGGGCTGATGGCTACCGGGCTGAATCAGCTCAGTTTTACCTAAGGTACATATGTGCCAAGTGAATTCATCTAATGACAAATTTTGACCTTCTGCCACTAATTCCCCAACTATATGAAATCAATAACTTTAAATAGAAAAAAGAAAAACAAAAAAAGGTTTAACTAAGGTAATGATAGTTATAAATTAATTAATCTCTAGTAGCAACTAGATAAGTTATAGAGAACCAAGTATGAGTATGAGTGATATTAAAACTGTGAATGTTGGTGTGATTGTGTTAGAGTTGTGTGTGTATTATGATTGTGTGTTTGAGTGACTGAGTGTTTAAGTGGGAGGTGTGTGTATGTTAATAAGGGAGAAACGCAAGTAGTGAGCGAACGTAAAGGACGAAGTGGACAATCCATAGTGGGTAAGCACCGAGACTGGGACATCAGACAAAAACAAAAAAAAAACATGGGATGAAAATATAAAAAATAAATAAATATAAAAAATTAAAATAAAATGAAAATAAAAAACACCTAATAGCGAGCAAACAGTTTCCTGTTTACGAGAGGGGTAATAGTAAACACTCAGTGGCCTCATAATCCAGTGTCTTCAGGTGTTGTTTTAAGGAGCTTTTACAGCTGACTGTAAGTAGTGGGTAGATGTTGAGAGTGGTGTTGAATTTATTGTACAGATAGGATCCTAGATGGCAGTAGAAGCTTTTAGCGAAGGAAGTTCTTAGACTTAGAGAAGTGCAGACATCACCTTTTCTACGTTTACCTTTCATCTTTTCAGGGTCGTATGGGGTTTGCACATGCTTTCTTAAGACTATTTTGAGAATGAACGTTTGACGGACCGTAAGCATGTCCCATTCTCTATAGAGGGCAGTAGTTGGGTGACGATATGGGAGTCCCGCAGCAACCTTGAGAATAAGGCGTTGAGCCCTCTCCAGGCCCAACATGTGGGTTTTGGCAGCTCCGCCCCAAGCTGTGATACAATACTCGAGAAGGGAGTGACATAAGGCATAGTAAACTGTTCTTATGACATTACGATCAGCGACATGCTTGAGGTTTCTAAAGATGTACGTAAGTTTCCTCAACCTTGAAATCGTAGTGTCAATATGAGGCTTGAAGGTAAGGTTGTGGTCCAATATGATGCCTAGATACTTGATGCACTCCGTTCTTTCGAGGGAAGGGCAGTCACATGTAGTTAAGGGTGATTGGGAGAAGCAATTGTGGGCAGTAATACCATATGATTGGGATGGAAGCTGGTCCGATCTGATCGCAAAAGGGAGATATTTGGTCTTTGTAACATTGAGAGTTAACATGTTGCTACTCAGCCATTGGTTGACCTCGTCGAAACCCTTTTGCGCATTGCCGAAGGCTTCATCCCAGTTGTCTCCACTAAAGAAAAGGGCGGTATCGTCCGCAAATGTGAAGACCTTACCGCCAGTGAGGACAGTTTGGCAGAGGCCATTTATGTATAGCAGGAACAATGTAGGGCCAATAATGCTGCCTTGAGGTACACCATAGGTGACGGTGGCTTCATCACTGATTGATGATTGTGGATGAAACCTTACCAAGCTTCATTCTGCTAAACCATGGCTTATTAGGAATATTTGGTTGAATGAGTTTGTAAAAGCTACCTTTAAATTGACTACTAATCTGCCATTGAGATTCCCATGATTCTCTGAGTGAAACGCCTGCTTGAGCACACAGATCATAGCAATAATTTTTATAAGGAAATAAATCTCCAGAATTCATTGCTTCTTTCGCTAGTTGGTCAGCCTTATCATTACCTGCAACATTGCTGTGACTAGGCACCCATACAAACGATATATCATAACCTTCCAATGAACATTTTTGAAGTAAATAACGGAAATCTATAATGATTTGATGGCTTAGATTACTTTTAAAGGGGAATTTTTGTAAAGCTTCAAGAGCGCTCTTAGAGTCAGAGAAAATAATAACTTTTTTTAATTTAAAAAGTAAAATGTACTCTAATGATTTAAAAAGACCGTAGCATTCACCAGTAAATACTGAGGATTCGGGTGGGAGTTTTACTTTTTGGACTATTTGGTACTGTTTATGAAAAACTCCAACGCCGACATGGCTATTACAATCGAGCTTTGAAGCATCACAATAGATATGATGATAGTCACGCCATTCATCAGCTAAGAGATAATTAAAATTATACTTTAGATTGCAATCATTTTTATGAAAATCTAAATTGAAGATAATATTAGGTAATAGAATTAATGATTCGTAGTTTTTTGAGAAAATTGGAAGATATGATGATCTATGTGTTGGGGCTTGAAAAGAGCAAAATTTACTAAAACTAACAATAAGACATGGTACTTGTTTATGAGACCAGTATGAAGAGGATTCCACGAGTTCTAAAAGTCTTCTTAATTTATTATAGAGTGGGTGATTGTATAACTGTAAGGCTCGAAATAAATATCTGTCACATAAGTATTGGCGTCGTAGTCTTAAAGGAGGATCAGATGACTCAACTTGTAAAGCATTCGTGGGACTCGATTTCATGGCCCCAGTAACAATGCGTAGAGCTTTTGACTGTATAATATCAAGTTTGTGTATTCCAAGAGCGCTACAAGGTTCAAGAAAATATGTCCCATAATCTAATATACTTCTGACTAAGGAATTATAAAGTTGTTTCAATGAGGAGGGATGAGAACCCCACCAAACTCCAGATAAACATCTTAAAATATTTAAGATTCTTTCACATTTGGCAACAACATAGTAACAATGAGCTAGAGCAGTTAGTTTACTATCCAAGATGATTCCTAAAAATTTGACTTCATTTTCAGTTGATAACATTACATTATCGTAGTATACGGAAATAGGTGGAGGGCATCGCATTCTTGAGAAAAGGACTATATTACTTTTTGCTATGGAAAGATTTAGACCATTATTTTCAAGCCAAATTTTGAGACAATTTAAAGCGTGAGTAAGTGAGTTACACAAGTTTTCAATCGATTTGTTTGTACAATAAATAAGCAAATCATCAGCATATTGTAGTATGCTAATGTTATCTGGAAGGGAACATTCTAGGTCGTGGGTATAAATATTGTACAAGAGTGGGCTTAGCACGGAACCTTGTGGGAGCCCGTTCCACACTAACCGTGATTTCATGTTTTCAGTACCTGGATTTAAGCTGATCGTTCGTTCAGACAAAATGTTAATAATGAAATTAATTATTATTGGAGGGACCTGTAATTTAATAAGTTTATTCTGGAGAATACTTAAAACTACATGATCATAGGCGGACGTAATATCAAGGAAGGCTGCCAAGAGTGATTCGTTTAAAGAAAAAGCTATTCGGATATCAGTAGTTATAATTCCGATGCTGTCCATCGTACTTTTATTTTTTCTAAATCCAAACTGGCTGTCACTCAACAATCCTCTACTTTCAACGAACCACTCTAATCTGATTTTAATCAGATGTTCTGCAATTTTTGCCAAAACTGAAGATAAAGCAATTGGCCGATATGAGGAAGCATTGTTAGCCGGTTTAGTTGGTTTGAGGATGGGTATGATCTCTTGTAGTTTCCATGTAGAAGGAATATCGCCGGTTATCATTACAGTATTGATAAGATTTAAAAGGTACATCAAACTGTTATCAGTCAAGTGACTAAGGAAGGAATACGGAATACTATCACAACCTGGAGCAGAGTCCTTGACATAGGACAAAACACCTTTAAGTTCAGCTAATGAAAAAGGAGCACTGAGTCCAGTCATTTCAGCATTAGAAGCAAAAGTGAAAGGAACCTGCAGTAGTGAACTATCATTAGCAACATATGGAGGAGCTAATCTATCTAGAAACTGTTCTGTTAAATGTTCAGGAACATTTTTTGGAGTGGACTCTTTAAATGCTGAACGAAAGCGGCGAATATTAGACCAAACAACCGAAGGAGAAGTATTAGGAGAAATTGAGGTGCAGAATTTCTTCCAACCTTCCCATTTCTTTTGTTTGAAAAGTTTCCGTGTACTATTAATTAAATCCGACAATATGTTAAAGTTTTCGGATGTTGAGCAAAGATTATAATTTATTTCAGCCTCTTTCCTTTTTTCAATAATAGTCGTACATTCCTGATCCCACCACGGTGGAGAAGGAATATTACTGCGATGACCAGTTTTAGTTGGAAATACTTTATTTGCTGTATTAATTAGAAGAGAAGATAGAGCAGTTGCACAAGATGAAAGATTATTTTTATCAATAAGAGGGAGGGAATCTATATCTTGTTCAACTTGTGTTTTAAAAGCACTCCATTTATCCTTATCTAATTTATGTTTCAGACGGGGAGGATGATTATGTGGCTGATTCATAGAGTTATTTATGGAAGTAATCACAATCGGATAATCATCACTTCCATATGTGGAATTGTTTGTTGTCCATGTTAATGAAGTAGCAAGGCAAGGAGAGACAATAGATAAGTCAGGAACACTCCTACCCTCATCTGGTTTGGTCCTACGTGTGATCTTCCCTGTATTAAGTAAACATAAATTGTTATTATGCAACATTTCTAGAATTCTACTGCCGTAATGATTTGATTTAGAGCTACCCCAAGAATAGTGTTGGGCATTGAAATCACCCATTACCAAAAGAGGTTTTGGTAGAGATTTTATAATATTTTCAATTTCATCATAGATGATTGAAGAGGGGTAAGGTATATACACAGAAACAAAACAAATATTATTTACATTAGCAGCAATAATAGAGTAATCACTGCGGTGTTGAGAGATGGGAATGTGTTGGAAAAATACAGATTGCTTAATTAATAAGGCTACCCCACAGCCTACTGTGGGGTCAAGCCTGTCTTCTCGAATGCACGAGAAGCCAGAAAGTTTAAAGTTGAAACCTGGTTGAAGCCAGGTTTCTTGAAGCGAGACGGCAAAGGGATTATACTTATTGATTAAATGGATTAGGTCAGACTTTTTACTGTTGATGCTTCTGCAATTCCATTGAATTACAGAGTTCATTAAGTTGATTAAGATTTATAAAAGTATCAGAAGGTGCAGCGTTGGGCGGTGAAGCAATAAGATTGCTGTTGGATAAAGTTTTTATAAGTGCGATTATCAAATCTTTAATTGGTAAGTTGGAGAGATTGTCACTATTATTTAAAGCAGTCCCATTAGAGGATGATGGAATTCTGTACTCATTTATTAAGGCATTATGAGCAGTTTTGTCATAGCCTTTATTTGTAATATGGGGAGTTTTTGGCTTAATAAATATAGTTTTTTTATATGAAGTTGTTTTATTTGCTGTTTCATATGAAGAGTTTAAAAGATTATTATTATTAGAAGGGTGTGCTAGATTTGAAGATGAACTAGGTGAAGAGGCTAAAACATCTGCATATGGTCTATAAACTGGGGGATGGAGTTTTAATGCCTCTGCATAGGAGATACAGCTCTTGGCCATACTTTCTTTTATGCTTTTTTGTCTAGAAAATTCAGGGCATATTTTACTTATGGCAGTATGTGCACCAGTACATAGACAGCATCTTACTTCGTCTTCATCCACAGAACAGCTCTCACCAGAGTGTCCTGATCCACATTTAAAACATCTTGTAACTGATCTGCATTGAGTTTTAATGTGACCGTAACGACAACATTTATAGCACTGGATAGTTGGAAATATATACAAATCAACGGGAAGAGAATTGTAACACAAAAATATCCTTTTAGGAAGGACTTGTCCATCAAAAGTCAAAACTAAAGTTTCTATAGGAATAAAGTCAGTTTTCCCATTATTAGTAATTTTCTTTTTTAATCTTCGAATTTTAATAATAGTACCACAACCTATGGGCACTGAAATGTTGTTCATGATATCCTCCTCAGACCAGTCTGCAGGGACACCTCGTACCACACCCATCCGAGTAATGTTATGGGTTGGGATGAAAGCTCTATATTTGTTTGTTTTTAAAATATCGCTAGTTATAAAGTTATTGGCATCTTGGAAATGAGAAAATGAAATAGAAGCTTTATTTCTTCCAATTTTCTTTAAACTACCATTTACAATGTTATTGAAAGTATGTTTCTTTAAAAATCGTCCTAAAGCGACTGGGTGCAAAACTGTATTTTCGTCAGGAGACACTTGCTCGCGTTGAATATGTACAACATAAGGAGATGCATCGGAAGTTTGGTAAAGTAGCCTAGCCACGGGTGTTCGAGAATTGGTATCAGGAGTTTCCAAAGTACTTGGTAATGTGTTCTGTGTTGGCACTGGTTGGGAAGGTTGAATTTCAGGTGATGAGGTGCAGGTCATTTCATTTGTTACACATTGTTCATTAGGAGTTGAAAAATCACAGTGGCAATCAAGTTCTGTTAAAGGATTTGGTTCAGAAGACTTATGCTGGCTTTTCTTCTTCTTTTTATTGCAATGTTTACATAACTTGCGTGCCGATGATCTTTTTCGTTTGGGGGGATTTATATTAGATTCCGAGCAATCGGTATCGAATAAAGATCCCTCAGTATCCATTCCTGCTGAAGCATTGCTAATCGTTATAAAATGAGACGCCTGGGGGACAGACCCCCCAGGGTCTTCGGGCTCGTTCATAGAAACAATATGAAAAACTTACCTAATCTCGTACTATTCACAAAAACTAATATATATATATTATAAATACACTTAAATAACAAACTCTGAACTATTATTTACAAACCACTATCCAAATAAATAAATTAAATTTAAAGCCAAAAAGAAACACGACCGCCTTTCTCGAAGTTTCCCGCGCTTTTTTCGTCCGACGTATCACTGTCGAAGGTTGCGGCTGGTCTCTTAGCAGCTAGAGCCTCTGCTAGGGGTGTTGAGGGAATGTTGTACCCCTTCCTGTTTCTCAGCCAGTCAATCTGTTCCGCAGTAAGGGCTCCCGCTCCCACCTCATGTGGAATAGGGAATATGCATCAATTTTTTTTTTATCAAAATCAAAAGTATAATGCGTAAGCATTGTAACATCATTATTGGGTTATGAATATATTAATTATTATTATTTGGAAACTTTTCCCACTAAGAATTTTGATGCCAACTTCCCCAAAAAATAATTCTGGATCGTTTAGGCAGTTTTTCATTTCTAAACGCAAAATTTTTAAATCAAATAAATTTACGTATGGCGGGTCGCCATTGTCCGTTGCCAATATTAAAATTTTAAAGTAAGCAAAAACACACCAAGAGATATAAGCTGCTAAAGTAGATAACTGTGTTTCACCTTTTTGCAAGTATGTGGGATAATGCACATCATATTGGCACTCACGGTCACGAATGTCGCAATAAAGGAATAGTATACTGTCTGTGAAACCTCTATCCAATATAAATACATCTCCTGGCTGAAAGAAGAATCTTCACACCAGAAGTTATGGCTGAATAGGGGCCCAACCAATACATTAATCAATATACCTACTTTTCGGAACATACCATCAAAAATGGTTTCATACGTTTTCTATGCTTGAGTAATGAATATGTATTTTTGATACATATAGTTTGAACTTCTTTGGACATACAAATACGTACCATCAATAACTATGATTAGTTTTCGGTCATCGCCACCAAATAAATAATTTTAAATTAGTAAGTTTTTCATCAATATTTCATCCATAGTAATATGATTAATACCTAAGTTATGAGGTACAAAATGTTTGATCTGATGACTCCCCATCCTCCAGGTCGGCGACGCCTCGATGCAGGGCCCCCCAGTCTACCGCCTGCCTTTACTTCATATCTTTAAATTGTTGATTCGGTAATTTCGATAATTTCAATTGTGCCTCCCGAATTGGCGTTTCTAGGCTAGTTTTCTTCTAGCCGTTCAGTCGCATAATGTACCTGTCGTAAAATGCACCCCCTTCGCAAAACGTACCTTTCTCACAAACCATCTCAACCATCCAAACCATCTCGCAGCGGCTTCAGGTCTTTGTTAATCGTTGCTTTCGTCGATTACTCGGGATTTACTGGCCCGAGAAGATCTCCAACGAACAACTTTTGGAACGCTGCCATAAAACACCGATCGACCAACAGATCAAGCGCCGCAAGTGGAACTAGATTGGCCACACTCTAAGCAGGGACTCCGATCATATCCCTAAACAGGCCCTCGATTGGAATCCCCAAGGAAAGCGCAAACGCGGCCGCCCCAAGTAAACATGGCGACGCGACGTACTGTAGCTGACGAGGCGAAAGGCATCGGGATGACTTGGAGCGAAGTGAAACGCGAAGCTCAAGACCGAACGCGATGGAGGATCACTGTGAACGCCCTCTGCCCCATCTAGGAGTCACAGGATATTAAGTCAAGTAAGTCTATACATCAGCGTTGTACTTTCACAATACGCCTTTTAATAACAGAGAGTCATGGAAAAAGAAACCACTAAGCCAAACACTCGATACTGGCGAAATCCACAAGGGAACCGCCAAAGCATAAAAAGAAGAAGAAGAAGATTCATAAATAAGTACAATTATCTATACCCATGAAAGTCACCGTTGTAGTATCCGGGTTACCGAAACACGTGCAGCTTCTGTGTAGTAATAGCCTGTCGGGGGGTGACTGGTAAGTCTGCTTCGAATTCCTATTGATCGTCCCCTTCTGAGTTGAATCTATACCCATGAAAGTCACCGTTGTAGTATCCGGGTTACCGAAACACGTGCAGCTTCTGTGTAGTATCAGCCTGTCGGGGGGTAACTGGTAAGTCTGCTTCGAATTCCTATTGATCGTCCCCTTCTGAGTTGGATGAAGCTTCTAAATTTGAAATCTGACTTCCCTGAAAAAGGCTACTTGCAGGTTCTGGCTGTCACTCGAGTCGTGTCACGGAGACTTAAAATCACTGCAGGAAGCGGATAGAGACTCTTTGACTGCCTCTTACTTGGGCAGCTGAGTGTTGAAGCTCTTTGTGCTATGAGTTTTGGTTTCAGATTTTTTACGGCACTCATAAAATGCTCGTAGGAGTGTGGGTGATTTTTTTCTACAAGGCTGTGTGGCGAATTTATAAGCGCTCGCCCAAAAGGCAATCGGAGCAATATCCGTTTAATGGTTCTGAATATCTTTTCCGACAAACTGGGATCATTTGGGGCATAAGCTTGGCCCAGGCAGGCGGTCGAGATGGTGAACCGAATCTTAGCCTAGCTCCATTTTGGAAGAAATTGTTTCGCCAAATTATTCTACGTATGTATAGTTCTCAATTTCCCAACGTTTCCAATCCTACGGGTAATTGTCATCGACAATTTTTATTATTCTGTCGCGGAACTCTTTATCCTCCGTGGGTGCTGGCAGGCCACAAAGGTCCTCCATGGATATTGGTGCCATGATCTGTAAGCATAAAATAAAACATCCGGTTAGGTGGGAAAACTGCAAGAGTGTGTACAGTCATATAGGTCAAGTTGGTTTGCCATATATTGATATATGATTCGTGTCGATGAATCGTCAGGTACCCGTTGTAGCAACTTGACACGGCCATTGGTACGACCCGTTGTGTCGTTTGATGCGACTCGTCGTATCAATCGATGCGACTCGAGGCATGGATTCATGCGACTTGCAATATGTTAATTTATAAGTTTTAGTGTAAATAGATTTGTACTGTACTACGACTACTACTACATATTAGTATGTATTTTGAAGTTTTAATTTAAATATGTTTAATTTAATTATTGTTATTATTTTTTAAGAGTATTTTTTAGACAAAGTGCTACAAAACAAATACCTACTTGTCAAATACCTACGTCTGTCTGTTGTTTGTGAGTGAAAAAGCTATCAGCACAGAATAATGGTATCATTATTCTGTGCTATCAGACAAGTTCAAACATCGTCACAGGCTCACAGCGCGCCACGAAAGATGAGATGTTCTCAAATACTTGTTTACAACAAATATTGAAAACGTACGGAAAATATATAGCACTATTTCAAATCTGTCAAAATAGCTCACGCATGCGAGATGCGTTATTTACAGATAACGCGCAACGGTAAAAAAATAAATTTCGGTAATAATTGAAATCTAATTACTTACGCGTGAAATGTTCCATTTTGCTTTATTTGTATTTCTACAATTGTTGGTGCACAGATAAAAAGCACAAGACGGCATTTGGAAAAAGACTGACACTCATAATTTGAATGTTGACACTTAGCTCATACTATATATAGTAAGGGCGTATCTTACGATTTAAATCTTTGGCTTACAAACAAGTATTCTACAAGTTTGGTATAAAACTAGCTTAGATAATCTAATAAAACTAGTATGTTTCTTAATGAAATCGAGGTTATGTTATGACTAATATGATTATGATTAATATTAAAAAAAAATTAAGAAAATGTATGATCTAAATAAAAACAAAAAATCTTGACTAAATAAAACCGAGAAACTGGCTTATCTTGAAGGAATGGTATTATTTCATCTAAATCGGCGTTTATCATTATATATGTTACCGTTAAAGTGCGGAAATCAATCATTAACTAGTTAATCTGCAGATTCACTGGTCGAATCAGTTAAAGTGCGAAATATTGTTTTATTTCGTACTTTAACGAGGTAATCTGCAGATTCCTTAGTCAATTTGCAGATTAACGACCAAGGATCAGAAAGTACGAAAACAGTTTCTTTTATTTAAAAAAAATGAGTAATAACATAAAAGGGGGTTGACACAAAAGCGGGGGAACGGGGGGGTCATAGCCCCCCACAAGGGGAACCAAGGAAAAGTCTTAAAGAGATCATTAGGTTAGGTTAGTATTGTGACCAAAATAGCGCGAGCCGAGCGAGCGGAGCGGCCGGCGAAGCGCCAGAAACGAAGTTATTGTAAAATTAACTTTCAATATAGGTCTTTTACTTAAATTTCCTGAAGCCTTGGCTATTTCACTCACTGTATTCCGCACTTTAATGGTGTAGCATCCGTTAATGTACAGATTAACTAGTTAATGTGCGGAAATCGTCTACTTTGAGAAAAAAAATGCACTTTAACTGACTCGACCAGTTAGTCTGCAGATTCACTAGTTAGTCTAGCAAATTAACGGATTCCGTACACTAACGGTAACATATACATATGTGGAAGTACATTTTAATACTACAAAGTTTGTTTTGTCAAACCAATCCAATAATATACAAAGTGATCAGACATTTGGTCTGTGGATGTAGGGGTGATGGTGGCCAAATGAATAAGTTCGATTAACGATTGAAATGGTCTATTAGCCAACACAAATTTTCACACACAAATAAACGTTGATTGAAAATAGAATTCATAAGCACAAGCACAGTACATTTTATAAAGCTAGGAAGAAGAGACTTAATATTGAAATAAAAGCGTAAGCAGCTGTGCACTGCACAAGCTAGGATGTGGCAACAAGATCAGCCGGCAGGAGTACGGCCTCTGAGGCCGTACTCTGAGCTCTTATAGCAAGCTCAAAGTAATGTTGTTATAGAGACAGAGCTATACATCGCGTATAGCGCGGATCAGAGCGGGTTAGAAAATCAACAAGCTCTCCGCGTCGCACACTGGGGTTTTTGTATAGAGATGAGGAAAAACGTATGTATCTTCTAAAATATCCATATTTTACTTTTGACGCAGTTGTAATTTCTATGGAAAGAACATGACTAAACAATGTTGTAGACGTTAGCAGTAAGATATAAAAATATGGACTGCCAAATAATTTTTACTATAGCGGCTATTGAAATTAAATTGTTATTTACTTACATTTTATACTTTTTTTACGTCTTCGCTGACACTCTGCTTTTTCTAGGATAACTAAAAGAAGGTGTCAAATGTCTTCATTCAGTGCATGATGTCTTGGTTCGATGTGGTAATTCGGCTACATTTCGTAGTGTTTGAGTCTATACTTTTGTAGTCTTTGTTTCGACATTCCTGAGTTTCTTCTGACAATATACCCACAGGAAAAATACACTCCTCTATAATATCCTATGAGGATTTTGTGGAGTCTCCATTCAAAAATCTTCAAATTTTTTGGGTTCACTGGCTCGCGTATGGTAGGCAATAGCTTCAATAATAACAGCAAATCTTTTAACTAAGTCCTCGTCCAGACCTGTGATTTCAGAAACCAAAGTTGGATTGGCTAAAAATCTTCGTGTTATGTTTCCAGAATTTGTTGTACCCGCCCCCGGACCGCCTAACTCCTCTCGCTTTGACTCTGGCTTTGGTTTATGACGTCAGTGCACTGTCCGTCCTTGTCATCGTGTTATGATATGACAAGAATGGATATAGTCTAGCTACAATCTGGCTAAAGCTTTGAGTTAGGCGGTAGGGCCCCACATCCTTGTTGGACAGTATAAACCTAGGCCCTATTTAAATAATGCGACAATCCGTCAATTTTGACAGTTTTCGACAAACAAGTCGTAATTTTGGTGAAAATGAAAAATTCTTTATTCAAATAAGCTCACATAATAAGCATTTTTAAATCGTCCAATTGTTTTGACCTACCACCTCTCTCTCTCTCTAGTTACATGTCTTTCTCGCTATATAGCAAATAAAAGAGATGCACTGATAGCCATTCACAAAACTGGCAGGTTTTAAGAGGTTGTAAATAGTACGGGGGCAGTAAACATTCAAGAGATTCAATTAATTTCTTTAACTATAACTTTTATTTATCTAAATATTTTTTTTTTAATTTAATTATTCTTTTCTTAATTTGCTTTTTTTAATTTAATAAATCTGTTCTTTCTTCTCGATTATACAGCTAGTGGCTTCTGCTTCTGAAGACACTTGCTTATTAAACCCGTCGCATTTCGTTTTTAATTTTTACCAATCTTTAAAACTTAATCATACATTTTTTTAAAGATATTTCAAGCTCATGAAGTTTTTTTTTTACTTCATGTTGAGCTCATGTTCTTCTTTGGCATGTTGGGCCTAATTCAGTTCTCTGCTCTGCTTTTTATTCAACGGATTTGTTTCAGAATGTATTATTAATATTACTGGCAAACTTAAACCAGCACCTCAGTGCCACCTGTATTCACTAGCAAGCATTGCACCACCTCAGCCGAGGAACCAGCAGCCTGTTAATCCGCCGCAGAATATGAATATATTTACTATGAAACTGCGTCCATTGGACTTCTCCAATGGACGCATTTCGGCGACGCGGCTCTTCAGCCGAGGCGCGCCGAGTCGAATCGACCACGCGCCATAAGAATATTCTTAGGTTCGCGCTTCGGTCGGCAGGCGAATTTCTGCGGCGACGCGTTTTGGCTCGGCTCGGCGCGCCCCAGTGGACGCGGGAGGCGGAATAGTCTCACAGAATAGATATTAGTTTTTGATAAAACTCTTTATGGGTATAGAATACAGTCGTCAAAATTGAAAAATTACCTCAGCATTTTTAAGTGAGATTATTTTCCAGCACAATAATTAACAAAAGTTTACATACAATGGGTAAAATATAATGGGTCCAATTGTTTACTAATCTACATATCGGATAGATAATGTAAATGACACAAACCGGTTAACTGTGAAATCTATTCCGGAATCCACCAATAAAGTCCTGTGTTACGCGATCAACAGGGGGCATCAGGACATTTTCTTGTGAACCCATCTTCTCTAGAATCTCTAGAGTCCTGTAGTAATTGGGGTTACTAAGCTTCCCGAGACATATTTCTGCCCACTTATCTCGGTTGTGATTGTGACCTCATCGCAAGGCTGGAATACTTCAACCAATCCTTCCACTATTTGCCATTTATAGGCTTTGAGAGATTGTATATTCAAAATTTACCAGAGCACTGTTGATTATTTCCTTTAAGATCATCAAACGGTGCAACATTTTATACGTAAAGTTCCATCTCGTGGGAACATCTTGCAGGCACCTCAGAACTTTTTGTCCGGCTTCCTCCTGGTGTGTCTTAAGTTTGTTCCAGCCTACGTTGCTTTTTTTTAAATACCTGACGATGTCTTTCGCTTTTGTCAGTATTTCGGTTACGTCAGCCTGGTCGAGCGCACTTCTATGTGCGTAAAAATGTAAACACCTCAATCATTCTTCAGCATGCGAGATCGTTTAAATTAAATATTAGGTTGTTTGAACTGTCCAAACTGCATCCAGCAACTCAAATCACTGTCCTGCAATTAGCCATACCTAACTCACATTCTGCCGCAGGACTAATGCCGGAAGTACACATTGGGCCAACGCGTTTTGTTAAAAAACAGCGTGTTGGGCCAACGCGACCAAAGGACCCCGTACAAAATGTTCGAAAAAAGCCAATCGGTCAATTTGGCTAAAATTTTGGTTAAATATACCCTGTAACAGGCTGATCAAAACTGCAAAGATGCAATGTGAAATAATGACTAGTTTAAGAGATATGTCTTTTTCAATGTTGTAAGAAAAAATGTAAAAGTAAAGAAACATCACATTTTCATGTTTCTAATTTAATTATTTTTAATTATTAGGTTTAACTGTACTATGAACTCGCATTAAAAACAGATAGGAGCGTTCTCAGGGATGGATATGATATGGTTATGGGCCCAGCACGCTTCCACTGCGCCACTCTGCTTCTTAATTCCTCATCCCTCTCTCTTAGAATGTCTAACATGCCTAATCCAGACCCTTCCATTGATCTGGAAGGTAGCATACCCAGGCATCTCTTAATACCTCTTGCCACCAGGTCTCGCAAATGTTTCTTGTCAGTGGGTGTTCCCTGGATCAAGTGATAAATAGGTGACAGTACATTAAAACAAGGGTATCTCATCACTGACGCTATCATAGCACACTCCAAGGGCCTCTTGTAAGCCCCTTGTAAGGTGCTGTTTCCCAACCCTATGTTGTGATAAGATGGGTTTTTTGCCTCGAAAAGATAGGCCCACAGAGTCCAAACCATGGCGGGAGATGATCCAATTGGCTGGAAGGAAAAGATGTGGGCAGGGGACCACCCGGGGCCCATATCTGCAACCCCATTAGACAAGATAAGCCCTGATGCATCTGGCGGTAGCATATGCTTGTGATCTCCTATTATTACCCACAGGCTGACCTTGTCCTTGTCATGAGAATGTCTCGTCCTCTTGTTCCCATCTATGTTTGCCAAAAACTCACAATGGTTATAGGGTATGTCACACGGGTCGCCTGTTACACAAATTGGTCCAGTCTCCAACGAAGACTGCATTGAAGAGGTTGTGCCCTCCCATCTGGGGAAACCCTCTCCAATTTTCCCTTTCAGCATGTGTGAGATCAAGGAGTAGACGGCCCCGTTCTTATCACCGAGAGTATATAATGCTATGCCTGCATCATCTGCCATGATCAATTGCTCCTTTATGCATATAATTATTTCAAATATCTGATTGGAATCATTTTCGTAACAGGCGAACCCCAAAAAACCACAAGATATACGTCAGATAGGATTATCAGAACTTTCTTTCTGTATACCGTGTATGGGAACTATGCATATTAAAATAACAGCCAAATACTCAAACAATTCTTAAAGCTAAGGCTACCTTAACTTCAAAAGTTATCAGATTCGACAGAAAATAATAACTTCTAAGGAGACTAAATGCGAGAACATAGTACAGTTAAACCTAATAATTAAATAAGAAACATGAAAATGTGATGCGTTTCTTAATTTTTACATTTTTTCTTACAACATTAAAAAAGCCATATCTCCTAAACTAGTCATTATCACTTTGCAACTTTACAGTTTTGATCAGCATGTTACAGGGTATATTCACCCAAAATTTCAGCCAAATTGACCGATTGGCTTTTTTCGAACATTTTGTACGGGGTCCTTTCGCTGTCGCTGTTTACACATTGGTGTACCGATCATTATTTACATTACAAAGGCAGCCAGGTGATGAATGTAAGCATTGAGGATCAGTTGTTATTGCTACTTATCAAACTTAGGAGAAATAAAGAAGATTTTAAATTGGCAAAGATATTTGGTATCAGCACTACAGAAGTCGGCAACATCTTCATAACTTGGTTGAATTTTGTTTACGAGTTGTGGTTTAAGATAAACATATGGCCCTACCGTGGTCTGGTCAGTTATTTATGCCATAATTATTCAAACAGCATCATCCTAAGACACGTGTAATAGTAGATGGCACTGAAGTTCCCATTTCCAGACCCTCAAATCCGACCTCACAACAAGCCACATTTAGTTCCTATGAGCATCATAATACGGTGAAATTCCTGGGTGGTGCAACACCAACGTTGCTGGCTCTACTAGCAACAGGCAAATTACTTCTAGTACTATCCTTTAGATTTCATCTAAGTTCTATCCCCGCAAATTTGTAATGAACCTGGCGGCTATGTTTTTAACTTCAAGAACGAAAAACAATTATAAACTTTTTATATACCTAGACCCTATCTTATTGAAAATAATAATTCAATAATTAATACATTAAAATACCTATTAGAATATTATTGCTCCATGTATTTTTTTTCAATTTGATTGAATCAAACAACTGTTTACGTTGTTCTATTCCGAATTTTCGATGAATAAATAAATTGCCGCGGCTGCAAGAGTTCCGACGTCGTCCATCTTTAGAGAGCCAATGCAGAATGATCGGTACACCAATGTGTAAACAGCGACAGCGAAAGGACCCCGTACAAAATGTTCGAAAAAAGCCAATCGGTCAATTTGGCTGAAATTTTGGGTGAATATACCCTGTAACATGACTCCCCTTCCCCTCTCCTTCTCCACATTCACAGTTTTGGCAGTTTTGTATAACCTGACGTGCGGCTGACTATACCCACATACGTAGTTAAGATACATAAAAGCCTAACATACAACGTGCGACTCGGCCGAATCACTCTGGGCTTTAAAGTAGTTTGCTCCAACTTAAAAAGCCTGTTGATTTCGTCCAAGTAGCTGGCCGAGTTCAACAGGCTTTTGTAGTGCCACTTTTTTAAAAAAATTACTCCAATAACCTGTTGATTTCGGCCAGGTACATGGACGAGACGCTCTGGCTTTTGGAGTAAAATTTTTTACTCCAAAACCCAGAGCGTTTCGGCCAAGTACCTGGCCGAAATCAACAGGCTTTTGTAATCTCGCTGCTGGCATCGATCAGCATGGCAAACGTTTTTTGCTAGCAGTACAAAATTGACCAGTGACGTGAAATTGTCTATACTATTCTTAAGAGCTTATTAGATCATCCTGAATCAAGGATACGGAATGAAGTCGCTCCTTAATTCAGAGAAGTGTAATTGCATTCAGGAAGGTAGGATCCTAGTTAGGATCCTAGTTAGAATAGAAAATGGTCTCCGGCGTTAAGGATGCTAAATCGGACGCAGTTAGGACAGTGTAATCGCATTCAGGACGCTCGGCTCCGATACAGTAGTATCACAGCCTAAAGAGTATACAGTCAGTCAACGCTTTTTATGTTGGCGAAAAAAAGTCGCCGTTCGTCTAGTTTTCATAGTGTTTGTAAACGACAAAGTTATATTTGCGGTTTTGGAAAATGTGCTAGGTACTCTAAAACTACTAATTACATGTCATTCAAACCAATTTTCGTTGATAGTGTTTGTTAAGATCTACAACATATATTTTATCAGATTTTAGAGGGGGGGGGGGGGACACATTTCACCACTTTGGAAGTGCATATTTTCCAAACGGTTGATTTTGAGAAAAAATACTTTTAGAAACCTCAATGTCATTTTTATAGACGTATAGGTTTAATGATTTTTTTTCCGTTTCAGTTCCATGTATGGGGAGCCCCCCTTAATCTTTTATATTTTTTTTATTTTGTGTAAAAATCGTAAAGTGGTTCACAGAATACATCTACCTACCTAGTTTCAACTGTGTAATTCTAATAGTTTTGGAATAAAGTGGCTGTGACATACGGACGGATAGACGGACAGACAGACAGTCAGACATGACGAATCTATAAGGATTCCGTTTTTTGCCATTAGGCTACGGAACCCTAAAAAATAAATCGCCTTAAATTTCTAACCTAACCCGGGACCTACAGGAGTAAAACGGGTTCGATTCCAAACTCAACTCAAGCCCCCCTCGACCCCCCTCTAGCCCCCCTCAAGTCACCCTCGACCCCCCCTTGACACCCCCTCGAGCTCCCCTCAAGTCACCCTCGAGCCCACCTCGAGCCCCCATCGACCCCCCAGAGCCTCCCTCGATCCCCTCCAGCCCCCTTTGGGCCCCTCTCGACCCCAAGTTTGACAGCTGTCATCTGTTGGTATTTGCTTTTAAAATTGATTTTAGGTATGTTATTAGATGAGTTATTCGCAAATTCACGCAAATACTAGTACCTACATCAATAAACCTGTACCTTGATTACGTAAAGCTGTTGCTAACAATTCTCGATGGAAATCGATTGAAAGCGCGGTTGCATTGCTGCTTTAGTTAAGATAGTTGTCACATTGGTTCTATCTAAAGCAGCAATGTAACTGCGATTTCTGTCTGAGTTGTTCGCAACAAAGTTACGTAATTACCCCCCTGGTTCAGATTAGCATTGAAAATGACATGTACCTACTACCAACCTACTTATACCTCTTACCTACATACCTATACCTACCTACATGTATTTTTACGGTCACTGTATTTTGCCCCCCGTTGCTCTGCGTAAGTACATTCGTGTAACAACTGTATTATTGTTAAGCTGTGATATCGGATCCGTTATTCAGGACGGTCTAATTGGCGACTGAATTTCTCGTCCTAAATCGGACTCTGAATTCCGGATCCTTAATTCAGGATGATCTAATAAGCTCTTTATTTGGCACGCATAGTACGTAGTTGTTTTGTTTAGGTAAGAAAATCAGCTGTGTCGATAATCGTAAGTTTGTCGTATTCTAGGGGGAGATTTAAACGGTGAAAAAACAAATCCCGTAAAAACTTTTGCTAGGTAGGAACAGTTTTTACCGTTAGTCGGTATACCGACTAACGGTAAAAATTCGCGATAGTGTAAAACAACGAGGCGAGCTGCTTCGACTTGCATCGAGAACGTAAAAAAAGTTTATTTGTTTAAACAAAACATTTGGTTTGATCAAGCTTTAGATTTATTTTATGAGACACTAATTATCTGAAAAGGTCTTATCTCTCTAAAGCACAACTTATTGCTGGGGTCGCACACAGTCAAAATAGCCATAAACTACAAAAGCATCAAAAGCTTTTCCGTTTAGCAATCTCTTGATATAATTCTTGATAGAGGCTGTTTCTGTTTTGGAATGGATAATGAATTAAATTTTCTTTATTATAGACGACTGCATCATCTACATTCATTAGGGATTAATTAATGTTGTTAACAACAGCATGTTGCTTCAGCATTTTAAAAATCCGCACTTTTCTAATAACCTTTTCAATGTGGATTCTTAAACTTGCTATTATTTTTGTTTCAATTACTGCATTTTTTGTCATTTTTGTGTCTTTTTGGATATTAGGTGGTCGCAAAACTTTAACTGCCCTTCGCATTAAATAAGACTCCTCTCGGTATTCTTGGATTTCCCGGTTGAGAAAACAAAACAACTAAACATACCGGGGTAAATGCTTAAAGTATCTATCGGCTAATACAGCGGCACCGGCTGGGACTTTCTCTAGATAACCAATCTGCCTATTTATTTCAAAATCTATCGCAATCGCTTTCATTTGACAGATGGATGTGACACATTGCAGCATGTCTATGGTAACTTTTTATTTGTGCCAAAAAGAAGCATCAATGTATCACATCCTGAAAGCGATTGCGATAGATTTTGAAATCAGACAATTAGCCCCCTGATCAACTAACTAAACAAATGTCTCGTGGTGTGGCGCTTATCAAATATTTTATTGTGTTAAATATAACTTTTGTATTGTGACCATGTAAGAGCTTGCCCAATGGGCTTACCTGGTTTTTCAAACCAATCTATTATTGATTGTACATTAGCATAGTCATTGCTTGTAGTGAAAGAAGGTTTGGGCAAATATACTTATTGTGCAAAAAATACACTCGGGTGCTGCTAATTTACCGAACTGCTGTACCCGATCACCACCTCTCTCGATGCATAAGTAGGCAAGCTTGCGGATGTATCTTGCCACTTTGTTTAATGTATCTCTGTCATTTTCAACCACAATAAACACACTTTCTATCCGTCTATTAAGTTCATTAATGTCACTTATTAAGTGTCCACTCTGTCCATAGACAAATTCCTTCAGTCTACCCAAAAGAAAAAATCTAAAGGAGGTAGGTCCGGTGATCTTGCAGGCCATGGCACTGACTCCCCACTTCCAATCCACCTCTGTCCGTATTCAGATTTAGGTAATCTCGGACACTGTGTAGTGCGCAGGAGCTCCATCGTGCTAAAGTCAAAGTCAAAGTCAAAGTCAAATAAGCTTTATTCAAATAAACTTAATTATTAAGTACTTTTGAATCGTCTATATTTTCCTACCACCCGTTCCAGACTTTTTTAGCTGACAAGAAGAACGGGCGCAAGAAACTTATCAGCTGTAACAGCCATAAGTAACGATATTTACAAACTTGAATATATCGTTACCAGAAAATTACAACAGGGTGACAGGATTATTGGCAACAACATAGACTTATTATATTACTTCAACAAAGTACTTATTAGCAAGTTATGTGTTACATCATTTCCACGCATTTAGATCTTTAAGATAATCATCTACTTTATAATAACCTTTACCCATGAGCGTTTTTTTAACATGGTTTTTAAATTCATGCAAAGGAAGATCAATCACTTGTTGTGGAACTTTATTAATAAAGGCTATGCCTTTCCCCATAAATGAACCTCTAGTTTTTGCAAGCCTAAATCTTGGAACGGCAAGTTTATCTTTATTTCTTGTATTGAACTGGTGAATATTGCTGTTCTTAGCAAATGAATCATAGTGTTTCCTTACATAAACTAAATTATCATAAATATATTGGCCTGCCAAAGTTAAAATATTTATTTCTTTGAACATTTCTCTCAAGGTATCTCTCCGCCGTAGATTGTATATGGCGCGAACAGCTCTTTTTTGGAGTACAAAAATATTTTCAATACTGGCAGCTGAGCCCCACAATAGCAGTCCATACGACATTACGCTATGAAAATAACTAAAGTAAACTAACCTTGCCGTTTCAATATCAGTTAAAAGCCTTATTTTCTTAACAGCGAATGCCGCTGAACTAAGTCTACTTGACAAGGCTTCAATATGTGGATCCCATTGCAGTCGAGAATCTAGTGTGATACCTAGAAATTTTGTGCTCTCGATAAACTCGACTTCATCGTCTTTCAAATTAATATTTAATTTTGTCTGCTCAACATTAGGTAATGAGAATTTAACACATTTAGTTTTTTTGGGGTTAAGTGCTAAATTATTACTATTAAACCAGTATGAAACTTTAGAGAGGGCACTATTTACTTCGTCCGAACAGTTATTACCTCTGTTTACTTTAAAAACTAAAGAAGTATCATCCGCAAATAGTAAAATGCTGGTAGTACATTCCTCTCAATAGGTATAAAGGAACCTCCACCAGCATAGTCTCAACTTCGGTTTCCAGGAGTTGAAGATACGCTTCAGTGTTCAAGCGATTCAGAAACACTGGCCCAAGGCGCTGCAAGTGGTCAGGACGCAACACACGTCGGTTTTTCGTGCTCCAATAATGTGAGTTGTGGATGTTGAACATCCCGATCCGCTTAAATGTAGACTCATCCGGCCACAAAATCTGCCAATGCTTCTGGCGAAGCCACCGGCCGAACAACTTTTAATATGGGACCAACTCTAAAATCGCGAAAAAATAAAACAACTGTTTCATACAAGTTGTTCAGTTTGATGGTCCAAAGAAACGGTTTTCTCATTTTGCGTTAATTCATTAACACGTAGTAATTTCATCATGTTCTTATGCTTTATTGGTTTGACCAATGAGATAAGTCTAACAATTAAAATGTTTCCTTGCCCAAACATTTTTCTATTGCACATTTTATGTTGGCGTCGGACGTTTACCTAATCAGAGTGCATACAAAAAGCGATTTTAACACATACCATATACCGTTAAAAGGTTGATCGTAAATATATAAAAATAAACATACCTACACTTAAGAGCTTATTAGATCATCCTGAATTAAGGATCCGGAATGAAGCCGCTCCTTAATTCAGAGAAGTGTAATTGCATTCAGGAAGGTAGGATCCTAGTTAGGATGGCATAGATGGATAGATGGTAAAAATACTTTTAAAAACCTCAATGTCATTTTTAAAGACCTATCTATAGCACCCCACACATATAGGTTTGATGATATTTTTTTCCGTTTCATATGGGGAGCTCCCCTTAATCTTTTATATTTTTTTTATTTTGTGTGAAAATCGTGAAGCGGTTCACAGAATACATCTACCTACCTAGTTTCAACTGTGTAATTTTAATAGTTTTGGAATAAAGTGGCTGTGAAATACGGACGGACAGACGGACAGACAGACATGACGAATCTATGAGGGTTCCGTTTTTTGCCATTAGACTACGGAACCCTAAAAAATAAAGATAAATAATTGGGTACTTGAAAATTCAACCTTTTTCTAAACGGGGCGTTGCGCGTCGCGAAGTTAACCTAGAAGTTGCCTCAACTTTCTATGGCGTTCTCTCTCTTCTGACAACGTTAGGGTTGTTTTCTTTTAAATGAACTGCGTAACATATCATAAAAGCTGTGGTTAGTGAAAAGCTATTCTTATAAAAAATATAAACAATAATATTATTATAAGTAATTTTTTTATCCTTTTTTTTTAATTTCGCTAGTGGTGAACAAATTTTAATAGTGAACATCAAAATGTCATTATTGTCAAAAATCTACGGCTGCAACGTACCTAGTTCCATTTTTCACCGCAAGTTGGTTTCGTTCATCAAACGAAAATGAAGATCTCACCAAGACCTTTCATTTCTTAAAAGACACCACCAGTCTAGGATGAGTACTTTTCGAGATATTGCTGTTTTAAGTTTGACAGCTGTCATCTGTTGGTATTTGCTTTTAAAATTGATTTTAGTTATGTTATTAGATGAGTTATTCGCAAATTACATACTGGTACCTACATCAATAAACCTAGTTCAGATAAGCATTGAAAATGACACGTACTTACTACCTACCTAGCCACATACCTATACCTCCTACCTACATGTATTTTTACGGTCACTGTATTTTCCCCTCCGTTGCTCTACGCAAGTACATTCGTGTAACAACTGTATGATCGTTAAACTGTGATATCGGATCCGTTATTCAGGACGGTCTAATTGGCGACTGAATTTCTTGTCCTAAATCGGACTCTGAATTCCGGATCCTTAATTCAGGATGATATAATAAGCTCTTTAGATCGAACGCGTACCGACCGTGTCTCAGTTTCTTCTTGATGATAGTTTGTTTGACTAATTAAGCCATTAGTAGAAGGTACTAGCCACGATGTCTTTTAAAAGGTTTATCCCGTAACTTAGCAGTTTTTTGACTTATTCCTCAATACATTTTTCAAAATACATCGAGCCATGGACTCTTATGTGGCCAAATTTTTTAAATCGGCACGTATCGTTCAGTTGCTTTGAATGCAAGTTTAAAACACTATGGATGCTGACCTAAATTCGCACGGTACCGTTATCTGCTGAGGTCGCAGCGCTAGGCGAGTCCATTAGTCCTACGCGTACGCAAAAAAAAAACCGCAAATCGATGTACAGCAAAGCCCTTTGGTACACGTATACTTGAGGTAAAAACAAAATTTTGGACCCGCAGTTCTTAAAAATTCTTCCCTTAGAAAAGGAGTTATGGCGTCATCTTTTTTTTGTATGGAAAACAATTTTTTTTATCCTAAAACCTATCGTGCGTGGTATCGAATGAAAGGGCTTGCTGAGCCGGTTCTAAAAATATATCACATCATTATATTTCAACCACTTGTCTTAAATTAAACCAAAATAGTAGTTTATGAAACTGACACATAAAGAGGGGTATTAAAACACGAGTGTGTGTTACTAGTTATAATAGTATCACACGAGTGTTTTAATACCTAGTTATGTGCAGTTTCATACACTACTTTATCTACACTCATACATTTGGGATTGAACCTACTAAATAAAAGATCAACGTTAGAAAAGAGAGAGAGACTTTGTTTGTATTAGCAAGGTACCTACCTTGTAATAAGTCAATTCCTTAGCTGCATCTTAACTAAAATATCGGGCAGAGTAAATATTTTTTCACATTTTAAAGCAAGAATAATAAAAACCTACAAAATTCAGTAATAACAAAATGTAAAAATTGAAATCAAAACTTTATCGGAAATGCTTGGCGCGCATTCCATTAGAAAAAAAAATTTGATCAGTGCATTTCAACAAACTAATCGCACTAAAGTCATCGATTACCATAGAGTACATTTTAATCATGAAAAATATGTGGGAAAATATCGTTGTTTTTTTTAATGTTACGGCACTGCCTTCTTTTTGAATTTGCCCTGTATCGTAATGAGAAAAAAAGTTATTTTATGATGCAGTTGACTGCATCGTAATGAGTTTATTTTTTAATTTTACCTATCCACGAAAATAAAGTACATATTTATATTACCTTTTTTGAATTCATATTTGGAACATTACGTTGTGAGTGTAGATAAAACATTTTAAAACATACCAAGTTTGGGCTCCTTCAGATCCGATTTGGTTGAATTGTTTCTTGTAAAATACACCTTAAGAGTTACATAATATCTTCATATCAAAGCACAAGAAAGTAATTTTGAAAATATCTAAATTTATTATTTTTTTCTAATTTTTGCCCAAACTTACGTTTGTATGGGATTTTTGGAAATTGATTTTTGGTTTAATTTAAAACAAGTGCTGAAATGTAATTATCCTTACTAATATTATAAATGCGAAAGTCCGTTTGTTTGTTACGCCTTCACGTCTTAACTACTGAACCAATCATCATGAACACACACGTTGTCAGGGGTACAGAGAAGGACATAGGGTACCTTTCATCCCGAAAAAAGGAACTGTTCCCGAGGGATAGACAAAAAACTATCCACGCAGACGAAGTCGCGGGCGGAAGCTAGTGTGATATATTTTTAGAAACAGCTTAGAAAGCCCTTTCATTCGATATCACACAAGATAGGTTTTAGAACAATCATTTTTTTTTAATAAATATAATCACTTTGTGAAACCTTTGAAAACATGAAAAAATAAAAAAATAAAAAATAAATATCAATATTCTCAAAATTGCTTTTAGTCCAGTCAAAATGTACATACGTGCTTGCAAAAGGGGAATATATAATTGCACTTTAAAAATAATGTAACACACTTTAAAATGTTTAGCATCAAAATTTATTGAATGCACTTTAAAAATAATGGTTTCCACTATAAATATGCTAAGCTTTAAAATTAATACTTTGCACTATACAATTTAATTGCTTAGCTTTAAAATTAATACTTTGCACCATACAAATTAATTTTATAACATTAGTACTGGTAAACAGCCGACTAGGTGCGACGACGAGCGGGCGCAGCGAGAGGGGAGCTGAGGAGGAGGATAGGTTCCATTGCCATAAGAATAAAGTATTGTTTATTCTTATGCCATTGCGACCAACAACGTCAGAACCGACTTGGTGAGACTTGCCATCTCATTAGTCTGACATGGTTTGACAGAAATTAAATGATTTCGGAGTTGGGACACAGTTATAGTGCAAACCATTATTTTTGTAGTGATAATATTAATTTATAGATCTATTATTATTTTAAAGTGCAAACCATTATTTTTGTAGTGATAAGATTAAATTATAGGTCTAACATTTTTTTTAAGTGCTGTTATACAATTTTATAGCTGTTTTCATCAAATTTAAAGTGCTATTAAATACATCCCAAATAAATATACATATACAGGGCATCTCTTCGTGTGGCAAACCAGTACACCTAAAGTACCTTAAATATTAAAGGTAAGGAAAACTGAAAGAAGACTTCATTTTGATTTTAAAATAATTGGAACTGATTTTAAATATTTTTGAAAAAATTGCCTGCCTTAACCAGGAATCGAACCTACCAAACATGAAAAAAAAAACAATCTATTATTTTTACGATACCGATCGAAAGGATTATTTAGGAATATTTTTTCTTCAAAATGTATGGTAAGATTTATCAAACATTTTTGAATGTAGTTCTGATTATTTTTTAAAATAACCTGAAACCTATAAATATTATAATCAGGCTTAAATATAATTATTACTTAACCCATTTTAGTACGTATAAATAAAAGCTTGTTTTTATTAACGAATCAAAACAAAACTATAATTTTTAAATTTGAAATTTTTGCATTCACAATGCTATTTTTAAAGTATATTATTTAGTATAGTATACTTTAAAAATATATATATAAATATATATTTTTAAAGTATATTTTTTTCTAGTACTTATATTATTTAGTATTGTGTAAAACTATAATTTATTATTTTAATTTTAGTCATATTTTAAAATGGAATAAAAAGTGGGGAAATACTGAAACGGGTATACATTACAGATAGCTAAAGGGAATGTCCTACATGAAAATATGTATATCCCAAAAAAATTTTTGGGTCGGGTATATTTTAAAATCCTTAAAACGGTTTTTTGTATTTTGAAATACCCGAGCACAACACTATGGAGCCTCCATAGATGGAGCGTTGTGTAAAGGTATAAATTCCAATTAAGCATCGCCGCTCTCTCTCTTCCCGCCACGTCCGTCTAAGCCTCTACGGGCGCTGGCCTGCAAATATTAGTATTTGTGAAATATCGAGGGGGTATTTTTGAGAGTGAGAGGGGGGAGCTGGATGCTAGGGGAAAGGGGGATGGTGAGTGGGGGAAGGGGGAGAGGAAAAGAAGGGCAGCGTGCTTGGTGGGAGGGGACCCACCAAATCACGTCAAAACGGCAATTCTGATTTTGATGAAATTAAAACATAGAATACGCCTGCGTCAAAAAACAAGTCAACTGAAAAGATAGAAACAAGGCAACATTAAATCGTGCAGTCGGATTCGGAGGCATAGAGTTTAAATTTAATGATAAGTCAAATCATTCATAATGTCGCTTTATGCATGCCTCCGACTGCATGATAAAATGTTGCCTTAATTTAATATTTAATCTTGTTTAAATCTTTTCAGTTGATTTGTTTTTTGATGCAGACGGGTTTTTAGTTTTTTTAATTATTTTTTTATAAGTCTTATACAAACAAATAATGTTACTGTAGGTACTACAGACAGCTGCTGTGATGCAGCTACGATGATGCAGCACATGGTCGTCTGAGTTGCATCCGCCTTTGCAAACAAACGCGGCTGCACTACAGCGCGAAGTCAGTCGCAAGATAATGCAGCACAGACTATGGGTGTCTGTGTTGCATTGCATCCGCCTTTGCATTTACCTTATGCAAACAAACGCGGCTGCACTACAGGGGCGCTGTATTGCAGCTGGGTTTGGACGGATTATTACTGCTCGAAGCCATTCACAAGATGATACAGCACAGACTATGGGTTTCTGTGTTGCAGCCGCCTTTGTATATACGCGCCCCGGCCGGCATAGTGTGCGATAGTTCATATAAAATGTATACAAGCGATTTGAGCGGATTTTTGCGATGCGGCCCGCCCCGCTGCAACCTGCCTAAATGTGCGTTAACCTTTAGCCCCCTGCCCCCCTAGCATGATCAGCATAACACGATATACAGGGTGTCCCAAAACTTTGCCACATGGAGAGAAAGTACCTTAAATATTGAAGATAGGAAATTTTACTGAAGGAAGACTTCATTTTAAAAAATAATGCGAACTGCATACAAAGTTTTAAAAAAAATGCATTCATTCCTATAGAAATTGTTACCATACGTAATATTTGAAATTTAAATGTTAAATTTCATGGTTTTTCTTTTGTTTCAGATGCTGTGTTAGGTACTTAACAAAAAGTAATCCTAATGAGTATCCCTTTCGATTGGTATCATAAATATAAAAGATTGTTTTTTTTTATTTAGTGGGTTCGATTCCTGGTTAAGGCATGCGATTTTTCGAAAATCTTTGAATGCAGTTCCAATTATTTTAAAAATCAAAATGAAGTCTTCTTTCAGTAATATTTAAAGTACCTACACCTACTTTAAATATTGAAGATGGGAAATTTTACTGAAAGAAGACTTCATTTTTATTTTTAAAATAATTGGAACTGCATTCAAAGATTTTCGAAAAATCGTACTTTCTCTCCGTGTGGCAAAGTTTTGGGACACCCTGTATATCGCGTGATATAGCGTTTTATCACATTTAACTGTCAAAAAGACAAAGGAATCTGACAGTTGAGTGTCGAAAAAATGCTATATCACGCGATATTATATCGTGTTTGGTCGGTCATGCTAGGGGGGCTGGTTAAGAGCATTACTGCGCTACGAGAAGTCCCTAAACTATTTTTTGAATTTTTATTTTTTTAAGCACAATGGGATACTGCTTGGCCTTCGCCTGATGTTAACCCGAAATCCTCATCAGTGAGGAACTGCCTATCTATGTCTAATCTCAAAATCTATCGCAATTGCTTTTAATGTGTAACACATTGTTTCTTCTTTTTGGCATAAAAAAAAAACTTACCAAGGAAATGCAGCAATTTGTCACATTCATTTGTCAAATGTAAGCGATTGCGATAGATTTTGAGACAATTAGCCCCCAACTGCCGGAACACAACAATTTTAAATTGTTGTTACGGCGTCAAACTTAGGTAAGGTGGTGGTAGCTAGCCAGGCGGACTTAAAATAAGCCCTACCATCCACCAAACCGAGTACAAATGGTACCCCCTGGGAATCGAACCCGGGGCCCCAGTGTCTTACACGGGTGGGCGAACCACTGACCACAGAAGTGGTTAATCGTTAACAGCCATGGAAATAGTGATGGGCCGAGACCGCTATTTTTGGTATTCGAGTATTTTGGTATTCGTTAAAAAAAAATTCGGATTAGTATTCGAGTCCAGGTACTAGCATTGGGTATTCGAGTACTGAGACTAGTATTCGAATACTCAATTTGGCTCGAATACTGTTTTGACACTTGTGAAACGTGCATTTACATTTTTTTCACATAACAGTTCAAAAAGTAAGTATTACTACATAAAATGATACTGGTTTTATGTATTAACTCACAACTAACAATAAACAATTAAAAATTGCGCTTAAACTGATTGTCTACCCGGTTTGGTGTACGCATAATTTTAATATTCGAACTCTATTCGAATCACGAAAGATGACCACAAATGGCGCCCATCTTCGCGTCTTAACTCATGAAAATAAGACATTGGACAAAATAATATTTCATATATTTTAATAATTTATTTATTTTTTATTTTATTTTATTTTTATATATCGATTTATCTATATGAATATGAAATATTATTTTGTCTTCATGAGTTATGACGCGAAGATGGGCGCCATTTGTGGTCATCTTTCGTGATACGAACTATACTTATGTATCCGAATACTGTATTTTCGGTACTCGAGTATGCGAGTACCAAGAAGGTATTCGAATTAGTATTCGAGTCGGCCTTGTCTCGGCCCATCACTACATGGAAATGGATATACAGTATAAAGAGAGATGTTTTTGTTTTTTCTTTTTAAGTGAATACAATGAATACTTACCAATAATTTTCAAATATTAATTTCCAAGCCAAAATTATGCAAATGATGACAAATCCAATTATTATTAGAGCCTGTAAATTTACAATGATTGTTTGTACCAAGAAGGTATTCGAATTAGTATTCGAGTCGGCCTTGTCTCGGCCCATCACTACATGGAAATGGATATACAGTATAAAGAGAGATGTTTTTGTTTTTTCTTTTTAAGTGAATACAATGAATACTTACCAATAATTTTGAAATATTAATTTCCAAGCCAAAATTATGCAAATGATGACAAATCCAATTATTATTAGAGCCTGTAAATTTACAATGATTGTTTATTTACAAAATCCATATACATATGCTAGTAATGGGATCCCTTGTTTTCGCATAATGGTTTTATACCTAATTTGATTTGATTTTGTTTTTTTTGTCATAATAATACTTTGGCATAATTGTTTCTTGGCATACTATTTATATAAGCATTATAATCTTTTAGACTAATTTGTTTTCGCATTATTAGGCATATTGTCTATTCGCCTACTATTATTTAGACATAAAAATCAAAAACAATAAGAATAAATATTTTTACGTACTTATTTATTTTCTTGCAAAAGGGGCATGTATTAAAATGCCACCGAACACATACGATGCGACCGAAATATCGACGTATAAAACACCTATTTTCAAAATACAGAAAATCCTTAATATCGATATCCAATAGACCGAAACTTGAAAGATCGATTAATAAATGACCGATAGTTCGAAATCCCGAAAGTTAAAATGCCGATTGTTCAAAATCCTGAAAGTCTGTTTAAGTCTATTAATAGGTGTGACGACGAGCGAGCGTAGCGAGCGAGGAGGAGGTTAAGTTTCATTGCGACCTACAACGCACGAGCCGAGCGAGCGAAGCGAGCGTGCCGCGGCGGCGGTCGGTGAAGTGCCAGAACCGACCTGCTGGCATGTAACCCTCAATTAACCTTCAGTTTTTTTAGCTTCGGGATTTAGCATTTTAGTTAAAATGTCCTTTCGTGATTTTAAACGTACAGCCAAACAACCGTTTGACCATTTGATTTTCGGTGTTTCGTCCATGGGTCTTGTGAAATTCGGTCTTTTCAACTTCGGCATTGTAAATACATTACCCCTAGCCATGCATGTGACAAACAATATTTATATTCATTTCAAGTGTAAATGTTTAGCAATAGCTTTTAAATGTGCAAGTTTCGAAGTGAATTAATTTTTTTTTTGTTTATAAAAATATGCGTAAATAAAATTATGCGTGTTTAAAATTATGCTAATGAATATTATGCTTAAACATGATTATGCTTAAATTAGGAGGAAAATTTAATTGCACTTTAAAAATAATGTAACACACTTTAAAATGTTTAGCATCAAAATTTATTGAATGCACTTTAAAAATAATGGTTTCCACTATAAATATGCTAAGCTTTAAAATTAATACTTTGCACTATACCAGGGATGGCGAACCTTTATGCGTATACGTGCCAATTTTCTGGAATAATATTTAATGACGTCGCAGCCGTGCCATCAAATATTCTTGACTTTGTGATCAGTGGAAAAATAATGTAAAAAACAATATCAACTCAAAGCTCTATATTTACCAAAAATACAATTACAAGAGCAATTAAAAATTAGTGCGACTTCTGTTGTTGCAGATTGGACGATAATGGGGAGGCGAAGGCAAAGTGAATTACAGATGGCGCTTAGTCTTTGGAACAATTGTCAGTTTGAGCTTATATTGTCTTGACTGTGTATTACGTGATTTTACTTTCTTAGATTGTATTTTTTTCGGTTTTGCGGACAAACAATGTATTCTATGCTAACTTGCTCATATAAAAGAAGAATTACGGAAAAGAAAAGCCAAAACAACAGGCAAGAAAGTTTATAGCAACTTACAAAAAATTGCTAACAAGCATTACATTTCTTTAAATTATCATGTAAGATTTACAAGTAATCTTTTTATTTCAGATTAGAAGCACATGATTTAAATTTTAACAAAGCAACTGAGTGTGAATTTCCGTGTTTATGTTGCCTGATGATGCCTTCTGTGCAATAGTAATTTCAGGTTTCTGTACTGGAATTTCTGTACCATCCAAAATTACACGAACCGTTTTATCATATTTATTTTATTATTCTAAGTTTCTTGAATGACTCTGGCATATAAAATTCTATTAATTCTCTGTTTGGCCCCAATATTGGGCTTATTCCATATTTGATATACCTATCAAATTCATCCAAGTTATAAATATGTTAGAAACTGCTGAGGTTGAAATATTAAAGAACAAAGCTGTTATAATTCAAATGTTGTTTTATTTTGGCGAAGCTTCATCAAATTCATGAAACATTCCTTTTGATTTATAATGTTTCTCAGGCTCAGTAAAGGAGAAAATCGAGGGAAAAGCATATTTTTTTGATATTTTTTTGCCCACTATTTTTTTTGTTACTGAGAAATCGATGATCTCCAATATTTTACAAGTTACATGCATAACAATGCGGCATTTTCTCAGTATAAAATTAAAAAGTGCAATACTCCAAGAGATTCCCATATGTTTTGACACTTTCTTTGAGGCGGCCGGGTACCAAAGACCAGACGCCACCTATCGGGATAAAATTGCGCTTTTCCTCCCCATTGACTTATATTGGGGTTGTACGATGTTACTTTTAGCAGAATGCATGCTGAACTTGATTCATCAGTCAGTCTATTTCTAACAGAGTCTTTGATGTTATTCATCTCTGAAAACAATGACTCGCAGGCATATGTTGATGAAAATACAGTTAGAATAGCGTGAGCCAGCTTCTTCAAACAATTAAATGTTTCTGGCAACGCATTCCAGGTTTCTAAAATTTTATTATTGGCATCTTTACTTATATTACTGGTCAATCTTTCTGTTTCAATTAACTCTAATTCTTTTCTCATGTCTATGAATTTTTGTATCCAAATTGAACTAGATTGGAAATCAATCAGCTGCATTTCAAAATCTTCAATTTCCAACCAATCGAACTGGGAGAAGTTCAGTGTATGAAAGGTCGTTACATCTGGGTACATAATAAACTTGACCGTTTCTGATAATTCTTTGAACTGAGAAAATCTTGTTGAAAATTCCTTAATTGAAGAATCAATCAGAGAGATAAATTCCTCAGTAATATTTTCTGCATTTGTTGTCTCATGTATATCAGATTCATTGATATATTTTTTCAAGTATGGAAAATACTTGTAGTTTTTTGCGATAATATCGTTTCTGAAAACTTGCAGTTTAGCCTCAAAGGCGCGAATGAGATCGATCATGACGATTATTGTTTTGTTTGTGCCTTGAAGCTTCACATTTAACGTATTTAAGTGTTGGCATATGTCTGTAAAAAACATCAATTTTGAAAGCCACATGACGTCCAAAAGCTGTGGGTATTGTTCAATTTTTCCCTCATTTTGCAGAAACAGTCTGATTTCTTCCAAGCATTCAACAAATCTTTCAAGTACAGACCCACGACTCAGCCACCGAACATTATTATACATCAGTAAGCCATTATACACGGAGTTGACTTCATCCAACAAAGCGTCGAACTTTCGCTTGTTCAAAGCCTGAGCAGAGATGAGGTTGACTATTTTCGTAACTACTGCCATAACATTATCAAGAGATGTTAAACCGCTCTTAGCGCATAAGGCTTGTTGGTGAATGATGCAGTGGAATTCAAGAATCGAATGTCCTACTTCAGTTTGAAATAAACTTATGAAACCAATTTTTTTACCCACCATACTCGGAGCACCATCAGTTGTTACACAAACAACTTTTTTTATATCAATTTCTTTTTCAACTATCGAATTTTTAACTGCCGTACAAATATCTGCGCCCTTTGTAGTTGTTGGTAACGATTTTATCGCAATTAATTCCTCCTTAATGACGTTTCCTACGCAGTATCGAGCAAAAACAGCTAAACGTGCAGATTTTGTGACGTCAGTGCTTTCGTCGAGGCATAGCGATATAAATGAAGCAGAGTGAATGTCAAGCTTTTGTTGCTCTGTAACATTTTCAGCCAATTTTAAGATTCTTTCCTTTATTGTGTTTCTGGACAAAGGAGTATCTTTGATGCGCTGAATTATCTTATTTTTATTCTCGAAATCATCAAAAAGAGAAGGCGCGCATGCTAACCAGGCTTCCTTTAAAAACTCGCCTTCTTGAAAGGGTTTACTATGCCGAGCAATGACATTTGCAGCCGTGTAACTTGCCGCACTTGTATGACAATTTTTGCCAACAAATTTATTTATTGATGTTGACTGTTTGTTTCTGTCTTTCAAAGCACTCGCAATTAATTCCTTTTGCTCTGCTTCGCTTTTTTGACAAATTGATTTGTGATTTGTTTCAAAATGCCGTTTAACGGAAGATGTTCTACATACCATGGTGCCAGAACATAAAACACACACTGCTTTGTCACCTTTATTAATCACGCCGAATTTATCAGTCCACCAAGTCTGAAATTCTCTAGTATCCTTGCTATTTTGCACTTTTCGTTTCTTTGCTGAACTAGCCATATTAAATTACAGCAAATAATAACTTAAATAAACTTTAAAGTTCACTTTCACAATGAAATTCAACTATTTTTTGCGTAAACAAACAATTTGCGCGGGCACTGCGCCTCGTTTGTTATTATTTACTCAAGTCAAGCCCCCGCGCTGCGTTCCCGCGCCCCGCGCCACCGCCGCATTTCCCGCGCTAGCATAGCAACTACGCCCCGCCTCCACCCCGCGCACCGGACCCGAACGCTCGCGCGCGTTTGCTTTTCAAAGATTCATAGGTATTATACTACATCATAATCATAATTTATACTTTTTTCTTTAAACTCGTAATCAGTGACGTGCCGAAATTATTTCGTCGCGTGCCAGCAATGGCACGCGTGCCATTGGTTCGCCATCCCTGCACTATACAATTTAATTGTTTAGCTTTAAAATTAATACTTTGCACCATACAAATTAATTTTAAAACATTAGTACTGGTAAACAGACAGACGACTAGGTGCGACGACGAGCGGGCGCATCGAGAGGGGAGCTGAGGAGGAGGTTAGGTTCCATTGCGACCAACAAGGCTAGAACCGACTTGGTGAGACTTGTCATCTCATTAGTCTGACATGGTTTGACAGAAATTAAATGATTTCGGAGTTGGGACACAGTTATAGTGCAAACCATTATTTTTGTAGTGATAATATTAATTTATAGATCTATTATTATTTTAAAGTGCAAACCATTATTTTTGTAGTGATAAGATTAAATTATAGGTCTATCATTATTTTAAAGTGCTGATATACAATTTTATAGCTGTTTTCATCAAATTTAAAGTGCTATTAAATACATCCCCTTGCAAAAGATCCGGTCATTCTGATTTTTTTATATGTTGTTAGGACCTAAACCAACATTAAAATACCAGATTTGCAATTTCCAAAGTGCTGTGCGAGCGGCGGTGTACCCAAAAGACCATGAAATTTTCGGACTTTTTTCAGTTTTTGCTCAATATCTCAGTGAAGGAAGCATTTGATCGGTCTAGTCTTCACTAAAGTTTTAAAGTTAACTAAATTTTCTATAATTGAAAACCAAGGTGAGCTCTATATATCCATTGGTTCCCAAGATACAGTTCTTCGAAAATAGGTATATTTCTCGAAAATATTTTTTTTTTCGAAATAGTCACTTTTTTGTAAAATATCTTCTAAAATACGCATCCCACGTTAAATATTATCTGAATTAAAGTTGTAATAAATTTAAGTTCTTTCATTTAAAACTAAAATGGTACCTGTAAGCCTAGCGGTTCTCTCAGAAACAGCAAATAACCATAAACAATCATAGGTGGGCTTTGGGGAAAATGCAAATAAACTGTTTTCACGTTTTTTTACGGTTTTATTTATAAAACAGTTACATTTTATATTTATTTTTGTTGTTGTCAAAAAAATCATTTTGAGATCTGATGGGTAGACTACACGACTCGTAATTTAATTATTTTATTGACAAAAACAATTCGGAACAGTTTAAGAAAAATGAAGGGCCCGTGGAATATTTTCTTTTTTAATCGTAAAGATCTGCTAATATTGCAAGGAAGGCTATTTTAAGACGCGTAGTAGAATGTACCTAATGGTGCGAGAAAGACTGACAGACTACAGAGAGAGGAGACAGGATAGTCCCTAGCAGGTGGTTTCGTTGTCTCCTCCCTTGACCCCCATACCTACACCCGGCCCTTCTAGGGCAGCTCTCAGCGTATTGCGAAATATCTATTCGTCCGGGCTGTTTTGTGTGTCGTGAGGACCTCAACACAGGTCCAGTTGTGTCCATCAAAGAACGAGAAATTCGAAAACTAATTGTAGTACGTCAAAAACGAGGTCTCACAGAAAATATAAATTTCCTCCAAAATTGCAACCAAGTCAGCGTTCATGATGCATGCATGGAAGAGATATAGAAGAAGACGAGTTCTACAGCTGTGTATAACGTTGATGCTTCAGTTCGTCTAGGAGCGGATTCTGCTTCTAACAGGAATTTAAACAGGGTCCTGTAACACAATCTGTGATAAGTCCCGTCTGCAGAAACAGTCGCCATTGGTGAGAAGGCGCTCCTCAATGGCCCTTCCCCAATCCAGTCCAACCAATCGTCACCTCGGCGTTTAGCTGCATCTAAAACAGTTTGCCTCATGTCCAGCTTCTCAACTTTATGGACCACATTCCTTGTTGCCAACGGAAGTTTGCAACAAGGAATGTGGTCTTTGTTGCTGGAGAAATTCTTCATTGACAGCATTATCACACAAAAAGCAAATCCCTCTCAAAGTAGGAGCAACTTTACTTGATAACTTTGTCGATGATGTCTTCGGTTAGGCAGCAGATCTCCTCCTCGACGAATTGAGGCTTCAACGTTACACGCTGAGAGCTGCCCTAGAAGGGCCGGGTGCAGGTATCGGGGTCAAGAGAGGGGAAAACTAAACCACCTGCTTGTGGTTATCTCCTCTCTCTGTAGTCTGTCCACAGTCTGTCAGTCTTTCTTTTCTCGCACCCGTAGGTACATTCTACTACGCGTCCTAAAATAGCCTTCCTTGCAATATTTGCAGATCTTTACGATTAAAAAAGAAAATATTCCACGGTGCCCTTCATTTTTCTTAAACTGTTCCGAATTGTTTTTGTCAATAAAAAAATAAATTATGAGTCGGTAGTCTACCCATCAGATCACGAAATGTTTTTTTTTGACAACAACAAAAATAAATAAAAATAATATGTAACTGTTTTATAAATAAAACCGTAAAAAGACGTGAGAACAGTTTATTTGCATTTTCCCCAAAGCCAACCAATGATTGTTCATGGTTATCTGCTGTTTCTGAGAGAACCGCTAGGCTTACAGGTACCATTTTAGTTTTAAATGAAAGCTAATTAAATTTATTACAACTTTACTTCAAATAATATTTGACGTGGGATGGGTATTTTAGAAGATATTTCACAAAAAATGTGACAATTTCGAAAAAAAATACATTTTTGAAAAAAAAACCTATTTTCGAAGAACTGTATCTTGGGAACCAATAGATGTATAGAGCTCGCCTTGGTTTTAAATTATAGAAAATTTTGTTAACTTTAAAAGTTTAGTAATGACTAGACCGATCAAATGCTTTCTTCACTGAGATATTGAGCAAAAACTGAAAAAAGTCCGAAAATTTCATGGTCTTTTGGGTACACCGCCGCTCGCACAGCACTTTGGAAATTGCAAATCTGGTATTTTAATGTTGGTGTAGGTCCTAACAACATATAAAAAAATCAGAACGACCGGACCTTTTGCAAGCACGACCCCCTTTTCATGTTTAATATGACTGAAGTATTTCTTGAGGTTAGATATGAGAATATTACATATCATTTGAGGTATATTTTATGAAAAATAATTCAACCATATTGTATCTGTAGGAGCCCAAACTTGGTATGTTTTGAAAATGTTTTTTGGTTTAATTTAAAACAAATGACTGAAATATAACGATGTGATATATTTTTAGAACCGGCTAAGCAAGCCCTTTCATTCAATACCATACACGATAGGTTTTAGAATAAAAAAAAATTTTTTCTCATACAAAAAAAATATGACACCATAGCTCCTCTCCTAAGGGAAGAATCTTTAAGAACTGCGGGTCCAAAATTTTGTTTTCACCTCAAGTATACAGGTACCAAACGGCTATACTGTACATCGATTTGCGGTATTCCATTGATTTTGAACTCGTAGAACACCCACTACATAGCACACGCGTTTGTCCAGTGATAAATTGCACCGCGTGTGCTCACGGACCGACTAGGTGAGTCGGGACCTGGCGCAACGATTATGCGCGTGGACTCGAGACGTGAGTCGGCGTTGGTGAAACAGCTGTGCTCAAGGACATGCTAGTCGAGTCCATACTGATGCGACGCATATGCGCACGAATGCGCTACGAGAGTCGATATCGATATAGAACACAAACAAACTAATAAAATTGATTTTTATTTATAAAATAATTAAATAGACCACATTTGACACTTAACACTGGTGTTTTTTACCGCGGCATTTGACATGACTATAAAATACTGTTTTTGTTGCAAAATATTATGTTGTTACAAAATTGCCGCTGGGCCGTCAGCCTTTTGTTCTTATCAGTTATTGTAGGCGATATTGACCACTGCAAGTAAAGTATAACAAGTACTATAGGTTAAATTCTCAAAAGTAGGTACCTAATTCCTATGTTATGTCTAACTCAAAACTCAGTGCAATATTTTATGTATTATGGTGGTCCGACTGTAAGGCTGACCACAGCTCAAAAAATTAGCAGCAGTGAGTGAGAGGAGAGCTGCAAGATCAAACGGGCTAAAATTAATTAAATAAATATATATAAATATATACAGGCAGGTGTAAAAGTGTTAATATATAATTCTCTTATATACAAAATCATACTAAGTAAAAATTACCCGAACACTATATCGAAAATAAAAAAGGACTCTATACCGCGATTTAAAATCGTTCAACGCCATCTATTGTTAACTGGAGGAAAATTATTTTCGTACGCAATATTATTGATTTTTATTTATATAGATAAGTAAGGCTAATTTAATAAATCACATTTGACACTTAATCTAATTTCAAAACAACGCAACCTTCTCACTAACGATGGGCACACAATATCTACAAGCAAAAACCTTTTGGCACTTTGACTAACTACTACTGCAACGAACTATGTTTTACAGAGTTTATTGTTTGTAAATAAACTATAGACCCTTGGCTTCAAATTGTACATGTGAATTTTCGATACCATTATGTACATACTTAACAAAATTTACAACAGGCTGAAATTCTTTTGTCCATGCTATGCACCTGTGCGTGTCTACGAGCACAAAAAAATGCCTGTGTTATTTGTAAGTTTACAACCTAACTAGGTAAAATTCCTTTTGTCATTTTATCAGCAAGTGGGCACGGTCAACTCTTTTGTCTTGTGACCTGGCAGACAGACGCTCAGACAATAGGAATCTTAGAAGTTATTGACTGTCTTATCTCCTTTACTTATCGATGTCGTCTCGTCACCCTTTTTTCTTTTTTTTTCGGCTTTATGGGGGGTAGTCCGCCCCACTCAAAAATTGTGCTTCCACAACAACATAATTGATTATATTATGTACATGCTTATACTGTACAACTGTACAATATAATTATTTAATAAATAAATCATACTGAAAATATCTTATCTAGCCTCTATAGAGATACGAATAATCATCATGTTAGCGTTAGTAGTTTTGGAGCCTTTCCAGTGAGCGTTTACATGCTTCCAGTACATGCTGTCATTTGACTAACTAAAGCACTCTACTAAATACGAAACTAAAATGTCGATTTACATACTTCCAGTGCGAGGAGTGTCGCGCGGGGGGTGAGCGGGCGCGCAGGTGGTGCTACTGGAAAGCGATGATTCCAGTTGAAAGGCAGCTACTAGAACGTTACTCTTTTTAGTCATATGACGACCGTTTACATGTTTCAACTAAAGCACTCTACTAAAGACTAAGATAAAGTAAACCAGTCCTTAGGCGACGGCTACACGTGTGGTAAATACTGTGATCCAATGAAAAAGTACAGTAATTTACCATAGTAGTAGTATTGGGGTGGAATTATGTTTTATAATTACTAAGAAACATAATTCTTTCCCAATAACAACAATGGTAAATTATTGTAGTAAATTTACTAATCTTTTATGAAATAGGCCCCTAATTATATACTGGTGGATCACAGTCAATTACCACGCGTCTAGCCGTCGCCTTAGGCCCCGTTTACGTTATTCCATTAAAAACATTCCGGCAGAAATGTCGATTTACATGCTTCCAGTGGCGCGGGGCATGAGCTGGCGTGCAGGGGGCCAGGGTTCTAGCAGCTAAGATAATGTAAACCAGCCATTAAACTAATATAGGTGGTATCTTCTGTTACGGTTGAATGTCCACTCATCATAACTTATTGAGAACCAGACAAAATTTTCTTTATCTTTGAATGAATGTACTTTGTCTTTCATTACGTTGTCTTTTTCTTTTGAGGCAATTTCTTGTATGGGATTTGAAGATTTCGGCAGAATATAGTCTTCTTTTTGAAAGAGTCGTTTCAGGTCTTTGGACAGGGTAAAATTCCTGATTGCAGCCTGGTGGTTTTCAATGGAAGGGTCCACAGGGACAACAGGATCACTGTCATATGGGTTGTAAAGACCAACAGCACTTATTGTCATAAGGCTTAAAGAAATGGATCCTCTTTTTTAGGAGGCAGCGCGGCACCACCATCTGAAACAAACAATTTCAAAATAAATAAGATAATAAGTAAATGTGTTATTTTGTGAGAGGCTTCTGTAGAAAAAGAAAGAAAACTAAACTATACACAATAGGGAAATTTACGATGTTGGATCACTAGTACTAACCTGTTTATATTATGTGCTTTCTTGTGTTTGCTGCATCTTTTTTAGCTACTTTTTTCATGCTTTCCCATTGAGCTTTCAAATTATCTCCAGTACGCGAACAGTGGCTAGTGCGGCTATTATATGTATTGGCAATTATTTGCCATTTCGCCAATTTGGTTTTTACAGTTACTCTGTTCGTTTTTTTTATTTTCTATTATATTGAAATAACACTCCACAAGGCTTAACAAGAGCTTCTTTTTCATCTGGCAGCCAAAGGGACTACGTTTGCGTTAATCCTCACTCATTATAAATCATAAAAATATTGAAAAATTTTTTAAATAATTAGCAAAACAAACACGATAGAGACTTCAGATTGTTTGTCAATGGGTGGCATGGGTGCACTCCAGCAGACCAAATGCTGAGTCATCGGTAACCAAAGTATACATTCTAACCATAAAAAAAAGTAAAAAAAAAATACATTATAAACAAAAAGGTTTCGATTCGACACATTATTCTGTCGTGTTGTGTTGTGTCGCGATAGAAGCATATCTGTTTATCACTACACATTATTTATATCTATTACACATTATTATTTTTTCGAACATCCACGTGGACGAAGTCGCGGGCGGAAGCTATTTTAATATACCTAATTTTCAAAAAAGTTCTACATCTATATGAGTAGGTACCTACACACAACATTAATGAACATAGGTAATGGTACACTATAAAGGCCAAGCCACACAGCGGGCGTGGCGTGACGGGACGGGACGGCGACGCGACGCTGAGAAGTTGTAATGTACTAGATACTATGGACGACGTCACAGAGGCCGGCGCACAGTGGTCGGCTTTGTATGGGAGTGCGGAAATAATTTCATTTTTTTGTGTAATCAAGTTTCTTTGCATAATATTGCTTTTAAATTACAAAAAAAATGTTATATAGTGCAATGTATGTTTTAATACATAACAGAAATTAATTTAAAAAATGATGTCACTCTTTTATCAGGTCTAAAACTTCTTGGCTTAGAACTAAATCTTTTTTACTGATTTTACTTCTAAATTTATTGATGAACGGATCAGACGAAGCTAGAAGCATGTTCAGAATATCCTCATTTGTACATTCGCGGGAGCATTTTCGGGAATGAGAGAGTCGGTATTGCCGATAGTCTTTATTTCGAGCTTCTTGAGCTTCTTCTGTTAGCAAACCGATGGGTAATAACGCGGATTCAATTATTTTACTGCCGTGAATCAATATCTTATGTACTGTGTTCGGCATATAATACCAATTATATAAGCTCACATACAATTTTGCGGTTTCACGGCAGTAAACTTCGAATTTTTCGGGATCAATGGATGCTCTTGAATTTATAGCCTATAATATTATGGAAAAACGATGTATTAGATCTTTGCTAACACCTGTAATTTCTGAAACCTCAGTGGCATTTTCAAAGAATTTCCTTGAAGTATTTCCATCGTTGGAAGAGCCCATGCCTTGTTTTACGAAATCAACTTTCAGCCCCAGTTTCTTGAAAAGTTCTTGTTGAATTTTCTTTTTCTCTGCTTCTTTTTGAAGTTTTGTTTCTGAATTGGTCCTCCAACTTGCAAAAGACTTGTTATATGCAATATGTAAAACACATTCCATGAATTTTATTCGGGCATGTAGCGGAGACATACCTACCTTGAAACTATCTATGTTTTCTTCTTTGCTTTTCACACAATCTAAATTATTCATCTCCGTTGGTTTAGCTTTGCATATAAAACACACAGCATTAGAAGATGTATTTGTAGTTGTCTGTGCTATTTTACCATCGATCATGGTGAGTAAGAGTTTATGATGAATGCGGTAAGTTTTATTTCCAATGGATAATGTAGTTTCATTTAAATTGGCAATTTCAGATTCCATCCGCGATATTTCATGATTTATCAATTCCGTAGTTTCTTTCATGAATTGAAACTGAATTGGTCTACAAAATCTTGTTGAAGATGGTTTGAATTTCTCCAGAACACCTCAGTGTCGTTCTCTTTCTTAAAAAGGAGAAGAGGTACCATTGATGTTAAAAACATGTAAGAATCAGATATGTTATCCTCATCAAAACGTTGTTTGTACTCGTTGTGCCCCGAAGAACCATCGCAACCCCATTTCGAAATTAGAGTGCATTCCTCACTAATGATCAAGAGTTCCTCTTCAGTTTTACCCTGGAATATTCTTTTTGTAGTATGATCAACCAATTTTTGCAAATTCACACAAGCATAACTTTCCGTTACTTCAATATCAGAGGGATAGCATTGTTTTTTAGCATCTAATATTTTTTCGTAACTAGGAAAAATATCACTTCCTATATCTCGTGCTGCTTTACGGATCATTTGATATTGGTATTTAGACAAAGAGGCATCAAGAGTTAAGGCCAAAGCTTGTTCTGGGCTAAACGCAGCTACCGATGGCGCATCTTCAAATCTCTTCGAAGCTCTGGTAATTAATTCCTTGGGAAATTTTTCACATAAACTTTTCACTTTATATCGTTGTGTTCGATCACAGCATTCCTTAAAAGATTTTTCGGGCCGTCCAATACGTTGCCGCTTAGATGGCCCTGGCTCGCTCGCTGTCTTCTAATGGCTTTTCTATTTGAGTGTTTACTGAGAATATCATTTCTAACCAATCTCTTTTTTTTTTTTTAAGAAGTATGCCTTATTTCGTGAAGCGGCGAACCATTTTCTTGAAAATGCAGGTAAAAAATATTTACTTAAATGTGTGGAAATACTCTCTATCATGTTTTCGTCGAGTTCTGGACACCTAGATTTAATATTTTCAATACACTTTTGTACTTCACGGTCACTTAATAACACAATCTCGACTAGATCACTATATGTTATTTTAAAAACAGGCATGTCAAAATTCAGTGGTTAGAAACGCAAAAAAGTGAGAAATGATGACTTCAATACGATAACTGAGCGATTTGGAATGAACAACAAAATAGCTTTTATCAAAGTACCCTCATTTAAGTCATTTATCAATAATGTCAATTCACATCCGATCACTGACCCACATTAGATATATGAATTGTATGTCAAGGGTAGCAGATATTAGCAGCTAATATATAATAGGCTAATTACTAGAAGGACTAAGGAATCTTTTGGAACATAGATCTGCAGTAGGATCGCGAAGGCAAAAAAGTTACGATCCAAGAAAAGCAATAATTTCGAATATAAAAGCGTGTCTTTTATATAGGTCAAGTAGGACATGACGACAGCAGTTATTTGCTATAATATAGTTTATGTAAATACACAATGTTTCATAAAAGACAATTAAAAAGAAATATTGTCAATATCATCAATATCTCAAGAAATATATTCGTAGACATCCAAGCATAGAAAATACGCTTCAATAATAATATTTCGTGTTTAATCAACTTATTAGGCATATTTCCTTTAAAAAAACGTTAAATTGATATTTTTTTTGTGATTATGATCCCATAACTATCCTACAATAAGGCTACTATGATAATTTTAATGAATTAGAACCTTACAATTTTCGACTTTTTTCCGCTTGCCAACTACTGTGCGGCGTGGCGCGACGTGTCGCGTCCCGTCGCGCCGAGCGTGAATACAGATGGGAAGCGCGGCGGGGCGGAACGTGGGCGTGATCACGCCCGCAGTGTGAACTCCCGTCGCGCCGCGCCCCGTCACGCCCGCTGTGTGGCTTGACCTTAAAATTTAAAGTCATTTATTTAAACAAACAAAAAATTAAATTCAAAATATAAGAAAATCGAACCAATTTAAACTAAATTAATAACGAATGGCAAGGTGAAATATATTGAAATAAGTTAAACCTAATGAACAGGAATTAAATATAAAAGAAAAATTACAGTATCTCATTAAACTATACTAACCTGTCTAACCTACAAAAACATAAGTAAGTGTAGATTAGATTAGATTAGTGTTAAGTATCTATCTTGATTGTTTTTGGTAATTATTGTAAATCACTGCCCGAGCCAGCTGCAGAAGACGGAACGCATCTAAAGGAGATGTGTGTTTGCGCCGACCACCGCAACGCGGCGCCACTGGACTAGACCTTCGAAAAACGCGCCGAAGAGGATGGCCGCCGCTCTGCCGTCCTGAATTATTTTAATTCATATTTCAATAAATACCACCGTGCACGTGTGTGAATCTTCCCAATATTATCCCCGGGGTGTTAAGTGAACTTTTTGTAACATCAGACCATTGATATTCGTTCTCCAAAGTGCTGTTGTGAAACCCGGCTACCGGCGATTAGAAGCAGTTGCAAGTTGGTAAGTGAATTTGTCAATAGTTGCCTAAACATCAAGAAGAAGCTACCAAAGCTCCGGGGCGTTCTATTTTATAATTATCTAATATCTATCTATCTCTTTACGGAAATACAGTCCAAAATTAATCTACAAAGTGGTAGCCCGTTTGCCGCCACAATTTCTGGTCACTTCGAACCGGGTTTATTATATTTTACCGATACCGATTATATTTTAATAATATTGATATTTGTTTAAATTTATTGCATATTTTCTGTTTTTACAATTGGGTCGTTGCACTGCATACGCAGGTAGTTCGATTGGGCAAGTCCATTTTTTAGTATTGGTGCGAATTTGTAGGTAGGTACGTACGAGTACATTCTAGTACATTCTACACCTTCTAGAACAGTGACTGCGCATTCTCATTGCAAAAATGGACTCACAAAATAAAATGCCTAAAATCAGTGAAGAATGTGAATTAGATAAACATTTATTAATAAGATTAGAAACCTTAACTTTTAAAAAGGAATATTTGTTTAATAAATTGCAAAAAGTTTACAACTTGTCAAAAGAAATTCGTTTTGATAACTTAGATTCTATACAACGTTTTTTGGTACAGTATTCGGAACTTGACGACGTTCGTCACGATTTCGGAAATATTATTTCGGAAATATTTTCCATTGAATTACAATTAGAAACAACATCTAAACCATCGACTAGTGCTTTAGATAGCTTCGATGAAATTTACTTTATCTGCAAACGAGTTGCAATGAATTGTAGCAAGTTAGACCAGGAGTCAAACACAAAAATGTCATGTCATGAAAAAGATAATTTTGTACGACCGTCATTACCTAAACTTACTTTATTTGAATTTGACGGACAATTAGAAAATTGGCCCACATTTTATGACACTTTTGTTTCTTTAATTCATAATCGTAATTTTGATAACATAGACAAGTTTCACTATCTTTTGTCATGTGTTAAGGGTCCTGCTCTGAATTTAGTGAAGAATCTTCCTATCACTGCTAGTAACTACGAGGTAGTATGGCAAAGCCTACTAAATAAGTACCAAGATAAGCGAGCACTGTTAGGTAGGTATTTAGACAGGATGTTGAGTTTCACACCACTGACAAAAGATAATACAAATAATTTAAGCTCATTTATAGAAACATTTGATCACTCATTAAAAGCAATTAAAGCTTTAGATATAGAAAATTTAGATGACTATTTGTTTTGTCACATTGCTTTGCGGGGCCTTGATAATCACACTAGAAAACTTTTTGAAGAAAGTCGTGATCAAAATTCATTGCCTTCATTTACTGAATTAATCAATTTTGTTAATAAACAAATTAAAGTTCTGGAACATACGTTTCCGACTACTAGCTCCTGGCCTACAAATAACTCGAATAAAATTAAGTCACAAAATAATTTTACTCCTAATTTAAACAAAGTAAATACTGTACAACAAAAACAAAATTCTTATAATAATAACAAATATTCACGTTCTAATCTACCAAGTTCGAAAATAAATCTAACTACCTCCCGCAACGACACACAAAATAAATTTAATATTGCTTGTGCGCATTGTTCTAAAGATCACATGATTTATCGTTGTAATTCGTTTAGGCAAATGCCTGTATCTGAAAGGGTTAACCGTGTTAACACCTTAAATTTATGTACTAATTGTTTAAAGAGCGGCCATGATTCAAAAACTTGTAAAAGTAGTTTAACCTGTGGCGTTTGTTTGTCACCTCATCACTATCTCTTACATCCAAATTCGAGTGTCGGACCAGTGTCGGCCGTGCCGGCACCGACGACGTCTCAAATTATCTCGGGAGGCGAAGCGGCCGTGCCGCCTGCGCCTCGCGCTAACGCGCTTGTGAGCGGTGCCTCATGTGAACACTCCGTGAGTGTCGAGTCTTCCGCTACAAACGAGAACTTTCATTCCGTGAATGAAATCGATGTTAAATATGGAGTGGTGTTAGGGACAGCACGCATAGATGTCACTGATATTAGCGGCCAGTTGCAGAATTGCCGTGCGGTTCTCGATTCTGGCGCACAAAGTTCGTTTATGACTTTAGATTGTGCTCAACGTTTGGGCTTACGACGACGCAAGTGCCCGTTCACGGTGTCCGGCCTTAGCGGCGAAGTCGTAAAAAATTTAGGTATGGTTACGTGTGAAATAAAGCCGTGTGATGCGGACGTTCTGACTTTCACGGCTGATATGGTGATAATTACCAGGGTATCTTCAGATATGCCTAATGTTTCTTTTCCGTGTGACGTTATCAGTAAATATCAATGTTATAATTTAGCTGATCCCCAATTCTACGAAAAATCTTCGGTAGATATTTTGTTGGGAAATGATATTGTTTCAGAATTAATTAAAAATAAACCGATCACTATTCAGTCTAATATTCCAAACCTTATTGAAACCGTTTTTGGTTTTGTCGTTAGTGGCAAATTGTACTACGAAAATAAATTACAATCTCAGAATTTTCATTTAACAATTACCGAAAATAATTTAGATAAAACTTTGCGAGATTTTTGGGAAATCGAAGAGTTGCCGAGTAAACCGGTATCGAACCCGCTCGATCAGCTGGCGGAGGAGATTTTTGTTAATGAACATAAACGCGATTCGTGCGGTAGGTACATCGTGCCATTGTTATTTTCCGAGAAACCGGACTTGGGCGATTCGCGCGCGATCGCCGAGCGTAGATTATTAAATACCGAACGCAAACTCTCTCGTACTCCCGTATTACAGCAAGCTTATAATGATTTTATGTCTGAATATGAACAACTCGATCATATGGAGTTATACACCTGTAGTAAACCGAGTAAATATTTTATACCGCACCACAGTATATTGCGACCGAGCAGTACGTCAACTCCTTTGCGAGTAGTATTTGATGCGTCTGCGAAATCAAGTAATAATATTTCTCTCAATGATATTCAGCTTGCCGGTCCAAATTTATATAATGACACTTGCACGTTGCAAGACGAATTAATAAATTTATTAGAATGCGGTGGTTTCGCGTTAAAAAAGTGGTCTAGTAATTGTCATCAACTATTAGATCGCATTCCTCTAGAAAATCGCGAACACGCTATCTCTTTTAATAAAGACCATAATGACATTTCAATAAAGTTACTTGGTCTACAGTGGGCTCCATTGGAAGATGCCTTTATGTTCACAGTAAATAAAAGTGACCCAGTAACTACAAAGCGCTCTGTCTTGAAAATATTAGCTTCCATTTATGACCCCGTGGGTTTTATATCTCCTTGCACTTTTGTAGCCAAAGGTATTCTACAAGAACTCTGGAAGATAGGATTAGCGTGGGATGAACAGCTACCTACTGATATTTGTAAAAAATGGTTAGAATTTATATCCCAGTTGTCACTTTTAGCCGATTTTAAAATTGAACGTCACGCCTTACTGCCTAATCAGACTGAGTGTGAGCTAGTGGGATTTTGTGACGCTTCCTCGAAAGGTTACGCTGCGTGCATTTACGTAATTTCGCGTAGTGATGGGGTAGTGAAATCCAGATTGCTCATTTCTAAAACCAAGGTAGCTCCCGTAAAACCGTTAACTACACCTAGATTGGAACTTATGGCTGCGGTTTTATTAAGCAAACTAATGCAATACGTTTGCAGTATCTTATCTCGTGTTAACGTTACCAACGTTACGGCTTTAACAGATTCTTCCATAGTGTTGGCGTGGATACAGACAGAGCCATATAAACTTAAAACATTTGTGTGTAACCGTGTTACACAAATAATTGATTCTTTACCGCCTCATTTATGGCGTCATGTGAACAGTGAAAATAATATCGCCGACGTCTGCTCCCGTGGAGTGTTGCCTAGCGAACTGCTTGCCATGACTGCGCGGTGGTTAGAGGGCCCCGCGTGGCTGTGTGACAACAGACAAAACTGGCCTATTGATACATTTTATAATGAAGAAGGCGATTTTATTTCAGAATTGAAATCTAATTCTGCTTCGGTAAATTTAATTTCACAAAAACCGGACGTTACCGAGTCTAAATTCGAATTCTTAGAAAGAATATTAAATAAATTTTCTTCTTTTTCAAAATTACAAAGGACGATAGCTCGCATTATTAGATTATTTCGTAAAAAACATGATAAAGTCAACACTAGTACATCTGTTTTAACAACTCATGACTTAAATGAAGCTCATGATTGTTTATTAAAGCTAGTTCAGAGCAGTTATTTTGAAGGTGAAATTAAGGCCTTATCCAAAGGTTCCACCTATGTTCCGTCCTTAAGAAAATTATCTCCATTTCTAGACGAGCGTAACTTCCTCAGGGTGGGGGGTCGTATATCCCACTCTGAATTACCTTATAATGCAAAGCATCCAGTATTGTTACCGAAGCGCAGTAGGTTTACCTTACTTTTAATTGAGTATTTACATAAAATTCATTTACATACAGGTCCTCGGACCTTACAAAATATAATTAATCAAAATTATTGGATATTATCAGCTCGCAGTGTCATTCGATCTATTTTATCTAAATGTAAAGTCTGTTTTAAATGTAATCCGACACTTATTCAACCGAAAATGGCAGACTTACCGTCAAATCGGTTGGCACCTAATAAGATATTTGAGCACGTAGGAGTCGACCTAGGAGGAGCTTTTCTTATTAAAGAAAGTTTGCGTCGAAACGCAAAAACTAGTAAGGCATATGTAGCACTTTTCGTGTGCTTTTCAACTAAAGCCGTTCATTTGGAAGTCTTATCTTCGCTATCGGCTGATTGTTTTCTAGCTACTTTGGATAGATTTGTCTCCCGACGCGGTCTGTGCGCATGTATGTATTCTGATTGCGGAACAAATTTTGTTGCTGCTAGTCGACATTTAAACGAAGTTCAACAGTTTCTAATAAATGAACGTAATCAGAATGACATAACGGACGGTTGTGCGCAGCGTAAAATTAATTGGAAGTTTAATCCACCCAGCGCTCCGCACATGGGCGGGCTTTGGGAAGCCGGTATAAAATCCGCCAAGTATCACCTTGTGCGTGCTGTAGGCGATAAAGCTTTGACTTTTGAGGAGCTTGCTACAATTTTTTGCAAAATCGAAGCGATAATGAATTCGCGGCCTTTATGCGCTTTGCCTGCGAGCGATAACCCAAACGAATTTAATGTTTTAACTGCAGGTCATTTTCTTGTAGGCAAGAGTCTGACTGCTGTACCAGAATACAATTTTAAGGACGTTCCTATCAGTCATTTGTCACGTTGGCAATATTTACAAAATTGCTCTCAATTATTTTGGAAAAGGTGGAGCAGTGACTACTTAAACTCTCTTCAACAGAGAGCAAAATGGTTCACTTCCCCACCCAACTTAAAAGTAGGAGACTTGGTACTTGCCAAGGATGATCAAGCTCATCCTTGCAATTGGCCACTTGCTAGAATTGAGAATGTGCATCCTGGTTTGGACGGTGTGGTTCGAAAGGTGACTCTACGTTCCAAAAATAATATCTTTCGAAGACCAGTTGTAAAACTAAGCCCCTTGCCTTACGTTAATTAACAATATTATTTAGTACATTTTCCAAATAACTTAGTTACTATTTATCTTCAATTATTAAACTTATTATTAAGTATGTATATTTTTACTGTAACTTAGTTATCATTATATTTATTATTTTCAAATCTTATTGGGAAAGCCTCATGATGCTTTCGGTGGGGGGTGTTAAGTATCTATCTTGATTGTTTTTGGTAATTATTGTAAATCACTGCCCGAGCCAGCTGCAGAAGACGGAACGCATCTAAAGGAGATGTGTGTTTGCGCCGACCACCGCAACGCGGCGCCACTGGACTAGACCTTCGAAAAACGCGCCGAAGAGGATGGCCGCCGCTCTGCCGTCCTGAATTATTTTAATTCATATTTCAATAAATACCACCGTGCACGTGTGTGAATCTTCCCAATATTATCCCCGGGGTGTTAAGTGAACTTTTTGTAACATCAGACCATTGATATTCGTTCTCCAAAGTGCTGTTGTGAAACCCGGCTACCGGCGATTAGAAGCAGTTGCAAGTTGGTAAGTGAATTTGTCAATAGTTGCCTAAACATCAAGAAGAAGCTACCAAAGCTCCGGGGCGTTCTATTTTATAATTATCTAATATCTATCTATCTCTTTACGGAAATACAGTCCAAAATTAATCTACAAAGTGGTAGCCCGTTTGCCGCCACAATTAGATTAGATAATATTTTATTTTAACACCAAGAGAGAAACATAAATAAAGAATTAACAATTAAAACTTACAGTGGGTAGGTAGGTACATTAATAAACCTATACACAACTTTAATGAAGGTACACTATAAAACTTAAAAGTCATTTATTTAAACAAACAAAAAATTAAATTCAAAATTTAAGAAAATCGAACCTAATTTAACTAAATTAATAAATATTAACAGAGAAAATAATTTGCACGAGATATTTTCACTAATCGTTCAAATCAAACTTTCTTATTCTCAACTTAAGCTAAAATTCGAAATTCAAATATTCCCGCCGCCTTGTGAGTGGTTGTTTTGCTGCGACAACAACGCAACGCTTATTAAAGGCGTATCCACCTTCCGCCCGCTGATTGGCTGGCAAGACTTACTAGAAAGTACGCCGGTTACCGCGACACATCATCACGGCATTGAAAATTGTCAAAACCATAAAATTCGGAGTGTGTGATTCAAAATTCATAATAATTGCATTTATCCTGTGTGCTAGTGTAAGATATCGTGTTCCTGCGATATTCTAAATAAATGAAATCTCACTCTATTCCTGAATTTACTTTTATGACTCCAAAAGCTACCCTATTTATTAGTGGGTCCTACACTATCTGGGAGTTACTGCCACTGACCTTCATTGAAAACCGAAATTACCAATTTAAATTATAAATTTATTTCCAATAAAAATTCCCCAAATACTAAACACAGGCACACGAGTCGGTCAGCGCGCAGTAACTGCCACGACTCTCATTCATACGTCACACACCTATACGAAATCGCTGACATGCAACATTCATTCTACAATGTCCCTACACTATTCCCCCCAAATTTTTCCAAAATTTTCTTATAAAAAATAAATTCTCCAAAAATAATTTCTTATAACTAAACGGGCATTCTCCTTTCATTCGTTACTTTCATCCATCTCATTACACTGTGGTCACTTTGCATACCTTACATTTATTTATCACTTAAACTAAGTCACTGCAATAAGCACTGTACCATAATATTATTGTAACACAAAACTCGCGATAACAAAACACAATAATAAATTCTCGAGTATTCTCCCTCTCAGCATTATGGATAACTGGCTGCGGATGCAACGGGTGGCTGCTATGGAAGTTATAGAGATTACTTCTAATGTGGTCCAATCCCATCTAGTGTGATGGTTAATAACATCGCCAACTTCATTAATAGGTACAATGTTTGGTATCTCCTTACCAGCAGCATCAATAAGTGGGTTCGATCTTGACGATATTTTTATAGCATTCCAATTGACATCAACTTCAATAGAGGTTGACAATCGACTCACAATTGATTTATTCAATATCAATTTGCAGAAGCCCCTTGAAGGAGTACAAAACCAATCATTGGCAAAGCCAGGTAATGTGCACACCTCAATTGGAATTTCAAATACACGGTGTGAACGTCCAAATAATGATTTTGACTTCATTAGAACAAATATGACTAAACTGCTCTCACCCATGTGATGTACAGTCTTAACATTTTGTGGGAACAGACCCATCCTATTGAGCAGTCTCCATTGATGTTTTTGGAACAAAATCTTTGTCAACCATATTGTTATCATCATGAAAATAAAAGTGGTTATGAGACTAATATGGTAATCGGTATCAGAAACTGAATTCAATAATTGTTCATGAAAAGCAGCAATAGTCCTGTTTAAGGTGATTGATGAATTCATTTCTGTTAAAGAAGGAGAAGTCAAAGTTATGTTCAACATATCAGGTGTATGTGTGGTTGACTTGCTTTCCAGTACAGGTATTGGAAATCCCTTGAGAGGTAGTGAAGCTGCAGTTATTATAGGAGCTGTACTCCTACATATTCTAGAACATTTAGCCAACATCCAAAGTAGCAACATTGAACCTATAATTCCGAGGAATATATAGAAATACAATACCCATAGGTCAGCTAACGAAGGTGATGACCAAGCTCGATCAGCACGAAGGAAAAGGTCTCTTGATTTCTTAGGAGAAGCTTGGCATTGGGTGACTGGTCTAGCTACAAACAGACAAATTCACTGCCGCAATCTCACCTCCTTGTACATTTTCTATAATTTTGTCAGCAATATTCGCCAAATTCTCCAGGGTCTGGTCTTGACTAACGATCAACACGGCTCTGATGGATGCTGGAAGGCGAGCTAACCATAAATTACGTAGCGTCTGGTCTGAAATTTGCGCGTTTCTTCCTAAATCTCGCATACGACGTAATAGCTGCGATGGTTTTTGTGACCCTAATTCCATTTCGCCTACTAATTTCCAGGGGCTTTTCACTTAGTACTTGACTCACTACAAGGGAACGCGGCCTAAAATTTTAGTTACCGAACTATTTGCTAGATGGCGTTCATTTTTCGTTTGTTAAACTGTCGATAGATGTCGCTATACCGTGCTGAATCGCGGTATCGTGTGTCTTTTACAGTTTTATATAGTGAACGGTGATTTGCATAAATTAATTTTGAAAGTTTTATTCTTAAAATGGAGAAACTGACCGGTCAGTTACCTCTTTAAAAAATTACAAGTCAAATTATACTGAAGATACCTACTAAGTACCTATAGAAATTATCGTACACATTTTGTCACATTTCGCTAGATGGCGTTGATCATTAGGTCTGACTGATAACTCTATCTCTAGTATAATAATGTACTCTATGCTAATTTCTGAAACTGCCGGGATGCACTTTCTTCATAAACTTGTAATAATCGCTCCTTAATTGCCTCATATTTATTTGTTTCCGGTGGTGCCAGCAAAATGTCGCTTACTTGCTGTAGGGCATCGCGACCTAATTTTGCCACAACCAAATTAAATTTTGTCTGATCTCCCTGTTTTTGAGGTCCTAAAATACTTTCTGTTTGAGCGAACCATAAACGCGGCATTTCTGTCCAAAAGTCTGGTAAGCGCGATTGCACACTAATCGCGGCCAAATCTGAACTATACATTTCTGATGACGTACCTGGAGCTAATTGTTGCGTAATTTTTCCACAGGGGCTGGTCTCACTGGTTGGCGGTGGTGGCGGTCGAATATAACCTTGGGGCGTTTCCTTTGTTTAGGACATCACAATTTGCACCAATAACACTATCACTTAAAAAAACTAAACTGCGCCCTAACTAAACCAGATAATGTAGAATGCTCATACTAAACGTTCGGGTCACCAATGTAAACGTGGGGTCACCAATGTAAGATATCGTGTTCCTATGATAATCTAAATAAATGAAATCTGACTCTATTCCTGAATTTACTTTTATGACTCCAAAAGCTACCCTATTTATTAGTGTGAGGGTCCTACAACTGCCACTGACCTTCATTGAAAACCGAAATTACCAATTTAAATTATAAATTTATTTCCAATAAAAATTCCCCAAATACTAAACACAGGCACATGAGTCGGTCAGCGCGCAGTAACTGCCACGACTCTCATTCATACGTCACACACCTATACGAAATCGCTGACATGCAACATTCATTCTACAATGTCCCTACACTAGCATCTATATAATCGTTTTCCAAACATTCGATTGCGTGAAAGTGCCAGTTTGGACTGCTGTTCGTGAACCACTTGGGGCCCCAACACCGATCCTCTGCAGGAATACAACTGCTGTGAGCTGAAGAATACGGAGAAAGACTCAAGGTAAGGTGGATAAGTAATTGCCTTGCTATCAATACAAGGGAACCCCTCACTTTTCTGAACGGCAAGAGGATTCTATTGAAAGTAGCATCCTTTTGACCCAGGTGGCATCTCGGGTCCAATTGCTTCTACTATAATCGTTTCGGCTGGATCGCGTTGACACAAGATATTTTTAGTATTTACTTACTAACTTATTAGGAAAAGTTATTTTTTAGGTAATACAACTGTGAATGAATTTCAGAGTTAGTCCCATAGTAAAACTTGTTCAGTTTGATGGTCCCTTTCTACCATATTCGGCATCAGGGGTTATTTTGTAACACGTTGTACCTATAGTTTGATATGTTATCGTAACGTACGTATTTTATTTACAAACTAAATTAAAAACCCTTTTTCCATACATCTTTATCCTTATTCCTTATTAATTAAATATAATAAAACAGTAGAAAAAGTGTGTCTGTACATTACATATATTTAAAATAGAAATATCTGGGGCGATGGAGACATAGTATTAGAGTAAGAATTTGAAAAAAAAAAGTGCGTCTGTTTGTCTGTTTGTTTGTCTGTTTAAACACGCTAATCTCCGGAAATACTGAACGGATTCGAATGAAACTTTTTTTGTTATATAGCTGTTAAGCCTGGGCATAACTTAGGGTATAATTGATTTTGGAAAATGGAACACCTGATGCAGAACCATAATGGTCCAACATAACTATAAGGAATTTAAAAATGACACCTTAGCAAAAGTTGTTCAGCCGATCTAGGACACTTTCGTCAGATTCCTTTTTCGTCAGATCAAAATATAGGCTGTTTTTTTTCTGACGAAACCGGAGTTTTAGTCAGATTCCGCTTTCGATCTGATAAGCATTTTTTGTTGATTTTAATTTTAATTTTCTTTATAAGACACATAACAGAATACAGTCATAAAAGCAAATGATTACAATTGTACAATATCCAAGTACTAGACTGAACTCCAACAACATGCATCCTTTAATAAACAATATTTTCTGTGAGTGAAAAAGAAACATAGGTACTTAAAATACTTAGGTACTAAGTTAACTAAACTCTAATATAGTACTTAATAAGCATAAATCGTTATTGAATCGCATCAGTGAAACTAAAACATGTAGTAGGATCAATATTAACATTAAACAAACTACAGTAAAAAAAAAGACAAAATTACTAATATAGGTAATGTGTAGTATAAAAAGTAAGCAACATCGACTCATCTACTTAAGTATATTGTGTATATGTTACCGGCCAAACCCGATTTCAGGACAAACTAGTTTGGCCTAGGCTAAACTAGTTTGTCCTAAGCTCAATAGGATAAACCAGTTTAGCCTAGGCCAAACTAGTTGATCCTGATATAAATACGCACATTCCAGGATAAACTAGTACGGCCTAGTCTAAACTCATTTAGCCTTGTCGAAAGTAATGAAATGGAATAATTGAGGTATAATTATTGTTCCTTAAACATAAATAAATATTCGCTATTTAAAAAAATAATGATAGGTAACTAATTTAATAAAAAAGAACTTTAATATTTCTTATAAATTACTGTTTTTTTCAAAAATACTTCATTATTTTGTTACTAGCTTTTGCGCAACTTCATTCGTGTGGACATTTTAGAAAATCTTTAAAATTCTTAAAATGCTGTTGAAGGTGTTCCCATCCCCGTTTCCGTTCAAAATAGGATCCAGAGATATTTATTATCCCGCTCCTCTTCCCGTTGACGTTGCCGTTTCCATTCGCGTTCCCGTTACCACTTTTGACTTGTCACCTGTCACTTGCCACTTCACTTTTCAGAGAAAGAATACTTGCAGAGAAAATAATTTAGGGTTTCGGTCACGAGACCTGTAACTGGTTTTGAAGTTAATGGAGGCTAAGAGAGATGGGGAATCTATTATAGAGTGGACAATTTTATGAAGGTAAACAAGCTCGGTACGCTTTCGTCTCGTTTCCAGTTTAATCATGTGAAACTTATTTAATCTGGTCGAGTAAGAATTTAATTTTCGATGCAACCCCTGGCGAAAACAAAGACTTCTCAAGAATTTCTGTTGTATGTTTTCTATACTGTCAGTATGGACAGCATAGAAAGGGGACCAAATAATTGAGCCATACTCTAGAACACTACGAACAAGAGCATTAAACAGATATATGAGACTATGGGCCTTCTTAAAATGTTTTGTGTTTCGCAAAATGAAACCCAACATCTTGGAACTTTTCTTATGTATATAACTGTAATGATCCCTAAAAGTCAGTTTGTCATCAAATATGATGCCCAAGTCCTTTGATCTTGTCTGCTTAGCTTTTGACCATTAAAAGTGTATTCATATTGAATTTTGTTGATTTTCCTAGTGAAAGTCAGAACGAAACATTTGTTGATATTTAATAACATATTGTTATCAGCGCACAATCTGGCTACAGCATCCAGATCTTGTTGTAAATTTTCTGCATCTTTAACAGTGGCTACCACGGAATATATTTTTAGGTCATCTGCGTAAAGCAAACTGGGACTTTTTAGTCGATGAACAAGGTCATTAATAAATGTAATAAAGAACAAAGGTCCCAATATAGACCCTTGAGGAACCCCGGATGTGACGAAAACTGGCTCAGATAACTCCCCTTTATAGGCTACTAACTGGCTTCTTCGACTTAGATATGATTCCATCCACCGGAGTAATGATCCATGTATACCTCACAAAGCTTTCGACAGAGAAGAGAATGGTCAACTCTGTCGAAAGCCTTGGAGAAATCAGTATAAATCGAGTCCACTTGTTCATTTTTAGCGAAGGCACTGCATAAATAATTTTTATATTCCAACAGGTTTGTGAGAGTTGACTTATTTTTAGCAAATCCGTGTTGATTAGATGACAGCGTGGGTCTAATGTGGAAATAAAATGATGCAAACACAATTAACTCGAATAATTTGGCACAGCAAGATAGGATACTGATAGGTCTGTAGTTCGCGCAGTTAGATTTGTCACCACTTTTGAATATCGGGACTATGTACGCTGTTTTCCAATGATCTGGGAAGACACCTGACCCAAGTGATTGATTAAATAATAAGCAAAGTGGAACACTAATTTCATCAGCACACCGTTTAATAAAAAATGGTGGAATAGTATCAGGCCCAGCCCCTTTGGTAGAATCCAGCTTCTTAATATGATCGATAACTTCCTCAACAGTGACTGAGATTGTAGAAAGCGTGCTAGTTGCGGAGTTGAGATATAAAAATCGAAGATCTGGAACACTTGATGCAGAACCATAACTCTGCTACAAGTATTTTCTTATGCAACTACATTAGATCATTTATATGCGTACGCCGAAGTCATACAGCCCACGCGTACGAAGTCGCGGGCATCAGCTAGTGTATAAGTAAAAAAAACTTTTATTTGATGGATCGTTGTTAACTAACTAAACAATAATTTTCCAACATAAAAGTTTAATAGCAAAACGTTCATTTGCTCATTTATGAAATTAAGGCGTTACACTTATGAAATAATGAGTCTTTAATTAAACACTTAATTTAAGGATTTCTATTAGATTGTTTAATATCCTTTTTCTTTCTAAATAGCCAGAATGGGTATACTACTGTTCCTCTCACAAATTCAACACACTCAAGATGGCGCTTTCCACAGACTAAAAAGGGACAACTCTGAACTACCAAAGATTAGATAGCACAGAGTATTAACAACAAATATCATAAATCAGTTTTTGCACCTTTGAATCAAGTAATAAAATCAACAACACTTTCTCTAAAGAGTGACAACCCAGATGATTTTAAAAACATTGAATATTTCTGGTGTTCTACCCTTTCTCGAAACGCAAAAAAAATATTTCTGTGTTAATAACTTATCCAAATACGGGAAAATTCACGAGTAAAAAATATCTTAGGTAAAACATAAAACTTCAAATTTCTCATAACTACCGCGAGTAGAACTGCTACTCAACTCTCGAAATGTGAGTGTTTACTATGTTTATAAATACTAAGCTATCAGGTTTAGAATCACTGATATGGTTTAGGAGTAATAAAGGATTTTTCATATTTTTTCCGTCGTATGCATTTTGGAAATCTGTCTAGAAAAAATCTAGACATATCGGGAGTGACAAATAACTAGAACTAACAGATTTTGAAGTTATCTCATCATCATCATCATCATCATCATCATCATATCAGCCACACGACACCCACTGCTGGGTATAGGCCTCCCCTAAGGATCTCCACAACGATCGGTCCTGCGCTGCCTGCATCCACTGGCTTTCCGCGACCTCCACCAGATCGTCGGTCCACCTTGTCGGGGGCCTACCCACGGAGCGTCGTCCGGTGCGCGGTCGCCATTCCAGAACCTTTCTGCCCCAACGGCCATCGGTTCTTCTCGCTATGTGTCCCGCCCATTGCCACTTCAGCTGAGCAATCCTTCGAGCGATGTCGGTTACTTTAGTTCTCCTGCGGATCTCCTCGTTTCTGATTTGATCACGTAGGGAAACGCCGAGCATGGCTCTCTCCATTGCACGCTGAGTGACCTTGAGCCTCCTTATGAGACCCATAGTAAGCGGCCACGTTTCACTGCCGTAAGTCATCACTGGCAACACACACTGTTCATAGACTTTCGTCTTGAGACACTGAGGTAAGTCGGACGCGAAGATTTTAGAAGCTTCCCGAATGCTGCCCACCCGAGTTGGATTCGACGAGAGATCTCTTTCTCGAAGTTGGACCTACCTAACTGGACTGCCTGTCCTAGGTATACGTAATGGTCAACAACTTCAAGTGTAGTGTTCCCAACATGAACTGGAGAGGGTACAACATGGGCATTTGACATAATTTTCGTCTTATCCATGTTCATCCTAAGACCCACTCTTTGGGAAGCACTACGGAGATCTTCGAGCATTGTGTCCAGGTCTTCCATGGTCTCAGCCATAAGGACTATATCATCGGCAAAACGAAGGTGTGTTAGGTACTGGCCATTAATGTTGATGCCGAGTCCTTTCCAGTCCAAGAGCTTAAAGATGTCCTCCAACGCAGCTGTGAACAGTTTCGGAGAAATAACGTCTCCCTGTCTCACACCACGCTGCAGTTGGATAGGATTTGTGTGCTGGTTCTGTACTCGGATCGTCATGGTGGCATTTTGGTACAAGTACCTCAACACCTCGATATACCTATAGTCCACTTGGCACCTTTGGAGAGACTGCAGCACCGCCCAGGTTTCAATCGAATCAAAGGCTTTCTCATAGTCCACGAACGCCAAGCAAAGTGGCTCATTATACTCCTCAGTCTTCTGTATAACCTGCCGCAGCGTATGGATGTGGTCTATGGTGCTAAAGCCTTTTCGGAACCCGGCTTGTTCGGGAGGTTGGAAGTCGTCGAACTTGCGAGCGAGACGATTCGTAAGGACTCTCGAAAACAACTTATAGACATGACTCAGAAGCGAGATGGGTCTATAGTTCTTTAAGAGGGACTTGTCACCCTTTTTAAAGAACAAGATCACCTCACTTATGTTCCATGTCTTTGGCGTTCTGCCCTGGACGATGACGGAATTAAAGAGCTTCTGGAGGACTTTGAGTATCGGCTTACCGCCCGCTCTCAGAAGTTCTGTAGTGATACCATCGTCACCCGCCGCCTTGTTGTTTTTCAGCTGTTTGAGAGCAATACTAATCTCGCACAGGCTGACGTCCGGGATATCTTCGGTATAGTGTCGGGTAAGCTTGGCTCTGGGGTCTTTAGCCTTGCTTTCAACAGGTGTCTGCGTGGAATATAACTGCCCATAGAAGCTCTCGATCTCCCTCAGGATTTCAGGCTTTGATGAAATGATGCGTCCGTCGTCAGTTTTCAGCTTCGTCATCTGGCTTTGCCCAATAGACAGATCTCTCGCGAACACTTTGGAGCCTTTATTCCGCTCGATGGCCTCTTTAATACGATTCGTATTAAATTGGCGAAGGTCGCTCGTCAAAGACTTAGATATCTGTCTATTAAGCTGCCGATAACGATTAGCATCTACTGAACTCTGGAGCCTCATTTCACGTCTCTGATCCATGAGTAGGAGTGTGTGGTCGGAGAGTTTCTTTATCTTGGGACGGCGGGTCTTAAAGAGCTTGGACCCTACCGTACGGACAGCATCCACCACCATGTTGTTTAGATCGTCCACATCTATGCTGTTCTCAAGGGCTTCGAAGCGGTTTTGGAGTTCGAGTTGAAAGCTCTCGGGGTTTTGAATATGGGCCGGCAATGGTCGAATTGTTGATTTTATCAGTCGAGATCTTTCCAGCTTTGGGTTGATATTCAATGTGCCACGTACCAATCGGTGATCGCTCCCCGTCTTAACAGCGTTGATCACAGTGACATCATTGAATATTTGCTTTTTCGTCGACATGATAAAATCTATCTCATTTCTGACTTTACCGTCCGGACTGACCCAGGTCCATTTCCGGCATTCCGGCTTTCTGAAGAAGGAGTTCATCATAAAGAGGTTCTCCTTCTCCATAAAGTCAGCCAGCATCTGGCCTCTGTCATTCCGTTGCCCAACTCCAAATTGCCCCACTCTCAGCTCATCACCGCATCGTTTCCCCAACTTTGCATTGAAGTCCCCCATCACAACAGTGTAGTGGGTTTTGAAGCTATGCATGGCTTTAGAGATCTCCTCATACATAGCCTCCACTTCGTCATCTTGGTGTGTCGAGGTCGGTGCGTAAACCTGTATAACATTCAGCGAACACCGTTTGGATATTCTGAGTATAAGGTACGCCACCCTGGTCGACACACTTCCGATGGTAGTCACGTTGTTGACAAGGGACTTGTGGACGATGAACCCGATACCACCTTGGGACTGTTGGTCGCCCTCCCGGTAGTAAAGCAAGTTACCGGAGTTGAGGATTATCGAGTCCTCTCCCGCTCTTCGGACTTCAGATAAGCCGATAATGTCCCAGTGTACCTTGCTGATAACTTCTTCCAACTCGGTTAACTTCGCGTCGGTCCTTAGTGTGCGCGTGTTATAGGTTGCCAGGTGCAGTTGTCGTCGTTTTTGGTAGCCGAGCCGCACCCGGGGATTCTTAGCACCCCCTGCCCCGCCGTTACCGTAGCCGCTACCGTAGCTAGGAATAGCGGGGCTGCCGGGGACTGGGGGCCAATTTTTTGATCCATTATGCATGAGGGGGGGGGGGTTTGCCATAATCGCCACGCTTGGCAGGCGGGTTGGCGATCGCAGTAGGCCAAGGTTTTTTGGAGACGCTGCTGCCCGTCTCTTGAAGGCTATGCTCCCTTAGTCGCCTTTTACGACACCCACGGGATGATAGGGGGTAGTGCTATTCTAGGCCGGCACATACACGGCTAAGTTATCTCACGTTGTCACTTTTTCGGGTTTTTAAAACCCGAAAACGTGACAACGTGAGATAATCCAGTGCACTCACAGTCGGCGCCGGAATCACACGTGAAAAATCTTTGCATTGGAACCTGTTCCAACTGCCTGCAGTTCTCATATGTTTCGCTCGTCGAAGTCATGGTGGAACCTACTGCGGTGTTTCGCGGCGGAGCTGTGCTTCAAGCATTGTTTCGTGCGATTGATTGGTTTTATGCAGTGACAGTCTTCATTCCCTCTCAGCCCTCTACCATTAGGGAATTGATGCGGCAAATCATCGTAAAACGAATGAACATTGTGTCGTGAAGTTAAACCTCTTTTAAATACTGTAAGTGAATAAACTTACTGCGCTGTATGAGTATTCTATTTTCATACAGTTGTGTCATATAGTCCGTAGAATTAGGTTTTTGATCCTTCTTGGTTATTCGTCAAATTCTTCAGTAAACTCCTTCTTAACATATTTTTACCCATTACTTCAAATAAATGTTTGAACAGTTTTTTGTTCCATTTGAACTCCAGCATTTGTTCGAGGCGGTCAACTCCCCCATGTGCTGATTTTAGTTATCTATAATAATAATAATAATAATAATTCCGGTCCCACAAATGCTTAAATACCAAATACCTATTTGAGAAAAACAAAATAAGCTTAAAATAATAATAATAATTGAGAAAAACAAAATAAGCTTAAAATAATAATAATAATCATTTATTTCGACCAACTTTGGATCATACATGCAGCATACATAACATAATAATAAAAATCTGGTCTCTATAGTTATTTAAATAATTAAATAACTATAGAGACCGGATTATATGCAACATAAAAAGCCCAAAATATGCATGCAAATATGCAAGAAAAACAGCTAAAATATGCACGAAAATTCATAAAAAGGGCCAAAATATGCAAAATGAAATTAAAAAAAAAATAAGGTTTTCTTAATTCTTCAAAGGTATTGTTACTCAACGATAACAATCGTTTTTGCGAAAATATCAATTACAAAATTTATTTGACATTGAAAACCTTTGTTAATGTATACGACTAAGTACTACTGTTCCAAAGACAAATTTTGTCGATACATTTTTGTAAACGGAAAGGACCGTTCTACGTCCACTGAGGCATGCATTGAGGTGACTAGGCAGAATTTAAATTTGAGTGCTTCTGTTTGGACATGTACATCTGAACGATGTACGAGATCGAGCGTAAATATGCATGATTTCCAAATTTTTTGCGAAAATATGCAACTACCACTGAAAAGGAGTTAAATATGCAAATGCATATGCAATGTGCATATAATCCGGTCTCTAGTTATCTATGAGCTGTAATTTGAACTGCGCAGGTTGACCTGGACGAGCTTCTTTGGGCACCTGAGAGATGCCATGATAAGTGGATAGGTAGGTATCTTCCGGTCCAAAATGGCCACTACCATGACGTTCTCATATGCTCGGGGCGTTGGGCAATAAATTGACCTTCTGCGAGGGCTCGCCGAGGGGACATATTTGTACCTCTATCTAGAGGCACATTCTTTCTGGTCGCACGGAGTGTCTCCACGCATTGTGGCCTTTCAACAACCATTCTTAGTAGATATAATTATCATTCTATAATACATTAAAAAAGGATCTTATTTCAATCTATTACCTGCCATGACTACATCAACAACCATTCTTAGTAGATATAATTATCATTCTTTAATACATTTGACGGCGCTTTTGTAGTCGTGATTAATTAGTTATAGATGATTGCTACAGCAGACCGCGCGTGGGTGTGTGTGAATGTACGCATACAAGCGGGGCGAAGAGAGGAGGCGTACTCGCCTCCAGAGAAAACCAGAGGTCCAGAGGGGTTAAATCTGACGATCGTGCAGGCCATGCATGAGGTCCATACCGCCCAATCCAATGGTCGCCAAGCAGCTACGTCAGCCGCTCGCGAACAGGTCTCACAATCTGTGGGGGTGGGGGGGCACCATCGTGCTTGTATCATGTCTCTCGCAGCTGGGCCAGTGGCATGTTATCTAAAGCGTCTGTGATGTACCCGTTTATCAGATCAAGATAGGCATGCACATCCATTCTCTGTGGCATGAAAACTAGACCCAGAATCTGGTTTCCAACTCTGCCTGCCCACACATTATGTTTTTAGCGTGTCTAGAAACCCGTCTTTTGCGTTTGGTTTGGATTTTCCCGGGACCAATAATGGGCGTTTCAACGGTTCCACATGCCGTTGTTGGTGAAGGTTCTTTTGTCTGTAAAAATTATATTTTTCACAAAGCCTCGGTTCTGGCGTAGCAGCCATCGGCAATAAGCCATACGGCGTTGTGCATCACTGGGTGGGATACTGTTCAGCGACAGCGATGGCCTCGCCGGTTCCGAAGAACTTAAGTCGCGGTTCGCACTCCTAAACGAAGGTTTTTCTGCATCACGTCTAGGATGACTTGTTCAGTGGCAGGTCGTAATTGCCGGCCGCCCCCTCTTCTTATGGGCATGATCGGTTGGTTGTGAATGAATGATGAGAGGTCGGTGTTGAATGAATGATTGAATGCCCGGTAGAAGTGAGCATAAATAAAAAAATAAAAACTGCAATTGGGGACGCAAAACGCCCCCCAGGGGTGGAAATATCACTTCACGACTTGCTGCTACTTCTATACACCGTCATTTTGTAGTCGTTTTAATTAACTTATGAGTGTGTTGTACCAATGAAACTAAACATTTTTGCCCAAAAACATGGGTCGAAAAACGACAAAAATTTTTGGGTCTCCCATACTAACAAGACAGCTAAAACATTTTATTAGTATGGGAAAGTCAATTTTTTTTGTCGCTTTTCGACCCATGTTTCTTGGGCAAAAATGTTTAGTTCCATTAGTAGAACACTCCCTTAACTTAATTAAAACGACTACAAAATGACGGTGTATTTTGTTATATACCTAAAACCTACACGCATGCCAAGTTTCATGCTTTCTGCCGGATGGGACCGTATTTGGTTGAAAAGAGCCGTACTATTTGCTCTAGCGAATAAAATTTTCAGCGGGCTAAATTCGATCAATACCCCCGGGGTAATTTTTTTCATTACAACTTGATAATTAAAATGTCCAAATAGTATTCAGTTTTACATAATTGTTATTAACGACATTTTAATTAGTTTCGAAAATTAATAGCCTTTGTTGAGCAAGGGTCTCATTGACTTTAAAACAATTTGGGATGTGGCACCCTCCAACTCAACTTCGGGCTGATCGCCGATACAGTCTTTCGACGTCTTTATTGTGAGACTCACTCTTTCCCGCATACAGGTCCATTTTTTACAGATACCCGGTTCTTTACTCGCAAATTTAGTAGGTCTTTAAACCTACCTGAGCATTTTTTTATCATTTGTGTAAAATTCAGAATCCGTCAGTCAGTCTCCCTTTCCAAAGAAGAAGGGGCTCATCCAATGCGATGTTTTGCTCGGGTACGTACAAAGACTCGAATATCTGATTGAGGTGATCGATGATCGGCAGTATTTTAGCTAGATTGTGGGGTAATTGTGGAACATGGCAGCTGTCAACAAAGTGAATACATTTTGGAGGCTGTCTGTTCACCCGGCACAGTACTCCACCCTTAATTAAAAGAGAATCATAATCTAAACATTTTACTAAACAAAATGTTTATAACATTTATTAAAAAAATATTGATACAGGTAAGTATTTTAAAAATCAACATTTTATTTCTATGATTATTGCAGTAAAATTTTACTAAAAAAAATTGTATAGTCATCGATTACATTCTTATTTATTTTATTACAATACTTTACCGTTTTATTTTCACGACAGTTAAAGCACATTTTGGAATACACATACATGTTTACATTTAATTCTCACGAATATAGTTTTATCATTTTAACGTTATTAAAAAAAAATGAGGAAATTTAATATTTCTTGTCAAAAAAATATAATTCCATAAGTGAAAACTTGTAAATGGCTCTTAGTAACCTATTTTGTAACTACTCATACCGTGTCTAAGAGCTGTTAGTTTTCCTAACGAAATAAAATAAAAATAAATTCCTTTTAAATAATAAAAAATATCTGTAACTAGCTTCTGCCCGCGACTTCGTCCGCGTGGATGTTCGAGAAAATCCTTAGAGAACCTTCAACCAGGATCCTACCAGTCATTTTTATGCTTCCCGTTCCCGTTCCGGTTCCGGTTCCCGTTCCGGTTCCGTTCCCGGTTCCCGTTCCGGTTCCGTTCCCGTTCCCCCTCCCGTTCCCGTTCCCCGTTCTCGTTCCCGTTCCCGTTCCGTTCCCGTCCCGTAAACTTCCTGTAAGGGCAAGGCTACACGGGCGGTTCTCCCGCCGCGAGAAACCGCTCGACAAAGCTGCCGCAGACCATCAAACTACACGGGACGCGGTTTATCGCTGCCTTTTGTTCATTTCAACATGGATCCGCCAATGATAACTGCGCTTGCAGCTCTCATATTAATAGAATTATTAAAAAATAAAGTAAAGCGCAATGTGTGGGTGGAACCAGTGTTAAGTAATCGTTTAACTTTGGGAATATTTCATTCAATGTTTAGTGCACACCGCGATAACCCTCATAAGTTCTTCTCATACTACAGAATGTCTGTGAACTCATTTGATGAACTTCTATCAATTATAAGCCAACGTATCAAGAAACAGGATACAAATATGCGAAGATCCATCACACCTGCAGAATGTTTGGCTGTAACTCTCAGGTAAATAAAATAATATTATTTTATTATGTAATCTTTTTTATTAGGGTAAGTACTGCAGAACATTAAAATAATCATCATTTTCCGTTGATGTGTCCGAAGCAGTATCGTTTTGTGGCGATGCGACACTGTTCATTTGAGATAATGTCTCGTGATATGCTCTAGAGCCAGAGCTCACAGATGAATCCTGGTTCCTCTAGTAAAGAAATTCAGACAAGTTGCTAGGAATGCTGCGGTTTCTTTCGTTTCTTTGTATATTTCTGAATAAATTCGTAATTTCATATCTGGTTTCCATAGCCAAATCTGGAGTCATAGAATCCATAATGGGTACAAAGGACATAAGAAATGCTCGATTTCCTTTTGCGTCACTATCGTTATTTAACTTTTGTAATTGTAAACTTTCGTTCAAAATTTTTGTTATTTGAGGAATTTGGGTACTTTCCGTTTGTTTCTTTTTTTTGGGAGGAACTTGGTTTTGTCGAGGTGGTCTCATCAAATTATCTTCTTCCTGATTTTGTGATAAAGTCGAAAGTATTGGAGATACATTGGACTCTCGTTCATCTACAGTACTGACGGTAGGGCGTAAAAAGGACAACAAGTCAAAATAAATATATCTTTTTTTTTGGAGCCGATTGACCCGACACTGAGGTAGTTTCTGATTTTACTTCTTTCATATAACTATCTCTAATATTCTTCCACTTCTTCATCAGATCTTTAACTGCAAAAAAGAAGAAATATGTTAATGTCGCATCTATTTCTTTTTCAGATATTTGGCTTCGGGAGCAACTTTCACTGATTTCGAGTATAATTTTCTAATTTCTTGAAAAACCATACCATTTATTGTAAAAGAAACCTGTCAAGCTATATGGCAAGAATTGGCATCTTTAGAAATGCCAACACCAAATAAGGAAAAATGGATAAACATTGCTGAGAAATTCTACAAAGAAGCGAATTTTCCTAATTGTGTTGGCGCCATTGATGGCAAACATATTAGAATTATTTGCCCTCCGAATGCTGGATTCAAATATTATAATTATAAAAAATATCATTCGATTATTTTATTGGCAGTGGTTGACGCAGACTACTGTTTTACATTCATTGACGTTGGTGCTCCAGGTCGAGAAGGTGACTCGTCAATTTTCAAAAGTTCAAATTTCGGGCAAAAGTTAACTCGTTCTCAGTTAGATTTACCAGAGCCAGCTCATCTTCCTAACAGTATAGGAAAACCTCCTGTGCCTTTTGTATTTATAGGTGATGCTGCGTTCGGTTTAAATAAAAATGTTATGAGACCATTTTCTTTACGAAACATAACAACGCCTAAGAAAATTTATAATTATCGACTGTCTAGAGCTCGCCGCTTTGTGGAATGTGCATTTGGTATCCTCAGTAACAAGTGGCGAATTTTTCATTCAAGTATCATGATCAATCCACTGAGTGCCAAACACATTATAAAAGCAGCTTGTGTATTACACAACTTCGTAAGACGCAGAGATGGTTATCAATTTGAAGATACGATTCGATGTGATATGGAAGAATTCGATGGAGTCCAGGCAGTTGGAGGCCGATCTAGTGGCATTGCAGTAAGAGATTCATTTGTTGAATACTTCAATGGCCCTGGAGCCGTTCCTTGGCAAAACAGGATGATTCATTAAATTAATATAAGAAATAAAATAATAAGTAAACTTACCAGCTTTGTTTTTATCTTCTGGGCCTAAATCAGCCCAATGAGCAACCACTTCCTGTCCTATTTCCATCCATAATTTCGCTTTTAGTTCGCGATTGGCGTAATCCTTCGACTGCACATCATACAAAGCACGGCGTTTTATTGTAGAAATACAAGATCGACCATCTTGTATTTCTACAATAAAACGCTCCGTATCGAACATTTTGACGCGACACTAGCCACGCAAGCGCACGAACGACGAGCGAGCGCCAAGGTCCCGCGCAGAATGACGGCGGGATAGCGGGAAACCGTCCGTGTAGTTTTAAGCGTCGGTTATCAGCGGCGGTTTGACGCTGCATGCGGCGGTCGTATTTCTCCCGCCTGTGAGCCGCGACGGGAAACCGCGCAGTGTAGTATGCAGCATACAACTTCATATTAAATTGTGTCCAGTGCGGTTCAGAAGCGGTTTTCCGCGGCGGGAGAACCGCCCGTGTAGCAATAACCTAACCATCCCGTACCCCTTCCGTTACCGTTTCCGTTCCCATCCCGTTCCCGACCTGTTCTCGTTCCGATCCCGTTCCGTTCCCGTTTTGTTCCAGTTTCGTTCCCGTTTCGTTCCCATTCCGTTCCCGTTCCCATTCCCGTTCAGTTCCCGTTGGTTTCCCCTCACGTTCTCGTTTCTTTCCCGTTACGTTCCCGTTTCATTCCCATTTCGTTCTCGTTCCGTTCCCGTTCCGTTCCCGTCCCGTACCCCTTCCGTTCCCGTTCCCGTTTCCGTTCCCGTACCCATCCCGTTACCGTCCCGTTCCCGTTCCGTTCCCGTTCCGTTCCCATTCCGTACCCGTTCCCGTTCCCGTTCCCTGGATGTGCATGTCCAGGTCCGATCCATGATGTGTCATGTCCACCGCGTTGGACTTCAAAATAAATCTCATTTACGCAATCACCATCCCATAAAACCTCAAGAACGACATCCATATCGATTTTTATGTTTACTCACCCCACTCACCCCTCTAAGGGGTTGATTTTCAAAATCACCAAAATATATATTATTTTTAGACGTGCTCCTACGAATTTTAAAGTTGTAATTTCGATTTTATATAATTCTTCCATACAAAATTGGAACCCCATTTTTACCCCTTTAGGGGTTAAATCATGTCCACCGTGTTGGACTTCAAAATATATGTCATTTTTGCAATCGTCATCCCAGAAAACCTCAATAACGACATCTATATCAATTTTTATGTTTATTCACCCCATTTACCCCCTAAGGGGTTGATTTTCAAAATAACAAAATACATATTTGCCTTTTTATTTTTAGATGTGCTCCTACGAAGTTTAAAGTTGTAATGTCTATTTTATATTATTTTTCCATACAAAATTTGGACCCCATTTTCACCCCTTTAGGGGTTAAATCATGTCCACCTTGTTGGACTTCGAAATAAATGTCATTTTTGCAATCGTTATCCCACAAAACCCCGATAACTACATCCATATCTATTTTTAGGTTTTTTACCCCTTTTCACTCCCATTTCATCCCTTTTGGGGTTGAAATCCTAACAAAAACAATATACGTTGCGTTAGATTTCCATTCATAATCCTAAATTATAAATTTAGCGATTTTTAGTTCGAAAATGAAGGATTTTCTTCAATACACAACTTCATTCCCCTTTTGACCCCTTCGGGGGTAGAATTTTGAAAAACGCTGAGACCCGTATTTATTAATTTTCAATCGTCAGCCTAAACACAAAATTTGAAGATTCTAGCTTCAAAACTGAGGGACTTTCATACAAACTACCATCCCTTATTTCATCCCCTTAGGGATGGAATTTTCAAAAATCCTTCCTTAGTGGATGCCTACACTGTATAAAGTATCTGTGTGCAAAATTTCAAGTCTCTAGGTCCAGCGGTTTGGGCTGTGCGTTGATAGATCAGTCAGTCAGTCAGTCAGTCATTCAGTTTACGATTTTATATATTAAGACATGCAATAATACATAGTTATTTATTAAGAATAACTTAGACTTTTTAACACTTTTTAAGCCGTTTCACCAACACTTTTTTATTACTTCAATTTACACATAGGCATTAGTATTTTATCACCCAATCACTGTTTGAGGCGCATAACTTTGCACGCGCTCTCCTCTGCCACTTGTTATGGCAGGCAGCTCATGAAGCTCCCGGCGCGTGTAATTCTCATAGCTGGTTTTGCACCGTCGCCAGAGGAAATATCCCACGACAAGTATCAACATACCAATTATTGTAGTCAGGTAAGATTCCATCATCTCGAGCCTCTGGTGTTTGATGCTCTCAGCAGAAGTCGCAGCGTTACCAGCCACGTTTTGGGCTATGATAACTTCTTTGCCCGATTTTGTAACGACCAGATTGAATTTTGTATCGTCTGCTAATTTTTGTGGTCCCAAAATAGCTTCGCACTGCACGAACCATAGTCGTGGCTGAACACGCCAAAAAATTTGGAATCCTTGAAGACAAAGTTACCGTAACCATTTCTATTTTCTCACTTTCTGAGTAGTCATCATATGAATGTCGTTGTCGGGTCACCACTGTACCGTTGTAGGTAACTTTGAGTGTGTTAACTAAGGGTTTCTGAAATAATACGACCGAATGCGAAACGACTTTATATTGAGAATATATGTATATGTTTACATAGTAAAATAAAATATCTATTAGTCATTGAATGAGGTTGTCTATGCACCCGGCACATTCTCTTTCGACTGCGGATGGCGCTAAGCTCTGCGTCATTATGATTGCAAAAAATGACCATTTCTACCTTTTTAATCTTAATTTAGATTTTGATATTCATCAGAGCGCCAGCTACTGAGTGAATTGCTAAGTAAAGTAAGCATTTATTCGACGTTTTCAATACAATACATATCTTAGAGATTAGAATTGTGATTATCTAATGTAGCATATTATGTGTCTTTTTGAGAAAACTGCAAAACGCCTTAAACGAGTTAAGGCGTCGATCACTACATTTCTCAAGATTCTATTGCCTCGTTCTTCAGACATCTTAAAATCAGATCGTGATCTGCAAGGTTTCTTTGAAAATTTGTTCTCACTCACTATTTCACTATTCTGAAAATAACCATAGCAAAGATATAGTTAATTTTTCAAATAATCACTTGTGTCTGAGTACAACAATTATTGGAACCAGGCTTCACCCATCTTTGTGGTCTCCTCATGTATCTTGCATAGTTTTGTTTGGTATGTTTCCAGAACATAAATATGCTAAAAATAATATAATAACTCCAGCAATGAACAATAAATAAATCACAAGTCTCACTCTTTCCGATGTCATGGCGGCTGTGTCAACTGCGGTGGCACTATTTCCAGCACCATCTGCCAGAGTCCATTCATTTTAATTTTAACCATATTTTCTTCATCATCTAAATATATTCCTTGTTCTTCTTCGTTTATTATTACATCCCTCGCTGTTATTATCTGTCTCTTGTCATCCACCCAAATGTAGCCTTTTCTAACGTAGCCGATGAGTATTCCTTTGCCGCATCTTTTGTCAAGTTTTCGAAAGCCAAAATTTATTTTGTATGCTGTAGATCCAAATCTTCTGATGTTCGATAGGTTAGGTTTTACCTTGAACCACATTTCCGCTGGTGTCTTGTTTCTGCTTTCTGTTAGACAAGAAACTGGCTGTTAACAGTGCTTCACCCCACAGATAGTTTGGAACTTTGCCGTCGAACATTAAAGCCCTTGTTCTCTCCATCAGGGTTCTGTTCAGTCTTTCATTTCTATTTAGTTGAGGCGAGTAGGTATGTATTTAGTGTAAGGTATGGTTGCATCTAGTACTATCCCTTAAGACTGGCACCATGCATGTCGGTTATTGCTCGAGTATTCACCCCCATTATCGCATCTGATTTTCTTTATAATATAATAAAATAAATATTTTTTGTCGTCCCGGGTGAAGTGGGAACTTACTTGTAGCTTTGATTCTGTTATTTCCAAGCGGTTATCGAGTCATTTTGGTTTTGTATTTTTTTTTCGTACTAGTCTCGCTAATTTTCCGCCATCAGGAAATATTTGATTATTCAATAAATTTTAATATACTATTAAATATCTGTTTTATTGTTTAAGGTTCGAAATAATAATAATAAACATTAAGTAGTTGTACTGTTTTGTTGTTGACTGTGTAAAACAGAAGTAAACATTTTATATATAAAAAAAAATCCATTACTAAGGTGAGCTGTGAATGCTGTGACGTAGCAAAGAGTGTGGTCGGCCTATTAAGCGGTGTTTCTAGATAACTACTGAACCGATAAGGTGTTTTAAATAATTAGTAGGTACCTACATGTATTGATGATACATACAAATAAAATGTATTTACCATTATTGTAGTGTTGGTACTTTTTTGGTTTGTAAAAATTGCCATTGTTTCGTAAAATGATCATTCTGGTTTAAAAATTTCGTTTGTGCCGCTACCCGTTTTCATGGAATTCTTAACATTGGCTCTTGATTTTCTGTACGTAGACATCATACCAATTTGCTTGAACAAATCTCGTTCCAAACGTGAGAGGGTTTATTCGTTTTTAGTATCTTGGATGTCAATTTCTCCCTATTATAGGTTGAAGTAGGGCAGCTAAAAAAATACGTGTCTGTTATTGTTATAAATTGGAGCTGGACAGTTGACTTTCCTTTTTTTTATTTATTCAGGACAGCAAACAACTGAACAAAGAGATTACATACATACACATAGCACATTAATCGGTTATTTGGGTGTTTGTACAGTCAACACCGTTATCCACAAATATCTACATGAAGTAATTGCTAATCTATTAAACTTAAATATTTTATTTTATTTTTATATTATACGGTACAAAACATAAGTAAACCACCTTTTGAATACATTTGAGTAAACTAATTTAATTAAGAAGTTTCAAAACATTATTTCTAAAAACGTTTTGGGACGTGTTGTGCATTATATCTAGTTCACAAGATAGTTTATTATAAGCATGCATTAGACGCCTTAATGGAGCTCGCTTGCCTGCATTAGTTCTGATAGTTCGCGGGGAAAAGAAATGGTACGTGTTGGTATAAGCCTTACGGGGAAGTCTGTTGGGTACTTTAAAATATATCTGATTAAGTATATCAAATACAATCATATTTATTATGACAAATGTTATATAAAATAGTCTGGTCAGCAAGTAATCTTCTTTTTTTAAGAGATATAAGAGAATATTCCTTGTGAGTACTGTAACACTTTTTTTTACACCTATCCTTACGGTAGCAAGCACTTGAGTTTAAAGTACTTTTTATAGCGAAATTCTCGCTATAGTCTTCTAGGTTGGATAAGGAACTTAGGTATTAAGCTTAAGTAGGTTTGTTAAATAAGTAGTGTGTTGTTTTGATACAATTTGTGTAGGAGAAATGCATGAATCTTTCTACCTTTGTATGCGTCAATTTCCAATAGCTCAGCGAATGTTGGCGATTATACCGCCCACTTTAATCACAAAGCATTCACGTGAATTCATTTTAAAATATCATTCACAAAGAATTTTAGCACTTTTCAATAATTAAAGCAAATAAACTTTCTTGTTTACATATCTCACAGCTGTCCTTTCAATTGACAAGTGACAACTGTCAGATGTGACGTTTGGCGTTCCGATTCCAGCTAACTGAACGTTTCGGACCAATTAATTTAAATAAATAAATATCACCTATTTGTTATTTTAATTAAATAAAGTAAATGTTAATGTCTCGCATGCTAGTTAAACGTTTTAATATTAATATTCAGACAAAATGTAAGTAAGTTAATGGAGTGCGATTGTCTATGGTGTGTCTTTTGTCGATGGTACTCATTCGAGAGAATTCTAGCAAACTCGGTGGATTTCCGCCATTTCACTTTTTCGCCTGTGTCATTCAGAGATGCAGGAAATTTTCGTCATGTGAAGTCAATCCATGTAATTGCTGTTTGGGTTTTCTTTAATTTCATAATGTGTTGAGCCTGAATTGTAGGGGTAAGTGTTCTACCAATAGATGTAACTATTTGTCTGGTTTCTTAGTAGTGGGATCAAGATTGTAACTTTGTGTATTGTTTTCAGGGCTCAAGGCTCAAATTGTATATTGTACCATGTTTCTTTCGGGATGATAACCTGTAATAATTAAAGCCCAAATTTGGTAAGTTTCTCAACCTTGTTATAATGTTAGTTGTAAGGAAAACCTCATATTCAATGTTGGACAATTTGGTGACTTTGATTTTTTATTACAGGGCTTCCAGGTTTCTCGCAAGTTTGGTCCAGGAAATACTTTCAAGGTTATGGTTTAAGCTCGTTTCGAGGTAACGTCGTCCGTGCAGCGGCTTGGCTGGTATTCCATGCTGTGATGTCTCATTGAAGTCAGCGTGACGAGCACATGTTAAACCGTACCATTACCATGGATTTATAAAACTAACCAAGGTATTCCGTAGCCTTCTTTTATTATCATCGCGGCAGTGTTTCTGTAGTATGTACCCGGTGAAGTAATTAACGTTCATATCCAGTACAAAATGGTGTTTTGATGACATGTTCAGACTCAACCCGGAGCAGGTCTACAGCCAATAAATGTACCTATAGTCATGTTTCAAAGTTATTTAGCTTCAGCGTAACTCTGGGGCCGTACCGGCTAACGAATCGATTTTCATAAAAGTCTGCTGGGTTTCAACTTAAAACAGAGAAATCAAAGTAAGCAATTTCGTTTTGTACTTTTTGTTGACGTGATTCGGAAGATATCGATGTTCGTGTGACATCATGAATTTGGGTTCGTTATTTTGGCCCAATTGGGGCTCGATTTATCTGTTTTAATTTGAAACCCAGCAGACTTTTATGAAAATCGATTCGTTAGCCGGTACGGCCCCTGGTCCATGAGCCAGAATGTATAAATAATTCTATATTACTATGAATGTCTTGTGTTAAGATGATAAGTAATAGGTATCTTAGCATAAGTTTTGTGAGTACATATGTGTTCGGTTCTTGACGATCGGCCGACTTAAGAGATATGGTGACGTTTGAAAACTTATTTCAAATGCGGAGCCGGCCCCTTAATCCGTCCGCCTAACTGGAAACGAACAGATATGCCCTCACCTTTACTTTTAAGGGTTTATATTTTAAATCCCTACTTCTTTATATGGTTTTAATTTTATAATGAACCCAAGGGTATTGTTTTTGTATTAAATGTATGGTCTCACTTTAACCTGTTAAGGGTCCCTGTTAAACCATTTGCCCTTCGTGCGGTTTTAACATTATAATGGGTTCTCAAGGTATTATGTATTAATATAAAATGTGTGACTTCATTTTAACCCTTCGGATTCTTCGTTAAACCATTTATACCCCATGTGGTTTTAAATATTTTTATGACATACTTTCTGCGAATCGTTGTTAACTTGGTATTAGTTATACAATGTGTTAAATAAATGTTTGTTTCAACGTAAATATTGGTTTGATTTATTAAACTCACTTTGTTTCGATCTGTGGACAATTTATCTTTTAATTTTTAACTTTCATTGATATTAACGGCGCCCAAAATCATAGTTGTTCCATGGATGACTGAGCCACGCGAATCCACAGAACCCCTTTGCTCTACCGACTAACATTTTCAGTGGGGTAAATTCCATCTATACCCCGGGGTAAAATTATTCCCATTACAGTACTTACCAGTGTAAATTGGCATGCTGTTATTCGGTAGTTTGACTGGCATGGGCTTCACTTCGTTAGTTTGGGATCTAGACTAGAGGAATCGAGTTGAGAAGCTTGATGATGATTGACAATGTTAAAGTGTATTTTTCTTCCACACTTTCGTCCTATAAATCGTCGGACATACCCATTAATGCCACGTTACAATCCTCATATCAAGAAAAGAGTGAGCGTAGACGCTCCTCCTTGGTAAGCAATGTTTCTTTGTTCATTGAAAGTTGAAAAGAAAGATCTGAAACTTTGTTGTATAGCTTTGTAAATCGATCCCTTTAGGACACCTATTTGTTTACACAATTTACTTAATTTATCTTTACTGCTTACTAAAGCAGTAAAGATAAAATACTGTTTTAGTGATAATAGGCTCAACTTTTTCTCCATATTGATTGTATTAAGGCCCCCGTAAACGTTCAAACGTGTTTGTCAAGCAGTTTGATCGTATGCGAGCAAAAACTACGTGTTTGATAAACAAACCTTATGGTTTGTTTGTCAAACAGAAACAAAATAAAACAAAAACAAAAGCATAGACAAAAATCGTAGTTTTGTTTATACAAAACTACGTTTTTTGTCTATGCTTTGTTTGTAGTTTTGTTTGTAGTTTGAACGTGTGCGCTGAGAAAACGTACAAATAAAACCATAGAGAACGTAATCACTCCTGTCAAAAACGTAAAATTTGACAAACGTGTTTGAACGTTTACGGGGGCCTTTACAAACGTTCTATACACTAAATCTGAGTAAAACTTATTATTCATGTCCACATTGTCCACTAACAAAACAAAATGTCGGCCAACACAGAACATATGAAGATGATCCGTCGAACGCGAACTTTCCGGAAACTGCAATTCAAGTTCTTACTGAAATGCGTTTTCCACTTCCAATTAATCGACTTCGAGTTCGAGGTGTTGCAACTTTTGAAGCGCCTGCGAGTCTGTTTAGCGCTGATCGGCCGACGTCACGACAGGAAGACGGCTCCAATTCGCTCCTGCGTCTTCGTTTAAACAGGAACTTGTCTTAATATTTTTTACTAGCTTGACTTGATTTGAATTTGAAAATGGCGTCTTTCTTTGTGTTCAAAATGGAAATGATTTATGACAATGGGTTAGTAAATTTTGTTGACAAACCCATGCTTTTTTTGCCTATTTTAGGTAGCTGTGCGGCTTCCCCTTCGGAGTAAAAGTACTGTACGAAGTGTTGATGTGGAAATATGGCAACGCGCGCCCCGGTAGCGAATTTACAAAGGTTATATTATTGGAATCACGAGTCAGACTGTAATAGATGAGCTTTTATTATGCATATTACCTGACAAAACCTAATCTATCTCAATAAAAAAGTTGACTCAAATGGATAGCTCAATTCGCGCCCTGGTACTGGTCACAGCAGGTAAAACAAAAAATTGCACTTCCCTTTACGGCTTGAAGGACCATAAAATAGAAAAGAATTATTTGTTTGCAGTAAATAGGGTAATGTACAATAAAGTTGGTCGTCATTTGTTTAGTGCTTAAACCTATGTAGTCATATGACATGTTGCGCTGCTGGCCCGTGATCATTACTGTCTTGGTGAGGAAATGGATGGAGCAGTTAAATGAACGCCAAATGATGTTGCTTGTAACAAATTATTTTTACACATTGATAGATCCTACTAAATATGCACTTCTATTATCTCCCCTTTCAAATTTCCTGTATCTATAACTATTCTGATATATTGTTGAATCGTGTGTTAATCCTCGCCAACGTGCGACAACATCCGTTATACCAGTAAATCAGCATCACTTATAGTTTGGACGTTTATGGACATGTAAGATTTTCAGTTCCAAAATAATTCAGCATCATCTCCACCTACAAATAACTAATACAAAATTTTTGGATTTACCTGTAACTATGTAAGGCAGCGCAGCAAGAGTCAGGAGGGTAGTCCACTCGAATTTAACACAAATGTTCATCTTCAACCAGTGAGGTCTTAAATAAAACATTTTTTTTTGGCAGATTTGCCTCTAATACATTGCCAATAGTGTACTTTATCACGAACTTTATTCACACAGTATAATTATGTATCTGTTCAATGTCTTTTGTGCTTTTCCATATCGAGATTCAACTATAGTGCAAGATGCCATAATGTACTTACAACACACATAACTTGTTAATTTACACAATTTCAGTCAATTTCACAAACAAACTGTTTAAAGTTTCTATCACATGTGTATAAACGGGTGAATAAACGTTCGAATGCCAATGAAACCGCATACGGTGCATGTGTTTACGCCCGTAGCTTGAGTGAGAACGGTGACGTCACAATCCGGCTCGTATGAATGAATTATTGAAAAATATCTTTATTTAAATAAGCTCACATAATAAGCCTTTTTAAATCGTCAAATCTTTCACCCTACCACCCATTATGACGTCTTTTAGCTTACAAGAAAAATGGGCGCAAAAAACTTGTCAGCGTTATCAGATGGAACGATATTTACAAATATTGTAATGTTTAAAAAAAAGTGTGTGGGTATATGAGAATGTTACACAATTTACTCTATCACATAAAGAATCAAATAATAACAAAATGTAGCCTCGGATAGGTCTGCGGAGAGATCGACTTTTGATCACAAGAAGGGTGGCTATGGAATAAAACTTATTACATAAAAACCATTGTTTTATTTTAAACTAGCTTCTGCCCGCGACTTCGTCCGCGTGGATATTAGACGAAATCCTTTTAAGGAACCTTCAACCAGGATCCGGCCAGCCATTTTTACGCGATTAGGCGAGTCCCCATCAAGCGCGCTGCCTCGCGAGGCAAGACATTTGCCGCGTGTGGCGGGCCTCGCACAAGGCTTCCAGTTCCCGTTCCCGTTCCCGCTCCCGTTCCCCGTTACGTCCCGTTTGCGTTCCCGTCCCGTAACCGTCCCGTACCCCTTCCGTTTCCGTTCCCGTTCCCATCCCGTTCCTGTCCCGTTCCCATCCTGTTCCCGTCCCGTTGTTCCGTTCACGTTCTCATTCCCGTTCCGTTCCCGCTGCGTTCCCATCCCGTCATTGTCCCCTAACCGTCCCGTACGCCTTACGTTCCCGTTCTTGTTCCCGTTCCGTTATATTCCCGTTCCGTTCACGTTTCGTTCCCGTTCCCATTCCCGTTCCGTTCCCGCTGCGTTTCCATCCCGTCAACGTCCCCTAACCGTCCCGTACGCCTTACGTTCCCGTTCTTGTTCCCGTTCCGTTCCCGTCCGGTTCTTGTTCCCGTTCCCGTTCCCATCCTGTTCTATTCCCGTTCCGTTCCCGTTACGTTCCTGTTTCATTCCCGTTTCGTTCCGTTCCCGTTCCGATCCCGTCCGATCACGTCCCGTACTCGTCCCGTACCCCTTCCGTTCCCTTTCCCGTAACCGTCCTGTTCTAGTTTCCGTTTCCGTCTCGTTCCCGTTCCGTTCCGTTCCGTGCCGTTCCGTTCCGCTCCGTGCCGTTCCGTTCCGTTCCGCTCCGTTCCGGTCCGGTCCGGTCCGTTCCGTTCCGTTCCGTTCCGGTCCATTCCGTTCCGTTCCCGTTCCCGTTCCCTGGATGTGCATGTCCAGGGGCTCTATTTTTGAATCGCTCGTATGACATAGTTTTGTCGCATGCGACTCAAGTCACACTCGTCTTCCAAGTCGCATGACGCCGATTTTCCGTATTTTTGAATCGTTCGTTTCCGTGCTGCTAACATAATACTAAATGTTGGGTTTTATCCGTTCCACGCAGAATTTAGAGAAGACAGGTAGCTACCGCAACGAAAACGGAACGTAATATCCATGTTTCTAATGGCTGTTACAAAAAAAAATCTTTGCTTTTTAGTAGAAAAGAATATCACTCGCCGTACTGTATCGCTCGCCTGCAAACGAGTGGGCAAGGGCACTCGTTGCGGTCGAGTGATTCAAAAATATGGAAAGTCAAATGTCGAACGAAAATCAGTAGAAACCAAGCGCTCGACGCCAGCCGAAGGATTCAAAAATAGGGCCCCAGGTCCAGGTCCATATGTGTCATGTCCACCGCGTTGGACTTCAAAATAAATCTCATTTTCGCAATCACCATCCCATAAAACCTCAAGAACGACAGCCATATCGATTTTTATGTTACTCACCCCACTTACCATCTAAGGAGTTGATTTTCAAAATCCCAAAATATATATTTAGACGTGCTCCTACGAATTTTAAAGTTGTAATTTAGATTTTGTATTTTTTTTCCATACAAAATTTGAACCCCATTTTTACCCCTTTAGGGGTTTAATCATGTCCACCGTGTTGGACTTCAAAATAATTGTCATTTTTGCAATCGTCATCCCAGAAAACCCCAATAACGACATCTATATCGATTTTTATGTTTACTCACCCCATTTACCCCCTAAGGGGTTAATTTTCAAAATAACAAAATACATATTTGCCTATTTATTTTTAGATGTGCTCCTACGAAGTTTAAAGTTGTAATGTCTATTTTATATTATTTTTCCATACAAAATTTGGACCCCATTTTCACCCCTTTAGGGGTTAAATCATGTCCACCGTGGTTGGACTTCAAAATAAATGTCATTTTTGCAATCGTCATCCCATAAAACCCCGATAACGACATCCATATCTATTTTTAGGTTTTTTTTAACCCTTTTCACCCCCATTTCATCCCCTTTGGAGTTGAAATCCTAACAAAAACAATATACGTTGCTTTAGATTTCTATCCATAAGCCTAAATTATAAATTTAGCGATTTTTACTTCGAAAATGAAGGATTTTCTTTAATACACAACTTCAATCTCCTTTTGACCCCTTCGGGGGTAGAATTTTGAAAAACGCTGAGACCCGTATTTATTAATTTTCAATCGTCAGCCTAAACACAAAATTTGAAGATTCTAGCTTCAAAACTGAGGGACTTTCATACAAACTTTCATCCCTTATTTCATCCCCTTAGGGATAGAATTTTCAAAAATCCTTCCTTAGTGGATGCCTACACTGTATAAAGTATCTATGTGCAAAATTTCAAGTCTCTAGGTCCAGCGGTTTGGGCTGTGCGTTGATAGATCAGTCAGTCAGTCAGTCATTCAGTTTACGATTTTATATATTAAGATTCCCTTGCTTTCCTTATACATTTTAGGTCATTACGACTAAATTAAATTTTAAAAGATTACTGAATAAGTACAAGATGTCACACCGAATTACAAAATGGTTTATGAATGAGAAATTTACTATGAATACATGTTTTCAATATAAAATTACAGTGAATAAAAACCTTATTATTTTTTATGGAATGTAAAACTAAATGAGTACAACATTTCGTGAATATAAAATTTACATGAATATAGACTTTACGTGAATTTACGTGGGCACAAACGACGTGAATATAGTACCGAATACTACAGAATTAATAAAGTTAAACTAACCTCCTGATGTGAAATTACCTTCACACCTCTAAATATGCCTCCAACGACATCATGACACGGCGATTATGCAGTAGTCACACCAAAATTAAATAGAGCGGCATCCGAAGATCACACGTTGAGAAAAGATTAAAAGATATCCAAAATTAAGGTAAATTCGAGGATGCGAAAACGGCTGTGAATCAAGTAATCCTGTTAGCACGCCATTGACACGCGTGACACACATAACATCGTATTGTAGTTTGATAAACTTATCGTCCCCAAAAGAAATATCAATATTATAATTTTTTTTCTTTAAACTCTGTTGTTTTATTACTTCTCATTGACATTTAAATATAAAATAAATTTTAGAAATGATAATAAAATAATAAAAATAAAACTTAGTCTAAAAGGCCGCCGCGCGTCATCTCTGGTTCAAAGGTTCCCATGATACCGGCTGCGTTGCCGCGCTGTATTGCCAGGGAAAGCCTTTGAACCAGGTATGACCCGCTGCGGCGATCGTGTCCACGTTGAATTAACCTATTTCCTAGTTCTCTAATAAAAGCTATCGCCTCTGAGCTCCACACGCCCGAGGTCTCTACCGCAAAGGGGATAAAAAGGTAGTTTTGTTTCAAAGCCCCGTACTTAAGGTGTTTTTGTCCAGCTGCATTCTCGGCAGCTGATCCAGCAATCCGCGATGTCTAAAGCAAGTGACTGGCCGCAAAAGTGCTAACGCAGGTCGCATCCCACAGCAGACACCTACCTCTCTCCCATGGTACCAAAGTAAGGCCATCGGGTCTCTTGCCGTCTGTGCGACTCAAACCTGGAGGTTCTAAGAAAAGAAATTCAAGGGTTAGGAGAAGCACACTAGTAGGTGGTTATTGGGAATTCTACCCCACCTCCGTTCGTTCGGGCTAACGCCCTCACTCACTACGGTGTGGTGGAATTCCCAATAACCACCACATTGATGGCATTAACGTTTGTTTGTTGTTGAATGTAAGTATTTTAATATCAACAACCATCACCTAGCTGTTCGGTTAGAAGCCCCATGGTGAGTAACTTCTTGCAAGCACATGACAAGATCATGCACCGAACAGACTCCTAACCGGTGTCGGCTGAGAGAACCATGGTAAGTATCTCTCTGCGAGCCCATGGTAAGATCACGCACCGATCACCACCTAAACTGTTCGGTTGGAAGCCCTATGGTAAGTAACTTCCTGCAAGCCCATGGTAAGATCATGCACCGAACAGATTCGTAACCGGTGTCGGCTGAGAGAACCATGGTAAGTATCTCTCTGCGAGCCCGTGGTAAGATCACGCACCGATCACTACCTAAACTGTTCGGTTGGAAGCCCTATGGTAAGTAACTTCCTGCAAGCTCATGGTAAGATCATGCACCGAACAGACTCCTAACTGGTTTCGGCTGAGAGAACCATGGTAAGTATCTCTCTGCGAGCCCGTGGTAAGACCACGCACCGATCACCACCTAAACTGTTCGGTTGGAAGCCCTATGGTAAGTATCTCTCTGCGAGCCCGTGGTAAGATCACGCACCGACCACACCTAAACTGTTCGGTTGGAAGCCCCGTGGTAAGTAACTTCCTGCAAGCCCATGGTAAGATCATGCACCGAACAGACTCCTAACCGGTGTCGGCTGAGAGGACCATGGTAAGTATCTCTCTGCGAGCCCGTGGTAAGATCACGCACCGATCATTACCTAAACTGTTCGGTTGGAAGCCCCATGGTAAGTAACTTCCTGCAAGCCCATGGTAAGATCATGCACCGAACAGACTCCTAACCGGTCTCGGCTGAGAGAACCATGGTAAGTATCTCTCTGCGAGCCCATGGTAAGATCACGCACCGATCACCACCTAAACTGTTCGGTTGGAAGCCCTATGGTAAGTAACTTCCTGCAAGCCCATGGTAAGATCATGCACCGAACAGATTCGTAACCGGTGTCGGCTGAGAGAACCATGGTAAGTATCTCTCTGCGAGCCCGTGGTAAGATCACGCACCGATCACCACCTAAACTGTTCGGTTGGAAGCCCCATGGTAAGTAACTTCCTGCAAGCCCATGGTAAGATCATGCACCGAACAGACTCCTAACCGGTGTCGGCTGAGAGAACCATGGTAAGTATCTCTCTGCGAGCCCGTGGTAAGATCACGCACCGATCACCACCTAAACTGTTCGGTTGGAAGCCCCATGGTAAGTAACTTCCTGCAAGCCCATGGTAAGATCATGCACCGAACAGACTCCTAACCGGTGTCGGCTGAGAGAACCATGGTAAGTATCTCTCTGCGAGCCCGTGGTAAGATCACGCACCGATCACCACCTAAACTGTTCGGTTGGAAGCCCCGTGGTAAGTAACTTCCTGCAAGCCCATGGTAAGATCATGCACCGAACAGACTCCTAACCGGTGTCGGCTGAGAGAACCATGGTAAGTATCTCTCTGCGAGCCCGTGGTAAGATCACGCACCGATCACCACCTAAACTGTTCGGTTGGAAGCCCCATGGTAAGTAACTTCCTGCAAGCCCATGGTAAGATCATGCACCGAACAGACTCCTAACCGGTGTCGGCTGAGAGAACCATGGTAAGTATCTCTCTGCGAGCCCGTGGTAAGATCACGCACCGATCACCACCTAAACTGTTCGGTTGGAAGCCCTATGGTAAGTAACTTCCTGCAAGCCCATGGTAAGATCATGCACCGAACAGACTCCTAACTGGTGTCGGCTGAGAGAACCATGGTAAGTATCTCTCTGCGAGCCCGTGGTAAGATCACGCACCGATCACCACCTAAACTGTTCGGTTGGAAGCCCTATGGTAAGTAACTTCCTGCAAGCCCATGGTAAGATCATGCACCGAACAGACTCCTAACTGGTGTCGGCTGAGAGAACCATGGTAAGTATCTCTCTGCGAGCCCGTGGTAAGATCACGCACCGATCACCACCTAAACTGTTCGGTTGGAAGCCCCATGATAAGTAACTTCCTGCAAGCCTATGGTAAGATCATGCACCGAACAGACTCCTAATCAGTGTCGGCTGAGAGAACCATGGTAAGTATCTCTCTGCGAGCCCATGGTAAGATCACGCACCGACCTACCTATTCAAACTAAGCTGAGCTACGAGTAACTATCGAAATAACTACTAAGTGTTACCTTTTGCATAACCTTATTTACCTTAGCTATCACAAACTTATATGTAAATAAATTTGTGGTAGCTGTACCATACCAAGAAAAACCAATACCTCAGCTAACACTTTAAAAATGATAGCTTACAAAATTACCTCGGCCACCACATACTCGTACGTATTTGGTGGCCTACGTTTTTGGGATAGGATGGATGGGTGGGTGGTAATGTATTTATTAATTATACTTTTTAGTACAAAGAAATGAAGTGGTTTCTTTCTTATGTTCATATTGACAGAGCTGATCAGTGGAATGTCCTGAAAAAATAAATAATAATGTGTAAAAATTCAAGTTATAAAGAAATAATACTCTGATAATTCTTTTATTACATGATTTTTATAAACTAATACTTACATACAAAACTTCTATTTTTATCTTCAGACAGAGGTACCATAGAATTTTTTTTAATAACCTGGAAATAAAAAAACTTTAAATATGTTTTTTTTTCAATTAGGTATTATGTTTTTATCATTTACTGAGTACTTTGTTAAATAAAGTCAATAGATCGCCTTAAAAAAATATTTGGGAGACATTTCTTACTTTCAAGGAAAAAATATAGCTTTTGATTTTATAAGAATCTAAAGTTACAAAAATCTATATGGAGTTTACACTGACCTTCAAAACTTAGTACCTACCATACTTTTAACATTGCAATAACTTTTAAAATAGGTACATAAGATATATTTTTGTAAATAAAAAAGGATTAGAAAGATAATTTAATTTTTTAACTTGCTATAAGTAGAGAGAAAGTCTGATTTTATAAGCGTGGTACTAATAAGTTTTGAAGGCTAATGTACCTAGTTTTAATGTTTTTAAAGAAAAGTAAATGTGGGAAGAAATAAAAAAGAAATATTTCGATTACTTACATCAATTTCTGCTTTTCACTTTTTAATTACTTTATAAAACATTCACAAATATCACTTTTAAAATAATTTACTGCAAATAGTGTTATAGAGCGGCGAGTAGCACTGGCCAGTGTTCATGAGAAATGGTTGCGAACGTGGGAACAGGAATATGAGCCCACGCTTGTGTGACGTGCTCATGATACTCCAAGAGCTACACTTGTTTTACATTACACTACAATGTAATAATTAGTAATACATATTTAAAACAGCTTTCCATTTTAAAGAAAAGATAATTTTATTATAGTAGTGTAAAGTGCCTATGTATATGGAAAACGTTTAAAAAATGTTTATTAATATTATTTAGATCGAGTTATTTGCCAATAATAATTGGTGTTTTATAATTTGTATTGTTGTATATATTTTTTTCTTGTGGTTAACAATAGATAAAAATAATTTAGTTAATATTAATCGATTTTAAAAATAAATACTTACTAGAAATTACTGTTCTTTTACAAAAAAAATAGTCTAGACAAATATATTCTAAATACTTTTCATCCCGATCTAGGACTATACTAGTGATGTTTAAAATGCATCGATTAGTTGGAAGTGCCATCGATTCACCAATTAATCGATTGCTTGTATTGTTATTAAGATTTTTATTGTAATATTTACATAGAACATAATATTTTTTTATCACCATATTAATAAAAAACAACATTCCACACGTTTCAACCATTTCGTTTCAAAATTACTTTGCACTAGTGACAAATTCATAAATGGTTATACATGATAACGTAATAAACTATAAATAAGTTGATAATAACCACTTATTAAATTAATTTCTCACACATTCATTAATATCTTCATAAAACATTTATATTTTTGAGGTTAACAGAACGATTACGATTATTATTCGCATTCTAGTTTAGTTTTTATTGGAACGTCTCTACAGATACAATAAGCTAAGTCGTCAGTTTTGCAAGCAGTGGATATGATTTAATTACAAAGCGGTTTCAACAAACAAATATGAGTACAAATACAAAATGTCGTATGAAACAATTAACATCAAGCAATAAATTTAATATTTTCATATTATTTTCTTGTTCCTAAGGTTTAAAAGTCTGAACCACTGAAGAATATATTTTTATTTGTAACATGCCGTCATGCTTACAGGAAAAATATAGTGAATAGCCCTGGATATGTCTGGGTTCTTATTATTAAAATTATGCTGTAAGATATTAGAAATAACTTTTAATTCAATTTTCAATTGTAATTATTGGTTCTTTAATCCAGAGAATCGCACCCAAATTTTCGCAAAAGTATTTTGTGAAATAAAATTTCGAAAGCAAGCCTGATTCTATTATAGGAGGTACTTATTTCTATTAAAGTACAACATGTATAAACCAGAACAAAATAATATGTAAGTAATATATAATAAAAATCTGTTGTGCAATAATGGATTCACGCTTGACCACTTTGGTGTATTTTTGATGACACTAGCCTTTTTTTTCACATAAAAACACCGGCACTGAAGAAATTTCCATCATTTTCGTGAATTTATTCAGTTTGCCTTTACAGTGCAGTGCCTCAGTGCTCCAGTTTATTGTGATAAAATAAAAAGTGTGTGACGTCACAATCTATACATAATGTACGTAAGTAACTATTTTTTTACAAGTGTTTATAGGTTTGTCTCCAACGTTCTGTGTGAATGTTTATAATTATATTTAATTCTACAGGTCTGATTCCGAGTTTGAAGCCCCGATCATCATCGCTGAAGCGAAGAAAAAAAAGAAAACCACTCCAACCACTGCTGGTGCCAAGCGCAAGAGCACAGCTGCTGCCGCCAGCCCTGCTGAACATCGCCAAAGACGGACCACTTCACCAGCACCATACGATTTTACACCGCTTCGCAAGTATGTTATACATTTTATTACCGATTATTTATATATCTCATAAAATTATTATGATCATATAGGTAACTACTTGTAAGTCAGTGAATTATTTTACAGACACTTTACAATACCTCTTAGTACGCTAACTAATATGGTTAGTGTACTAACCAAATTTTTTATGACTTCTAGCCTTTGGAAAATTATTTTAATCTTCACAAAATTATAAACAAAACTCGAATAAATAAAGTTCTTTTATGACATAGTTTTTATTATAACTTTAGGTTAGGTAGCATCATGATAATGTAATCATGATGGTTTAACATTTTTTTTGTTTTTTACAGGAACAAGAAGAAGCAGGACTTGTTCAACATATTGCAGTCGGAGGAGGCAGCTAGTAGCCGACCAAAAAGTGGTGGGTCAGCGACGACGTCAAGTTTCGCAAGCCGTGTCTCAACCGGGACGAGTCGTCGCACCGCGTCATCCACGGGGGATTTTTTTGTTGACCTTAAGGTCTACAAAACTCCAGACTACGTCAACAACCCCGCCGACGTGCGCTACAAGAAAGCGCTTGTAGCGGTAAAGCTACAGTGCGACGATTCGAGCCCATCGTGGGAGGCGCTACAGGCCTTTCTAGGCCAAGCTTGGACGGTCTTCGAGGAATCGGAGCCCGTCCATTATTCAGATAAAATTAATTTTAAGTAGGTAATTACTGACTAACCTTCTTTTTGTGTTTATTTTTTAGGTCATTTATTATGTAAGTACGTTTAGATTTATCAAATAAATATATGTGTAATACTGTATTTTTGTTCCATTATTAAATTATACATACCTAGGTAGGTAGCCAAGGCCATAAATATTTTTTTACTTATATAAGTTTTTAAAAGATATTTTTAATTCATTACTGTAGTTACAATGCCATTTTGTGCGACGTGTAACACAACTGTGCCTAATAAGTCCTGGGTGGGTCATTTGAGAAGTAATTTGCATAAAAAAAATAACTGTTCAATAAAACATAGCGATGGTGTGGAAATCGTGACATCTGCATTCCGCAATCGCATAGTAACATTTAAATTAGTAGCTATAAATGAGCAGCAATTAGGGTCAGTGGACGGATTTTTCATACAAATACGTGAAAAGTTAAAGTCCATATTAGATGAATATCTCAATACTCATACATGTTTGAAAGTAAATTTTGAATTGTTTGCTACATTTTTAAAATTTAAAGATAATTCGCAAGAAATTAAATCTTTTGGCACACGTAATAAAATATTGTGCTCTAATTATGATTTTAATAATTTGTTTATTGAAACTGTTAATTATTTAAAAAAATGCATTGAGGAATTTGAGGATGGTGATAGTGGGTGGACCTTTTTAAACAATTTGCACTTAGAGGCTAATCTTAACAAATACCAACCATTAGGCGGCTCGAGTTTTATACCGTTACCAAAATCAATTCAATTAAAAAAGGCATGTTTGAATATTGAAAACAAAGACCAGTGCTGCTTTTTATGGTGCGTGACCGCCGCCCTTCATCCTGCCAGGAAACATCCGGAAAGAGTTTCATCATATCCTAATTATCGAGAACTGTTCAATGTTTCTGGAATGTGTTTTCCTGTTAGTTTCCAAGACATAAAGATCTTTGAGAAAAATAACCCAAACCTCAAATTTATAATATATGGTTTAAAAAATAAAAAAACTGTAGTAGGTCCTTTATATAAATCAGACATAGATAAAAAAGGTAGCGACAAAGTTATTCACTTATTGTTTCTAGAAAATAATGACACCACTCATTATTGTTTGATTAAAGATTGTTCCAGACTTTTTAGAAGCCAGGTAACGTCTCACCACGGGAAGTTGTATTTTTGCGATTTGTGTCTTATATTTTTTAATACTTTAGAAGAAGTCGATAGTCATTTGTGTAGTGGAGTAGTAACAGTATTACCTGATAAAGGATCGGTTATTGAATTTAAAAACTATGATCATAAACAAGACGTACCCTTTTGTATCTATGCAGATTTTGAATCAATGTTACAAACTGATATTGGGTCCGGTTGTTCCACTAGTGAAAACACCACCATTTTGCATCATCATGTACCTGTCGCGTTTGCATACTACATTGTTTGTCACGATGATCGCAGTTATGATCGTTATGTATCACATCGCGGACCCGACTGTGTCGATAAATTTGTTGTTGAAATAATACAAGATGTGCAAAAAATTTATGAAAAACTAAATTCAAATACTCCCATCATATTTACTGAGGAAGACCAGATTGATTTTAATAACGCTAAATTTTGTCACATTTGTGAAAATTTTCTTTTTTCGGATAGAGTTCGTGATCACTGCCATTTGACGGGTCGGTACCGCGGTGCCTCGCACACACACTGTAACTTGCAATATAAGCGTCCTTCGTTCGTCCCGATATTTTTTCACAACTTGGCTGGATACGATTGTCATTTATTTATAAAAGCGTTGGGTGAGGTACCTGGTGACATAAAAATAATTCCAAAAACAAAGGAAAATTATATTTCGTTCACAAAGTTTGTACCAGTGTCAAATAATCAGTTTTTTCAACTTCGTTTTGTTGACTCGTTCAAGTTCTTAGGAACCAGTTTAAGTAAATTAGCAGATACCTTAAAGCCTGATGAATTTAAACATTTAAAAAGTTTTTTTCCCAATGAACATAAGTTTAAATTACTGATGCGCAAGGGTGTCTATCCCTATGAATATATGGACTCCTGGGAACGTTATCAAGAACGATCCCTTCCAAAAAAGGAATCTTTTTACAGTTCACTCACTGACCAAGAAATTTCAGCTGAAGATTATCAGCATGCAGAATTGGTTTGGTCAACATTTAATATGTTAGATTTAGGAAGCTACACAGATTTATATCTGAAAACTGACGTGCTTTTATTAGCCGACATTTTTGAAAATTTTAGACGCACCTGCAAACAACATTATCAATTAGATCCGGCTTTTTATTTAACTGCACCAAGTTTATCTTTCGACGCGATGTTGTTGAAAACCAGGGTTCAACTCGAACTTCTCGATGATTTGTCAATGGTGCGAATGTTACAAAACGGTATTAGAGGCGGTGTGTGTTTGTGCTCTCATAGATATGCCAAAGCAAACAACAAATTTTTACCAGATTATGATCATTCTAAGCCTAGTTCTTACATAACCTATGTTGATTGTAATAATCTCTATGGTTATAGTATGTGTCAATACTTACCTTTATCGAATTTCAGATTTTTAGAACAACATGAAATTGAAAATTTGGACGTGAATGCAATTTCGGAAGACGCGCAATATGGCTTTATACTTGAAGTGGACTTAGAGTATCCAAAACATTTACATAACTTGCATAACGATTTACCTTTTTGTCCCGAAAAATGTATTCCTCCAGGAGGAAAAACTAGTAAACTCGTTCCGAATTTGTATGATAAATTTACATATGTCATACATTATATTCATTTAAAAACTTGTTTAAAGCATGGGTTAATATTAAAAAAAATTCACCGAGTTATTACTTTTAGACAAAGTCCGTATTTGAAACAATACATAGACTTAAATACATCTTTGCGACAGAAAAGCTCATCAACTTTTGAACAAGATTTTTTCAAACTTTTAAATAATAGTGTGTTTGGCAAAACATTAGAAAATAATGAAAAACGAGTCAAAGTTGATCTGGTGAATCAGTGGTCTGATAAAAAAAACATCACGAAAAAGAGGAAAAGTGCGCAACAACTCATTGCGCGTCCAAATTTCCATAGCGCAACCGTATTCAGTGAAAATTTAGTTGCAGTGCAATTAAAACCTGAGGAAGTTATCCTTAATAAACCAATATACATTGGTTTTACTGTTTTAGAATTATCAAAGAGCCACATGTATGATTTCCACTACGCGGTAGTTAAGCCTTTTTACAACAATGATGTGCAGATGTGTTACACGGACACCGATAGCTATGTTTATCTCGTACAGACTCCAAATTTTTATAGTGATGTGAAAAAACACTTTTTATCTTACTTTGACACAAGTAATTTTTCTGGTGAAAATGAATACAATCTACCAATTCAAAATAAAAAAGTGCCTGGCTTGTTTAAGGACGAAATGGGGGGGAAAATTATATCTGAATTTGTGGGGCTGCGATCAAAGCTATATTGTATTAAAACTATAGACAGCACAATAAAGAAAGCAAAAGGTATTAAAAAAAATATCATTTGTAAATTCAATATTACAGATTACGAAAAGACACTTTTCCAAGGTGATATTGTACGAAAAACAAACATATTATTTAAATCAATTAGACACGAAATTTTCACATGTGCTGTGAATAAAATAGCTTTATCTGGTGATGATGATAAGCGCTTAATAGCGAAAGATAAAGTTTCTACTAAGGCGTGGGGACACACCGGTATATTAAATTTTTGAACAATGTTTGTCATTGATTTAAGTATGTAGTAAATATTTAAATTATGATCTTTAATATTATGTTACCTACTATAATAATAATAAATTCTTAATTTGTAAAATATTTCGCTTGTATTGTATACTTATCTAATAGGTTAGTGTAAGTAAAACTTAGAAATGTCTACCTACTAAAATCAAGTTGATACAATGTGTAATTCAATGTGTGGTAATTATGTAATGTTTTGAAATTTAATAATGGAATAAAAATAATTGTAATTCGATGTATGTTAATTATGAAATGTTAAAACAATGTTTTGTAATTTAATAATGAAATAAAAATAAATATACATAATCTAATTTATTTTGTTTTATTTCGCTTTCACATCATATCATACCTAGGTTCGTAAATATTTAAATACACAAATTATAAAATGCATTGACATTGAGTCACATCAATAAATCAAGTTGGAACTTGTTTTTCAAGGCTCACGTGTAGGCGGCAGGTGTTAGTGTAATATGATTATGCCCGCCCGCTCTTGCAATAAGTGCGAGTGAAAAGATAATATGAAATAGCAAGTTTGAATCTAAAGAGTCAGCGAATTATATAATAAAATTCAATTGAAGGTTTAGTTAATTTTATTATTCACTCCATTGAGTCACATCAATAAATCAAGTTGGAACTTGTTTTTTCAAGACTCACGTGTAGGCGGCAGGTGTTAGTGTAATATGATTATGCCCGCCCGCACTTGCAATAAGTGCGAGTGAAAAGATAATATGAAATAGCAAGTTTAAATTTAAAGAGTCAGCGAAATATAATTAAATGCAATTGAAGGTTTAGTTAATTTTATTATTCACTCTTTCTTGAAGTAGCATAGCAGTCAGACCATACTGTAACTTCATAGCTAGAACTGTTTGAAAGTTAAATAAGCTAAAACTTTAAACGCTCTTTATCTATTTTAAATAAGGTAAGTGACATAATTTATTATGATAATCATAAATTACTTATCACTTTTTAGTTCGTTGTCAGGAAAATATTTTTTTTATTACAGAACATGGAAGGAGAAAGCATCAATTCAATTTCGGATGAAGAATGTACAAACTTTAACAGCAGTGCTCTACAATACTTAGACTCGTTTCAATGTGCTCAAGATCCGTTGGAAGGGTTTACAGAGGAATTTTTAAAACTGCAGAGCCCGCCGAAGTCAAAAAAATCAAGTCAACAGCGTCGTAAAACGAAGTGCAAAACAAAGAAGAATATAATAGCTGCTACAAGTGCTGCAATGAAATCAAATAAATTCCGTGACGTGCATTCGTTCGTTATCAATAGTGCTCCTACAAAAGGACTTCGTCTGATAAAAATTCAAGTTATCCAGCTGGATGGATCACAACGAGTTAGTGACTGTGTAAATGATGATTGTGTTGTATTAAGTTCACAATATGTAGTAAAAGACGTTGGTGATGAAATAATGGATCAAACAGAAAAAATTATAAGTAACATTTCTAGAAAAATATGTGGTTATAGTTATACAAGTTGTTTTTAATACTATAAATAAAATTGTAAGTACCTACCTAGTTATTATTTTTTCGTAATAAAGTTTTTGAAATCTTAAACTGTGTTTTTACTAACTTAGATCAATGAATATATAATATATTATTATAATTAAACTTAAATAAAAGGCATTAGGTATATATTATAAACGATTTATTGAAAAATAAATATTTTACAATACAACATTTCTTATGACTAAATTAAAAAAAATCAAAGATATAATTATCGCAGTACCACATCTTGAGACACATTACATTTTTTAATGCACACATCTTTTTATGATCAACACAATTCCAATCCTTGTTTCCTCTGTCATAGTAATCATTATGTAACTTCAAAAGCTTAGGACAACCTTTTTCACCTAATTCTATAATTTCACATTCTTGACATAACTCTCGAAGCCATATTACTTTATCCAATCCTTTAACTAATACTTTTTTTCCAATTAAATAAGGAACCACAATTCGTCGAAATTCTCGATGATCAATAAATCCCTCGCTCCAAGTCAAGCCACGGTTCCTTTCCAACCAACGCACTTGCTTTTGTTCCTCACTTGATAAGGTTTTAAAAGAATAGGGTGGTTTTATTAAAAACGTTTGAGTATAATCTTTAGTAGCGATTGCAAACTCTTTAACTATAAATTTATTTTTTAAATCTTTGAATCCTTGTAGATCCACGACTATTGTATCGAAATTCATGATATTTTCTTTACAATGTTACTTAAAGGTTTGTATTCAAATATGCAATCGTTCAGAATCAAACAGTAAGCAGCGGTCTGGTCAGGTATTTCTTGATCGGCTTCGATTTCAACTCGCACGTCAATCGATCCCTTTAATGCTTCGTGTTGGCGAGAGCAATCAATGACGAATAACGGGGAAATTTCTTTGAATTCTTTTATATTCATCAACGGTTCAGCTCGGCGTCCGTGATAAGACTGCTGGAACCTAGCGTACTGTTCATATATTAATGTATATTTGTTGTCAGCGAAACTAATGTTCAGACTTTCATATGGATAATAAGAAGAATTAAGAAAAACTTTTACATCACGTATATGGCAATGATCGAATTCTGCCATCGACATTGTTGAATTATGTTTACGGTTCGTTTGAAAAGCAATTACGACGAATCGTGGTTTCTCTATCTGTGAAGATGTTTTAATAGACCAAGTATGTTTACGTGTTTTGGGAAGTAATGGATACTCATATAAGTCCCAATTACGAAATGCAACTGTTATCGGTCGATCTTTTTCTAAGTGCTTAAGCAAACTAATTCTTTCTCGATCTGAAACTTTAACATGAGGCACTCGCCAAATAATTTTATTTATTGATATATCATCCACAACTTCACCAGCATTTAATTTTAAGGCATTGAGATTTGTATTACTTCTCAAAAGAACTAATTCATGTTTACAGTTCATTATAATTTTTTCATAATCTTCAGCAAAACCCAACACTTTATTTAGTGGTATGCAGGTGGAGAATACTCCACTACCGTCGGTAGTTGTGCCTGTTGGAGACCAACCCCAAACTCGTCCGCATTTAGATTCGTTATCGTTCAACGATAAATAAGATTTCATTGTCGTTGTCACTCCTGCATTTTTTATTCTATCTATTTCTACCCCGTTTATTTCATAACGAATGTCTTGAAATAAAAATAATGCAGGGTTATTTACAAAATGCACACTCGTTACTGGTACTTTTTCTTTTTCATTCTTATACACATTAACTCGACCCTCAACATACAAACTGCTGAGTGAAGGCAATACGTAGAGGTCTTGCTGATTTATCGGTATCCGTATTTCATCATTCTTGTTGAAACTTGTCACGTATGGTTTATACGAATGATATTCAAAACTTTCGATGCTGTTATCGTACGATGCAGGTTGAGTTATGTTTAAAAAATTCATTTTATCAATCCTAATGACTTTAAAAATGCCTTATTGCTTTTTGTCAATTTCTTAAAAGATCGAAATGGTGCTCCCTTATGAGATGATCTCTTAGAACTGACTTGAGTTCGTGTAGTATATAGGCTTTTATTGAAATTCAGCATGTCTTTTTAAAGTGTAAGTATAGCTGCACTTCTTCACCACGTAAGTTAATTTGATTATTATCAGCGTCTAATAATCTTATATTGATAGCACTTATTGAACTTTGATTAACGGGAAAATAAATTAAATTTTTAGGTATTTCAATGATTCTATAACCAGGTTTGGTACGAATTCATGGATTATATGGCTTGCTTTTCCGTCCACAAATGATCCACTGATTACATCACATTCGATGCGCACGATAGTTGTTGATAAAATGCTAACAGGATATCTAGACTCTGCATTTATATTAGCCTTTATTGTTTCCATACCAAAACCTAAAATTTTACCCAGTGAGTCATTCTTATTGAAGTGAACTTCTTCTGAACAAAAAATACTTGTTTTTAATGTGTTGTTGTTTGCAGTCAATCTCAATGCTACATTTTTGATATTGCTCTTAAGATAATCACAAATGTCTTGAAGTTCATAAGAGCCTTCTGGTATTTTTATAACACCGTCTTTACCATAATAAAATTTATTGTTTCTTTCGTCTATATTAGGGATAGAATTAAAAGTTGAAAAATATAATAAACCACACTCATACTCTCCCTCTAATTGTATTGTAGGAGAGTAGTTTGTTATCAAAGACGCTCCTCTACCAGTTATCGACACAGTGAAAGACATGTTTATACTGATAAAGTTTATTATTTTACTCTTATTATAAATGTTGTTTCCAATACATTCTTAAAAAATTTAAACACAGATGACCACAATTTACAGTACCAAACTTTTGATACCGCACATAATTATAAGTTATTGACATATTTTTTAAATAATTTATTAATTCTAATGGAGGTCTTAAATCACCAAAACTATCAAAATATTCACAGTAGTCATTTTGTTTGACATAGGCTACCCAATGTGTTCCCGGATTTTCGGAACTATCTAAATTTAATATAGCACACTCAATTTTCCTAGGTTTTGAGGGGAGTGAATCTCTCATAAACACTCCTCGAAAATAAGGAATGTCAGTTGCGTGCTTTAAAATGTCTATATTTGTAAGGGGGCGTCTGGGTAGCCCTTTGTTTAGTTTTTTGAAGGTTTCAGGTATAACCCAGCTCCTCTTTTATGAGGCTTAATATACATCCCTTTTCCAAGAGCAACAGCTTCCATTGCCTTGTTATGACGTATAGATTCTTGTAGGTTCTTCTGAGCAACTTTGTAATCATTAACAGCTTTTGCTATACCTGCCGCACCACCAGCAAGTGAACCGAGGGCTGACAAACCAGCAAAAATTGGAATAAGGGGTAAAAAACCTCCAGTTTTTGGAACAGGAATACATCGTGGTAAGCGTATTCCTTTTTTGTTTTTAAATAGTTTTTTTGCAGCAGCGTAGGCGAAATTTATAGCTGTGCGATTATCTTTGGATTTCAACTTCTTTATTTGAGATTGTAGTTTTTTCACTATTGACATAAATGGACGTATTCCAGCACCAGCTTTCAGTTTTGCTTTCATTGCATTTTTTACTATCCATGAAGCAATTTTTTCACCTTTTCCAGCATCGCTCGACTTTAGTCTTCTTTTAGCCATATTCAAGAGTTCTAAATCAGCTTTATGTCGAACACTCAAGTCTTCGTTATTGTAGGCAATATCGTGGTGCATACAAGCTTCATCTAATTTATTAATACCTCGATCACCTCTCAGTAATCGCTTCTGAAGTTTAGTACCAGGACCACAAAATTGATAACCAGGAATGTGTAGCTCAACTGGTAAGTTATTAATAAAGTTATTTAAAATACCTCTACCCTCCTTCATAGATCTTTTTTAAATGAATAATTTTCCCTCAAAACACAATTTATATTACAAAAGTAATGCACTCTTATCCACCCAACTGTTTTCTTCCTTACTGAGACCTAACCACTTCACAAAAAGCTTATTGCCTTTTCTTTTTATAACCTTTTCAATGAGATAAAGATCAGGAAATTTTGTTCTTTGCAACTCGTGTTCGTAGAATGAGCCTAAAATTAATTGTTTATGTTTATCTTCTAAAATATACGTAGGTGGGTTTGTATCGTTCACCTTGACTATATAAAATATTTCCGTTGACCAATTAGGTGTATAGCCTTTGTAAAAATCACCCTTATATTTGCTTATACGAACACTGTCATTAATACTAAACTTAGGCTGTCTATTTGCAGTGGATATCCGTGTTTGCATAATGTTAGATCTAACAACCATCTGGTTTACTTTATTCACATCAACAGGTTTGTATTTAGTAATACGATGAGTAGTGTTATTGTATTTTTCTACAACTGAATTCAAGTTTGGTCCTAACCATTGGTAACAACCATATAAACTGAAGAGTTTATACAGATTACATTTTATTGTACGAATTACTCGTTCAACAATCGAAGCTTTTTTGACAGAGTGGGTGGAATAGTGATTTATATCATACTTTCTTAACAAATTTTGAAAAACGTCATTATAGAATTCCTTGCCAAGATCAGTTTGTAAATTATTAGGTTTTCTTGGTGAACAAGATAATATCTCATGCATTGCTTTAGTAACACTATTTTTGTCTTTTGATTTGATGGGAAATACCCATACGTATTTTGATAACGTATCGATTACAACCAAAACGTATTTGTATCCTTTGTTAAAATGTGAATATTTTTGAAAATCCATTAGGTCAGCTTGCCATAAATCATCTATTCCTTTTATGATAGTCTTTCGACGAGGAAAATTCCTTCTTGCTGCTTTATGAATTTCATCAACTATGTCCCTTTTACTCATTTTTGATTGAATTTAAGTTTTATCAAACTATCTATTTCCGTTTTTGAATAAAATAACTTTGTTAAACGTTCCGATGTTATATTTTCCAAATTTTTTAAGTACAGTTTTAGATCACTCTGAGTTTTTTTTATTTCATTCCTAAACTCTTGAACGATTTCATCTACATATGCTTTGTTCACTGCTTCATCATCTTCGCTTGGTGATGAAAGACCTTTTAATTTAGACAATTTTAAATCGTAGTACCCAGCGTCTGATTTCACTAACGTATCGTTATAAGTATCAACGAATTCTGATAACCGTAAACGTTTATGAACGTGATGACCAAACTTGTCTATATTCATCGCTGTCTAGATGAGTCGACCACTCTAAATGTACTGCGTAATTTTCCTGATGTAGGTTCTTTTATTTCTACAGTAGTTATGAAACCAGCTTCATACAATTCTTCAATAATTGCAATGACTTCATTATTTACCCCAGTGTTGCCCGCTGCCCATGATGCTAATAGTAATTTTAATCGTTCTACTAACTCGTTCGGGTCATCCCAGTAAACATAATCAGTATTTTCTTTAACTTCCTTTAAAAGTGGAATACCCTTTCCTTTAGGAATACTCTCCAGGCTTGTAGTAGCATTTCGAGAGAACTTGAACAGAGGCTTAATAACGTTAGTGTATTTAAATCCCTTGTTGCTATTAATTGGTTTTGATGACTCAAAGTTACGTCGATGAGCATTGGTTTCTATTAAAAGCAATTTATAATCTTGTAAATCACCATCCGTGACCACATCTAAATTAGGCCTCTTTTTAAATAATAGTTCTTTTAAACCTTGAGTTTTTTCCAAAGTCTTTGTTCCAATTCTCAAGATTTTGCCATCGTCAAAAACACGAGTTTTGCCAAGCAATAATTTTCCACGTTCATTTCTAACTCCATATGGTACATTAACAATTACTTCAGATGATGTAGACCACGAAGATGATTGGTTTTTAAGACTTGGTGATGAGGGAAATGATTTGAAGGATCCGTCACTCACGTTGAGTTTATCAGACAGTGGTACGACAAGGGTTTTGTTATAACTATTATTTAACTCGCAATCGGAATTAACTTCCTCTTCAGTAATAAATTCATTAAAATCTTCCTCTGAAGTGTATGGTGTAAGATTTTCATCATTCTTAGTTTTTTTCATCAACGGTTCACGATTCTCATCCTTGAGATGCTTATCTTCATTTTTACTTGCTAACAAGGTAAGAGGATCAACAATGGGCTTAAAAATTGTTTCTAGCGCCATATTATTTGCATTTTTTATATCTTTTATCATTTCAACTTTTCTTTTAACAGCTGCTGCGGATTTAACAATTTGTTCTTTAAGTTTTTTTTCCATTTTAAAACGATTCGCTCGCTCTCAAGTCTCAAATTAAAATGATTACTAAGTCATTAGACATCTTATTTTGTATGTTAGTCCACCACAACAAATGTGTCAAATGTAGACCTGTAGCATCCATTGTTTTTTTCACAGTCCTTATTAATCACAAGGTAGCTGAAGGGTTTCTTCCAAACAGTGGAACATAGTTCACGAAACTGAGACCATGACATATCAGATCCAACATGCTCATCATATACATGTTTCAAATTAATGTCATCTTGCTTAAATAATATTAGTAGATTTGAATTGTCCCTTACTAATTGTTTGGGGATTTTTGTGTAAGTTTGATTAATATAAAAACAATCAATGTTCTTATGACGTCCCATTGCAAAATAACCCCTTATGTTGTTTTGATTTTCACAAGCAACATCATCAAAAATTATAATAGAATCTGACATAGCTTCATGTGGACTCACGATTTCACTGTTGTGATTGTATTTATGCAACGATGTTTCAGGAACCATGTCTAAAACTTTCTCCAAATATAAGTATTTGGCTTGATATAACGATTTTGAATAAACATACAAATTCTTAAAACGTGGACCATCTTTGTGTAACAATAAACTGATAACTAAATTTGTCTTTCCACAGTTTGACGGGCCACAGACAATGCAGCGTATAGTGTTTGGTAATAAGTTACCATGTCGCTTAGTAACGTTTGAAGGTGGGGGACATATACAGTCTAATTGTAATGATTCTTTTTGTTTTATGAATTTCATATCAACCTTTCGAATAACCGTAATGTTTCATGTATTTTATGAAAATGAGAATAGATGGTAAAATCCTTTATTTAAATAATCTCACTCATGTCTGATAAATGGATTGACTGAAAATATACTTAAGTAACCTGAACTTGATATTTAAATTACCTACATTCAACAACAAACGAACGTTAATGCCATCAATGTGGTGGTTATTGGGAATTCCACCACACCGTAGTGAGTGAGGGCGTTAGCCCGAACGAACGGAGGTGGGGTAGAATTCCCAATAACCACCTACTCACACTTTCGAACAACAATGTGTTTATAGAAAACCCTTGAAATCAAATTACTAATTACATATATTAAATAATTAGGCATTTTACTGCCTTTTAGGCAGGGCTTTATAACGTTATCAATTAACAGTAAAAAGAACGTTACGTAACGTTATTTTCATTATGATACCTTGATAACGTTATTTTTTTTAACGATACCTAATAACATAACCTTAATATAACGTTAAATTAATGTCGATAACGTTAAAAATAACGTTATTTATAACGGTAATTTTATAAATATTGCGTATTATAGGTAGGTACCTTTACTACCTAGTACCTACCGCAGAGACTGATCACGTCACGGCGGCGTCAACGTCAATTACACATTGATTTTAAATATTTATATACAGTAACATAATAACGTTATCAAGGAACGAAAAAATAACGTTAAATTCTGTTTTAACGTTATTAATTTTACCGTTATTAATTTCCATTTTTAACGTTATTTTTCTTAACGTTACTAATTTTTAACAGTATTTGAAGCCCTGCTTTTAGGCATGGAATCATCCATAATTACGGAGATCCATGGGGATGGATTCTAAAATTTTCACCCCGAAAAAAGGAAGTGTCTATTCATCGGGGCGCCTCGACGAATAGTATTTTTCTCTATCTAGCGGTGCGTACCACTGAATAGCGCTTTCTCTAGGGATTGGCTATATGCCGGTGCCTCCTTTTTAGTTGTCGTAATCGTAAGTTGAACTATTCAAATAGGTAGTAATAATTGTGTAAATGCCTCTTAGGCTGGTGGTTAGAGCGTTGTTCTCTCGATCCAGAGGTCGTGGATTCGATCCCCGCCGCGGGAAGCAACATCTTTGAGTTGTTGTTTCTCGTTATATTCAATTTAACCGTTAGTGTTATTTTATTGCTGTGGTGCCGCTTTTTATAATACAAAGTGTTTGGTAAAAACATTATAAAGCCGAATATGGTAGATAGGGATCATCAAACTGAACAACTTTTACTATGTGACCAACTCTGAAATCGCGAAAAAAAATCAGTTGTTTCATACATTTTGATATTTTCGTTATTAATTTTTGTATGAAACAGCTGTTTTCTTTTTTGCTGTTTCGAAAACACCTTGTAATACTATCCCCGCGAATTGCTAATGAACCTGGCAGCCATTTTTAAACCAAAAAAACGGAAAAAAAATGTAGATTTTTTATACTTAGACCCTATCTTATTAATTGGCATACCATGACCCTGACCCATAATGCCTATCTGTGGCCTATAGTCTAGCTAGTTACTCATTACTGACTATGTATTAGGCGGCCATTACATGCTCATGCAAACGTCAGTCAAATTCCATCAGTCATAAATTACGTTTGACTGATTGACTGATGGAAAGAAGAAATCAACTTCATGCAACCATTTTTAGGGTTCCGTACCCAAAGGGTAAAAACGGGACCCTATTACTAAGCTACCGTTGTCCGTCTGTCTGTCTGTCTGTCTGTCTGTCACCAGGCTGTATCTCATGAACCGTGATAGCTAGTCAGTTGAAATATTCACAGATGATGTATTTCTGTTGCCGCTATAATAACAAATACTAAAAACAGAATAATATAAATATTTAAGCGGGGCTCCCATACAACAAACGTGATTTTTTTGCTGTTTTTTGGTACGGAACCCTTCGTGCGCGAGTCCGACTCGCACTTGACCGTTTTTTTATACCTAGACCCTATCTTATTAAAGTTAATAATTCAATAATTAATATTAATAAAAAAAAACATATTAGAATTTTATTGTTACATGTAGGTATCTACCTAATTTTTTGTTGCGGATGACGTAAACGTAGATGTTAATATGACAAGGTTCCATAGTGTGCATTTGCGGGTATAGTAGGTAATCATCTTTGGCTGTGGTTTTAGCAGATTTGTTAGTGCAGTGCGTAGTTTTGGTTTGTGTTTAAAGATTTAGATGCAGTTTAATTGAGATTTGAGAGAAAAGTGTTTGCACTCTCTTTTCCGTCACTCTCTAATTCCGATAGGATGGCAGGACGACCGACAAGACAGGAGAGGTCAGGCGCAGGATCTACAGCCGAAGCACGGATCATTTCTCTTATCGCACAATCAGGTGATCAGCCTGCAATGTCCAAACCAAACTAGAAACAACAACTCAAAGATGTTACTTCCCGCGGGGATCATCGAACCCGAGGCACCGGCCTATAGCCAATCCCTAGAGAAAGTGCTATTCAATAGTGCGCACCGTTAGATAGAGAAAAATACTATTCGTCGAGGCGCCCCGATGAATAGACACTTCCCCGAAAAAATGTTGTCCGCACAGACCAATAGACAAAAAAAGTGTCACCGCTCGCCGCATTCAGAGACAAACGTCAGAAAAACGGATACACTCCAGCGGATCGATCGCTAAGTCATCGACAACCACAGATTAATACATTTATTAACAATAGGGAATATGCATCAATTTTTTTTTAATTTTAATCAAAAGTATAATGCATGAGAAAATTAACTGTAATACTCTTTCTCTTGCGTTTTTTTCTCGTGATATAGTAACTTGAAGTTAGCGCGCAGTAGCACCCACCGAAAACGCTCCATACAAAACGGTGACGTCACACATCACGTTTCAGGTGTGTTTCGGCGCGTTTAATATGGAGTTAGCCAATAATCTTCAATTATCTCCCTAAATTTTGCGTTTAAGTACATATGTGTCATACAAAATATTATTTCTTATTCGATATTCTATCTGACTGTAAAGTGCATTACCTATATATCCGAAAATGAAAAAAAATATCGTTATTTTCCCCTGATTTCATCGTGTGATAAAACTAAAATATTTTTTTTTCCTGTTCCATCATGTTTTTATAAGTGTCCGCAGCGATTAAGCTCAATTTTATCAAAATCGGTGACTTATGCATATTCCCTATTGCCAATCAGTAATGTACGACATTACAATATGACATATCGTTTCCAGACTTTATATTAACAAAGATAAACAAATAAATAACATTATTTAATTAGCTCATTTCTTAATGAATTTCAAATTACTTAATCAAATTACAGAGTTCAAGCTAAATTCCCACATTCCCATTGCCACTGGCACCACCCGTTCAGGAGCATGACGCATGAACCAGCCATCGTTTCGCTCAACCATATTTGAGGGAACGTAACGACCCGCCTCACACGAACGTATGTGGTAAGACACGTTTGACATCTGTCAAACCAATTACTATTCCGCGTTGAGGATTGTGTGGTGGAACACTCGTCGGCGCAATGTAATATTTTCTTTACTTTAGTTATATGACAGCTGTCAGGGTTGTGGCTATCAGTGTCAGCGAGATAAATGTCATCCTTGAAAATCCTGTACTGCAGGATACGATGATTTGCAGAACTGATTTGCATTTGCATGTGAAAGGAACGGCAGGTGGCTGAGTGTTGTACTAAAGCAGGGATTCCCAAAGTGGTCGACCCCTTGGGGTCGAAATTGATTTCCCAGGGGTCGATATAAACGAGTAATAAAATTATTATTATTAATTACACTTGATATTTGATAGAATTTTAAAGTAATTTGGCTATGGGGGTCTGAGATACCAGTTAACTTTAGAAAAGGGGTCTCTGCCCTAAATAATTCGGGAATCCCTGTACTAAGGTCTAGCCAAAATAAACTCACATTCGCTGATCTGATACCACTTGATGTTTATTCAGAAAACAACAGGCCGTATTCCTCTCTTCCTCTCTTTTATTACTATCAAGGGTTTGAGAAAGTTGCTGTCGGTTTGTGAGCAATATGCCGCTGCTCACGGACTAAAGTATATGTCTCAAAGACAGAGGTTATGATATTCAGATCGGGAAAAGGTCCAGAGAAAGTGCCTAGTGTTTATTTGAACGGTGGACAGATTTCAGTAGTGAATCGCTTTAAGTATTTGGGACATTGGCTGACGGAACAACTGACGGACGACTTTGACATGGAATGCGAGCGGAGATGCTTATCTGTACGAGGGAATATGCTGGCTCGAAAGTTCGCGCGCTGCAGTAGGGATGTCAAGGACATTCTTTTCAAGACTTTTTGCCTGCCATGTACACCTGCCAACTGTGGGTTGACTACACAAGAAAGTCCTTTGATACCATAAGAGTCCAGTATAATAATGCATACTGTGCTTCTTTGCGATATCCCAGATTTTGCAGCGCGCCTAGAATTGCAGGGCATTCCAGAGCGTATGGTGAAACATCGAGATATTTGTCTCCGAGCAGGCAGCTCTAACTCCACCACAGAACCTATATCATAAAGTACCTCCAAAACACGTCCTGCTGATACAAGTTGTATTGTTCATGTTGAATCAACCCCACAGAAGAAGAGAAAATTTGTCAATGCGAAACAAACTGCAATTGAGGATAAAATAATATCTACTTCCACAGCTTTCTCAAAACAACTTGACAGTAAAATTGCAGCATATTTTTATGCAACAAATACACCATTTCATCATGCATATAACCCGCTATTTTATGAAATGATTACAGCTATGAGACCAGGATACAAACCACCGTCCGCATTTCAGTTAGCTGGACCACTGCTAAATAAAACACACGCGTCTATTCTAGAGAAAGACCAAGAATGTTTACGCGTTTCAATGTCCCTAGATGGCTGGTCTAATATACGCAACGAACCGATTGCTTGTTGTAGCATCACAACAGATGAAGGAGATTCCATTCTCGTCGATACTGTCGATACGTCAGGCAACTCGCATACTGCCGAATATTTGGCATCTGTTGCTAAGCAATCAATCAAAAAGACTAAAGAATATTTCGGAGTTAAGGTTTTAAGTTTTGTTACGGATAATACCGGAAATGTCACTAAGATGTCACTAAGACGGAGAAGACGCCGACGTTGGAAATGCAAGAAGATATTGACATTATCCAATACGGATGTAGTGCACATTTGTTAAATCTACTTGCTGAAGATGTAGAAATTAAAAGTGTCCCTAAACACGTCATTAAAGTCGTCAAATATTTCAGGAATAAACATTTGCCAGCAGCGTGGTATAAAGAAGCCAAAGGTAAAAAATTGATTATGCCTATTTTCGTACGCTGGAACTCGATTCGTGATACACTACGATCATTCGTTAAAAATCGCGGAATACTAGTGCAGATTTGCCAAAATCATTGAGACTGGCATTTACCGAATTGTCAACGACATTCAAATTGCTAATAATTCATTGGATTTGCTACCAAGACTGTGGAAATTGGTGGAAACTTTTAGATTTGAACACCACAGTGTTCAATGGCAGGAATGGCAACACAAAAAAAGATCCATGAATGTGTGTGAGCAACTTCTGACTGCAGTTGCATCAACAGCGGGTCTGGAAAGGATTTTTTCAAGTTTTGGTCTTGTGCAGTCGAAGCTGAGAAACCGTTTGGGAATTGAGAAGGCTAATAAATTGGTGTACTTGCTTAAAAGGCTCGACAAGTCTTCAGCAAAGAAAAGGCACTTGGATTGGAAATCGGATCCTACACACGATGAACAAATTACTCAACCTGCTGATGTAGTGGATAATATGATTTAAAATGACGCTGATGGCATAACCAGTCCCACAGACATATATATCTGTGACCAGTCCTGATTTAGAATCGAAAGATGACCTGCCTTTATCTTTCTTGCAGAGCATTCAAAATGATAAACACAGCATTTTTTGATTATTTTATTTTACAGTTTTTAGTTACATTTGTAATATTTGTTGTTTTGTTAGCTATAAGTGTATGTATTTATATTTCAGTTTAAGAAAACTAATGAAGCCAGACTGATTAGAATTTATAAAAGAATTTCATTTTTTTGAGTTTATTTTTCCTGTATAAGAGTTACAAGATGTATAAGATTTTATGTTTCCGAGTTGACATTTGCCTGATTTTTAATAATTTGTTAAATTTCTAAATAAAACAATAAAAAAATAAGTTTTTTTAAATAATTAATTATTTGACCAACTGGTGTACTATTATCTTCTGATTTATTCATCAAATTATTTTCAGTTTCATGGTTGGATTGTAAATATACCAATATTTGAGCTTGATTAATCAACGTTTGATTTTGATTATCTAACACTTGTTTTAGATAGGATTTAATTAGCTGATTATCGTTAATCATGTTGTGCCAGTTTTGATTTTCAGTTACAACGTAGGATTGATATTATTATGGAATTATTATATGATGATATTAATTATGGAAACAATGTAGTAATCTAATATATAAAATCGTTAAACCAGAACGAGACAAAAAGCGAGTTGGCGCTCTACGAAACTTTCTTGACACGTTTCTCTTAAACGGCACAATATTTATCGGGAATTTGTGTGTGATTCGATTCCTTGATGCCGGGAATCGCGAAAAACCCAAGAAAATATGACATTGGGTGTAGAAATTTTCAATTATAAGCAATATAAAATTGCAAATTTTCGTAATTAAGAATTTTAAGCTTACTGCTTAGTTCTAAACTTAATATTAAAATGATTAAATATTTTGACTGTACCCTCGATGCTACTCGCCGTGGCCGCGGTTGTTTACTTAACCTATTTAGCGTAGACTAATTATCATCCTGCGGATGATTGCGTTTGTTCTGTTCCTTTGGGAATCAGAGATCGACACAAATCTGTCGACTCCAAACCCTGGAGGTAACGCTCGTCTCGCGTTTCTATTTGCGATCCACGCTTGAGGTATGACCCAAGGATGTGCCGCTACAGCCTGTTCGATGCAACACCAATTGGCGTTGCTTCCTTCGACTGCTTCTTTTTGTAATTGGTAGTAACCCATGACATATGAGGCACCAAATACTGTAACACCATTTGCGCTGGCGGACGTTGGTCTGACGACCATCTCTGTCCATCTTGCGCCTGGGTTAACATTTTCATTCGTCGGTATTGAGCGAATGAGTTGGGCTGCATCTCCTTCTATTGTCAGAGCGTCAAGCTTTACTTTTTCGTTTCGGAATGTTGGACATCCCGCGAAGTAATCACTTACCTTCTGTAGTAGGTTGATGTTTAGCCTTGTTCTTCCAATGGTCTCGTCGAAAGCGTTTGCATGTATTCCTACCGAATTTAGTAGGATGCGCACTTCCTCTTTTCGAGCGCCAATGGGTCCAAAGAATCCGCACAATGCACGGTTTGCTTTGGTATTTGGAGGTAGCACTCGGAAGTTTGGCACTGGTTGCGCCGCTTCTGATGCTTCTGCCATCACAATGTCTCCGCATATTCCCAGAGAGGGAATCTCTTCGTAGAGATTGTGACTGTTTTCGTCTATCGCTGCAGAGTGATAGCCTCCTGCGCCTTGAACTACCGTTACTGGGAGGGTGTGGTTGGTAAGATGCACGGTTTTACCCGTGGAATCTTTTACCTCACCTATTCCTTTTAGGAACAAGTAGATTGGCTGAGGGAGGTTGTACTCATGCTGCATGACTGCTTTGCAGAATTCTAACTCCTCGAAGGTCAAGTTTGTGTTGCCACGCTTGGCCTTAATATCTAATAAGCGTGCCCATAGCATGGCTGTTGTGTAATACATTAGCATACCTTTGGTCATTTGCTTATTCAAATTTGAGTCGTCCCCGCTAATTGCGGAGTAGACCTCTTCGACAATCTCTGGAGCTCTCCCGAAATTTGGGGATATCTCCTGATTGACGTCAAGCTCTCTGACGGCTACATCAATTCCAAACACGGAATCAGCCCACATTGGGGTATTCTTTGGTGGAGTTGGGTTTGCTGTTGGGGCAGGAACCTTTGGCGTTGCCGGGCTCTGTTTCTTTTGAGGTGGCTCCCGTTTCTTTCCAACCTTAGCTGGATCGAAGCGTTCGGGCTTCCCTCTATAGCCTGGGGCTATCTTTTTTATCTCCTCTGGAGTATAAAGTTTCTTTTCGTTTTGTTGGTTCATTTTCAAAATATTCTCTTTAGCGTCGGCGTAGAATAATAGGTAATAATATAAGTAATATTATTTTCGCAGGGTTGCTTAGTTACCTTGCTTTTCTCTGATTGTCATCTCAATTGTCAATTTGTCATTGTGATTGTCATTAGAGCATGCAAATCTAATATTTTAATTTTATAACATATGAGAGGGAAATCACGTTTTTATTTCGTCGATTAAATATTGCCATCAGTGTCAAATAAATTTAATAATTTCTACTGTGTATAAGTACGATAAGAAGTTACGTAACGCGCTATGAACTGTTTCGGGTAGGTTTCGCGAGTTTCTGCGTCCAAATGGGGAATTCGAGTCCGTTGCTCAGAATTTATACCAAGGAAGCTGCAAGGAAGTCTGTGCTGTGCTACGCTGCAGCCGTATGGTACCGATGCTCATGTGCCGATGTTTTTATTGTATAGAGAGCTCAGCTCAGTACACAGAGAACGGCGCTTATTTTATTGACGAAAGCTTATAGGACGTGTAGTTCTACAGCGTTACCTGTGCTTGCTAAAGTTTTCTTTGCTGAACTTGAGATTTCGGGCAGGACCATTTGCGGAGGAGGGGAGCTTCCTGGCTTCCAGGGAGTGCCGAGGACTAAGAAGAGGAAACCGTCGCTATTTGGCAGAAACGATGGGACTAGAGCGAAGGCGGATACGAACTCTATAGATTCATTCTCGATATCGCAGTGAGCCTCTCCGGAGATTAAACTAGATTCCATCGTCTCTCAACTACTGACCGGACATGGGTGTATCAGGCAGTGACTTCGGAAGTGTGACACCGGAATAGCCAAGCTAGCCAAGATCACGCGCTGTGAGATTGACCAATACCCAGAAACTGGACCCGTTAATAACCAGAACCCCATCTGTTGCCGTGAAAATTGGAAAGCACTGCACGTGTCCGCCCGCGCGCATCTGGACACCATCAGAAGATGGTATGAATAGGTCTGAATGATTTTAGGGAGTAGCCCGACGCGAAGTACTGTTTTGTGGAGCCTAGATCCAGATGGGGGAGAGTTAAGAGATAGCCAAAAAGAAAGAACAAAAACAGAATTTGTATGGGGAGTCAAAAAAAAGTGCAAACGGGGAAAGCACTCTCCTGAGATTTGGTCCGTATACACCGAAAAGGTAGAAAGGACCATGGGTTTGTGGAGGTGGTCCTAAACTGTTCATTTTCTGTAAACTTATTGTTAACAATTTATAAATAATCTCTAAATTGTCACTATTCTGTAACTCATCTGTACATAATTTATTATGTAAATAACAATTTATGCATTAAAATCTTTTCAGAGCATAAACAGTTTAGCTATTTTTTATTTATTTAGGTAACAAACAGTCATATACAATCATTCTTAAATTAACATTTGGAAAGAAACAGACCTTAAAGTAACATAACTTGATACAAACGATAAACTTCTGAAAATTCTGAAACTTTTTTCTATTACTAAGGGAGCTTATTCCTACCTATAAAAAATATTTAGCCAAATTGATTTTTTCAGACATTCCCCATTGTGCAAGATTGTGTCAGATGCTATCATCTTTTACAAAGTACCTTACCTACCAATAAAGATGAGATAAGTAATACAAAAATATAAAAAACAGAGACAATTTGATCTACGACTATTACAATGTACATTATAATCTTAACTATTTTTTATATTTACTTTATCTAAAATAACAGTTCACCCACTTTTTTCTTAAACAAGTTTAATGAATTAGCAAAGATGTCGACTCCATTCAATAGTTTGTTAAAGAGATCGCAAGATCGTCTGAAAAAGGCATTTCTAGCATAATTAGTACATGAAAAGATTGTTTTGAACGTGAGGATATACGAGGTGCTCTGAGTTTAACTTTTTGTAGTAATTTAGCTGAATGAGCTGAAACTATATGATTATTTATGTAGGTCCTAAACTGTTCATTTTCTGTAAATTACAAATTTACAGATGATTACAAATTTAGTACAATAATCACTGTGGTTTTGAAAGAATAAATTGTTTGTCACAGTATAGTTTCTTCCACGCAGGCGGCGCCGCGGGCAGACTCTAGTAACAAAATAAAACTTAGCGATAATTTTAAACTATTTTTGTGATATGATCAAATAAATATGGGTAACAATTAAGTTGGACGGATTTTTTTCTAATTTTGCTTACTTTAATTATCAAACCAAGCAAAGACTAATACGAGGTTATGAGGTGAGCAATCCACTGAAATAATTATACAAATAAATATGTCACAGTTCTGAACAATAATAAAAATAGCAATTATAATTTTTTAGTAGTTTTATAAATAATTCCCAAGAAAGAACTTTAACTAGACACATTCAAATTAAAATCTTATACGTAAGTAAGTCATCATCATCCTCCTGCCCTTATCTCAATTTATTTATAGTGTTCTACACAAAATAAAATTTTGAGCTCGTAGAACGACATCTATTGATTCGTCATAGAACGACCACGATTCACATTTTGAGGTTCGTAACGAGTGTTATCAACACGCCATAAATTCCGACGACCTATTTGATTTGACCGAAAACATTTTTCTTCGGCAAATATGGCATGGCCTATTATGTATTCTGTGGCATGGCATAAGAGAAATCAAAGTCTCTGACTTTGATTTCTCTTATGCCTAATCGACTCGCGCGCGAACCGCACTCTTGCGATTTTATTTTCAGGACTTAAAATATTTTTTATTGCTGGCTTTCGGTGATGCACTCCAGCCCTGTGCAGTGATCTTTTAACTGTTTGTAACGTGCACTCAAATTGTTCGACAAATACTCTAAGTAGGCGTAAACGGCCGCACCGCATATGTATATGTCGCAGGCGTATTGTATATTTCGCCGTATTACATAGCACCTAGCTGTTTTAGAAAACGGCGCCGTATTGTAATGCGGCGGATTAAAGGTACGCCGTATTCAAAACGGCTGATCAAAAGTACGCCGCATTGAATAGAGCGCTTTGCGATTTTCAATACGGCTAGCCGTAATGTAATTGGGCGGTTCATAAGCCGCTATTCCGTCTACAAATTATCAACACTCGCGGCGCTGGCCTACCATTACAATAAAAATGGCGTCAAGTGCGGATATTGCATCGAAAATAAGTAAGAATATGGATGAATTAAATGAAGAAAACGTGCAAAATGTATACAGATAATGTGCAGTTAAATAGTTTCTACGCAGCTCAATGCGGATGTGTGAAAAAACCGTGGATCAAAGAACGAGATTATAACTGCTAAGGTGGCAATGGTTTCTGGTGTTGTGCGGAATCCTACGCAATATTATTGTTGTAAAAAAGTCAAAGTCAAATAAACTTTATTCAAATAAACTTAATTTTTAAGTACTTTTGAAACGAATATATTTTCCAACCGCACCTGTTCCAGACTTTTTAAAATACAACATAATGAGTGTAGCCAGTGATCATTAAAGAAACATATTTCGGAAGACCCTACTTTTTGGGCAGTGCCCAAAGAACAATATTTTGATACATTACATATACTTACAAAAAAAGTTAACTTTTAATAAGATTTAAAATTATTTTACCAAAAAAATTTGCTAAATATTCTAGTAAGTCTAACTAATATTACAATTTTACAAACAAGAACCAAACCGTTTTTGTACTGTACCTTCTTATTTGATAGAAGTAGTACTTATACATTCCTTAAAACTAATAAAAAGAACACGTTTCCTACTACTTAAGTACTAGGTGCTTTAGAAGTTACTTAAACCTACCTTTTTTCATAATTATTAAAATTATATTATTTTCAATTAAGCACTGTTTCATTTTGTTAGTGTGGTCACTCTTCAATAGAACTTTGATACGAAACGGCTAAACGTGCTCCGCCGTATTGAACAACGTATCACATTGTCAATCTGGCGTATCGTTGAATCGCCGTATTACAATACGGCGCCGTTTTCTAAAACAGCTAGTTGCTATGTAATACGGCTAAATGTACAATACGCCTGCGACATATACACCATTCTCTTCATGCCATTGGCATTTATAATACGACGAGCTGCAGGTCGTGATCTAGTATTGAGATATCCTTCCTCCCCATGACGGCACATCCAAAACCGTACTGTGTTTCTCTGTAAAAAAAACTTCATTAAACTTGCATCCATTTCCATCTTATTTATAAGATTGGGTTTATAAATATACAATATGTTTTAAAGGCAGATAATATGATCAAATTTATCGACATAACCCCCCACATGTTGGGGTTTATACCCTGTCCTGTTTGAATGAACGGCATTTTACGTAAATTTTAATTTTAGATGGCCCTGCCGAAAAATTATAATTTTACCGGATTTGAAAGTCATAAAATAAATATTTTTCGAAATCTAATAATATCAGCTACTAAGTAAAAAATAATAATTATGTAAACTTTTAACTTTAATATGTCAAAAAAAATACGAAAACTTTAAATCAATTAAAGCCAACCCACAGCTGCCTGCATGCCTTATAGTTTTTGAGATATGAATTTACACTCATCGGCACATCTAACCGCCCACACTGTTATTTTCATAAAAACGTGCTCACTTCAGTCTCATAAATAAAAAAGTTGTGCATCTCTGCAATGATTTGTATGTTAACAGATTAGTCAGGTGCTCATTTTTTTTTAATATGAATGTCGAATAAGTATAGACACCTCTCAACTTCGACAAAAATGCAGTAAGGAAATGCATAATTTTAATTCTATATATTTTTGTAAGGAACGAATAAATTGTTTTACCTCCCCCTCTTTTTAGATAAATTGAAAAGTGTCTACTTAATACTTAGGCCCACTTATGCCAGGCTGGGTTAACACGGTTAACTCAGAGTTAGATGCTACTTTGGAGTTAAATTTTAATTATCTCTTGCACCACCGAAAGTTAAGGGTTAACCTCGAGTTATTTTTTAAAATTTTTAACCCACCGATGTTGGAGGGTTAAATCAACTAACTCAGGGTATAAATGTCAAAATTGAGATATTTTAGGTTAAGTGGACGTTGGTGTGTTTGTTGCATTCAGTAATATTTGATTTATTTTTTCCTGAACAATGTTTAATGATTGGTTATTGTCTGATGATGATGAAGAAATTGTCGAATATATTAGTTCGGACTTTTACAACCGAAGAATTGCAGAACGGACCGATCATTTTTACTGGCAAAGAGACAAAGATTTTAAAAGAAGATTTCGACTAGAAAAAGAAACTGTTCTCTTTTTATTAGATAAAATTGAAAATAGATTGCAATATACAAATGCGAATAAAAAGTAAGTACATACATGTGACCTAGGTACATACGTTTTAATTAATAGTGATTAATGCTTCTTCAGTGGACTCCTTTAAAAATAGACTAATTAAATAAATAATAATAATAGTAGGTATCTACAATATTGTTTAATTTAATTTTTCTAGTGAGGCTGTATCACCTATGAACCAGCTATTATGCACATTACGGTTTTACGCCACTGGTAGTCAATTACTGACTTGTGGAGATGTCATTGGGATACACGAGTCAACAGCATGCAGGATCATACATAAGGTCACTGATGCTATAGCTTATATTCACAATTTATGCCCACTACCGAAGAAGAGCAAAGGCAAGCAGCATTGGAATTTTACCAGATTGCACGATTTCCACGTACTATCGGGGCAATCGATTGTACTCATGTGCGGATGAAGTCTCCAGGTACTTTTGTAAATCCTTTTTTTATTATAAAACATTATGGATAAAAATTTAATAACTGAAACCTGACTTATATGGAACATAAGTAAATACAAACATCTACATCTACTGCAAAAAATATAATAAATAACCCTTCCTTTTGGCTTTTCATTTTAGGAGGAGACACTGCAGAGATTTACTGAAATAGGAAGGGATACTTTTCAATAAATATGCAAGCAATATGTTCCGCTAATTTAATGTTTAGTGATGTTGTTGCACGGTGGCATGGATCAGCCCATGATTCCAACATCTGGGACAATTGTAACCAGCGTCGACATTTTTTGCAAGGAACTTATGGAAATTATTGCTTACTTGGTGATAGTGGATATGCACAATCAACATTTATGATGACACCTTTGGCAACAGTGACTTCCACAAATCAGTCATTATATAATGAGTCGCAGATAAGGACGAGAAACACTATTGAGCGAACCTTTGGAGTATGGAAAAGAAGGTTCCCTATTGTGTCAAGGGGGATTCAAGTTCATTTACGCAGAATACCTGGTATCATTATTGCTACTTGTGTGCTTCATAATATTGCAAGACTTCAAAAGGACCTAGTACCCCCCATTGATCCAGAATATCCTCCAATATTTGATAGTTTAGATAATGATAGATTGGAATTACCAGCCAGCAATGGCTCAGGCAGAAGTACATCAGGACACCGCGCTCGACAAGTCCTGATAGAAGAACATTTTAATAGATTAGTAAACTAGTTCCACCTTATTTTTTTATGTTAATTAGTTTGTGTAGTGTAAGGTTATAAATTTAAATAAATAAAATAATAATTTTACAACAAAAACAAAATTTATTTCGAGTCTGTTAAATATTTTTCTAATTGAAGTGCTCGCAATTTTTCATTATGAGCATATTTCGCCCTCGCATCTTCCAACTCCATCGCTCTTAGCAAACGGTTGTGATCCAATTTCTCTTGCTCTTCCACAAGCTGTATTTTTAATAATTCTTTCTGTGTTGCAAGATATTCCATTTTTTCCGCTGCCAGGACTTTAAACTTTTCAGATACTGACTGCTTTTCCGGTATGTCAGTCTCTAATTTCCTTTTACCTGAAAATATATAATGTATTTAATTTTGCTTAAACATTATGAAGGTCAAGGCTTTAGGTAAACTTTGTTGATGTTTCCTCAAGTTAATAATTAGTTATAAAGAAGAGCAAACATTGAAAAATGCAAAAGACAAAATGTTTTTCACATAATAAATAATTTATTTAGTTCAAAGTTAATATGAAACAAAAATGTTAATTTAGGTATTTACTTTCATAAAATTAAAGATGAGTAATTATAAAATAGGTACTTACGAGTTAATAAATGATGGGGCTTTTTCAAGTTCACTCTGTTGTTTGTAAAATATGATGATTGCTGATCATCTTGGGCCGTTGTCTTGGGAGTCGTTGTTATAGCAGATGTGGGTTGCTGTGATAGTTGTTCATCTAAAATAAAAAGCATCAAAATTAAATCATAGAAAATTATTAAGTAACAATATTGAAAAAATGATCAACAATAGGTACCTGTATCCATACTATTTATTGTGCATGGAGTTTCAATATCATAAGTATCGATTTCAATAGGAAATTTGGAGTTTTGGAGCTCCATTAAACTGCTATCTCCATCGTATGTGTACATCCCTTCAATGCTGGACCCAACCAAACCTTTGACTTTCTCTAACACTGGGTCATCGTCACATTTTGGTGGTGGTCCACCCCCTAATAATAAAGATGAATGACAAATTATAATACAAAATAAAATAAGGAAAGAATCACTAATGTTTAACCATAGTAAGTATAAAGTGATTTACCTGTACCCATTATGTTCTTTTTTATATTTTTTTCTTTGGTTTCAGCTTCTTTGCTTAATATGCCAAACAGTTTTTGGCAGGTTTCTTTAGACGATCCTGTAACAGCAGCTATTTTCTCCCAGCCCTCAGAAGAAGTACCATACTCTTCAATATTTTGAACGAGAGTTGCTCTCTCGACTGCAAAAGACAATGTCATTATAAATAATAATTACTTATCATGAAATGTAGGTATATAATAGTCATGATTATATTCTACTTAAGCAAAACAATATCTGGTCTGAGGATCAGGTTCGGAGTCAGTCAGATACACATACCTGGAATATCCATTTTAGCGTCCGAAGCACTTTTTTTCGCCTTTTTTTTTTAAATTTTATAATTTTGCTGCAGGCTTTCTACAGTGCGATGATGTCCAGTAGTAACAGCATTAAATTCTTCCATTACTTCTAGCCAACCTTTTTGTTTTTGGAGAAGATTGGTGCCATCAGTTTTTTTATTTTCAATGATGTGTTTGTATTTCGATATAATATCACAAAGAAGCAAACTCTCACTACTTAAGAAATTCGGGCCACGCAAACGAGATTTCTTTTCCATTTTACAATATATATCACACACGAGGCACGAGTCACAACTGTTTTAAAGATATGAAATGAAATGCACAAAAAATACCGTTTTCACAGATTTTAAACGACACCATCTAACAACATAAACGCATAAAAACACCACGTCATTTCAAATCTGACATAAATAAATAGACTTATTCAAAGTACTGTGGAGCGAGAGAGAGCAATACACTTAAATCATTCAGTATTCGTCCTACAATACTTGGCCGGATGTAAAAAGAATGAATGAACATTATGAACATGACATTTAACTCGGGTTAGTTGACTCTAGGTTAATTTCTACTGGTGCAATTTGAACTGTGAGTTAAAAATTCAAATCATTAACACAGAGTTAGTAAACTCCGAGTTATTTATTTAACTCAGAATTTTGGAACAAGTGGGCCTTATTTGACATTTTAATTAGACTCAAGAAGAATGAGGGAATAAGTTTAGAAAAATTAAGAATACTCTTAAACAGTTTCATATATCACTTAACGCAACGTTTCCGCTCTAATAATGATGGCTCCAGCATCTGGTCTTTCATATCAACTCTGCCCATGAATTAATTGTAATCCAGCACAACTTGCGGCTTATGGGGGACTGGTCGGGCGGGACAGAGCTTTGGACGGAACTCTAGGCAAGGCAGTAGATTAAAAAGGCATGTGGAAATCATGGTTTTTCTCTTTATGTCTTGTCATGCTAAAATGGACACGTTCCCAGAGTGTCTAGCTACTAATTCACCGCGTCTTAGCGGAGCCTCATTGACTACAGCGGAATCGTTTGTTCGTTAAGGTCTTAGGCACCGACGCAGTCGAAAGCGGGCTCAATTGGGAGAATTGTACCAATTATCCATAAATAATCGATGGCTTTTGTGAAGTAAGGAGTTCCATCCCATCCCATCCATCCCATCCCATCAGCAGTTTCACAACAGCTGTGCTCTTCAGAATTGTGGAATCGTGTAGTAGATCCGGTAATGCTTTCTTGCCAGTGTAGACAATAAAGGACCACAGGTAGCCAGCACCTTTCCAAAGGGTTAAACTCTCATCTATGCAAATATCTTTCTCTAATACGTAATTTGATTAAAACTTTGAGTTTAAATGATCAATTATGGATCTCAACCTGTGTCGTCGGACTCGTCGGTCCGAGCTAACAGCAGCAGCGCCAGTGTTGGACGGATTTGATGCATTTCTATCGGAGAGCTCTACAAAATGTAGTGCCCTCGACTAATGTTCATACCTCACCCACGTGAATATGCATCTGAATGCCTCGGTCTCGATGAGAGGATTGACAGATAGAGAAACTATGGTCAGTGGCTTGACTCAATAGTTGGGTAATCCTCATTACAGCATCGGAACATTCTGCAGGATTTTTCCACAATGTTGTAAGAGATACTCCATTCCTGTACGGGTACTTTCCATAGAAAAATAAGTAATGAGACCCAAGTCTCTTCTATTTTAAGTGGTGGACCTTGAATGACAATAAACTTGTTGACTTGTCGAATTGCTATTTCTTCAGGTAAATCTACAGCAAAATCAAGCAATAGCATCTGGTTATCTCCCTGACCCATAAATTTCAGCTTGAATCTAAAGTCTTCTGCCACGGATTGAATTAACTAACACCACTGTCCATAGAGTCCACCCCTTTTGTCGGAGCCTCTCGATCCCCCCAGGTGGTGCTTCCAACATCCTAGATCTTCAGCTAAGTCATGCTCTGTAACGGTTGGTAGATATGATCCGTCTATTAAATATAAATAGGAGTCGAAAAACATGCTATGGGTTCGAGAAAAACAATTTTTAAAACCGAAAATATTATCTAGCTAGAGCCTTATAATAAGGGTTTGTGTCGAACTCACACATATTTGAATTCCATTTGGAAAAGTCTAGGCTAATCATATACCTAACCCAATGACTTCCCAGATGTAAATTGAAACCTCTTTTTTTCCAGAACCAATTCATCATCAGTCATCGTTTTTTCGGGGTAATAGGAAAAAGGTGCTCAGCAATATTTTTTTCTGTGAGTACAACATATGACCTTTTCACCAAAGTTAAGAGACCAAAATCTCGAGCCTTGAGCTTTCCTTTCCTTTCTTTCTCATGTACCCCTGTGCAGGATGTGCATGATTCTTCATCTGGAAATCCTTTTAAGTCTATTGTTTTTAGAAATTCTTCAGGATCTGAAATATCTGACTCAAGAAAATTTAAAACAGCTAGCTAATGATGAGCCAACACTATGATTTATTTTGATCTCCTGTATTAAATCTGGAAACCCCAATGATATGAAATTGTCTTCTATAAACTCTATGAGATCAAACTTAGGGTCTATAGGAAAGATTTGTTTAAAATCAACAAGACTCGAGTGATCACGTTTATGTCTAGAAGTTAACGGGAATCTAAGTTTCTTTTCAAAATTAGCCCTCAACGGATGGAATTTAGAGAGTTTTGAAACGTCAAGGTCTGGCCATTCTTTGTGCCTATTTATGTATCTGATTATGAAATCTTCTTTAAATTTATTTGCAATAGCCTCAGTTTCATGAGGTAAATAAAACCTTCCAGTCTTGCCAAGTACTTTCAGTGCAATAGTTCGCAACAAATGTCTATAATTATAATAATATAATATTACAACATAAAAGATATGTTTTTCGCTAGAAATACAGACAGATCAATCATAATCGACATAAGACGATCGTTTAGTATAGTCGTTTACGCTAAACGCCAACTACAACGTAATCATTGATTACCTAATCGTTCCATTAAAATTAATTGGTCGTTTAAACAGATCACGTTCTTTTTTTGTTCACCAGCCATTTTCAACTAACGGTTATCTAATCAAACGTTTTGAACAAATGATCCGTAAATGAGTGAATAGGAATGTCATTTTCTATTATCTGTTTCGATCTCGCTGTCTTTTTGGTATAAATATTTTACTCTTTTCATGTCATGTCACTTGTCAGTCAGTGCCAAACAAACTTAATTTTCATTAGGTACAAAGAATTAAATTGAAATACATAAATACCCTACTAATAAGGAAATACATAAGAGTACACCCAATTTAAATAAAGATGAAAAAGCAGTTCTCACTGAACTAATAATGAAATATAAAGACATCGTCGTAAATAAAAAATCTGATGCAACAACAACGTCTACACCTCAACGTGCTTACGCTGCAGTTACTGCTACCAACAAGGCCGCTAAACATCTCGACCGGGCTACAAACGAGGGAAACAAACAAGAATCGGTCTCCAAAGGTCAGCAACCAGTGCTGCGGAGACAGGATGCAGGATGCGATGATGATGCCTTCAATCACCTGCTGCAGCCGGCTATCCGACAACGCCGGTGTACGTGTCCCGCCTGCATTACTGCATTACTCCAGAAAATCCGATGACATTGTGGAGTACATCAGAATAAATGCCAAATTAAACGCTGAGGGTCGAGCGGTTGGTGTCCCGTCATAACGTGAACTCCAATTCATTTGGGGTGAGGGTGCCGACTGAATATCTGTCGACCTTCATGAAGGAAGTTTTTGGCCGAAAGGTGTCCTATTCCGCCGGTTTAGACTTTAGAGGTCGGCTACCGGATACTGCGCACGTCGCCGCCTTCTATACTTACGTGTAAATAAATAGTTAAGATATAATATAATTATGTACCTATGTTAGTCTGTAAGGTATTTATTATATGGGCCTAATATTGTAAATGATATTTCTGTTGTCTGAAATAAATGATTATTATTATTAGTATTATTTTCTTTATCCAATGATATCATTGTCTTCATCAAAAATATAATTCAATGCGTCTTGCATTTATTTTAACGAAAAGTGATGGGTACAGTACTGTAAGGTTATTCTTCTAAAGGACACTTATAATAAAATAAGAACACATAAATACCTTTAACATCCTTTACTTTCACAGGACTTGGACACTGTCGTACATTTTACACGGTAGTTTCACTTTTCAAGTTACTGCGTCAACGGTTGGAGCAAGAATGAATCCGATTCTACCGTAACTCTCTACTTATATAGCTCTAGTGTTGCCAACAATCAAGTATTGCCAGTAAAATGAATAACTCATATTTGGAACATAGCGTTAACGTTATCGTTAGAAATAGCAAAAACGCTAAAAAATTGCGTTATAAACGGCAAAACCTAACAGTACGAGAAATAGACGTAACCAGCGGTTAAACTAAGTCACTTCCTTCGTTTAAGTTAAACAGTCGGTTACAGCATCTAATCAATGGTTAGTGTTTTGGTGAACAGCATTATATTGTAAATCAGTCGTTTATTTTTTAAACAACTGATTAAAATTTAATCATCTGTTGGTGAACTTGGGTCTAAGTAGCAAAACGTCTAATTTAAATTCCCTAGATACTACGTAAATAGACATGAACGCTACTGCTCTTATATGTAGATGATGAGTTTTAAATTTATTGTTTGTTTGCGCCTATGACCATCAGCCATTTATCATGTTCCCACTGCTGGGGCACAGGCCTTCCTTATGGGTAGATAAGGAGGATGGGTCACAATAAGTTAACCCACCACAGGGGCCCTATGCGTATTGGATGCAGATGCGCAGATGCACTTGGGACCAACGGCCTTAACGTGCCTTCCGAAGCACGGAGGCACAGAATAAATACTCTAACGACAGAGGAGCTTCCCTTGCGAAAGTTGCTTAACCTCCGCAATCACTGGGCCATGCGCAAACCACTGCTCCCTGCCTAGTTAACTCCTAATCAAATAAAATTTATAGAATTAATAGAACGGATATGAAGACCGTGAAGTTTATTTTTTTCAGAAGGTAATGTTTACTTAGATAAATTCGTCTATACTTGGATGACTATGAATAGTGCTATAACAACAAATACTAAAAACAGAATAAAATAAATAATTAAGGGGGGCTCCCATACAACAAACGTGATATTTTTGCCGTTTTTTGCTCGATATTGATAACGACTACAGGTAGACAGTTGAAATTTTTACAGATCGTGTATTTCTATTACTGCTATAACAACATATGTTAAAAATAGAATAAAATAAATATTTAAGGGGGGCTCCCATACAAGAAACGTGATATTTTGCTGTTTTTTTGGTACGGAACCCTTCGTGCGCGAGTCCGACTCGCACTTGGCCGGTTTTTTATATTTTCTAATATGTAATCTCGATGCGTGTTCATGCTCCAGGTATTTATTTGCTTCCTCAATTACTTTTGAAAACAACTTCAGATCATGCTCAGTGGGGTAAGATTATTTCTTTTTTTTTATGGAATTAAATTACCGAAAACTAATCCATTTGTGTATTGGTTCTTCGACTTGACTTGTTAATTTTTTTTCACATGTATGTATCACATTTCACTATATTTAATATTTGTCGGACAACCCACCCCGCAGTATAATTGAATGAACACTCAAGGGCATATTACCCTTGTACACTACATTCAATCTTTCTTGTCTTAATAAAAGACTTTCTAGGTTAAATTTTTCTTGGCATAATGTATAATAATAATGAATCGTCCTCACAATTAAATGAGACTGAATGAAATTTTATAAATCTTGTGATGAGCAGTTATTTAAATATGCATTTAAAAGTATGGCAACCCGGATCATTATTTCTTAAATTATAGATCCTGACTTATCCAAAAAAAAATGTATGGGGTCAGAACAGAATTAAAATATCGTGGCCGCATAACTTAAATGTTTTTACTTTTAAGAAATTGCCACACCCTTTGGTAACTTTCAATCGTTGTAATCCAGTTTTTTAATGAGGGTACAACAGTCTCTTTACCATTAGAATCTACAAATTTAATATTTTTCAACTTTTGTATAAATAAATAATAAATAAATAAATTCTTGGACAATTTCACACAGCGCCATCTGTATGGCAGCGACACGTTGTCGGCGCCAAGGATCTTCTCACAACAAAGTTCAACCCTAAAGGCGCATGCCCACGAGACGGTTTTAACACGGCCCGTTTTTTTGCCGGCGCCGGGTAGAAACCGTCCGAGCTTGCACACAAGATAGTGGGTGTTCTACGAGCTCAAAATCAATGGAATACCGCAAATCGATGTACAGTATAGCCATTTGGTACAAGTATACTTGAAGTGAAAACAAAATTTTGGACCCGCAGTTCTTAAAAATTCTTCCCTTAGGAGAGGAGCTATGGTGTCATCTTTTTTTTGTATGAGAAAAAAAAATGTTTTGTTCTAAAATCTACCGTGTATGATATTGAATGAAAGGGCTTGCTGAGCCGGTTCCAAAAATATATCACATCGTTATATTTCAGCCACTTGTTTTAAATTAAACCAAAAAACATTTTCAAAACATACCAAGTTTGGGCTCCTACAGATACAATATGGTTGAATTATTTTTCATAAAATATACCTCAATTGATATGTAATATTCTCATATCTAACCTCAAGAAAGCAATTTTGAAAATATTGATATTTAGTATTTTTTTAATTTTTTTCATGATTTCAAAGCTTTCACAAAGTGATTATATTCACTTATTAGTAAGTAATTAAATAAAATTAAACTGGGACAACGCTGGGACATCTCCTTTATGGACAATCCCTATTCAAACATTTAATGAAAATCTCTGGTCGGCTCTTCCTTTATTATTTTTTGGGTTTTGGCCCTTACTGGCCCAGAAGTTCAAATAAAATAATGGTCATTTGTGATGCCATCTCGATCGAACATCGACTCGTCAGTCCAAAGAATTTTTATTAGATAATGTGGATCTTGAATCTACAATAATTCATCCTCCTCACAAGATCACCCTCTACAATGGCTTGAACTGGTGTGTAATGGTAAGGGCCCCTAAGGGCCAACACCGAAGAAAAATGAAAGTCAGGGCTCACCAGAGAAGATTTTCAGTAAATGTTTGAATGGAAATTGTCCATGATAAGGTGATCGGGCCTTTCTTTTTGCCCCAAAAGGACATCAGGTACATGAGACCCAAAAGTGTATAAACATAATTCTGTTATCTATAAACACTTTATGTTGCTAGAATCATAAAACAGCAGCAACACTATTTTTTTAACTCCTTCATTTAGCTTTAATTAATTATTGAAAAAAACAAAAGCATATCAATGAAACGGACATCTTTGTCAGCGATTGCACAAGTCTCCCCTGAGTATATTTGTTCTGTGGCACAAGTGATTGCGCATTAAAAAAAAGAATGTCTGCCGGCTGTCAGTCAACTGTCAAAAGCGTTTTGTTACGTGCGACATATGCACAGATTTTCCGTTTGATCTGGTTCCGACTCGTACATTGTGGTGCTAATCTGTATCACTAAAGGTCGTAGCTCACTTACACGCCTCTGCTCCAACACCGCTCCCACCCAACACCGCCCTAAACTTCGGAGACAGCTAGCAGTCGCCGCGGAGACAGCTAGCAGTCTTCGCGGAGACAGCTAGCAGACGCCCAGCGGTCCACGCGGCGACAGCAAGCAGATGTCCAGCCCGACCGCTCTTGCTTTTAGCGATAGACACAGTTCGCGATCGGTTGCCATTGAAGTAACTCGTATTTTTAACTATGTCCCGATTCACAATGCACGAACTAGCAATTATTGCTATTGCACTTAATGATGAAGAGAAAAGAGCAAGAAATAACAAACGAAGATTTTGGGTGCATAAAATGCTCAAAGCAAGACGTGCAGAAGGAGAATTTTGGCAGATCCAAAGACACCTATTTGATGATGAAGAAAAATTTTTCATTTACTTTCGTATGGATCGGTACTTATTTGACTACATACTATCGAGTATTGAAAAAGACATAACAAAGAAGAATACGAAATTCAGACAAGCAATAACACCTATAGAAAAATTTGCCGTCACGTTAAGGTAAGTGAAAGAGATAGTTGTAAATGTGCACATATTTATTTGAATAATACTAAATAGTTACAATGTTCATACAGAATCAATAAAAAACGAGTATTCAAGCTCATAATATAAAGAGTGTAAGGGACAACCTTCCATAAAATGAAACCGTGACTTCAAACCATCAATACAAACAATTTTTTCCCAGATAAACCTGTCGGAAATGAAAAAAAAACTTATCATACAAAACGTACCAATCAGCTGATCGATTACTATGGGAAACCATTTTTTTTAATTTCCGACAGGTTTGTCTGAACAAATCTTGTTCTTATTGAGACGGTCTGAAGTCACGGTTTCATTTAATGCAAGGCTGTCCCTTACACCCTGTATATTAATAATCTTAGGAATCATTTATCTGTGTAGCAGGCAATTCACTGTTTAATTCTGGTACTTCAACTGGAGGATTATTGCCTGACAGCTCTGCATTGCTGGTATTATAGCCGGATGGGCCTGCATCATAGGTGTTATAACCCGAAGGTCCAGCACTATGGGTGTTATAACCCGAGGGTCCAGCATAGTGGGTGTTATAATTTGAAGGACTTTCAATATCAGTATTGTGTCGTGAAGAACTAACATAGATATTGGTTTGTTCCTGGATTTCTTGTAATTCAAATTCAGACACCATGTTGAATATTCTAGACTTCAGAACAGATTGATTGTAACGATTTAATTTTTTTACTGTTGTTGCAATGCTCGAAAAAAACTTGTCGATGTCGTCATCTTTATTAGCATTTTTTTCTTTAAGTAAATATTTTAAAAGTTCAGCTGATGCTGAGGTACATTCTTGGGTCCCTTTGAATCGATTTCTTTTAGGTATGTTCGGAAACAAAGGAGACTTTTCTGACGCAATTGTCGAAGAAGCAGATTCTGGTCGGTCCGGGATATTAAGTTCTGGGTCATTCGATGGAATGGGAGAATCGTTCGAACTTGACAACAATTCATTCATTTCATTCACATTAATATTTTCGATATCGTCACTATCATCTTCCATTAATGAAGTAATTGTTTGTCTTTGCTTCATATGCGGCACCAAAAAAGACATTTCTTCTTCATATTGCCATTTTTTAGATGAGGTAGCAGCTTGACCACTTTTTGTGCGTTTCTTAAAAATTGATCTTCTATAGCTTTCTCGTAAATTTGCCCATGTTTTTTTGCAAACTGATTCTGAAAAAGAAAAATATATAAGTGAAAAGGTGTCTGTGTGCTAAGGTGCGTGAGTTTTTGCTTAGAGATTTTAATAGATGATGTTATATTTCAGATACATGATCACGGGAAGTTCAGCAAGAACATTGAGTTTAAGCTTTAGATTAGGCGAATCAACAATCCGATCAATTATAAAAGAAGTATGTAACGCAATCATAAACAAATTAATAGGAATTTTCATTCCAACGCCAACTGAACAGCGGTGGAGAAGTATAGCTCAAGGATTTCAAGACAGATGGAACTTTCCAAATTGCATCGGCGCAATAGATGGGAAGCATGTCAACATCATAGCACCTGCTAATAGTGGCTCGCTGTATTTTAATTATAAAAAGCACTTTTCTGTTGTCCTAATGGGTGTGGTTGATGATAAATACAGATTTACAATAGTTGATGTAGGCGCTTATGGTAGAAATAGTGACGGTGGAATATTTGCATCTTCGAGATTAGCCAGACGCCTTGAAAATAATTTATTGCATATACCAAACGATAAACCATTACCTGGAAGTAACAGAACCATACCACATGTTTTCATAGGAGATGAGGCGTTTCCTCTAATGAAAAATTTAATGAGGCCATACCCTCGTTCTCGTGGCTTATCTGAGGCACAAACTATATTCAATGAACGTTTATCACGAGCACGCAAAGTTGTAGAAGATGCATTTGGAATATTGTACCAGAAATTTGGCATTTATAACATAAGTATTAATATGAACCCGAAAGCCGTTGACAAATTGATACTAGCGACATGTATTTTACATAACATTATGCGAACTTATGAAATAGAGTATCTAAATCAACATGAGATACAGCAACCAATACCTCTCATTGAGAATGGTTTACTGCAATCAATACCAGAAAACGAAAGGTACAGTGGTGCTGAACATTATTTTAATATTCGAGACTTGTTTTCATCTTACTTTCAATCTCCTGAAGGTCTACTTTCATGGTAGTATTAAAATATTTTCTATATATATACTAGCAATTTCCCACGACTTCGTCCACGTGTAGCCTCTCCATTTTACCCCTTTTTAAGAGAATTTGTACAATTCGTCTACACAGATCATTAGTTAATTTTAATCCAAAACTTATAATGAAAATACGTAGACAAAGTTGCGGGAATCGCTAGTAAATTATAATTTATGACACCGCGGAGCGGCCCGCAGCGACTCAATAGGCAAATGAACCTTATGTGACGCATATAAGGATCATACTCGCTTGCTCGCGTTTACTCGCGAAACTTCTACCGTATTAGAATTCGCGGTGCGTTTTCGTAACAATATTAATAAATATAACGAGCTTATTGTTCGTACCAATTTTTGTCTGGCGCATATTTGTATATATTATAATGTTTTATGAGAAATAAATTAGACTACCTACAAGAAATACGATTGTTTTATTATGCACTTTCTTTTATTCTGTTTTTTTTTATTTGTATAGGTAGGTACATACCTGTTGCAGACACCGTCCTGGCAATAGATTTCCATGCTTGATCCCTTTTAGCAGAATCAGCGTATTTTGCGTCACTGGCATCATACAGATAGGGATATCTTCGCACTTCTTCTATAAGTTTTTCTTTATTCATACCTTTAATAACTGCGAAAACACTCGGAAAGGAGTCGAGCGTGCGGATTGCTCGGCAGATGATTCGAAAATGGCCGTGGACGCAGTGCGCAAGGCGACGCGCGCGCGGCGGGAGCAGCGCTGCCGCCGGCGCGCGGACTGTTGGCGGTCTCCGCGCAGTCGCCTCGCAGTCACCGCGGCGACTGCTAGGAGTCAGCGCGTGGACGCTCCGCCGCGGCGGACCGCGAGGCGTCCGCTAATTCATGTTGCAATTATAAACTATATCGCAAGGCCACGACTTAAAGCCCATATTGGAATGATATTTTTTTAGGCGAGGCGTAGCAGGGGCGTATAAGTGAGCTACGACCTTAACGCAGCTAACGAAACGTGTTGGTCGTGGTCCTGGTGTTGCTATTTAGTGTTGGGGTTACCAAAAAAAACTTTCAAACATAAATAACTCTTAAAACATAAATCTTCTTAAAAATCTTAATATTTCCTATGAATTACTAATTACATGCCTACCTTTTTGGAAAATACAGAAATGTTATACATACTTTGGTTTTTTTCTATGGGACTCTGCCTGATGTCCTTTGAATGGCATATCGTAAGAAACATTTTTAAGAGAGGATTTGTACACGCTTTTGGAAGATGTGCTACTAGCTACAAGAAGATACAAGGAATAGGTCGAATTTCCATGTCACCCTGTATAAAGAAAAGTTTCTAAATCAAATCTACGTTGACGCTACATACATGCACATTGACACACACTGCAAGATCTATGATAATTAGTTGTTTTTGTAAATTTGGAATATCCTATTGAATGCTTGCCTGTTTGGCAGTTTTTGCAACGTGTAATTTACAAATTTTCTGACAAATCAGTCCCATAAAATGGTAACGTATTTTATCTGCAAAACTTTATTGACTTAAATTACTACACCCGATCTCTATTCTTAGCCTCTGCCAATGCTTGCATCCTTTTCCCCACTGCAGCCACAGCTTCAGCCAAGATCCTATCTCTCTCTGCATTCCTTTCATCCATGGTTCTTTCTCTTTCCGCACTCCTCTCCAGAAAGGACTGCTGGATTTGTGCATTTAGTCGTTGCATCTCCAGCTGCTGTTTTTCCATATCTAGGAATCTCTTGGTAGTGCTGAAGAATTCCGTTTACCGTTAAGATGGTGGAGAACCAGCAACTGAAGACGTGTGACGTGATGCTGAATAAAAAAGAACATCGATTACTATGATGTGTGACATTGTACAATGACATTAAAATGCTATCAGTTGTACGTGAAGAGTTTTTTTGTCGACGGTGGCTGCGACCGAAATGAGCAGCTATGTTTCGCAGCATGTCCTCGACCGATTTTGTCAATTTTAGGAAGGCGTTTGATGATGCCGAATGAATCATATGACATGAGCATTGAACACAAATGATATGCGGTACTTAGCTGCCTTTAAATGAGAAAATACAGAATTATGCTCTTCCACCATTGAGTTGGTCGTATCTAAAGAGAAGCCGACAAAGTTCTTAATGGGTATATTTCTCTCCTACAGGGTCTCGATAAGGACGGCGAATAAACTTTTTGCCGACCCTTCAGACCATTGTCAGGAAATTAGTATTCAATTTATTTTCTATTAAACTTATCCCGCTAAAAACATTTTCATGTATAATGTTAATGCTGCCAAGACTATATATGGCTTGCACTGTCAAAAAGTTATCAGACCTCATGTAGAGCCAAGCTTCTAACTCTACGCGCCCTAACTCTACAAGCCCTTACTTCAAAAACTCTTCACCTTAGTCAAAATATGTGGCTGTTTCGTTACTACAAGAACTATTATTGTCGAACAGTGAATACATTTTTCCACCATCGCAATAGTCGCTTTCGCAGTTAGCTCCTACGGCATGGACACTAGATCTATTATTTAACAATAATGTTGTATACTCGTATATAGATTCATATTTTTCGGCAGTAGGATTTGTATTGCGGCAACCGTGGTTTATAATAGCGCCAAAATAGTTTTTCTATGGGGTCTTGGTTCAGGTGCTGCATCCACACTGATGTTACATTGTAATCTTTTTTAAGTTTTTTTAATAATTCCTACATATTGTCCAGTGTCCAAACCCAATTACTTAAAGAGGGCACTGCTTCAGATTTTCTTGAACTTTTTGAAATAAATTTCATTGATTTTAATATTTTCTTTGAATCGTTCCATACCTTGTGGTGAATAGAATTTTCTTTAACAGCTCCAAGTAATGGTTTTGCATGACTTTTTTTTGTTGAAACTTCCATTCTAAAATATAAGCAACTCTGCTATGTTTCAGCATTCTCTAGGGAGGATAACCTTCTCTGAAATTAAAATAAAAATTGAATTAGATTTATTTGAACAAATGCAACCAATAATTAATTGCTCAATTAATCATAGGTATACTGAGTTCAATGGCTATTTAATGGATAAAACTAAAATTCATACAATATCAGACGGACAGATACAGAAAAACGGCAAAATGGACCCGACACAAGACAATTATGTCGGGTTCATATTATTTCATAAGCATTTTAGTCAAAGGTTGAATAATAGTGCTGGAATAATGTAAACCATATTGTAATGATAATGTAAATTACAAGAGTGCAATAATATCAACTGCATATTATATTAAAACAGATGTATATTGAAAATTAACTCAAAAGTAAGATACATTAATATTACCTGCACGATATCCCATGTTCTTGGCGACAGTTTGGCAGAAGACTTGGCTGGCATACTTAACCTTCATCTTAGTTATGCAATGTGGTTAGCACATGACTGTCAGTAAGTTTTGGAATAAGTCGTATCCCTTGGTATCCTGGGTTTTCTCTTAATAGAAGCTCCAAATGTTCCCATTGTGTTGTTTTTTCTTAGCATTCATTGTGAACTCAAAATTTTTTGTCATCAGATTATTTCTAATGCACTTAAACATGTGCGGAGTATCATATAGGGGAAATATTACTTCATTGTTTACCGAAAATACTGAATTTCTTGGTTCTGGACGCTCCTTGAGTTGAGACATCCTGAACGGTACTCATTGAACAGTAGTTTGATGGCCTGACTATTATTAGTCCCTTGGTCACAAATAGTCGCCACTACTATAAGGCCAGCTTCTTGCAACCCTTTAATTACACATTTGTCTGGACAATTCGGGCCCTTTGGTAGCCACTTTAAAAAAATTGGAACATACTGGTTGTTTATATTTTTTTTTACAATCCTCTGGCTAAAAACAATTGCGCATAGTCTGCATGCGCACACTCAGGCTTAGTAAATTCACCATTATTACCCTTTATTTATATATATTATTATTCACCCTATCTTTTCTTTTGTTATAACTGACATTGGCAGCTAAAGACATTTCGTCAAAGAGTAAAACACATAGACGCTCATCTTTCTACACTTTTTCATTAATACTAGGTGACAGATTTGACCTCTGCAACAGTTTTTGCAAAGTTTAGGGTGTAGGAAATATTAATATTCTTCTAAGGAATCTATAGGCTTCGGACTTTGTTTTAAAATTGCCAAGGTCAAAATCTTGTCATCAAAACTGAATCGCCTGCCTTTGCTCATCTTTTTGTACTCTTTCAATTACATTCTTGTCAATATTCTAGCAGCGCTAGGTAAATTTTCTAACGAGTTCAAAAATGTGGGATTTGACACAATTTTCTTTGAAATTTTAATAGATTCACATTGTTTTTTGGATTTATTTTTGTATTTTGAGAGTCTCACTCTCAGTTTCAAAATTTTCCCATACAACTCTTACTCTGCAACAGTTTTTTTCTTATTCTAGGTGGTTTAATGGACTTAAAGCTAGCCCCGAAAATAGGGTGACAATTTACAGAGCGATTTCTAATGCACTTTAACATGTGCGGAGTATCATATAGGGGATTAATTACTTCACCGTTTACCGAAAATACTGAAATTTTTGGTTCTCGACGCTCTTTGAGACATCCCAAATAGTACTAATTATTACACATTTTATTTGTCTGGACAATTCGGGCCATTTGGTAGCCGCACTGACATGAATTTTTTTTTTCTAATTAACTGGTCTGGCTGTCTGTATGATTTGACAGCAAAGTTTTTGTGCCTATTTGAAACGCCTCTAGCGTCTGTCTAAGGAACTATCTGACGTAACTACAATGAAAATGGTTGCCATGATGACACCAGACTTTAGTACCATGTCCCTCACGCTATGCTCACGCTACGTCCTGCAGCGCCAAAATGGCGGAAATCAAATAGGCACAAGAACAGTTTGACAGCAGCCAGTCTAGTGGAATATATAGAAGTCAATGGGTAGCCGCTTTAGAAAAACTGTAACATACTGGTTGTTTATATTTTTTTATCAGTCCTCTTACTAAAAACAATTGTGCGTGGTCTGCATGCTCAGGCTTAGTAACTTCGCCATTATTAACAAATCCTGTCACCTTATCTTTTCTTTCGTTATAACTGACATTGGCAGCTAAAGACATTTCGTCAAAGAGTAAAACACATAGACGCTCATCTTTCTTCACTTATTCATCATTCTACACTTTTTCATTAATACTAGGTGACAGATTTGCCCTCTGCAACAGTTTTCGCAAAGTTTAGGTTTCAGGAAATATTAATATTTTTCTAAGGAATCTATAGGCTCTCGGACTTTGTTTCAAAATTGTCAAGGCCAAAATCTTGTCATCAAAACTGAATCGCCGGCCTTTGCTCATCTACATATTTGTACTCTCTCATGCGTTCTTGACAATATCCTAGCAGCGCTAGCTAAATTTTCTAACGAATTTGGCACAATTTTCTTTGAAATTTTAATTAGATGCAGATTGTTTTTTGGATTTACTTTTGTATTTTGAGAGTCTCACTCTCAATTTCAAAATTTTTTCATACAATTCCTGCTCTGCAACAGTTTTCACCACACGTTACGTTCTTATTCTAAGTAGTTTAATGGACTAAGAGCTAGCCCCGGAAATAGGTGGACAATTTACAAAGCGATGAAATGCCTCTTATTAGTTTGCCATACTATCATTATTAACAGATCCGGGCACCTCGCAGATTTTCAGTAGTGGGGGTGGGAGTGGTTGAGCAACAAAGGGGCTGAAAAGCGATTCAAGGTATACAATTTACAGAGCTCTGGATTTGGTGTGGTATAATTGCAAGCCAATCATGTATCTAATTCGAATATAAAATTGCCAGGAATTTTGACTGATGGAAAAGTAGTGTCAGGCGGCATCAAAATGCGCGAAAAAGTGGTAAAATTTGATGCCGCCTGGCACTACTTTTCCACCAGTCAAAATTCAAACCAATAGTAACTTTTTAAATATTTTGATTTTATTTAAAATTGCAGTTATTGAAAGTACAATTATTAAAATGGAAGGTGGACTTTCCGGGAATAATGTTCCTTTGGGATAATGTTTCTACTTGTACAGTATTTTCATTGAGGTTCTGTATTTCAAAGGTTTGATGCCAGATTGATGGACGAGGCTGGATAATTTCATCGTTTTGTGGCAAATGGATATATTTAGGCAATTTGGTACTGGCAATATGGTACTATAGCATTGTTATATTGTAGATCTAGACTCTACAGCGCAGCGTGTAGTGTAGCAATTTCAATTATTGACTCCTCCATAACCCGCAGGCAGATCCGAGTTTAATTATTGTCGACTATATTGCTATTCTGACTCCTCCATATCTCACAGGCAGGTCGAGGTTCATGTAGGTACTGCTTCCTTCTGCATACCTTACAGATGAATGGCGGGTTTACACTGACTGTGTTTAGCAACCATATTTTTACAAGCCGTATATCTGCGGTGTGAATGTTTTTGTAAACTCATGTAGGCCTAGCCTGACCGGCAAAACACGATATAATATATCGCGTAATATAGCGTTTTAACGACACTCAACTGTCAAAATCCATTGTCCTTAACTGTCAAGTTAAACATGATAAATTGCTATATCATATCGCGTTTCAGTGGTCATGCTAGGGGGGCTGGTAGAGCTACAGATAAAGTTTTATCATAAATAGTAAATAAGTAACTGTTTAAAGCTTCGTTTGTTTGTATGGACCTAGTACTAACTGAATTTAAATTATGTCTGAACTTTTAAATTATCAATAACACTGTTGTTTTTATATATTATTCTCCATAGATTTTATGTTTATTAACATCAACTTAAATCCAATCTAATGAGTAAAGGTTATTGCACTGTTGACGATTATTTGAAGGATAAAAAGGCATGGGTATAGCTTTTGTATTGTTAATTACTCTAATACCTCAGTATTGATTAGAAAAAGTCCGGGGTTCTTTCATAGGTCTAGATAAAAGTCCTTTAATAAAACTAAGTAACTTGAATCGTGATTTTCTTTTCTAAGTATAAAATTTTGAGAAGTATCCTACCTACTTAAAAACGTACTACTGGCTTCTTGACTCGACGACTTAATATGGGTTAGCTTTAGTATGTCATGCTCACTTCAAACATTTCTGCGGTGGTGTCGTGTGAGGCGGGTCGTTACGTTCCCTCAAATATGGTTGAGCGAAGCGATGGCTGGTTCATGCGTCATGCTCGTGAACGGGTGCTGCCAGTGGGAATGGGTCTGCTTCTGTCTGCTTGTATTAATAGCGTCGTATAACTCGTATATAAAAGATCTGTTTTATATTGTCCGTATGTATGGCACTTCTTACTCAAAAAATATAATTCTTAATAGCTTACCTTGTTTTGATTTATTTAATTGCAATATTTTTACTTTGTAGTTTAGTAAAAGACCTATGAAAAGCTTTTGGATATAAATTTTCAATTCGATGCCTTAACATAGGTAGTCTTAGTATGTCATGCTCTCTTTAATCATTTCTGCGGTGGTGTCGTATGAGGCGGGTCGTTACGTTCCCTCAAATATAGTTGAGCGAAGAGATGGCTGGTTCATGCGTCATGCTCGTGAACTGGTGCTGCCAGTGGGAATGGGTCTGCTTCTGACTACCTATCTTAACGCATATTGAATTGTATGTTTTTCTTTTATTTTTATTTATTGTAACAGCCTTTAAGAAATTTGAAATTCATTAAGGAATGTGCTAATTCAATAATGTTATTTATTTGTTAATCTTTGTTAATATAAAGTCTGGAAACGATATACATATTTGTAAATATCGTTCCATCTGATATAAAGCTGACAAGTTTTTTGCGCCCATTTTTCTTGTCAGTTAAAAGACGTCATAATGGGTGGTAGGGTAAAAGAATTGACGATTTAAAAATGCTTATTATGTGAGCTTATTTAAATAAAATATATTTCACTTTCATTTCACTTTCACCATAAAATTATTATATTTACCTGTGAACGTGCTAATGTAATGGTTGGTAACTTTGTCCTAATTGTGGAAAGAAGGAACTGAATCGGATTTAGATTCTCGCTTCTTTACTTCTTCGTTAACCAATGTGATTTAATGAAAATACCTATTTTCAATCTGTTCGATTTGCGATACCGTGTTTTTTGTAATAATACCCTGGAAAAGGCTAAACGACAGTACGACAGGGATCGTATCACCAAGGCTGGCAATAATTACAAAAAGCGATGGGATGCTATCAAGGATATAGAAAAAAACTTAAATCTGCTTCCGAAGAATTGCTGTCTTGTTCAAACTCTCCGCAGGCATCAATAAATGAAGTCAATGATTATTTTAGTAGTATTGGCAAAAGTCTGGCTGACAAGACTACTCCTCCCTGTTCGGCCAATCGTATGCCAACTTTTCATCCGACTTCTAAGGATTCTTTTGTCTTGCTTTGCACGGATGAGGGATGAGGTCGACCGCCTTATTATGCAATTAAAAAATGACCCTTTTGTTGGATTAGACAAAATCCATAATAGTTTTTAAAAAAAGTACAAAATCTTCTTGTTCCTTCACTTACGTCTATATACAATCTCTGTTAGATTAGTATTCAATAACTGTTCATTGTTAAGGTAGGTACATACTATTTCTATAGCCATTTCCTCCATTTCCTCCCTGGGTGATGGTGATGTTAATGATTGCAATAGTTTAATTTGAGTGTTAAGTTTGGCTCTATGCCCAATAATAGGAATAAGCTCCTTCATGTCATTTTCAGAAATAATTTGTAGTGTCTCTAAATATATGAGTTTTTCTGGAAAAATATCAGTAAGTAGGTTAGAAAAACTAGCAAGTGAGCGTTATTAATTAAGAAGCAAGTTTAGGTTCTAAATAGATAGGTGGGTTGGGTAGGTATGTAGTAGGGTAAGTAGTTTAGGCGCGTTGGCGCCATGCTGACCATTTTGGTACCTCAAGCCCTAGCCCGTATTCTTTTGCTTAAGTGTGGCATAGCATTCGTCTTTAGCTTACCGCAAGACAATGAAAGGAAATGTTTAGGGAAATACCTACCTTTGAATGGTGCAATGTACATTTCGAGCCCCCATTGACGGAGGTAATCTTCAAGAGGATCTCGGTTCTGCTCGTCCATGGTTCTTTCGCGCGAATTCACGGATACTTGAGACGGTTTTCAAGTTTAAACCTTTGAGGTACCGCCTGAGGGTGCCTTGCTTAGGGAAAAGAGGCTTGGGTGTGGTTTTGGGAGGTGGGGAGTTTTTGTCGGTCGGATCCTGGTTGGCGCATGGAGGAGTTGGGGCGATATCGAATAATTCGGGGTTGGAGTTGGAGTAATCGTGAAATCGTTGAACAAATTTTGGGGAGTGGTGTTTTGGAATGTGCGGCGTTGGTGATTGGACGTTCGACCGTGTACTGGGTAGTCCTGCGGATGGTTCGGGGTGCGGGCGCGAGGCTGGCTGTTCCGGGGGCGAGTCTCGGGTGGAGTTGGAGGTGGGGGAAGTGAAAGGTGAAGTAGGGAAATTTTCGAATGCTGGCATGTGGTTTGAATCTGGAGGGGGCGTTGACGAGTAGGGTGGCACCTGGGCCGATGGTGAAGTGATTATATTTATGTTGGCGCCTGTGTTCAGGTTAGTGTGCAGTGTGGGCTGGTCATCGCCCATAGACGTCTCTTCTTCCCTTGTTGATTCGGGGGTTTGCATCTGATTTTTTCAAAATTCAAAATTCAAAAATTATTTATTCAGTCTAGGCTGTTACAAGCACTTGTGAATGTCATAGAAGCTACGCCATCGGTTCGCAAACCCTAAGCGGGAGACCTTGTAACGAGAAGAACCGGCAAGAAACTCGTCAAGGGCTGCTTTTTTTGATGGTTGGAGGCATTGGTGTGAGTTGGCTCTTGAAGGGTTTCTAGGGGCGGCGAGTGAGGGAATGGAGGTGGTGAATGGTCCGGGTGGTAGAAGTGCTCATGTGCATGACTAATGTTGGTGATGTTTATAGTATAGTTAAGATTGTTGTTGGTGATACAATATTTGATACGGGTTCCGGGACTCCGTTCGGTATCCTGTTCATGCGACGAGGGGCGCGGGGATGTAGTCAGTGAAGATGGTTCTGGGGGCGGGTCCTGATAGCTGCTGTTATTGTGGTTATAATCTTGCTGATGGGTGTGAGACGGCGCCGGGGTGTGTGCAGTTGTTTCCTCGATGTCTATTGTGGAGGTTGGGGAGTGCATAGCACTCTGTTGTGCTGCTGATGTGGCGGTTGTTTGTTCATTCTTGTGGGCACGGTATTTAGTGTCAGTCCAGAGAGGGGAGAGCAAGATGCGAATGATTTGCTCCTCTTCCACTTCTCGTATTAAGAGGGGTTTGCATTGGAGGAGTGAGCACTGAACGAGGGAGTTGCGGCGTTAAACTCAAAGAATTCTGGTCCCACTGCGGCTCCTTCCGGCGGGGTATAAAGAGGGATAAGCGTTTTAGCCATGTCCCGGCTGATCCCCCTGAGGTCGCAGATGGTGTTAAGGGCCCAGAGTAAGTGTTTAACTAAATATTCCCTTTTTCTGGCGGCCTCAAGAGAGAACTCCTGGCACCTGTCACAGAGTCTCCATGCCAGCCCTTAGTATGGGTGTGCAGAAAGCTGGGAGCGCGTTGTCAGCAGTTGAAGAGGGCCCCTGTGCAGGGCGGTTCTCAGCGTGGAGGAGCAAACAACACCACAGCACCCACAACACACACCACGCACACAAATCCAGCGGATCCAGCACACATAGGTCGGGCACAAGTCAGATTGCACCAGCACACATGGGTCTACCTTCACATTAATAACTAAAACAAGAACCGATCACGATTCCAAGAGTAGAGGGCACAACTTCAATACAAACGTTTAAAAGTTTTATTCGTATATTGAAGCGTCACGACTCTGGGTAAACCATTGACGAAGTTTGTCGATCACTTGACCCAAAAGCCACTTGCCTGGTGGTAATCGATCAATCTATTCTTATAAAACTTTCCAAGGTAGTAATCCAACCTCGAATGAATAGGAAATTGCATTTTTTTTGCGTTCTAATCGATGAACTTTAGTTCTGGTGGTTATTTATAGCCTGGGCACAAAAAGATTAATGTTTAGAACTATTTTTACGGCAGTTCTCAGCTTGCCCTTAGCGTTTTCTCCGGGGCGCCCATTCGAATTCCATATCAAAAAATTCGACGACATCAGTCGTTGTCGCTCTTATTGGAGGACTTAAAGATCAACCATCTTGACACTTAACTGTAACAAACAAATAGAGCTTTATAAGAGTACCGCCCAGACCAGACATATATTTAAAGACAAGAATTCCAAACAAAAAAAAGTAGTTTATTTTACTCATTTTATGAATGGAATGCAAATAAAAATATTTTTTTAGACAAATTATACTTACCGACAGCATCTATATAACGAAACATTGCCAGAACTCAGGTACTGAGTACTTGTGTATAGCTTCGCTGACCCGCATTTTACGCATGCTGTCCTTGTCTATATGTTGTTTTGTCAGTTTAGGCAATGCCCTAGTATGACCCAAACCATTATTATTTTATTATTATTTAGAAAAGAGGACGCCAGCGAAGCCGGGCGGGTGATCAGTCACCTTGATTGGAACCATTTCACCCATTTCCCCAAATCCCCGAAGGAGGAGTCGGGTTACCATTTACCCCACCGGCGTCGGACCCTCGAACCTACCTACGCTTACAATACCTGCTGAGTTGACTTATCGTTAACTGCTTTAGATCCTCTTCCTTTCACCTTAATTGGAACCATTTTACCCATTTCCCCAAATCCCCGAAGGAGGAGTCGGGTTACCATTTACCCCACCGGCGTAGGACCCTCGAACCTACCTACGCTTACAATACCTGCTGAGTTGACTTATCGTTAACTGCTTTAGATCCTCTTCCTTAAGGTTGTCCGCTCCAAAGAGCTCCCAGCGCAGTGATGCGTATATCTGGCATTTTGCATGAAGTGGTAACTTGTTTCTTCTCTTTCTTTGCATTGCGGACAGATGGGGTCCTCTGTCCGTTTGATCACTGAGAGGTGTGGACAGAGTACTGTCAGTACTCCTACAACCGTTCTTGTATTTCTCCTGCTTCGTTTCAGCAATTCTCTAGTTTTCTTCTTGTCAACTGATTTGATGAAGATCTTAGACTGTCTGCAATCCTTTTTTTTCATCCATTTTTGGTTGGTTTGTTTGATTGTTCTAATTTCAATCATGTTCTTAGTCCCAAACCATTACCGATGTTATAAATTGCGACTATGTCGTTCCATTTTAGAGTGAAACAATATGTCCTTGGTAAGAAAATTATTTCTTATGCTTTTGATTAAATGTGCAGGGTTAATATTATTGTGCTAACATCATGCGTCATGACCAAGATATGTGTATCTATGTGTGTATTATATATATACAAAAAGCATATAGTAGAGCTTGGAGAGAATTAAGTGCAGCAGAAAGACAACAGTTTGGAAGTTATAATTCATGTAGAACAAGTAATGCTGGTAAAGCGGTTAAAAGAAGTTTCGACCAATCTTTCGGTAGATCCGATACCACCAATCCCGGACATAACGACAACCAGCCATCCTCTTCCAGACCCCGAGTTGAAGAACAAGACGATTTCAATTTGGACGATTTATTTAATAATTTTGATTGGGATAATCACCAACTTGGTAGTATGGCAGATATACAAAATAATTTGCCTGAAGCTCCAACTGCCTCATCGGTCGCTCAGGGAAGTGGTGCGCAGGAGCCTATGGAAACCGATCAATTGGGATCAAATATTGGAGGATCAGGAAGAGGTGGAGTTGCTTCTACGCCGGCCGGGATAAGTCAAATATGTCCAAACCCTCGTTTAAAAGTACTTCATTTAAATTTTTCAAAAAAATGGTTTAAATATACTTACGGATATGCTCATACTAGTTTGGATGGTGAAAATATAATTAGATTATTAACACCATATGCATATTATCCAGTAGATTGGGTTCAATGGTATTTGTCTCCTCAAGAATTTTTATCATTACCATTTAATTCAAAAATTGTTAATGTCAAGTGTGATATTCATTTACTTGGAACAAGAACAGCTTTTGATCATGGAACGACTTTGAGTGGTACAGCTACTACTGAATATGTACCTATAATAAAATGGGCTGTTGGACTTAATAATAAAATTTATATAGATAATAGACCTGTAACATCTGTGCCGGCAGAACCAATGAAACCTATTGGAGTCAAAGACAAATCTTTATCAGAACAGTTTCAAGCAATGTATTCTATTGGAGGTGCATCTGAAATACCTAGACATTTAAATTGGTATGCAGGAATATTGTATAATAAAGAAGACAAAGAATATGATGGAATCCCTACAATGATGAACTACCGTTTGGATAAAGTTTTATCCACAGGATTAGCAAATAAATGTATGGATAAAGCAATAATAAATTACCAATATTCACCTTCAAATGGATACATTAAACCTACTAAAAAAGTCTTAGTACCAATGTATAATAAAAAAGATGGTTTTGCCGATGACGTCAATTATAAACAGGTGATATATAAGCACCAGCTGCCGCATACGATTAATTTAACTGCACAAGCAAACGAACGTGGGACTGTATTGGCGAGCCAAGAACTTACAAATACAAGTTATAATTATACGAATCGGGCGAGCTATAATTACTACGAGTATCAAAGTGTTGAAGGATATACATTTTTTCACGTTCATTCGGGCCAACATTCTAATTTTAGAAATCAACCTCAAGTACATCTGGGAATTTTGGCAACTCCCATTTGGCATTGAATCCAGCTACAGAACAAACAAATTTTTTAAATTCATCAGTGTACACCGTTTGTTATACGAGTTGTGATGTCGAATTTGATATGGAATCGATGTGTACTAAAGGTGATCCTTACGACTGGCCTGAAGATGTTAAATTCTTTATTAACAAAGAAAAAGGATTTCAAGGATATGGTGCTCAAATATTTGGTGTTACTGCTACTACTTCAGGTCGTGTCGAGTCAAGAAGATCAGAACAGCAACAGTTCAGAAGAAGAAGAGATGTTGAATCTGAGTGGCTTTCCGATCACTTTTCACGTAGACAACGACACGTTAGTAGCGGACAGTCCAGCCCCAGAGAAACGTTGGCAAAGCGACTTTAGCGCACAGGAATTGGACAAGATAAAAGAACTAGTAGGAATAGAGAAGTCCCAAATTTGTATGTCTCGATTGAGTCAAACGAAGATGAATTTGACCTCAGAAGTTATGAACAGTTTGACGACTATCAAACAGAATAATTTTATGAAATGTGTTTAATAATATAAAATTAAACATTAATATTTGTCATTTTCTATACGGCCACACTGATGCCTTTGTTCTGGCAACACATAATTTTTTGTCTCTCTCTAAAATTGATGGTGATAATCGTAAGTGCTTCTGTAACATTTTATTTAATTAATGTCGCAATAAAGGGCATTTTAAAAGTTCGACCGCATTTTATTGTACATGCGGTTTGTGGTCCTTCGAAAATTAATAAGAATCAGCGAAAGTGGTGTTATTTTAATATTTGTGATTCGTGATAAATCTGCATATTCATAGTTCGCGTGCCTACCCCCAATCATTTTTCGATAAAAAATCGGCACGGGAAAGGATTTCCGTTCCGGCGGGCGCAAGTGATTGACAGATCTGCGGTGCTGCCAACATAATAGCTCGTCTCGCTGCATTCGGTTGCATCCTCGTCTTATCCATAACTGCGCAAGGTTGCCTGTCCGTCACTTCCTTGTCTGTGGGCGGGTCGCAGGCTGTCAACTCAACTGTGCTGTGTCTGTGCAATGTACTCTATGGTCTGTGCTGTGTCAACTTCCTGCACAGAGTTCCTGTCACTTCTACGATTCACGACGTCACGAAATTCCACGAGATTTTTTGCCGGCAATAGCGGCAGGTTTTTATAGTAAAACTTATTTGTAAAAGTGCATTTCCTAGTATTTCGAATAAACATCCACTACTATTTACGTGGAGTCGAACTTTTAGCAAAGCAAAGGAGTGCCAAGCGGTATTTCACACGGCTATAGCGTGTTCCACTTTCCCTGTGCGCGTGGTGTTCATAAGATGGCGGCCAAGGAAGATGAAAAGGAAAAGCTGAAAAGATTGCTACTTTCACGTTCCCAGCTGAAAGGCATGGTGACTAGAATAGCCAACTACGTAAACGACCCAATTAATCTGACAACGGCAAACACCGAGATGCTTGAAGCGCGCAAGGAAAAATTGATTGAGACTTTCAAATCTTATGAACAAATTCAACTTGATATTTTGGCTCTCGATGAGAAAGATTCCGAAAATATGTCCATCCTTGAAGAAAAGTATTTCAGTGTCATTTCGAAACTAAACATTACTCTCAAAAATTGCAATGCGCATGAGAAGAAGCAGTGTAGCAACATTGCAACATCAAAATTGCCAAACATTGAGGTTCCATTCTTTGATGGTAAGAACTTCACTGAGTACACCCCATTTATGGACATGTTCACCGCTGTTATACATAATAACAACTCACTCTCGGATGTTCAACGGCTATTTTACTTAAGAAAATTCTTAATGGGTGAAGCCCTATCTGTAATAATTAACTTACCTATTGTTAATGAATCTTACAGGGAGGCGCTTGATCTGCTGAAGAAGAGATTTGACAACAAAGCACGGATTATAACGCATCACATCAACAAAATTTTAGAGTTGCCTTCAATGCAAAAAGGTACAGCGGCCTCTATAAGGACGTTCATTTCTGAGGTGCAACAACAATTATATGCACTCAAGAATTTACAACAACCTATACATAATTGGGACATGCTACTCATTTCTATTTTACAGAAGAAGTTAGATCTATATACTAACAGAGCATATCAATTAGACCGTGACTCGAATTCACTACCGACGATGGAGGAATTCATATCATTTTTGGAAAAGCGCGCTATAGCACTAGAAGATAGTCACACTTGTAATACAGATGTAAAGAGGCCTTATGCCAATAAAGTAGCTAATTTAGCTGCGAAAAATGTTTCATGTTCCTACTGTGCTGCTCTCAACCATGCTATTTATGGTTGCCCAACTTTCAAAACGGCCTCTATAGATGACCGTATTGGGTTTGTCAAGAAGCATAACATGTGCAGTATTTGTTTAAAAATTCACAATGGTAAGTGTAAATTTAACTTCTTATGTAAAGTGTGTAAGGCAAAGCATAATACTCTTCTCCATAAAGATAGTATTGAGAACGCAGAGCCGGCAGTGGCCATGCATTCAAATACCACTTCGATAAATATTTTGCTTCCTACTATAAAGGTAAAATTAGTTGATTGTCATGGCCGTGATATTGTTGTCAAAGCTCTTCTGGATACAGGCAGCCAAGCTTCCTTTGCAACTGACCAATTAATTGATAAATTAGGTATAAAACCAAAATGTCAAAATTCCAATATTGTAAGCATTGGTAATAAAAACAATAAAATAAATAAATATGTAAACATCACAGTGCATTCTCCCCTTCATAATGTGCAATTAAATGTCAAATGTAATGTTATCCATTCCATTACATCCCGGCTGCCGCAGAATGAGATTGATATTTCAAATTTAAATATTCCTCTTCATATTAAGCTTGCTGACGCTGACTTCAACACTCCATCTGAAATATCACTCTTGTTCGGTGCAGACATCTATTTTAACATTTTACTTGATGGACATTTGAAACTTCAAAACGGTCTTGTGCTACAAAACACATTATTTGGTTATATTGTTGGTGGTAATGTTAATATGAACTTGCCTCGGCCAAATAACTTTGTGACAAATTTTGCAATAAATGACCATAAGAAGTTAGAGGATGTAATGGAACGATTTTGGCTTGCTGAAGCTCCTCCTCAACCTGTTGCTAAAGTACCTATAGAACATCAAAAGGTTGAAGAGATTTTTCAAAATTCAGTAATTCTCAGTGAAAATAAATTTCAAGTTGACATACCATTAACTAATGACTTAAATGATTTACAGATTGGGGACTCATTTTCAGTTGCCTTTCAGAGATTTCTCTCTTTAGAGAAGAAATTTAAGCAAAATCCAATGTATTTAGAGCAGTATAAGAAGTTTATAGATGAGTATGTATCGCTGGGGCATGCCAAAGCAGTGGACATTGGTGAGTACGACATCCAAAATGGACCAGTATATTTTTTGGCTCATCATGCTGTATTAAATGATAAAAGCCCTACAACAAAATTGCGTGTAGTCTTCGATGGTGGGATGAAATCCTTAGAGGGAAAGTCATTAAATGACCTTATGTTGAACGGCCCAGTCGTACAGAGTGAACTTTTTGATATTCTTCTTTTGTGGAGAACCTTTATGTATACATTAACATGTGACATCACTAAGATGTTTCGTTGCATTAACATAAATCCATTACAAACTAGTTTACAAAACATTCTCTGGCGCGATGACCCCAATAAGGGACTTACCTGCTTACAATTACAAACAGTCACTTATGGCTTAAGGGCTTCCACCTTCTTGGCCACTCGTTGCTTAATAGAGCTGGCTCTTCGCTATAGGGAGCGGTTTCCACTTGCCTCACAGGCGATGCTATCAAGTACTTATACAGATGACATAATTTGTGGAGCCGACAAGAAGGAGCAATTAGAACAATTAAAATGTGAACTAATCAACTTACTCCTTCTTGGTGGTTTCTCACTGCACAAGTGGGCATCAAACTATATGCCAGTTCTTGATGACTTACCCGATAGTAAAAAATACTTTGAAAACCTTGATATTGACAGGGGGGATAAAATAGTAAAAACTTTAGGTTTGCAATGTGATGTGTTAAGGGATCAACTGATATTTAAGGGTCCAGATACAGATATTTATGAAATTAATACTAAAAGAAAAATATTAAGCTATATAGGTAAGATTTTTGACCCATTAGGTCTCATCGGTCCAATAATAGTTATTGCTAAGTTGTTTATGCAAACTTTGTGGTCTATGAATGTAAACTGGGACACTATATTGACCCAAGACCATTTAAAGATTTGGCAAAATTTTTTAATTGATTTAAAGGAAATGAATGTTTTAACCATTCCAAGGGGAGTTAGTTCAAATATAATAGTCTCTGTTGAACTAGTGGGGTATGCGGATGCTTCTATAAAGGCATTAGGATGCTGTTTATATTTAAGAATCCATAATTCTGATGGAACAGTGTCTAATAACTTGCTATGCTCCAAATCAAAAGTGGCTCCTCTTAAAAAGTCTGTAACAATACCACGTTTGGAATTAAATAGTAGTTTACTTTTGTCACAGGTTGCAGATAGAGTATACAATGTTTATAAACAAAAGTTCAAGAATTTAAAGGTTTGGCTCTATAGTGACTCTCAGATTGTTTTGGCATGGATAGCATCTGGTAATGTAAAATCAAATTCATATGTTTCAAGTAGAGTTCAGCAGATAAATAACCTAACAAAAGATTTTTTTTGGACACATGTTAATACAAAAAGCAATCCTGCTGACTTGCTATCAAGAGGCTGTCCTCCTCAAAAGTTAAAATGTAATCAACTGTGGTGGCATGGCCCCCCGGAGCTATCTGATCCAAAATTTAAACACTCTGTAGCTGATATTAAACAGCCTCTGCCTGTACCTAGTGACAGTGAGGAAGCTGATTCATTTTGTGGTATAGTCAAATGTGACATTAGTGAAGACACTACTGAAAACTTTGTAATTAAACTTATTAAGAAATTCTCTAATATCATTAGGCTTCAAAGAGTTGTAGCTTACATGTTGCGTTTTTACAATAACTCTAAAGCAAAAAATATGAAAATCTTTGGTTCATTAACACCAGTTGAGCTCAATAATGCCATGACTATACTTATAAAAGGTGTTCAAAGATTTCATTTTGAATATGAAATAGAATCTATTAATAAAGGTTCTATAATTAAAACGAATTTGTCTAATCTTCATCCGTTTATAGATAAATATGGTATCCTTCGTGTTGGAGGTCGCCTTCAAAATGCTGAAAACATTTCCTATGAAAAAATTCATCCAATAATACTGCCGAAGGCATCTCACTTTACATATATAATTATACACAAGGAGCATCTGCGCCTCCTCCATGCTGGTGCTAAATTGGTTCTTAGCTCCCTATCGCAAAGATTTTGGCTTATTAGTGGCATACGGGAAGTCAAAAAGGTGGTCAACAAATGTATTAAATGTGCTAAACTTAAGGCTACAGCTTCTATGCAACTTATGGGTTCGCTACCTGTAGATAGAATATCTCCAACAAGGCCTTTTGAAATAACAGGAATCGACTATTGTGGTGCGTTCAATGTAAAGGTATCAAGAATGAGAAAACCTATTATTACCAAGGGCTACATTGCAATTTTTGTTTGTTTTTCGACAAAGGCAATACACATGGAGGTTGTCAGCGACCAAACCACTGAAGCTTTTTTGGCATGCCTCAAGCGGTTCTTCTCAAGGAGGGGAATGCCTGTTAGAATTTATTGTGATAATGCCAAAACATTTAAAGGGGCACAGAATGAATTAAATAAACTTTATGAATTGGTTTCATCTCAGTCTCATGTAGACGAAGTGGAAAACTATTGTGCTTCTAATTATGTACAATTTAAGTTTATACCTGCATACTCACCTGAGTTTGGAGGCTTATGGGAGGCAGGGGTCAAGAGTTTTAAATACCACTTTAAAAGGATAGTTGGGAACATTGCTTTAACATTTGAAGGTCTATATACAGTTGTTACAGAAATTGAAGCGATATTAAATTCCAGACCTCTGCTCCCCATAAGCTCAGATATTTCCAGTTATGATTATCTTACGCCGGGGCACTTCCTCATAGGTATCCCTATGATGAGTTACCCGGAAGTTGATCATTCAAATAAATATATTGACAGATTAAAGTTTTGGCAAATGTTGTCCAAAATTAAACAAGATTTGTGGAAAGTCTGGTCATGGGATTATCTTACACAGTTACAAAGTAGACCGAAATGGAAACAGTCACATCCTAATTTAAAAGAGGGTGATTTAGTAATTGTTCGCTGTGATAATTCTACACCTTTAAACTGGCCTATGGCGAGGATTGTTAAGACCATCCCTGGTCCAGATGGAAGGGTTAGGGTAGCTGAAATAAGAATGTCAAATAATAAAAAATATGTAAGATCTTTCAGAAAATTGTGTCCATTGCCACTTTAAACAGCTACGTACTCAGCCACCCGTCTGGATTAATGTGTTTTTATTTCATTAAAGTATTAAGTTTCTACCTACTTAAAAAATTGTAGATGTGTATCTACTTTCTCTCGTATGCTCTGTGTATGTGTACTTTAACAATATAATAAAATTTATAACTTTAACTTTTATATAACTTAAACTTATAACTTTAGCGACTAAAACAATGCTAAGAAAAAATTCGTTTACTTAAGTAGCCTATTATAGTTATGTTTAAATATTAAAATTGTGTAACCTGGCCTGGCCCAACTATGTTTAATAATATAATTAAACATTAATATTTGTCATTTTCTATACGGCCACACTGATGCCTTTGTTCTGGCAACACAGAATTTTTGTCTCTCTCTAAAATTGATGGTGATAACCGTGAGTGCTTATTGTAACATTTATTTGATTAATATCGAAATAAAAGGCAATTTTAAAGTTCAACCGCATTTTATTGTACACCGGGACAGCCACCGGGGTGGATGGGACTCACTCACTCAGTGGATATCACTAGCTGGGATCTATGTCTCCTTTATCTGATGGTGGGATAGGTGGTGACAAACTCACTCACATTGGGTTAACATCACCATCACCACCTTCAGTTTCAAAAGTCTAGCAATAAGAAAAGGAGGCAAATTAATATTATGTGCAAACCAAAAGAAAAAAAAGGAAAATGGAATAGGATAAAAAGCTTTTTATATGCCCTAGTTAGTCAAATAACAACCAACACATCAAAGAAAAATGTTATGGGATAAAAAGCTAACAAAATTCCCATGCATAGTTAGTAAAAAAACATACCATATTAAAGGAAATAAATATTATAGGATAGAAGGCTTTTAAAATGCCCATAGTTAGTAAAAAACATACCACATCCAAGGGGTTGTGGCGAACACCAGTTAAGGGTTCGCCAACATCCCTTCCCAATATGTTATATAAGCGCTCCTGGAAAGCAGTCAAAGGTATCCCAATATGTTATATAAGCGCTCCTGGAAAGCAGTCAAAGGTAACTGTGAGTATTGTCCTCCACCTAATAAAACCAAAGGATTCATTACTTACTTACTTTGGAAAGCCCTCAATATTTAAGTACAAATAAATGATTTGTTTACCGGTTGCAGACAACTCCTGCTTGTTCCTTTTAATTTTTTTTTTAAGTTTTGACTTGTAATCAGCATAATACTAAAATAAAGAGAAAAGTAAATATCAATATAAGTAGGTAATGTACAATAACCATATTTGATTTTACACCAATGTAAATTATAGTTAGGTATTAATAACTTACAGAGCGCCAGGCTTCAGCCCCTCTTGTGGGACAGTCTGCCAAAACGCTGTTCATAAGGTTGGCGCATTCCACCCACAGCCGTTTCGACAGACTGCGCCCCTCTTTCGTCCGGCTGAACCGTCCCAGGGCCAGCTCCCGGTGACGCTCGAGGTACTCTATAATTCGCCAAAGCTACCAAAACAAATAAAAATTAAATAATTGATTACAAAGAGTAGAGTAACTTTTGAATTTCAACATCGGTATTGAAAGGCCACTAGCGCCTCTGGAAATCAATGCGGAACTACTAATATGAAATTAAAATGATATTTTTTCTTGTCATTTTTTTAAATATTTTTTATATAATAAAAACATTATTAAAAAAGAATAAATCGAAACAAAAAACACCAATAACAAATTAAAGACAATTTAAGAGGGCATGATCTTACCTTTTTTTTAAATATTGACTTGGTTTACGAGTAATAAAAATATTGGCGGCGCTGCGCTAGTAGTGGTAGTGATGCGCGATTATGAATGATGGTAACTGAATCATTCGATTATCTTAATCATTCGAATAATTTGAATGACCATAAACATGTATTACTAATTAGTAGTGTAGATACCTATTTAATTTTTATTTATTTGATACAGTACGAGTCATGTATCTTGAAATTTTTTCGACGGAGTAAGTTCGCGCATGTGCTCTTGTGAGCGACCAATAGCGCGCGCTCTTCTCCCGCCGCCCGCGCCCCTCACCGCAACGCATGCCCAAAAAAATACGCGATCCGCGCATCACCACCCGATTTCAAGATATATGCCTCGTTGTGTACTAGCGCCTATACTGCGATACTTTGGTGTAAAATAGTGACCGACCGAAGTTTCGGTTTCGGCCAGAAAAACTAGTTTCGGCCACAGTTTCGATTTTGGTCAAACTATGGCCGAATCTTTCGGCTCGGCCAAAACAAGATTTTCGTAAATTGTCGCGTTCAATCGGCTAATTTTGGAGTTTGCCAGCCGGCGGCGTGATTATTTACGCCAGTTGGCGAACCTGTGAGTTGAGGTTACGTGGCTTAATGTGTATACCTTCAGTTACATCTTTAATAACTCGTACATATTTACCACCTACTATAACTAGTCATATCGAAGCCTTTTCTTTTACTGTGCGAGGTGCTTGGGCAATTGAACAGGTAGTAAAGAAGTGTAAACAAGTGTACTGTAATCAAGTGTGCTGAATATTTTTTTTCACTTTCACTTTAGTACGTACGACCAATAACTGATCATACGACTATTGTTATACTTACTTGCATTAAATAATGTTGATGAATAAAAAAGTTAACTAACAAAAGTAAGTTTAACATTGTGACAAAAGTAAGTTGAACATTATGTGTTAAATAAACAATTTAAACCAAATAAGGATCGATTATTCTTTTTTTGGTTCAAATTGTTTAGTCAACATAAATAAAGAACTACTTTTGTTACATACTTTCATTATTGTTACTTATTTATTTTATTTAACATAATTAAAAAGTAGTAATAAAAAAGTAATAATTAATAAGTAAAAGTAATAAATAAAAAGTGGAAAATAAATTCAATTTAATGTGTGAAAAAGTTTTGGTTTCGGTTTCGGACGAAACTGCAACCAGGGTCGAAAGTTCGGTTTCTGTTTTGGCTGGAATTTAAGTTTCGGTCGGACACTAGTGTACAAGGAAGTAACCAGCTTTTTTTCATTTTGATTTTTGTATAAACTTACAACTTTCTTTCAATATCATCGATAATAGTTAGTAACTCATTTGGATTAGTAACTTTCGCGACCGCCAAGCGATAATTAACTTTATGCTTGTAATAAGTTAAGCCGTATTGAAAAAAGAAATATATGTAGCTTACTTCCGCAAACAATATATGCAAGATGCACCGCCCGCCCGCCCGCAAAAATATGCACATGCACACCACAAAATATCAGTGCACAATACCTGCATTTAGCAAGACAGCAACACACCTTGCACCTTCACCAATTAGACTACTCTACATGTTTCGCCCCAACCCAGGGCATCCTCAGGAGTTAGATCGTGCGTAAACCAACACCGAATGAGCAACATCGCCCTCCGACAGAAGGAAGAGAATAAATGCGGGCGGTGCATCTTGCATATATTGTTTGCGGAAGTAAGCTACATATATTTCTTTTTTCAAAATGGTTTGGGACTTCCGCCAAGTGACGCCTGATTCAATCAAATAGTTAAGCCATAGTTTTCAATAATGTTCAAATGTATTACTAATCAGTAATAAGTATTACTGATTATACTTTATGCTTTATCCTCGAGATTAGAACAACAATGTAGATTCACTTAACAACTCGCTAATCACACACTATAGTTAAAAGATATTTTATTATTAAAAAACAGAATGGTTTTTAAAATTTATAAGGAAAAAAGTATATTTGTACTGGTATCCCCAAGACCAAGGGTGGGGACCCCCGACGCCAACTTACTTAGTCGTTACTTCATTTCAAAGTTTCATTCGCGTTTTAGTGCTACGCTAGTCCACACGTCTCTTTCAATTATCCGTCCGTACCTTTTTGCGCAACAAGTATGCCAAAAAGAAAGTATGATGATGAGGATAGTGACGGGTATATTAGGCGCAAGATGAAGAAAATAGAAAAGAAGCTACGCAAGCGCAGCAAGAAGCGTTCCCGAATCAGCTCGAGCAGCGACAGCGACCAGGCTTCTCATGTGCCGTCATTACCAGAAGGTTAGTGAATTATAATTTATTTTTCTACGAGATTTTTTTTCTTGTTAAATAAGAGGAGGTAATTCTATTTCTTGTAACAATTTTTTCAAATCCGAATCTTTTTAATGCATCCGCTTAATTATCATAATTTTATGCAAGAATAAGAAATAATTAAATTAATTTTAGTCAAATACTAGTGCACAGACAGATCACTACGTGATTCTTTGTCTGTGCCGTGTAAATAAATTTGACTATTTGACTTAACCTAGAAAAACATTTTAAAATACAAAGTAAGTATCTTTTTCCACCTTTTTTAAAAAACTACCTCCTATTTTTACGAAATAAGCAAATACTTAACGACGGGTGTCGTTTTTGTATGTAAATTTGCTTACGTAAACGTGATCCATTCTGATTTAAGTCGAATATCACAGTGCTCAATAATAAAATAGTTAATTATTTTATGCACTATCTTCCAGATGGCCAAGAACTGTTAACAACAGACTCATTACCTTGTAATGACCAACTCGGATTACCCACGGAGGACGTGGATCTGGAAATTGTGGAGCCAAATCCAGGGTCCTCCATCATCAGCTCCAGCTGAGCCGGAAGAATGCGCCTTGGATGATGAAATTATGAAAATGCTTGGCGAATCCCCAACAAAGAATAAGAAAATGGGGAATAACATACAAAAAGATATTGCATTCCGATGGGAGCATATTACAACTTCCGGCCTTTCGAAGGAAAGTCGTAAAGAACTTCTAGAAAAACATCTTATTCCTGGAAACTGCTCTAAGCTAACTGCTCCACTGCTAAATCCCGAAATAAAAGCTCCCATGTCTGACACGATAATAGGCAAAGATAAAGCTACGGAACAAAAGCAGAATCAGGTGGCATCTGCCATTTCTTGCATTGGCGAGGCTCTCACGAAAATCTTTAATTCGGAAAACAAAGATGCAGATGTAATTAAACCTCTATTGGAAGGCGCTCAGCTACTCTGTGATTTACAATACTGTGAGTCAATGAAACGGAGAAGCCTTTGTAGCGGCATCTACCGTACCTCCGCACATACCACACATGGTTGCAACAAGATTCATCACCATGTGACTAGATGGCGCTAGTGTCGTATAAACACAAAGATTAGTAAGGAATAACACCTCGTAGTATGGAAAAATATATGGAGCAACCTACATCTCGCTGACGAAGTTTTCTCAGCGAAGCAGCATATATACAACTGCCAACCATCATCGGTTGGACCGTGGTCCCCGGGCAAATACCACCCAGCCCGGAGGAAGATCTTCCACTTTGGCCTTCCTACTAGTGGCTACCTCTCTCCATACCATTCCATACTACCTACTTCATTCCCACACTGGTGACCCCCGACGGAGCACATCAAGCACCTTCAGCAACGCAGCGCAGCCATCACTCCTCATACCTTATCCAGCATCCGCAGCAGTCACACCGCAAGCAGAAGCACAGCAGCCTTCAAGGTTCCATCGCAGCATCATTGACGACGCTTCCTGGACCTTCGGCAACTCTCGACGGCATTATCCCGACCTGGTCTTCGCAGCCCACGACTGGAGCATCACTGGGCTCTCACTCCGGCGTGGCAGCTCTGCGCACCTCACCAGCAGCTCGGACCTACCGTCACCTTCCGCTGTCCCGACTCACCGTGGACACGGATCTACCTGCAGCACTGGCGGACGCGCCTTCCTTCACCCCGCATCGTCTCGACTCACCGTAGACTGTCTCGACTTACCGCAGACTGGGGCATCTCCTGCAGCACTCTACTCTGGCACTTGCATAGCTCTGACGCACTGACAGCTGATCTTGGACTACCCTTGGACTATCGACCTCCGGTCCCAGGGGAGGAGTGATGTAGCGGCATCTACCGTACCGCCGCACATACCACACATGGTTGCAACAAGATTCATCACCATGTGACTAGATGGCGCTAGTGTCGTATAAACACAAAGATTAGTAAGGAATAACACCTCGTAGTATGGAAAAATATATGGAGCAACCTACATCTCGCTGACGAAGTTTTCTCAGCGAAGCAGCATATATACAACTGCCAACCATCATCGGTTGGACCGCGGTCCCCGGGCAAATACCACCCAGCCCGGAGGAAGATCTTCCACTTTGGCCTTCCTACTAGTGGCTACCTCTCTCCATACCATTCCATACTACCTACTTCATTCCTACACCTTATTTGTGCATCCATCAAAAAAGAAATTAAAAGCCAATTAGATGAGACCGAAGTTGATACGTTTTTATTCGGAGAAAAGCTCTCCGACACTCTGAAAGCGGCCAAAGCTATCAGCAAATCAGGGTCCGAAATCAAACTATCCAAGCCTAAGACTAATGCCGCGCGCTCGACGCGTAATTTAATTAAACTCGAAGCCTCAGTTGGCAACCAGCAGGCAGCTAACCAAGAGGAGGCCAGAGCCTGCTGCGTATACACAGACGTTGACCGCATTCCCGTATCCTGCCCTGCCGCAACGGCGCCAGTACCCGTATCCGGTACTTCCAGCGCCGCCGCCGCCGCCGCCGCCGCCTGCTCCTCCGGCGCCGCTACCTCCGGCACAGCAGCGGCCCAGACAACAACGACCCTATCAACGCCGTTAGATAAATGAGGTACACTGTTCCGGCCGACTTGCTCTATTTTATAATCAATGGTGTAAAATAACGCTAGACCCCATAATATTATCATGGGTTCAAGGTTACTGTATTCCTTTTTATAAGCCAGTAGTGCAAAAGTATATTCCACAAACACCTAAACTTTCTGCCGCTGAGACGGAACATTATAAGGGAGCCATAAATTATCTTTTTGAATCTGGTGCTATTTCAATAGTAAATGAACGTGAGGATCAGTTTTTATCAAATTATTTTCTTATTAAAAAGAAAAATGGTTTCTATCGATTTATTTTAAACTTAAAAGCATTAAATAAATTTATAAAAACTGAACATTTTAAACTAGAGGACCTCAGAACTACATTAAAATTAGTTCACAAGGATTATTATATGGCTTCCTTAGATTTGCATAATGCATATTTTTTAGTGTCAATAAACGAGCAATACAGAAAATATCTGAGATTTAAAGGACCCCGTACAAAATGTTCGAAAAAAGCCAATCGGTCAATTTGGCTAAAATTTTGGGTAAATATACCCTGTAACAGGCTGATCAATAAAAATGACTGGTCGGATCCTGGTTGAAGGTTTTCTAAGGATTTTCTCTAACATCCACGCGGACGAAGTCATGGGCAGAAGCTAGTCAGAGAATAACTATAGACCAGAAAGACCGACCATAGACAGTAGGTAAATTTTGGCTATGGAAATAAGTATTTTGAGGTAAAAATAAAACAAAAAAAAATTATTCATAGTGTACATGGGAAAAAAAATTGTAGAAAAGTAGAGTTAAAGAGCTAGATCTACTTTTTTATAGCTAACCAAGCTGATTTATAGCTAAATCTAGCCCTAAAAACTCCGTGTTGGCAACTCTGGATGCATGGCAGCACCTTGCTAATTTTATTACGGCAACCAGAAGAGAATTCATGAATTGCCCCAGACCTTTGTTAGTTACTATAATAGTGTTTTACGGTAAATATTGTTGAAATATATAGGTTACTATATCTATACTATAATCGTTATATTTTCTAATATAACAACATATTAAAAAATATAACGATACACTTAATTATTCTATTTCAATATACGTTACTACTAGGATATTTACTTAATCACTTTTATAATGTTACAGTCAAATAACTTAATTGTAATTTACCTTACTTATTGAAAACTTTCTTACCTATTGTATTCAATACCGATCATACCAGATAAGTAGATAAAATATTATATTATATATATATATATATATTAAAATAGGTTAAACTTACTCTAGACATTTAAATAAACCATGTTATTATTGATATAATTTTATTTCTATATTAAAGAACATTTATAACAATTTCTTATTTTTTTTCCTTACATTTTCACCTATACCACAAAGAACAAATTACAATGATATAATTATTTGTGAAAACTGTCACACTGAAATACCAAAAAATGAATATCACCCTATCATTTGAGAACGAATTTACACAAATCTAAGTAATTGCATATTAAAAACTGAATTATGAAAACATAGAAATTATAGCTACGGCTTTTAAAAACAGAATATTAACTTACAAACTGAATCCATCAATGGAATACCTTACACCTGAGGATTTCCTAATGGATAATCATTTGACTATAAAAACAATATAAGCGACATTTTAAACAATAAATGTATATTAACTAAAGCTCATAAAAATGGATTAAAAATATGTTTAATAACAATAGATTATATAATTTAGAAGATAGAAACTGCCCTAGTTTAGTTACATTGTATGATAAATATTCATGTGCTTCAGATATTATTAGCTGTGTATATTGTTGAGGCAGGATCTCTTTACCAAATATTCAGCGAAAAGGGAAGTACTTCCACCGAGCTAGGTGTCTGTGCTCGGGGACCGCGGTCCTACTACTTGATGTTGGAATTTGTATTTATGCGAAGTGCTTAGAAAACTTAGATATCGTGAGTCAGGTCTTCATACATTTTGTCTCGATATTAGCTTGACGTAGTGCGACGTCACGTCTGCGTAATGTTTACATATTGCAACTTTTCGCTGATCCTGCATTTCTTCGTCATTCGACGTTTGCTTATGTAGCGATATAATTGCGCCGCTACATATATCATAACAATGTATGTGCTTTAAAGAAAGTATTTGTTTGGATAAGTGGTGCAGAGAAAATGATTTTTTTTTAACTTCTGTAAGTAAACGTTCCAACACGAGTAGAGTTGGACGTTTAAACGAAAAGCACTTAAATAAGCGTGCTTATTTAAATAAGTGCAAAAGCGCGCTTTTAATTTTAAGCAAAGTGTGCTTTCTACTTATTGTAAAAGTCCCGCCATCTATCATGTTGTGGTACAACGACTTGTTTCAACGATCCTATTCGGCGTTTCTGCCATTTGAAGGCAGCACTTTAGCGAATATATGCAACTTTATTTAGTTGGTTTGAATTTTTTAAACGAAAAGTAAAAAAGCAGTAAGCAAGCAGTACGCTTTTTGCTGTCTTGGAGTGAGTACGTGTCACGTTTTCGTTCAGTTTGTTGCGTAATTTGCGTTGTATGCTTAAATTGCTAACGTGATTTAAGCATACAACGCAATTTAAAATAAACTTCTTGTTAATATACATTGTAAATACGTTTTACTGTATGAGGTGGTGATATGAGTAAATAAAATTTGGTAAACACTATTATTTGAACTGCATTAGTTTTAAAGTTGTAAACATAAATAAAATGTCGTGAATTCAGGAAAAAATTGAAGAATGCAATATTTGTAAAGTTAAAGTTGATTGAAATATAAAAAAGTAATTAGGTTTTATTCAATATTTTGTTTATATTACAATAATTTCGTTCCGTTTAAAAAGCTCTCCGCGTAGTTTGTTATTGGCAACACAACGTTGCAAGCTTTTTACTTCAACAGTTTCAACACAACGTACAAACGAAAAAAGCATTTAAGCAAAAAAGCACTTTTATAAGCGTGCTTATTAAAAAAAGTACAACGTTTCAACGTTTAAAAATTTTAAGCCGTTTTTTCCACCTCTAAACACGAGTATTTATCTATACGAGTATTTATCTCTGGGGCTGTCCCAACGGCGATATTAGAAATGCCTGCGGGGTACAGACACTACCTGCTCTGTACCGCTCTGGGTTTTTCTGACTAATAACGTTAGAAAAAGCCTGTGTGTTTCAGAGCATCGCTTGCTCTGGAGCGCGCGGGGTTTTTCGAATAAAAATTTAATAATATCACCGTAAAAAGCCTGTGGAACACAGACAATTCAGAAAATTACAGTTGTGGTTAAAGTATTCCTTCTTCATGTTTCGGTAAATTATGCAGAATATTAAAATAGTGATTTATAGTCATACTAGCGATATTTTTTTTTAAAGTGGTATATTTTTTTAGTTTATCCTACAATTAATATTAATTTATAGTGTATGATAAATTTTTTTTCTCTTAAACCCATAAAAATGGCAGGCTATGCTAAATGGGATGGATTGGGATGAAAGGCACACATATAGTTTTTTTTAACCTGGATTAAAATATAGCAGACTTTGGTTTTTCAGTACCTATAGTCTAAATCTGATGTGCTGTTGACTGAACAGCACATCAGATTTAGACTATAGGTACTTGACCTTGTGACCGCCTTTATGCCGCACGTTATAAAAGCTGTTTTGCAGTTCAACTGTTTAACTTAACGTGCTGTTTTGTATACCCACATCAAAGAGTACTTTTGTAATATAGGAAATAAAGAATCTTGCTGGCTTTTTCTGTTAACAAGAAAATTATAATCACTGATAATGTGTTTTTTTGTCTTTTTTGTAATATTCTTTATTTATAACAAAAATATTAATGAAAAAATAATAAACCGAAATGAAAAACACATTAAGTATCACATAAATATTACTTATGTCAGATTAGTGATACAATAAAACATAATTAGGTATTGTTTATTAATTATCCAAGAAACTTGAAAATGCGCCCTACCGCCCGCGACGTTCTTAGGAACCAAAGTCTGCTATATTTTAATCCAGGTTAAAAAAAAACTAACTGTGTGCCTTTCATCCCAATCCATCCCATTTAGCATAGCCTGCCATTTTTATGGGTTTAAGAGAAAAAAAAAATTAACATACACAATAAATTAATATTAATTGTAGGATAAACTAAAAAAATATACCACTTTAAAAAAAATATCGCTAGTATGACTATAAATCACTATTTTAATATTCTGCATAATTTACCGAAACATGAAGAAGGAATACTTTAACCACAACTGTAATTTTCTGAATTGTCTGTGTTCCACAGGCTTTTTACGGTGATATTATTAAATTTTTAGTCGAAAAACCCCGCGCGCTCCAGAGCAAGCGATGCTCTGAAACACACAGGCTTTTTCTAACGTTATTAGTCAGAAAAACCCAGAGCGGTACAGAGCAGGTAGTGTCTGTACCCCACAGGCATTTCTAATATCGCGTCCCAACGCATATTTGTAATTTAATTATTGAGTAATAAACTATATTTTATTTTATTTTTTAAATGCATTTAAGTGACAATAAAATTTAATATAAAAAAATACCAACTTGTTTTATTTCCTTGTGTTAAAAGTTTTTATCAGTTCAAATATAAACGAATACCTACACCGACAGTTCCGACGGTGTCTTCTTACTCCAACTGAAACCGATTAGTGTAACACAAAAAATGTACTGTTTGGATAAATGATGTCAAGAAAATAGTGTTTTAATTTCTGGGAATAAATAGTGGTTCCAAGACTTCCAGGCAAACACTTAAGTTACGACGTGTGTGCCGGTCGGTCGACTGCTTAGCTTACTGTGACATATTATTATGCAAAAAGATACGGCAGGTGCGGCCAATCGCTGAGAATGAGTGTACATCTTGCTTTATTGCAGCTTGAAAATTTACTAATGGATAAATCCAAATATTGGGTGTTCAAAGATTTCGAAAACTTTAGAAACTAATACTTGAGTTCGGATAATTTTATGTATTATTTTGATTTGCTGGAAAACATCGACGATGCAAACTTTAAACTGGAGCCCCATATGTTTACGGATAATATAAAGCTGCTTTCAAGATTTGTAGTTTGGTGACGGACATGGAACACGCAGCTTTTGGAGCAGTGTACCTTTGAAAATAAGTATGCTGATAATTTCGAGGAAGCTATTGCTAATGTGGAAAAAGACGATGATGAAATTATTTGTATTTATATCCAATAAATTAAGGTTAAAAAAAAAATTTATTCCAAAAATAATTTAATTATAACGTTGCATGCAGGCAAGGAAAAAGTAGTGAAAATTTTTCACAATATTTTACCTACCTAAATTAGCATTCGGGTAGATAATTTTAATAATGTATTAAGAATAAGTAAGTTGCGATAGTAAAAAAAACACTGAATGAAGGTGACTTAAAATGATATATTTCAATCAATTAAATTAATGTACTGAAATTCAAATAGCATTATTTCCGAATATATATTAATAAATGAAAAAAATAAGTTTTGATTAGTTCATGATTAGTTATCAATAGTCATACGAACTACGGCATATTATAAAGTGCAAAACTGCACGTGTGGAACACATTTAAAAATACATATGAAAGCGAGGGGCCTGCACGGAAAGCAACATTGCTTAAGGAATTGCTATTGAAGAAAAAGGGCGAAAATGAGGACATACGCGAGCATCTTAACTCCATATTCGAAAAAGTGGACAACTACAAAATATGGATATAAATATAAAAGGTAGAATTGCTCAGCATCATGCTATTATATAGCCTCCCATCAAACTATGATAACGTTAGAACGGCAATTAAATCCAGAGACACTCTCCCTACATCCGAAGAATTGAAAACCAAAATTGAAGATGGTAACCACCAGAAAAGTGATGGTATAAAAGTGTTCTTTTGTGAGTGAACCAGTGAGTTACCCAGCAGTTCGAGTTAGGCATACTACTCGAAGAAAAACAACAGAAAAACAGTATTCTGCAACATTTGCCACAAAAGGGGTCATGTTGCTAGGCAATCGTGTCATTTTTATTGTTTCAATAAACAAATGGTAGCAGAGGTCCGTAGATCGTAACTACGCTCTGGCTACCATTTGTTGATTGAAATAATAGTTTGGCCTTTTATTGTCTTCATATTCATAGCGAATATTTATAGTGTTTCTTTCACATTGTATCAATTAGAAATAATAAAACATGATAGTGCAATTAAACGCCAATTTATTATTTCAATCAACAAAATATCAAGCCTCCGCCATGGACAAAAGATTATGTAAAGGAAGAAAGCTGCTAATACGCTTATTTATGTAAGTTTGAAGAAATAGCAATAATGATCAATGGCATGACTCAATAAAGTCAGAGATTGCCTCACATAAAAAATGAAACTTGGGAAATAATAAGTAAGGAAGAGAATAATAATCTAGTCGACTATAAATTAATATTAGAAGAAAAAATGAACCAGAAAACATTATGATAAAATAAGGCAAGACTGTGGCCAGAAAGTTCACCCAGAGACTCGGAATAGACTATAATATGCACCAGTGGCAAAGCTCAGTTCCATAAGAATATTATTAGCCACAGCCGATGAACATAATTTGAAATTATGTCAATTAAATGTTACATACCTAAATGGAAATTTAGAAGAAAAAATAGTAATGAAAAAAAACAGAATATCTTGAAAAATACTCAAAAGAAATAATGATTGAAAAGTGAAATAGTAAATTTTGAAATATCTAAATAAAAGAAATACATAGTTTTTTTTCTGAAAAAAAAAACACTTGTTGAAACGATCTGGAAGGCAATGTTACATAAAATTAGATAAAAAGATAAAAGTAATGAATTCACAATATGCGCCTGTTCGAAAACACGGCATCGCATTATGAAGAAGCAGTGTGAATTGAATTCCCCCTTAACGTGGTACTATACCTTGTTCGCCGAATGAAGCTAGTACTGAAAAGATGCGCTCGCACACGATTGGACGCACATAAGAGGCTAAGACCGCGTTCACAATGCGAGTCAAATTAGTCTGTCGTTGCTCTCCTGGACTTGTTTAATGGACTGTTGTGTGCTCTTTCTCTGTGACTTGGCTAGTTGTACTGGATTGGTGTTTTGATGGCTTACCCGACGTCTTAGCGTGTTTATTGGATTTTGTTTTTGTTGCTTACCCGACGACTTGGCGTGTTTATTGGTTTTTCTAGAATATGGCAGAATTAACGAACGAATAAAGATCTTAACATTTATAGAATATCACGTACATATACAGATATATTTAATTTCATTTAGTATGGCATTAACATAACCATCAAAGTAATAAATGTATGAAAAGTTTATTTAAAGATATTGATAGATTTCCGTAATATTTTATAAATGAGATTATTATATTTTAGATGATTTTAATTATTAGATGATTTTTAATTGTTATAATTTTAATTGTTGTTTATATAGTTATATTATTTTAGTAACACCAAAGTACTGTTTACATTGTATATTTTTTGTGTTATAAAACTAATATTTTTATATTATAATTTTATTTACATAATGTTGTTACTTAATTATAAAATTTCAACACCAAAGTAATGTTTAATTGAAAAAGTCCCAATGAAAAATTCCATATTAACCCGGTATTAAGCAGTATGAACACGCCTTACGATTTTCTTCCTGTGGCGTGGGCTCGTGGGCGGCGCTATCTCATTTGTTGTCCTTATCGTTTGTATGCAAATATGAGAAAGAGACAGCGCTTTGCTAGCTTGATTCGACGAACAGGGTATAATTACAAGTGAAAGAAGTTGAAGTTGAAGCCAAAGATTCAAATCGTCATAAAATTATATGTTATCTTTACACATTTAAAGCACTTGTTAGGTTTTTTTGGATTATTTTACTTAGTCTTCTTTTACATTTGAAGTTACAAAACACACGAACTCGAAATTCACTCGACGCGACGTAAAGCTTATCAGAACAAAAGTTTTGTTCTGATAAGTTCAGTTTCAGTGCTTTTTATTGATATGGAAAAATGATAAAATATAAAATGAACTACTGTTCTTTTTGTAAAATGAAATAAAAACCATATCATTATTTAGTAGTTTATTGCAATCAATCATACATTAAAAAAGTATTTTATTCTTCTCCTCCAGTTTCATCTTCATTATCAATATCAATATCTTCTCCTTCCTCTGCTATTTCACAAAATTTATCATAAATAATCATTTTGTAGGGTTCACTTAAGTAATGAAGATCATTGACTTTATTTACATTTAATGTAATTTAAGCCTTGTACAAGGGGCTGAAATTTAGTTCTGAAGGCAGTGAACGCTTTGTCCGTACATGGATTCTAGTCCATTCTCCAGTAAAGTTATACTTGACCATGACAAATGGTGATTCTTGATCTATTTTAACCATTCTTGCATCTTTTATTTGCATTGCTGGTTTACAACTTTTTAAAAAATAAGGCTCCAGTTAGGGAATGCAAATCCGTATATATTTCTATATGAATTATATTTCTATATTGAATATAAAATAAAATAAAATAAAATAAAATTTCGAATTCCGGATTTTAAAAACGGATATTTCGTCAAATCCGGATTATCCGGATATTACGGATTTTTTATAAAAATAATTTCTTTTTTATAAATATTGTCATTTCTGTACATATACGTTCAGTAATGTGATGTCTCTTATATTTATGTAAGTGGATTCAATGAAAAGGACAATATTAATCAAATCCAATATTTTTTTGTCATAAAATACTACAATATTATGATGTTACCTATTATTGCTCAAATGTAATTAAAATAGTGTATGATTCGCGTGCGATTTGCGAGCAGGTGACGTAGGCGATCGTTCGCATGAGCGCTTTTGCGACGTTTTATCGCGCGATATTTCTGAAGTTTCGAATAGCTGTGACACATGTTACTGACTGTGGAACGGGACAAAAATATCGCACGGTTAAAAAAACGATCGTGCAAACACAATTGTCCTATTCCGAAGCGTTAGCGCCATAATACATTGGGACGCCATGGCGACGTCGCCAGCTACGTATCCAAACAATTCGTATTGAAATGTATGGCAGATAACACACTTGGCTGGCGTCTGGCAACGTCGCCAATTTGGAAGCGTAGCCACTATCAACCGGCCCCTACGCGGAGACTGGATACTCTGGCTCCTGCAATGCGTAGCCAAGTCGCCAGTATTTTGTATACAAGTAAGTTATGCCTCCCTCACTCAGTGGCCAACTGGTCGCCGCCAGGACAGACGCCCGCTGTGAATTGTGCGAAAACAATGAGTTTCGATACAGAACGATTTATTGCAGAGATTCAAAACCGTCCATGTTTTTGGGATAAGTACTACATCTAAAGAATATTTTGATCGATCAATTTATTTCTACATTAGTTGAATAATTCATCAAAAGATATCAGTTATTGATATTCTCACATAGTTGAACAATTTTTACTAACGACATTTTCATAATCTGCATATAGTTTAAAAAAAACCACTTCGACTTCGATCTGACATAAAAGGATGGACCCATAACTTTTTAGGTTTCTTCTTTTTCATTTTATGACGCAGATAACAATAATATAGTGATCTTTTCTGTGCACGTAGGACAATGGCTACTTATTTGGCAACTTCATTTAGCTATGCTAGGTTGCCAGAGGTAGCCATGGCCACGTCGTCACCGGCGATGTCGCCATGGCGTCCCAGTACGGCTCTTAGAAAAATCTCGCGATAAGACGTCGAAAAAGCTCTAATAAAAATAAAAATGATACTCTTTATAAAATTATACAAATGAAGAATAATACGTATATTAGTATCATTAAACTAGATAACATAATACTCGTATGTTGTTTAGTTTATGTGAATTTTAAAAATACAAATTATTCTTTGGGACTTAATGTGGTAAAGCCCTGAGAGATTGAGAGGCGCGCCGTATTACCCACTCGTTCCTTAGGAGGTTAGGAGGTGTGTCACCCGCGCACCATCCGGAAGACTATATGCCACCACGCCAACGGGAAGAAGAGACCCTAGGCGCGCCAGTGAACACAACCAAGAATTGCGCATTGAAGATGGGCCATTTTACATTCTCCAGTCGACAAGAAGCAAGCGCGCCACAAATTGCGTCTTCTTTTTGGCACAAATTCAAACTTATCAAACATATCTCAAATAGAAAAGTAGCATAAGTATGACACTTATCTGTCAAATGAAGCAGATAGCGATACCAATTACACTTGCGCGGTAGACCCACTGGTCGTACACTCCGAAATTGACGATGAAGAAGGAGAGTTGTATCGGCAGGAACACCAGGAGAGGTGGTTCAACCAAACGAACTTTTTGAGACTTAATGTGACAGACCTGAGAGTCCTGAGACACGGCACTAGCAAGACGCGTGAATGGCGTCATCTAGAAAAAACTCACATACCCACAAACATACATGAACCCTAAACACATATACACTCCTTTTGGGCAGTCGTGTAAATAGCATCTACCGTCTAGCTAGTGCGAGAAACAAAGTATTCCACTTAAAGCAACTGAGTGAATAGCAATTGGGCGAATGACAACTGAAGTATTCCACTTAAAGCAAAGCTATCAATATTTTTGTAAGTCATTTTGTTAAATATGGAAAGTTGTTCTAAGTGGAATACTTCGGTTGCTATTCGCCCACTTGCTATTCGCTCGATTGCTCTACTCGTAAGTGGAATACTTCCGAGAAACTTGCTTGTTTAATTTTTTTGTAACAATTTCTTATTATTCGAAAAATCCGAATTAGATTTTCAAATCCGGATTTGGAAGTCTAGTAAAAATGTGCGGATATCCGGATTTTTCGGATTACGGATTATCCGGATTGCATTCCCTAGCTCCAATGTCTTTTTCAAATCAAAAAACATTTCATGAGTGATACTTTTTATTTCAAAAGGTGATGGATGTTTGTGTGCTGTTTTTATCAGGTCTTCCCATTCTTATGGGTGTTTCTACAGTATATTTTTTTTAAATTACCAATCAAGGCAAAATCCTGGTCATTTGGCAGGAATGAGAGACCGCGTATGGGAAACACATATTTCACAGATTTAAATTCCTCTTCCCCCTCGGATCGCTCTCGGAGTGCACGTCTGCACCTGTACTTTGTTATTTTATTTTGTTATAAATAAATAAATCAAAATAAAAATAAATACGCTCAAGAAAATAGGAGTGCATAACTTGATAAGAGATCGTCCACGCATCTACGAGTAGTGCCACTACTTCGCCTACGACGCTGCACCAAGCCCCGCCTACGTGCTACGACGCGCGCTACGAGACCTGCCGTTGAGTGCTACGACATTGCTACGGCAAGACTCCACGGGCCTGCTGTCACCCTGGTACTTGCGAGCCACGTAAAAAGGTATTGCGCAATATTAATTTATTGTTAACGGCTTCGTTTGACTGCGTGCAGTTGTTTGAACCTCTTTGAATTCTATATTCTCCTAGTACCCATAATGAGCCGCGAAGCCGATATGTCTGTGTGTGACCAGGATGAGTCACACTCAGTGCACTGCGCTGAAGAGATTACACCGCCGAACTATGTGTTCACGCGCAGTAAGGCCGTAACGATGGATGACTTAAATGGCTTTAAGGAAGACATCAAGAATATGATTCAGTCGCTATGGGCCACCCAACAACAGGATTTGAAAAATATTACACCGACTCTTTTGGAAATAAAACAAACAAATTCTAATATAGAAAATGCAGTTTCACTACTCATGAGCCAAAATCAGGAATTAAATGATAAAATTGTACAATTGGAAAGTAAGACTAAAGAGGACAGGGAGTATATTACTTTGTTAGAAGAGAAAATCGAGAACCTGCAACTGGGAAATCGTAAGTCAAACTTTGAAATTAAAAACGTTCCTAGGAGAAACAACGAAACAAAAGACGATTTGGTTCACATGGCATTAAGTCTGTCTTCGACAATAGGAGGAAGTCTATGTAAAGCTGACATTAGAGACATATATAGGGTCCGTGGCAAAAAGGACTCACAGAATACCCCAATTATAGTGGAAACCTCATCCACACTACTGAAGAATGACGTACTGAAACTGTGTAAAACCTTTAATGTTAAAACTAAATCAAAATTGTGTGCTAAGCATTTGGGCTTCCATACTCATGAAGATACTCCGATATTTGTTACTGAGCAACTCACCGCAAAAGGCTCCCGCCTACACTTTCTTGCAAGAGATTTGGCAAAATCGAAACAATACAAATTCTGCTGGACGGCCTACGGCAAAGTCTATGTGCGGAAAACCGAAAATTCCCCGATCTTTTTAATCAAATCAGAAGCCCAAGTTCAGCAACTTATGAATAGCGATTGACTATGTAGTGAATATTGCATTTTGTTTTTGGAATATTTAACTTTGTTTACTCTTATATTTGTTGCCTGCGGTATTATTTTAAAAAATCTGTTATGCAACTACGGTCTGTACTGTGGTAACCTTTTGAACGATAATAAGTCCCTATTATTTTTGTTACTTTCTCAAACTTTTACCTGTATGCTTGGCGCTTGTTACAATTACAAACAATACTATTCAACACAAACGAACATTCAGCAAATCACATGCACATACACCCTTCAATTAAAAATACATTTTCAAAATTACACACACATACATATCCACACAAATCAATACGAAATACATATACAATTGCACATTCTTATATTTCTAACATACTTACATACGCACACACAAATTCACATACACATGCACTTTCCTACATACTTACTAGCACAAAAAAACAAGATTACTTTCCCGATTCTATTGTCTACATTATTGTTAGGTAAAACCTTTTTGTTAACGACCGCACTGCCTCAATCTCATGATAATGGCTAATGTTATAGATACGATATCAGAAATTGATAACACAGAAGTTTCTAAGGCAATACAATGTGATGTTGATGAGGTATGTGACTTATTCCACATAAAAGACAGTGATTTTACTCTAATAACGCAGAACATAAGAAGCATTTATTGTAATTTCAGTGACCTTCTCGTAACGATCACACAGCTTAAATTTAACCCAGATATAATCATTCTAACCGAGTGCTGGCTCTCTAAAGATAAACCTATCCCATTAATTGCTAACTACCAAGTGTACTCATCCACCCGTTACCTAAACCAAAATGATGGAGTAACAGTATATGTCAGTCATAAAATAACAGCTAAAGTCACGGAAATTTACATGCTAGATGCCTCATGTCTTCAAATTCACTTAAATAACAATTTAATTTTGGCTATATATCGATCACCCTCTAACACCAATGCAGAAAATTTCGTCAATTCATTAGATTCTCATCTAGAATCAATAAAAACACATAAAAATATCACAATAGCAGGAGATATAAATATCAACACCATTCCTAGGGATAAGGAGCAGCCTTATGAACGTAAAAATAGATTTAACTATCTTAATATGCTTGCAGGACATGCTATTATGATGGGACATAATCTTCCGACCCGAGAGAAAAGTTCATTGGACCACATTATGATCAAAGGAGATAAGAATAGTACAAAATCTCAGGTTGCTGTCCTAAACACGTCCGTGACGGATCACGCTATTGTCATGATGCACACTCCCATGAAATACAATGTTAATAAAAACTGTAATAAAACAAAAGTAATTACAGATCAAGAAGGTGCATTGCATAGCCTTATGGAGAAAAACCTGGCGCTTTTGCTTCACTGTAATGATCCTGAAGAAGTGATACGGGAATTAATTAACAGAATAACGGAGTCTCTGAAAGCTAACACGAAAGAGATACGCGTTAGTAAAAAAAACCGTGTCATTAAGCCGTGGATAACACCTGGGATTTTGCGATGCATCAGGAACAGAAACAAGCTGCAAAAGAAACTTCGATGTAGTCCACACGACGAAATCCTTAAGATTACCTATAGAAGGTATCGGAATTTTTGCAACAATTTAGTCAAGAAATTGAAGCGAAATTACGAAAGACAGCTGTTGCAAAGTTCCACTGGTAGCCCTAAACATCTATGGAAAAACATTCGCGCAATTACACATATAAAACAGCGACAATCTGACAATACAAAATTATTAAATATTAGGTCTTCTCCAAAGGAATCCGTTGACTATGTTAATGGTTTTTTCGGTGACATAGGGAAAAATTTAGCGGACGCCATTGATCCGCCTACTTCTAATCTTAACGCACATGATCTACTCAGACCATCTCCGCTCGGTTCATTTGCTCTATTAGATACTGACCAAGATGAAGTACATACGATACTCATGAATTTGAAATCCGACAGTGCTCCGGGATGGGACAATATCTCTCCAAGCTTCCTTAAGCGTGCAAAAAATGAGGTAGTCCCGATAATTACCCATCTAGCTAACCTTTGCTTTAGTAAAGGTATATTCCCGTCACTTCTGAAAGAGTCTATCATAACACCGATACATAAGGGTGGAGATGGAGACGATGTCAATAATTACAGGCCAATTTCAGTGCTATCCACGCTAACGAAAATCATAGAAAAACTAATTAACAAAAGGCTACTATGCTACCTTGATAAAAATAACATCTTATCATCCTCTCAAAACGGATTCCGTGCGGGTAAAAGTACTGAAGATGCTGTTAGTGCTTTATCATCAGTGATAACTGATACGCTGGATAGTAAGAAAAAATGTCTTACTGTGTTTTTGGACCTTAAAAAAGCGTTTGACACCGTCTCCATCTCCATTCTGCTTAAGAAACTGGAAAATATCGGTGTCAGGGGAATCCCGCTTAACTTATTTAAAAGCTATCTGGAGGGTAGAAAACAAAGGGTAAAAATAAATCAAACATTCAGTGAAAAGACCCAAGTGGAATATGGCGTCCCACAAGGAAGTGTTTTAGGCCCGTCATTATTCCTGATTTATATCAACGACTTGTGCAACATGCAGATAAAAAAATTGCCAAATTTTGTCTTACGCTGACGACACTGCCGCCATTTTTACTGGTAACTCGTGGAATGACGTAAAATCAGAAGCCGAGTTTGGTCTTAGTAAAATCAGTGAATGGTTGAAGGTAAATCTACTGACACTGAACACCCTTAAAACAAATTATATGTGTTTCTCTATTTGTGATGGGACACAGCCAGATGACACCTTTGACATTAAAATACACTCCTGCAGTCGAACGCTAGAGACTTGTTGCTGCCCGGTGATAAACAGGGTTAGCACCACTAAATATCTGGGGGTAATGTTAGACCAACGTCTCTCATGGCAGGCGCACATTGATCTGGTGGCTAGTCGAATAAGAAAGATAATGTGGATTTTTAAATCACTTAGACACGTAACCACCAAAAAAGTGCTTAATCTTATTTATGTTGCGTTAGTACAGTCAATCACAATTTATTGCATAACTGTTTGGGGAGGAGCACTGAAAACAAAATTTTTAGACGTGGAACGAGCACAAAGAGCTCTACTAAAAGTAATGTTTTTCAAAAAACGCAGGTTTTCTACTCATTTACTGTACAGCTTAGCGGATCTACTTTCTATTAGGAAATTGTACATCCTCCACGTTATTTTAAGGAAACACAGGACTCTAGTATATAGACCTAATGTTACCCAAAAAAGAAGGAAGCATATTATGGTAATCGAAACACAATACACACGAACTAGCTTTGCTCGAAATCAGTTTCAACATTTATCAGCATATTTATATAATAAAATAAACAAAATTTTAGAAATATATCCAATGACTTATCGGGAATGTAAATCTAATCTTACCAAATGGTTAAAGACATTAGATTATGACGAAACCGAAAATTTACTTAAACATGATATAACATAGCACACACACACGCACACACACACACACGCACACACACACACACACACACACACACGAAAAACAAGCTCAATTTTTTACTTATATTTTTAATTAGTTAAGTCTTAAGTTTTAGTAACTTTATTGTTTCTTTGATTATAACTGTACTGGTTTATAATTCTGTACATGTATGCTTTGTTAAGGAAGAGTGACTCCTTCTGGCACAGGTGCCTTGGCACTTAAAAGTGGGAGCCCACCCTTAAATCTCTGTTAAACTAATTTGTTACAGAAATAAACATTTTTCATTTTCATTTTTTCATTCAAATAAATGAAATACGTGAACTATATACAATAATATAATATACAAGAAATGGATCATGAGGTAATTTTTATTTTGACCGGGACATCTATCACTGAAGATAGCAAGACGCTCGCTGGCAGTATTGCCACACGCCAGATCGAGAAATCTGGATAGAACGGTCGAAAAATCTGTACAAAATCGCTAAAATCTGTATAAAATCTGTAAAACTGTAATAAAATCTGTACAAAATCTGTTCAAGAAAACAATATTTATTATTTTTTGTACATATTTTTATTCATTTTAACAATCATTTTTTATCAACTTGAAGTTTATAACAAGGTTCATCACTAAGAAGTTGTTTCGTTAAAAGAAGTCCCTCAATCGTTTCAGTGCCTAAATAGTTTCTTGTTTTTGTTTTAATTAAATTTACTGCGGAAAATATTCTTTCCACTGTGGCACTGGAATGAGGGAGACTTAGTAAAGCAGTAACAAATTGCAGAAGAGTTGGATATAATGATTGTCCTTCTAAGTCTTGTGCACAATTGATTTGATGCCAAAACAATTCTGTATCTTCTGCGCTTGATTCTAGAAGGTCGTCAATTCGTCATTCATTCTCAATTGTCGCCACTCATTGTCCAATGTTTGAAAATGTTCTTGTCCGATTATATTAGGAAAAGCCTGTGCAATGTGAGTCAATGATGGTATACTGTGCCGTTTAACAATAATGGGATTGAGAAAGTTTAAACTTTTTGTGGTGTTATTTCCAAAATTGTAACGGGATTTTATTTGTTTAGCTCCTTCTACATAAAAGTTTGTAGTGTCGTGGGTTATCATGCTGAACATTGTGGAGCTCAGTCTCAAATAAATATGAGCTATTCATATAGCAATCCAGGAATGATTTAAATATGCGGCACAAATGCTCATGAATCGATTAAATTTGTGGCTTTTCGGACTGCATAGCTTGATTAAATTTTGTGAAAAAATCCAAAGAAAATTCAAGAAACTGCAAGTACATTTTGTTGTACGGGTTGTTCAGCATATGTAAAATAGAATCCGCTGAGTTCAAACGATCTGTCGTCACAGCATCAATAAAAAATAACTTGAGTGCTTCATATTGCCATAGAATCCGCACTACCGCACTGCGAAGTGAGAGCCAACGTGTTTGGCATGGATGCAGGAATATAATTGTATATGTTACCGGCCAAACCCGATTTCAGGACAAACTAGTTTGGCCTAGGCTAAACTAGTTTGTCCTAAGCTCGATAGGATAAACCAGTTTAGCCTAGGCCAAACTAGTTGATTCTGATCTAAATACGCACATTCCTTCATTCATTCTAAACTCATTTAGCCTTGTCGAAAGTAATGAAATAGAATAATTGAGGTATAATTATTGTTTCTTAAACATAAATAAATATTCGCTATTTAAAAAAATAAAAATAGGTAACTAATTTCATAACAAAAATCTTTGATATTTCTTATAAATTATTGTTTTTTTTTTTAAACACTTCATTATTTTTATTAGATTTGGAACACAGGTTTTAACGCGATTTTAACTAAAACATAGGTGTTGAGCACCTACCTTTTCCCGAAGTTTCAGCTTTTGCGCAACTTCATCGCGTGGACATTTTAGAAAATCTTTAAAATTCTTAAAATGCTGTAGAAGACGTTCCCGTCCCCGTTTCCGTTCAGAATAGGATCCATAGATATTTATTATCCCGTTCCTCTTCTCGTTGCCGTTTCCATTCGCGTTCCCGTTATTACTTTTCACTTGTCACCTGTCACTTGCCACTTCACTTTTCACTTCACGCTTTTGCTTCCGCTTTAGCTACCGCTTCCGCTTTCACTTACCGTCACCATGACCATAAATCTTTATATCTATGTACCTTTTCTTTCTAATGCATAACGGGATAGTGCTTGGCATTCACCTCACCAGATGCTTAGTGACGATAAGGTCGAAGGTGGAAGCGCACTGGATGAATCTCCGAATTTCTTAATTCCTGCGTCAATGCCGGCACCCGAAAAGTTTTAAAAATCCAATGCATCACAATGAATAAATCAGAAATATGCCATCATTTACATTAGAGTACAATAATAAAATGTACCTATATTAATTTGCAAATTTTTTATTAAGCATCTATATATTAAGCATATTAGTGAGGTGAATGCCAAGCACTATCCCGTTGTGCATCAAAAAGAAAAGGCAGATAGATGTAAAGATTGATGGTCACGGTGACGGTAAGTGAAAGCGGAGGCTGAAGCAAAAGCGTGAAGTGAAAAGTGAAGTGGCAAGTGACAGGTGACAAGTGAAAAGTGGTAACGGAACGCGAATGGAAACGGCAACGGCAACGGGAAGAGGAACGGGATAATAAATATCTCTGGATCCTATTCTGAACGGAAACGAGGACGGGAACGCCATCTACAGTATTTTAAGAATTTTAAAGATTTTCTAAAATGTCCACGCGAATGAAGTTGCGCAAAAGCTAGTAACAAAATAATAAAGTGTTTTAAAAAAAAAACAATAATTTATAACAAATATTAAAGATTTTTTTATAAAATTAGTTACCTATCATTATTTTTTTAAATAGCGAATATTTACAATATTTATGTTTAAGAAATAATATTTATACCTCAATTATTCTATTTCATTACTTCCGACAAGGCTAAATGAGTTTAGACTAGGCCGTACTAGTTTATCCTAGAATATGCGTATTTATATCAGGATCAACTAGTTTGGGCTAGGCTAAACTGGTTTATCCTATTGAGCTTAGGACATACTAGTTTAGCCTAGGCCAAACTAGTTTGTCCTGAAATCGGGTTTGGCCGGTAACATATACATCCCTTACAAGGCCTTCAGGTTCACGCGGTAATTTTGTGCATGCATAGGACGCGCATAATGCGAATGAGTGGCAAATGCATTTTACAACATACAAATGGGGAATATCTTCTAATAATCTGCTTGCTACAGAATTATGCTGACCCATCATAGCATTAGCTCCGTCGGCGGCAAATCCAACCAAATTGTCTTTATATGGAATATCATTATCTGTAAATAATTTTACTAGATGTTCGTAAAGTTTTTCGCCTGTCGCATCTTGAACGGGTATTAGTGCAAAGTGAAAAGTTTTTGTTTCTATAATACGAATTCTATAACATTGCCTGATTTACCAATGCGCCCTGAATGTTTTTACGAGTATCTAACAACAATGCATAAAAGCTTGTCACATCCTCTGTCCGTACTTTCATCAATAAGCAGTGAGAATTTTCGAATTATTAAATCGGCAATTAGGTTTTCTTTTTCAGTGTCTCCTGTAACAGATTTAATAATAGCTGTGGTTTTGGTGCGACTACACGCAAGTTCTTGTGCAGTAGGACTATCCTTACATAATATTGTTTTTATGAGTTGAGGGAGGTGTTCCATGACATTCATTGAAAGGTTATGCTCAGCTACAAAAGACGCCAATAGAACTTCACCTGTTTTTACATCATCAGCAATCGTACCTTTTTGAAAAAAGCTGTGACTGGTTTTTGAATGGCAGAAGATCCAGGAACTGAGTTTAGGTCTTTAGTTGTTTGTCGCACAAGATAATTTTTCCCCCCACCACCGATTGCAAGGTCTGATGAACAAAATTTACAGTATGCGTAATCTTCTCCCTTTTTACTTTTTGTTAACCACGATTTAAAACTGCTTTCTTCTAGCCAAGTCTGATTAAAACGCTGCGAATTCCGTGACTTTTTCGCGAGCATATTAACAAGTCATTTACTTCACACTGAGAGTGATCAATTTTAATTTTCTTAGAATGCAGCACTGCACACACAAGTCACAACACAAAATCGACAAGAAAATCAAGAAATCTTAGCGCAAATACGACTCGCGGTACTCGACTAGAACTAGAAGTTGAAACTCCAACCAAACAAATCGTTTCATACTGCTCATTCCGTTCATTCATTTGTACTGAAGGTATTCCCAGAAACTTATGTTTGAAATGAAACATAAGTTTCGGGGAATCCCTTCAGTACGCTATAAATGTTGCCAGGGACAACGATTTACACAGAACACAGGGAAAAAAATGTTGAAGGCAATAAATAAACACTAAATTATTATACACTAAAAAGAGATACATTTTCAATCATTTCATCATAGATTATGTGAGGAAGCGAAAATGACGAAAATATGTATAAAAGTTATGCTAAATCTGTAATCTGTATTGGTGATGAAAAATCTGTATAGATTCAGATAAATCTGTATATATGACAACACTGCTCGCTGGTAATATTGTGTCCATTAAAATATTTTAATAAAAGAGATGGTTACATCACATTGCCCTTTTTTCCCTTCTGTTTTAAGATATAAGTTCATTCACACTTTATTTTTGCCAATGTCATGTATCACAATTGCAGGCCAACCAGACTTCCAAAGGTCGCGGGTTTGATTTCTGCCTGAGAATCTGATCTGGTGCGAGTCGAATTTTTCTACTATATTATTTAGTAGGTAAGTATTATGTAAAAATAGCTAGGTGAATGCTAAAATCTCAAATCAAAAGATCTTCTGACAAACCTACCACAAAAAAGTTAAAAATAAAAAAGCTTTTAAAAAAGAGATAAAACTCCTTAAAATACCTTATCAAACAAAAACCGCATCAAAATTGTCTCTAAAAAGCAAGAAATAATATTCAAATCATTAGATACGAGATACGCATATAAATTTTAATAAAACACGTTTAATGAAGTCGGGTTGGGCTTTTAGAACGAAAAAAGTGATACATTTTAGCTGCTACGCACATAGCCTCAATTTAATAGTAAAAGACGCCCTACGTCTAGTAAATACTCAAATTGATAAAGTTAAGCGTGTTGTGGCACATGTAAAAAAGTAACCTTTCTTCGGAAAGGTTACAAAAGTACCAAGTCCAACAGGGTCAAGAACCAAAGAGACTTATCTAAGTAGTCGACACAAGATGGAATTCTACTTATTTTATGTTAAAGCGGTTCGTGGAATTAAAAGAAGCTGTGAGATCAATTCTAGGTTTTGTAGATAGAAATCTACCTGTCATCAGCCCCAAAGAATGGTAACTGTATAGACTGTAGCTGCAGCTTTGTCAGATTTTGCGGCCATTTGAAGAAATTACCAGCTCCATGAGTGGAGAAAAATTCGTAACAGGAAGCCCTGTGATCATAGTGATGCGATGTTTAAAAGAAGCGTGCTAAAAACTGACAGAGAAAAGCGACTATCTGTTACCAGACGCAAGTGACACAGCTCGTCTGCTTAAAGCAGGCTTACAAGATCGCCGGTTCAATATGATTGAACAAAGTGGCACATTTGCTCTGTCAACTTTTATGGATCCACGATTCAAACTGCAATGATTCTCAATTTTCATATTCCAAATTGCAACCACACGCAACTTCACACAAAATGAGGGCGTAGTCGTTTATTTCAGGGATGTACTGAACATAATCGTAGAAGAAGAACTTGTTTTAGACTCTAATTGCTTAACTATACAACTCTAACACCATAATTTTAGCAATATATCGACCTTCAGGTTGTAGAAATACTGATAATTTTATTAATTCATTAAATGATACCTTGCAAAAATACGCATATATACAAAATATTATCATAGTTGGCGATATAAATATAGATATTTTAAATGATAGTTTGGATAATAGGAAGGCTCCTTATCTAGATATGTTAGCATTTCATGGGATCTTACCTGGTCACACTATACCAACCCATAATAAGACATGTTTGGATCATGTAATGTTGAAGTCTAGGTCATCAGCACGATGTCTTGTACTTCAAACATGTATCACTGACCATGAAAGTGTTGCACTCTATTTATCAGCAAAAATTGGAATAAAAACGATTAAGAAAAGAACCTTCTTAGATAAAATCGGCCTAGGTAAGGCATTGAAAGAGACAGATTTTACCCCTATGTATTTAATGAGTGATGCTAATGCTGCAACTAACTTCTTCATAGAGACTCTACGTAACTTAATTTTATTGAATACTAAATCTGTGTCTATCCCGAAATCTAAAAGAATTAAGAAACCCTGGATTACACCAGGGCTTTACAAATGTTTGCGTAACAGAAACAATTTATTCAAAAAAATGAAAAAAGAACCGAATAACGATGTCCTAAGAGTTACCTACAAGCGATACAGAAATTTCTGCTCTAGTATCCTAAAAAAAGTGAAAAGAGACTATGATAAACAACAGATACAAAATGCTAAAAATAACAATAAAAAAATTTGGAATATTATAAAAGAGATTACTTATACAAAAAAACCGAAAGAAAGTTCCTCTGACTTACTTTGTAAAAATGATCCATTGCAGTCAGTTAATAATGTGAACTCATTCTTCGCTAATGTAGGCAAAAAACTAGCTGAAAAAATTATTAATAACTCTCGTACAACCATGCCAACCCGTTGTAGTCGTAGCTCTAACTCTTTTGTATTGTTACCCACTGATTGTGACGAGGTCAATTCTCTTATTAATAATCTTAAAATCGACTGTGCTGTGGGATTGGACCTAATCTCAGCTGATATCCTCAGGACTTATAATGACATTTTAACGTCCCCTATTACTTACATCTGTAATTTGGCCCTTTCAACTGGAGTCTTCCCAACAGCCTTAAAGAGATCAAGAATAATTCCGATCTACAAGAGTGGCTCCAGAGACTGTGTCAATAACTACAGACCTATTTCCATTCTTCCAACGTTGTCCAAGATCCTAGAGCGAATTATCAATAGTAGGTTGGTTAAATATCTTGAAGACAGAAAGCTGTTAGCTCAGGCTCAATTTGGTTTTAGATCTAGAAAATCAACAGCTGATGCCGTGCATGAAGTTACTAACTTTATTGTCAATCAATTAGACAATAAAAAGAAAACTATAGCAGTATTTCTCGATATAGCAAAAGCTTTCGACACAGTCTCTGCAGATAACTTAATTGATAAACTCGAATGTATTGGTGTTCGGGACCTCCAGTTGAAACTTTTCAGAGATTATCTCTCTGATCGCACACAGTGTGTCCAAATTGACAGCCACATCAGTGAAGAGCTTCCTATATCTTTCGGAGTACCACAAGGCAGCATATTAGGGCCAACGCTCTTTCTAGTTTATATTAATGAACTGTGCCAACAAACTATCCCCAATGCTAAAATAGTTACCTTTGCCGATGACACAGCTCTACTCTTTAGTGGGAACTCATGGGAGGAAGTTTTTTCACATGCACAAAGGGGTTTTAATCAAGTGACGCAATGGTTGAGAGCTAATATTCTAAATCTTAACGTAGATAAGACTAACTTTATGACCTTTTCTTTGAGAGACAAATGTCCTGACAACCCTAACTATTGCATCGTATCTCACAGCTGCAAAAATGACAATGATACAGCATGTTCTTGTCCTAAATTAAAGAAATCCTCGAGCGTCAAGTATCTGGGAGTTGTGATAGATGACAGACTTAATTTCCAGTTGCATGTCGATATGGTTACATCTAGGGTTCGCAAATTAATGGTTATATTTAAAAACCTAAGGCATGTTGCAGATGTGAATTTGATAAGGTCTGTCTATTATGCGCTTTGTCAGTCTGTCCTTTCTTATTGTATAATAGCGTGGGGTGGTGCAGGAAAAACAACTCTCTTAAAACTCGAAAGGGCTCAGAGAGCAATTCTAAAAATTAGTATGTTTTTGCCATTCCGACATCCGACCTCTGACTTGTATCAAAGAAGTGGGGTCTTGACAGTACGGCAACTATTTGTTTTGCAAATTCTGCTAAAACAACATTCTGTCATGGAGTACGAACCACAAAAGGTCAATAAAAAAAGGCGAAAGGACTTAGTTTGTGTCGGGAATAAGTTTAATACCAAATTCTCACATCGTTTTTTCTGCTATCAGGGTGCCAGTCTATACAACAAAGTCAACAGAATTCTGTCAATCTACTCGTTGCCTAAAAGTCAATGTAAGACCTTAATAAAAAATTGGCTGCAAAAATTGACCTACTCAGTAACAGAAGACTTCCTCTGAATGTTAGAGGGCTTCCTGCCTGAATTAAATTAATTAAATGAATTAAAATGAAACTATAAACAAACGATTCTTTTGATTGAATTAAAAATCTCTGACGCACACACCTCACATTCACATACACACACATACACATACATACACATACACACACATACACACACACATACAACCAAACACCTTCTAGTTTTCCAGCTCACATTATCTATCTATAGATTAAAGATATTATGTTCTATGATTGTATCCGTGGGGTGGGGACCTGGTGATCTGTAATACAGGTTATTCCCATTTCAGACACCAGCTCCTCACATACTATTTGCTTAAATGTCTTTAAATTGTACCAAAATATTGTTTTGTGAGGAGAAATAAATTTTATTTTATTTATTTATTTTATTAATTTCTCAGACCAAAATGAGGCTACGAAAACCAAAGATCGGGTACGCAAATTGGTAGCAGCATTGATCGCCCAAACGGAACGCTCTTCAGCGACCACAGCGTTTCTCCAGTCAATGAAGACACAAATAATGATGATGAATTAAGTCCATGGAATATATTTGACAAAATGGTACCTAGCGAAAACTACTACTCCAGGTACGCTGCTTCCAAAGGCCATAAAATATGTAGATACCTTTCAGACGAGCTGCTGTTGCCAAGAAAAGACCAAGGGCCCTATTTTTGAATTGCTCGGCTGGCGTCGAGCGCTCGTTTCTACTGATTTTCGTTCGACATCTCATACATTTAAGTTGATTTGTCGAACGAAAATCAGTAGAAACGAGCGCTCGACGCCAGTCGAAAGATTCAAAAATAGGGCCCCAGGCAGGAAAATTAACGTGCCCTCTAGAATGGTGAAAAAAAGCACCAATATGTGTATCCAAAATATACCTACGACGAAGGGAGTAAGTTTAAACTCTATGCTGTTAGTTGGACCCGATTTACTTCAACCTTTATTGGGCATTTTGTTTCGTTTTAGAGAGGGGAAAATTGCCGTGACCGGTGACATTCGGGAAATGTTACCGCAGATATCCATTAGAGAACAAGATCGAAACGCACAAAGGTTCTTATGGCGCGACACAGTTAAACCCTTCTCCTGTCACACCAATTAACTTTTCAGTGGGCACGAGTTTGGCCGTACCCCCAATGAAAGAATTTCGCATGTGTGCGATGATTTTCGGTGCTTCATGCAGTCCCTTCATAGCCTTACACATTAAAAATAAAAACGCTTTGGAAATGCACGCGACGTATCCCGAAGCCACCCAAGTGATCATTACTAACCATTACATGGACGATTACGTTTGCAGCTTCGACGACGAAGCCGTTGCTTCGAAAGTGATACGGGACGTCTTCATAGTACACAAAGCATGCTGCTTTGAAATGAGAGCGTGGCTATCAAACGACAAAAAGGTATTGAGTTGCATCCCTCGCGAGTTATGGGCGCACCCAGACGCCGATACAGTCTTACCGTCTGACGCTGGTGCTTTAGGAATAAAGTGGAACCCAAACACCGATTCTTTGGCCATTCGTTCAGAGAGCTTTAATCTATTGGCCGAAAGGAAAGTAACAAAACGAATTGTTTTGTCCGCGGTTATGAAGGTATATGACCCACTAGGATTCTTCACGCCGATTACGATTAAAGGCCGAATCATGATCCAAAATTTATGGCGTGAAGGGTTTGGGTGGGACGATCAGCTATCTGCTAAGCATGAAAGTGTCGGGACTGACTTTCAAAAGGACATAGAGGCCGCGGCCTCCATTAGACTTCCCAGACACTACGGTTTCGACAAGACCACTTTCGAGCAACCTACTGACGTACAGCTGCATATGTTTTCAGACGCCAGTGAGCAAGCCTACGCATGTGTTGGGTATTAGCGATTCAGCTACGGTGGTGATCGGTTTAAGCTAGCACTTATAGCCAGCAAGGCTCGCGTGACACCTAAGGGGTGTCACCGGTCACCACCCCTCGGTTGGAGCTCCAAGGGGCCCTCATTGCTCTCCGCTTGGCGTTTACAATCATATGCAGTCACCGCAGAAAGCCATTCTCAACAACGTTCTGGACAGATTCGTCCACCGTGTTGAAGTGGATACGTGGTGATGCCAGACGGTACAAGCCGTTTGTCGAATTTTCTAGGAGAAATCCTAGAAAATTCAAATGTTTCAGATTGGAGATGGCTTCCGGGCGATTTGAACGTCGCTGACGAAGCGACCCGACCAAATTGCACATTACTCAACGCGTCGCACAGGTGGTTCGCTGGCCCCTCCTTTCTGCTGTCTGCTCCAAAGGAGTGGCCAGAAGAGCCAACCTCACATGAAGTCGCACCACCTCCAGACATGAAAGAGCTGGTGGGATTTCTTGTGAGCGAACCTCCTCATGGTTTAACAGAACTGGTACCAGACGCATCTCGGTTTAGCGTCTGGTTACGCCTTTTGCGGGCTACTGCCTGTGTTTTGTTGGCAGCGCGCAAGTTTTGGTTATTAGTTCGGCAAACCATACCTCTAAATTCTAAAAATTTTAGTACCTCTCCTAACGATATTTCAGCTTCCGATATGTTGAATGCAGAAAATATGGTACTATTAAAAGCACAAAGCGAAAGCTTCCGCGAAGAAATATTTGCCTTAAAACACTCTAGGCCTCTCCCGAAAACGAGTCGCCTCACAACCATGTCTGTAAAGATACAACACGACCTCCTCATGTTAGACTCCAGGGACACGACGCAGTCACGAATACTCCTCGACGATCGTCACCACATCATTCGCCTGCTAGTCAGTCATTACCACAAGAAGATATCCCACGGTTTTTCAGAACTCGTCCTTAATGAGATACGGGCTCGGTTTTGGCTACTCAGAGGCAGAAGAGCCATCAAAACGATAGTCGCCGGTTGCAGAGACTGCGCCCGCCGTCGAAAACAACCTTCCATTCCAGTGACAGGGAATTTACCGCCAGAGAGATTACAGCATGGTACCCGGCCATTTTTTAACGTCGGTTTAGACTACTTCCGGGCGGTGGAAGTGTCGATCGGGCGTCGACGAGAAAAGCGTTATGTGGCACTTTACACTTGCCTAGTCACTCGAGCGCTGAATCTGGAAATAGTTGCAAGTTTGAACACGGATTCGGCATTAATGAGTCTCAGAAGATCATCGCGAGACGAGGTACGCCCGCGAAGATAATATCAGACAACAGGACAGCCTTCGTGGGTGCCAGCCGAGAGCTCAAAGTCCTCTTCGCCCAACCGCGAACAACGCTATCACGTGGGAAGTTGTTGACATGGTCCAGTGGCTTCTCATCCCCCCGGCGGCGCCCTTCATAGGAGGCGCTTGGAAACGAATGGTGAAGACCGAACCGTGAAGACGGCCTTAAGAGCCACATTAAGAAACAAGGCCCCCAAGGAAGAAGTTTTTCAAACCCTTTTGATGAAATCAGAGAGCCTTGTCAATTCCTGACCGTTAACATATGTGGTCTCCTCAGCGGACGCCCCTCAAGCCATCACACCGTTTAACTTTTTAATCGGATCTACCTCGAATTCCAACTGGCTAGCGGGCGAACTATCCGATTCAGACTTGGTACGTCGTGCAGACTGGCGCCGAGTTCTCCGCCTCGCCGACCATTTTTGGACAAGATGGGTGAAAGAGTACTTGCCCACTCTTCTGAAAAGGCTAGCGAGAGGAAATACCACGGATTTCGCTGAAGGGGATGTGGTTGTAGTGGCTGATCCGACTCTTCCGAGAGGGCTGTGGCCGCTCGGTAGAGTCACAAGAACATATCCGGGAAAGGACGGAGTCGTTAGAGTAGCTGACGTGGCGACACAAGCAGGTATTCTGAAGCGCCCAGCACGAAAGCTTGTTCACCTGCTACCAGCTCACCAGTCAGTCACCACTCCATAGATGGTGCTTCTCACCAGGGGCCGGAATGTTGGCTACTGGCTGGTGGATGGGTTTTATAATACCATGTATTATGTACTAGCGTCCGCCTGCGACTTCGTCTGCGTGGAAATGTTTTTTACTATTCCTCGGGAACAATACTTTTTTTCGGGATGAAAGGTACCCTATGTCCTTTTCTGCACTCCTGACAACGTGTATGTAAAATTTCATGATGATCGGTTCAGTAGTTACGACGTGTAGGCGTAACAAACAAACAAACAAACGGACTTTCGCATTTATAATATTAGTAAGGATTTAAGTTTATTCTTTTCTATAATGTCACATGTCAGGTTGAAGAATAAAAGTGTGATTATTTATATAAGATATTTTCCAAAGTTTCTGTGATTTAGACGACACAGTCAATTAAACACAATTGAGTTTCTCTGTAAGAAAAGATTTATTTTCTTTATTATACAAGTACAATGATTCTCATGAAATAAGTGTTTGGTAACAAATCTTACCTGTAAGAAAAGAAACGACATTTAATGTTATCAATCACAATGTCAGTTCCTAAATCACAACTTAAATATCCTTCTTCGTAATTAATTAGCAATGGTTTAAATTGTTTTCACGCAACGATGACGAGAGCCTTTTTAGGTTATATCTTTTCCATAGATTACCATACCTATTCATTTGTCATAGGGTCGACCGCGATGACGTTTGATTGCGCGGGAACATTTAAATTAAAGAAAATTATATTTTTCTTTACATCTCCCCTCCCGGAGATGATAAAACAATTCGTTTGCTCATACATACTCTTCAAGCGCAGGCAGGAGCTGGTGTTAGCTTCGAGATGTGGAAAAAGTTTGACTCTGATTTCTTATGGTCAGTGTTTATCTTGTAAATTGAGCTTGAGATTTTTTCTATAATTTTGTAGGGTCCGAGTTTTAATTCATCGAGCTTCTTCCTATTCAGTTTGTTTCCATGTTCCACAAAAACGGTATCACCAACTTTGAAGTCTATATGTCTTCGATTTTTATCGTAAATTGTCTTGTTGTAATTATGTGATCTGATTGTATTTTCCAGAGCTGTCTTCCTAGCCTGGATTAAATCATATTCAGTCTTCTTTTGTTTCAGCTCCTTCGGTAAGATTGTAACATCTGTGCCATAAAGTAGGTACTTTGGAGCATATCCAGTAACAGTGTGTTCCGTTTCATTGTATTTTTTTACACAGTTGTGTGCTATAGTTGTCCATGCCATGTTTGTGTCATGTTCATTTATCATGCATCTTATTTTATTTACCAATGTTTGGTTTAGTCTCTCGTTTAAGCCATTTGAGAAAGGAGAGTTCACTGCTGTAAAAATTATCGAAATATTCTTTTCATCCAAAAATCTCTTGAATTCCTTGGAATTGATACCTGGGTACTGGTCTGAGAGTATCAAGTCAATGTCATCAGTTTCTGCACAGTTTTTTTATCAATTTGATGAAATCATTTGCATTTTGAGTACTTGAAGTCAAAATATATGCGTACCTAGTAAAATGATCTGATAGCAGGTGTAAGTATCTCTTCGTTGATCTGGAACCTCCAAAGCCGCCAATGGTATCAATAGAGCATATCTGAAAAGGTTTTGTGGCGGGGCCCAAGTGGGACATCAATCCATATTTATTTTGTCCTCTTGATTTATTCTTTAAACATACTATACAGCTCTCGCAGATTCTTTTTATGTTTTTCGTCATGTTCTCTGCTGTATACGATACTGTATACGCTAATCATTCTTTTTTTTTTATATATTTTTTTCTTGTAACCAAATGTTCTAATCTGCCAAGATCATTAAATAAGTTCTTTGTGTGTACAATTTCTTCTTTGTTAATTCTATCTGTTATAAAATCTGGTAAGCCGGCAGCAATTATATCGATTAGGGTTCCTTCATCAATTGTTTTTCTGACTTCTAGTAAAAGTTTTTCTTTTTTCACTGCATATTCCAATAAAGATCCTGATTGATACTTGAAAGATAAAGCATACTTGCTAGTAGTCCAACCTTTATTGGCATAGGTTTGCAAAAAACTTGATTTCCATTCTGACCACTCGGAATGTAAACTCAGCTTGATCATCATAGAAGAATACCAATCAGTGCATGATTTTTCTAGAAATAATCTAAAGATTTCAATTTTTTCTTCCTCTTTTACTATATCAAACCTTGCACATTCTTTTTCAAATACTTCCATCCACTGATATGCACTTGAATTTTTCCCATCAAATTTTTCAATTACAAACCTATCAGCTAACTTTTTTATACTTTGTTTTTCTTTGTTTTGTTGGCCTTCAACTAATTTTTCCAAAATTTTTACTATAGGATCTTCTGAATTCTTTATATTAGCCATAGCCAACTGTTCTTGAGTAGTTTCCTCTAGAAATTGGTCCTGAAAAATCATATTGCCATCCTCATCAACATATGTTTGTAATATATCATTTGTTGTTTTTATCCAAACATTTCTGGTTTGATATCTTTTTTTTAATGTATTTTTTACTGTAACGAAGGTTTTCGATGTTTGGATATGTTTATGAAGTGGTACTGCTTGATGCTCTTCAGGAATAAGGAAAACTTTGTCATCTTGTGTGGCAATTGAGGTTATGGCGATAAAGTTTGACTTTCCGTCTATTGCTGGTTTCATTTGAAACGTGAATTTCAATTTTTCCATTTTCTGACAATAAATGTCGTTTTATAAGATATTTTCCAAAGTTTCTGTGATTTAGACGACACAGTCAATTAAACACAATTGAGTTTCTCTGTAAGAAAAGATTTATTTTCTTTATTATACAAGTACAATGATTCTCATGAAATAAGTGTTTGGTAACAAATCTTACCTGTAAGAAAAGAAACGACATTTAATGTTATCAATCACAATGTCAGTTCCTAAATCACAACTTAAATATCCTTCTTCGTAATTAATTAGCAATGGTTTAAATTGTTTTCACGCAACGATGACGAGAGTAGTGATGAGCCCCTCACTCGTGAGGTACCTCGTTCGAGTTCCTCGTTGCGACAAAATGAGGGAGTCCTCATATTTCAACTTTGAACCACCTCATTTAACTCCTCACTCTTTCGTGGCTTGGAGCACGAGGTGCGAGCACAGATTACACAGCAGACACGCAACGCAACAGATTAGTGAGTTGCCAAGAATTGAAAGGTTGAGTCGAGACCTACTCATTTAACTCACGAAATGAGTTTCACGATTGAGGGAGTTGACATAAGAATTCTTATAGAGTGTTTTGAGGTCGGTTAATGAATAAAATGAAATGAAAAATGAAATTAAAAAAAAAGAAAACGTAAAGATAACATAAACTTAATATCCACTGGAATAGACGAACAGAGTTCACTTGGCTGCGAAACCAAAAGTGAGATGAGCCAGTGTTTGTAAATATGTAAACGTGTGCGTGAATTTAGAGATGCACTGAAGTCCATTTTAGGTTGTCGATAACCATAATGTAATCTTACTCTAATAAATAAAACACAAACAAGATTTTGAACAATTTTATTTAAATAACTTCTTAAGGTCTCCTTTGAGGCTCCCTGCTTATTTATTTATGACAGTTATCCAGTTTAATTTAATCACTGAATTTACAGAAAACCTGGAAATAATTGTTAAATTAGTACTTAAGTTGGTATAGTTTACCATTTGAAAACTGTCGGTTACAAGCAGCTTTAAATAAATCTATGAGTGTTCAAAAAGACAAACAAAGTTATATTGGAAATCATCGACATGAGTATCGATATCGATAATTTTTGATCAATATCTACGCCTTATTTTCTCAAGTTCACGGACATAATATCTTTTTATCTAACACATAATGTTTAGAAATCAGCCTTTATTTAGGAAATAGGCGTTTAATAGCATCATATTAGTATATAACTTAGTGTGTTTGGGAATATATTCAACTAAAATATGAATTATGAAAATGGTAATAGTACAATCATATTTACCAGTGAAATGAGTGTTTATTTGGGTTATTGTCGTAAGTAACATTACAATCCAGTACAGAACACGACACCATTATTGATTTATATAGCTTTGAGAGCCAAACCGACCCGATCGCCATCAAAATTACAAAATAATCTTGTTGACGCTTTTCACCAAGGTGATAAACGATGATAAATGAAGTCAAACCAGGTTCAGCTGTCAGTTTTTGTTTACTCTTTCTCGCACATCGCATAAGCCGTAAGAATCGGTTTGTCACTCGCACCTTTGTCCGTCTACTTCAGCATAGCGAAAAATTTTCTAAGTCTATGAAAGATAACTAAATTAAAAAAATGTATATTTTCATTTCATGAAATCATGACCAAAGACATTCATTCCGCGTAAAAAATATGATATTTTTCACATATAACAACGCATGCTTTTTTTTTTGCGCGCGCAGCAGCGACCGACTCCCTACCTCACTCTGTGCAAAAATGGCAACGTTGCGCGCACCTCGCTACGTACTCATTTGTTGCGTTTATTTCATTCTCCTCACCTCACCTCAAATGAGGGGTACCTCGCGAGCACCTCACGAGGTAAAATGAGGTCCTCCCTCATCCTCAATAAAAAAGAGTGAGTTACACAACGCTAGACGAGAGCCTTTTTAGGTTATATCTTTTCCATAGATTACCATACCTATTCATTTGTCATAGGGTCGACCGCGATGACGTTTGATTGCGCGGGAACATTTAAATTAAAGAAAATTATATTTTTCTTTACATTTATTTATTTATTTATCAGCGACTGGTTTTCTTTCTGTCCACTTATCGATTATTTATAATAATTTTGTGGCCACTTGGGTTCCTCGCAAACGTACCTATATGTTTTCAAAAACAGGGTTTATTTTAAATGAGAGGCGTACAAGTTTAACCACCAGTAAGGTGGAGCAAATAATTTTCCTACATGTAAATAGAGGTACGCCTCAGAATAAGGAATTTTGAGATAAAATATGTACATAGAAAAAAAAATTATAGAATGAAATAAATAATATCACGTGAGTACGTATTTGAATTCGCTTTCTTACCATTCATGACAAGAAAGTGAGCCGCATCAAACGTTAGTGTATTATTATTAAAGTCATTGGTATGTGTGTGTGTGAATGAATAGTAGTAGTAGTAGTTCTATAAATAAGCTAGTTTTAGGTAATATTGCTCTCTTTCAATAAATGGACGTCCGTAATGGACTATTCGCTGTTTAATTCCGAGCTCTACCTACCGCTAGCGCCATGATACCATATTTACATTAGTAACATAAAACCTGAAAAATACAAAAAAGGACAATCACGTATATAAATCAGTTGATCTTCTAAATACGCCTGAAGAAGAATTATTTCATTATTCCTATTCAGACAGTCCTAAGCCTGTAAAAGTATGAAGAGAAGATTATATTTTCATCATTTATTTTATTTCATAGATAAAAAAAAAATACTATAACTTTATCAAACATGGGGATCTACCTCGAAAATTTGGTAGTTCAGATTTTTTATACATTATGTTTTAAACAAATAATCATTTTTTGGCCTGTCTGTAGCGTTTAAAAGTAACGTTAACAATGTCGAAAAAGCTTGGCAATATGTGTTGTATAGTTATAGCGTGCAACTGCACGCACTGTTCGTCGCGATTCGTGACCTATACACCGCGTCTAAACTTTCTGCAACGTCTAGTCTAGGTAGGCAAACAACCTAGGTTGACTCGCTCGAGTCGTGTATACTAGTCGACGATTACAATTAGTTTCGTCGACGATAAAAAGTCGACGACCCATGCCGGAGGGACAACACCATAAGTAGATTTAAAAATGTTAATCAATAAGGTTATTACCGAATTCAAGAAGAATGTGCATGTGTTAACAACAGTCTGCGACCAAGGCAATACGAACACGAGTGCCATAAATTAGGTAATAAACGAATCTCGTGAAACATATTTAAGAACAAATGAAAATGTACAACCCCGTGCCACATTTGAAATAAATGGGAGCATTTGAAACAAATGGGAAAGAAATACCGTTATTTAATATTCCTCATCTGATAAAGGGCATCAGAAATAATTTGTTGACTGAAGATCTTGTTTTCACTTTTGATAATGAGGTAAAAAACCGCTAAGTGGGAACATATAATGAAACTCTATTAAGAAAACCCTCTGATAATGAGGTAAAAAACCGCTAAGTGGGAACATATAATGAAACTCTATTAAGAAAATCCAGGATACCGTGGAATAAAACTTATTAAAAATTTAAGCGAAGCGCATGTATATCTACATAAAATAAGCAAAATGAAAGTTAAACACGCTACTCAAACATTTAGCGAAAAAGTTTCTTCAATGCAAACAAAGTTTTTCTCCCAACTTCCCGAGTGTTGATTTTGATAAAAGCTACTCGTATTAGATTCAAATTTAATTCGGTGTATAAACATGAATAGTGAACAAGGGCGTCGCCAGCCCATTGCCCAGGGGGGGGGGGGGGGGGCAAGTTATTATTATTAAGGAAGATAAAAATAATATTAATTGTAGGTACAGTCAAAAGCATAGAATTTATTCAAGTTTATTTATGCAGGATATATCGGAAAAGCGAATCAATTGCACGGCCTTAGGACTTTGGTTACGTTGCAATTGGCTAACAACCCCTAGAGGGGGGGGGGGGGCGCTGCCCCCCCCTGCCCACCCCTGGCGACGCCCTTGATAGTGAAGCTGAGATCGCTCCAAATAATGAAAATACCCATCCCAACGACGCCCAGACTAGCGACAACGCTTCGGACTCGGGAGTCCTCATAGGCATATTCTTTCAAGAGGAAGGCACCTTAAGAGGTAGGATTTCTGTTTAAGCTATATTTGCAAAATCTTAGTGTCTCACAATCTAACAATTTGGGGATAAGCTCAAAACATTCTGCCACTGCGCGTAGACGAATCTTTTCTATCTATTCTTAAAAAGGTTAACCTTTCAGTACTTGATATTAGTCTGGTATCTATTAGATACTTCCAACACAGGTACAGGTGCGGGTAGAACAGGCAGATATTAACAAAACTAAATTAATTAAGCTGGCCCTCCCGGAGAGGGATGAAAAAATAAAACCTCTCCAAAAGATAGTTATCATCCTTCCTTAGTTATTTGTCTCGATTTCATCCAGCTGCAACGTACACTTAAAGCGCCGGTTCGTAAAAGTTACTTGTACAACAAAGGTAATTATGAGCAAATAATTATTGATTTAGCCAATATTCAATGGAGTGACGTTTTGATGGAGGGTACCGTCGATGAAGCAGTGTCTAAATTTTATTCTATCGTGTTCAAGGTCAGAGATCTATATATTCCACAGCGCACACTACGGGATTCCAAATATCCTCGTTGGTACACCGCTTCACTTATTAAAATTATTAAAGAAAAATATAAGTATCTAACTAAGTACAACATCTATGGTAACATTTCTGATCTAGTATCGTTTCGTATGTTTCGTGAGCGGGTAAATGAGACCGAGCGTTCCTGTTATGAAGCGTATATGACCAGAATTGAATCTTCAATTACGGAGACTCCGAAAGTGTTCTGGTCTTATATTAAAAGTAGACGAATGAACAGCAACTACCCATCTAATATGTCATATAAGGGCATTAATTATGAAACTGGACAAGATATATGTGAGTCCTTTTCTGACTATTTTGGTTCCACATTCTTGGCACCTCTTGCATCTGCTAATGACTCATTTCAGGCGCACGATACATTCTCCTGCTCTAATATTATTAATTCAATTGAGATTGACCCTATGGTTGTGCAAAAACATCTGAAGGCTCTCGACCTGAATAAATCTGCCGGGCCTGACTGTCTTCCAGCTGTATTTTTTGTTAAGTGTGCCGATGTATTGACCAAGCCCGTGACGATACTTTTCAAACGTTCTTTAACTGAAGGTGTGATGCCATCCAAGTGGAAATCAGCGTTCGTCACGCCAATCCACAAGAAAGGTGCTAAGACTGAAATGGAAAATTACCGCCCAATATCTAAACTCTGTATTTTGGCTAAAATACTTGAGCGCATAGTTTACGATCAATTACTCAGTAGCTTATCCCCATCAATTATCCCGCAGCAACATGGGTTTGTACGAGCTAAATCTACTGTGTCTAACCTAATGCTTTTCACTGACTTTGTCTCGGAGCAGATGGATGATGGTGCTCAGGTTGACGCTATTTACACCGATTATAGCAAAGCATTTGATCGGGTTGACCATGACATTCTGCTGCGTAAGCTCTATGGTCTCGGAATAAGAGGTGATCTATATAGATGGTTTTCATCTTACGTCCAAAATCGAACTCAGGCAGTGGTACTCAGTGGTTACACATCCGCATGGACAGGGATCCCGTCAGGGGTTCCACAAGGGTCCCTTTTGGGTCCCTTATTATTTGTAATTTTCATCAATGATATCGACGAATGCTTTAAACATTCCAAATTTCTATTATTCGCGGATGATATGAAAATATATAAAAGGATTGATTTTTTGTCTGATGCACACCTCATGCAAGAAGACATCCTAAGGGTAGTTGACTATTGTAATGTGAACCGTCTTCACCTTAACATATCCAAATGCATGGTATTAACTTTTTCTCGGAAAAAAAGTCTAGTGAAATTCGATTACTCGATTGCCAATACCCCATTACTTCGCGTGGATAGTACTGTGGATCTTGGTGTTCACTTGGATAGTCGGCTATCCTATAATTATCACATTGACCGGATCGTAAAAAAGGCTTCTGCGGCCCTGGGCTTTATTATCCGCAATAGTCAGGCGTTTTGTACCATGAAATCACTAAAGATTCTCTACTGTGCTTTTGTCAGGAGTCATTTGGAATATGCCAGTCAAATTTGGAACCCTAATTATGCTATACATGCCTCAAGGCTGGAGAGAATCCAAAAGAAATTTACTAGATTTCTGTGTTTTAAGTTCAAAATACCTGCTATGACCTATGAGGATCGTTGTTCACGTCTCCATCTGTTTCCACTCGAGACCCGTAGGAAAGTCTCTGATCTCCGTTATTTAATGAAGATGGCTCAATGTAAAGTCGATTGCCCTGAACTCGTTTCTAAATTAAAGTTGAATGTACCATCCCGTCATTGTCGTCCAAGAAATCTACTCCACACTCCATTCGTCCATACTGTACACCACAAAAATGTTTATTATATTCGTTCTAGTAATTTGTTTAATAGCATTAATAAGCGGGACATCTCTGCTCTAGACCTATTCTGTGATAGTCTGTCAGCTGTTAATAGAGTTTTTAGTTCATTACAAATTTAATTTTAATTTTCTTTTAATATTGTAGATTGCAATCAGCTGTTTAATCACGAAGTTAGCGCATAATTAGCTATATTCACTGTTATCTGTGGAGGCTTGTAATTGGCTTCTTATATTTTATTTAAGTATCTACTCTGTAACGTTAGCTGTAAGCCCCCCAAATATTATAAAATAAAATAAAATAAAATTGGCTAACCTCGGTACCTAAATCTAAAGATTATTTAGCGGGTACTGAAAATATGGCAGCATTGTCAAATGCTACATTTGAAATCAACGATTTACTCTGTGCTAGGTTACAGTCAGTAGTGGACCTGGCTATTAACTCTCCGGAGGAGTTGAAACCATATACCCTAGTAGAGAAAATAAGTTCACGGTCCATTAATGCATCGAAAGTAGGAGGGATAGGATTATTAAGAAAATACCTAATAAGTGCATTCAGTTGGCTCTTAGGAATATTTCTCCTTCTGAAATATCGCTATTCAATCAGTCACGACTCATCGCGATAATTCAAAACTTTGGTGGTCCCCAAAAGTGGGTAAGTACTTTAGAGGTTAAGGAATCCAAAAACTCCAATTATTATCTAAAGAGTTAGGGACCAGACTTCCTACTTTTTAATGCTGTGAGTTTAGCTCCAAAGAGGTCCTCCCTCGGAGGAACTTTTCTCACCAAAACAATAACTTAAACCAAGGGTTACGGTAAAGGAGTGGGTAAGATATCTTCCTTTCCTTTCACCCCTCTGACCAATACAAGCAATGACTCTCAGCAAGGGTTCAAGGGGGGTCAATTAAAAATATTTCAGAGAGACGGTGGGAAGAGCCCGGAGCAACTCCCTTTGCACTGAAAGCCATATGTGAGCCCTTCAGTCAACGTCCTCCCTTGACTTACCCCTCTTTAAGTGTAATTCAGAACCAACAAACAAAATCTTCAATACAGATGACACAACAGATGGAGGAGTTAAAGCAACTAGGAATTCTAGAAAAACCCACTTCTTCGAGCTCCAGTTTCTTCTCCCGAATGATTCTTGTAAAAAAGCTTCTTCCAAATCATTTAATATTTATATACGGGCATGTTTTAATAAAGGCATTTGTTAAGAAATGTGTCATTGTAGTCTGTGGAAATGTCAATGACAAGTGTCAAATAACGTTACAATCTCTAATCTGTGTATTGTGAAAAAACTATGGAAGAAAATTAGTACAGTAAATAAATAAAAATACCATTAACAATCGAGCCAATCTTTCATTCTTTTATAATTGGCGACCTTGTATGAAGATTGGCCGACGAAAAAATGGATCGAAAATGCAAGGTGAGGTCGGTACAAAGACGACATTTTTCCAAGTCTGCCAATGTGTTGGAGTCATTAATAAGCTCATGCAAAACCAATCCGAGCTAAATCGACGAGCTCCACGCATGCCACAAAGTCGTCAAAGACATATTTTACGATTTAACAACATAATATGACGACGAAATAAAAAACCTAATCATTTTCACCGAACCGTTCGAAGATGACAAACTTGAAAAAGAATTGGTCGATGTAGGCAAATACCAAACCCGATGGAGCCTACTACACACGATGTACTCATCTCAGTCATCTCGCAATGCAATTGCGGTAAAGAATCTGGCGATTGCGGTAAAGAAATACATAAAATAAAATTGCCCACCCACCATAGAAGAGAGCGACAAATTACAATTCTTGTGCCAAAACATGGAACCGGGCAGTGATGAAAAGAAATTTGTTGAGAATTTTCCTTTAACAAACCAGAGCTACAAGATTTGCCTCGAAGAGTTGAAATCCCGATATGCACGAGAAGATTTATTAATTCAACTCTATGTTCGCGAGCTGCTGACCCTTGTATTAAAAAAAGACAAAAATATCGTCTTGACGACGCTTTATGATAATATATGTAGTGCACTAAATGCACTTTCTTGTTATGATTTAATCTCAAAATCTTAACTCATGTCGAGTAACTTGGTTTTAATAGCATCGGCACTGATTTTCATGCCTGAATGTTCAATTGCCATGATCATAGGACTACATTTTTCAGAAAGTCCCGCAAGCAGCAGGGAGCCGATCCATTCGTCATTAATTTCGAAACCGGTACCTTTTAATTCCTGTGCCGTTTCTACCACCTGTGTAATAATTGGTCATGGAATCGCAGGTTTCCAAGCGAATAGATATCAAACTTCTTAAACGGAACTAAAGTAACCGACATCGCTCGAAGGATTGCTCAGCTGAAGTGGCAATGGGCGGGACACATAGCGAGAAGAACCGATGGCCGTTGGGGCAGAAAGGTTCTGGAATGGCGACCGCGCACCGGACGACGCTCCGTGGGTAGGCCCCCGACAAGGTGGACCGACGATCTGGTGAAGGTCGCGGAAAGCCAGTGGATGCAGGCAGCGCAGGACCGAAAGAGCTGTGTCTGTGATAGGTGGAGCAGGAGGGCGTAGTTTATTACCGACCATCTTGTATGGCCGCCCCGAGGGATCCCGGTTTAAACCCACCAGGAGCTCATTCCAGGATTCCTCCCTAGCTTGACTGATGGCCAGTGCAAGTTGCGCTTTAATAGTTCATCTTCATAAGTTCTATGCAGCAGCTCCTCTTATTCTTCCGTGTGTCGACGACAACGACGACATCTTGTATCGTGCATTTACACATTGTTGACAAGGCAGCTGTTTCAGCTCAAGAGAAAACTCAAAATCGCCTTTGGCTTGTTCAACCACTGATCGACACGGTTCGTAGCAGATGCTTGGAGTTGCCCTGGAATCATGGTACATACTCAATTGACGAGCAAATGGTCCCTTTTCTCGGAAAATGTCCAGTAAAACAATTCGTTCCTGGAAAACCCAGACACTGGTCTGAAAAACTTTGTGATTACCTCGTCTAGAGGCTTAATATATTAGATTTTGAGATATACTCGTACCAAGGTAACACTACGCCTTTCCTTGACACTACACTTGGTCTAGGCCAGGGATTCACAGACCGCGGCCCGCTGGCCGCATGCGGCCCGCCGGTCGAATACCACCAGTATTATGTATTAGCCCGCCGACAGCAAAAATAATACTCTCGTACATTCGAAAAATATTGAATTCCATTCCAGTATAAAACCAAAAAAATATGTTCAAAAAGTAATTTGAATCTCGCGCGCGCGATCTTAAGTGCGCTTATCGGTGCGCCGTGCATACGCCCAGACTCTAGGCCCATCTGTTGTACTCCGATTAATATCTACATCACCTAAAAGTAGTTTTATATTTTTTGACCGGTATTTCACGACCATTCCCCTAATGGAAAAATTGATTGCTGAGCAAATTGATGGCACAGGGACTCTGATGACCAACAGATTTAAAGGATATTCATTTACGAAGGATTCACAAATGAGGCGAGGTGACTATGAAGAAGTAGTGAACGCAAAAAGAAACCTTTGCGTAGTTAAATGGAAAGATAATAAATCCGTGTTGATGGCTTCTACGTGCCTCGGTGCTCAGCCTGTGGAGAACGTACATACAGCGGTGGGAGAAATTAAGTAAGAGGTATGTCACGGTCCCATGCCCTAATATCGTCAAAAAGTACAACGAGAACATGGGTGGAGTAGATGTCAGTGATCAAAAGTGTTAGAAGCATACCGGTCTTGACACAAAACACGGAAGTGGCCTCTGAAAGTATTCATGCATCTATTGGCATACAGCGATAATGTCGAGGATCGACCAATTCTGGCAGCAATCAATTTTTATAAAATCTGATTAACTTAGCTTCCATTTTTGTCTTCCAAAATTCCAAAACATAAACTTTCATTGTTATAGCTTCACCAAACCAAATAACAAGCATGGAGAGTAGGGTGGGTCGCTCTTGTATGGGGTTTTTTTTTCTTCCGATTGTTTTGTAATAGTAATAAAAACGAGACCGACCTCCAATAATGAAATAATAAGCAAAAGAGAACTTTTCTCCTTCTACCCGCATATCGACTTTGAAAAACAGAATTTTTCTTTTTTACACGACTGCCCAAAGCAAAAAGAGTGTATATGTGTTCAGGGTTCATGTATGTTTGTGGGTATGTGAGTTTCTTTATTCCACCATAACTTCTAAATGCCTGAACTGACTTGGATAAATTGGGTATCATTAGAATCCTTACAGCATCCCGAGTGACACTGGTTATATTTTTTTTAGAAAAAATCAATATGGCGACTGCACGACGCCATTTTCAAATGTGAAAAAAAAAAATTTTTTCTTCTATTATTACAATATGGGCATCAAACGAAAGGCCTTGATGAGCACATTCCAAAACTATATAACATGTCACTAAAATGTGTGAAATAAAAATAAATAAATTTAAAAAATATTAAAAACACGACTGCCCTGCCAAAAACGAACTGAAAAGTTAAACAACAAGTGTCATTGCAGTCGGGGGACCTCTTTGATCAAAGATTGTTCCATAATAAGGTCCCCCGACTGCAATGACACTTGTTGTTTAACTTTTCAGTTCGTTTTTGGCAGGGCAGTCGTGTTTTTAATATTTTTTTAATAAATTTTTTTTTTCAGTTAATTGTTTGGACTACTGTTTTTCGTGACTTAACAGGAAAGACAAATATGTCTATTAAAAATCACAGTTTTAAGACAAGAAATTTTATTATCGACAAATTATACCAATTTTGTAGAGCCGTCATCGAATGTTGCTTTCGGGACGATTCTTCGATGTCCTCCTCGACTGCTGCGCTAATAGCGTCTCTCAAGGAACTGTAATTCCTGGCTGAAATAATAGTGCTTATACGCCAATTTTTCAGACCATTAATAAATTGGCGAATCGCAATCTTTTCGTGAATGGGTTTTAAAATAACATTCGCGTCGTTATCTCCATCACTTTGTGTTATTGTTAATTCAGAAAATAAAGTCTCTAACCTATTACCGAACTGTGTTATTGTAAAATCGCTTTGTGTAGATGATGGCAATTGAGTCATTAACGACGTGTGCGATTTTTTTGTAATTAAGTTTTTTTTATATCAGAAATAAGATCACTGAAATATTCGTATTTATTATGGAGTTTCAATTTTGAGTTTTGGTCAAGTCTGGTTTTGATTATAAAATTAATTAGAATTTGTTCATCTTTAGCATCAATGCATGATTGGTATAGTTCTGATGAATTAATTAATTAGTCGAGAGTACTTTGTTTTCCATCTAATTCCGGTATTATGGAAGTCGCGGTTCGTAGATATAATTTTTCCATTGTTATATTTAGATTTTTTTAAGTGAAATTAATTTATTTTTTCACTGATTAAATAAGTTTCTGATATAAATCAGTTTTTTTTATAATTCATAATTATTATATAATATTAGCGCTTCTTCATATTTTAAGTCTGTGTTTATTTCACTTAAAGCGATTTCAATTCTATTTATTGGAGACAAAAAATCCCTATATCGTCTCATTTTACAAACGTATTATTACAATATTTTAAAAATTAAGTTATATAAAATTATTGTCATTTTATGTGCGTGTAGCACAACTACGTCAAAATGACAAAATATTAATTAATAACATGTACCTACTTAGTTGCTGAAATTTATAACTAGGAATACTCAAACATTATTACACAATACATTATTACACCTAATAAATAAAAATGTCTTTACTCTAACACAGTAGAAAAAAAACACAATTCATCACTTTATACACAATACATTATTACACCTAACAAATAAAAATGTCTTTACTCTTACACACTAAGAAAAAAAAACACAATTCATCACTTTAATTTTGTCTTTCAACGATGTAGTCACAAGATTTACTCACGCAGGTACCCGATACTTTTCTTTATTTCCTTCACAATGGTCACATCATAGTGACTTCATTTCCACGACACGAACGTCTCCCAGCCGCATACATTGAAATCGTCGAATGATGAAGTTTTGATCATTGGGCTCTCTCGTTTCTTATATTATCTTCGTCTGTCTTCATAATTTATAACTCAGTTTATGTAAATCACGTAGTCATCGTCGTAGAGGATTAATGACTTTAACTTTTGTTTACATTAGTTCACTTTAAAATGTCTTTATCAATTTATTATCATGAGGTGGCTCACATCGCAGCCAACCACAGCGGCCGCGGCGCAGCGCGCCGAGCGCTTGCGCAACGCACGTGTTCACATTATTTAATTGTGTTGGCCGGCAGGGTCGCTATTTCGAGAATTGAAACGACCATTGTATCTTAAGATGACTTTATTACTACTCTTATTACATCGGTGCACGCTTTATATATATCATAATGTATTCATATACGACAATATTTCAATAAGATAATTTGACATTTAAATTTTGGCATTTGCCTTCTAGAAATAATTTTATTCTTTATTAAAGTCTCTCTTGTATTTTTGTGGCAAAGCTGTAAAGAGGCCTCTGTAACTATCTTTACAGCTCGTTTGACAGCTTGAGTATGACATAGTAGTCGCAGAAAAAGGACTTCATCATTACGTCCTGACTCCACTAGAGAATGAAGAGTTTCATCTCGAAACATTGCTCAATATAGGTGGCTGATAATAACTTTGCTGCCAGTCAATCAAATCTATGTATGAAGAAGCGTTTAAATGACAGCGTTTTTCCTGAAATAAAACGCTTATTAAATACTTACCTTATTTGAAACTTTATGGTTTGAGATAGGCCCCTATCTGTTTCCTGCTTCTTTGCCTCTCTATCTTACCATATATCGCCCTCTCTCTCGCACATCTGACGTCACACGGCTCCACCAGCAGGCAGGTATTGCACGCTTGCTTGCCTCATTGAGTCGAAAAACCACCAGGCAGAATTTAAATTAAAGTTTCAAATAAGGTAAGTATTTAATAAGCGTTTTATTTCAGGAAAAACGCTGTCATTAAACACTTGACCGTTATTTGAAACTTTATGGTTTGAGACTTGTTTGTTATCGCCTGGTGGAGTAGGAAAGGACGCCAATGTGACGTATTACAAGTAAAGAGTACCATTCACTAGAATTGAATGGACGTAGATCAAGAATTTTGTATTCATTGAAACATAAATATAACATTTTTGACAGACTGAGTTAAGTATTATTTACCTATTTAAAGGAAAATAATAGGTGTGAGAGAATATGCACGGTATGATCGTGTTAGACAAGGAAATAAATTGAACAGGCAACACATCACTAAAACATTTGACATCACTAGCTGTCATGTTGAAAGTTGTTGTCAAAAAGACAGACGTCACGTCAGTGTCAGGTCAGTTCTAAAAAAGAAAATTCTGTGTTGTAAAAGTAGTTGAAATGAAAATGAAATAGTAATAATCTGTAATAATTGAACTGGATTACTGATTAAATACAAGTCCTACTCATACTTAATAGTATATTAGGTACCTATGTAGGTATGTTATAATAAAATGAGATGTGCGAGGTATACATAATTTTATTGTACTCGTAAGTTTCATTAAACACAAAAGAAAAATGATTAAGTTGCCAAATTGCGAACTGAAATATGCGATTTTTAGCATAAAAAACAAACAACAAATATAAGCACAATGAATGATATGATAGTAACAAAAGAACAAATTGTTTTATTGGAATAGCTATACAACTAAACTTTTACACAATCAAAGATTACTATTTTGTAACAGGAACAAAGTTATTCCAAATATTTATATTATTATTGCTACTGGAATTTGACATTACTTCACGTCTATAAAATTTTCTAAACGTATTTTCAGACCTCCAGTTCCCACGGGATAAAATTTCATCAACTGGAACATTAGTCGCCCAACTCTTTGAAGCAACTGCTGAGCGAATACTGCCTGCGGAAGCGATGATGCCAGCTTCCGAAAATAGTGATTTCAACCATCCTGCATTTACTGTTCGGGAGGCAGGTCTCGCTTGACCTCTTATATTTACAAATAAATTAGTGCAATTTGCTAGATTACGCCTATGTTGTAAAAGGCTCACACATCGCATTACCCAATAAACTGGATCAAGCTTCTTATTGTTTCTATTCATTGATAATTTCCAACCCGATTGCCTGTAATTAGAATTATCAGATTTAGATCCAAATTTGGGCCATAGAACAATATAGTCATTATGTACTTCCAAATGCTTGCAATCTACTAAAAGCAAAGTGAGGTCATGAACCCGTCGGCCTGAGGAAAGTAAAAGTAATATAGCAGTATGTCTAGAGACTGAAAATATGTTATCCTTATCTAAGGTATAATTCTCCAAATAAGACACAAGGTCATCCATATCCCAAACAGTAGTTTTATGTTTAACAGGATTTTTCAGAGCAATTGATTTTAAAACATGTCGAACCAACACATGCGAACTAAGATAGCCTGAAAGCTCTGTATTACACAGAGTAGACACAACAGACTTATGCAATAAAATCGTGTTGTATGAAAGCTTATCTTTAAGATGTAAATCGGCTAAGAATCTTGCTAGAACAGATCCACTAGGACGAAGGGGGTTAAGCTTTTGAAGCTTATTCCATTTAAGCCACCTATGTCATGCGGCTTTGTAAGTTTTACGAGTGGATGTACGCCATGATGACTGCAATAGATTTAACTGGGATTCATCCCACTCGGTTAGGTTGCTCGACCACGCCCACATATCCATACTTCCAGAGTCATTTCTTGGACTTTGGGAGGAGGAAGGTTGGTTGATGTATCTATCAGGTATTGAGTGAGATGAGGTATCACATATGGTGCGGCCAGAGCCCGGGATTTGAGATCTGCTCTCCAGAAAACTTTGTCCCACTGAGGGACTACAATCAAGTATGTGCCTTGAGCTTGATTGAGGTGGCAAAGTACCTTGGGAATTAAGTATGGAGGGGGGAAAATCCATGCCCTTAAGAAGTTCCACGGACGGGAGAAAGCATCGTGGTAAGTCGCTTGAAAATCGCTTTGGTCTAACGACACATAGTTGACAACGACATGAGCCGTCTTTGAAGCAAAAAGATCTATCACCGGGACACCAAACTTTTTGAATATGATTTCTGTGCAAGCAGGTAGAAGATGCCACTCTGGAGGCAATCGGAAACGAGACAGATGATCTGCGTGGCCGTTGTATATGCCTGGTATGTGGTACGGAGATATCTGAACTGAATGCAGCTCCAACAGCTGAAATATTTTGTAAGTTATGTTCATCAGAGCCTTGGATTTGGTTCCACCCTCTTTTCGAACATAAGCAATAGCCGTCTTGTTGTCGCTTTGCCACAGAACGGTGGATTGGTAAAGGGACTGACAATGGTCTTGCAAGACTTTTAAAAGAACAATAAGCTCCTTCTGGTTGCAATGCAAGTCCTGTTCCTGAGGACTCCACTGCCCCGAAAAAGCTTGATTGTTTAATTGCGCTCCCCAAGCTATGTCTGTCGCGAGAAAATGAGCTGGTGGCGAGAGGTGAATCAAAGAGAGGCGGTGATGGTTGTGAAGCCACCACGTCAAATCTGCCAAGGCCTCTGTGGAAAGACGAACTTGTTTGACATTGGGCCTCTTTATGCATTGGTTCAGCAAATCGAGGAGGGCTCGATAGTGTAGCCTCCCCTTGGGGATTACAAAGCTCGAAAAATTTAGTAGACCTACGAGGCTCTGCAAGTCCTTAGGAGTGCTATTTGATTGTTCAGTAGAGCAGCACTTGTTTCTTTTCTGGTAGACCTTTCTGGTTCCCCCACGTATCCCAAAGGATCCCGAGGAACACAAGAGTTCGTTGAGGGGTTAAAATTGATTTTTCTAAATTTACGAGCCAACCAAGAGGCTGTAATCTCTCGAGTACGAGCTGAACCTGAGACTGCAAGATCTGGCGATCTTGATGGGCTAGGAGAAAGTCGTCCAAATAAACGATGATACGGATCCCTTCTGCTCGTAGTGTTTGGGCTACCCAAATGGTAAGTGAGGCAAATATCTTTGGTGCCGTACTGAGACCAAACGGGAGACAGGTCATTTGGAAGAGTTTCTCTTTGTAAACCAAGCGAAGGAAACGTCTGTGCGATTCCTTTATTGCAGGTGAAAATAGGCCTGGGACAAATCTATTTTGCACATCCAATCGTGTGGTTGTAGGAAATCGGGGACACGGTGAACATTTACGAGACGAAATTTGTCTATTATGATAAAGTCGTTTAGTGCCGACAGGTTTAATACCGGACGGGAAGCGAATTTACAAAGGCTATACTATTTCAGTCACGAGTCAGACTCTAATGGTTGAGCTTTTGTTTATGCATATTACTCAACAATACCTAAACTATTTCAGTAAAAAAAATGACTCAAATGGATTAGCTTTTGCGTTGATATTTTCAAAGAAAATGCACGGACAAAACCTAGTACGGTATTATACATATTCACTCAAATAGTTAAGCTTTTGTCCTAGTCGAGTAGAGTCTCACTGCCTTGTTTATCGCGAATTAAATAATTAAAATAATTAAAATACTCGTTTTTATTCTGTATTTGATTGACAAAAAAAACGAATCTACAAACGAACATTTATTACGAAAGAAACAGGTACACACTTAACACTTGTTGAGAGTAGTTACAAATAAAAATAAAATACTTTTTCCTCTAATGTAAAATACAAAAGGCAGATAATTATTTTTATCTACACCCATGCTTTAAATCCTCTGTAAAGGGTTCTGAAACGGTTATCTTACTGCCAACATTACGATATCCGAGCGAGAGGTTAGGTTATCAGTACAACATTATAACACACTTTCGGAAGATATCATGATGAGGAGGAGTAAAGTCAAAGACAAAGTCAAAGTCAAAACCCTTTGTCGAGTATACATATCATGGGTGTTTTTAATCCATATGTATTAAAATATTGTTGGTTTCCCAAATAAAAATATAAAAATATAAAAATGGGTGTAAATAAGGTATTGTATGCAACTGTACTTAATTAGGTATTAAAACACTCATGTGATACTATTATAAACCCACATTCGTGTTTTAACACCCCTCATTATAGTACAGTTGCATAAATAACTATTATCTTCACACACAACGTAAAGTTCCATATGGATTCAAAAAAGATAGTATAAACACGTACTTTTGTTCATGAATAAAAAAAGCCATCGCAGTTCAACATTCTGCATCATTACAAAATAACTTTTTTTATTTTTATAGCACACTTTTACTACTACACTACAGTACTAACCACAGACCATAAAACAATACTATGTAGTATTAACGTATGGGCTCTAGTATAATACGGTCTGTGGTGCGGGGTGCGCCATTTACAGAAAAGTTTTGAATTCGATTTTTAACTGTTTGTTGTACTGTTTTTATTCTTGCTTTAAAATGTCTGATAGCGGTGAATGTGAAGATATGACTCTGCCCGATATTTTAGATGCAGCGACGGAAATGACTTCTATTGAAGGTACCTAATACAAGCAAAAGTCTCACTCTCTTTCTTAAATCACCAAATGCAAAATTGTAGTGAAACAGTAAAATAAAGGGTTTTAAAAAAAATTAAAAAAAATGAGTGACACCTATCGGCAATTATTTGTACTAATAAGATTGTTTTGCTTTTTGCGTTTCTAAGATTTAACGTCTGTTTGGAAAGTTTGGTAAAGTTTGTTGCTATCTATCTGTGCTAAGCGTGCTGCGTGCGACGCCACCTAGCGTTTTATAAGAAAAACATTTTTTAGTAGCCCTGCCAAAGAATATGAATACAAGATTCTTGAGCCCTGCTAATCGCCTTACGACGACACGTGCCATTTCTTTGTTTGGGATGAGGTATCTGTAGTAGTTAACAGTATTATATTATCTGTGACTCGACTAAGTATTGTTCGTTCGTACGTTATATTTATATCATTCTCGACAAAAGCTTATCTATTTGAGTGGCAAAATAAAGTCTTATTGAGATAGGTAACGTTTTACACACAACTTATTAGGTTAGTCGTAGGTATGTATAGATATAAAGTAAACGGTTATAAAAGGCGAAAGTGGCGCATTTCATAATACCTAGGTCGCATAATGGTAATAAAACTCTAAATTGATTGACTGATTCATTCACTGATTCATTGTTGGGATAAGCGTAGAGCCCTAACGGCTGATATGAAGGTAGAGACACCATTTTTGGAGGGTAGATAGATACCTTTCATGGTGTAGGTGAGCACTAAGAAAGCATTTTGGAAAATTCCCGTTATACAGGGTGTTCCAGTTTGTAATTGTACCTATGGGGATATGTATAGGGCTGAACAATTTTTGCTGGTAGAGATAACATTTTTGGAGGGTAGGCCAGTTTGTACATGAATTTTTATGGGAAAATTTTAATATGTGAAATTAGGTCTAAGTACTGCTAAATACCTAGGTTGTTAATCCGTGACTTTCAAAATAAATGCACATCAGAATCAATCTTAACCACGCGAATGAAATCGCGGGCAAAAGCTAGCTATGTAACACGCTTTACTTTAAAGGCGCATTAATGTTTTGAAATTTTCTTTATAAAACGATTTTATCCTTTCGGTTCACAATTTCGTTTCTATTCCTTGTGAAACATAGTTTTATTGGTATAATATAAAAAAACACTAGCGGCCGCCCGCGGTTTAACCCGCGTGGTTCCCGTTTCCGTGAGAATATCGGGATAAAAAGTATCCTATGTTTAAATCTAGACTATGTACTAACTGTGTGCCAAATTTCAACCAAATCCGTTTAGTAGTTTTTGCGTGATTGAGGAACAAACATCCAAACCAACAAACTTTCATCCGTTTATAAATGGTTGAGTTAAAAGGGTTTTGAAGGAAATGCCAAGCTCAATGCAATATGTGCTTTATCATGTACGACATAAGGTTCGCGTACGTCTCGATGACGTCATAAGGACCCCCCAAAATAACAGTGTTTTTGCACGTTTTAACCCGTATATGTTATCGTAAAAATTTCTTCACAGTTAATCATGTAGTGGCATAAGCTGTCTGATAAGCCACTAAACAAAAATCGTTACTGATCCTCATTGCACAAAGAAATGAAACAAGGATACATATTATTGAAATTAATATTGAATCTATATTGATTGTGCAGCTGGTAAATTCGAATTGACGTCTATATTTCTATGGGAATGTCACTTTATTGGTATTGTATGTGATGATATTTCGTTTTTTACTGTAGCGCTCCAAAGATATCTGAAATTTCGACAATTTATAACAATACATTTAAAGGGTTTTAAAGATTTAAGGTCAGCCATTGTTGTACAAGTCATCACATCAATAGACTATTATTTGTCTGTAATATCATAGTAATTTTTTTCTATGGTAATATGCGATCGAGCGCCATTGCTATTTGTTTTGCTTTAATAAAAATAAATAATTATAATTTTGTTTTATTAAATTCTTAATAGGACATTTATAAAATATGTTGTTATATATGAAAGACATATAACAGGATGATGAACCGAAACTGTATGTATTGACAAAGTTTTTGTTTTACGTTAACAAAACCAACTGTTGAATAAAAGGTATATATTTAATAGTTAGACTTATATCTTCATATTATATTGAAGTCATCCATAACTCCACTATATAATCATTATATTAAGGTTTTTTAAAAACGTTTTTAGACCAACAAGCAACAACGTTTTTAGATGTTATAATAATGTCCCTATTTTGATGATATTGTCTTAAAAAAAAACCTTTTTACGACTGAAACGTTCTTACGACTTACCATTATATTACTGTTACTTAATTGAGTTGAAAAAACGTTTATTCGAGGTTGTAATTAGACTAGTTAGACGACTTAATCATCAGATGTACTTTGTCTATAAGATCGATAACAGAGTTAGTTAAAAACCAATATAAAACTTTAAAAGTAAGTAGTACATAACCCTTCATTTATACGACTTGTTTGCTTGTACAGTACTAGGTTTTGTCCGTGCATTTTCTTTGAAAATATCAACGCAAAAGCTAATCCATTTGAGTCATTTTTTTTACTGAAATAGTTGAGGTATTGTTGAGTAATATGCATGAACAAAAGCTCAACCATTAGAGTCGGACTCGTGACTGAAATAGTATAGCCTTTGTAAATTCGCGGACGGGAAGACCCGTCGGCCTTTGGGACAAGAAACATCCTTGATAGGAAGCTCAGAGCTGATTCGACTGGTTCTAAGACTCCCTGACTTATCATTTGAGACATTAAGGATGTCATTGTGTCGGTGACAGGAGTGGCGAACCGGTTGTCTGAGAGACTCGGTATTACTAGAGGTGGTTTCTGGACAAAGGGTTTGCGGTACCCTTGAATTACTTTCAGAATATAATCTGGAGCGTTGAGTTGCCGCCAGAATTGAAGGTAGCTCGACAACCGGCCCGCCTTGAATGTATGAGTGTCAAAACTTACGTTTCTTTCCATGGTTATTTTCAGTAGATGGGCCAGGACGCTTCTGTCCTCTATTACGCTCCTGAGATCTACTATTATTCTGCCGCCCTCCTCTAGCACGAAAACCTCTGTAAGAGGTTGAGGGGGCGGAGCGAAAGTCGGAACTTCTGTGTCCCTGCGAGGGACGAGAGTGATAACAACCCTGCGAGGGTTGATTCGAATGGGAAATGTGCGAAGCACAACATTCATGATAAGAGCTACCCTGCGAGGGTGCAAAATGTGACACCTGCCCCTGCGAGGGGCGGTTATAAGCCTTACTTGAGCCCGCTTGTGAAACAGTACCCTTAGTGCCAGATTTATTTAAGGGCATAAAAGTCTTTCGTACTCCACCCGATTTTTCAAGGAGGGTAGTCAACGCCTCTGAACTAAATAAATGTTGGGAAGATGGAGGAATTTTCTTTAAAGCGACTTTTATTAATGGATCTCGTACATAATTAGCAATGGCATCCCTCCTCATCTGAATAATTTCGGCCCGATGGCCACAGGCAAGTTGTAACAATTCCGAGGACACATTATACACATCACCCTTCAAAAAAAGATCATTATTTTTTTCATTAAGTTGTTCAAATTGTATTTGTGGTGTGTCACGTCCCCAAAGCAACAAAGAACGTAAAGCTGCCTGTAAGGCTTCGCGTTGTTTAAGCACACAAAAAGTTAGCGCAGCATAAGCCTTATCTGGATGAGCTAAGTGGCGAGAAGAATCGTACATCTTAAGTTCATCGTTAACGTCTAAATCAGTAAAACCGGGAGTAAAATTATACAATTTTTGTGTTTCTGCATAGCGAACTTCACACCACTCATTATTATCAAAATGTTAAATTTCGTTTAAATTTTTTAAATAATTTTGAGGTGTTTTGGGAACTGAAGGTTCCTTTAACTTTGTCTCGATTTCGAAACTGAATTCTGGCTGAGTAGAAATAGTGTCGTTGCAGTCTTTATATAGGTCTTCACTAACGTTACCGTCAACTAAATCATCGTAAATTACATTCGAATTTGGAATGGAAGTGTTATCGTAAGCAGTCACTTGTTTTCGAAGCTGACCTATTTATTTTGTTAATTTATTTAAGCGACGGTTTTCACGCTGCCGATTACGCTTGCCCCCCCTTTTTTACGTTTATGCGACTTCTTAGGTTGCCGAGACTGAGAACTAGATGATGAGGAGGACGAAGTACTACTAGTCGAGGAGCTCGAGGAGCTGCTACTCGAGGTACTGCTATGCCGCTTAGATCGTTTCTTAGGCAGATTACGAGATTCATTAGCCGTATCACTCCGTAAATCTTTACCGCAAGGCTCCCGAGCACTTTCTTCGTTAGTATTACTCATTTTCGTATCACAAAAATGTGCATTTACTAAAAGGCTAAAGAAAAGATTTTTTTTTACTAAAGAGGGTAGACATTAAAAAAAAATATATATATATGGAACGGTAACACCGTTAGATAACACAGTATAACAAAAAGAAACAAAAATAAGAGGGGTGAATGATTGTAAAATAGAACACTAATTCTGATAGAGAAGGTAGGTAGATGTAAATGTAAAACTACGAAATGTAAAAGTATGATTTTTACTTACATAAAAAGTTTAAACTACTCGTTCTTTGTAGGAAGAATTCTAAAGAGAGGCTAATTATTTCGTGCTAATATGGTATCAAACTTCGAAGTAACCTATAGTACTCACTGGATACCCGTTGAAGCACGTCTGTGCGCTGCAGGAAACAATACGCCAATGAGGCAAGCAAGCGTGCAATACCTGCCTGCTGGTGGAGCCGTGTGACGTCAGATGTGCGAGAGAGAGGGCGATATATGGTAAGATAGAGAGGCAAAGAAGCAGGAAACAGATAGGGGCCTATCTCAAACTATAAAGTTTCAAATAACGGTCAAGTGTTTAATTGTATGCAGACTTGAATTAGATGCTGCTCTTGTCTTTAAAATGCGCCTAGCAGCGGGTTCTCCCACGTGTTTCTGTTCGTCAGATAACATAGACAAAAGTAAGTTCTCTGGGTGAGCAAAATAGGAATTTCGCTTAATCACAGGATCAAGGACAGTCTTCAACTCTTGTGGAAGATATAAAAAAAAATACCAATTTCCAGAAGTATGTCGCCCCATCCTTGCATGTCGGATGTCCTTTAATTTCAAACCAAATGGGAGCATAAATTAAAGCTTAATACGTACGAGTATGTTCAATAACAAAGAAAAGGCATGGATAAAGTGGAAATCGTACAACGACCCCTCGACATATGAGATTTTTTCTAATCATCGTAAAAAATTTAAAGCTGAATGTAACAGGTGTTATTTTAATTATATAAGATTAGTCGAGGATAGCATACCTGTCAACGTTAAGTATTTTTGGTCTTTTATATCTAAACGTAAAAACACGTCCGTTTTACCAGCCTCAATGTACTATAAGGATAAACATTCTAATGACCCTACACAAATAAGTAACCTCTTTTCATCATTTTTCCACTCAGTTTATGAACCATCTACTCTTGACGCGGGAAGCTGGCAACCTCCGTCCTCACTCGATGGCGAGTCTGTTCTTATGTCTGATATTCAAATAGACTTAAACGCAATAATTGACGAACTAAAGAATTTGGACACATCTAAGGGACCAGGGCCCGACGGGTTGCCGGTTATTTTTTTGAAATCAACAGCACACACTATTAGTAAACCTCTGCACATCTTATACAACAAATGTCTCAGTAAAGGTGTTTTTCCAGCTGTATGGAAACACGCTCATATTATTACGCCAGTTTTTAAAAGCGGTGACAAGCACGATATTGAAAACTATCGCCCGATTTCTATTCTCTCCATTTTGTCAAGGCTTTTTGAGCGCTTAGTACATAACATTATTTATCCTATTCTACACAATATATTTATAGCCGAGCAGCACGGATTTGTTAAACGTAGGTCCACTACTACTAATCTTATGATATTTACTAACTTCTTATACCAAAACATGGACCGTCGTTTACAAACAGACACTGTTTATACTGACTTTCGGAAATGTTTCGACAAAGTTGATCATGAGCTACTGTTGAAAAAATTAGCTTTTAATGGAATAAGGGGCAATCTGCTTAGGTGGTTCACATCCTACGTTAGTAACAGATCTCAAACGGTAGTCATCAATGGTTTTAAATCAGATCTAATTGATATATCCTCTGGTGTCCCTCAAGGATCTATATTGGGTCCTTTATTATTCAATTTATTTATAAATGATATTAAATCTTGTTTTTTGAACACCCATTTTCTTATGTATGCAGATGACTTAAAAATTTTCAGAACATGTGTTAGTTCTGCTGATGCTGATTTACTCCAAAGTGATTTAAATAGACTCTCAAACTATTGCCTCATGAATAAACTTCAACTTAGTCTTTCTAAATGCGTTTCAATAACTTTTACTAAAAACATAAACATTATTAATAATAAATATAGCCTGTTAGGAGAGAATTTGAAATCGGTTCAGTCAGTACGTGATTTGGGAGTTCTGTTGGATTCGAAATTACATCTAGATCAGCATATAAACACTATTAGGGATAAGTCTCTTAGACTTTATGGCTTCGTTATGCGATCGTCCTATGATTTTAGACGCCCATCTACCCTTTTGTTTCTTTATAAAGCACTCATAAGATCCCAACTGGAGTACGCTGTACCAATTTGGAACCCTATATTTCAAAAGTACGTAGATGTTTTGGAGTATGTCCAGCGTAAATTCTTACGATATGTCAGTTTTAAACATAGTCGCACTCGTCAATCATACGCATGTCTACTGGAGGAATATAAGTTGCTCAGCTTAGAAAATAGGCGTACTCTTCTAGGCGCCATGACACTCTATAAAATATGTAATAATAAATTCGACTGTATTGATTTATGCAATGGCCTGTATTATGTGGTTCCGCGCGGTGCGCACATGAGAGCAGTGCGCGTGCCTCGACTGTTCTACTTGTCGACTTGCCGCACGCTCGCCGGCGCGCGTGCGCCTCTTCACAGGCTCGCTGACACCTTTAATAAAGTTTTCCCGAATTTGGACATATTTGCAGAATCGGAATCAAAATTTAAAAAAGTTGCCATTGAAACTTTAACTAATTTAGCTGATGATTTACCAGGCCATTGATTAAAGATTAATTGAATTAAAATTTCCTAACCTTATAGTAGTTTTTTAATTTGAGATTTTGGTATTCACAATGTTACTTTGTATAAAATATATATATATATGTATAATATATATTTTTCTCAAAAAGGATGTCGAGGGTAATTCCTCGCAATTGATTAAGAACGTTAAAAAGTTATTACCCAATTATTACCCGATCTTCCGAATATTGTATCCTGCTATATTGGTTGAAGCAACTAAACCGTCATCTACGTAAAGTGCAATCAAAACTTGTTCACGTAGGTAGAGGCAAGGATCTTTAGTGCTTTGCTTGAAACCTGAACTTTTTAGATACTCTGATATGCAGTCGTTCCAGCATAGTGGAGCCTGCTTTAAACCATAAAGGCTTCTTTTCAGTTTACATACTGGGTGTGAAGGAGGATCTCCTTGCTTGACTTTATGGAGATCTCCGTTCTAATTATTTTATATACTCTCTTTGGTTTGCATGTCAATTGTTGTCCGTTTTGTCACTTGAAAAAATAAGAGCTTTGATAAATAAAATACTTTGATGTGAATTCAGTTTAATGGTTTTACTGTTTAAATATTATTCTTCACATAGTATAAACGTAGCGAGTGTTTCAGTTCATTCGCAGGTTTTTCTGTTTCATGCAAGTCTTGATTCCTGGCTGATGCCTCACTCTTAACTTTGTGCTTAAAACTAATCCAGTACTATAAAGAGCATGTGAATCGTTAGTAGTTTAGTATGACTAACTAAAGCTAAATACAGGTCTGGATAAAACGCAATATTCACCCTTTTCCAGCGCTGTCCAGTTTTTGTTGCACCTCGTCGATGAGCGTTAAGTCTAAGAGCAAGGTCGTCCCAAATTTTGCCCTGCAGCTGTTGCTCTTTTGACCTTGCACCCATGTCATTCCCTTTACGAGCTGAGGGTGAGTGGACAAATAGTTCAATAACTCCTCAACTTGACTGCTCGAAACTTTAAGTATATCTATTCTAGAATACAAAACACAATTAGATTAGTTTTAAAGTCACATCAGGTTCATATTTTCAAATAGATAATAAAACACGGTATTACAATATATTTGCCTTTTATGGCTACACGAATATTGCACAATTTGCACAGGAAAAACCTTAACAACTAGTGGCTCCGTGAGCTGTAGACCTCGCTTTAAAAAGTAGCTCAAATGGTATGAATGAAAGCCTCATAGAACCAAAAACATTGCGTACTACCGGCAGTACGCAAAGTCCTTCTAGAGGACTCAGGACGTTCTATCATTAAAATGCTAAGCTATGTATCATCTAATTCGGGTGGGTAGAACCTGGGAAACAGCTTGAACTCGCCGTTATACACTAAGGAGATCATAAACTGGTCGCCTTATTATTAAATCGCGGGCAAAAGGGATACCTACCTAGGGATTTTTCTATTGTCCACGCGGACGAAGTTGAGGGCCTAAGGCTAATTAGAATAATACTTTTTTGGTGTTTCGCTGAGGTTACACATCTTTTAAAACAGAAATACGACACTAATTTCATGCTTTACAAAAAGCAGCATTGCAGTCATCTTTGGCTCTCGATGGCCAGGACCAAAACATCGGATCCTCTTCCAACTCAGAACGATAATTCTGGCCATATTTTCTTTTCATTTTTACTGCACTTGTTTGCAAACAGAACCCAGCTGACTATAAGTACTAACGACTACCTACGAACTGAAGAAAATGCACTGTACATATAATTCGAGTCGCAAACTCGCAATACACACATGAGCGAGGAGTTCCCCTAAAATAGAGTAATTGTACTAAAGGGTTACACGATAATTCTGGCCATATTTTCTTTTCATTTTTACTGCACTTGTTTGCAAACAGAACCCAGCTGACTATAAGTACTAACGACTACCTACGAACTGAAGAAAATGCACTCTACATATAATTCGAGTCGCAAAATCGCAATACACATGAGCGAGGAGTTCCCCTAAAATAGAGTAATTGTACTAAAGGGTTACTAGTACAACAAGAAAAATCTGTCTTTAACTCTGCTATACGAAATTCATCGTCCCTAAATTTTATCACTAGCACATCCAGGTTAAATATCATGTTTATTTATAACATTCTTGCTATATGTGCTATAACTATATGTTATGCTATTATATTCAAGGCGAAGCTCAAGTGTTTCTTGGGACTCTACTACCAGCAATTGCGATAATAGCTTTCAAACTGCAAGACATCGAACCACAGGTGAGTTATTGTTCCCCTTTGGCCATTGCCCTATTATCTGGGATAAAAAAAAAGATTTGATCGCTTAATGTAAGATAAAGAATGTCAACTAGCTGCAACATTTCAGCCTAAGTTTCGACTGCTGTGGCTACAAGAATATGATAACAGCAAGGTGCCACAGGTCAAGAAGTTTATGGAAACAAAAGTTGAAGTCGCTTTAAATAAAGAAAGGGACGCAAACTAAGTAGCAGCAATCATGAAGAAGAAGGGGATGCTTTTTACACAGTTAGTCAGTCTGAAAGACCACAAATCCCTGAAAAATAAAGCTCAAAACTTGGTGAGAACTTGGCTGGACTCAAAGTCAAAAGATTGTCAATCGAATGCTTAATTTCTGGAGTTTTAATAGAACTGTTTACGTAACTTTAACTAGCTTTTCAAAAAGATAACGATTATCAAAGTCTTCTTGGTAACATTAATAGAAAAAATAAATTATGTCTTGTTAGTAATTTTTAAGTAACGGTGTCAACTTTTTTATCTGATTTAGTAAATGGTGGATAATATTATCAGATCAGTCAAACAGTAGTCCCAAGGCGTCAAGTATCTGTGACGGCGACGTGTTTCCGATCAGGAGGTCAGTGACCGCCTCCTTGGTTACGCCCTTAAGTGCACGGCAAAGTCGCCACATTGGCCACATAGGTATTCTCTTAATCTGTACGATCCGTCGTTTCAGACCGATCGAAACGACGAATCGACGGTGTATGTTAAGATCGTGAACGATTTTTGTCTCAGTCTGACGTCTATTCGATGGAACTTTAATTCATTTAAAATATTTACCATTTGTTAACCCACACTTTTCTCGGTTTTCTTCTGTAGCCGAATCAAAGTTACCGCCACATAGGTAAAGAAAAAAAGTTCGTTATCCATTTTACACGGGTACATTTTAAATTATTTGAGTACGTCTTTATCATTCCGTCTCAAATAAGTAAATGATTGATCGTAACGACATTTTATGTATGTTCGGCATTTTTTAAGGTGCCCATACACGGTACGATTGATCTGTACGATCCGTCGTTGCAGACCGATCGAAACGACGGATCGCCAGTGTATGTTCACATCGTTAACGATTTACTTGATCGCAAACGATATCGGAGGTCGTCACAGAATCCCTTGCGATCAGACCAATCGTAACGATAAATCGACAGTGTATGGCGCCTTGCGATCAACGATTCGATTTTTGTCTCAGTCAACGCCGGCCGCCGCACGCGCTGCATGTCTATTGTCTACGTACCTAGCCTACACTCGACGAACGAAACAACAAAATGACTACATGGAGTAACGACGATTTGATTGAATTTATTGAATTATTCAGAGAACAAGAGCCTTTATGGAAAATAAGACATAAAGATTATCACAACAACGTGAAGAGAACGGTGTGTTATAATGTACTTTTGGAGAAAATGAAAATAATTGACAGAACTGCTGATTTGAATAAAGTTAAAAAGAAAATTAATAACCTAAGGACAGTCTTTCGTAAAGAATTGAAGAAACAGAATGATTCGCTGTTATCCGGAAGCAGTGCTGACGAAGTTTATTCGCCTAAACTGTCATATTATGAAAATTTAATGTTCTTAAAAGACCAAGAAATGCCACGTGAAGGAGAAAGTTCCACAAAGTCGGTGAGTACAAATCTTTATTTAAATTCCAACTTAAATTAACTTATGTACTTAAGTGCTACACATAATTGTTCTGCCAAGGAACTGCACCGATTCCATTAAAATAATCTACAAACAAATTTCTATTTTCTGTTGCTGAGTGAAAACCGGATCCCCTTCTTCTCTCGAGACCAATCAAGTTACTATGTAGACCTTCTTCAATCTCTCCAACTTCATAGTTTTCTCTATCAAAGCTATCTTGCGGGGAGTAGGTGTCTGGATTTTCACGGCGTAAAAAGTTATGTAGTGCACAACAAGCCATCACCACTGGAGTAATATTATCTAAGTCCAAATTTATTCCATTTTTCAGTATTCCAAACCGAGCAACTAAAATTCCGAATACATTTTCAATTATGCGTCTTGCTCGGGATAAACGGTAATTAAAAATTCTTCTTTTTTCATTGAGCTGTGACTTATTAAATGGTTTCAAAAAATTATTCCTTAGAGCAAAAGCTTCATCTCCAACAAACACATAAGGAAGCGTTATTCCATTCACTGAATCTGGTTGTGGCAACCCCAATGTACCGTTTATAAGTTTTTGATGAAAATCTGTATTTTTTATAACCCCACCGTCAGACACTCGGCCGTTTGTACCAAAGTGAAAATAAATTAACTCATAATTAGCATTAGCAATTGCCATCAGAACCTGACTGTGGAAGTGTTTATAATTAAAGAAATATGAACCAGATTCAGGCGGCGGCTTTATTTTAATATGCTTGCCATCAACAGCGCCAAGACAATTGGGAAAATTCCATCGTTTTTCGAAATCAGCTCCAATTGCTTTCCATTCACTTTCATTCGAAGTTAACTGAAACAAATCAAATTTCTTTTATTACAGACGATTACAGAGGAACAACATGAAGATGCCAACGAAAATCCGTCACCAAATGGAGCTCAAGCTGAAAATGACGATATTTTACCACCTCCACCTACACCAAGTCAATTAAAGCGCAAGAAATCTTCGCAGGTGTCAAATTCAACAATAGATTTAACTCTTGACAATATAAATAAAAAAATTTTGTCTCTTAAACCTGACGATACATGTGACATATTTGGAAAAACTGTAGCTTCTAAATTAAAATCATTACCTAAAGATCAACGGATCTGGGCGGAAAAAATTATTAATGAAACCTTGTTAGAAGCCGAACTTGGGAACCTGAATAGACAATGTGTAAGTAGAGTAAATAATATTTTAAATAACTCTTCCCAAGATTGGCAACCAAATACTTCTCCATTCTCTCAACCTCGCACATCTCCATTCTCTCAACCTCGCACATCTCCATACTCTCAACCTAACACTTCCCCATACTCTCAATCTCACACTTCTTCACACTATCAACCACAGACATCTCCCTACTCTCAACCTAACACTTCCCCATACTCTCAATCTCACACTTCTTCACACTATCAACCACAGACATCTCCCTACTCTCAATCTCAGATGTCTCTATACTCTCAACCTCAGGAGTCTCCATTCTCACAGTCTCATTTGTCACAGAACATTCCTTCAAATCAACAAGAAATTCAGACACCACCAGAAGAACAGACTACACTGTTACACATTCCTGAAAATCAGTCCTCCAAACCTCAAACTCCACCTTTACTCCAAGCCAGACAGAGACCTACGGGAGAACAGTTGTCAGGTGCAAAAGAACAAAATTTAATTTATTTTTTTGAAAACTTTCAATCCTAATGTTTAACTATGTACCTACCATGTTTAACTGCCTATATGAATGGAAAATAAATGATTATAACTATTAAGAATGATTTATGTTTTATTGCAGTACATACCTTACAATAGTCGTGACATGCTTCGTAAATGGCGGCGCAGGTTTCTGGGATGATTCTCCCCAGTAACTGTGGTGAAATGATAGATGAGAACTTTAGATCTTCATAGGATCGTCCAGTGGCTAGGAAACGCAAAGTTGCACTAAGGCGTTCGTGAATACTGACAGCTTGCCTCATGTTTGTATCGTGCTTCTGTATTTTAGGTGATACTAATTTCAATAATTTTAGGTACGTAGGTTCAGTCATTCTCATGTAGTTGTGCCAGTCTTTTGGATGGAACCGTAATTCTTTTAAAATATTTACATGCGAGTACTGATGTCGTTTTAATAGCCATTTCTTAACCCACATTTTTCTAGGTTTGTTTCTTTTTTTCCGTAACCGAATCAAAGTTACTGCCACAAAACTAAGAAAAAGAAGTTCGTTTTCCATTGTAGTCACGTCTTGAATTATTTGAACACGTCGTCACTCTGTTTTTTCAAACCAGCAAATGATCGATCGTGACGACCAATCGTTTCATGTGTGAGCGGCAGTTTTGTTGCGATACATCGTCACGATATCGTTTCAGATGATCGTAGCGACGGATCGTACCGTGTATGGGCACCTTTAAGCGATCGATCGTTATGATTAACCTCAGATTGATCGCAACGATGAATTGTACCGTATATGGGGTCCTTTACTCGGTAAACTGGCACATTCGTGCTGTTTCTTTGTGTTGCTTTGTGTGTGTTGTTTGAAGTGCAATTATTCAATAAAGTTGCTACTGAATTACTATTATCTATTCTGTGACTGAATATGGGTAAGGTCACGAGGGGAGAACTGGAGTGTAAGGAACCGTTCCTCGTGCTGTCCTTAAGGGTGTGTGTTAGCTGAAGTAAGCCATCGACAGGCTGCGTGGAGGGCGTTGTACGGTGCGGTTCCATATATTGAGTGCCTTCTAATTTAATATATGAGAATTGATTTCGTTGTCAAAATTTAGCTTTCTCTAATACAGTTGATAATGTTTTCACGTATTGATTTTCAACTTGTTACATATTTCTTTAAACGTCAATTTGTTCAGTTCAATTGGTGCGCATAAGTGTGTAAGCATTTCATAACACTCTCGAGGTGAGGTAACTAAATTCATCTAGTTACTTGCTGCCTCTCCAATAGCAAACAATATCACAATAAAGTTGCTACTGAATTACTATTATCTATTCTGTGACTGAATATGGGTAAGGTCACGAGGGGAGAACTGGAGTGTAAGGAACCGTTCCTCGTGCTGTCCTTAAGGGTGTGTGTTAGCTTAAGTAAGCCATCGACAGGCTGCGTGGAGGGCGTTGTACGGTGCGGTTCCATATATTGAGTGCCTTCTAATTTAATATATGAGAATTGATTTCGTTGTCAAAATTTAGCTTTCTCTAATACAGTTGATAATGTTTTCACGTATTGATTTTCAACTTGTTACATATTTCTTTAAACGTCAATTTGTTCAGTTCAATTGGTGCGCATAAGTGTGTAAGCATTTCATAACACTCTCGAGGTGAGGTAACTAAATTCATCTAGTTACTTGCTGCCTCTCCAATAGCAAACAATATCACAAATATTTAAATCTACATTGCACACGACCTGTAAAATAATTCGATTTTACTTTAATCTATGGTTAGCTAGTTAGGCTCAATAATTTGTACACCCTTGTCTAAACATCTTAAAAATAAGTAGTATGTGGCTCTATAGCTCAATCAGTGTTTAAAGGCCCACGCAGATTGAAGTTAATAGTTTATTGACAAACCATAACTTCAGTAAAATATAGTTCGTGGTAGTACGCTAGTATTTAAATATTTTTAAAAGGCCATAGACTTTTTTATGGGTCATAATCATAACATAACCCAAAGCCAGCGAAGACGACCTTCATTAGTTTCAGGTTAAAAAAAAGAGCTGCGAGTGCGGACTGCGGAATTTACGGAAAGTGGAAAAAAGAGCTTTTAAAATTAACTTTCACAATTCAATTTCACCGAGTTTATTCTCTATAATGTATAAGGAGAAATTACTTATTTTATATGGTAGTGCATGGCTCTGTGAAAAGAAGAAAGGAGTAAGACAGTAAATTCGGAATTCGCAATTGGCAAGATTCGGATGAAGAAACGGAGGAGGCCTTGCGCAAGCCGTGTTTCGTTACGGATTACACCCGTTTATACCAGGAAGACTCGATGTATTGTGAATAATAATATGTAGTTGGAGGCTGGTGAGTGCTGATGGTCAAAGACCTACTTGATCCAAAGATTTGCTATCAATTTCTAACTGTATAAGATTTAATAAAGGAGTCAAATACTTAAAAGCTATAAATAGATACAAGATTCGCAATCACGTTTGCAGCTACCTTATTGCTTCATTTCGTGGACTTAGATGGAGGCACTCCGTCACGCAATATGTACCTCCTCTCAAACAATGCTACAGATGTTCGAGCTATGGCTATATCTCTAATGGCAGAATACTCAAACGCTACTTAACTTTGAGCGGCTCTCAAACAGCATGCTGTCTTTGTCATATCTTTGACATTTAATGCGACAGGACGACGTTTGAGAGCCCCTCAAAGTAAATTAGCGTTTGAGTATTCGGCCATAAATATTGCAAGAATGCAGAAAGGTGCTCCATGTACAATAATCACAATTTCAAGGAATGTACAACACCAAAAGAAAAAAAGCTGTTTTTGCTCATTGCAATGGTAACCAAATTAGTATTTCTGCTTTCTAGCCAATGTCTAATAAAACAACAAAAAATTGCTGAAGACAAAAACGAACATGTAATAAGATACACTATCGAGTTGGGATTTAATCTTGTTATGTTGTTGTTGTAAGTTGTAAGGTTTGAAGTAAAAATAAATTTAATAATATTGCCTCAGTGGGCTGCTAAAACTTACTGAACAAGAAATGCAGCTAGACGCAAAAGCGCAACGATTAACAATAACACAGTCGATAGAAAAATATTATCGTCAATAATGTCATTTAAAAGTCCAAAATACATGTATTATAAACTCAATATAATGTACCAAGAGCAAACTTGTCAGCAAAAAATGATAACAGCAGCATAGACATGAACCACAATATTGGTATGTTAGGAAACTATTGCCATCAGTTAAACTGCCTTGATGAGAGTATAAATGATAACATGTTAATGTCTAAAATACTTTCAGCTTAACCGGAAACATACAAACATTTTGTAACGGCATAGGAATCTATGCCTAAAAAGAAAAAAACTGTAAATAATATTACTGACCTGCTAGTATTGGAACAATAATAACAAAATAAAGAAAAGAAAGATAAAAAATAGACAGTAGCTGTCTCATTTGTTACATAAACATTTGTGATTAACTCCAGGTGCTCTTCCCCTTTGAAAATTAACGAAGAATGAACAAGAAGACTGTTTAATTTACATACAGACAGCAAATAAAGATAATATTTTAAAGTCTATTGTTAGTTTGGTAAGATTCAAGGTTTTTCAAGATTGAAAAAGTTAACTTTGAGAACGTTTTATTTGTGTCAAATCCGAAAACAAGTCTCTGACTAAATTCAGCTTGTTGAAACAACACATGGCCAACCAAATACTCCAAGTAATCTTAAAGTTAAGGCCACCTGAAATTCACAAAAGTTGTCAGATTTGACAGAAACTCTATGAAACTGACGCTTCCTGAAAGTTAAGGAGACCCTTACTTCAGATTTTAGCTAAGAAGCCTTTGAGTTTTCGGTCGTTAAAAACCTTAATTTAAGGCTTAGGTGGTAGGTGGCCGCGCCCCGCTGCGCGACCCGCCCCGCACCCGCCGTACGCCGTCCGGCCGGTCTCACTCAGCTGAGCTCAATTAAACTCAAAACAGACGACATTCAAGTTGGGTGTTAGTCAGTCAGTCTGAAGACTCAGAAGGTGCACGTCGTCGTTGTGTCGGTTGCGCACGAACCTACTTATCGCGTTATTGTTCTAAACACTTACAAATACCGGCACATAACTTGGCAAGAGAAAAGATGCGCAGCAACTACAAACACTAAACTCGACGCATCTTATGTCACATCTTTGTCTTGTAAATTATGTGCCGGCATCTATACTTATGATATTTGTTCCCAGTGGGTGCCTCGCTGCGCTCTCGTTACAGCACCAGTTTCTAATAAAATAAAAATTGCTCTTGTCGCAGTCGCCGCTACTATGAAATTGAAAAATGTAAAAGAAAAGTATGGGTTATTAGAAGTACCTAATTTTACGAGACAAATAATTTGTAACAAATTATCACATATTCAAACACTGAGTCTTCTGGATGAATCGGAGTTTACTAATTATCTCAGAGTAGGTAACGGAGCAGTTTGAATATCTGTTATTTTATTTAACTCCATAATGTATTATTTTGAAAGAGAAGACACAATTTTAAGAAATTCTGTAAGTGCAAAACAGAGATTAGCAGTCACTTTAAGATCGTCACGTCAGCTGTTTTTTATAGGTACGAGGGTGGATTGAAAAGTTCACGGCCTTGTCAAGAAAACAAAATAAGAAACGTAAAAAGCAGAAGAAATGGTTAAGATACTGGACGTATAAATTATAAGTCCACGTACAGCCCGAAGATCCATCTATAGATCAAACCAGCCAACCTCCGAAAAGGACCAGAGGTATATTTCAGGTTTCAGGACTTTCATTTATATACCCCTTTTGGATCAAATTGTAAATGACCTGCAGAATCGTTATTACCAGATGATGTCATGGATACTTTCGACCTTCGCTTGCTCATACCCTCGGTTATTGTGAATACTATCACTAAGTTTACAAACTTGACAGAAACTAATAATAATAATTGATATTTTAAAAAGTATCACAAGTATTTCAATGCACACTCATATTATGATATGAGTGTGCGTTGAATGACTTGACTATGCAGTGAGTATTAAGCCAGAGTATGCTATATGGATAGAAAAATGGCTGCGTTTAAATAGGGAAAAGGGAGAAATTCCTACCACACTGTTTCGGACACATTAAGGGCTACTGATGAAGACATGTTTCCATTCCAGCAATACGTATAATGCTCAACATCTTAGCAACGTTACCAGTGAGTGTGCAACGGCCGAAAGATCTTTTTTACTTTGCGCCGCCTAAATCCATGGCTGCGTACGCGAACTACAGAAGAGCTTCTTACCGGGCTTGCCCTTCTACTTGTTCACCGGTCATTAGATATTAATGTTGATAACGTGATTAATCGGTACGCTAAAGGTCAAGCCACACAGCGGGCGTGGCGTGACGGGACGGGACGGCGACGCGACGCTGAGAAGTTGTGATGTACTAGATACTATGGACGACGTCACACAGGCCGGCGTGGCGCGACGTGTCGCGTCCCGTCGCGCCACGCCGCCGTCGCACCGAGCGTGAATACAGATCGGAAGCGCGGCGGGGCGGAACGTATGCGTGATCACGCCCGCAGTGTGAACTCCCGTCGCGCCGCGCCCCGTCACGCCCCGCCCGCTGTGTGACTTGACCTTTAAGGTCAAGCGGGCATTAAAATGTTTTGTTTTAAGATTAAAAAAAACCCCATAATTTGAAATTCTGGCTGTATCCACCCCTGGCTGCGCGGCCGTTTCTTTTACTATAGGTAGACAGACAAGAGTACAAGATTAGTGGTTGAAACTGAAATCAGCGTTGCCAATTTGGCATTTTATATGCTAAATTTAGCATATTTTCGTTCTGTTTAGCATATTATTTATTCATTTAGCATATAGCATATTTTTTAGCATAATACCATAATACCTTAAAAAACAACACTTATAAGAAAAAAAAACTGCTGCACTGCTAAATCTAATACAAAGCAATAATCTAATACCGCGTATTTGGTTTATAAATACAAGAGAAATAAATAATGTAAATGGCGTTGTGCAAGGAAAGCAGTGCTTTTTTGTACTCGCAGTTTGAAGCACTTCGAAGCATTTTGCATTGCTTTTTAGCATGCTTTGAACTGTATTGCTTGCTTATTTTTTTAAAAATAGTTTTGATGCATCAAATACTGTAATATTTTGGGACGTTATAAAATTAATATAGTCTAGTTTTATTCTAATATATTAGGCTACAGTCTACACAAACGTATTTTTTATTTTGATATAGCTTGTATAGTTTTCTCTGTCAGCCTTCAACATCTATAACAGTTGATGATGATCAAGATATTGACAGTTTATCTCAAAACTTGGTGTAATTCATCCACACACACAGCTAATCTGTATTTTTTATTTTGATTAAAACTTCATATTAATTTGGCATATTTTTTAGCACTTTTTTAAAAAAACTAGCATATTTTTGGCATTTTTTAACAGAACTTTAGCACATTTTGTAATAGCCGAGTTGGCAACACTGACTGAAATCGCGCCACAGAATACATTGCGCGACCGTTTTTTCTGGGGTCTGCAACTTTATTTTGAAAGACGAAGGCTCGATGAACGATTGCTCGAATTAACTATTTATCAAAAAACTGTCATAGTTTCGAATTACAATAATTAGAATTAACTATTTATTTATAGAAAAATCGTTGTTCAAATGGCGCAGTAACGTAAGAAATCTTAAAAAAATACGGAAAATTCGCATCTCGGGAGCTAGTATTTTTAAAAAGTGGCGTAGATGTTATGATTTTAAGTTGAACTTGAAATAAAAAATAAAACACAATACTTTTTCCATAAATTATAATTACATTCGTTAAAAACAATAAAGTAAATATGCAAAATAATAAAAATCCTTTTATGATGTTAATTTATTTATTTATCATAAGAAAATCGTAATAAAGAATAATTGATTTAATGAGACAATCAAAATAAAGATTTTTAATGATGTTAATTTATTAACAACAAGAAAATCAAAATAAAGAAATAAAAATTAATTTATTTACTTATGAAGACGGGTTTTTATTATTATTTTGTTTATTTACTATATTATGTTTTAACGTAATAATAATTTATAGAAAAATTGTATTGTACGTATTTCAGGCACCGCGCAGAAGTTAATTAAAAGAATACAAGTCTTTATTACAAAATCGAGCACCGACTGACTTGACACGTCCTTCAGATTCAGACCAACTGTTACTTAAATTTTTCCCGTCTTACCACTTTCATCTGCAGTAGTAACAAGGGCAATTTAATTACCGTTATTACTACTGGTAGTAAAATTGGTAGTAACATGGGCAACAAAGGAGATACAAGTGCCATTTTATTTTAGATTATGTTAAATGTCATGATAGTGACTCATGTAATTTGAATGGTCTGTACTTGTGCGTTTCGTTACACACAACGCTATTATAATACAGTATTGTTTTATTTGTTACTAGCGGCCGCCCGCGGTTTCACCCGCGTGGTTCCCGTTCCCGTGAGAATATCGGATCTACTATCTGTATGCCAAATTCCAACCAAATCCGTTTGGTAGTTTTTGCGTGATTGAGGAACAAACATCCAAACATCTAAACATCCAAACCCACAAACTTTTACATTTATAATTTATAATTTAATTTTTTTTAAGTTGTGGATAACGGTGTTGATTGTCCTATTAGTATTTTTCATTGTTCTTAGTTTATTTAAGTAACATACATTGGTCAATTGTTTGTTGTCCCGAATAAATTAAAAAAAAATAAAAAATAAAATGATATTAGTAGGATTTCAAGTTCATCTTTAAATAATAACACCACACCACTTTTTTTAAAATACTAGCTTTCGTGATGCGTGATTTTATTTAAGATTTCTTAAACGTCACTGCGCCATTTGAACAACGGTTTTTCTATAAATAGTTCATTCTAATTATTGTCATTCGAAACTATGACAGTTTTTAGGTAAATAGTTAATTCGAGCAATCGTTCATCGAGCTTGCGTCTTTCGAAAGTAAGTTATTCAAAACAGCGCCTCCTCGACGAATAGTTTGTCGGTCAATAATTCATTCGAGCAATCGTTCATCGAGCCTGCGTCTTTCAAAATAAAGTTGCAGACCTTTTAGGCGGGTCAGATATTATTCAAAAAAAAAGGCATTTTGTGCATCCTAGACAGTCATCCTTTACATAGATGGTAAATCTAGTAAAAAAAACAACATTTTAAATCTAAATTGTACATAAAAAACGAATTGTACATTTAAATTTTTTTTTTCAGGTATGATACCATACATTTATAATTTTTTTTTCAGGTATGTTACGTACATCAATGTGGCATTTGGTGGTGTGAGTCATGAGGCCTGTGGCAGGGAAGGGAGAGAAACGGTGGCTTTATGAAGAAGGCCACCACTTCTGGCTTATAGTTAGTTTCAATTTTTTTTTTATCATTACATATATAACCATTTATAACACAATATTATGATAGAGTTATGTAATTATTTATTTTATGTTTGTGTAGTGAAATAGTATTAAGATATAAAAATCTAGCACATAAATGTATGGACGGTTTATTAAAAAAATAAAGATAGATCTATAAACTGACTCATAGTTATTATTGTATGATAAATTTATATTGTGTATTTGTATGATTTAGCCTGTTGATTTCTACAAAGCCATTTGCATAAAAATTTGTCAAGAGGTATTTTGATGAATGAAGAGATAAAGGAAGCCGTGAACGACGATTTTGACAACCAAGACAAAACATTTTTTAATGGTACTATTGATGTCATTAATTTGATAAATGTATTTAAGTTGCAAGGGACTACATACAAAAATAAAATCATCAATCTGTTTTCTTCCTTAGGTATGGATGAAGAGATAAAGGAAGCCGTGAACGACGATTTTGACAACCAAGACAAAACATTTTTTAATGGTACTATTGATGTCATTAATTTGATAAATGTATTTAAATTGCAAGGGACTACATACAAAAATAAAATCATCAATCTGTTTTCTTCCTTAGGTATGGATGAAGAGATAAAGGAAGCCGTGAACGACGATTTTGACAACCAAGACAAAACATTTTTTAATAGTAATAATAATGTCATTAATTTGATAAATGTATTTAAGTTGCAAGAGACTACATACAAAAATACAATTATCAGGCCCTGTCCTAATGGCCATCGGTCGTGCGATGGTGCGTCTGTCTTATGAAACTGGTCGTGCGACCGTGCGATCAAACCTAGTGATATCTATTGAATGTCCTAATTGACGGTCGCGCGATCATACGATGCGTCTATTGTTCAGTTTCATCGCACGATGAAATCGCAACGCATGATCGCACGACCTATGCCAATTAGGACAGGGCCTCAATCTGTTTTCTTCCTTAGGTATGGATGAAGAGATAAAGGAAGCCGTGAACGAAGATTTTGACAACCAAGACAAAACATTTTTTAATGGTACTATTGATGTCATGAATTTGATAAATGTATTTAAATTCCAAGGGACTACCTACATATGAACATAAAATCATCAATCTGTGTTTTGTTTCTTAGGTAGATTACGTTCCATCCACCCTTCGTATCTATTACGTATTTTAATGTCAGACCCCTCATTTGCAACTTGATAGATTTTAAAGTCGTCAGATGTTCAAATCATCGTTAAATGTACAGTTAAATAGACACGACACAGCGGGACGTGTGAAGCACGACTAGTGCATAGAAAAAAATGGTAAATGAAACGATAATTACAATTTACCAGGTCATATTTAGGATCAACCCCCCTGGTTGATAACGCTGGCTGGTGTAGCGTAATCGCCGCTACTAGATCGTCGTCTTGCGACACCAATAATTATCTTTCAAAGATACTTGGTAGCGTTGTTCTTTTTTGTGTATTCTGACCTTAGATATGCGAAACCTCCGTGGCTGTTCGCTGGCAGCTTTTTATTTTATTTCGTATGCTGCGTCAGTTTTGAATTTCAAACTAGGGTTTTCTTTTTTGCATTGTCAACGCCATATTTTTTCTGTTTGTCATGATTTGTGGTGTTGATTTGCGGCTAACGAAGTGTCTGCCTGTTTATAAGCGCGTGATTACGAGGCGCCTATGAGTTACAGCCGAAACCTAAAAGCCGCAATATTTTAAGCAATTTGTTTGAACGCCAGGCTATCTGGGTAAGTTGGGAGAGCTTTCGATGCAAAGGGGTGGGTTTTAAATTTGCTTATTACTTTCGTGTGGATGAAGTTTTGATTAGGTGCGTTTGGTTTTAGCAAAACCGTACGGGCTAAGCGCTATAAACGGACGTCCACCATTGGGCCCGCCGCCGCTAGCCAGCTCTCACGTGGTGCAAGCCTCGTCAAACTCGTGCGGACGGTAGCGGTCCCATTCAGCGTCAGCGACATAGTTTCCACGTGGTTTTGAGCAGGAATTCGATTATAGGCTTGCTCGCCTCGTCCACCACACCACAGCCTCGTCAAACTCATGCGGACGGAAGCGGTCCCATTCAGCGTCAGCGGCGTGGACTCCACGTGGTTTTGCGCAGGAACTGGATTATAGGCTTGCTCGCCTCGCCCTCAACAATGCGGTCGTGATCCCGGTTGCAGTTCCCGTTTTCTTGAAATCATTTTTATTTAAGTTCCGTTTTTATGTTTTGCCGGTTACTTATATTGTGTTGTTCTAATAATTATGATTTCACTTTCATATCCAGTACAAGATGGTGTTTTGATGACATGTTCAGACTCAACCTGGAGCAGGTCTACAGCCAATAAATGTACCTATAGTCATGTTTAAAATTTATTTAGCTTCAGCGTCACTCTGGTCCATGAGCCAGAATGTATAAATAATTCTATTTTACTATGAATGTCTTGTGTTAAGATGATAAGTAATAGGTATCTTAGCATAAGTTTAGTGAGTACATATGTGTTCGGTTCTTAACGGTCGGCCGACTTGAGAGATATGGTGACGTTTGAAAACTTATTTCAAACGCGGAGCCGGCCTCTTAATCCGTCCGACTAACTGGAAACGAACAGATATGCCCTCACCTTTACTTTTAAGGGTTTATATTTTTAATCCCTACTTCTTTATATGGTTTTAATTTTATAATGAACCCAAAGGTATTGTTTTTGTAATAAATGTATGGTCTCACTTTAACCTGTTAAGGGTCCCTGTTAAACCATTTGCCCTTCGTGCGGTTTTAACATTATAATGGGTTCTCAAGGTATTATGTATTAATATAAAATGTGTGACTTCATTTTAACCCTTCGGATTCTTCGTTAAACCATTTATACCCCATGTGGTTTTAAATATTTTTATGACATATTTTCTGCGAATCGTTAACTTGGTATTAGTTATACAATGTATTAAATAAATGTTTGTTTCAACGTAAATATTGGTTTGATTTATTAAACTCACTTTGTTTCGATCCGTGGACAATTTATCTTTTAATTTTTAACTTTCATTGATATTAACGGCGCCCAAAATCATAGTTGTTCCATGGATGACTGAGCCACGCGAATCCACAGAACCCCTTTGCTCTACCGACTAACATTTTCAGTAGGGTAAATTCCATCTATACCCCGGGGTAAATTTTTTCCCATTATAATTTGTATCCATTGCAGTAATGTAAAGTTGCTTAGTAACATCATATCGTATGAAACTACCCACCTTATTTAAAAAAAAATGTTTTACGTTAATTTAAATTTATTTTCTGATTGTAATCTCCGTATCCGATTGCGAAAACCACGGCACAACAGCTCATAAAGGTACTATCCTAGTAGTTGCTGCCGTTGGTGATCGCACGGTATCTGGATGTGGGAATAACGCCTTTTGATGGCGCGTTCCAGGGTCCGAGGCACAGATTGTCCGAGGCACAGATTGTCCGAGGCACAGATTGTCCGAGGCATAGATTGTCCGAGGTCATAGACTTCGTCCGAAGGACACCTTGGGCTGCGCTCCTATTGCGCCCAGACACCGCTTACCTGCTTTCGATCTGCGCCCCGACACCGCCTAGCTGCGCCCCCCTTTGCTCCTGTTTTTTTCACCGAGGCGTCCAACACGGGAAGTACCTATCCGACTAACAGGAAAAGCCAAGCCCCCCTATTTAATTATTTGGGCTTCACCCACGACCGCTCTGTACCGGTCTTTAAATCTCAATATAATATTATTTAATTTTTGTTCGCGTTTTCCTTCTTGTCCCATTTGCGGTACATTTAAGGTGAAAGGAGGTAAGAACGTGACAGTTGTGAATATAAATAATTTATAAAAATTTTGGGAATGTAATTATTAGTTTAAATTATAAAAAGGTAAATTAATATATCACTTCAATTATCGGTGTCTCAATATACTAGAGATCTTTAAAATTAAATTGTGGAGGGTATGCAGGACAATCAGAATTTTAACAATACCTGACGGGTATAAAGATCGTGCTGGTTTGCTTGAAACTATAAATTTGTGTCAGGTTAAACGTAGACATAGCGAACCAGGAGTTTCAAGGTTGCGCGTATTTGTACAAACGCTACCACTCATATGCAACAGACTGCATACTCTTGCCCATTATGTAAACAAAACCACGCTATTTATCAATGCTCAAAAATTTAATCTTTATGTGTTCAAGCTAGAATTAATAAGTCAATCAATATCGGTGTGCCAAATTTCAAGCAAATCCGTTCAGTAGTTTTTGTGTGATTGAGGAACAAACATCCAAACCCACAAACTTTCGCATTTCTAATATTAGTAGGATGTAATGAAATTAAGCTTACTTATACATCGTCCGTCATTCAACTAATAAACAGTAAGCTGTGGTATGTTTTGTAAATGAAATGCAGTTATAACAGCACAAGGCTTAGTTATTTTAACTAGGTAAGTTTGGAGAAGTCTATTATCACCCACTTAAAAAATATGTAAACAACATTTGGTGTTTTATTGCAATCTATGCATTCGCCAAATTATTATTTTCAAGCAATTTGAACTGTGCAAAGTTCACGCCTGCAATGCTCACATTTAAAATAAGTAACATCAATGACAGGCCAAAAGTAATTTACTAAATTCCTAGAAAGGTTAACTAGAATATTAACTCGTGCACAACTACCCTAGGAAATGTATCTTTTCTCAAACATGCTTAGAAATTCGAACATTATTTTGACAACCTTCTTCGTGCTAAATCGGAGTTTCCGGACAGACCTAAACCACGCCGGCAACTTTTGTAAGAAAATCCATTACTAACGTGTAATAATGGATTTTCATACTAAAATTGCCTGCGTCTGACCGTAAAGGTTAGTACTGAAACTCATTATACACGTGTAATTCAGAAATGGAATGACATTTTCAATGAAACACGACAGCCAATGAGGTCTGTGATCATCATCAATATTTAAAATTAGAACTGGCTTTGTAAATGGAAAGTTCCGAATCACGGTAACAGAGTGACATGAGCGCAGTAACGCCCGCCCATTAATCCGTATTCCTGGTTACAAAACTTACGTGTAACATACGATTCGGACAGGCGGCATAAAAATAACGTTGTATTATCTATGGATCTTGGCGTGGGAAGAATATTTTGTTGAAATTGTTTGTTGTTTTGTCAAATATTTTATATTCGATTTAAATAAAGTACTTAATTAATCTATTATATAAATGAGTTCAAGCGACGAAAGTGATATTTTGACGCCACCTGAAATTCAAGAAGCGGCAAGAACTGTAATGGAAAACATGTTGACTCCAAAATTAAAAAAACATTAAGTAAACCAGATGTAAACCTAACTGCAATGCACAAAAGACAATCACAAGGGTATAAATGTAGGAAGTCTGCATCAAACGTGAAAATTTTCTTGTCTAGCATGAGACAGTGTGTATTTGGATCCTAAAGTAAGTTTTCGTATTGATAAGTACCTAGGTACTACGAGTAATTTACCACTTTGTTTTAGTCAAACAGCTAACATCACAACTTTACACGTTCTTTATTTTTGTTGCAGGTTTGATTTTTGGCATTTTCGGTGCATGAATATGCAACGACATATAGAGTATTTATGTAAAAGATGTAGAAACTCATGACAGTGCGATTTTACTTTCAATTTAAGATTTAATCTTTGCTTCTAATTACTGTAATTTTAAATAAAAATAAAATGTTAGAAAAGTTACTACTTGGTTTGAATTTCCGCGCATCATTTGAGAAAAGTACTATACAAGCCTTGGCAGCAACTGGGCATTGATGGACTCACGTATGTGTGCATTTTCACGTTCGTCCTTCAATGCCTGAGTTGCCTGCCGCTGCAGTAATGTACTATTTTCGTTCTGTGCTACACTAGCACACAAATAAGTGAGCATTAAGTTAAAGTTATAATAATAAACATGGGTAGAAAATATCAACTGTAGTAGTAGAACATTAATTAAGGGCAGACTTGGTCTAGGCATTAAATTGTAGTTCAAACCATTAATAAGAGCAGACTCGGTCTCTGGACATTAAATTGTAGTTTAGAACATTTATAAAGAGCAGACTTGGTCTAGGCATTAAATTGTAGTTCAAACATTAATAAGAGCAGACTCGGTCTGGACCAGGGTTGCCAATGCCCACGGTCTGGATTACCCAAAAACCTGACTGAAAATCCCAAGGGGAAAACAATATCAAAATTCCCCACATTTTCCCCACAAATTTTCATTAACGAAATACAAGTTCTGTTCATATAAATCAAACATATTTGTTACAAAATCTACTTCTAAATACCTATAAAAAACAAAAAGTAGATTAAAATTATGAAATAACTCATTTAAGCTCCGGCCAAACCGACGCGAGCGAATCGCTCGCGTCGCTCATTTTGACAGATTTTGATCACGTAACTCAAAGCAATAGCCATAGCCATTGCCATAACAATTTCTTAAACAATGGCTATGGCTGTCGCTTTGTGTTACGTGATCGCACTCGCGAATTTCGCGCGGGATTCGCTTTCGATTCGCATCAGTTTGGCCGGAGCTTAAATGATTTTAATCCACTTTTTGTAGTTCTTGTTGCAAGTTTTTTACAAGTTTTGATTTTTTGATTAACGAAATCACTAGTACGTATATGAGCCTAAACATTTTTGGTAAATAAACAAAAACATTTGTAGCGTTTATATTAACGTGTTTTGATAAATGGATTTGTAGAATAATTATTTTCATAAGGAAAAAGCTACTTTTTAATAGGCGATTAACATGGTACTGATGGTTATGAAAGTTGCTATTAAATAAACTCTAAAAAAACCTTCCTACCTACTGGATAAGCTGAAGCCGATTTAAACTCGATCTAAATAAACATAATTTAGAAATACTTCAAACTATTTACTTTTATTACTTCCATGTTCAGTTCTAGTGTAAATGTCTAAAAACCCTAATTCCACGCATTTTCCTCACATTGACGCTCTCCCCTCAAATTACCCAATCAGACTGAAAATCCCCGCATATTGGGGAATTCCCCACAGATTGGCAACGCTGCTCTGGACATTAAATTGTAGTTTAGAACATTTATAAAGAGCAGACTCTGTCTGGACATTAAATTGTAGTTTAAACCATTAACAAGAGCAGACTCGGTCTGGACATTAAATTGTAGTTTAGAACATTTATAAAGAGCAGATACTCTGTCTGGACATTAAATTGTAGTTTAAACCATTAACAAGAGCAGACTCGGTCTGGACATTAAATTGTAGTTTAGAGCATTAATAAAGAGCAGCCTCGGTCTGGACATTAAATTGTAGTTTTGAATTTTGAAAAACAGACTTGGTCTGGAGTCTGGACATAGAATGGATGGTTTAAACATTGCCAAAAACAGAATTGATCTGGGGGCTAATTGTCTAATTTTAAAAATCTATCGCAATCGCTTACATTTGACAGATGGATGTGACACATTGCTGCATTTCTTTAGTAAGTTTTTATTTATGCCAAAAAGAAGCATCAATGTGTTACATCTTGAAAGCGATTGCGATAGATTTTGAAATTAGACAATAGAAAGGCTGGTCCTGAAAATGAGAATAAAATCTCAGGAAAGCAGACATTAGTCTATCCATTATATTGGATTGGTGTTCCACATTTGGAAAAGCAAAATGAGCAGACAGAGTCTGGTTAGTGTCTTGAGTAGAAGCAGATAATTGTAATTATCTGGTCATTACTGTTACTTTTCAACAAAGCAGACTTAGCTTGTGGGCCAGTACATTTTCTACAAAAACAAAATCGTTATAGCAAATTGATTCAATCTGAATCATTTTATTGATTTGTTTTAGGTTGCCCCACCATGGGTCACAACAATATAGTGCAACCACTGCATATTTCTAGTTTGGAATATAACGGCAATACCACCTCAGTGGGAGCAAGATGGGAACGATGGAAAAAGTCACTCAATATCTACCTGGAGGCCTCCCGCATCACTCAAAGCGTGAAAAAAGATCACTCCTGCTACATCTCGGGGGTGGAAACTTACAAGTTATTTTAGTACACTGTCAAACCGACGAAGCACCCCGCGAAAAGTGCCCCTTTTGCTGCGGCGGCACTGGTGACCCCGCCCCCCTGGAAACCCCGTCGCAACCTCACCCGCTGAAATGGGCGCCGCCCGGCCCCTATCATTGGACACCCCCGACGCGCCGCCCTGTTTGAGCCTGCCTCACTGGGACCGAGGAAGCTGAAGCTGCCACCTCCATCACCTCCACCGTGCGGATCGAGTTGGAAGCGGAGGACCCACCACCGATGCCGCGCCCAGCGCCTGCCCCTGTCGCCTTCTCCACCCCGAAGCGGGAACTTCCCGAGACAGCCTCTTCTTTACCGAACGGGCCCCTCGAGATCGACACAGACCCTCATCCTCCTTCCCCCCCTCTGCTATCTCCTGTCTCCACCGCCTTCTCCCTCGGAACGGCGGATTCTCCCGTCCCATTCGAGTCACCTTCGTGTCTCTCCCCCCTCTTTAATCTCTTGGCCGCGACCGTCCCGGCCTCTTCCGCGTCCACTCGCGAGGGGACCCCTCGCCCCGCTGCGGTGATGGCGACGACGGCTGCCGTGCCGGAGGTGGATGCTGGCCGGGATATGGGCTCGCATTCGGTGGGGACTCCCCCTCTCGTTGCGATTCAAACTACCGGACTGCTTCCGTACACTGTCAAACCGACGAAGCACCCCGCGAAGCCCCTTTTGCTGCGGCGGCACTGGTGAACCCCGCCCCCCCTGGAAACCCAGTCGCGACCTCACTGTTTCCGTCGGTCTCTGCCCGCTTCTACCGCCGCCCCCCCGGCACCGTCTTCACCGTCCTCATCCTCGTCCTCATCTCTTTCGCACTCGCACTCATCTGCCCCCCCTCTCTCCCTCCTCCTCCTCTTCCTCCACTCCTAACTCTCCTCTCTCCTCCACCCCTGTCTCGCCGCACACTTACCACCTTGGTGACGGAGCCCGCGGTCCTGGCCCCTGCGTCTCCGCAATCAAGCCGCCCACGCCTGCGACCCTCGCGTACGTCATCGGCTCTCACTCCTCGGCGCCTCTTTTCGCCATCGCTTCCGGGCTTATCGGCGCCGGCGCCCGTTCGGCCAGTCACGCCTCTGCCATCGCCTCCCCCTCGCATTTCCGCGCATAACACCTCGGGGGGCGGTGGCGGTGCCGGGGGTCGGGTGCGGGCCCTGGGTCTCAAGCTGTGCCGCCTCTGCGGCGCATCTATATCAGGCGGCCACGTGGGGCGACACTTCGCCCGCCACCATGAGGGCTACATGTTCAGCATTCGCCACCCCCAATACCCTATTCCGTACTATGTAAACTCAGACCGTCCGCTAGCCCGGTGCCCCGCACACCTTCGTCCCGACCTCCATCCAGTCGTATGATGAGACAGAGAAGTTACTTGTACAATAGTATTAAGATGATTAGTATTACTATATGTATACTTAGTTGATCAGTTTATTCAAAAATATTAATTCTATTAAATATGTACTTAATTTTAATAATTTTCGATATTATGTAATATAATTATGTCTTCTATAGGCGCATATCGCCTGGAACAAAGGGTAACCTAGTTCAGGCACAAATAATTATTTATTACCTAAATAAAACTACTTATTTGTTTATGCATACTAACCTAGTTTTAAAGCTGATATTGTCCATTGTTATAATGTAAACGTAATAAAGTTTGAATAAATGATTTATTATTATTAGTCACTTACGGAAATCCCGGGTGTCAACCACAAATTCCTGGGCTTCTACGACAAACCCGGCGCTTAATTCTTAACCAGAACAAATGCAAACTGCAACCTGTCGCTCCTACGACATTCACATCCCCCCTCTTTTGATCTCATATAATTTTACTGTTTTTTTATTTTACCTATTAATAAGAAAGATGCGGTTGACCGCTTTGCATGGCCGATGGCGGTTTTAAAAAATGGCAACTCAACACAAAGTAGGGATAAAAAAAGAAAGATGGCGGTAGGAGGGGGCTCTGTGGAAGGGGGAACGATTTAACAGAAGGACAGTAGAGCGGCCTCTGCATTCTAACTCCGGCAGCCGAGGTGAATAGTCGTAGGGTGGAACCTCTGCCTTAGCTACGATCTTCACATATCAGAAGTGTGCGTCATCCACTCCCACATCAAGAATTATTTCATACTGTCAACATCAAGAATGTTAACCTCGAAGCATCGAGCTTTATCAAAAAGAAATAATGTTATCTATTCTTCAAGTTCTGAATCTGACAATGAGCCAATAATTTTACGACGAAAGCTTAAATTTGTGATCGAGAAATGCAAGACTAATGAAGAAGCGTTGCCTAAACGACAGCATATTTAGGAGGCTAGTTCTAATGTGGCAGATCTGGTAAATGCTTTGGGATCGAAAGCTAATAAAAAAGCATACGCAACGTCGCAACAAATGATTAACTCTCTTCCCGAATTTGCCCCGGAGAATAAGAGACAAAACATAGAAATTTGGGTACACAAGATAAAGGAGTACGCTCAAATCTACGAATGGGAAGATTGACAAATAACACATTCTGCAACACAAAAACTTGAAAATGTATAGTTTTCAATATTTTTTTTGGTAAACATAAACTCAAAACCAAAAAAGCAGTTTATGGCGCTTCGCCGGCCGCTGCCGCGACACGCTCGCTCGGCTCGCGCGTTTTTGTCACCATTATAACCTTATGAACTCTTATACCGCATTTACACTCTCGCGCGAGCCGCGAGACGAGCCGCGAGACGCGAGCCGCGAATGTAAACGTGCGCTCGTGGCTCATCTCGCGACTCGTCTCGCGGCTCGCAGAGCTCGCGTCAGGAGCGGTTTTTTGGGCACGAGCACAGAATATATACTGGCACGAGTCAAAGAGGCTCGCGCGGGACGCGAGCGGGGTGTTTACACTCGCATTGACGTTTCATTCAACCGTGCCGGTTGTTTGTATTGTGCATTGTTAGTCCGTATTGTAATAGATTGGTCAAAAGAAGAAACATTACGGTTCATTGAACTGTTTCAAGGAGAGATGATCATTTGGAATCCGAAACACAAATACCACAAAAATAATCAAAAAGTTAGTATTCATGGTCTAGATTAAGTGATGAAATGCGTCGACCGGTGGTAGATCTTAAAGCCAAAAAAAATTCACTCATGGCAACCTTTCGCAAGCATCTTCGAGCAAAAAAACAGTCCATGAAATCTGGCGCAGGAACAGAGGATATTTACCAGCCAATATGGCCGTATTACGAGATTATGGAAGAGTTCTTGGGATCAATATATCTGTGTGACAACACTGTAAACACTGAAGGAGGACTTGTAAGTAAAACAACATTTTTCATTTATTTGTATTTTTAATGACAGGTTACAACATATAAATTAAAACATATTATTTTGAAAAAAAATTGCAAATTCAATTCTAACATCTTCGGCAGTCCGTGGTGCTCGTCTTCCTACCGTTTGTAAAGGTCTTATTGCAGAATTCATTGATTGACTATGTCTCCATGATCCTTCGTTAGTTATTACGTCATTAATAATAGTATCAAAAGTTCCAGAAGGTGTGTAAATGTTTCTAGATTATCTACTATTTCTGAGAAAATTATGCAACAGTATACAGGTCATGGTAATAAATACAGCCCTGTCTTTTTCAACTTCCATATGCTTTTTAAATATTCTAAAAACAGATGTAAGAACGCCAAATACGTTTTCAACGATAACGCGGGTACTAGACAATCGTTGATTATAAGTACGTTGTAGTGAACCAAGAGCATGGTTTCCTTGAAAAGGTTTCATTACATGGTAACTTAATGCAAATGCCCCATCACCAAGAAAAACATATGGTACATTGTATTGCCTACCGGGAAGCGGCCTATTAGGTGGTAAATTAATAGTACCGTTGTTAATTTTTTCACAAAGTTTATTATTTTGAAATATTCCTCCGTCGCTTATTCTACCCTGTGCACCAATATCGGCAAATATGAAGAGGTAATCGCTGTCTACCAAAGCTAAGAGCACGATACTAAGGCCCGTATTTATAAACCGCTCTCAACGTTGAGAGCTATCTTGAGATCACACTCGAGATGCTGTTCTAATTAATAGATCATACTTAAGGACACGTTTAAGTTCGTGGTATCAACTGAGATCACTCATATTAATAAACAAAACTCTGCACTTGAGATCACTCTTGAGATGATGATTGAGAGCCTGTTCGCCAAGTGCTGCGAAACCGTGACTTGAGAGCATGCGCGCGCGGGATAGTTATTAACCCCCGATGCAAAAAGAGAGTGGTGTCATTTTATTTTGAACTGTTACGTATGTGTTTGTACTTATGTACGTGGATAAAACTATCGATTTACAAAATCTAATAAAGAAAGTTAATCATTATGATGATATTGTTTACGATATTACATTAAATTACGAAATGTATATTAGTCATAATAACAATTACAATATCCCGCAAATTTTTCTTTTTTTTTATCATGAAACAGAAAAGGCAAAGGCACATTTGCACCATACAGCCACAGAATACCTACATAATCGAAAATTTCCAGTCTTCTTGAAATGACGAAGGAAAATAAAGTGATATTTTATTTATGTGTAAATAAAGTAATATAAATAAATATTACATTTTACCACTTGTTTAAAATGTTTTGCACTAATTAATGAGAGATCAATTATAAAAAAAATATTTTTTGTAATTTGAGCTAATTATTCTACACAGCTTAAACGAAACGTTAATCATTCAATCTTAATTCAAAAGTGTCATGTTACTGCACAAAAATCACCGTGAGCTTAAGATCCTGCTCTTAAGTTTGATCTTAAGAGCTGAGATCGATCTCATTTGATACGCTCTTAATATCTGACTATTAATTAAACACCAACTTAAGATACTGCTCACAACTTGAGAGCGTATCAGCTGATATCGCTCTTGAGATCGGTATTGAGAGTGGTTTATAAATACGGGCCTAAATGTTCCCTTAAAATTATAGTACTCAGAGCCACTTTTGGGTGGAGAACGCACCACGACCTGCACGCGTAGCATGACCAACATCGAGATAAGATTCGACTCACAGAACAATGGCTTGTCTACACCGAAATGTCACTTTTGTCGGGTTGAGATCGAGATACTCATGCTCGCATTTTACAACCGTAGACTCGCATTGTTCTTTGTCGTGGCCTAATGTCAAAAGTCGACAAACACGAGCTTTTGTCTTCAACTGACATTAATTTGACAGTTGAGTGGGAGAAATTTGTCTACCACCCTTCGAGTGGTCGAGAAAGATTTGTCGACTTATTTTTTTTTCTGAGTTTTTAATTTCGCAATAAAAATAAATCTAAGTTGTCCGTGTTTATATTTTATTAAGGTAAGAAGAGAAGTTACAGCACAAACGACAAAAACAGCTGTCCGGGAAGAAAAAAAATTAAAAATTGTATTTAAGTAATTCTTTTTTATTATAAAATTTATAAAAAAAGAAATATAATAGATATTTACTAGTAGTAAATAACGAATAAGTATTTTTTATTGTTAATTTTTTTTATAAATTTTATAAATTAAAATAATACAATAAATAATTTATTGTAAAAAGGTACCTACCTATTCAATAATATTGTTTCCTAATATTACACTTTTTCCCTTCAGTATTTTTTTAACTTTTATTTTACTTAATTTTAATTTATTTACTTAAAAACGTAAATTAAAATTATTTTCATACATTGATTTCAATATTTATTACTAAATTAACAAGTGCGTTGGTCTGTGTCATCTTTTCAAAAATCTCTCAATAAAAGGAAGGCAAACGAACTATATCCATACGGCTATATTTAACTCGGTTTTAAGAGTTTTGCGTCGTGAAACGTATAGAAAGGAACGCCCTTTAAGAGAAATGATGGAAATAATTATAAATATTTACTAGTGGCAACATTATTCTTCTCGAGCTCGAGAGAGCTTTGTCTACGGAAGTGAAAGCTTTTGTGAGTGTCTCTTTATCTTAGAACTTATTAAAAAATAAGTATCATGTTTAAACTAAATCATTTCGAATCATTTCAGATAATTTCGACGTTTATTGATGTTGAAATAAAAATATTATATTTTAAAACTGATATTTGTATTAAAAGACATAAAAAGGTTGTAAAATTCTGAGAGCGAGTCCCACCACTGTGCTCAGCAATCTAGAGGGTCAAGACGACAAGTCTTCGTAGACAAGAGTCCCGTTTGCTCATGCTACGCGTGCTGTTTGCCATCTATACAGCCCACACAATGTGAAAATTTTCTATTAAAGCCCATTTCTATAGCTAACCATTCATCTGCAGTCTGTGGCATCTGTAACAAAGACAAAAAATATAAATCTAAGTGTGTTTAAAAAGGAAAGATTTATATGTTTCGTTAAAATTTGAACAAATGGATCGATTTTCATAATTATTTTTCCATTACAAATGATAAAATACGCTATTTTTAATCGCGGGAATATAGGGCCACTTTTGAGTCGCCCATTGGACGTTGTAACTTGTACTATTAGTTATTCTGTGGTTGTAGTAGCTCTATATTATGTGCATTATAAAAAAAAAATAAGTGTATACATCTGTCTGTTCCAGATAAAATCGCCGCCGGAACCGATCGAAGACAATAACCAGGACGAACAGAACGAGCTTAACAAGGACAATAACAATGACCAGATAACAATTAACAACCACGATGAAATTCGCCTGCAAAACAAGCTAGACAATAATAAAAATAAAAAACCAGTCATCTCCCGAGAGAACAAGAAATAATATTCGTAATAATAAAAACACGTCTATTGAAGTCGGGTGGGGCTGGAGTACAGATTCCTTTTTTTTATTCTAAAAGCCCCACCCGACTTCAATAGACGTGTTTTTATTATTACGAATATTATTTCTTGCTTTTTACGGGTAGGTTTTTTGAAGTCGGTTTTTGTTTTTTTTAAACAATTTTTATTTTTTATTTTTAGTGTAGGTACCTTAGCTATATTATTTAGATAGTAAAATCGGCTCAGCCAAACGTGAGATAATTGCGAAGAACGGGTCAAACTGAGAATCTCCTTTTTTTAAGTCGGTTAAAGAACTACACATATATCCCTCTTCCAAAAAAAGAATTATCTTATTCAGTTCATAAACAAAGAAGTAATACGACCATTATCATCGAGGTAATTCATACAAAATCATACTATTTTCGTGCTTTTTTCAAGATTACTTGAAAAGTACTGAACCGATTTCCAAATTTTTAAAAATGGGACCAACTTGGGAGTTTACCTAATGTAATAACGTTTGAATCATTTCAATCGGTCCAGCCGTTTTCGAGTAATCGGTGACAATACAAAAAAAAAAACAAATATACAGACTAGACGTGAGGCGTATTTATTGTAACAATTAAAAACAACAGATAATTAAATGTAACTGTTTCGCCCTGTTACGAGCGCTATAAAGTAACTGTTGTTCAAAGGAACAGGCGAAACAGACTGTTCTCGCCGTCTTCACTGTTCCCTGTACCTAGCTGTTATCAAAGTAACAACCGTTGCCATTGTTCCGCCTGTTACGTGGGAACAAACGCTATCTTACTCTAACATATGGAAAGAAAAGAGACAAAGCTTGTTATTTTTATCTGTTATATAAACCGACCATATCAAAAATACATTCGACTTTGTAAATTAGTCGTGTTATCTGTTCCTATGTTTGTTTATGGCCTTTTTGTTTTTTGTCGCAATGGAGTTTGACAGTTGACTGTTTTGCCAATGTTATGTTAAAAGGTAGGTAAACGGGGTGAATTGAAATAAAATAATTTTATTTTATTGAGATTCTAAGGCGACGGCTACACGCGTAGTAAATACTGTGATCCATCAGTATTGAATCAGGGGTCTTTTTCATAAAAGAATGAAAAAGTACAGTAATTTACCATGGTAGTAGTTTATTGGGGTATAATTATGTTTTATAATTTATAAGAAACATAATCCTACTTCAATGACAACAATGGTAAAGTATTGTAGTAAATTAACTATTTTTTTATGAAATACGCCCCTGATTAAATACTGATGGATCACCGTATATTTTACCACGCGTGTAGCTATCGCCTAAAGGATGTTAAAGCACTTTATTATTTACGTGGAATGGATGCATTCTTAGGCAAAGTAGGATATGCGGGTAGGAAATGGGACATCTAGTGCTGCCAGGGAGTTAAGGAAAAGATCAGGGTTCCCAGATTGGGGTTAATTTTTCGCAATTTAGAATTTTCCTTCAGTAGACTTAAATCACCTGGTATTTCATGATTATCATCATCACCATTTATGTCTCCACTGCTGGGGCACAGGCAACGGCCGAAAGAATAAAATGATGTAGGGGAACAAAGGGAAGGTAAGGAAACATTTGACTAGTGATCATTAGTTAAAAAAACATTATCAGACATTTATCAAAATAACTGATTTTAATGAACAAGCAAAGTTAGTAAACGAGAATATGCGAAAAAACCAACCAAATTTCAAATGTCAATATGGTCGAAAATCGCTTGCACCTGTATTTTTAACAACAATCTTTCTTTATCTTTATTAGGTATTTAAATTTCTTTAGTGAATTTATGATAACTACTGCCATCTATCGCAATTAAAGTGAAATACTGAATGAAAGTAATGCTGCAAGCAAGTTCATTATGACATGATGGTTTACCCAATAAAAACTAGATGACGCTTGTGTGCCGTAACTGCCGCGATGGAAAACAAATTTTATAATATTGGATTTTACTTAATTGTAATAAAGTTTAGTCTTGCTTAACAGAAAAAATAACAGTTTATCATCATAATAGATAAAAATAACAAGCTTTGTCTCTTTTCATTATGTAAGTAGTCCTTAGGTTAGAGTAAAGAAGTGCTTGTTTCACGGAACAGGCGGAACAATGCAAGCAAATTGTTACGACATGGCTGTTATTTTTTTAACAGGATGTTGAAACTGTTATTTTAGTGTAACAGGAACAGTTGTAACAGGTAGGCAATTTACCCTGTTACAACCCATGTCTAACAGACGAACAGAGAACCTCCTCCTTTTTATTAACCGACTTCAAAAAAAGGAGGAGGTTCTCAAGTCGACGGTATTTTTTTTTTGTATGTTTTAACATAGCTTCGTCAGTTGTTACCCGATTTGTACAATTCTTTTTTTAACTCAAAGAACATAGTTCGTGTGTGGTCCCATAAATTTTTTACAGAGATCTGGCCAGTAGTTTTTTCATAATCCTGAAAAATATCAATTATTTAGCTCGCCATCGCACGAGTTTTTATGGAATTTCGGACATAACTTCTTTGTTTATGAACCGATTTAGATGATTCTTTTTTTATTTGAAAGGGTATACTTCAAGAGTGGTCAAAATTTAATTTCATTGTTATTGGACTTCGAACTTCGAAGATACATAAAGGAACTCTTCAAAATCAAATAGTATAAGTAAAGTGATTTAGGTTTTGGTAAGTTTATGGCAATCCAAAACAAACCAAATCATGGTTTGCGATGCAACGTTCTGGACTAGATTTGGACTACGATGACACAACGGAACTCCTCAAAAACAAACAGCGTAAATTTGGAAATTGAGTTCTGGGCATTTTACCATTGAAAATATTATAATATAAAGTTAAAAAATATTTACACGCTGCGCTTACATACCTACCACTAAAAAGTTGAAAATAAAAAAGCTTTAAAAAAAAAAGAAAAACCGCCTTCAAAAAACTGAAAACAAAAACGAAAAGATGAGTGCACTTTTTAACCGACTTCCAAAAAGCTTTTTAAAAAAAAAGAAAAACCGCCTTCAAAAAACTGAAAACAAAAACAGCTTAAAAAAAACAGCTTAAAAATTAAATACCTCTAAAAAGCAAGAAATAATATTCGAATCATTCGTTACACATATCAATATTAATAAAACACGTCTAATGAATTCGGCTTTAAGAAAAAAATTAAGTTGTCCTCCAGCCCCACCCGACTTCAATAGACGTGTTTTATTAATATTGATATGTGTAACGAATGATTCGAATATTATTTCTTGCTTTTTAGAGGTATTTAATTTTTAAGCTGTTTTTTTTAAGCTGTTTTTGTTTTCAGTTTTTTGAAGGCGGTTTTTCTTTTTTTTTAAAAAGCTTTTTGGAAGTCGGTTAAAAAGTGCACTCATCCCGAAGCAGATATTCATAAAGAAATAAGTAACACTGTATCTAATCTAAACAATATGCTAAATAATAGAAAGGTAGGCGACGAGTGCGACATATACGCGCAATTATTGGCCACAAGATTACGGGAATATTCGAAACAAGAACGGCGCTCGGTTATGCATCAAATTGATGGATTTCTTTTGGCCAATCCACCTCAACTAAGCTCAATCAACAAGGTATACACCAACGCCAACATCTTCCTCTAACTCTACTAGTTACATACATCCTCCTTACAGCCGTGCGTCTTCTCGTAATACTTACTCAACACATATTTACTCAAAACCGTTTCTCTTCTCAAAATAGCTACATCGAACATTCCCAACAATCCCCTGTACAGATTTCTATTCCAGACCGTTCTTCGTCTCACAATAGTTACATCCAATATCCTCAGCAATCCCCTGTACAGATTTCTACTCCAGACCACGCTTATACTCGTATGTCTTCACAATCCACCACTGTTGGTCCCCATATCACTGTCCTTTCACAGGAAATTATACATCCGCCTACTTCTGAAAATGTTATCGAGAAAGCGTATTTAGCTGCTCTAAACAACGAACAGCATAATGATTCTTTTGAATAACTCGAAAAATTACAAAAACTTTTTTTAAACTGAGTATGATTTTTATCTGGTTTTCACAAGATTTTTGGTTTGATTGATACTTAGTATTTAGAAAATTTGTATGATTGTAATATTTCTGAATGAAAAGTTAGTGTTCAAAATATTTTTGATAAAGAGCTTATGTATAAGATGTAACACAATAAATGAAGTAATTAATACATTAAGCTATTTTTATTTCTTACCTTAACCTGATTCTTCAATACTGTGTATATAGCATTGCACACTTCGTATACAATTATAGAGATAGCCGCTCTTGAAATTTTAAATAAGAACTGAAGGCTTCGGTAGCTGTCGCCTGTAGCTAGAAATCGTAAAGTTATGGCCAATCGTACTTTTGCTGGAATAGGTTCTCTCAGCTTAGTCATTTTTTTTGTAATTAAAGGTTCGACCTTGCTTAATAAAAACTCAAAATCAGTTCGTGACATTCTACAAAAATTACTGAATTCTCCAGAATCTTCATTCAGCATTTCTTGGAACATATTTTCCATTGTTTTCCTAAAAGTAAAAATAAATAGCTTATTACTATTATTATAATAAAATAAATAAAATACACAAAGACATTACTTACAGGGTTCTAATGCGATGAATTGATATCTTCCACCATCTTCTACGGCGACGTCGTTTTTTCACTTTTTGGTTTTGTAAATTAGTTGTGTACTAGTAGTAAAAGCTCACTAAACTAAGAGTCGATGCTGTTAATAATATATCGACATCCGCCATCGCTGAAATGTCAATAACAAATGAGCACACTGCGAGCATGTAAACATAAGCTCGTCTCGTGGCCGGCTCGCGCGAGCAACGAGACGATCCACGAGACGAGCCGCGAGCCGCGAATGTAAATGAGGTATGAGACTTTTTTTGATGGCGGGAGGCTTCGCCCCCGAGCCCCCCTTGCAACTTTTTTATTAACTTATTTTTATGTATATAAAGGGAACTGTCACACTGACGAAACGTTATTCGTCTAAGAATTGTTTGGCCTTGTGGAAGATTTGACAAAATAATGATAAATTTTCCAAGCGTTTTGTGGCATTATAATAATCGGCTTAACAATAATTCTACCAAATGAAACGTTGTCATACAAAAAATTGGGTATCGTTAGTTGTCAAAGTGAAACGTTGGTTGGCAAATAAAATTCGGCCAAAAATTGTTCGGCGAAAAGGAAGTACACCGCCGAAAATGTATATTGACTTGGTAAGTAATTTTTAGAATGCCTGCGTACAAAATTGTAAGAAACGTTCTTAAGTCAACGCTCACCAACGTCAGTGGGGCCGGGTCCGTTTTCCATTCTAAGGTTTCCATGCCGCCCGCCCCAACGCCAGCGCCCACCCATTTTTTTTGATAAGTGCGGTACGTATTTTTCTCAAACACCTTGAGTTTACATATTTTTCGAAAACTTGTAAGTGTTTTAACACAATCCTAAGATATATATAGTTAAATGTAAAGGTAAATATGACATTACTACTGCACAATAAATTAAACAGACTATAATGTGCTTTTAGTTTCATCGTCTCCGGCGGCGTTCCCACCTATAGACTGTTTTAAAAGAAGGATTCCGCCGTAAAAGAGAGATTGATCGATGCTACGGAACGGGTTGGTCTGCCACCCAGGCAGAGAAAATCTGCTACCCAGGCAGAGAAAATCTGCCACCCAAGCAGAGAAAATCTGCCACCCAGGCAGAGAAAACCTGCCAATGTGACAAGTGTGACCGCTACAGAACGAGCTGAAGCTACTAAACTAAAGACTGAGCTATGTGCATCATTTATTATGTAGGTACATACAACTAGTAGTTTAAAAAGCGAACATAGTTTATTTATTTTAATATTGATTTAGATTTTTTTATATAGCTTTGGATTTTTCACGATTTCAGTGTTGGTGCCATAGTAAAACTTAACAGTCTGATGGTTACTATCTACTATATTCATAATATTAAGAAAGACAATGTTTTTTTTGTGATCAGTTTAATTTTAACATTGAATTTATTACAGATGGTAAGGCATAATCATGAACATTATCATGTGGGCCCTTCGGGCCCACGATAGTTCGATTGCCTTATCTCATTAACTGAGCTAAATGGATCGTAGTGGCAGTGGGGAGGTATCGGTGGTTTGTTAAACCAGCGAGTTATAAAAAGAAGTTTACCGGGCCTTGTTCGGCAGTTGATATTTAGCTTCACAGTGTGACAGTCAAAATTGAGTCTTTAAGTGAGTTTTTAGTTTTTAAAAATAAAAATGGAAACCAGCGTAGAATCACAGAATTTGTTGAGCGGAAACGACGATTGTGTTCGCGTTGTGGACTTGAGAGACGATCAGGAGGCAACGACGGAGAATTTCATGGAAGGCAATACTCAACATGTGTTGGAGGTTCACGATGCGATGAAAATACGGAAGAAAGCAGCGAAGGGGAAAACGCAAGTATCAGTTCAGAAAAAACTTATACAGAGCAATCCTTTAATAAAATGGTTAGAGAATTTCTGGCAAAGCGAGGCCACTCTGAGGGTGATGAAGCCATTCCTAAAAAACGTGAACGACGCAGCTCTGAAAGAGAGGAACATGCCTCTTTACAGTACGGGTCAGATAATTCAGAAGATCATGAAAGAGTTCTTCATACATATGAAGACTCAAAACAAGGACTTAACAAATTGTGGCTTCAGTACTTTCGAGGAGTGGTTCTTAAACGAAGGATTATCCACGACGTATGGAAAGCTCCAATCGATAAATTGGGTCCCAGATTTAGAGAAAACATTATTCGACCACTACAGCACAGTTCTCATAGAATTAGAAGAGCGGGAACGAAAAGCGATGGAAGATCAGGAGGAGGAGAATACAACATCAGTGGAACATTTATCGTTGCCGAACATGAAAAGCACATTCACGTCATCCATGATTGCTCATACTCCGGGTCCACGTGTCGTTGCATCCACATCCAAAGACTTCGAGATTATGTCACCGATTCAAGCGTCGCTGAAGAAATCGAAAGATGGGCACAAAGCCAAGTCAGTGACGTTCCTGAAGGAGAAATCAGTTTGTTCGAAGCGGAAAACTTTGGACGTCAACGTAGATTCGGAGGAAGAAATGGAGAATTACAATCCGGGAGAAATGTTTCGGAAGACGAAGAAAACGGTAGAGGAGGAAAGCGAACCGGAAGTGGAAATGGAGATACCTCAGAAAAAGAAGAAGGCAAGACGTCAATCGACGGACTCGGACAACAGCCTGGACGCGACACCAAACGACGAGGACTTTACCTCTATGGTCGCCAATCATGCCAGAGCTCACTCCTTAGTCATGAGTACTGGCAAAATCTCACAAACTATTTTAATAAAGGAAGACGACGGTTATATCAATATATCGTCGCCGGGAGAGCGTGGGTCGATGCTTATAAAGTTAGAGCTTTACCCGTTCAAAGACTGCGTCAAATTAAACAAAAATCAGTACTGGACCAAGAGGACGTTTTCTTGCATGGGAATGAGCTCTGGCGAGGATTCCCGTGTGCACAAACTAGCAATGAAGCTGAGATACGAACTAACAAAACAAGTAATGAACCTGAAAAATGTAAAGGTAGAAAAGAAAGTACAAACCGGTTGGAAAGGTTTTTAAGTTCGTTCATTATAACACCGACAAAAAATATTTTGTACACCGGTCATTGGACAAACGGTCCATTTAAGTACATGCCTAAAAACAAAGCAATTCTTCAAACTTGTTTTCACAATATTAATCAAACAATAGTTGATTTGTCATACAGAGAATTATTTTTAAAATCTCGCAAAATTTCAATGAATAAATTAATATATGTGGCACCATGGAACGGAGTAGGAGATTATTATTATAACATATTTGATTCTGTAAAAGTATTAGAAGAATTACTTATGTTTCAATTTGACGAAAATGTAAATAATGTTTTTATATTTTTAAAAAATGTTTATTATCTCGTAGACAAAAAAGTTCCAAAAATGAATTGTATTTGTATAATTGGTCCACCAAATTCGGGAAAAAATTTTTTTTTTGATTGTCTTATACATTCATGTATTAATTATGGTCAAATTGGAAACTTTAATAAGTACGATAGATTTCCTCTACAAGATGCCGTACAACGAAGAATACTACTTTGGAACGAACCAAATTTTGAACCCGGATCTGAAGAAATTTTAAAATTGTTATTCGGTGGAGATACATGTCCAGCAAGAATAAAATACGAAGGTGACGCATCTATTAGACGAACACCAATAGTGGTTTTAACAAACAATGATGTAATACCACAAACATCTGCTTTTACGAGCAGAGTTTGGCGTTATACATGGAAACAAGCAGGTTTTTTAAAGTATATAACTAAAAAACCGCATCCATGTGCTATGTTTTATTTAATGTTAAAATATAGTATACTTAGTCGTAAGAATTTTAATTTTGAAAAATGGGAACTAGATGTAATAAATAAAAAACAATAAAGGTTTAATATGTATATTATTTGTTTCTGTTACAATACCCTTTGTTTCCTTATCACTAGGTTTAACGTACATGTTCTCATTACTGGAACTCATAACATCTGTTATCATAATTGCTTTTGTTATCAAAGGCACGTTTTGTTGCACGTTGACTTTGTTTTCATAATTTACTTTAGGAATATTTTTAATGACGTAAGAAGTTAAATGATCATTTAATGTTTCTACTTTAAATCGCATTAACTTTAAATCATTTTGTAATGAAAGTATTTCGTTATCACAATTAAAACGATTCAAATTTTTATTTAATAAATTATTTGGATCTGGTACATTAATAACTAAAAATTTTAAATATGCAATTAAATACCATAAATGAGATTCGTTTGTTTTAGATTCAGGATCTAATATAAAATCGTACATATAAAGAATATCAGTACCATAATTACTGAACCAATTTATTAATTCTCTGTATCGATCAGAATTTGAGTTCCAGTAACAATTAGTTGGAGGATTATATATAGTTTTTCTTTTGTATAAACAATCTTGATATAATTTAAATTTAGGATCTATATATGTATCTATATTAAATACATTATTTAAAACATCATTAAAATTACGTCTATTATTATTATTTATAGGTAAATTATACCACACACTTTTTAAAATACATTTCATAAAATTATTCTGTTTGATAGTCGTCAAACTGTTCATAACTTCTGAGGTCAAATTCATCTTCGTTTGACTCAATCGAGACAGACAAATTTGGGACTTCTCTATTCCTACTAGTTCTTTTATCTTGTCCAATTCCTGTGCGCTGAAGTCGCTTTGCCAACGTTTCTCTGGGGCTGGACTGTCCGCTACGAACGTGTCGTTGTCTACGTGAAAAGTGATCGGAAAGCCACTCAGATTCAACATCTCTTCTTCTTCTGAACTGTTGCTGTTCTGATCTTCTTGACTCGACACGACCTGAAGTAGTAGCAGTAACACCAAATATTTGAGCACCATATCCTTGAAATCCTTTTTCTTTGTTAATAAAGAATTTAACATCTTCAGGCCAGTCGTAAGGATCACCTTTAGTACACATCGATTCCATATCAAATTCGACATCACAACTCGTATAACAAACGGTGTACACTGATGAATTTAAAAAATTTGTTTGTTCTGTAGCTGGATTCAATGCCAAATGGGAGTTGCCAAAATTCCCAGATGTACTTGAGGTTGATTTCTAAAATTAGAATGTTGGCCCGAATGAACGTGAAAAAATGTATATCCTTCAACACTTTGATAGTAATTATAGCTCGCCCGATTCGTATAATTATAACTTGTATTTGTAAGTTCTTGGCTCGCCAATTCAGTCCCACGTTCGTTTGCTTGTGCAGTTAAATTAATCGTATGCGGCAGCTGGTGCTTATATATCACCTGTTTATAATTGACGTCATCGGCAAAACCATCTTTTTTATTATACATTGGTACTAAGACTTTTTTAGTAGGTTTAATGTATCCATTTGAAGGTGAATATTGGTAATTTATTATTGCTTTATCCATACATTTATTTGCTAATCCTGTGGATAAAACTTTATCCAAACGGTAGTTCATCATTGTAGGGATTCCATCATATTCTTTGTCTTCTTTATTATACAATATTCCTGCATACCAATTTAAATGTCTAGGTATTTCAGATGCACCTCCAATAGAATACATTGCTTGAAACTGTTCTGATAAAGATTTGTCTTTGACTCCAATAGGTTTCATTGGTTCTGCCGGCACAGATGTTACAGGTCTATTATCTATATAAATTTTATTATTAAGTCCAACAGCCCATTTTATTATAGGTACATATTCAGTAGTAGCTGTACCACTCAAAGTCGTTCCATGATCAAAAGCTGTTCTTGTTCCAAGTAAATGAATATCACACTTGACATTAACAATTTTTGAATTAAATGGTAATGATAAAAATTCTTGAGGAGACAAATACCATTGAACCCAATCTACTGGATAATATGCATATGGTGTTAATAATCTAATTATATTTTCACCATCCAAACTAGTATGAGCATATCCGTAAGTATATTTAAACCATTTTTTTGAAAAATTTAAATGAAGTACTTTTAAACGAGGGTTTGGACATATTTGACTTATCCCGGCCGGCGTAGAAGCAACTCCACCTCTTCCTGATCCTCCAATATTTGATCCCAATTGATCGGTTTCCATAGGCTCCTGCGCACCACTTCCCTGAGCGACCGATGAGGCAGTTGGAGCTTCAGGCAAATTATTTTGTATATCTGCCATACTACCAAGTTGGTGATTATCCCAATCAAAATTATTAAATAAATCGTCCAAATTGAAATCGTCTTGTTCTTCAACTCGGGGTCTGGAAGAGGATGGCTGGTTGTCGTTATGTCCGGGATTGGTGGTATCGGATCTACCGAAAGATTGGTCGAAACTTCTTTTAACCGCTTTACCAGCATTACTTGTTCTCCATGAATTATAACTTCCAAACTGTTGTCTTTCTGCTGCACTTAATTCTCTCCAAGCTCTACTATATGCTTTTTGTATATATATAATACACACATAGATACACATATCTTGGTCATGACGCATGATGTTAGCACAATAATATTAACCCTGCACATTTAATCAAAAGCATAAGAAATAATTTTCTTACCAAGGACATATTGTTTCACTCTAAAATGGAACGACATAGTCGCAATTTATAACATCGGTAATGGTTTGGGACTAAGAACATGATTGAAATTAGAACAATCAAACAAACCAACCAAAAATGGATGAAAAAAAAGGATTGCAGACAGTCTAAGATCTTCATCAAATCAGTTGACAAGAAGAAAACTAGAGAATTGCTGAAACGAAGCAGGAGAAATACAAGAACGGTTGTAGGAGTACTGACAGTACTCTGTCCACACCTCTCAGTGATCAAACGGACAGAGGACCCCATCTGTCCGCAATGCAAAGAAAGAGAAGAAACAAGTTACCACTTCATGCAAAATGCCAGATATACGCATCACTGCGCTGGGAGCTCTTTGGAGCGGACAACCTTTAAGGAAGAGGATCTAAAGCAGTTAACGATAAGTCAACTCAGCAGGTATTGTAAGCGTAGGTAGGTTCGAGGGTCCGACGCCGGTGGGGTAAATGGTAACCCGACTCCTCCTTCGGGGATTTGGGGAAATGGGTAAAATGGTTCCAATTAAGGTGAAAGGAAGAGGATCTAAAGCAGTTAACGATAAGTCAACTCAGCAGGTATTGTAAGCGTAGGTAGGTTCGAGGGTCCGACGCCGGTGGGGTAAATGGTAACCCGACTCCTCCTTCGGGGATTTGGGGAAATGGGTGAAATGGTTCCAATTAAGGTGACTGATCACCCGCCCGGCTTCGCTGGCGTCCTCTTTTCTAAATAATAATAAAATAATAATGGTTTGGGTCATACTAGGGCATTGCCTAAACTGACAAAACAACATATAGACAAGGACAGCATGCGTAAAATGCGGGTCAGCGAAGTTATACACAAGTACTCAGTACCTGAGTTCTGGCAATGTTTCGTTATACAGATGCTGTCGGTAAGTATAATTTGTCTAAAAAAATATTTTTATTTGCATTCCATTCATAAAATGAGTAAAATAAACTACTTTTTTTTTGTTTGGAACTCTTGTCTTTAAATATATGTCTGGTCTGGGCGGTACCTACTCTTATAAAGCTCTATTTGTTTGTTACAGTTAAGTGTCAAGATGGTTGATCTTTAAGTGCCGATTTCACCGTTAACCGAGTTAAATTGAACTTGGTTATACTTAACCGAGCTCAGAAATTCGTTTTCATCGCGGTCTACGTTGCACCGGTTTCACCGTCTTCATTTTGATAAACGTAGTTCAGCTTTGACAAAGAATGAAGTTGCGTTCAAAGTGTTGCAATTAAAGAAATTGTCCCTTCATAAATGGAAAAAATATAGATAATGAAAATCTTCAATCAAATGGTCAGAATGTAATGTAGTCATAATCGACTACATATATTATTGGCATGTAATGACATTCGGGGGGTGGGGGCGTGGGGCAGGTCCCAGGCCATATAAAACCATAGTCTTGCGTCGCTTTCAGGAAGCGTCTAGGAGGTCAGGGCAGGTAAGTACATTTCACATAATATATGCTCTTCTGAGCTTTCAGGTAATGATGCCACCTACGACCCTGTTCACTATTTATATCAATATGCAATCGATTTATTTTTAGCGATCGGAGGACATGTATTATCCTAGAATAACTTTAGTTTAATTCAGTTTCACAAAAACCATTACTAATATAATAACATGTCATAAATCATCATAATCATCATAAATTCACATAAATCGGGAGGCCAGTTTACAGATTTCTCCTCAGAGAAGACTTACCTAAACTACATTTTCTTTGGAAAAATCTTGGCAAGATCCCTATCTTACCGAGATTTTAACAAAGAAAATGTAGTGTAACTAAACAAATCTATATTCATGGCAAAAATCACCATACAACAAAACAAAGTGATTCTTGCTACCTTACATATTAGTAGGAAACTCAATTTTATCTTCAATTGATTCTAATACGGAAAGAACGGTTGGTTTTGTAAGACGAAATCTAGTTAAAAAATCTTTATCATCGAGAGTGTCGAAATATTCTTCTCTCTCGCGTATCCATCTGGAGCGACGAACAACAAACTCATCCTCATCAAAATTTTCCTCAAAAGCTAGTGCCAAGGCTCTATTCATCTTTTTTTTATTCGAATACGAAATGAATATTATTCTTTCTATGAAATAATCAATTCTCCCATGTACACGTACCATGGGCAACAGCGACGCTTAACCACTGCTAAGGTCAAAATCGCTTGCACGCCGCGCCGTCACAACCATACGTTTAGTTCGTGTAGGGGCGATACGCGCGCACACGAATTTTGTTGCAAACTGGTTAAGCGTCGCTGTTGCCCATAGTACCTACTCCACAATCATGGCAATGACATCATGACAGACAGATGACGGACAATTCTTGAACGCGCTCAAATACGCTTACGGCCAAAAACGGCCGTTCAGAAACTGAAGCAAGTTCAACTTGACCGACGTTCAGCTAATGCCGGTGAAACGCAAATTTGTCGCGAAACTCAGTTTAAGCCCGTGATCCTGAGGTTAACTCGAATTGAGCGCGTTCAATTTTAGCGGTGAATTCGGCTCTAAGTCCTCCAATAAGAGCGACAACGACTGATGTCGTCGAATTTTTTGATATGGAATTCGAATGGGCGCCCCGGAGAAAACGCTAAGGGCAAGCTGAGAACTGCCGTCAAAATAGTTCTAAACATTAATCTTTTTGTGCCCAGGCTATAAATAACCACCAGAACTAAAGTTCATCGATAAGAACGCAAAAAAATGCAATTTCCTATTCATTCGAGGTTGGATTACTACCTTGGAAAGTTTTATAAGAATAGATTGATCGATTACCACCAGGCAAGTGGCTTTTGGGTCAAGTGATCGACAAACATCCAGTTGTAGAACTGGTGTACCCAGAATCGTGACGCTTCAATATACGAATAAAACTTTTAAACGTTTGTATTGAAGTTGTGCCCTCTACTCTTGGAATCGTGATCGGTTCTTGTTTTAGTTATTAATGTGAAGGTAGACCCATGTGTGCTGGTGCAATCTGACTTGTGCCCGACCTATGTGTGCTGGATCCGCTGGATTTGTGTGCGTGGTGTGTGTTGTGGGTGCTGTGGTGTTGTTTGCTCCTCCACGCTGAGAACCGCCCTGCACAGGGGCCCTCTTCAACTGCTGACAACGCGCTCCCAGCTTTCTGCACACCCATACTAAGGGCTGGCATGGAGACTCTGTGACAGGTGCCGGGAGTTCTCTCTTGAGGCCGCCAGAAAAAGGGAATATTTAGTTAAACACTTACTCTGGGCCCTTAACACCATCTGCGACTTCAGGGGGATCAGCCGGAACATGGCTAAAACGCTTATCCCTCTTTATACCCCGCCGGAAGGAGCCGCAGTGGGACCAGAGTTCTTTGAGTTTAACGCCGCAACTCCCTCGTTCAGTGCTCACTCCTCCAATGCAAACCCCTCTTAATACGAGAAGTGGAAGAGGAGCAAATCATTCGCATCTTGCTCTCCCCTCTCTGGACTGACACTAAATACCGTGCCCACAAGAATGAACAAACAACCGCCACATCAGCAGCACAACAGAGTGCTATGCACTCCCCAACCTCCACAATAGACATCGAGGAAACAACTGCACACACCCCGGCGCCGTCTCCCACCCATCAGCAAGATTATAACCACAATAACAGCAGCTATCAGGACCCGCCCCCAGAACCATCTTCACTGACTACATCCCCGCGCCCCTCGTCGCATGAACAGGATACCGAACGGAGTCCCGGAGCCCGTATCAAATATTGTATCATCAACAACAATCTTAACTATACTATACACATCACCAACATTAGTCATGCACATGAGCACTTCTACCACCCGGACCGTTCACCACCTCCATTCCCTTACTCGCCGCCCCTAGAAACCCTTCAAGAGCCAACTCACACCAATGCCTCCAACCATCAGATGCAAACCCCCGAATCAACAAGGGAAGAAGAGACGTCTATGGGCGATGACCAGCCCACACTGCACACTAACCTGAACACAGGCGCCAACATAAATATAATCACTTCACCATCGGCCCAGGTGCCACCCTACTCGTCAACGCCCCCTCCAGATTCAAACCACATGCCAGCATTCGAAAATTTCCCTACTTCACCTTTCACTTCCTCCACCTCCAACTCCACCCGAGACTCGCCCCCGGAACAGCCTGCCTCGCGCCCGCACCCCGAACCATCCGCAGGACTACCCAGTACACGGTCGAACGTCCAATCACCAACGCCGCACATTCCAAAACACCACTCCCCAAAATTGTTCAACGATTTCACGATTACTCCAACTCCAACCCCGAATTATTCGATATCGCCCCAACTCCTCCATGCGCCAACCAGGATCCGACCGACAAAAACTCCCCACCTCCCAAAACCACACCCAAGCCTCTTTTCCCTAAGCAAGGCACCCTCAGGCGGTACCTCAAAGGTTTAAACTTGAAAACCGTCTCAAGTATCCGTGAATTCGCGCGAAAGAACCATGGACGAGCAGAACCGAGATCCTCTTGAAGATTACCTCCGTCAATGGGGGCTCGAAATGTACATTGCACCATTCAAAGGTAGGTATTTCCCTAAACATTTCCTTTCATTGTCTTGCGGTAAGCTAAAGACGAATGCTATGCCACACTTAAGCAAAAGAATACGGGCTAGGGCTTGAGGTACCAAAATGGTCAGCATGGCGCCAACGCGCCTAAACTACTTACCCTACTACATACCTACTCAACCCACCTATCTATTTAGAACTTAAACTTGCTTCTTAATTAATAACGCTCACTTGCTAGTGTTTCTAACCTACTTACTGATATTTTTCCAGAAAAAGTCATATATTTAGAGACACTACAAATTCTTTCTGAAAATGACATGAAGGAGCTTATTCCTATTATTGGGCATAGAGCCAAACTTAACACTCAAATTAAACTATTGCAATCATTAACATCACCATCACCCAGGGAGGAAATGGAGGAAATGGCTATAGAAATAGTATGTACCTACCTTAACAATGAACAGTTATTGAATACTAATCTAACAGAGATTGTATATAGACGTAAGTGAAGGAACAAGAAGATTTTGTACTTTTTTTAAAAACTATTATGGATTTTGTCTAATCCAACAAAAGGGTCATTTTTTAATTGCATAATAAGGCGGTCGACCTCATCCTCATCCGTGCAAAGCAAGACAAAAGAATCCTTAGAACCCGGATGAAAAGTTGGCATACGATTGGCCGAACAGGGAGGAGTAGTCTTGTCGGCCAGACTTTTGCCAATACTACTAAAATAATCATTGACTTAATTTATTGATGCCTGCGGAGAGTTTGAACAAGACAGCAATTCTTCGGAAGCAGATTTAAGTTTTTTTCTATATCCTTGATAGCATCCCATCGCTTTTTGTAATTATTGCCAGCCTTGGTGATACGATCCCTGTCGTACTGTCGTTTAACCTTTTCCAGGGTCTTATTACAAAAAACACGGTATCGCAAATCGAACAGATTGAAAATAGGTATTTTCATTAAATCACATTGGTTAACGGAGAAGTAAAGAAGCGAGAATCTAAATCCGATTCAGTTCCTTCTTTCCACAATTAGGACAAAGTTACCAACCATTACATTAGCACGTTCACAGGTAAACATAATAATTTTATAGTTGATGTTAATAAACATAAAATCTATGGAGATTGGAGAATAATATATAAAAACAACAGTGTTACTGATAATTTAAAAGTTCAGACATAATTTAAATTCAGTTAGTACTAGGTCCATACAAACAAACGAAGCTTTAAACAGTTACTTATTTACTATTTATGATAAAACTTTATCTGTAGCTCTACCAGCCCCCCTAGCATGACCACTGAAACGCGATATGATATAGCAATTTATCATGTTTAACTTGACAGTTAAGGACAATGGATTTTGACAGTTGAGTGTCGATAAAACGCTATATTACGCGATATATTATATCGTGTTTTGCCGGTCATGCTAGGCCTACATGAGTTTACAAAAACATTCACACCGCAGATATACGGCTTGTAAAAATATGGTTGCTAAACACAGTCAGTGTAAACCCGCCATTCATCTGTAAGGTATGCAGAAGGAAGCAGTACCTACATGAACCTCGACCTGCCTGTGAGATATGGAGGAGTCAGAATAGCAATATAGTCGACAATAATTAAACTCGGATCTGCCTGCGGGTTATGGAGGAGTCAATAATTGAAATTGCTACACTACACGCTGCGCTGTAGAGTCTAGATCTACAATATAACAATGCTATAGTACCATATTGTCAGTACCAAATTGCCTAAATATATCCATTTGCCACAAAACGATGAAATTATCCAGCCTCGTCCATCAATCTGGCATCAAAGCTTTGAAATACAGAACCTTAATGAAAATACTGTACAAGTAGAAACATTATCCCAAAGGAACATTATTCCCGGAAAGTCCACCTTCCATTTTAATAATTGTACTTTCAATAACTGCGACATTAAATAAAATTAAAATATTTAAAAAGGTACTATTGGTTTGAATTTTGACTGGTGGAAAAGTAGTGCCAGGCGGCATCAAATTTTACCACTTTTTCGCGCATTTTGATGCCACCTGACACTACTTTTCCACCAGTCAAAATTCCTGGCAATTTTATATTCGAATTAGATACATGATTGGCTTGCAATTATACTACACCAAATCCAGAGCTCTGTAAATTGTATACCTTGAATCGCTTTTCAGCCCCTTTGTTGCTCAACCACTCCCACCCCCACTACTGAAAATCTGCGAGGTGCCCGGATCTGTTAATAATGATAGTATGGCAAACTAATAAGAGGCATTTCATCGCTTTGTAAATTGTCCACCTATTTCCGGGGCTAGCTCTTAGTCCATTAAACTACTTAGAATAAGAACGTAACGTGTGGTGAAAACTGTTGCAGAGCAGGAATTGTATGAAAAAAATTTGAAATTGAGAGTGAGACTCTCAAAATACAAAAGTAAATCCAAAAAACAATCTGCATCTAATTAAAATTTCAAAGAAAATTGTGCCAAATCCCACATTTTTGAACTCGTTAGAAAATTTAGCTAGCGCTGCTAGGATATTGTCAAGAACGCATGAGAGAGTACAAATATGTAGATGAGCAAAGGCCGGCGATTCAGTTTTGATGACAAGATTTTGGCCTTGACAATTTTGAAACAAAGTCCGAGAGCCTATAGATTCCTTAGAAAAATATTAATATTTCCTGAAACCTAAACTTTGCAAAAACTGTTGCAGAGGGCAAATCTGTCACCTAGTATTAATGAAAAAGTGTAGAATGATGAATAAGTGAAGAAAGATGAGCGTCTATGTGTTTTACTCTTTGACGAAATGTCTTTAGCTGCCAATGTCAGTTATAACGAAAGAAAAGATAAGGTGACAGGATTTGTTAATAATGGCGAAGTTACTAAGCCTGAGCATGCAGACCACGCACAATTGTTTTTAGTAAGAGGACTGATAAAAAAATATAAACAACCAGTATGTTACAGTTTTTCTAAAGCGGCTACCCATTGACTTCTATATATTCCACTAGACTGGCTGCTGTCAAACTGTTCTTGTGCCTATTTGATTTCCGCCATTTTGGCGCTGCAGGACGTAGCGTGAGCATAGCGTGAGGGACATGGTACTAAAGTCTGGTGTCATCATGCCAACCATTTTCATTGTAGTTACGTCAGATAGTTCCTTAGACAGACGCTAGAGGCGTTTCAAATAGGCACAAAAACTTTGCTGTCAAATCATACAGACAGCCAGACCAGTTAATTAGAATAAAAAAATTCATGTCAGTGCGGCTACCAAATGGCCCGAATTGTCCAGACAAATAAAATGTGTAATAATGAGTACTATTTGGGATGTCTCAAAGAGCGTCGAGAACCAAAAATTTCAGTATTTTCGGTTAACGGTGAAGTAATTAATCCCCTATATGATACTCCGCACATGTTAAAGTGCATTAGAAATCGCTCTGTAAATTGTCACCCTATTTTCGGGGCTAGCTTTAAGTCCATTAAACCACCTAGAATAAGAACAAAACTTTTGCAGAGTAAGAGTTGTATGGGAAAATTTTGAAACTGAGAGTGAGACTCTCAAAATACAAAAATAAATCCAAAAAACAATGTGCATCTATTAAAATTTCAAAGAAAATTGTGTCAAATCCCACATTTTTGAACTCGTTAGAAAATTTACCTAGCGCTGCTAGAATATTGACAAGAATGCAATTGAAAGAGTACAAAAAGATGAGCAAAGGCAGGCGATTCAGTTTTGATGACAAGATTTTGACCTTGACAATTTTAAAACAAAGTCCGAAGCCTATAGATTCCTTAGAAGAATATTAATATTTCCTACACCCTAAACTTTGCAAAAACTGTTGCAGAGGTCAAATCTGTCACCTAGTATTAATGAAAAAGTGTAGAAAGATGAGCGTCTATGTGTTTTACTCTTTGACGAAATGTCTTTAGCTGCCAATGTCAGTTATAACAAAAGAAAAGATAGGGTGACAGGATTTGTTAATAATGGTGAATTTACTAAGCCTGAGTATGCGCATGTTTTTAGCCAGAAGATTGTAAAAAAAATATAAACAACCAGTATGTTCCAATTTTTCTAAAGTGGCTACCAAAGGGCCCGAATTGTCCAGACAAATGTGTAATTAAAGGGTTGCAAGAAGCTGGCCTTATAGTAGTGGCGACTATTTGTGACCAAGGGACTAATAATAGTCAGGCCATCAAACTACTGTTCAATGAGTACCGTTCAGGATGTCTCAAGGAGCGTCCAGAACCAAGAAATTCAGTATTTTCGGTAAACAATGAAGTAATATTTCCCCTATATGATACTCCGCACATGTTTAAGTGCATTAGAAATAATCTGATGACAAAAAATTTTGAGTTCACAATGAATGCTAAGAAAAAACAGCACAATGGGAAAGCACAGCACATTTGGAGCTTCTATTAAGAGAAAACCCAGGATACCAAGGGATACGACTTATTCCAAAACTTACTGAAAGTCATGTGCTAACCACATTGCATAACTAAGATGAAGGTTAAGTATGCCAGCCAAGTCTTCTGCCAAACTGTCGCCAAGAACATGGGATATCGTGCAGGTAATATTAATGTATCTTACTTTTGAGTTAATTTTCAATATACATCTGTTTTAATATAATATGCAGTCAGTGTTGCCAGATGCACTGTAATTACAGGAGATCTACTGTATTTTTGCGTCATCTACTGTACACTGTATAAAATAAATTACAGTGACAGAAGCACTGTAATTTCTACTAAGCCAATAGTTCACGATATATTGATAAATATGAGCACAGCATAAGAATGGATTTGAAAATTTATAATCATACACGTGTAGTCCGCACTCCACGCGACCAATCTGGTTTATTTTTAGCAAGCGACCACTGTAGGGTAAGGAGATTCTTTCCTTGCGTTGGCTGGGGTTCCCTGTGCATTAAAAAGTTGTTGGATGGGTAGGTTATAGGCAAGTGAACGCAACGATCGAAACCAAAATATGTTAGCAAAGCAAGCAATTTCACGCCAAAGTGTCAACTGCGTAAATTTTGAACCCGCTGAAGCTATACTCAATACTAAATAATATACCTACTAGAAATTGAAAAAAATAGCATTGTGAATACAAAAATCTCAAATTTAAAAACCATGTTTAATCTTTTGAATTCTAGCATTTATGACAAAGAAAGAGCCGTTGGAAAATGTAATAATTATATTCTCTTTGCCGTTGGACTAAATTCTAGTGATAGTGATTAGCTGTAAGTGTAAAAAAATTATAAGGTTATTATAAATAAAAGTAAATTTAACGATACAAATATATTTTTAATGCACTGTAAAAAACACTGTATTTTTGTGTACAATTCCCTGTATATTTTGTTGTAAACACTGTATTTTTACGCCCAAAACACTGTATTCTCATTTTCCTTATCTGGCAACACTGTATGCAGTTGATATTATTGCACTCTTGTAATTTACATTATCATTACAATATGGTTTACATTATTCCAGCACTATTATTCAAACTTGGACTAAAATGCTTATGAAATAATATGAACCCGACATAATTGTCTTGTGTCGGGTCCATTTTGCCGTTTTTCTGTATCTGTCCGTCTGATATTGTATGAATTTTAGTTTTATCCATTAAATAGCCATTGAACTCAGTATACCTATGATTAATTGAGCAATTAATTATTGGTTGCATTTGTTCAAATAAATCTAATTCAATTTTTACTTTAATTTCAGAGAAGGTTATCCTCCCTAGAGAATGCTGAAACATAGCAGAGTTGCTTATATTTTAGAATGGAAGTTTCAACAAAAAAAAAGTCATGCAAAACCATTACTTGGAGCTGTTAAAGAAAATTCTATTCACCACAAGGTATGGAACGATTCAAAGAAAATATTAAAATCAATGAAATTTATTTCAAAAAGTTCAAGAAAATCTGAAGCAGTGCCCTCTTTAAGTAATTGGGTTTGGACACTGGACAATATGTAGGAATTATTAAAAAAACTTAAAAAAGATTACAATACAATGTAACATCAGTGTGGATGCAGCACCTGAACCAAGACCCCATAGAAAAACTATTTTGGCGCTATTATAAACCACGGTTGCCGCAATACAAATCCTACTGCCGAAAAATATGAATCTATATACGAGTATACAACATTATTGTTAAATAATAGATCTAGTGTCCATGCCGTAGGAGCTAACTGCGAAAGCGACTATTGCGATGGTGGAAAAATGTATTCACTGTTCGACAATAATAGTTCTTGTAGTAACGAAACGGCCACATATTTTGACTAAGGTGAAGAGTTTTTGAAGTAAGGGCTTGTAGAGTTAGGGCGCGTAGAGTTAGAAGCTTGGCTCTACATGAGGTCTGATAACTTTTTGACAGTGCAAGCCATATATAGTCTTGGCAGCATTAACATTTTACATGAAAATGTTTTTAGCGGGATAAGTTTAATAGAAAATAAATTGAAAACTAATTTCCTGACAATGGTCTGAAGGGTCGGCAAAAAGTTTATTCGCCGTCCTTATCGAGACCCTGTAGGAGAGAAATATACCCATTAAGAACTTTGTCGGCTTCTCTTTAGATACGACCAACTCAATGGTGGAAGAGCATAATTCTGTATTTTCTCATTTAAAGGCAGCTAAGTACCGCATATCATTTGTGTTCAATGCTCATGTCATATGATTCATTCGGCATCATCAAACGCCTTCCTAAAATTGACAAAATCGGTCGAGGACATGCTGCGAAACATAGCTGCTCATTTCGGTCGCAGCCACCGTCGACAAAAAAACTCTTCACGTACAACTGATAGCATTTTAATGTCATTGTACAATGTCACACATCATAGTAATCGATGTTCTTTTTTATTCAGCATCACGTCACACGTCTTCAGTTGCTGGTTCTCCACCATCTTAACGGTAAACGGAATTCTACAGCACTACCAAGAGATTCCTAGATATGGAAAAACAGCAGCTGGAGATGCAACGACTAAATGCACAAATCCAGCAGTCCTTTCTGGAGAGGAGTGCGGAAAGAGAAAGAACCATGGATGAAAGGAATGCAGAGAGAGATAGGATCTTGGCTGAAGCTGTGGCTGCAGTGGGGAAAGGGATGCAAGCATTGGCAGAGGCTAAGAATAGAGATCGGGTGTAGTAATTTAAGTCAATAAAGTTTTGCAGATAAAATACGTTACCATTTTATGGGACTGATTTGTCAGAAAATTTGTAAATTACACGTTGCAAAAACTGCCAAACAGGCAAGCATTCAATAGGATATTCCAAATTTACAAAAACAACTAATTATCATAGATCTTGCAGTGTGTGTCAATGTGCATGTATGTAGCGTCAACGTAGATTTGATTTAGAAACTTTTCTTTATACAGGGTGACATGGAAATTCGACCTATTCCTTGTATCTTCTTGTAGCTAGTGGCACATCTTCCAAAAGCGTGTACACATCCTCTCTTAAAAATGTTTCTTACGATATGCCATTCAAAGGACATCAGGCAGAGTCCCATAGAAAAAAACCAAAGTATGTATAACATTTCTGTATTTTCCAAAAAGGTAGGCATGTAATTAGTAATTCATAGGAAATATTCAGATTTTTAAGAAGATTTATGTTTTAAGAGTTATTTATGTTTGAAAGTTTTTTTGGTAACCCCAACACTAAATAGCAACACCAGGACCACGACCAACACGTTTCGTTAGCTGCGTTAGTGATACAGATTAGCACCACAATGTACGAGTCGGAACCAGATCAAACGGAAAATCTGTGCATATGTCGCACGTAACAAAACGCTTTTGACAGTTGACTGACAGCCGGCAGACATTCTTTTTTTTAATGCGCAATCACTTGTGCCACAGAACAAATATACTCAGGGGAGACTTGTGCAATCGCTGACAAAGATGTCCGTTTCATTGATATGCTTTTGTTTTTTTCAATAATTAATTAAAGCTAAATGAAGGAGTTAAAAAATAGTGTTGCTGCTGTTTTATGATTCTAGCAACATAAAGTGTTTATAGATAACAGAATTATGTTTATACACTTTTGGGTCTCATGTACCTGATGTCCTTTTGGGGCAAAAAGAAAGGCCCGATCACCTTATCATGGACAATTTCCATTCAAACATTTACTGAAAATCTTCTCTGGTGAGCCCTGACTTTCATTTTTCTTCGGTGTTGGCCCTTAGGGGCCCTTACCATTACACACCAGTTCAAGCCATTGTAGAGGGTGATCTTGTGAGGAGGATGAATTATTGTAGATTCAAGATCCACATTATCTAATAAAAATTCTTTGGACTGACGAGTCGATGTTCGATCGAGATGGCATCACAAATTCACAAATGACCATTATTTTATTTGAACTTCTGGGCCAGTAAGGGCCAAAACCAAAAAAAAAATAAAGGAAGAGCCGACCAGAGATTTTCATTAAATGTTTGAATAGGGATTGTCCATAAAGGAGATGTCCCAGCGCTGCCCCAGTTTAATTTTATTTAATTACTTACTAATAAGTGAATATAATCACTTTGTGAAAGCTTTGAAATCATGAAAAAATTAAAAAATTACTAAATATCAATATTTTCAAAATTGCTTTCTTGAGGTTAGATATGAGAATATTACATATCATTTGAGGTATATTTTATGAAAAATAATTCAACCATATTGTATCTGTAGGAGCCCAAACTTGGTATGTTTTGAAAATGTTTTTTGGTTTAATTTAAAACAAGTGGCTGAAATATAACGATGTGATATATTTTTGGAACCGGCTCAGCAAGCCCTTTCATTCAATATCATACACGGTAGATTTTAGAACAAAACATTTTTTTTTCTCATACAAAAAAAAGATGACACCATAGCTCCTCTCCTAAGGGAAGAATTTTTAAGAACTGCGGGTCCAAAATTTTGTTTTCACTTCAAGTATACGTGTACCAAATGGCTATACTGTACATCGATTTGCGGTATTCCATTGATTTTGAGCTCGTAGAACACCCACTATCTTGTGTGCAAGCTCGGACGGTTTCTACCCGGCGCCGGCAAAAAAACGGGCCGTGTTAAAACCGTCTCGTGGGCATGCGCCCTTAGGGTTGAACTTTGTTGTGAGAAGATCCTTGGCGCCGACAACGTGTCGCTGCCATACAGATGGCGCTGTGTGAAATTGTCCAAGAATTTATTTATTTATTATTTATTTATACAAAAGTTGAAAAATATTAAATTTGTAGATTCTAATGGTAAAGAGACTGTTGTACCCTCATTAAAAAACTGGATTACAACGATTGAAAGTTACCAAAGGGTGTGGCAATTTCTTAAAAGTAAAAACATTTAAGTTATGCGGCCACGATATTTTAATTTTGTTCTGACCCCATACATTTTTTTTTGGATAAGTCAGGATCTATAATTTTAGAAATAATGATCCGGGTTGCCATACTTTTAAATGCACATTTAAATAACTGCTCATCACAAGATTTATAAAATTTCATTCAGTCTCATTTAATTGTGAGGACGATTCATTATTATTATACATTATGCCAAGAAAACTTTAACCTAGAAAGTCTTTTATTAAGACAAGAAAGATTGAATGTAGTGTACAAGGGTAATATGCTCTTGAGTGTTCATTCAATTATACTGCGGGGTGGGTTGTCCGACAAATATTAAATATAGTGAAATGTGATACATACATGTGAAAAAAAATTAACAAGTCAAGTCGAAGAACCAATACACAAATGGATTAGTTTTCGGTAATTTAATTCCATAAAAAAAAAAAAAAAATCTTACCCCACTGAGCATGATCTGAAGTTGTTTTCAAAAGTAATTGAGGAAGCAAATAAATACCTGGAGCTTGAACACGCATCGAGATTACATATTAGAAAATATAAAAAACCGGCCAAGTGCGAGTCGGACTCGCGCACGAAGGGTTCCGTACCAAAAAAACAGCAAAATATCACGTTTCTTGTATGGGAGCCCCCCTTAAATATTTATTTTATTCTATTTTTAACATATGTTGTTATAGCAGTAATAGAAATACACGATCTGTAAAAATTTCAACTGTCTACCTGTAGTCGTTATCAATATCGAGCAAAAAACGGCAAAAATATCACGTTTGTTGTATGGGAGCCCCCCTTAATTATTTATTTTATTCTGTTTTTAGTATTTGTTGTTATAGCACTATTCATAGTCATCCAAGTATAGACGAATTTATCTAAGTAAACATTACCTTCTGAAAAAAATAAACTTCACAGTCTTCATATCCGTTCTATTAATTCTATAAATTTTATTTGATTAGGAGTTAACTAGGCAGGGAGCAGTGGTTTGCGCATGGCCCAGTGATTGCGGAGGTTAAGCAACTTTCGCAAGGGAAGCTCCTCTGTCGTTAGAGTATTTATTCTGTGCCTCCGTGCTTCGGAAGGCACGTTAAGGCCGTTGGTCCCAAGTGCATCTGCGCATCTGCATCCAATACGCATAGGGCCCCTGTGGTGGGTTAACTTATTGTGACCCATCCTCCTTATCTACCCATAAGGAAGGCCTGGGCCCCAGCAGTGGGAACATGATAAATGGCTGATGGTCATAGGCGCAAACAAACAATACATTTAAAACTCATCATCTACATATAAGAGCAGTAGCGTTCATGTCTATTTACGTAGTATCTATGGAATTTAAATTAGACGTTTTGCTACTTAGGGCGCTTTTAGTGTCACGCGGATTTGCTCACGCACGCGGGATTGGCCAGCATGCGTAGCATCCGCAAAGAACAATTTCATATAGGTATCTATTGTAAAGCGTGATATACGCACGCGGGACGCGGGACGCTGTGCGGGGCGTCACCCCGGTGCGGGGTATCCGCATGCGTAAGCGCTGCCTACAACTTCAGTGCCCATTTTAGAGTCGAACGGGGCGCACGCGCCGTATTGTACTACCGAAATGAAAATCGATACAGAGCGAGTAATCATTGAAGTTCATCTGCGGCCCGTTTTGTGGGATAAACGCAATGAATTATACAAAAACAGGGACGCGAGAGAGGCTGCATGGATAGATATTTTGAAGGAATTGGCACCTAACTACGAAAATTTGAGCGAAGAGGAAAGAAAAGAGGCGGGTATGTGTTTGGTTCATTATTATATTAATACAAGCATCATTACTTTATTAATATAAGCATAACTAGTGTTTCGCCCTGGTGCGCGGGCTGCTGAAGCAGCCCGCGGGCATCGCCCTGTTGGACTGTAAACAGCGGCCTTTGGACAGTCTGACTGCGAATTGTGGAATGCGGTATTTATTGCCATGCCATCCGATAAAACCACATTGGAATTTGTCTGCAAGTTGCAGTGCGGTGTGGTGACGGTGATGCATGGTGAAAATTAATACTGTTTTTTTTCTAAAACTTTGCTGGCTTATATTAAAATCATCATCATATCGGCCCCCCGACATCCACTGCTGGGTATAGGCCTCCCCCAAAGATCTCCACGACGATCGGTCTTGCGCTGCTTATATAGCATGAGCATCCGCTGAGCTCTGAAACTTCATTGCATATGCTGTTTTCAAGGGCTTCAAAGCGGTTTTGCAGTTTAAGCATTAAAACCATAGAGAAACTAATAAGAAATTCTGTTTTCGTGGCTTTCTATTAATCCATTTCCAAACTATTTGTGAATTTGTCCAGAATAATCGTTTTGCTATTTCGAGTTTCTGTTCTTGCTTTTACCATTCATGGTGTGACCTAAACGGGATCCCATTAAAGCAACCTGCAGCTCTAGCTTAGGGATCGTTGCAGTTTTCAGATGCAACTTTATATTTCCCAGCTACAAAGGCCACATCGTCATCTCTACTCAGTAAGCTAAAGTGGCATAGTGCTTGCACGCCTCTGAGGCGTCAATAGAAATGTGTAATCTTAACTTAGTCATCTGTGAGAAACCATAACATCTGGGTACTGAAAATAATTTGCAAGTCTCAAGCTTCTGAACCAATACCAATCTTTGTTCATCTTCTCGACGATTTGATCATCCCATTTGATCGTAGACCGCCAAATTTCCTGCAGCAATATCTTTCAATAAATCAGGAAGGGACATAAACATACCCAGTGACATTAAAATTTTTAGCAACTCGCGATTTGTTGGCGGTCGCAAACCTTCGTTGATCTCTTTGTCCACCTACTTAAAGCTGAGATCAAACCCTAAAGTATCTGTGGCTGGTTTCCAATTGCTGGGTCTATTAGAGGCCCAACTTTAAGTCAAAACCTCCTGCCTTATGAATCACAATCAGTCGCTTCATCCCCGTTTCGTTAATTATCCGTGGAGTCGAGATAGTCATCAACGTAGTGCCTTTCCTTAATGGTTTTCACTGCTTGTGGATGATGACATGAAACAAAATCATCAGTATTACGACGAATAATACAAGTAGCTGTGCATGGAGATGATGTGGCACCAAAGGTCATCGAGGTGAACTTATAAGTTTCTGAGAGCTTCTTTCTTTCCAAAACCCTCTAAAGGAAGCACTGGGCATTTTGATCCTGATCATTTACTTAAACTGCAGGAACAATTCCCCGATATCTGTAGTAACGGCTACTTTTCTTTTTCGGAACCTAACCAGGACATCATCTAATGAATTCTAAATATCTGGGCCAGTCAGTAATTCGCTATTCAGAGACACTTCTTGAGTTTCAGCTTTCGCATCAAAAACAAGTCTAAGTTTTCCAAGTTTTTTGATATTTCTAACGCCAAAATGTAGGAGATGCCAAACTCGAGCAACTGGTGCCTGAGCAGTTTTCTTGGCATAATCTTTTTCCAACATGTTATGCGTCTGCTTCGTGAAGTCTACTGCGAAGCTCGGATCAAAATCCATTATCTTCTCAATCAAACGTAATCTACTTTCGGCGTTTCTCTTGTTGTTGGGTTGGGAAGCTTGATGTCATCGTTTCTTCACAGCAAAGCAGACTCCCAGAGCCGTAGATTTTCTTCGACTTAGGCCCGTATTTATAAACTGCTCTCAATACTGATCTCAAGAGCGATCTCAGCTGATACGCTCTCAAGATGTGAGCAGCATCTTAAGTTGGATATTAATTAATAGTCAGATATCAAGAGCGTATCAAATGAGATCGATCTCGGCTCTTTAGATCAATCTTAAGAGCGGGATCTTAAGTTCACGGTGATTTTTATACAGTAACATGACACTTTTGAATTAAGATTGAACGATTAACGTTTCGTTTAAGCTGTGTAGAATAATTAGCTCAAATTACAAAAAATAATAATTTTATAATTGTACCTACTCTCATAAATTAGTGCAAAACATTTTAGACAAGACAATATATCACTTTATTTTACTAAGTCAGTTCAAGAAGACAGAATTCTTGGATTATGTATTCTATGGCTGTATGATGCAAATGTGCCTTTGCCTTTTCTGTTCCATGATAAAAAAACGGAAAAATTTGGCGGGATATTGTAATTGTTTTTATGACTAATACATTTCGTAATTTATATAATATCGTATTCAATATCATCATAATGATTAACTTTCTTTATTAGATTTTGTAAATCTATAGTTTTATCCGCGTACATAGGTACAAACATATTCATTATGTAGCAGTTCAAAATAAAATAACACCCCTCTCTTTTTGCGTCCCCCGCGCGCGCACGCTCTCAAGTCACGGTTTTGCAGCACTTGGCGAACAGGCTCTCAATCATCATCTCAAGAGTGATCTCAAGTGCAGAGTTTTGTTTATTAATATGAGTGATCTCAGTTGATACCACGAACTTAAACCTGTACTTAAGTATGATCTATTAATTAGAACAGCATCTCGAGTATGATCTCAAGATAGCTCTCAACGTTGAGAGCGGTTTATAAATACGGGCCTTAGTATCGATAATGTGAAGTGCTCGTCATTCTTCTCGAGAATATCTAGGTAGCTTAGAATTCCTGATGCCTATGCTATCAAGTCTAAAGAAATTCTCTAATAAGAAGTGAAGTTCATCCTCTTTTTCGGACTGCAGTGACAAGCAAACTCGGGCATAATCTTCCTCGAAATTGACGACGAAACTTCATGCAAAATCCAACTAAGTTCAGTGAGAGAGGCAACAGGCTCATCCTTCCTGCCTTCTTTTATTTCTCGGCTTATATTCAAATGACAATAACCTTGGCCTATGAGGAATTGAGGATTGTCTGTCGATCGAGATGGTCGTATTAAGAAATCATATTGCCATCAATAGGGAATATGCAGCATTTTTTTTGTATCAAATCAAAAGTATAATGCGTGAGAAAATCAACTGTAATATTAAAACCTTTCCCTTCCTTTTTTTCGTGATATAGTTAGGTACTTGAAGTTAGCACGCATCAGCACCCGCCGAAAACACTCTGTACAAAATGGTCATGTTTTGTGACTTCACCAACCATGATTTTAGGCGCGATTTTTATGGAGTTAGCCAAAAAAATGATATCCCTAAATTTTGCATCTAAGTACCAACATACATGTTGTGGAATGGCACGTAGATGTAGGACTGTAGATGATTGAAACTCACTGGTAGCTTGACTGAAGGCAGGGTTTATTTTTGGAAGCAAAAGACACATACAAACTTGTATATTTTAACTCAAATTACTTATAAAAGTATGGAACACGAACCACATGCAATGGTGCCCGGAAACGAAGAGAGAGTGGGAAGCGAACCTCCAATTGAAGCAGTGATGTACAATAAAAATAGTGTTGGGTAACATGCCAACACATGTGTCATACAAAATATTATTTCTCATTCAATATTCTATCTGACTGTAAAGTGCATTATATCCAAAAATTAAAAAAAATCGTTATGTTCCCCTGATTTCATCGTGTGATAAAACTAAAATAATACATTGTTTTTCTGTTCCATCATGTTTTTAATACGTATCCGCAGCGATCAATCTTATTTTTTTTATCAAAATCGGTGACTTATGCATATTCCCTGTTGAGTGTCTTGGAAACGTGAAGTTCTTCGTACGAACTCATTCAAGGCTGAAGGATACTGTATCTGTCATAATAAGCGTGAAAGAGACGATCTTGCCAGGTTGTTACAGCCGCCCACCGCATCCTGAAACGCCAACTCAACGCACCACCTTCCGGCTCCTGCCACGTTGGCTACACTGCTCTCCACGAGTGACACGGTTGACCCTTCATCAAGCAGAGCACACGTGTTAAAGTTGCCTTCAGTTCCCTGGACGGTCACGGGAAGCACCTTCAAAAAGACTCATTTTTGAAACTTGCTGATGCCGACCAGATGTTTGCGGTAGTCGCGGTAGTCTTTGGGTCTTTCTTCTATGCGTTTTTCGTCTGCGTTCAGACATTTTATTTTATTTTATTTTAACAATCTTCGGGAAGCTTACAGCTAGGTTAAGAATAAAGTGGTTAACTTAAATAAATATCAAGGGCCAATTACAAGCTTCCACATATAGGTGAAAATCATGAATAAGAACAGTGTTAGCCTACATTATGTTAAAAATTTAACGTAAGTACCTATATTACACCCAGTAATTAAAGTATAAATAAGTAGGAAGTAGTTTTCAAAAATATTTGTTAGAAAAATAACTATTACCTAACATTCGCCTAAATTTACTTGAAGAAGTGTTGAAAATGTCTATTTCAAATTGTTTTGCAACACTATTGAAACACCTGCTTGTTCTGATAAAGAAAGAATTTCGCCGATACTTCGTTTTGCACCAGGGAACGTGAAGTACGTTAGGTTTACGGAAGGAAGCTACTAAACGTAAACTAATGCCACTCAAAAGCTCAGGACAATCAACAGAGCCACCTGCTATGCTGAGAAGGTGCGATAGATCTGCAATGCGTCTTCTTTCTACAAGTGGTAAAAATGAAACTTACGACATCGCTGATCGTAATCACGAGTATATTTATTCGTTTTAAACTGTAAATACCGCAGAAACCGTTTCTGAATCCTTTCAATTCGCGTTTCATATAGTTTGTGACAGGGGCTCCATACTTGAGAGGCATATTTTAAATGACTACGTACGTAAGCACAGTAAAGTATTTTTAGAGCTTTTATAGAGTTGAATCGTGTAACATTATCATAACGAAGCCGAGAGCTTTAGATGCCTTAGCCACAATGTTGTCTATGTGTTCATCAAAAAGCAAATTAGCTATCAAAAGTTACTCCTAGGTCACGTATGGTAGTAACTCTGGTAACATCAGTGCCTAATAGTTTGTAAGATGGTAACATGGGTTTAGATTTTATGTCAAGTTTGTTAACATGGCAGTAATGCTCAAATCTAGTGAGACCCTCCTTCAGATGCTGAGCGTCTTGAGTTGAGTTGATCGGCATCAATACCTTCATGTCATCAGCGTACATAATGATTTTGGCATGAGTAAAACATGACGAGATATCGTTTATGAAGATGTTGAAGAGCAATGGTCCTAGTAAAGAGCCTTGAGGAACGCCCGATGGTATTAACATGGAAGAAGAAGTGTGGCCATTAAGAACAACAGTCTGGAATTTTTCTTTAACGTAAGAGGAGAACCATTTAAATAAATTACCCTTAATACCTATAGCTTGCAGTTTACGTAAAAGTGTTGTGTGATCAATACGATCAAAACATTTATACATAGTCCGTGTAAACTACATCAACCTGAGACGGTACAGTCAAATGTTTTGTCAGGAAGTCGCTACATAAGATAAGGTTAGACGTCTTCGATCTGCCCTTAACGAAGCCGTGCTGCTCTGGACATAAAGATTGCGTAACGGATGCGTAGACTTGTTTGTAGACAATTTTTTCCAAATATTTTGCAAACAAACTAAGGTTGGAAATCGGTCTATAATTGTCGACTAAATTTTTAAGCCCTTTTTTGTGAATTGGCGTAATAAAGGCAGATTTCCAGATATCAGGCATAATGCCTTCACCCAGTGAACGCCTAAACAGGATACTAAGAGGAACTCGGAACAACTCGCAATAATTATAATTGCTGGGATATTGTCGGGGCCGGCAGACTTATTTAAGTCGAGTGATGCTAATAGTTTGGAAACTTCTAATGTGTCAACTTCAATCTTCACAGGAAGAGTCCATGTCCACTACGTCATCCAAAATATTAACGGACTGAGTATTGTGTGAAAAAGTGGAGTGAAATTAATCGCTAAACATTTCACAGATAACTTCCCCGTCTTCAGATGTGCGCTGTCCAAAGTGAAAAACAGAAGGATAGTAGAGTATTATGTTAATTTTTCGGCTTTATATCACGTCACTTCACATCATATCAGGGTGAAGTAACTTATGGTGACTGCCTTTGCAAGTTGAGCACCAGACTTTTAATAAGCTTATTTTGCGCTTGCAGATCCACTTCCAGCGTTGAATAACGTCTTCACTTTTGAACTTGTCACAGGCAGTAGGTAATTTGATGGCCCGTGTCATCACAAAAATGCATTTAACTTGTAGCTCGGGTTTTTTCTTCGTGTTGTTCGTCAAATCTACCTTATTGGGCGAGATCGGTCGTTTGTATGTAACTGATTTAGAAGACTTTGGTGGTGGTGGTTCTATGCCGCCCTTCCGAGTCCGCAAGCGGTGCTCATTGATTCATTATTGCAGGCGGGATGAAACGATCCGTTTTATTTTTAGCAAGCAAGAGGGGTTTTGGTAATAACAATGTGGCGGTACTTGGAAAATAACTTTACTTTCAAATTCCGGTGCCATCTTTTCGATATAAAAATAGTTAAATGTCATTAGTATTGGTAAAATCTAACGGTTTTTGATAAAAAATATTAAAAAATGCTGCTTTTTCTATTTTTCACTTTTTTGGGGTAAATCTCAAAAAGCACCCTAAAAATGGGTTTTTTTTTCAATACTTCTTCATAATATGCATAATTTCTCAGTACATGCCAACTTTCTCAATTGTCGTAAACTGCCTCAAAATAGCCTTAAAATATTTTAAAAAATGTATAAAATTTACAAAATGGCCGCCACCGCGTCCGCCATATTGTTTTTTTTTTGCACATTTTCTTAAAATATCGTTATACCATTTTTCACCTCCTTCTGGGAGAACAATTATTTTAATCAGTGAGTCAGTCAGTAAGTGAGTAATCGAGCTGTATATGCTGGGTTTTCTGTAAATTTGTATGGCGGCCATTTTGTTTTTCGACCATTTTGATTTTTTTTTCTCGCTTCAGGATCTGCTTAGAGTCCTCTACAACTTTAGTTTGAGCACCATCTACCTATGTAGTACCATTTTGGCGGGCAGTTCTCCGTCATGAGGATCTTGACCTGGACTTCCACTTAAATTTTTTTATCTAATTGCTATCTAAATTCTAAATACTTTTTCCGTACATTGTACCCATCTACAAATGCTCCTTTTGGGTAATAAAAATGAAAGGTACTTGGAAATTACCCTTACTTTAAATTCAAGTGTTGCCATCTTTTCGATATGTAAATAGTTAAATGTCATTAGTATTGGCAAAATCTAATGGTTTTTAATAAAAAATATTTAAAAATGCCGCTTTTTCTATTTTTCAATTGTTTGGGGTAAATCTCAAAAAGTACCCTAAAAATGGGTATTTTTTTTTTACAAGGCAATACTTCTCTATAATTTGCGTAATTTGTCAATACATGCCAACTTTCTCAATTGTCGTAAACTGCCTCAAAATAGCCTTGACATATTTAAAAAATGTATAAAATTTACAAAATGGCCGCCACCGCGTCCGCCATGTTGTTTTTTTTATATTTCATATTTTTCCTATACTAAGCAACATAAACTGCGTGCAATGACGTTTTGTTTTTTTTTCTCACTTGCACCCAGTCGCCGCAATAGGACTTGAAAAAAGGGTATCTCGAAAATGTCTTTTTCCTTAGCAGTTTCTAGGGTTGCCAGACGTTGCCAACCAAAATACCATAAAGTCATTTGTATACAAACTATACACAAGTCCTCATACTCGAAATTGTCAAAAAGTGGTTATTTCACTTTTTTGCATTTTGGGGTAAATCTCAAAAGTTACCCCGAAATGGGGTAAAAATATTTTACTAATGAATACCTTGTATCTATAGCTATAGCCGTTCTATGAACCTCAAAGCGCTCCGGTGTTGCCATCTGGAAGAAAATCGACTTTAAAAGTGGCGTGTTTTCGTACCCCAAACAAAATGGCCTCTACGACAGGCGCCATCTTGAATTTTTAAAAAGTTTCCCTGATAGGTAAAATTTGAGGGTAATTGTGGTGAAACAATAAAGTTTTTTTTCTTAAATCAAATAACACTTTAGAGTTGTGGCTCCGCTGTTTGGGGTCCAAAAATCAAAATTTTCAAAACTCTCCAAAGCGGCCGCCATTTTGTTTTTTTATTTTTTAAATATTTTTCCTTATCTTAAATGTCAAAATCTACCACTCTTGCAAGTTTGAACAAAATCGGTTGGAAAACAAAAAAGTTACAAACTTCGCCACAGCCGCCATCTTGTTTTTCCCAAATGTCATAATTTTTCCCCAGTTCGATTGGGGTATTGCACATTTTCCCCAAACATCATTATACCCTTTTCCACCTCCTTCTGGGAGAACAATTGTGTCAATCAGTGAGTCAGTGGTAATCGAGCTATATATAATATAATTATTTAATTCACAAATAACATCAAAAACCTTCTAAAACCTTTTGAGTTTAGTTAATTAATTATATATCGGTGTTGCCAGGAGACTTTTCCTTCATTGATAAAGTAATCTGCAAATATATCTGTTGGAGAAATAACTGTATCAACCACGTACCTGGTGACTTCGTATGTCCTCGTCTCTGGGGCCCCAGGAGTGGTCGCTGGTTGCTGATGGATCACAAATTCTCTGTAGACGTGCACTGGCTATGTTTGGAATAGTTCACAGTTCGATTTTTGGGATTTGATTTGGTTTTATTATTTTTTAATGAATTATGGTGCAGTGTCGCACGCTGCGCGCTCGCGATCGGAACGGTAGTTCTCCTATTCTGACGTTAGAGTACTTGATGGCAGCACTGTCTATAGTAAAGCGCTGCGATTCGTTTTACGAAGGATTGCAGTTATTGTGGCCGATACAGTTTCAATTTAAATTAAGAATTAAAGAAAAGAAAATGATTTGTGCTAGCGTTAATACTATACACAACTTGTTCAAAGTACGGAACATGCCGCCGACCTTAAAATATACATATTTTAATAAGAAAGAAACTAAGAATAAGTTACTAACCTAGCTTACAACTAAGAAAGTAAACTAAAGTCGCCTACTCGAAGGGCAACGGACAGACCTTAACAACAGGTCGTTTAGCAAGAGTATTACCAATGCGTACAGTGACAACACGAGTAATACCATCTGCACCTGGATGCAGCTGATGCACGCGCGCCAGGCGCCATTTCAGTGGCGGTAGTGTATTATCTACTAACACGACTACTGATCCCTCACGGAGGGGTGTGTGAGTGTGATCACGAAACCATTTACCTCTTTGTTGAAGTTGGTGGAGATATTCAACGCTCCAGCGTTTCCAAAAATGTTGGACAGCTTGCTGCAAGACTTGCCAACGAACAAGGCGACTTGTATTGTCGTCAGTGAAGTTAAATTCAGGTAAAGAAGTCAATGGTTCCCCGATTAGGAAGTGTCCGGGTGTGATTGGTAATGGATCTGCTGGATCATTACTCTGAGCAAAAAGTGGCCTCGAGTTGAGAACTGCTTCTATTTGGCAAAGAAGCGTGTTGAATTCATCGTAAGATAGGGTGAGTTGACCTATAACACGGAAAAGATGCGTTTTCATACTTTTCACGGCTGCTTCGAAAATCCCTCCGAAATGAGAAGCATAGGGGGGGTTAAAATGCCAAGTAACGGCTAAATTGGTCAGCTGTTTATTGATAATATTTTGATTATCTTCGTTCCGCAAGAACTCATAAAGATCGGAAAGGTAACGATCGCATCCAACAAAGTTTCGACCACAGTCGGAGTAAATATCAGTGCAAAGGCCACGTCGTGATATAAATCGGCGCAATGCATTTAGAAAAGAATCGGTTGTTAAGTTTGGAACGAGTTCCAAGTGTGTCGCTTTCGTCGACATGCATACAAAAACACACACGTAGCATTTGAAGACTTTCGCGTTACGAAATTTATTTGATTTTAGGAAAAAATGCCCAGCAAAATCGGTTGCAACGTGAAGAAATGGACGAAAAGCACGAACTCTCGCGGCCGGAAGTGGAGCCATCGAAGGCTGTGGAGCGACAGGGCGCGTACGGAAGCAGCGCACGCAGCGGCGAGTGCGCATACGGACTGCGTCACGAGCACTAAGTATCCAGTATTTCTGGGCGAGTAGAAACTGTAACGTTTGCGGACCGACGTGCAAATTAGTAAGATGATAAAAGTCGATTAAAAGATTGGTGAAATGATGTCGTTTGGGTAAAAGAATTTGATGCTTTGCATCGTAAGGAACGTTAGCACGATTGATTCTGCCGCCGACCCTGAGAAGTCCGGCGTCATCAAGAAACGGTTTAAGCTTTCTTAAACGTTTGGTACACACGTCGTCATTTTTGATACGCACCATATCTTCCGCAAAGTTTTCTTGTTGAACAAGACTGATAACTCGGTTGAGAGTGAATTTAGTTTCGTGGACTGTAATTTGAGAGGATTCATAAGTTTTCGACTTACGGCATTTATGGAAAAAGCGAAAACACAATGAAATAATGCGTAGCATTTTAGATAAAGATGAAAATCTTTCGAATAATTGAATATCGGGTTGAACATTTGACACAAGTACATGCTTTCGACGCTCCTCGTCGGTCGAGATTATGTCAATGTCTACATTCGAAATAGGCCAATCAGATTCAGGTAGTCTGAGCCAGTTGGGGCCGTCGAACCACTGTCGTTGGTCTAGTTCGGATGGGAGAACACCACGCGACGCAACGTCCGCGGGGTTGTCTGCAGAACGCACGTGATGCCACTGTGAGGCAGGCACGCGGTTGGTGGTCTCTGTGATACGATTAGAGACGTATGTACGCCACTCATGAGGAGGTGAGCGTAGCCAAGCTAGGGTGATAGACGAATCACTCCATGCAAATACCTTGTCAATCGATAAGAATATGCTGTAAGCACCGAGAATTTTTTGTATAAGCTTCGAAAGAAGCAAAGCCCCACAGAGTTCCAAACGAGGAAGACTGAGGCGTTTCAAAGGTGCAACCTTTGTTTTCGCAAGAAGAAGTGAAGTGTGAATAACACCTTCCGAGTCAACAACTCGTAGATATACGCATGCAGCGTAGGCCTTTTCAGAGGCGTCTGAAAAACCATGAAGTTGTACATCATTAGTACATGGAAGCACAGGACGATACAATTTAATGTCTTGTAATTGTGAAAGTTCTGTTACAAATCTAAACCAAAGATCACGAATACCATCAGGAGGACAATCATCCCAATCAGTACCAGAAAGCCATAAGAGTTGGATGAGATGTTTGACAAACAAAGTTATAGGGCTCAAAAATCCCAAAGGGTCGTATATTTTAGAAATTTCTGCAAGCATAATGCGTTTTGTGCATTTTTGGGTAGGTACCTCTGTCTGATAGGTAAAAGTATCCGATATAGGATTCCACTTTAACCCCAACACTTTGACTGAAGCGTCATTGTCAAGTGCTGAAAGAATAAGAGCATCATCTTGATTGGAGATGTCTTGATTTAAAGATGATAAAAATTCAGGACTGTTGCTTGCCCATTTGCGGAGTTCGAACGTACCCGCTTTGCAAATGTCAATAAGCTCGCGTTGAAGAGCAAGAGCGTTATCGATACAGTCTGAGCCCGTGACGATGTCGTCTACGAAGACTTCATTTAGAAGTACTTGCGAAGCATGTGGGAAGGAAGCAGCTTCATCGACAGCTAACTGACGAAGAGTGCGTAAGGCCAGAAATGGCGCAGAAGAAACCCCGAAGGTTACTGTGCAGAGGCGGTATTCCTGAACAGGATCATGGGGAGAGAATCGCCATAGGATTCGTTGAAAATCACGATGTTCTTGACAAATATCTATAAAACGATACATCATTTTGATGTCCGCTGTGAAAACGATTTTATGAAGTCGAAATTTTAAAAGAACGTCTGTAATGTCTTGATGCAATTTTTGACCAATAAGAAGATTATCGTTGAGTGAACGCCCAGAAGTAGTTTTGCATGAAGCGTCAAACACCACTCTAGTTTTAGAGGTGACTGCTGACTTTTTCACCACGCAGTGATGAGGAATATAATACGAAGGCGTGTCACTGTTCGTAGGAGTAGGAACAGGTTCCATGTGTCCCAAGTCTACATACTCTTGCAGACACTGATTGTAATCCGCTCGTAAAGCTGGATCATGAGAAAGTCGTTTTTCTAATTTGTATAAACGTGAGAGCGCAATGTCTCGAGACTCACCTAGAGGAGGTGCATCCTTCTTGAAAGGAAGAGAAACTATGTATTTGCCAGTTTCGGCGCGTTTATGAGTTTCCACGAAAATGGACTCACAAAGGGCTTCGTCCTTAGTCAAGGGTTTTTCATCGTCAGGCACTGACTCGATGTCCCAAAACCTTTGTATGGTTTTGTCAAGTTGACTTGTACTAAGGTTCATACACACTTGAGGTGCAGAAAGACTATGAGAAATTTTACCGTTGAGAAGGTAACCAAATATACTATTTATTGCTACAGGAGTACCTTGTGGACCTTTGATATTGTCGTGAAGCAGAATGCTATCAGTATAGTCTGATCCCAAAAGAAGTTCAACGGGGCGGGCAGAACGCAGTTCTGGGTCCGCTAGAGGAAGATTTCTGAGATGCGAAATAAACTCAAAAGAATCAGGAATGTTCGGTAAATAACTCGTTATTTTAGGTAAAATAAGAGCTTCAATAAAAAGTCTAGGTGTCGGTTTAAAGTGAGGCGTAACTTCACATAAAACATAACCACGGGGCTGTTCACCCTTATCACCGATGCCCGTGATGGTAGTACTCATTTTAGAATGATAACGTGGTAAACCGAGACGTTGAACACACGACTCACTAATTAGGGTGACCTGAGAGCCTTGGTCCACAAGGACGCGCACTAAACGCGGAGTAAAGGGCTTAGAATCAGTGGGACGAACGTTAACTAACGCGGTGGTCAATAAAACTGTACAATCATTTTTATTGGTAGGCCCAGAAACACCGAGTGTCGGTGGGGGCGCTGAAGGTTCCGCTACCGAGTGTAACTCAGGGGAAGAAATGGAACATTCTGTTTTTAAAGTAACATTTTGCACGGGCACATCCTCATGTAATGAAGTGTGATGCCGCTGTGAGCAAATACGACAGTTATGAAGCGATTTGCAGTCCTTAGTTTCATGACCAAGGAATAAACAATTGCTACAAACTTTGTTTTCAGTTATGAATTTATTACGCTCCGGTAAAGATAATTTTTGAAATTTATCGCATTTATTTAGTGGATGAGAATTATCCTTGCAATAAGCACATTTTATTTGCTTTAAATAATCAGCTTTAGTTGCTGCATGAAAGCTCATATTACGATTAAAATAAGACTCCTTATTATTATTACGATTTATATTATACTGCGCATCTGAATGCGTGCGAGATAGTGCGCGACGAGCGGCTTGTGCGTGTCGCGACGGAAAGGCAGGTGTCGTCGAGCCGGCCGAGCCGCCAGCAGCGGCGTGCGGGCGCGACGCGGACGGTGCCGTGGGGCCGGCCGCGGCGCTGGAGCGCGCGGTCGCCGACATGATTTCTGTTGCCGCCAATTCCCTCTCAAGGAAATCGAGTAATTCGGAAAGATGCGGAATTTCATTAGGCGAATGTAACGATAATTCGAAGCGCTTACGAATATTTGGCGTTATTTTACGTAATAAAATATTTAAAAGAATAAAACTCCAATCAGAGATATTAATACCTAAGGCCCGTAAGGCAGAGTAGTTCTCGGCATAGGTATTCATAATATTACGTAAACCGTGTTCAATATTTTTATCTGACATTGGCTCGAGATCCAATATTCTATCCAAATGCTTGGTTGCAATAATTCGCTTATTTTCGTAACGAGTTAATAAGATTTGTAAAGCATCTTCGTAATTACTGTCAGTAATCTGAATGGTTTTTAAAAGGTTATACGGTTCACCCCTTAAAGACGACAACAAATAACGAAAACGTTCGACGTTTGTCAATGTTTTGTTTTCATGAACAATAGATTTGAATAAATCGTAATATGCATTCCATTCTGTCACTTTACCGTCAAAGGTTTGTAAACAAATTTTAGGTAAGCGAATATGCGAATCAGCTGTTGTCCCGCTGCTAGTACAGTGGGCATGACAGGGTTGTGACACACTAATGTTCGCGACACTCTGTCTACGTTGAGTTTCCTTCATATTATCCAACACAACTTGAACTTGGTAGTATAAAGTATCAAAAGAATTACGGACTTTTAACTGTTCATCCTTATCGAACTTCGATTCTTTTGCTAACAATTTTTCAATCTTTAATTGAACTGCGAAAAATGTCTTCTTAACGTTATTCAACTCTTTAGTACGAACTCGAAATTCTGTTTCATTGTCAATACAATCTACCATGCGTTGGATATTATTAAGGGCGAGTTCACGCTCGAAAATTAATTGCTCAACTTCCATTGTGGTGAATAAAATAAAACGTAGTTTTAAATTGTAAATAGTTTATTGTATTGTATGTTTTAGTTAGGTAGGTAAATGTTGTAGTGCAGAAGTTTAAGTAAAATGTAGTTTGTAAGTTTAAGTAAATGTTTCGTAGGCTAGTTATATTAGATTAAAAGTATGTAAAGTATGCTTAGGTAGGCAATGTGTACCGTATGTAATTAGGATAGTCGCAGACTTAAATTGATCGATTGCGAGTTCAGTACGAAGATACATGAACTGCTAAATAGATATATACCTATGGGTGAGTAAGTAATACTAACCGCTAGATGGGAACTGCACGAAAATACAGGTTCCGCTTAATAGGTATGTATGTATATTGTATGGGTAAGTACGAAAATACGAACCGCTAATTTGGGAACTGTACGAAAATACAAGAACCGCTAAAAACCTAATAAAGTTTTAGTTTTGTACGAAAATACAAAATTGCTAAATAGTTCGCAAAATCTTAGTACGTAATACTAAGTGGAACAATAAATAACTAGTACGAAAATACTAATTAAATAAGAAATAATGTCATGTGCGTAATACATAAACACTATAAATATTTTGTGTGTAACTAGCCTTATTGAGATTGAAACGGATTCGCGACTGCGTGGCGCCTAGCGTAATGGCACACCGCACGAAATAATATTAAACTAAATTGAAAAATATCACTTGTTAAGTAAATGTATCGTTGTATATCGCAAATATACGATGTAAAATCACTGTACGCAATGGTATTATCGAAAAATAATAACGCTAATTGCATAAAAGTGTTGCATGAAAGTCGTAAAATGGCGGTAGGTCCCCGCGCTTATTGAACAAAGTAAACTATCGAAAAATAGTTTTTAGTATGAATAACCAGCACAAATCTAATTTTGAATTTAATTATGATCCAGGTTCGAATGGACCAAAAACTTGTGTTGGAGAAATAACTGTATCAACCACGTACCTGGTGACTTCGTATGTCCTCGTCTCTGGGGCCCCAGGAGTGGTCGCTGGTTGCTGATGGATCACAAATTCTCTGTAGACGTGCACTGGCTATGTTTGGAATAGTTCACAGTTCGATTTTTGGGATTTGATTTGGTTTTATTATTTTTTAATGAATTATGGTGCAGTGTCGCACGCTGCGCGCTCGCGATCGGAACGGTAGTTCTCCTATTCTGACGTTAGAGTACTTGATGGCAGCACTGTCTATAGTAAAGCGCTGCGATTCGTTTTACGAAGGATTGCAGTTATTGTGGCCGATACAGTTTCAATTTAAATTAAGAATTAAAGAAAAGAAAATGATTTGTGCTAGCGTTAATACTATACACAACTTGTTCAAAGTACGGAACAATATCTCTGATATTACTTGCCGACGTATTACTACTTTCAGTCTGCTGCCTGGGTAGTGGTCCCGTAAAACCATTTGTGACAAATGTATGGCTGACCATGTATCCATCCCGTTTCCTTATGAAATTGTGAAGTACACATGCCGTCTTGACTATTAATTGTGCTAGATCTAACTTGACATTCATGGATCTGTGAAATATTCTAAATTTATTTGACATAATTCCAAAAGTGCATTCTATGTACCTTCTAGCTCTGGACAGACGGTAATTAAATATTTTCTTTTTGTAAGGTAAATTATCACGAGCATAAGGCCGCATCACATGTGATGATAAACCAAATGCCTCGTCTCCCACTATCACGAACGGCAACTTTGCTCTTACACTAGATGGATAAGCTACTTCGGGGCAAATAATAGGCAACTCTTGCGGGTCAGGGATACCCAACGTGTTACTTTCCAGTTTCGTATACAATTGACTCCTTCTAAAGATGGTTGAATCGGCGTTACTTCCACTGGTACCGACATTAATATATGTAAAATTATAATCAGCATCACACATTGCGAGGAGCACTACAGAATAATATTTCTTATAATTAAAATATAGTGATCCACTGTGCGGCGGTCGAATCACTCTTATATGTTTTCCATCAATAGCACCCAAGCAATTAGGAAAATTTGTATATGTGAGAAATCCCTCTGCGATTTCTTTCCATTTGATCCCATTAAGCTGTGGAATACATTCAGACTTTAGTTCAATCCATATTATGTAACAAACTTGTCTTACTATTTCGCTAATTGTTGCAATTCCAATCACGTAGGAATAGTGTAGATCAGTGAATGTATTACCAGTTGCCAAATATCTGAAAACAAAAACAATATATTAATAATATTATTATGATAATATAATATATTAATAATGCTGACATCAGACATAAGACGGCATGCACCGCTCGAATTTTACTTCAGAAGAAAAATAAATACCCTTAAGGTGAAAGGGCACGGAAGTAGCTAGCGCTAGAAGTTTTTAATTCGTTTTAACTACAGTACTGTAGCTACGTTAGATTTCTATCATTTGCCGAAAATTTTATCATAGGGGGGTATTTATGCAGTTATGATTTCATATGAAATGTTCGAAGTATAGTTATGTATCTCATATCTGCTAAAAGTGGCCACTTTTAGCAGATTTGAGATACATAACTGTGCTGTAAATATTTTATAAGAAATCTCCTCTGTATAAATTAACCCCTATGGTAAAATTTCCGACAAATGAAAGGAATCTAATGAAGCTAATTTTTGTTAAAACAAATTAAAAACTTACAGCGCTAGTGACTTCCGGAAGTTTTCACCTTAATATTGATGATGGCAAATTTTATTGGTACTGGTTTTGGGTAACTTGATCTGAAACTGTGTGTACTTTTGCCAACTACTTATTATATTTTGTCATTTCAGACAAGAAAATACAACAACGCTGGCGAACAGCAAGGGACACTTACCAGAAAGACAAGATATCTGAAAAAAATCAGCCATCCGGCTCTGGGAGTAAGAAGAAGAAGAAATATTCTTACTATGACATTTTGACTTTCTTAGACAGTACAACGGAAACTGCCGGAGAAGAGTCACTCTGTGAAGAAATGTCTGAACAAAGTAATTTAGAAACACCTAATGAGTCCACGCAACTAGGTACTTCACGTCAAGAAAGTTCTCAACTAACATCACAACGTAATTTAGAAACACGTAATGAGTCCACGCAACCAGGTACTTCACGTCAAGAAAGTTCTCACCCAACATTAAAACAAAAACAAGTAAAATCTAAAAAGCAAGCACCATCCGAATTTGAGGCACAGTTATTAGAATGCTTAAAGTCTAATCAACTGGAGCTGGAAAGTGAGGATTTGGCTTTCTTTCAGTCTCTGCAGCCTTCATTAAAAAGATTCACTAGATATCAAAAACTAATGTTCAGAACAAAAGTGTTAAATATAGTTATGGAAATGGAAAGTCAAACACAACCTGCATACTACAGCCCCATACCTACAACAAGTTCTAGTGCTTTTACTGAGCTTGACAGTTTGTCACCGATAAATCAAGATTACCAAACCAATAGTATAATCCAGGATACTTCCAGTCTTAACGACAATGCTATTAGTTCTGCTGCAGTGAATGACAATGAAACTCTTATTTCGACTGAAAGTCGCCTGTTTAATATCACGTCTTATGACATAATTTATAACCCAGCAACAACATCATCTACTGGCGAAAGTAATGTCAACGCTCAGGATACAAATTTACAAAGAAATGAATGATGTAAAATTTGATTTTTAATTTATGAATAAAACTCTTTTTATTAAAATGAGTACGATTAACTTTTTTTCTCCAGTTTCTCTCTAATTGTTTGTTTATTCATATGAGTGCGGTTGTACACACGGTACAGATCAAGTTACTCAAATCCAGTATAAGCGGGACTCCGACGGGTTACCTAAGTATGATAATGCGCAAGGTGCGAGTTCCATTTATACTGGTTTTGGGTAACTTGATCTGTGGCCATGTGTACTTTATCAGCTAAAAAAAGGATTGTGTATGTAGTTGAAATCCCAAACCAATTAAGAACTTTTTTTGACTTCAAATTACTGTCATGTGCAAACCTATAACTTTTATATATAATTTTATAAGTCGCGTGTGATGAAAGTTAGGAATGATTCCACTTTAAAGGCGACATTTTATGAGTGAAATAATCTGATTTTATGAAATTTCAACAATTAATAACCAATGACGCATTACTTTACGATATTTCAAACAAACAATCATTATTATACCGTTTATTTAGACTGGATAATTACTAGAACATGTGTTGTATGATGTCTCAATAATTGACCACGATGGTCAACTACTGAAAATATCATTGATTTGATTTTTCTGTTTAACATTTTTGCAGTTGACCAGAGTACATGACCATATTTTTTTTGCACATGTAAATTTACACATGACAGTAATTTGAAATCAAAAAAGTCCTTTACTGGTTTGGGATTGGTACGTTTATCCTACCTGTTCAAATCCCTTTCCACTAAATCATAGCAAGAAATTAAATATTTAAAATTTAAAACTTACCTTAATGTAATAGCGAGCCTCTCAATCGGTTGTATTGTAATCCTTCGTAAACTGCTTTTTTGTAGCTTATTCTCAATTTTACACAACAGTTCATCAAAAGAACGAATGGACATTCGAAAGTAATTTTTAAATTTACGTTCACTATTTTGTAGTTTTCCAAAATGTGTAACAAACGCCCCAGCAAGAAGCCTATTTTCAAGAAAGGGATCAACATGTACTCTTGTCTTCTTGTTTCGTCGTTTGTAAAGTATGTAAGCGACACATATTCTTCTGACATTGATCATTTTTGAACACGTCTATACCGTTACGCAGCCCGTAGAAAACTGAAACTCATGCTGCGTATGATCCGCAGCGTGAAATTTTACGCATGCGGGCCAATCCCGCGTGCGTGAGCAAATCCGCGTGACACTAAAAGCGCCCTAAGAAGGGAATTTACTACGCAGGCGAACGAAATCGAACAGCTGGTACGAAGATTGTCATGACTTGTATGCGTAATTATCAGATACCGCTGACAAACTTGCGAAAACGAAAATGCGGTACGGGATGAATGGTGTGCTGTGGAACAATTTGACGAGCAGGCTTTTCAATCCGTACAAGACAAAGCAGTGGATTATCGTAAAAGATTTAAAATGATACAAGGTCTCTATAAGAAAATCTCACCAATGAAGTGTCAAAGTGAGACGATGACTGATAGTAAAGAATCAGCCGACACGGTAATGTCAAACGCAGATTCAGCCGGCGGCAACAAAAACAGACGATTTCAATTACCGAAGCTAGAACTAATGAAGTTCTTCGTAGATTTTAATTTTATGTTAAAATATAATTCTCCTGTTCGTGTTCTTTAAATATAGCATCTTTAAGCCCAGCCTAGCTTTCATTCAAGAGCGGTTCAACAATGATTTGATTATAGTTTGGTTGACAGTTGAACTTTAAGCCGATACAGTTTTATACCAAAGTTGGATAATTGAGCAGACCTCATGTGAACCTTTCACTTTTTAAATAATCGCGACCGGCCCCCTGCGCTTGGCAATTTATCGTTTAACGAAGTGTCTCAGCTCATTTTTAGCAATCATAAGATTTTCCAATTTTGATTGTACAGACTCTTTTGTCCTACGATTTGTTTGATAATTCTTTGTCTTTTAGTGTTCTACGCTTTGTAATTTCCAATAAGTAATTTTTCTGAACCTCTGCAACGCTTGCTGCTTTTGTGTTTTTTTGGATAAGATTTTTTTTGCATTTTTTAAACGTGTCAGTTTATTTTGAAAATTTTTCTCAGCTAGCGCCTCTGCAACGCGTGCTGTTTTTTTTGTTTTTATGGTTCCGTTCAGTAGTTTTTGCGTGATTGAGGAACAAATATCCAAACCAACAAACTTTCACATTTATAATATTAGTAAGATAACAAGTGGACGATTGAGACGCTTCTAACTATATAGTGGCGTCAGTAGGGTGAAAAGTACGGCGTTTTGTGAACCAGAGATTTCCTTTGGTAGGATTGGTCCTTAGGACCCAAGGATTGGATATAAGAAGTGGAGCCACCACGATTTTTTATAGTAAATTTTTTGAAGTTTTGGCTTTCAGCCAAATCTCGATAGATGTATTAGTTAAGCTGCTATGCCCAGTTTGATATCATATTCGTATGAATTTAGGGTGTCGAATTCATTTTTGGATTCATATTTGTACGATACAATTGTTAAACTATTAAAAAAAATCCATTTAATACACAAATTGCAATATTTGAAAAAGAAAAATACTTCGTAGGAGCTCTAATACCCTTTTATTTTTAAAATAATAATAAAAGAAAATATTCTTGTTTAGCTAATTAAAAAAAATAACTTCGTTACCGTTGTAAGGAAATTATTATTTTTATTAAATACTAGCTTCTGCCCGCGACTTCGTCCGCGTGGATATTAGAGAAAATCTTTAGTGAACCTTTAACCAGGATCCGTCCAGCCATTTTTACGCGATTTGGCGGCCCCATCAAGCGCGCTGCCTCGCGTGGCAAGACATTTGCCGCGTGTGGCGGGCCTCCCTCGCACGAGGCTTCCCGTTCCCGTTCCGTCTCCGATTCCGTTTCCGTTCCGTTCTTGTCCCGTTCCTGTCCCGTCCCGTTTTCGTCCCATCCCGATCCCGTCCCGCTCCCATTCTATTCCCGTTCCCATCCCGTACCCGTCCCGTTCTTATATCGGTCTCCGTCCCGTTCCCGTCCCTATTTATTTTTAGATGTGCTCCTACGAAGTTTGAACTTGTAATGTCTATTTTATATTCTATTTCCATACAAAATTTGAACCCCATTTTCACCCCTTTAGGGGTTAAATCATGTCCACCGTGTTGAACTCCAAAATAAATCTCATTTTCGCAATCACCATCCCAGAAAACCCCAATAACAACATCTACATCGATTTTTATGTTTACTCACCCCATTTACCCCCTAAGGGGTTGATTTCTAAAATAACAAAATATAAATTTGCCTATTTATATAAATAATAAGATGTGCTCCTACGAAGTTGAAAGTTGTAATGTCTATTTTATATTATTTTTCCATACCAAATTTGAACCCCATTTTCACCCTTTTAGAAGTTAAATCATGTCCACCGTGTTGGACTTCAAAATAAATGAAATTTTTGCAATCGTCATCCCAGAAAACCCCGATAACGACATCTATATTTATTTTTAGGTTTTTTTACCCCTTTTCACTTCCATTTGATCCCCATAGGGATCGAAATACTTACAAAAACAATATACGTTGCTTTAGATTTCCATCCATAAGCCTAAATTACAAGTATAAATTTAGCTATTTTCACTTCGAAAATAAAGGATTTTCTACAATGCACAACTTCATCCCCTTTTGACCCCTTCGGGGGTAGAATTTTGAAAAACGCTGAGACCCGTATTTATTAATTTTCAATCGTCAGCCTAAACACAAAATTTGAAGATTCTAGCTTCAAAACTGAGAGACTTTCATACCAACTTTCATCCCTTATTTCATACCCTTAGGAAAGGAATTTTCAAAAATCCTTCCTTAGTGGATGCCTACATTGTATAAAGTATCTGTGTGCAAAATTTCAAGTCTCTAGGTCCAGCGGTTTGGGCTGTGCGTTGATAGATCAGTCAGTCAGTCATTCAGTTTACGATTTTATATATTAAGATTAAAATTTAAAAAGTCAATTCGAAACTTGTTTGTGATACGCTCAAATTGTAGCAAATTCAGTTAGCTTTATGAAAGTACTAGCTTCTGCCCACGACTTCGTCCGCGTGGATATTAGAGAAAATCCTTAGGGAAGCTTCAACCATCGTTCCGTTCCCGTTCCCGTTCCCGTCCCCTGGATGTGCATGTCCAGGTCCAATCATGTCCACCGTGTTTTACTTCAAAAAAATGTCATTTTCGCAATCACCATGCCATGAAACCTCAATAACGACATCCACATCGATTTTCATGTTTACTTACACCATCCCTAGGGGATGATTTTCAAATAACTAAAAATGTGTTTGTCTATTTATTTTTAAACAATTTAGACATGCTCCTACGAATTTTAAAGTTGTAATGTCTATTTTATATTATTATTCCATACAAAATTTGAACCCCATTTTCACCCTTTTAGGGGTTGAATCATGTCCACCGTGTCGGACTTCAAAATAAATGTATTTTTTGCAATCGTCATCCCAGAAAACCCTGAAAAGGACATCCATATCTATTTTTAGGTTTTTTTACCCCTTTTCACCCCCATTTCATCCCCATAGGGGTTGAAATACTAACAAAAACAATATACGTTGCGTTAGATTTCCATCTTTAAGCCTTAATTATAAATTTAGAGATTTTTACTTCGAAAATAAAGGATTTTCTTCAATACACAACTTCATCCCCCTTTTGACCCCTTCGGGGGTAGAATTTTGAAAAACGCTGAGACCCGTATTTATTAATTTTTAATAGTCAGCCTAAACACAAAATTTGAAGATTCTAGCTTCAAAACTGAGGGACTTTCATACAAACTTTCATCCCTTATTTCATCCCCTTAGGGATGGTATTTTCAAAAATCCTTCCTTAGTGGATGCCTACACTGTATAAAATATCTGTGTGCAAAATTTCAAGTCTCTAGGTCCAGCGGTTTGGGCTGTGCGTTGATAGATCAGTCAGTCAGTCATTCAGTTTACGATTTTATACATTACTAGCTTCTGCCCGCGACTTCGTCCGCGTGGATGTTAGGAAAAATTCTTAGAAAATCTTCAAACAGGATCCGATCAGTCATTTTTATGCTTCCCGTTCCCGTTTCCGTTCCCGTTACCGTTTCCGTTCCGTTCCCGTTCCTTCCCCCCCATTTCCCGTTCCGTTCCCGATCTCGTTCCGTTCGCGTTCCATTACTGTTCCGTTACCGTTCCGTTCCAGTCCCGTTCCCGTTCCGTTCTCGTTCCGTTCCCGTTCCATTACCGTTCCGTTCCCAATCCGTTCCCGTTCGCGAATTTACAAAGGCTATAGTCACGAGTCAGACTCTAATAGTTGAGCTTTTGTTTATGCATATTACTCGACAAAACCTAATCTATTTCAGTAAAAAAGTTGACTCAAATAGATTAGCTTTTGCCTTGATATTTTCAAAGAAAATGCACGGACAAAACCTAGTACTGTATTATACATATTGCAGCAACAAATGCTACCTATTTAATTTGATACCGATATTTACCGAGCGTTAGCTTCAATAATCGGTGGTGGACATGGCAATTATTATTATTTTCATATTAAAATAATTAAATTACTCCTTTCTATTCTGTATTTGATTGACAAAAAAGAATTAACAAACGAGCTTTTTTTAGGTGAGAAACAAATACACACTACACACTTGTATCGATTGCAAATAAATAATAATTTACAATTTAAACGTAGTAACAGTCAGTTTTATTTAAGTATGGCACATAACATAACACAACAAAGCACAAGACATGAAATTTACTATACTTGTAAGTAAATGGATTGCTTATGGTGGAAAAAGGGCCTTAAAATAGATTAAAATAAGTTGTCAATTTTATCAAATTTATGGGTACGTATTTAAATATCGAATTTTAAAGTCGATAATGATCATTATGACATCAAACGTATGACTAGTAAAGTTAGGATTACAAATGTTATCGAAAGACAGAGAACCATGTTTGCATGTTTTTTTTATATTAATAATTATATTGTGAGGTCTTAAGAGGCATATTACATTTCGACTGTGATTTTTGCGTAAAATGGCCAATTTTGGCGTTATCTATCTCAGAAACAAAAATACATTAACAATTTTGACTTATTGAATGGTGCAGAATAGCTATTGGAAAAGTTCATAGCGGCCTCGCTTTTTTTGAAAATTTGCTTAACTTTATAATTAAACCCGATATTGCAGAGAAAGATTTTCATAAAATGCGCGAAGGCACTTTTTTGAGCTCATGGATTGAACCACTGTGCTAAACAATTGGAATAAAAAAAAATGAATATTATCTCTTATATAGTCGAATAGTTCATAGCGGCCTCGGAATTTTGATATTATGTATAGAATACGAGAAAAAAAAACCCAATCAAAAACCATAAAACTACAAATTATTACTTCATTATGGAGGCACAGCTGTTACCCAATGGCAGTGTATATTTACAACAAGTTGCCGTATGACATAAAAAAACTTCCCTTGAATGCTTTTAAATATAAATTAAGAAATCTTCTTATTTATAAGTGTTATTATACAGTGCATGAATATCTTTCTGACAAAACCTTAAAGTAAAGGATTCAGCGTTGCCAATGCTACCGAAAAATCGGTATTTTAACCGATTTTTTTAACAATCTACCGATCTACCGATAGGTCTATAAATCGAGGTATAATCTACCGATAAACCTTAAAGGCCGAATTCAAGACCGGCGATAGAGCCCCGACCAAGTTCATTTTGGTCCGGGCATCCGACAAGTCGTGGCTCAGTCGCCGACCGTGAATCCCTAGCTTTATTTTTTTGTTACGCGTATCGGGTATTCCCCAAATCATTGACAAAAGACAGCACTAGGCGTTTCCTTTTAAAACGAAAGCAATTGATCTGTTACGATCTCTGTTATACTTTGGCATATTTGTAATAAGCTATCTCTGTTTCACATATTAAATTGTTTTAGTCAGTACTTTTTAAAGTCTTTGTTTACGAAACACTTGGTTTTGACTTGAAGGAGATCACAGTTCGTCGCTAAAACTTTTACTTGGCACTTAGATACGTGAGTTATTAGTCGTTTGATTTATAAGAAGTTAAGAATATGGATCCAGAAGAAGGTACCAGTAGCGGTGCCAAACGGAAAAAGTACATACAAACGCATAAAAAGGAGTGGGAGCTGATTACCGAATTTGGAGGTTGGCTTACAGAAAGTAAAAAGGATTCACAATTTTCTTACTGCAAGTGTTGCGATAAAGATATAAACGTTACGTCGGGGAAGGATGCTCTTTGGAAACACTACAACACCAAAATACACCAACAAAGAAGTAAGTCTTTATGTTTACAACGGCCTATAAAGCAATTTATGATTTCATCGACATCAAAAAACGATAATGATGTAAAAAGTGCTGAAATTCGCATTACTGCCTTTATAGCTGAACATAACCTGCCATTTTTGCTCAGTGACCACCTAACAAAACTTATGAAAAGTTGCGCCCCTGATTCAAAAATTTTAGAACAAGTGAAATGTTCGCGCACAAAAACTCGTGCAATTATGAAAAATGTTACTGGCAGTAAGAGCTTTGAAAATATTTGTGAAGATTTAAAAACCAATAAATTTTCTATAATAGCCGATGAGTCCACGGATCGTGCGAATATTAAACATATGTGCTTAGTTGTGAGATATTTTAAAAACTCGGAGATACGAGATTATTTCCTGACATTGATTCCTTTAACGACTGGGGCGGACGCAGAAACACTGTATCAATCCATTACTTCGTTTTTTGAAACACACAAAATAATTTTGAAAGGTAATTTAATTGGTTTTGCATCCGATGGTGAAAACAAAATGATGGGCGTCAATAATTCAGTTATGTCACGATTCCTCAGAGATTACCCAAATATATTTGTCATGAAATGCATCTGCCATTCATTTCATCTGTGTGCGTCGTATGCGTGTGAGAAGTTACCCAGATTTGTAGAGGACTTTTTAAGAGACGTTTACAATTATTTCAGCAACAGTCCGAAACGAATTATGCAGTTCAAGGAATTTCAAATTTTTTGTGATCTGAAGATTCACAAAATTTTACATCCGGCTCAGACACGATGGCTCTCTGTTCATATGGCTGTCAATAGAATTTTGGAACAATATTCAGCACTTCGTTTGTATTTTATAGACGCAGTACAGAATAAGGATTTATTAGCCGCAGAAAACATTTTGATGAAATTTAACGATCCAACAACTAAATTGTTCTTACAGTTTCTAGACTATGTTTTACCAATATTCACCAATTTAAACAAGGAAATGCAAAGCGAAAAACCAAAAATTCAAAAGCTACATGAAATGGTTTCAACAACTTTGAAAACCCTTTTCGATTGTTATTTAAAACGCGATTATTTAATGAGAACACCGTTAGAAGATGTAGATTATCAAAACCCTCGAAATTTCCTGAAAATTGAAGAAATCTATTACGGCACTGCAGCTATCGCGACTATACTTGATGATAAAGAACTGAGTGCAGAGAACATTCAATTGTTTCGATTACGGGCCCTTGATTTTTATATAGAAGCTTGTCGTCAAATACTCAAAAGGGTTCCAATTAAAAACTCCAAACTCAAAGGACTTAGCGTAATTGACCCCGTAAAAGTAAAAAAAGGTGAATGTACGACAATTATACAACTTGCTCGTAACTTTCGACATCTTCTTAGTAATGACAACGACATACAAAAGTTGGATACAGAGTGGAGAACCCTGCGTAACTTAGAAGTAATTCAACAATTTAATGACAATACAACAACTTTTTGGAATCAAGTACAAGATATGAAACTCGGTGACGGTGACTCAATGTTTCCAACGTTATCTAAATTTATATTTGACATATTATCGTTTCCACATTCCTCAGCAAATGTAGAACGAATATTTTCTCAAGTAAATTTACTTAAAACGAAAACCAGAAATAAACTGAACACTGAATCAGTAATAGCGAATTTACACACAAAATGCCTAATAGGTAAAAATAATTGTTTCGATTTTGATTTGGATAGTAATTTATTCACTCGGATGGACAAAAAGTGGAAAAATGAAGAAGTCGTCACTTTCAGTGACGATGATGAAAAGTAAAATAATAAAAGTTAAATGCAAAACTACCGATTTTTATTTCAATTTACCGAATTTTCAGATAATTTCTACCGAATTCAGATTTTTATGATCGGCAACACTGAAAGGATTTCTATCTTAAATCTGACATGCATGAATTAATTTTAAACTGACATTATTATTATATATTTTAATTGTGACATTTTTTATTTGTAATTGACAGAAATTGATTGAGAATAATAAATAATAATGAATTTGAATGAATTGAAATGAAATTTAATGTAATGTATCGTAATGTAATGAAATGTATTGTAATAAAATGAAATGAATTATTAGTCAAATGTATTGTAGTGAAATGAAATGTAATGTTTAATGTTTATTTTCAATATTTGTATGTCTGCAAAGACTAATTGTGAGATACCTATATATTATATTTAAACCTTTGTACCACTTTTAAAGCAAATAAATGAATCTGAATCTGAATCTGAATCTAAAAAAGCTCAGAATTAACTGTGGATTTCTCCTAGATATATTATTATTATTACGTAAAAATTATATCATAATAATCTTTAGTTCATAAGAAAATCAAATTTCATACTTTTATTTGTTGTTTGTACTTGTGTGGCTTTCTGTGTATGTTCAAATTTGACACTAAAAAAACGTTCACCAACTTTAATTTTCCTTTCTAACCCTTTAACTTTGCAGTGAGTCATCATATTACTTTTTGTCGCGGACACATATAAATGTATTTAGAAGACCCAAAGGTTTCTCTAGGTTGTATCGCTAAAATCCGTCAAAATCGAAATTTCGACGAAAAAATGTGATAGGGCCCTTAAGGATTTCTTCTTTTCAAGTTTAGTTGGTCTTCTTGACTGAATGCGGCTGCTATCTTGTAATCCACTCAATATTATGATCATAACAGAAGTGACCGAAATAACATATTGTGGGCACCGACCAATCGCGTTTGCGATAAACAAATAGCGGTGAGCCTCTACTCGACTAGGTTTTGTCCGTGCATTTTCTTTGAAAATATCAAGCCAAAAGCTAAACCATTTGAGTCAACTTTTTTACTGAAATATGTGTAGATTAGGTTTTGTCGAGTAATATGCATAAACAAAAGCTCAACTATTAGAGTCTGACTCGTGACTCAAATAGTATAGCCTTTGTAAATTAGCCTTTGTAAATTCGCTTCCCGTTCCCGGTCCAGGTCCCGGTCCCGGTCCCGTACCCGTCCCCTCCCCGTTCCCGTTCCCGTTCCCATACCCGTCCCTGTCCCCGTCCCTTGGATGAGGACTTCAAAATAAATGTCATTTTCGCAATCACCATCCCATGAGACCTCAAGAACGACATCCACATCGATTTTCATCTTTACTTACCCCATCCCTAAGGGATGATTTTCAAAATAACAAAATATGTGTTTGCCTTTTTTTTTAGACATGCTCCTACGAATTTTAACGTTGTGTTGTAAAATCTATTTTATATTCTTTTTTCATACAAAATTTGAACCCCATTTTCACCCTTTTAGGGGTTAAATCATGTCCACCGTGTTAAACTTCAAAATAAAACTCATTTTTGCAATCACCATCCCATAAAACCTCAAGAACGATATCCATATCGATTTTTATGTTTACTCACCCATTTACCCCCTAAGGTGTTGATTTTCAAAATTACAAAATATTTGTTTGCCTATTTATTTTTATATGTACTCCTACGAAGTTTAAAGTTGTTAGTCTATTTTATATTATTTTTCCATACAAAATTTGAACCTCATTTTCACCTTTTTAGGGGTTAAATCATGTCCACCGTGTTGGACTTCAAAATAAATCTCATTTTCGCAATCACCATCCCATAAAACCTCAAAAACGACATCCATATCGATTTTTAAGTTTACTCACCCCATTTAGCCCCTAAGGGGTTGATTTTTAAAATCACAAAATATATGTTTGCCTATTTAGTTTTAGACGTGCTCCTACGAAGTTGAAAGTTGTAATGTCTATTTTATATTATTTTTTCATACAAAATTTGAACCCCATTTTCAGCCCTTTAGGGTTTAAATCATGCCCACCGTGTTGGACTTCAAAATAAATGTCATTTTTGCAATCGTCATCCCAGAAAACCCCGATAACGATATCCATATCTATTTTTGGTTTTTTTATCCCTTTTCACCCCCATTTCATCCCTATAGGGGTTGAAATAATAACAAAAACAATATACGTTGCGTTAGATTTTCATTCATAATCCTAAATTATAAATTTGGCGATTTTTACTTCGAAAATAAAGGATTTTCTTCAATACGCACCTTCATCCCCTTTTTGAGCCCTTCGGGGGTAGAATTTTGAAAAACGCTGAAACCGGTATCTATTTATTTTCAACTCTTAGCCTAAACACAAAGTTTGAAGATTCTAGCTTCAAAACTGAGGGACTTTCATACAAACTTTCATCCCTTATTTCATCCCCTTAGGGATGGAATTTTCAAAAATCCTTCCTTAGTGGATGCCTACACTGTATAAAGTATCTATGTGCAAAATTTCAAGTCTCTAGGTCCAGCGGTTTGGGCTGTGCGTTGATAGATCAGTCAGTCAGTCAGTCAGTCATTCAGTTTACGATTTTATATATTAAGAAGATAGAGTAGAGATACCTGAAAACCGCTTCCTTAAGGTAGTTTTTTCGAAAATACTGAAACAAATGCCAAGTTTTTCCAGCAGTTCAGGGTTTCCGAGGTTTAAAACTTGGGTAAAACTATACTCTCAATGCACCTAACAAAATCTGAAAAAATCGTAGTTACATGCGCGCTTGTGATATTTGCCTTTTTGTGTCGATATTGACTGGCATTTTTTGTTTTTATAATAATTTACTGATATTTTTTAATTCTGCGTTATACTTTTTAAGTTTATTTCAAAACAGTTACATAAAAGTGTTATAATGTAAATATATTTGGAATTGGCCATTTATTACCTTTCATTTGATACCCATATTGTTATAATAAAAAATAATAATATTTCCATAGGTGTAAAAGAAATTGATGGCACGCGACAGTGAAATTTTTTCGCTATTTATTGTTAACTAGCTTCTGCCCGCGACTTCGTCCGCGTGGATATTAGACGAAATCCTTTTAAGGAACCTTCAACCAGGATCCGGCCAGCCATTTTTACGCGATTAGGCGAGTCCCCATCAAGCGCGCTGCCTCGCGAGGCAAGACATTTGCCGCGTGTGGCGGGCCTCGCACAAGGCTTCCAGTTCCCGTTCCCGTTCCCGCTCCCGTTCCCCGTTCCCGTTCCGTTCCCGTCCCGTTTGCGTTCCCGTCCCGTAAACGTCCCGTAACCGTCCCGTACCCCTTCCGTTTCCGTTCCCGTTCCCATCCCGTTCCTGTCCCGTTCCCATCCTGTTCTCGTTCCCGTTCCCGTCCCGTTATATTCCCGTTCCGTTCACGTTTCGTTCCCGTTCCCATTCCCGTTCCGTTCCCGCTGCGTTCCTGTCCCGTAAACGTCCCCTAACCGTCCCGTATGCCTTACGTTCCCGTTCTTGTTCCCGTTCCGTTCCCGTCCGGTTCTTGTTCCCGTTCCCGTTCCCATCTTGTTCTATTCCCGTTCCATTCCCGTTTCATTCCAGTTTCGTTCCTGTTTCGTTCCCGTTCCGTTCCCGTTACGTTCCTGTTTCATTCCCGTTTCGTTCCGTTCCCGTTCCGTTCCCGTCCGATCCCGTCCCGTACTCGTCCCGTACTTCTTCTGTTCCCGTTCCCGTACCCGTCCCGTTCTAGTTGCCGTTACCGTCTCGTTCCGTTCCGTTCCGTTACCGTTGCCGTTGCCGTTACCGTTACCGTTACCGTTACCGTTACCGTTACCGTTACCGTTACCATTACCGTTACCGTTCCCTTGCCCGTGCCCGTTCCGGTTCCCGTTCCCGTTCCCTGGATGTGCATGTCCAGGTCCAGGTCCATATGTGTCATGTCCATCGCGTTGGACTTCAAAATAAATCTCATTTTCGCAATTACCATCCCATAAAACCTCAAGAACGACATCCATATCGATTTTTATGTTACTCACCCCACTTACCCTCTAAGGGGTTGATTTTCAATATCCCAAAATATCTATTTAGACGTGCTCCTACGAATTTTAAAGTTGTAATTTCGGTTTTATATTCTTTTTCCATACAAAATTTGAACCCCATTTTTACCCCTTTAGGGGTTAAATCATGTCCACCGTGTTGGACTTCAAAATAAATGTCATTTTTGCAATCGTCATCCCAGAAAACCCCAATAACGACATCTATATCGATTTTTATGTTTACTCACCCCATTTACCCCCTAAGGGGTTGATTTTCAAAATAACAAAATATATATTGGCCTATTTATTTTTACATGTGCTCCTACGAAGTTTAAAGTTGTAATGTCTATTTTATATTATTTTTCCACACAAAATTTGGACCCCATTTTCACCCCTTTAGGGGTTAAATCATGTCCACCGTGTTGGACTTCAAAATAAATGTCATTTTTGCAATCGTCATCCCAGAAAACCCCAATAACGACATCTATATCGATTTTTATGTTTACTCACCCCATTTACCCCCTAAGGGTTGATTTTCAAAATAACAAAATATATATATGCCTATTTATTTTTAGATGTGCTCCTAAGAAGTTTAAAGTTGTAATGTCTATTTTATATTATTTTTCCATACAAAATTTGGACCCCATTTTCTTGGACTTCAAAATAAATGTCATTTTTGCAATCGTCATCCCACAAAACCCCGATAACGACATCCAAATCTATTTTTAGGTTTTTTTTAACCCTTTTCACCCCCTTTGGAGTTAAAATCCTAACAAAAACAATATACGTTGCTTTAGATTTCTATTCATAAGCCTAAATTATAAATTTAGCGATTTTTACTTCGAAAATTAAGGATTTTCTTTAATACACAACTTCATCCCCCTTTTGACCCCTTCGGGGGTAGAATTTTGAAAAACGCTGAGACCCGTATTTATTAATTTTCAATCGTCAGCCTAAACACAAAATTTGAAGATTCTAGCTTCAAAACTGAGGGACTTTCATACAAACTTTCATCCCTTATTTCATCCCCTTAGGGATGGAATTTTCAAAAATCCTTCCTTAGTGGATGCCTACACTGTATAAAGTATCTGTGTGCAAAATTTCAAGTCTCTAGGTCCAGCGGTTTGGGCTGTGCGTTGATAGATCAGTCAGTCAGTCAGTCAGTCAGTCAGTCAGTCAGTCAGTCATTCAGTTTACGATTTTATATATTAAGATAAAGAAATTTTCAAGTTTTTTTTCCAAGTCTCTATAGGCTTTGTTTGCAAATAAGAACATCAGTTTAATATTTACGGTGACTTAAAGTTAAAAAAAAAAGTAGAAAATATTGGTTATTGTGTAATGTTTAGGAAACTTCTTAATAAGTTGCATTTTTTATACCAGAAATGAATTCTACGTCATTGATTTATCCGAAAATGATACAGGGCCCCTAAAAAGGCCAAAACGCGCAATATTGCTAAAAGTAATTCATTTCCAGAATTCCATGCAGATCCTAAGCAATTCCTCTAATTTTCGTAAAATGGTCACACATTTTAGCAGAATTGCGTCAATTCAGTTCACTAGCAGATTCATATTTGGTGTTTATGTTGCCGCATTCAAATAATATAAACCGGTACTGGATCGAAGAATACCGGTTATCATTTTTTATAATATTTTATTGGTTTAAGAAGTAAATCTACAGGAATTAATATATAATTTGTCATCAATCAATAAAATTAATCAATAACTATTAAAATATGGATATTTAATGACCACAAAAGGATTATGGAATATAAAACTTAAGAAAGTCACAATTTCGTTTACGGCTGGCAACAGTTAGATGTCATGTCTCTCTCACATAACATAACCACTTTAAATTAAAGTTTACACCAATTTTTGTTTGGAGCCAAACACTTGAGTTTATAACGATAAAACCTTAGTTTTGAGTGTTTTTACAGTTCAACACATTCCAAATGCTTTTTTTTTGTGATTCCCATGGATACTTATATCCACTTAGTTTCATGGAGGGACTTTACAAAGTTTAAATATGGAATTGGTGTATCGTATCACCTCATTCACATCACATTAAGTTGGAGAACAAACTTGTGCTCAACATAACTTCAGCCAAAGTAAGTGATGATAACTTAAAATTTTACTTAGGTACCTAGGTATTCTAGGTACATGAATATCATAACTAATAAACACTGTTTTTGTATTGTGTCATTGTGCTACAATATTTTATTTTAATAATAATTTGCAGAAATGGAAAGACGTGCACATAGCAGAGTGTCAGAGGCTCAGTGGAACATCCTCATGGATTTCCTCGAGGGTAACCCAAGCCTTGCTAGGGCACGGGGATATAACAACAGCACTCAGGGAAGAGCGGAAGCTTTTCGATTGTGGCAAGAGGTGGCTACTCTGCTCAATGCAGAAGGTTCTGGGACCACCAAATCACCGAAGGAATGGTCTGTTGTAAGTACATGTGTATACTTTATTAAATACCTAATTAATAATTATATTAAAATGAATTAAATAGCAATATTAACATTCCTCCTTTTGTTTGCAGTATGTCAGCAATTACAAAAGCAAATTAAAAAAGATAGTTGCTGATATAAATGCAGATGCCACTGCTACAGGTAGAGTTGGACGTTTAAACGAAAAGCACTTAAATAAGCGTGTGTTAGGTTTTGCCATTTATAACACTAGTTTTTGGCGTTTTCGCTATTTTTAACGATAACGTTAACGCTATTTTCCGAATATGAGTTATTTATTCTACTGGCAATAATTTATTGTTGGCAACACTAGAGCTATATAAGCAGAGAGTTACGGTAGAATCGGATTCATTCTGTTCCAACCGTCGACGCAGCAATTTGAAAAGTGAAACTACTGTGTAAAATGTACGACTGTGCCCAAGTTCTGTGAAAGTAAAGGATGTTAAAGGTATTTATGTGTTCTTATTTTATTATAAGTGTTCTTTAGAAGGATAACCCTACAATTCAGAAGTGGTAACCAATATTGAACGCAGTAAAATCATTGCATGTGGCCAAGGCTCTTCGGCCGTGCTTTAACATACTTTACACTCATCTCATGGCACGTGGCCGAGGCAACTCTTCGGTCGTGCTATCATACTGCACATTCATTGCACGTGGCCGAGGCAACACTTCGGTCGTGCTTACACACTTTACACTCATTGCACGTGGTCGGGGCTACTCTCCGGTCGTGCTTACATACTTCACATTCACCGCACGTGGCCGAGGCAACCCTTCGGCCGTGCAACATTTTTCACTCGCAAACAATACTCTGATTGATCTACACCAGCCCCTAGCGCTGCTCGCTAATGCTTGGTCAGGGCCACTCTCTGATAGCATTGGTGGGTAGGGTAATGAAAGCGCTGCTCGCTAATCCTTGGTCGGGGCTACTCCCCGATAGAATTGGCGGGTAGTGCGATAAATGATTTGATCCTACTCACTTCACACTCATTGCACTTGGTCGAGGCTACACTTCGACAGTGCATACTTCACACTCTGTTCTACACCACCCTCAAACGCTGCTCGTTAATGCTTGGTCAGGGCCACTCCCTGATAGCATTGGTGGGTAGGGTAATGAAAGCACTGCTCGCTAATCCTTGGTCGGGGCTACTCCCCGACAGAATTGGCGGGTAGGGTAATAAAGGCACTGCGCTGGTACTTGGTCGGGGCCACTCCTCGATAGAATTGGCGTGTAGTGCGATAAATGATTTGATCCTGCTGTATTTAATCGTGAAAATCGTGAATTACTATCACTCACGTTGCATGATAAAAAAAAATGGGTTTCCTTTGTACCAATTTTGTAGTATCCAGTTTCCATTGGAAAACTGTTAATTTATTATCAGTCAATATGAAATTTTCTCCATAATTGAAGTTAAAGTTCAAAGTCATTCCCAACTATTCCAGTAAATTTTGTGTTTGAGATAAAACAAAGCTAAATTGATACGTAGGTACTCATGGCTTTATTTATTCTAAAATTTGCATTATTTTCTGTTTAATACTCATTGGAACGAGACTAACTACCCACAAGCTGCGGCAGCGTGTCGAAACGAAGTCGAGAATGAAGAAGATGAAGGTGAAGAAACGAGATCGAGGATGGAATGCTGAGGTATCCTCTTCAAATCGGTTAAAGGTCAGAAGTAACATTGCATCTTACTATTTTATGAGTTACGAGATTGAAAGTAACCCTACTTTTTACAAATATTTAATAATTTTGATAATTCATTAAAAGAGAATTTTTCAGTTTATACGGGGGCTTTGCGTGAACATTTAATATAATTAAGGTAATAAAGTTGCCCCAAAACAAAAAAAAACAAAAAAATACTACTCTTAGAATAGAATAGAATTTATTTGCATTTGATTAGGGTACACTGGAGGTCTTATAGTATACTTATTTAAAGATCTGCTTATTCAACCATTAACATGCAAATATTATCTTAAAATTAACAAATATACTACAATCTTTCTTTAACATTTAACATTGCGGATATCGCGACTTATGAGTAATAGAAGTTAATTTTAATGTTTTTCTCTTTTCCCTAAATAAATAAATAATTAACACTCTCAACTTGCTTAATAATTACCTACTGTTTACACTTTTGAGGTGTTACATACTCTTTGGCAAACAGTGGACACGTACTGCTGGGTATTGTGCCATGTTTTGAATAATATGTGCTAAGACAACTTTTACTTTCCGGTGAAGAGACCATTGACATATTTTAATCTTAAATTTAATTGTATTTTTCTGTAAAAAACACATTTTACAGAACTTTTCGTCAAAAGCCTTAATCGAACCATTCTCTTTCCTAAAGTGCTTCATTGTTACTGAATTTGAATTTCTCTCTAAACTAAGTATAATTATTTTATTAAAATGGTGACATAGTTTGATTTACGCTTTATGCTAAGCCAGGGCAACTCTCTGATAACTCTTGACGAATATTTTAATTTTGCCACATAAATGCCTATAAAAGTACGTACATATATATTATGCCGTGTTTTACGTAAGCTAACATAGATGTGACAGGGAGATGCTGGGGTTGGTTACTTACGCGTAGCGCTTGATCAGGGTGACTTTCTGGTAGCGTGGTGCGCAAGTTACTGAATGAGTCTCTTGGGCGCAGCCACGACCGTGGCCAGGGCTTACTCCTTACCCTTGGTAGCATTCGACACGCTAATTCGTGCCAAATGATGATAACGCTAGATCAAAGTTTCTTTGAAGCATTATGTTTTGAGTTTCTATTCTCCTCTCCATCACTGTAATAAGTCCAAGGTTAAGGTTCTAACGCTATTTGGTACCTATTCTGTACAATGGTATTTATTTCATTTTATTTGGGAAATTAACAGACAAATAACTAAGTATGGTTTCAATCATGTTAACGCATAGGTACAGGGTACGGTTAAGTGTCTAACGTTGAAACGGTCGGACACAGTGAAACATTGCCATATTTTTGAATCGCGATGCTGTCTGGTAGTGTACAGATTATTTTTCAGTTGTATTTGATTTCTCAGTTAAATACTATAAATAAATCCCTTTTTCTCCGTATGACATTGTATTGTATTGTACATATATGATAGATTCATGAGGACTAGATCACCTATTAAATTATTCGATTTTGAACGATATGTTTGAGGTGTCCCCTTGGTCACCCCGGTGTCCAACAATGACAGCTCAAGGGTGGACACAATGAAACACTGATTAGTTTAGTTTTATATTTGACTTTGTTTAGTGTAACCATGTCATGTTATATAAAAGTGGTTTATTCATTAGTTATGATTTCACACAAATTTAGTGAATATTTATACCTAAACATAAAAAAAGGTGCATAATCATTGTCTATTAATAAAATGTTATTAAGGTGGCGCTGGTTTTATGAGTAACTATTGATTGTAATTCATTATAACCTATTTATAGGTATAACTATGATTAAAAAAAAAATCCTCAATCGTTAAGTAACAAAATAATCGTACCTAAGACAAATCAAAAGTCTGAATAAAGTGTAATACTCTGGACAGAACCTTTATTGATTACAATTTAACGGTTTTTATCATTTACTTGTTCCAATAACCACACTAAATACACTTAAGTCAATATTAATAACAGTGTTTCATTGTTGGACACAGGGTGTTTGTTACATTGTGTACACCTAGGTGAACACAATGCAACTATTTAATTTTTTTTTAAAGGCCTTCTTATTGGTTATGTATATATTTATTAGTGAAACTATAAATGCTATATTATACCTAATTAAGTAGACTCCTTTCCTGTTAATGAAATCCTTGTCTTCAAAAATGAGAGAAATATGAGACTCAGAATTTTTGGTTTTATAGTTGCTCACTGCACCCTAACTAATTTGAAGTAATCAATGGTAGATAATACACCATGTTTGTGTCACATTATGTGACATGTGACTAGGTATAAATTAGTATTTTATATAAAATAATTTACATCTTTGATACATTGAACATTTTTGACGAGCATACAAGTTGATCATGATCAGTGATTGATAACAAATCACAAGTTTAATAGTGGGAGGACGGGATTTCCTAGGCGCTGTGCTGGCTGCCAGGATTTGCCGCCGTATCTACTGCTTTATGCACTAGCTGTTAGGTTAGGTTAAAAGAACTTTATTCTCATAAATACATCAACATTGTCACTTACATGAGAACATTATAATTAAAAGTAAAACGGATTAGGTAGGTACATTAATTATTGTCCGCTGGTATGCATACAAATACAGGGCCTACCAAATTATTCATATGAATAAGAAAAGAACAATAAGAAATATTTATTCTGCAAGTAACATGGTACCTACACATACATAAAGATCTTAAAATAAGTAATATCCGCTACACGACACCAGTTTCAGGCAAGCAGAATGAAGGGAGATTTAAGCACATGTCATTCATATTAAAATTAATCATTTCGGAAGTCTAATTCTAAGTTACAAAGTTATTAAGTACCTCCATAATGACAAGAGATTTTAATGTCATAAGATAAAATAATAAAAATAACAAATAGTCAATAATTAACATGTCAAATTATTATGCATTTTTACATTCAAAATATTCCCTAATTGAATAGAAACACTTTTTAACCTTTTTATAGCTTTTGGTATTATGATTATATACTAATGATGACATCGTTTTGCGACTTAACTGGGTTCTACGTGAGTACATACTAATAGACAGTCCAAACAAATGAGGATGTTTATTAAAAAAAAAAACTGCCTTCCTCCCAGATATACGGACAAGTCGGCGGTAATATGCTAAGGCTGAGTTGCGCCACCTAACTATAACGATAAGAAGCTTGTTAAAGTACCTACCGGTTAAGCACAAGTTAGCCAAAAAAAGGGTTGCCAGCCAGCATGATGTCCTTTGACATGTTTGACGTCACAATATGTGCCATTATCATTTGACGATAACCGTAACTTTGAAAGCGTTTTGGTGCAACTCACACTAAGCTTTTTAAAATAATGGTCTGCAACTATCAAGTGGTCTTGCTTGATCTTATATTTCACATTATTGACATTAGTATTTCATGTTCGAGAATTAATGTTTCACACTATTGTAATTATACTTATACAGTCAGTTATATGATTTAATCTTAAATGATTTTATATTAAGTACTTAGTCACTCGGTGGCTCATTATACAACATTACACATACACATGAAGATGTTTAGTAAGTGGTAACAAATCAAGTTCCTTGAATAACTGATCAGAGTCGCGGGTAAATTTACTTGTTATTGTTAACATAATTAGGCCTACGGAGGAAGGTATCTTTCAAGTATTGACAGAAACTAGGCATTGCCAAGACCATGGCTTGGTTCCGTAGTTGAATTAGATTAAAAGTTGAAGTAACTAAGTGTTAACTGGATCTTAACACTGAATATAAATAAATGTATGTCCACAGTTCTGTTTACTTTAGCATTGGGGAAAGTTTGGTTCACTATAGGGTTATGATAGTAGGATTTACACATAAGGTTTCATTTGATAATGTATTGAAAGTTTTTATTTCATAGTCTTAAGATAATACTTGAAAGGGGTTGCTGTCGCTTTTGTGTTTAATTTCAGAAGACTTGTGTGCTTCTTGATGGCGCTGACCGATGGCTTCTGGAAGGCGCTGACCGATGGCTTTTGGGTGGCGCTGAGTGCTGACGGATGGCTTCTGGATGGGGCACTGACCGATGGCTTTTGGATAGTGCTGACTGAAGTTTCTGGATGGTGCCGATGGATGGCGCCACTGATGGCTCCTCGATGTTACTGATGGATGGTTTTTGGATATAGGTTATAGCGATGGCCTTTTGCTTTAGTCCTCCCGTGATCACGGCCCCCGAAAGGGTGTCGAGGCGTTGGGAAATCAGTGAGTTAAAACATCCATTGTATCGATAATTGTGTTTTTGCAAATGGTTCCTATTTAATGATTGATATTAATTATTACAAGAGTATTAGGTTTAGGAAATCTTTAAGTGCAAATAAGCCCTAACTAATGTTTCTATGTTTATGGTATTTATGATGCTGATGATGTTTGAATATGCAAATAGAAGTGATTAGCTTATATGGAATGAGTGTGAATGAGATTTCAGACTGATACACCCTCATGACAAGTATGGAGGTGATATGAGTTGATCTCATTCATAAATAGATTATAGCTTATGTACTTTCATGAGATAGAAATCTTGGAGGTACATCAGTGAATGAGATTTTAGACTGATACACCTTCATGACAAGTTTGGAGGTGATATGAGTTGATCTCATTCAGATTGATATATCCTTATACCATCGAGATAAAATATAGGTCGATCTGCATTCATAAATAAATAATTAATTTGATTTAATTAAATTGCTCATAACAGTATATCTTAACAATGTAACTTTTAATTTGATATTGTTACCTTTAAAATATATTTCATAATTTTAGGATAAAATTGCAATAAAACTGTCATGTCTAAATATGTATTTGCCTCTGCCTCTGTGGCTACTTCTAAACTAAGATTGTAAATAATTGTAATTTTGAGGCAATAAACCATTTCTATTCTATTCTATTTGGAGGTTGTCTCGAGGTTGGAACAAGTCGGCCGATTGTTAGGTACGACATCCTGGTCGCGTGCAATGGAGAGGTCGCGTGCATGGGGACATGCACGAGGTCAGGATGGTCGATTGTTAGGTTTTGCCATTTATAACACTAGTTTTTGGCGTTTTCGCTATTTTTAACGATAACGTTAACGCTATTTTCCGAATATGAGTTATTTATTCTACTGGCAATAATTTATTGTTGGCAACACTAGAGCTATATAAGCAGAGAGTTACGGTAGAATCGGATTCATTCTGTTCCAACCGTCGACGCAGCAATTTGAAAAGTGAAACTACTGTGTAAAATGTACGACTGTGCCCAAGTTCTGTGAAAGTAAAGGATGTTAAAGGTATTTATGTGTTCTTATTTTATTATAAGTGTTCTTTAGAAGGATAACCCTACACGTGCTTATTTAAATAAGTGCAAAAGCGCGCTTTCAATTTTAAGCAAAGTGTGCTTTCTACTTATTGTAAAAGTCCCGCCATCTATCATGTTGTGGTAGAACTACTTGCTTCAACGTTCCTATTCGGCGTTTTTGCCATTTGAAGGCAGCACTTTGGCGTATACCTATATGTGCAACTTTATTTGGTTGGTTTGAATTTTTTAAACGAAAAGTAAAAAAGCAGTAAGCAGTACGCTTTTTGCTGTTTTGGAGTGAGCACGTGTCACGTTTTCGTTCAGTTTGTTGCGTAATTTGCGTTGCATGCTTAAATTGCTAACGTGATTTACGTTTTGTTGTTAATAAACGTTGTAAAAACGTTTAATTGTATGAGGTGGTGATATGAGTAAATAAAATTTTGTAAACACTATTATTTGAACTGCATTAGTTTTAAAGTTGTGATCTTAAATAAAATGTCGAGAATTCAGGAAAAAATTGCAGAATGCAATATTTGTAAAGTTAAAGTTAATTGAAATATAAAAAAAAAATATTAGGTTTTATTCAGTATTTTGTTTTTATCACAATAATTTTGTTCCGTTTAAAAAGCTCTCCGCGTAGTTTGTTTGTTATTGGCAACACAACGTTGCAAGCTTTTTACTTCAACGGTTTCAACACAACGTACAAACGAAAAAAGCATTTAAGCAAAAAAGCACTTTTTTAAGCGTGCTTATTAAAAAAAGTACAACGTTTCAACGTTTAAAAATTTTAAGCCGTTTTTTCCACCTCTAGCTACAGGTGGAGGGCCTCCCCGAGCCAGTAACTTGTCAGAGTTAGATACGAGGTTTCTGGCTCTGTTGGGAGAAGGATTTGGCCAGACGGCTCCTATGGTGATGGTTCTACCATTTCCTAATGAGGTAATGTTAAGATTTATTTTATATTTTTCTACTGATTTTAATAACTATAGATACTCAAGTTAAAATTCTATTTACTTATGGGGACCATCCACCTCGGCAAGGGAAGCCGAGTCTCAGATGGTGTTGGTTGAGGAGGTGGATGATGATACACAGTGAGTATATTAATAATTCTGTTTAGGTTGAGCTAACTTAAGGTTAGTTTAGCATAATCCTATTACTATAATAAACTTATTTAATTTTTTTCTATTAGATATTTTAATATTTTTTATTTTTGTAGAATTCAGGAAGAAGTTGCTGATGACATACGACTTATTGAAGATCCATTACAAATCTTGCCAGACCCTCCAGCACAGCCAACGACTCCGAGAGCACCTTTGCCGGAGGTAAATGAACCGTTGTTGCCTCGACGAAGCAGGCAAAGAGCTAAACGCAGTAAGTTTTTAATATCACTTTTTTTTTACATGTGTAGGTATACCTACAGTGTATGCATTAGCATACTTTAAAGCAAGGCTGGCTAATAAAATTTACAAGTGAGCAAATTTTTTTAGATCGTGGTGGCGCCAGGCCACAACTTTTAGGTTTTCATCAGGTGGAAGCGGTGCCACATAGCGCTGGTCAGCCGGCCGAATGCTGGCGGACAAATTCAAATGCCTTGGCGTGCCTGGGTTTGGACGGCCTTGTTTTAAAGCATTTGGCATACTATAAAATACTATAGTCAATGAAGTCTGAATGTAGCAATTTAGTTACAGTGAAATAACTTGTTTGTTTCAGCTCGCCCGCTGGCTCCATTAGACGAGGCTAGGAGAATACTCTCCCAAGTGGAGTTGCAGCGAGCTGCTGCAGATGCAGCAAATGCTCGTGCTCATGAGCAAATGGCTCGAAATCTCTTGCCATTAGCTGAAATAGCTCATAATTTAGGACGGCTGGCTGATATTGCCCAACAATATATAGAATTTTTATGAACTCTTAGGCCTTCTCCCTAATCTTAATTTTTATTTTTTATATTTTGCTTTTACATTTATTTGAAATCTTAATTGTTATTTCTTTATAGTTAACTTTTACTTTTATTTGAAGATTAACTTTTGTTTATACAGCGTCATTTTGTAGTCATTTTAATTAACTTAAGGGTGTGTTGTACCCATGAAACTAAACATTTTTGTCCAAGAAACATGGGTCAAAATACGACAAAAAATGTTGGTCCTCCCATACTAACTAGACAGCTAAAACATTGTATTTGTATGGGAAAGTCAAAAATTTTTGTCGTTTTTCGACCCATGTTTCTTTGGCAAAAATGTTTATTTTCATTAGTAGAACACTCCCTTAAGCTAATTAAAACGACAAAATGACGGTGTATTGTGTTGTGCCATTTTTATATTAGATATAATTTAAAATTCCTAAAATTAGTTGTTCCATATTCATCTCATAACATTTCACATCAGTAAAATTTGTTACCTACTGATGTGAAAGGTTATGTTATCTTAAAAATTTGTTTGTTAACTAATAGGTACACACTAATTTATTAGTGAACTGTGTACCTATTAGTTAACAACCCCCTTATTCATGAAAAAATTGACAAATGTTTAGCTAATAATGTGTTTTGTCTGTAATGTTCAATTCGTAATTCGAAAGCAAGTGACAGAACTCATTCTAGCTAAACAGTTGTTTAAAATGTTTTATGAATAAGGGAATTAAGTTTTTCTTTTTCGTTCTGATTGTTTTTTTTTTTCAATATTCATTTTTATAATTCCTTTGATCATAAGTGTATTTTATTTTATACTTTTTGTTTGATGTTGATTTTTCACTAGATTTTTATAATATTATTAATAATTATTGTATGTCTAAATATCCTTCTTTAATTTTCAAATATATTTATATAATTATGTTATGTATAAGTTACAGCTAATACCCGAAGTACGGCTACACTTAGTTTTAGGCGGCTATAACTAGGTGTGGCCGGCAGCTGTTGGTTAAAGCTAGGTGTAACCGATTTGATCACGGCTAATACTAGGTAATTTAACTTTATTTAAGGCTCAGGCTCCGTTGCTCTTCGCGCTCGTCTTAAATTTCTAAGAATTCTGAACCTACGGAAATAAAGTAGATCGGTTACATCTAACTTTTACCAACAGCTACCGGCTACACCTAGCTACAACCGGCTAAAACTAGGTGTAGCCGCACTTCGGGTATTAGCCGTGACATAGGTATATGCAACGTACAGAATTAATGGCTAAACCAGAATATGGTAGATGAACAAATTTTACTATAAAACCTACTATGAAATCGCGAAGAAAAAAACTGTCCAAGTGCGTGTCGGGCCACGCGCAGTAGGGTTTCGTAGTCACCATATACCATACCTTATTTAATACCGCTATCATTTTTTTATTATTCACCGCTATCAACTGTGTAATCCTAATAGTTTCGGAATTAAGTGGCTGTGACATACATACGGACGGACGGACAGACAGACATGACGAATCTATAAGGGTTCCGTTTTTGCCTTTATGCTACGGAACCCTAATTAGCTGTTTCATAGGTTTTCATATTTTTGTATGAAACTATTTTTTTTGCGATTTTAGAGTTGGTCCCATAGTAAAAATTGATCAATTTTAAGCCAGTTGCCTGCGACATAATATGCACATAATATTTTTAATCAGACAATATACACAAACCTTGCTAGTTTTGTTTTATGGGATGAGTTAAAGAGTAATAGATAGGGGATGAATAAAAGTAATGCGTGGGATGTGACTTGGGATTAATATGGAAGAGATCCGTTATTTGAGTTTTAATTAAATGACAAAACAAATAAAAATCTTTAAGGTTTTTATTGAATTCATGATTCTTTATTTACTTACCAAAAATTTTACAGTATCTATCATAAATAAGTATAAACATTCACAATACGAAAAGATCATCATCAGCCTATCATCGTCCACTGCTGAACATAGGCATAGAAAAGATCATGTAGAAAGACAAATACGACAATACCAAATCATAAAAATAATAAACTAATGACTACAAATCTACAATATAAAAAGTCGGGTTATTTAGACCATTTATAACTCGAGAACGGCTGGACCGATGTGGATGAATTTTGGTTTTTAGATCGGACGATATAGGCTACTTTTTATAAAATTTAATTAACCAAATAATACCTAAGTATTTTTTATTAAAATGAAATACTTACATTATGAAGTTATACTTACAATAAATTTATAAAATAATTAATGTTACCTAGTAAAATCTTTAGCCACTTAATTATATTCTTGCTGACCAAATTCTTTCTATCAGTGCATTTCTCACTTGTTCTCCAGCAGCTAATTGATCATTTCTTCTCGCTGCAGTTTCATTATTTGCATTTCTTATCTGAAACATTATTTTATGTATACGTGTAGGAAACATATTGTGGAACTATAAGTAATATTTTTAATTAAACTTTATTGCGAACACTTTACTCATTAAAATATAAATTCTTATGACCATCAGCCATTTTAACGTCCCCGGGGCACATACCTTCCTTATGGGTGGATAAGGAGGATGGATGGGTCATAACCCACCACGTGGGCCCAATGCGGATTGGTGGGTGTTAACGACTGCAAATGCAGCCGGGACCATCGGCTTAACGTGCCTTCCGAAGCACGGAGGAGTTCGAGATAATACATTTTTGGTCACCCATCCCATGACCGACCCTTACGAATGTAGCTTAACCTCCGCAATCGCTGGGTCAGGTGCTAAACTACTGCGCCATCGAGCTCCTAGATAATTTTAAATGAGTTGTTAAGTAGACCTACTTAAACTAATGCTGATGCATGTGAGTAAGACAAGTATAGGTGCCTTAATTAATTACCTGCATGTTTATCTCATGCTGCTCCTCTTGTGGCGTTAATGGCGACACAGGCAACCTAGCTCCATTACAAATGTTATGTAGTACTACGCAAGCATTTGTTACCAATCCAGCTGTTGTTGGGTGATAATGTAACTTGCGATCTACTAGTAAACATCGCCAGCGAGCTTTGACTACCCCAATGCATCTCTCCACAGTATTTCGAGCCCGACAATGTAGATCGGTGTAGTACCGCTGTGGAGAGTCAGGCTCTGTGTTTACAATGGGAGTCATCAGGGTTGAACGCAGGGGATAGCCTGAATCACCTGAAAGGAAAATAGTTAAGGAAGTCATAACTGTGCAAATATATAGGAAGGCACTGAATAGCAATTGGTGTTGGTACTGACCTAAGAACCATAAAGTTTCAGAAACTTTCATTTTCATCATGGTGAAGATGTTCTAGGTGCTGTTTCAGTGGGTGGTAGTTCCAAATAAAGGAATCGTGATTTGCACCCCCATGGCTAGCGTCTATGCTTATTATATTTAAGTCTGAATCGCACACCTGAAAATAAGTAAGAAGTCTATTTTTATTTTATGGACATACATTAATGTTTCTAAATTTATTGCAACACTAGCGGGCGCCCGCGACTTCGTCTGCGTGAAAAGTTTTTGCTATCCCTCGGGAACAATACTTTTTACCGCCAGGTGATGAACAAATTTGGACAGCTTTAAACGCCTTCGGTTTTTATTCAACTTAAAAAAACTATGTATTTTTTCCTGACAGGGGGGTGCAAGTGCACCCCCTTGCACCTTGCTGCTGGCGCTCATATAAGCGTCATAAGTAGTAGGTAGGAACATTAAATAATTCCTATTTAATTATAAAAATGTGAAGCAAATACTTACTACTTGAGCATTTAAGAAGTGATATCTTTTCCGATTAAAAAATCTTTCTTCAAATTCTGTAGGCCTAACAATGGCAATATGTGATCCGTCTATGCATCCCACCACACCAGGAAAGCTAAACTTCTGATAGAACCTGAAAATATAAAAGTAGGTACCTTTACTTTTTTTAATATCTTAGAGTATAAGTACTATTTCACTTGCTGAACGATATTACTTAGGTACTAGTAGAACCAGCACCATAGCTATGGGCTGGCAAGGGCAGCGGCTGCCAGGGGCGCAATCCTGAGGGGGCGCATTTTTCTGACCCGTAGCCAGAAAATAAGTCTAAAAAGTCTTAGGGCGCAAAATTCAAATGTTGCCAGGGGCGCTTATTAACATAGAAATAGGTATGTCTTGGGGAGCAAAATTCAAAACTTGTCAGGGTCGCTCATGATCCTAGAAATAAGTCTTCGGATGCAAAATTCATTTCTTGCCAAGGGCTCTCATGACCCTAGCTCCGACGCTTAATAGAACGATAGGTACCTAATAGGTTGTACGGTGCATCGTTTTAGTGAGAAAGTACCTAGGTAGGTACAAAATACATAACATATGATTGTGATTTGAACTCACTTAGGTTTAGGTAGGTTCCTACCTACTTACCCGTTTTTTATAATATTTCTTTCTTCCCTTGTTTGGGGGAAACGAATATACTTTTGCCGGAAGTGGTTTTTGTTTAGGGCGAGTGTTACAGCCCTCATGCAATTAGAAACACTAACTTGGTGCATCTTGTGATGCGCACTAGCTCCTACGAATCTTTGGTACGACCCCGATGCATAAAAGCTTAGTGCAGTAAATACCTTAAACAAAAACAAATTCTACTGTTAGGAACCATCTTATTAACTAGGTACCTATTTTAATAATAAAGTCCCTACATTACAAGAATCTTATTAGGAAATCCATAACCTATGTGGTTTTCCAATAAGATACTTATTTAGAAAAAATAATATAAGTAGGTATAATTTACTTACTTTGGAGACAATACTAATTCCACCACGTCTTGCTGGTAAATAAGGTTCCACTTCTTGGATGAGGTCGCGACACAAACCTTTATTGAGCCGAAACAATCCCACAAACTCGGGCTCCGGTATTTCAAAGGCAATTTTCATTTTTCGTAGATCCACATTTCGCCGACGATATAAAATGCCCTCCGTAACACGGGCATGCTCCAAAAAGTTTTCATAAAGGCCCAAATCTGCCATTATTTAATTATTTACGGGAAATAAATAGAAGCTGAATTGTAAGATGTTGCTCTTGAGTAACTTTTTATGAATCTGCTAGTTGACACTTTAGCAATTCCTATTTAGTGATCCATTTTAGGAATCCTCATAGAAGACTGTCAAATGAATGAATTGCCGATTATGAATTGAATCCGAATCATGTTATGAATTGTCGACCAAAATGGCCATTTTGTGATTTTTAATCTGAATCATAATAAGAATCTAATGAGAATTGCTCAACGCGGCCTTTTTAGGGGCCCTGGTCGTTACGTTAGCGTGTACGCTAATTTGCGTTTCTGGCACTATGCGTCGAAAGGTACCAAACTTGGCTTAGTATCTAAACTTAGGCAGTTATTAACCTCGGACTTCGTTAAGGGAGAATTCCCGCCTCCCTCCCACCTGCTCGAAAAATCCAGGTGGCTCCACTTCGTAAACCCATCTTAGGATCAAGGATCAGTCCTACGGAAGGAAATCTTTAGTTCATGGATTGCCGTATTCTTCGTTTTTTTGCCTTCACGAATGGGGCTAATATCTCATTTGTCAAGTTATGATAAGTACTGTAGTTAACCCTAGAAAGCTTAACATTAGTCAAAAATTCGAGCATCCGATAAGTATTGCTTTCTCCCTCTTTTGTTCTTTTACCTACACCAACCTACACACCTGCGGTTTCGCGCCAACTCAGTGACGGCCTGACTGCATCGCATGGTTGTCGTGTGCAGTTGAATGGTCGTCATTTTGACGAATGGTTAGCTTATATTATGTGACTTTTTGTTCTGTCTTTGATTTATTCTTTGTGTTGTTTTACATTTTAATAATAATAATAATATAAGTCTCTCGTTCCATTAAAATAAGTTAAGATTTAATGGTTTTCCTTTCATTTAATTTACCACGTTTGTTAGAGAGATTTGATCCGTATGTTTGACCTTATCGATTGATATCATAAAAGTATAGGGTGTTGTTTTTCGAATTTTTGCCAGTTCGATTCCTGGGTGTGGGAAGCGTATTTTTTAAAATCTTTGAATGCAGTTATGTTTCTTTTTAAAAATAAAGGAATGTTTCCTTTGAGTAGAATTTGCTATCTCCATTGTTTAGAGTACTTTCCCTCCAGGTGGCATTAAAAAATTCCACCTTGTATATGTAGCAGGTGAAACATGTCCTACTTTTTTAGAATATTAAAAATATATAATATGTCTAATTAAGTCGCTTATAGCAGGGGTGGCCAACAATTTGATCGCGATCGACCAGTCGATCTCCGAAAACAGTGCAGTCGATCGCGAGAGACATAGCAAAACAAGTAGCAACAGAACGGTCCACTTCAAAGGCGACTTTTCTAAAAACCTTAATTTGAACAAAAACCTGATTTGATTTTACATATGAATGTGAGGTGGATAAGTGGAAGCAAGTTTTTACAATTTTAAACTTTTAGATTTTTGCATTCACAATGAAAAAATGAAAAAAAAAATGAAAAAATATTTATTGCAACAATCACAATTTACAGATAAATATAGCCCTGACTTCTAAAATAAGTAAACTTGTGTATCAGAAGCCAGTTCCTTCCTAGTTGACAAAGTTTAATTGGAATTGTTGTACATATTTATTACATATGAAAAAAAAAAAATGAAAACTTAAACAGCCAAATATAAATATAAAGAAAAAAATCTATGATTGACATTTATCACGTGTCACGCTCACGTATGTGTGTGTGTGTGTGTGTGTGTGTGTGTGTTGTGTGTGTGTATGTGTGTGTGTGTAAGGTTGTATGTGTATTACAAGCAGTATGTAGAACAATGGGTTGATTTATTTAAATTTGGTTGGACTTTAAAAGTTTTTCGGTCGCTTCGTAGTCAAAATCTTTCAGCCATTCTATTAGTTTAATTTTTAGTTGATGCTTATTTAGTTTTTTAGTTGGACAAGTTCTATTGAGTTTATTATATAAATAGGGAGCCAGGTAGCAGTATTGTCTTTTAGCGAAAGCACTTTTTACTTTGGGCACTATGTATCTATCGCCTCTGTTACTTCTTTTAAGTCTTATTGTCTCAAGTAGCAGGTCTGCCGAGTACTTATGAAAACGACGAATACACTGATACACGAATAATTTTCTAACACTAAGCACTTGCGTAATTTCATAAATCAGTGTAGTGGGGTGTCTGTATGGTACATGAAGTAACACTTTCAGCACAACACGTTGTGCTCGTTCAACATCAATCAAGAAAGTTTTACCAGCACCACCCCATGAGCATATTCCGTAGGTTATGACCGATTGACAGAGAGCATTGAAAGTCTGTAATAATAATTTACGATCAGCCACTTGACGCAAAGTTTTAAAGACATATATTAGTTTCCTAACCCTTTTAGCAAGAATATTGATGTGAGGAGCCCATTGCAGTCTATTGTCAATGTGTATTCCTAAGTATTTGACAGTTTCGGATCTTGTAAGTTTTGGACAATTACACGTATTTTGCAGCATATGAGAATCTGTATTGCAATTATTTGCGTGAATTTGTAATACAAAATCACTTCCAGGACTTGATACATTTATTTTACTGAAGCAAAGGAATGTAGTTTTAGACGAATTTAGCGAAAGAAGACTGTTTTCTAGCCAATTGCTATTTTTATATTAAGATGAATAAATAATGAAAAATATTAGAAAAAATCGGCTCACCCGTAGCAACTTAGACGGGACGCAAAAAATATTTTTTGAGTTAAGTTTAAAATTGCTCTCACGTAAAAAATCCTTTTAACCTGTGACACTCTTGCAATAAACGAGCGATTTGATAATTTTGAGTATCTATATATATTTGTTTTGCCATGGTACACTGCCCTGAGGAGAAACAAAATATTCTGCAAAATTTTGACGAACATTATCTGCTATTAAAGGATCTGCATATTCTGATCGTGACAGTGCCTGTAGTTCAAGGCCTGAATCGACAATTAAATTACCTGTGCCCTGCTCTTTATGTATGAAGTTTTGTAATAAACAACAGGTTTTTACCATGTCGACTGTGAGATCCAAAGATACATTTGAAGGCCGATGGAGGATCCTCCATTTATTGGCCATTATGCCAAAAGCGCATTCCACATAACGTCTTGCTCTAGTAAGACGATAATTAAATATTGACTTTGTTTCATTGAGTTCTCGACCACTAAATGGTCTAAGTACGTTTTTGTGCAACGCGAACGCTTCATCCGCAACAAATACGTACGGTAGTTGAAAATTAGTCTCGGGAATCAGAGCAGGCTGTGGTAAGTTAAGTGTATTGTTCAGTAGTCTCTTCCAAAAGACAGTTTCTTTAAAAACATTTGAATCGCAGTCCTTGCCATATGCACCAACATCTATAAATATAAAATTATAATTGGTGTCAACGACTGCCATTAATACAATAGAAAAAAAGTGTTTGTAATTTAAGAACATCGATCCAGATTTTGTAGGTTTAATTATTCTGATATGCTTCCCATCCACAGCACCTAGGCAGTGGGGAAAATTTGCAATAACAGCAAAGTCTTCAGCAATATTCAGCCATTCACTTTCTGATGGTATTTTCATATATATGTTTACTAGCTCTGACCATATACAGTTACACACATTTTTAATGATAAAGGATAATGTCGTTTTTCCAATTCTAAATGCGTATCTTAAATCTGCAAGCGTGTGACCTGTTGCCAAGTACCTGTAAATATATAAAAAAATCTTAAGCAATTAATTATAAAAATACTATAATTTTTAATTCACCTGTTTCCTCATAATGGGACATTAAGAGGAATCAGGCGAATTAAAAATAACTCCGTGTAATACTATATTAATATTTTAATGTGAATATTATTTTTCAATTTCAGGTAAAAAAGTCATTCAGAAATGGAAAAATATGCGAGATGGGTGGATGAAATGCGAAAAGAAGTTGAGGGAAAACAAATCTGGATCTGCAACAAAAAATGTTCATAAGTACCCATACTACGATAATATGTTGTTTTTAAATAAAATATACAACCCCCGCGAAACTAATTCAAATTTACATAAGAATTCTGAGCCAGCAAAAAGTAAACCAAATTCGAGAAATAAAGAATTGAGAGATGCGGATGCAAGATTCATTAAATTTATGGACTCTGTTGAAAAAGAAGATGAGAGCCGTATGATGTCGTTTTTTAAAGGGATTTTACCAACTGTTGAACGCTTCAATGATGAAGATACTGTTGAGTTTCAGTACCAGGTGATGTCTATTGTAAGAAATATAAAAGCTAAAAACCAACAGCTCCAGAATGCTGGTTCGAAAAGGCCTTATTTTACTCCACCACCCGAGACTGTGTATCGTCGAGAAGGCGAAAATCTATCATACGAAAGCACCTATCAGTATGGTTATTCTACTGCTGCTGGATCTGGACGTCCGGCAACGCAACAATCATCTTATTCTGAAGGGTCAGAATCTTACGTAGGTGGAGAGCCAAATAATTCATCGCAATACAATTTCGCCAGTCCATCCAATTCAAGTATTGACGAGTTAGATTTTACAAATTTATAGATTGCCTTACTAATTTATACATATGCTTGTAATTTAATCACTTGACCAAATAATTCTTATTCATTTATTATTGTAATTAATTTATTTAATAAATACCAATCACTTGACCAAATAATTGTTATTTTTTATTTACTTACCGCAATGTCACTGCCAATCTTTCTGTGGGGGTAATGCTGTCTCGCATATTAGTGTTCTGGTGCTTCAATTTATCATGTATGAAGTTAAGTAGTTTATCAAATGTTTTAATATCCATTCGGAAATAATCTGCGAATTCTTTTTCATCTTCTCGCAGTTGGTTATATAACGTATGAAATTCACCAAACTCTTCTCGCCGTGCTAAAATAGGATGAATCCAAAATCTTCTACATCTCTTTTTTTCCTCTTTTTTGCATTGTCGGTACAAGTAATATGCAATCACAATTTTCTTCTTCTTAGTCCAATAGTCCATAACGAACACGTGTGAATTTTAAGAAAGACCAAGACCAACTGGAAATGAATCCATAAGATCCGCCGGGCGGCCACCAGACGGCGACCGCGCGGCCGCCGCGTAGTCGCCGCGCAATCGCCGCGCGGCCGCCACGGTGTGACATCCCGTGTCATATAAACGCGCCCTGAAGCGCGAATGTGGATGGTTTTCGCGCCCGTTCACGGGCTTCGCGCCTGTTCGCGAATTTACAAAGGCTATACTATTTGAGTCACGAGTCAGACTCTATTAGTTGAGCTTTTGTTTATGAATTACTTCTAATCTCTAATTTCTGACCAAACTTACCGAATTGAACATTAGTAGTAAGCTTGCTGCTGCTTTTGGGGGAGTCTCAAAATACAGACATATAGTGTGGAATCTGAGACTCGTCTATAAAGCCTTGAAACAAAAAAAATTGTACCTGTACCTGATAAGTTTTAATAAAATTGCGTAATGAATAGGTACTTAAATTCAAATAAGTTGTACGTTTTTACTTTAGATCCTTTACCGATGAAACTTTACAATTATTGTCAATTTGACTGATTTTTACCCACGACGGAACGGAGACGATATTATATAGGTATATTACCACCAGGTGCAGCAGTGGCTAAATGAGAAGAATAATCCGCTGGAGTGGGGGTGGAAGAAGATTGGCGAACGCCTGAGACCAATTTACAACATCACGTCCTGCAACTCCCCAGGAATAAATTTTTCTCAGTGTACGCTTGCAAAGACGAATGCGTCTGCAACTGCGAGTGCAGAAAGAATAGCCTTAACTTCTCAAGCATATGCGGTAATTGCTCAGGCCTAGGATGTGATAACAGGGACACGAACATCATATACGAAAATTTAGAAGAAGAGAGTGCTATGTTTGAAGAGGACTGAATACTGATGACGATTAATGATGAATGATGAAATAAGGTCACATTTAAAACTCGTAATTTTTATTCCTTTATTACTTCAGAGTGGGTTTCTCCGTACCACAGGTTTATACACGGTTATTTTTAAAGTATATCTAAAAATGAAAAGGGGTGTTCAGACCACTTAATGAACAACTTGTACTATGGGGCCAACCACGAAATCGCGAAAAAAAAAATCTGCTGTTCCATAGAAAAGTACAACGGCGATTTCGTAGTTGGCCCCATAGTAAAATAACCGTGCATGGCCTAGGCCTGTGAAAGCCTCTTTTCCCTCAAAAAATAGCGCCCCTTGAGGGGTAGTGAGGCTGTCGTTTCTTCAAGGGCTTATCACTAACATACGGTGGTATGTTAGTGATAAGCCCTTGAAGAAAGGCCGGCCGGTGGGCCGCTAAAATCTCAAGTTGTTTTTACAAAACACAATTCTGTGTAAAAAAATAATAGTTTCCTCGTAATAACACCATATTTTTACAAAAATCTAAAAAAAACGAACAATTGCTACTTACGCCCTGCGTAACTCTGGAACCGTTCACTTTAGCAAAATTATGCTATAGACCATTTTTATTTGCAATTCAATGTAGATTATTTTTGTCCCTTGCTTTTTTGCTCTAAACCGCATAGTTTTCAAAATATTTAAGAAAAACTGATAAAACCCAACTCCCCCCCCCTACCCCCCAAACCCGACGCGCAAAATGGTGGAACTTTTTACCAAACAATATATGGACTGTAAAGAACAATTTGGATTAAACTGTATAGAACAATTAACTTCTTCCTTGATAATTTGCTCCTATCTGTAATAGTTTATCTGTAAAATTAAAAAACCCACGGCGAGGGACACTTCGGAGGGGAGAAAGGGGGATGGGGGAGGGTTTGGCATTCGGCATTTTTGGATTCATCGGGGTCAAATTAATAATAAAACATCGGTTACTTACCAAAAAATAATATGACCTTAATAAGACCTTCACTTTTTTTAAATGTGGTCTTCCCTATGAAGGTACTTAAGCAGTAATCTATTTATGTAGGTATGCTTATAACTTTTTCAGATGCCCTGCTACTGTGCGGAATGCAGACGCAGGCGGCGCTTGCACCTGCCGTTACTACATCCCTACCTTAATATAGTGAGTACTTTTCAGCACAATTATTTTTCAGATGCCCTGCTACTGTGCGGACTGTAGACGCAGGCGGCGCTTGCACATGCCATTACTACATCCCCACCGTAATATAGTGAGTACTTTTCAGCACAATTATTTTTCAGATGCCCTGCTACTGTGTGGAATGTAGACGCAGGCGGCGCTTGCACCTGCCATTACTACGAGGGTGGATCCAAAAATTCGTGGCCTAACGTAGAAATAGCTTTGACAGTTTTGTAAATTTACCCTCACTCTTTAGTATGGTTCTTCAATAGTAAATGTGCGAAGTTTTGTTCCGATACTGCAAGCCATATTTTTTTTGTGATCATTTGTTTGATGCTATCTGACATCTTTTTCAATAATGGAGAAAATTGAACACCGAGCAGTGATCAAGTACCTCAGTAAAAAAGGCCTATCACCAAAAGATATTCATCAAGATATGGTGAGCACTTTTGGTGAGTCAGCTCTATCGTATTCCAGTGTAAAAAAGTGGGTGGCTGAGTTTAAGCAGGGTCGGGAGAGTATTGAAGATGACCCCAGGAGCGGTAGGCCTTCAACCTCTACCACGAAGGAAAACATTGAAAAAATATGTGATCTTATTCTGAGTGACCGAAGATTGACCATCAGTAAGATAGCTGAGATCACAGGCATTGGTTATGATCGAGTACAAAATATTGTAACTCAAGAATTAGGGTTCCATAAGGTTTCTGCTCGTTGGGTTCCGAGATTGCTTTCAGCTGAACAAAAATGAGTTCGTTTCACAATTTCCCGTGACTGTTTGGAGCTTTTTGAGGTAGATCCAGAGGATTTTTTATCCCGGTTTGTTACCATGGATGAAAGCTGGGTTCACCACCGTACTCCTGAAAAGATCTGGCTCTCCAACTCCAAAGAAAGCCAAAGTTGTTTTGTCGACCAACAAAGTCATGGCTTCAGTTTTTTGGGATGCAAAGGGAATTATTTTCGTGGATTATTTACCAAAGGGCGAAACTATAAATTCAAGTTATTATTGTAACCTTTTACGACGACTAAGGGAAGAAATCAAAGAAAAAAGGCCGGGTATGTTACGGAAGAAAGTGTTGTTCCATCAAGATAACGCCCGGGTTCACACTTCAGCTGAAACAATGGCTGAAATCCATAATTGTGGCTACGAAATATTGCCCCATCCACCTTATTCGCCGGATTTAGCCCCCTCAGACTACCACTTATTTCCAAATTAAAAAAAACACTTAGGTGGTTCGAAATTTTCGGACAGGAACGAGGTGATAGCCGCAGTAAATGATTATTTTGAGAACCTTCAGGAATCATTTTTTTTCGAAGGTATAAACAAGTTGCAGGTCCGGTGGAAGAAATGCATTGACCTAAACGGAGACTATGTCGAAAAATAAAAATTATTTCAGACCCACTTTTCTTTCATTTTCATGGTCGGGCTTAGAACTTTTGGATCCACCCTCGTACATCCCCACCGTAATATAGTGAGTACTTTTCAGCACAATTATTTTTCAGATGCCGTGCTATTGTGCGGAATGTAGACGCAGGCAGCGCTTGCACCTGCTATTACTACACCCGTACAGAGACACTGTGAGTACTTTTCAGCACAATCATTTTTAGATGCCGTGCTACTGTGGGGAGTGCAGACGCAGGCGCGCCAAGCACCTGCGTTTACTCCATCCATACGGAGACACTGTGAGTACTTTTCAACACATTTATTTTTCAGATGCCGTGCTACTGTAGGGAATGCAGACGGAGGCGCGCCAAGCACCTGCGCTTACTACACCCGTACAGAGACACTGTGAGTACTTTTCAGCACAATTATTTTTCAGATGCTGTGCTACTGTGGGAGTGCAGACGCAGGCGCGCCAAGCAACTGCGTTTACTCCATCCATACCGAGACACTGTGAGTACTTTTCAGAACAATTTATTTTTCTTGAATAAAAGTTATTGGAGCAACTTTACAATAAGTTAGTAGTAGTTTATGAAAGTGATGCATAATGAGGGGTATTAAAACATGAGTATGTTTAAAAACCGAGCCGTAAGCGAGGTTTTTAATTGTATCACACGAGTGTTTTAATACCTAGTTATGAACAGTTTCATACCTACACTACTTTATCTACTCTCATAGGTACAATTTGTGACTGAACCTACAAAATAAAATATCAATGATAAAAAGAGTGAGTAGTTTCTCGGTAGGTCGGCAGTACTTACCTAGGTTAAAAGACGTTTTTCCGTCGCCGTATCTTGAGTAATTTAAACGTGAAGGCGTAACAAACAATCAAACGGACTTTCGCTTTAGTATTTAAGTACCTATCCCATTAACAGTCGCCGGGTTTAGTATTTAAGTATCCCATTAACAGTCGCCTTTATTAATTTAAATTTAACTGGTTGACTGGAAAATAATAAAGGCGACTGTTAATGGGATACTTACTACACTTTCACTTCATCATTGCCGCTACTTCCCGGCCCGCTTCGTCATACCGCACCCCCTGCGACGCCTTTCTAGTACGGCTAACAATGCAAAGCTTAATTTTTGTTTTTGTTGATTTAATCATTACGTTCATTATTTGTGTTGTTATAATGATTAAAAGAGTAAAGTTTCTACATAATGGCGAACCTAACTTATTATATTACTAATGACACTCTTTGAACAAGAAAAAAATGAAAAACAGTTGAAAAACATGATTACTTTTTTGTCTACAGTACCGTCAGCTGTGACGTCATAACGGTCGTCGACGGCAATCACGAAGTGAACGCGTATTAAATACTAAACCCGGCGACACTGTTAGAGCAATAGCGCACTTGCGGCCTGGCCGCAAGGTGCGCGACCAAACATGCGGCAAAAACCGTTGCTTCAAACTCGCTGGCCGCCGCACGGTGGTCAATTAATTATCAGATTTTAGAACGCAAAAAGTATAAAAATGAGTTATCAGATAGCGGCATCTAGCTAGTTATATTTTTGTAATTACTACATATTAGTTAATCTATTGACTGGAATAGTTACACAATTTTTAGTATAGCAGTCGAAGCAGCACTGACGTTTGAAATTGCATCACCTCGTTTTGAGCGTTTTTTGCATGTTTGTAAATTGTTACGGAATCACGTTTGTATTCTGTTTTGTTCAGAATACAAACGTGATAAACGTTGTGTATATCTTTAGTGGAACATAAACTACTGCTTTTCTTCAGCTATGAATATCACAGAAAAAATAAAAGTCAAAAGTCAAATAAGCTTTATTCAAATAAACTTAATTATTAAGTACTTTTGAATCGTCTATATTTTCCTACCACCCGTTCCAGACTTTTTTAGCTGACAAGAAGAACGGGAGAAACTTATCAGCTGTAACAGCCATAAGTAACGATATTTACAAACTTGAATATATCGTTACCAGAAAATTACAACAGGGTGACAGGATTATTGGCAACAACATAGACTTATTATATTACTTCAACAAAGTACTTATTAGCAAGTTATGTGTTACATCATTTCCACGCATTTAGATCTTTAAGATAATCATATATAATAATTAATTTTTATATAATTATCATATATATATAAATAATAGTAAGTATCTACTACGCGTTCACTTCATTCTTGCCGCTACCTCCCGGCCCGCTTCTTCATACTGCGCCTTTTTTTTCAATTTATAGATTTTTTTCAATTTATATTTATTTGTATAAATTTGACTTTCTATGTCGAAAGAAAAAAGTTTCAAATTGTATCACGAGATTTCTTGTTTAGGGCAATGCAATAGTGTAATAAGTTAACTAACAATTTATATAAATATTATCGCCTCCTACGACTTCTTTCTTAACAATTTTTTTTTACAGATTAACACATTTTTTACAGTAACCGCGTTTCCGACGAGATTGGAAATATTCAATTTATTACGTTCTGAAGAATTATTGCGACATGGAGGAGATGAAGAGAAATGTGAATAAAACATTTTTTTAAATCAAAGAATTTTACTTGTTATTAAATTCATTTTAAATTACAATATAAATTGATTTCAATTCATACAGTGTGTGGCCTAGAACCGGGGATAATACAGAAAATAGAGACTCTCTAGAGGATTAGTGTTTATTCTGAAAAGTTTCCAGTTGATTAAAACCCATACTTTACACACAATAAAAAATTTAAATTACACTTCATAATCAGTGTATTATTCCAAACGACATTATCGCTAACGTTTCGAACTTATCGTGGTACAGGGAATAATAAAAAAACTAACCGCAAAACGTCATGATATTATCACTATCCACTAGAGAAGTCACTTTTAACTCCTTGAATAGAACCGTTCCCTACTACTTTCACTTCACACAGCATAAAATCTAATTCAAATTAATTAAAATCTGTAGTAATTAATTATTAAATATCGCAATGACAGTAATCTGTTTACATATTAAATTTTATCCATAATGACAATGACATGTCAATCTTCACCTCTTATTTTTGGTTTGGCAATCTACTCTCTTCTTCAGGGAGTGAAGATTCAATGTTAAAGGAGTAGTGAACTTTTTGCTACTCTTTTTACATTACGATCTTCTTTTTACAATAAAAACCTTTTAAAGAATAATAATTTTGATAAGCAAAGTCAAAATGCTGTCACGAGAATTTCTTTGGTTTCAGTTTTCAGTTTAAATTAATTTTAATTTAATATTCGAATTGGATTCATTTACACAATTTTTAATGTGAGAATGGCTAGACCATTTGTGGATATGATGTTGTTTCCAAACAGAAGGCACCCGAGGAATGTTCGCGTGATTACAACGCTTATGTGATAACCGTGCTCTTGTCCCCGGACATCAATACGAGAGCAACAGACCCTACATTTTTACATGATGCCATTCAACGTGGATTTAGGAACCGTTCACAATAACATTATCAGTCCGTACACTACTTGTATACAGCACAGCAGAACGGCAGACATTTGAAAGTCGACCTATGTAGCGAAGCGACGACGTGCTTTCCGCTTTGTGTCTATAGTTCTTATTTGTACAATAAATAATACTAGTGACCTATAGAGGCTCCGCTTTTAATATTATCCCCGATTCTAGGCCACACACTGTATATCATTTTTTCTTGAAATTACTATAATTATTGATTGGGCACAGCTTAGCTGTTAAATAAGCTTATTATGCACGTAAGTTACGATCTTAATATGGTAAAGCAATACTTTGAATTAAGAAAACTTTTGCATTGTAAATCTGATAATTGACCACCGTGCGCCGCCGCGGCCCAGTGTGGCCAGCGCCGGCGGCCAGTTGCGCGCGCTTATCGGCGATTTCTCGTTGGCCGGGGGCTCTATTTTTGATTTGCTCGGCTGGCGACGAGCGCTCTTTTTTACTACTGATTTTCGTTCGACATTTGACTCAATCTCAATCATTTGAGTCAAATGTCGAATGAAAATCTTTATGGAATAGGTTCCTTAATACTAAAGTGAAAGTCCGTTTGTTTGTTTGTTAATATTCCCCTTCGTTCTAGGTAAAGCAGTACCGTTGCAGCATCTCCGGCAAACGTTATTCCACCTACGGAATCCTACGTAGACACGAGAGGGAAAAACATGAGCCACAGGTATAGGTATATACCTAGTTGGTCAAAAAGTTCTGTTACTAAATTTCTTTATCGATTACTGGCCATTAAAACAAATGAAAAGAAAAAAAAATGACATATTATTGACAGTTTTATAAGCTATAATTCCATACCACACGTATATCATATTTTGTTTATTTCACCATGGAATGGGGGTTGAAGGAGAATCGTGTCGCTGTAATTGCTCTGCACAAATGTGGGCAGCCACCGAATATGATTTTCAAGTTGCTACAAAAGTTGAAAATCAACAAGCAATTTATTTATCGCACTATCCATAGGTACAGTAATACCTTGACCGTCGATGACCGAAAAAGATCAGGAAGACCACGCACCGTTCGGACACCAGCTGTGATCAAGGCAGTGAAGGCGAGAATCACGAGAAATCCCGTCCGGAAGCAAAAGTTATTGGCAATACAGATGACTGTGAAGAGAAGTTCCCTTAAAAAAATTATCAATGATGACCTTGGGCTTCACGCTTACCGTAGACGAAAGGGCCATCTGCTAAACGCACGATTGAAGGCTATGAGGTTAGCACGAAGTCGCGCTCTACTAAAGCGGTACGCACAAAACGGCCATCGAAAAATCTTGTTTACTGATGAAAAAATCTTCACAGTCGAAGAAAATTTTAACCGTCAAAATGATAAGAGTATACGCTAAGAATAGTAAAGAAGCCAGCATGATTGCTCCGAGGGTCCAACGAGGTCACCACCCCTCATCAGTGATGATTTGGCTGGGGGTGTCCTATTCAGGGCTAAGTAAGGTTCATTTCTGTGAAAAAGGTGTGAAAACTGGCGCTAGAGTCTATCAAGATACCGTTCTGGAACCTGTTGTCAAACCCTTAAGCCACACTTTATTTCAAAACCAGCCATGGGTCTTCCAGCAGGACTCTGCCCCTGCGCACAAAGCAAAATCTACACAAGCATGGTTTCGGGCTAACAAAATTGATTTTATCGCGCAGGAAGAATGGCCATCCTCCAGCCCAGACTTAAATCCTCTGGATTATGCCATATGGCAACTTATTGAGGAGAAAGCATGTGCCCCACGTGAATCTCGACTCTCTTAAGCGCGCTATTCTCAAGGCAGTCGCAGAATTGGATATGGTGGTAGTTCGTGCTGCCATCGATGACTGGCCTCGTCATCTAAAGGCGTGTATTCATGCCAGAGGCGGTCATTTCGAATAATTTTAATACATGATAATCTTAAATATTTGTGCTTTCATTTGGTATATAGGTATAATTCATTGTAGCATTATTTGTAAATTTAGTATTATTCATGTTTTCCATAGTTACAGAACTTAGTAACCAACTAGGTAGCGTCAGCTCGGACTTTGTATCTAGAGCAAACTCACACACACTGTGTTAGAATATCCAGCTGACGCACATACAATTATGTAAAAGACGAGTAAAATAAATAAACATTGCTTCTTAGCAACACGCTACACTGGCTGTTTGATTCATCTCCCAAGCTAGGAGCCAAAGGTAGACCTAGGGTACCCAAGCAACACAGATTAGCTGAATAATCTCTGTATATTGTTTGTTAATATTTCCCTTCGTTCTAGGTAAAGCCGTCCCAAGCTAGGAGCCAAAGGTAGACCTAGGGTAGGTCTGCACTCTGCCTATACCTGTGGCTCATGGACTGATCATCCCCAAAATTATAAGTACCTCCCAAGCAACACAGATTGGCTGAATAATCTCTGTATATTGTTTGTTAATATTTCCCTTTGTTCTAGGTAAAGCCGTACCGTTGCAGCATGTGCGGCAAGCGTTATTCCACCTCTGGAAGCCTACGCAGACATGAGAGAGAAAAACATGAGCCACAGGTATAGGTCGACCTAGGGTAGGTCTGCCTATACCTGTTGCTCATTGTCTGATCATCCCTGTCCTCATCGAGTTAAATGTCTAACGAAAATCAGTAGAAAAGAGCACTCGACGAGCGCTCTTTTTTTTCTACTGATTTTCGTTCGACATTTGACTCAATCTCAATCATTTGAGTCAACTCAAATGTCGAATGAAAATCTTTATGGAATAGGTTCCTTAATACTAAAGTGTAAGTCCGTTTGTTTGTTTGTTAATATTCCCCTTTGTTCTAGGTAAAGCAGTACCGTTGCATCATCTGCGGCAAACGTTATTCCACCTACGGAAGCCTACGTAGACACGAGAGGGAAAAACATGAGCCACAGGTATAGGTATATAGCGTCAGCTCGGACTTTGTATCTAGAGCAAACTCACACACACTGTGTTAGAATATCCAGCTGACGCACGTACAATTATGGAAAAGACGAGTAAAATAAATAAACATTGCTTCTTAGCAACACGCTACACTGGCTGTTTGATTCATCTCCCAAGCTAGGAGCCAAAGGTAGACCTAGGGTACCCAAGCAACACAGATTGGCTGAATAATCTCTGTATATTGTTTGTTAATAATTCCCTTTGTTCTAGGTAAAGCCGTCCCAAGCTAGGAGCCAAAGGTAGACCTAGGGTAGGTTTGCACTCTGCCTATACCTGTGGCTCATGGACTGATCATCCCCAAAATTATAAGTACCTCCCAAGCTACACAGATTGGCTGAATAATCTCTGTATATTGTTTGTTAATATTTCTCTTTGTTCAAGGTAAAGCCGTCCCAAGCTAGGAGCCAAAGGTAGACCTAGGGTAGGTCTGCACTCTGCTTATACCTGTGGCTCATGGACTGATCATCCCCAAAATTGTAAGTACCTCCCAGCAACACAGATTGGCTGAATAATCTCTGTATATTGTTTGTTAATATTTCCTTTTGTTCTAGGTAAAGCCGTCCCAAGCTAGGAGTCAAAGGTCAAGCTAGGAGCCAAAGGTAGACCTAGGGTAGGTCTGCACTCTGCTTATACCTGTGGCTCATGGACTGATCATCCCCAAAATTGTAAGTACCTCCCAGCAACACAGATTGGCTGAATAATCTCTGTATATTGTTTGTTAATATTTCCTTTTGTTCTAGGTAAAGCCGTCCCAAGCTAGGAGTCAAAGGTAGACCTAGGGTAGGTCTGCACTCTGCCTATACCTGTGGCTCATGGACTGATCATCCCCAAAATTATAAGTACCTCCCAAGCAACACAGATTGGCTGAATAATCTCTGTATATTGTTTGTTAATATTTCCCTTTGTTCTAGGTAAAGCCGTACCGTTGCAGCATGTGCGGCAAGCGTTATTCCACCTCTGGAAGCCTACGCAGACATGAGAGAGAAAAACATGAGCCATAGGTATAGGTCGACCTAGGGTAGGTCTGCCTATACCTGTTGCTCATTGTCTGATCATCCCTGTCCTCATCGAGTTAAATGTCGAACGAAAATCAGTAGAAAAGATCACTCGACGCCAGCCGAAGGATTCCAAAAATAGGGCCCCGGTAGCGGTCAGGGCGCAAGTACGCTATTGCTCTTAATGGGATAGGTTCCTAAATACTAACGTGAAAGTCCGTGTGTTTGTTTGTTAATATTTCCGTTTTTTCTAGATAAAACAATACAGATGCCGGATATGCGGCAAGTGCTACTCCACTGCCAGCAACTTAAGACGTCACGAGCGCGAGAAACATGGGCCACTGGTATAGGTAGACCTAGGGTCTCTTAATGGGATAGGTTCCTAAATACTAAAGTGAAAGTTTGTTAATATTTCCCTTTGTTCTAGATAAAACAATACAGATGCCGGATATGCGGCGAGTGCTACTCCACACCCGGCAACTTAAGACGTCACGAGCGAGAGAAACATGAGCCACAGGTATAGGTAGACCTAGGGTCTCTTAATGGGGTAGGTTCCTAAATACTCAAGTGAAAGTTTGTTAATATTTCCCTTTTTTTAGATAAAACAATACAGATGCCGGATATGCGGCAAGTGCTACTCCACTGCCGGCAACTTAAGACGTCACGAGCGAGAGAAACATGAGCCACAGGTATAGGTAGACCTAGGGTCTCTTAATGGGATAGGTTTCTAAATACTAAAAAGAAAGATAGTTAATATTTCCCTTTGTTCTAGATAAAACAATACAGATGCCGGATATGCGGCAAGTGCTACTCCACTGCCAGCGACTTAAGACGTCACGAGCGAGAGAAACATGAGCAAAAAATCCCTAAAAATTGTTTTTTTTTTATTTAAAAGAATATTATAACAGATATACCTACTTAAGTCAGACATTCAATAACGTATTTCACAACGCTCCCCACATCCTGCAGTAGTGGCTTCGGCGTCTCCATGGTATTTTCTGAATGGTGTAACAGCTGCTGACGCCGTTTCCGCCTCCTCCAGGCAAGAAGCCTCCCCCTCGAGCTGCGCGTCTCCCACCCGCGCCCCGCCGCTGCCGCCCTCTGCCCCGGCGCCGCGCGCCTGACACGTGCGCCCGCCAGCCGTCAACGTGACTTAGCTGCTGTTGCCGCCACTAACTCAAGTTCGCGGACGCAGCAGCCAACTCTCGTCGATAGAAAAGCCACTTCACAGAATGTCGTCGCCCCGGGCAAGATGAAGACGGTTTCATCGAGGTTCGAAACAAACGACGTCGTCAGCGAGAGAGCAAGAACCATCATGGCACCGCACCGACAGGGCCCAACTTCCTGCTGCGAGCTGCCATACCGACCACGGCCGTGTACCTGTCCCGCCTGCACCAAACCACTACCGTGCAGAACGTGGTAGAATACATCAAGAAGAAATTGTTTGAGAGTTCCGCCTTTGAAGTCGCGCCATTATACCAATTTCAAGGCATTTGTGGTGCGCATCCCGACAGCAAGGCTGGACCTCTTCATGAAGGAGGACTTCTGGCCGCAGGGCGTGGTTTACAGGCACTTCAGAGGGACGCTGCCTTGTGCCACCGATCCGACGCAGAAAGTGTCAAACTGATTTTTACTAACATCAATTTTTAAGTTATTTACTAACAAGATTGTTTTATAAATTGTAATATGTTCAGTTTTAAGGAATATATCTGTCGCAACCGCAGAAAGTGTCAAACTGATTTTTACTAACATCAATTTTTAAGTTATTTACTAACAAGATTGTTTTATAAATTATAATATGTTTAGTTTTAAGGTATATATCATAGGCAATAGTATCCACCTTAGGTATTCCATTTTAATTGAACTGTTGAAGTGTGTTTTCTCCATCATTTCGATAGCGAATTTACCCGCATTTCCTGAATTCACCCCTATTATTTCCCTTTTATGGCGCCGCAAGAATAACGCTTTAAGCGTTCATTATGGTAACTGTTATTATGTTAATTAAATCAAACAAAATATTAATTGAAAGCTCATTAAATGTACTTTCAATAGATATCAACATTTACACAGTAGAACGTTAGCTATCAATAGCAGGTGGCCAAGTCTAAACTTACTTTCGAAGAGGTGCGATATTTCTGAAGCCGAGTGTTGTTGACACGAAGATTTCTTAAAATGTGTTTTATCTTCTTCGTTAAAACTCAACAGTTAATATTGCGAAAGAAAAAGACAAAACAGGCACCTATGATATTAAAGTACTAGCCTCCGCCCGCGAATTCGTTCGCGTGGACATTTGGAAAATCCCTAGGGAACCTTTGGCTGAGATAAAAAGTATTCTATTTTTAATCCAGGCTATAAACTATCTGTGTGTCAAATTTTATCCAAATCTGTTCAGCAGTTTTTCCGCGATTGAGGAACAAACATCCAAACCCACAAACTTTCACATTTATAATATTAAGTAGGATTAAGTAAAATCCTATATCCTATTAAGTAGAATTCAATATCAAAATATTTCATTTTCTATTCGTCACGATGGTTATCCTATTCAATCAACGGCCTTAGCATCTGCCAGCCCGTTAATTAGATATTGTTTTGGATGTATTGGCTGGATGTCATTTAGGCTTGATGAAACGGCGACGTTCAATGAAAAGGCTAGGCGGCTAATTAGGGCTTTTCCAAAGGACTAAAAACTGTAGGATATCAACGCCATCTATCGATCCTACAGTTTTTAGTCCTTTGGAAAAGCCCTCATTGAACGGCTGATTAAGCCAGTTGCCTGCGACATATCTATGGGCCATCGTTGCCTGAGCATAAATAAATAATAATAATAAAAAAACAAGGGCGCGGCAGCGTGGCGTTCGGTCCTGCAGCAGGCGGCGCGGTGGCAGCGTCCACAGGTGGCGGCGCGCTTGTGGCAGCGTCCACAGGTGGCGGCGCGCTTGTGGCAGCGTCCACAGGTGGCGGCGCGCTTGTGGCAGCGTCCACAGGTGGCGAGCTTGTGGCAGCGTCCACAGGTGGCGGCGCGCTTGTGGCAGCGTCCACAGGCGGCGGCGCGCTTGTGGCAGCGTCCAAAGGTGGCGGCGCGCTTGTGGCAGCGTCCACAGGCGGCGGCGGCGCCCTTGCGGCGGGAGGCGCCGAAGAAGATAATAGAAGGTATAGACGTAAAAAAATATATTTATTAAGCAGTTTCTGCAAAATTACAAAATAATCAAAATTTTCAAAGTTATTTTTTTTATTTTAGGTCTTGCACTTGTTTCAGTATTTTCAAAAAGAAAGAGCCTGATCCAAGTAGTTAAGGTTCATTGTTTGCGGAGACATAGCTAGTCAAAAATAGGCATTTTTTGCTAGTCAAAAGGGTTTTTCGTTTTTGCCACTTTTTGTTAAAGTTTCCGACTGTCCCCTGTCTCCTGATTTTTTTCAATATAATGACAATAATACTGATTTACGCAAACAAAAATTGCCGCTTTGACAGTACTGTTCTTATTTGGCTCGCATAGTACAGATGCACATGCAATTAGATAGTAGCTAGTATTATAAAGTTCTATTATAAAAAAAATACTTAAACTTTTGTTTATAACTGCACAAATTATGCTAAGTTAAGGCATGAATTTTAACTGGGTTCCATTTGTTTCAGGAACCTCCAAGACTTATTTCCGACTCATGTTTCCGGCTTAATCTTAAGTAGCTACGTATTTAATTACGTAAGTCTGTTGCTAACAATTCTCGATTGAAAGCGCAGTTACATTGCTGCTTTAAGTAAAATAGTTGTCACATTAGTTATTACTAGAGCAGCAATGTAACTGTGATTTCTGACAAAGTTGACTGCAACAAAGTTATATAATCAGGGGGGTAATTATATACAAGGTGTTTGGTAAAAGCCTTATAAAGCCGAATATGGTAGATAGGGACCATCAAACTGAACAACTTTGTCTATGGGACCAACTCTGAAATCGCGAAAAAAAAATCAGCTGTTTCATACAAAAATTAATAACGAAAATATCAAAATGTATGAAACAGCTGATTTTTTTTTCGCGATTTCAGAGTTGGTCCCATAGACAAAGTTGTTCAGTTTGATGGTCCTTATCTACCATATTCGGCTTTATAAGGCTTTTACCAAACACCTTGTATAGGGAGGTTATGTCATTGTTTTTGATAAGAAATGGTGTCATTTTTATAAAGATAGGAACTGTAAGGTAAGGACCTCATGCATGTCATGCATGTGATGTCAATGGTGTTTACAAGCTGGACAGCGTCACACGGTCACACCATGTAAAACTGTTCCGCGGCCATTGGAGTGCTCTTCAAACTTGTTTAGGTATGAATGTATGTCGCGATTAAGGGCGGTATCTTTCAAATTAACCTATTTTTGATTCAGTTTTAAACAATCAAGCATTATTTATTTTAAGCAGATAAAAATATATGTTGTAGTTTCATAAACGAACTTGATTATTTTACGGTTAAAAACAGGATTTTCGTTAATAGAATAAAGGATAAGGATTTTCGTATCTTCACTCGACCATAAAAATATACAAATACATTGAAAATGTTCAATGTTTTTTGAATAATACTTAAAGACTATTAATCTCTTATGCACAAATAATATATAGAAAAAAAGGTAATGAAATATAGAAGAATATTTTACGGTTACTTTGTCTAAAAGTGACTTTATATTTATTTCAACATTAATATATAATAAAACGCTCGGTGCGCAGCGTTGCCAGACGTACGAGAGTTCTCGTACCGTTACGAGATTTACAGTCTCTGTACGAGATACGAGAAAAATAAAAATCTCGTACACTTTTGTACGAGATTTTATCAATGTTCACTGGCTGCACTACGTATCCTAACCAAAAAATATATCAATGAAGTAAAAATGTCCACGCTACAAACGATCGACCTAGCACATCACTAAATGGACTTGAGTCTGGCCTTAGTCTTTGAGCGGGGAATCCCCGCTTTGTGTATGTATTTGTTATTGTCCCTATTGCACTAATGTTTACATCGATATCTTATCTCTATTTTAAAAACTAAGACGTGTAGAGCGGGAAATGTGGGTATTTTTACGCATTACTTGTTGAAGTTTAAGTTCAAGTGATTTTCGTTATTTTACTCAAATTATTTAATGGCAATTGAACATAATGAGTAGTGACAGTGAATCTTCATTCACTCCACCTAAAAAAATAACTAAAAAGGGAGGATGGACTGCAAAAAAAACAGGTGACACGGTTTTTGAACATCGTACGCAAACCTTTCGAGATGATTGGTTAAAGCATCCAGTATTTAAAGACTGGCTACAGCCAGATCCCAAAAATCCAAAGAAGGCGAAGTGTGCATTCTGTCCAGCAAGTTCACTGGTTGCTGAAATCTCAAACCTTAAAACTCACGCCGATTCTAAAAAACATTTAAGTAACAAACCTGGCTCATCAAGTCAACAGTCCCTAAAATTGACTTCCTTTGGTTTTAAGGTGGGTACAACACCGAAAAACAAAAAAAGGATCGAGCTGAAATCAAATTGGCTGCATTTTTTGCAGAACATAATATTGCTTTTTCTGCAGCAGACCACTTAACTGATCTACTTAAAGAAATTATTCCCGATTCCAAGGTAGTACAAGACATTGAACTTAAAATCACAGCAGTTGTAAAAAATGTAATTGGGGAAGGGCACAAAGTTGACTTGGCGAATAAATTCAAATCAACTAAGTTTTCTGCGCTTACTGATGAGACTACAGACGTATCTACGGTCAAAACGGCTTGTGGTACGTTATTTCGACAATGACGCTCAGAAGATCTGCAGCGTGTTCTGGGAATTATACAAGATTTTTAAAGAGACAGACACTGATGAAGTTCCTACAGCAAACGCTGAAAATTATACAGAGCGCTCGTGGATTCTTTTACCAGTCGTAATGTGCCACTCACAAACATGATTGGCTTTGGGTCGGACGGATGTAACGTCATGATGGGGGATAACGACTCAGTCAAAACAAAACTTGGCTAATGCGTGACTTACCAGGGATCGTTATTTCCAAATGTGTGTGCCATTCAGCCCACTTATGTGCAAGTCAGACTTGTAAGGAGATTCCAGATACTGTAGAAGAACTTGCTCGTGACATATATAACCTCTTTAAAAACAGTGACAAAAGACAGTTTGATTTCCGCATTTTCCAATCATTTATGTATGTTGAGCCACACAAAATATTAAAACCTTCTCAAACAAGAGGGCTTTCCTTAACAGCAGTTGTAGCAAGAATCTTGGATCAATGGGAAGCGCTGCGCTTATTCTTTATTGATTTCACTACCAATCCAACACACAAAGTGAAAGCTGAGGTGAAAAATCGTGCCATATCAATCTTAGAAAAGTTGTGTGATCCTTTTCACAAACTATACTTTTGTTTTCTGGACTGGTCACTGCCCCTGTGTACCAAATTTAATCTCGAATTCCAGAATGAAAAAGTGGTTATTCACAAACTGCACAACAAAATTCGAGATTTTTATCAAGAAATCCTTCTGCGTTACTTAAAACGGGAATATGTTATGCAGCCAAATGTAAAGGAAGTTGACCCTAAAAATGAACATTGGCAATTAAATGACGTTGCTATGTATCTTGGCATTAAAGTGTACGAAATGCTTAAACACCCTGATGTAGCCAGGCAACCCGCAAAAAGGCATTGTTTTTACAAGCTGCCGAAATTTCCTAAGGACTGGTGCCTTAGAAATAAAAAAAAACGTTATGACATGGCTGATCCTGTGCTGTCTAAACTCCAAGCTCTAGGACCAGCATCAGCTATCTCTAACAATTTCAGAGATACCGTCCCAACATTGATGCCCCTCATGGTGTTAGCAATTGACAAATGAACTGAGACTTCACCATTACTATCAACACTACGCAAATAAACACAAGAACCATACGCACGCTCGGAAGAGTCTGTGAATATATGGAGTCAAACAATGTGTAAGCAAAACACTTATTGATTTGGGGTATGGTTCTGCTTCTAAGTTCTTTTTTAATGATGAAGAACATGCTTGCTGTTCTCCTCAGTATGCAAAATGCTTTTGAGCCCGTTAAACTCGCAGTGGAAGTTTTGTGCCGCCGTGATACCGATTTAGTGAGTGCAGTGAACATGGTTCGTAAGTTGGAAGAATTAAAGACACCATTGTCAGAGAATCTGGCTATTGCCATGAGAAAGCGTATTGCTGAACGTCGACTTAAATCAACTGCAACATTATTATATCTTAAAAATCCAGCTCAGTATCAAGAGGATTTAGAAAAATACGCCACTGACACAACATTTCAATTACCGGCAAAAAGCTCGATCAGAATGAACATAAAAAACTTGGTGAAACGATTGCAAATCAACAAACAAAATCAAATTTTATCCGAAAATGCAAGTGAAGATGATGATGAAGACCAGCCACTTTCAAGAATACAACAGGCTTGCACTGAAACTTCTCTGCAGCTGGAACTCGAACAGGCCTTGAAAGCATGAAATCAACTGCAACCCAAAGCGCTGATTTCTGATAAAATTGACGCAATTTTAAAAAAGAAATGAATCTTTATAAGTACGGAGGAGAAAGAGGGCAATACCTGAAATTCGCTTTTAACAGCCTGTTTGTAATTAATTAAACTAAATGTGAAAAGTAATAGAAAGTCTGGTTTCCTTTGTGACGTTTTTTATTGACAACACAAGACATCAATCCTAAAAGAATAATATACCTACCTAACCGTTGAGAAGGAGGTTTACTTTCAAACACAGCCTTTTAACTTTCGTCCTTACTAGTGTGGAGGCAGAAAGGGCCTTTTCAGCCGCGGGCTGTTTAGCCACTGATATACGGTGCCGATTAGGTGATGACACTTTTAGCGTACTGTGTTTCTTGAGAAGTCATTTTCAAAAAGAATTTTCAAAAGGTTTAAACTTTTTGTTCTTCATTAAATTACGTAAATTACAGGTTTTAATTTGTGATCTCATTGCATTATTGCATTTATTTCATTTAAGTCACTAAATTGTTGATTGTTTCTTGTTCATTTTTAGAATAAACGTTGATTATTGTGTTCATACAATGCATTGTTTAATTTGAAAAATATACTTTTCACCTCTCCAGCACGAAAAGGGTGCTTTTGGCGCGTAAAAACTCGCAGCAAAATCGATTTTTGCTGCGAGCGTGAGACAAAGTGCTTTTTTAATTTATAACACCAACTTTTAAAATAATAAAGAAAAAACAAATAAAGTGACAAGGATGACACTTGTAAAATTGATATGTAAGAAAAGGATAGATAGAGTGCTTTATGGTGTCATACACGGATTAAAAAGTAAAAAAATAAAATGCACGGATATACCAAGGAGTTTTAAATAAGGATTGTTAAAAAAGAAGGTTGATAATTCGAAATAAAGAGTATGGAGGTAATGAGGTCACGTGTATGAAACAAATATGAAATAAGAAAAATTAATGAAGTTTATTAACAAATTATATGTTATATGATTATAAATAAATAAATAAGACGGAATATTAATGAATAAGAGAAAAACACAACGCAATGTAATCAAAACGACGGGAATCTACTTTAATGACTCTATGAATAAAATTTTTCAGCATAGGTTTGATTGAATTATTTTTGTGATAAATTACAAAAATGAATGTGTCCAACGCTGCCGTCCTATGTCTAAAAAGCGGCTAACCCCAAACAGTTGATTTCGCACAAACGTCAAAAAACGTGGGAAACGATTTCTCTAGAAAAGTATACAACTTAAACTAAAACATTTATACACTTATGTAGCAGTTTTAAGTGGCTGACTATTTTTACATTTTGGGTCCAGAAAAGTCTTTCAGGTATAATGTTATTTAAGTTTTTCCTGTGTAGTTAAGTAATTTTATTTATTTTTCCATAAAATACTTGTTAGAAGGCGGCTAACCACACCTTAACTGCTTTTTAGCCAAGTAATTCTCAATAACTGCTACATTCTAGAACTGTTATAGAAGTTATCCTAATATGCTAAATTAAAAAGCAGTTAAAAGTAGTTAACTTCCTTATAGCTAAGGATGTGGTTTATGTTTGTGTGTGGATAACCACTTTATAGCTTAGTACTGTGGCTTTACCGCTCTATAACTAAGGATCGTTCGCATTATTTTTTATTTATTTTGAGTAAAAAAGCAGTGATTGAACTTTTAGTCAAGTTTTGATCAAACATCCTCTAAATTTATTCTTATCTTGATCGCAGTTAATGTCGCATAACTGCTTTTTAGTCTAAATATTTCTAATAACCGCTTTATAACTAAGTTAGATTGCATAATTACTCATAAATTATAAAATTAAAAGGGAAGTTATGGCGCTTTAACTGCTTTTAAGTATATTATTGTTGAGTTGCCGCTTTTTAGCGAAGTATTAGTAAAAAAAACCGCCACTTAGCCGCTTATATGCTTTTCGTATCTTCAAAAGTATTAATGCTAGAAATATGGTTCTTATACTCAAAGATAGAGAATTCAAAATTACTCAGTATTAATGAAAAAAGTGAAAAACGGCCACATGTGGGTTAGCCGCTTTTTAGACATATGACGGCAGAACGATCAAGATAGTTTCCTAACTCCAAAAGAGTTAAGTGAACAAGTTTCTAATGCTGAATTAAGCTTTTTTACCAGAAAAGTCAAGTGAAAATTTTCTCGCTGGTCGAGGTGAAAAGTTGTATGTTTTACACGAGACCAAAATGTTGTTCTGCCTCGTGTCTTTAAATCACTCACTGTGCTCAGTAGTCTATATTAGAATCACTCGCTACGCTCATGATTCAATTCTAGACTACTTCGCTAGTTCGTGATTTAAAGTCGCCACTCGTAGCACAATTTGATTTTGGTCACTTGTATAACAAATAACTATAATTACATTACATAATATTAAAATACTGGTTACTATCAATTTGCAGTATTTGTTACAAAAAAAAACGTTTTTTTTTTTCAATTATTCTGCTCAATCTCAAAAGTCCCGAAAATCTTGATTCGCGACCAAGATCTCGACCCGAATCTCAACAAGATCTTGAACTGACCAATCTTGATTTAGAAAAAAGACGCCAAGATCTTGAATAGTCAATCTTGGTCCAAGATTGCATTCCCTACTTATACGTGTGTCGAATTATGAAAAGACCTGAAGCGTTACAACCCTGGAAAAAGCCACATAAAGTTGGCCATGTGAAAAACGAGCAGTCCTTAGACCGACACCAGCGGCTTTAAGCGTCTGACCCGTATTTAGGCAAGTCGATATAAAAAATTAGGACTGTTACCGCCTTCACCACGTCAAAGTCAAAGTCAAATAAGCTTTATTCAAATAAACTTAATTATTAAGTACTTTTGAATCGTCTATATTTTCCTACCACCCGTTCCAGACTTTTTTAGCTGACAAGAAGAACGGGCGCAAGAAACTTATCAGCTGTAACAGCCATAAGTAACGATATTTACAAACTTGAATATATCGTTACCAGAAAATTACAACAGGGTGACAGGATTATTGGCAACAACATAGACTTATTATATTACTTCAACAAAGTACTTATTAGCAAGTTATGTGTTACATCATTTCCACGCATTTAGATCTTTAAGATAATCATCTACTTTATAATAACCTTTACCCATGAGCGTTTTTTTAACATGGTTTTTAAATTCATGCAAAGGAAGATCAATCACTTGTTGTGGAACTTTATTAATAAAGGCTATGCCTTTCCCCATAAATTGGAACGTGGAGGTACTCCCATCCCAGCTTATGTTATTATCTTATGCTAAACAACTTTTATCTGATCTCTGAGATTTCCACATCAGACGATTTTTGTAAACACATGTTTATGCAAATAAACTAAACTTGGTTCTGCAGCAGGTATTCCAGGTTTTCGATTTTTATGCCTCAACAAAAAAATGCTCATCAGGCTGAAAAACTTTTGCAAAGGTGTCATTTTTATATTTTGTATAGTTTAGCTGGACCATTATGGTTCTGCATCAGGTGTTCCAGATCTTTGATTTCTATACCTCAACAAAAAATGCTTATCAGGCTGAACAAGTTTTGCTTAGGCGTCATTTTAATATTCCTTATAGTTTAGTTGGGCTATTATTGTTCTGCTTTAGGTGTTCCATTTTCCAAAATCAATTATACCCCAAACTATGCCCAGGCTAAACAGATATATAACAAAAAAAAGTTTCATTCGAATCCGTCCAGTATTGCTTTAGGTGTTCCATTTTCCAAAATCAATTATACCCCAAACTATGCCCAGGCTAAACAGATATATAACAAAAAAAAGTTTCATTCGAATCCGTCCAGTATTACCGGAGATTAGCGTGTTTAATAGACAAACAAACAAACAGACACACTTTTTTTAATTCTTACTCTATTACTATGTCTCCATCGCCCCATTTTTTTTAATATAAATAAATAAATATTTGACAACATCACATACATTGCTCCAATCCCAAAGTAAGTAGCTATAGCACTTGTGTTATGGAAATCAGAAACAACGGTGGTATGACACACACCCAGATCCGAGAAAATATTGAAAAGTTCATTTTCTACATTGACCCAGCCGGGGATCGAACCCGGGACCTCAAGAGATGGTGACGCCTTGAAAACCGGCGTGCGAACCACTCGACCACGGAGGTCGTCATATGTAATGTACAGACACACTTTTTTTACTGTTTTATTATATGTAAGGATATCACATTGTTGAATCAACTCAACCCGGCTGGCCCGAGTCAGCATTGATTTCAACTCGGGTGACCCGAGTTGAAAAAATTATGTCTCGGCCCATCGCTACTTTAAAATCTATTGTGTAAAAGCTCAAATTCTGGGAAACCATGTTATGTGCCTACAATAGCGAGTCACGTGCTAATGTTCACCTTTAATTATTTCAAAAGGTGGTGTTAGAAGTTAAAAAAATAAACTTTGCCTCACACTCGCAGAAAAAACAATTTTACTCTGTTATTATAATGAAATTTTATTAAAATATCCTGTGCAACGGCAACATTTAAAACATAATTTTCCTTACGGTGACCATTTTTTATTTAATAATGACAGTCACTGTTGCTAGACGCTAGTGGTAACATCAATGCATATATGCATTGATGTTACCACTAGCGTCTAGCAATAGTGACTTTCGGGTGAAATGGTTCCAATCAAGGTGACTGATCACCCGTCCGGCTTCGCTGGTGTCCCCCCTTCTAAATAACAATAACATCAATGCTATTTGAACTCATACACAGTGGATACTCTATACAAAATATCTTTAAATCAGTGACAATCAGTGACGATTTGGAACGCCAGAAGATAACCCAATCCAATTTTTCAATCCAATCTTTTCCAATATTTAACCAACTTCAAAAAAGGAGGTTCTCTCTCAGTTCGGTTAAATAATTTTTTTGTTTGTTATCCAATTTTTTCACTCTAAACCCAATGCCAATGAATACAAAATTACAAAATAGAACAAAACATTTAATATCGGCTCCACATGTTGGTACAAACCTTGGCTAATGTATCGTTCGTTGATGCTTTTGAAAGAACCTCTCTGACGCAATTGTTACAGAACCAGCAACGTACGATGAATTTGCCAACATGTGGAGCCGGCATAATACAATTACATTTCAGACCAGAAATCACAATTTAAACTTGACTTGTGTAAATTCCAATTTACAACTTGAAATACCAAATTTTAACAAAATTATCAATTTACTTTCAGATTTTATATAGCTTTATTAAAAAACAGCATCGTTCAAAAAATTTGTTGTCAACAAATCGAGGGTAGGTAAACTGAAGTATAATTAAGTCAACCAATTTTCTTTATTGCCAAGTAATAATTACACCAAAAGAATTGGTTATCATCAAAACAAAAACAGTTTTACCCAACATGACATAAAACCTCTCTGGTATGATGCCTTGAAAAAGGATTAAATAAAGCGAACGGGGACTTCTTACAAAAGAAAATTCCTGTAATTAAAGACTGCTTCACATCTACAGAAATTGTGACATCAATTTGTAGTACCTTAATGGCTTTTTTAAGCAACAGATGGACTATTAAAACTATGGTATGGAAGTGACCAGTTGGGAAGTGTTGGCCGACCAAAGCGATGCTAGTCATAAAACAAGTCGCAGGATAAGGCTGGAGACATCAACCTAAGAATATAAAATAATGGATGGAAATCAATGAGGCTTTTACCGAAGAGATCCATAGCATGGAAAATTAATTAATACTATTTACAAACCAAAATGTACATCTGCTATTGAATACAAGCTTTTGATAATAATATGGTTTTGAAAACACAACAGTATTTAATTATGGAATTTATTTTTAAACCTTGCAACAAACCTATGCAACGGAACCAGATATATGCATAGCAATGTGAAGACGACCGACCGACCCACCTGTATAACTAGGTAGTAAGTTTAGTATGTTGCTAAGACAACATACAGAAATTGACCACACCGCCAAACATGACTTTCCAATCCACACACTTAACAGAATCTCACATTTTTATCGCATAAACTGCTACAAAAACCAGACAGGGTTCAATTGTTTGCTAGTCAGATATGTATTATTCTCTTTGCTTGCATGAGATGACTGTGTGAACAATGTCTCATACCATAACAAACAACAAACACAGCACTTTAAATACCTACCATGAGCGTTCAATTCTTGGAACAAATATTGCCACAAGAAACTGCAGGACATCAACAACAGAGACCTTAATGAGTTCTTGGAGATTTATTTAGACAATTCATAAGTAAACAGTACATGACAATTAGGTACCACAGCTTTGGATTGTTAAACTGTGGTATTTTGCTGTGCTGTGTGCGTAAGATATTATTCGACGATATGATGAAATTTCAATCACAGCTAGAAGAATTTAAACAACACTATGGTTAATTATATCTTTCTACATAGTACTACCCAGACCGCACGCACACCACCTCTACATCACTTCACCGTGTTCACCCAAATAACCAACTTTCTAAATCTTTGCATTTTTCTGATTTTCTTTCTTTCACCAAAGAGACGAGGCACAAACATAGGAAATAATAATAGCCGCCCTCTCGTCCTCATAGCGTGTAAAGTATATTTCGTTTGTTTACTTTAGCAATTTGCATGGGGCAGGGGGCTTATTTATGCAAGTAAAATAAAACCGACGACAACCGCTGAACCGCTAGGCTAAACCAAAAAACAAAAAGAAAAGAATTTATGTGATTGACAGAAAGAAAGTACAGAAACAAAACAAGAAACAAAATGGCGCAACAAGCAATCGAGTGCATTCCAGTCAACAATACTATTTAATCGCTGAGCCAGCGATCGCCATAGCGTACATTTTAACCATGGAAACTATTGGTGGTCTACCATATAAATAGAATTTTCAAGAACAACAAAGTCAAAAAACAGGTGATCCGAAAAACGAATACATTCATTTTATATGAGATACGTAAAATATGACTCAGGCGACGGCTACACACGTGGTATTTAGCGTGATCCATCGCCATAGAGTAAATTTTAACCATGGAAAGTAAAATATTTTGAAAATTCCGTAAAAATTACTTTCCATGGTTAAAATTTACTCTATGGCGATGGATCATGGTAAATACCACGCGTCTAGCCGGCGCCTTAGATTCATAAAATATGAATATGGCAAAGGAAATTAATAAACTATGTTCCATATTGTTTTCTTCGTCGATAAACGAATAAATGTAGCGAAATTTCGTAATCATAGACATAGAAAAATTTTCGCTGCGCTCAAGAAGACCAACAAAGCGTGGAAAAGAGAAGTTAACATCATACTTCATACGGACACGGTCTATGTAAAAAGAGACAAAGGATCAAGTGTTATGTGCCAACATTTTTTACAGTAAGAGCCCCTAGCGTCCCGCTTAGCAAATGAGCAATCACATTTTGTTTAAAATATTTGTTAATCTTAATTAGAATTTAAAATAAAGGTATCGTTGAGACATGATGTCTTGTGCTCTAAGTTGTACTAATATTTAAAGGTCTCTGTATACGTAACGGGAAAAACCCCGGACGGGACGGGAACGGAGCGGGCACGGGGTGGGAAAAATATCGTTTCATACAAAATTTATAAGAGCATGCATACGTAGCAAAGGCACGACGGGGCCCGCGGGCCTACCGCCTAACTCTCAGGCTTTGAATGACTCTGGCTTTGGTTTATGACGTCAGTGCACTGTCCGTCTTTGTCATCGTGTTATGATATGACAAGAACGGGTAGAGCGCATAGCTATCGCTTTGAGATAGGCGGCGGTCGACCTATCGGACGGGAAGGGAACGGAACGGGAATAACTCCGTCGGCGGCACGTCGCCGCCCCGTGCGTGCCCCGTCCCGTTTGGTTCCCGTTACGTATGCATTGAAGCTCCGTTCGCTCCGCCCGCAGTTATGTTGCGATGCAAAGCATCATCTTGGTGACAAATGGAATTACGATTCAGCCATCGATTTTAGCACTAATGACGTTTTGATATTCAATAATGTTTTGTGATGCGTGCATTGTATCGTAATTATAATATTCTATAATTTTTCGTAAAGTAACTATGGCATTTAAAACTTTAAATTATATCTTAATAAGGTTTAGATACAAATAAATGGCATTCAACATAATTTTCAGAGGCAAGACTGGCATAGAACAAAGTTCAGCCTGCCTAGCATGACCGATTTATATGGCGTGATATAGCGTTTTATCACGTTTAACTGTCAAAAAGACAAAGGAGTTTGACAGTTGAGTGTCGATAAAATGCTATATCACGCGATATAAATTGGTCATGCTAGGCAGGCAGGGGTTCAAATCATTGTATACGTACAATATTCCCCCATTTAAAAATCTTTGACGATCTGTTTATTTGACAATCCTTACTTAATATTATAAATGCGAATGTCCGTTTGTTTGTTTGTTAAGCCTTCACGTCTTAACTACTGAACCGATCATCATGCAATTTTGCATACACGTTGTCAGGGGTACAGAGAAGGATATAGGGTAACTTTCATCCCGAAAAAAAGTATTGTTCCCTAGGGACAGCAAAAAAACTTTCCACGCAGACGAAGTCGCGGGCTGAATAATAAATGTTCCTTTATTTGGATAGAAAGATCGTTCTGTATTTAGTCAATGAAAAATAATTCCTAAAGAAATTACCTAACTAGTATTAAGGAAAACATTGTAAAATGTCAAAATAAACTAATTTCGAACTAATTTCATTTCATTTCAATTAAGTCGGTTTAGAAAAAGGTGGAATTGTGTCAATTGAGATAAAATTAGTCGCATAGTGTTTTAATAAAATTGTTTTCACAACAATAGCACGTTAATGCCACGGCAACTGTCGCGATTAGCACGTTGCGTATTCATTAAGGTGCGGGCACATTTGTCTAACGCCACGTCTTAACACTCCGTATTTGTATGGACGTGTTATCAGATACAGCTTGACCATAAAGAGATGAAATTAAATAAAATGGAACTAAAATTTCTCAGTACAAAATGTAGTCAGTGTTGCCAAATAATTCGTAATTTTGACGTGTTTACATAGAAAGTGGCGCCCTCAATTTTTGTCAACTCTTTATGGTCAAGCTGTAAGTTTGAACCTACAATGTGCATACATTTACTATGAAAACCGATGTTATCTGACGGCGTGTTAACACGTGTTAACGCGTGGCGTCAGACAAATGTGCCCGCACCTTTAAACTCCCCGTTATTAGGACCACGTTCCGTCTCTGCCCCATCCCCGTTTCGTCCGGGATTTTTCCCGTTACGTATACAGCGACCTTTAGAGGGGCAGCAATCAAAAATTTTAATTCAAAAAAATTTTTTTTTGGTTTTTTTTTGTAATCCTTACTAATATTATAAATGCGAAAGTCCGTTTGTTGTTTGTTTGTTTGTTACGCCTTCACGTCTTAACTACTGAACCGATCATTGTGAAATTTTGCATACACGTTGTCAGGGGTACAGAAAAGGACATAGGTTACCTTTTATCCCGAAAAAAAGTATTGTTCCCGAGGGATAGCTATAAAACTTTCCACGCAGACAAAGTCACGGGCGGCCGCTAGTAATAATAATAAAATAGACAAGCTGCTGAAATATCATAATGGGTGATGCAAGGAGGAAAAAGGTTTTTTTCCTGTTTTATTTTAAACAAGTGGCTGAAATGTATTCATGTAGTATATTTTTAAAACCGGCTCAGAAAGTCCTTTCATTCAATACCACAAATGATAGGTTTTAGAGCAAAAAATATTTTTTTCCCATACAAAATGACTCTTTTTCCCTCGCACCATCAATTGTTGATGGCTCTCCTTCTTAAAATTATCTAAGGGTATTCTTCACTCTGCCAAAGAAGACCTTTTAATCATGAAGTGCCGTATATTGACATTTTTTGGCGTGTAGGTACTCCATTATAATAATAAAATAACTTTATTTCAGGCATAATAGTGGCTCCGTCAGCTGATCCGTCAGATCTCGCCAAAAAGAAAAATAATTACCTTGCGTTAAAAGTAACTCAATTTTTTTAAAAATTCACAGATCTCGTGCCTTTCACGACCTTCTGGTACATTGAAAATGAATTAAATGAATTTAACAAAATATTTTTTTATTCCTTTCTTAAAGACATTAATATTTTATTGAAAGTTAACCTAAGTACTATGTATAACTAAAACATCTGAATTACTAAATAAATTAACCATTATAAAAAAATAAATCAAAATCAAATGCAGCATACGTGACTCTCGCGCCGACTTCATCATCACTCGAATGTGCGATAACAACCCTCATGTTTACCTAGGCATCATCATCACACTCTCATTCTCAGAAATCGTTGCAAAAATTCATTTAGAATCGCAGAGTCACTAAGAAAGACGTGACTGATCGAGTAATTTCAAATCTCGAAATTGAAATAACAGCAACCCACGATATATAATATTTTGGATCTAGTAGATAGAGGCCCTCGGCTTCGCCTCGGGCCTCAAATTAAAACCTCTCTTCTGTTCAACTTTCGCTCAAGATTTGTTTATCCGTTTATCAACACACAAAAACTCACTACGACGCCTAGCACGTGTACTGGAGATAATAGCGTCATCTCTTTTGCTCCTACAGTAATTGCTAACACTACTTTCTCTTTCGTTTTCACATAGTAAGCGACGTCACTTACTTGAATATGAACTTATAGAGACATTTCAGTGCAGTCACACTATGGTACCGCCCCGCGCCGCCGTATCTAACGGTTTTTAAATCTTTGACTAGATCTGGAATCAGCACTCGCTTCACGCTCTATTCACGTCATACCATCTGTTGACCTGCTAGAGCTAATCAATATCAATATAAATATTATGGTTTTAATATATATCTAAATACTTTTTTATTTATAAAAAATTAGGAAATAAATAAAAAATACAAAATAAAAAAACACTATTACAAGCTTTGAAATATACAATAATTTACAAACTTCAATCGTACCACGTATTATTATTATCCCACGCCGCGCGCGTCGCCCGCGGCATCCCAACATTTCGCTACATAAAGGATAAGCTACAGCCCAGACCGTAAGAGTCAGGGACGTATATTATTTTCAATAGTTAGCCTAACTCAATATCTCTAGGGTTTTTTTTTCATTTTTTTGATATCGCTTTTCGTTTTTGAGAAATTGTCGATTTAGTGAGAAAAGACCCCAAAAAAGTGTGCCATTTTTCTACATTTATGCGATTTTCGAAAAAAGTTTTTGACTTTTTCAAAATTTTTTTTCACCATATTGTAGCCCTTGCTGAGACGCATCTTTTGAAATTATTAGTACATACACGTTGACCCAAAACTCACGGGACCAGGGGCCCTATTTTTGAATCGCTCGGCTGGCGTCGAGCGCTCGTTTCTACTGATTTTCGTTCGACAACTCATACATTTGACGAACGAAAATCAGTAGAAACGAGCGCTCGACGCCAGCCGAGCGATTTAAAAATAGGGCCCCAGGGCAATGTCTCACTTTGGCTGAAATTGGATACCTTACTGAAGCGATCGAAAAAACATTTTCAATGTTAAAAATAATATGTCGCTTTTGCCACGAGAATCTCAAAGCACATAGTAGGGAATGTGCTGTTTGGTATATTCGTAGCTAGATGGCGCTTCTAATTTTGAAAATATTTCGAAACGTGTGAGTTATTTTTTTTTTTTGATAAATTTCGAAAAACTGGCAAAAATGAAAAATTCTAAATAATTATCGAACCTGTTCACAAATTTTCACGAGTTGAGAATTGCGATCTGTAGAGAAGAACAAATGGAAAGCCAAAAGGACAGCCCGAAAGACATACGAAAGAATGTTTGCCCAAGCTGAATAAGAGACGCTTCAAGGTCCAAACAAATTATCGGACGCGGCTTACTGCCGCGGCTGATCTGAGGTGTGCAAACTAATATAGACTAATATGACGTCATCGGACGTCCGATAGCTATCTGGCACGCAGGATGTTATGAGAGCGTGCACACTTATCAGCCGCGGCAGTAAGGCCCTCCGCTGCCTTGAACGGGATCCCGGCGCGGGTGTCCGCTCCGGGTGCTGTTTCCTGTATATTCATAGAGCAGCGCTGCGTGTGGCGGATTACCCGCCGCACGTGGCGCGGGCGGTGAGGCCGCCTCGCGGGGCAGGAGAGCACGCTCGCGGGTCCCGCGCGACGGGTCACGCGAGCGGGGCCGTTTCGTGTATATTCATAGAGCAGCGCTGCGTGTGGCGGACTGCCCGCCGCATATTTGTCCGCAACGGAGCATGGCGCGGGTCCCCGCGACGGGCTGTTTGTCCGCGACGGAGCACGGCGCGGGCCCCCGCGACGGGCTCCCGCACCGTGTACCCGCGCCGGGATCCCGCTTAACGCAGCGGAGGGCCTAAGCCGCGTCCATAAGCCGCGTCCGATAATTTGTTTGGACCTTCACTTGCGTTTTGCGCTCGCTCGGTCAATAAACTCTTTGATATAGGTACTGTGGTGATCGCTGACTTAGTGATTGACCTGCTGGAATGTACCCGAAGTGCGATTTTCTGACAGCTGACAACTGACAATTTCTATTTAAATTTTATCTAAAGCCGCGATTACATACGCCGATTTAGCATCCGAGTTAAGGCCCGAACAAACTATCGGACGCGGCTTATGGACGCGGCTTACTGCCGCGGCTGACAAGTGTGCACACTCTCATAACATCCTGCGTGCCAGATAGCTATCGGACGTCCGATGACGTCATATTAGTCTATGGTTACGTCCGCGACCTACTACATCCGATAGTTTGCACACCTCAGATCAGCCGCGGCAGTAAGCCGCGTCCGATAATTTGTTTGGACCTTGAGTAACCAATTTCGGGTTACCACCCGTACTTGACAATAAAATATTGTATAATCCTTACTAATATTATAAATGCGAAAGTCCGTTTGTTTGTTTGTTTGTAACGCCTTCACGTCCGGCTGAGTTTACTCTTTGCTGACTGGGTATTCTGCTTTTATGTCATGTAGCTTAGTTGTCTTTCAGCAATCTTGCTGAAAAAATCTTGCTTTTAGCGAAAAGGTCATTCTGATAGAGAGGGGTCTTAGGTACTGAACCGATCATCATGAAATTTTGCATAAACGTTCTCAGGGGTACTGAGAAGGACATAGGGTACTTTTCATCCTGAAAAACAATATTGGTCCCGAGGGATAGCAAAAAAACTTTCGACGCAGACGTAGTCGCGGGCGGACGCTAGTTACTGTCCTTACTAATATTATAAATTCCAAAGTCCGTTTGTTTGTTTGTTACGCCTTCACGTCGTAACTACTGAACCGATCATCATGAAATTTTGCATAAACGTTGTCAGGGGTACATAAAAGGACATAGGGTACCTTCCATCCCGAAAAAAGTATTAATCCAGAGGGATAGCAAAAACAATTTCCACGCAGACGAAGTCGCGGGCGGCCGCTACTATGGTATAATAAGTTAGATTTTAAAAGTGAATTTACTTACACTATAACGGAAAGGTAAACATTGTTTATGATTGGAGATGAGGATCAAAAAAATCATAAAAAATGTTGACTTTTCCGTTATTTGTGCAAATTTACTATTGAAATTTAACTTATATATACGGGTGGCAAATCTGAATTGGTTCCTAACTAGGATGCTTAATCAGCGTTCGTAATCGCGACTTAAATAAAGAGCGTAAAAGTAGATTAAAAAAACTATTCCCACTAATGGGCTGTTAACATAGTTTAAGTAGTTACTAAATGGGCAACTTAATTTCAAGTTAAAATTTAGTAAATAGTCGTTCATACGGTGTTTAAGTAGTAAGTAGTAGCCCGTGTGACCAGTGTTGTCGATTGCCGATTACGCTTGAGTAAGAGCACGTTCACACGAGCAATTTTTCCACGCGTGTTATTTTTACCGCAGACGGAAAAGGTACCTTATGACCAGGCCATAGGTATCTTTTCCCAGATGACTTCTCAGGTGGGTGTTTGCACGCACGATGACGACGTTCCACGGGTAAATTAACCTTATGGCCTGGCTATAGAGATTTTTTCCTTTCATCGGTAAAAAATCGCGCGTTGAAAAATCGATCGTGTGAATGATCCCTAATTGAGACGGATTATTAATTACAGTTGCTAATGCGCAGGAACCTTTCCATGCCTCTCCTACACTTGATTCTATCGGCCCGAAGCTTCGTCTATTGTTATGCTGAACGCCAGTGTAGGAGTCATTATCATCATACGTTACGAACTATCAGGCTGCGTGACGATAGACGCAACACGATAGCTGGACCGGCGGTTTTTCTACAAACATCAAAGGAGTTTTGTGGCACTAAATTCGAGTTTGCTCCTACACCTGCGTTGTTAAGTGGGAAGTGGATTTCAGGGGTTGAAATACCGTAAAAAAAATAACGATACAAAAAAATAACGTTAAAAATACCGTTAATACATATTATCAGTAAATTTACCGGTACAATAGTACCGGTAAAATTATCGGTAAAAACCGGCCAAGTGCGAATTGGACTCGCGCACGAAGGGTTCCGTACTAAAAAACGGCAAAAATCACGTTTGTTGTATGGGAGCCCCCCTAAAATATTTATTTTATTCTGTTTTTAGTATTTGGTGTTATAGCAGCTGAAGAAATACATCATCTGTGAAAATTTCAACTGTCTAGCTATCACGGTTCATGAGATACAGCCTGGTAACAGACAGACAGACAGACAGATAGACAGCGGAGTCTTAGTAATAGGGTCCCGTTTTTACCCTTTGGATACGGAACTCTAAAAAGTAACTTTATTAATTGGGATAACGTTAATTTTAAAATTAACGTTAAAAAAATTAAGAAATAACGTTGAAATTAACGTTAAAAAAACTGAGAAATAACGTTGAAATTAACGTTATCATTCCCTGGTGGATTTAGAATATAATATTTCAATTATAATAATAATTATAATAATATAGTTCATAATAGCATCTCAGAATCATCCGCCATTATCGCAATACAAGTAATCGAAGCTTCATCACGCAGGCGAAGAAGAGCGGTATACACCGCTCTTCTTCGCCTGCGTGATAAAGCTATGAGTAGTGCCCTTAGCACGATAGCATTGGACTTGTTATAGTGCAATAAGTAGCCGAAGCTTTGTCCCTCATGTGTGGGAGAAGCATCACAATATTCACAATACCATCCGCACCGTCACGTCATCCGCAACTAAAAATTTGATGTAACAAGAAACTCCTAATAGGTAATTTAATGTGTTAATTATTGAATTATTATTTTCAATAAGATAGGGTTTAAGTTTACCGGTACCTTGAATTGAAATCGATTGAAAGCGCGGTTGCATTGCTGCTTTAGTTAAGATAGTTGTCACATTGGTTCTTACTTAAGCAGCGATGTAACTGCGATTTCTGTCAAAGTTGATTGCAACAAAGTTACGTAATTACCCCCCGGGTGTAACAAGACCCTCAACGAAGCCGAGGTCTACGTATTCTGCCCATCATTACGGAAGAAATTGTTTCGTCCATGAAGGTCCAAACAAATTATCGGACGCGGCTTACTGCCGCGGCTGATCTGAGGTGTGCAAACTATCGGATGTAGTAGGTCGCGAACGTAACCATAGACTAATATGACGTCATCGGACGTCCAACAGCTATCTGGCACGCAGGATGTTATGAGAGTGTGCACACTTATCAGCCGCGGCAGTAAGCCGCGTCCATAAGCCGCGCCCGATAATTTGTTTGGACCTTGAGAAGTTGAAGCAATGTAAATGATTGGCAAGCAGTTTTGATCGTTTAGTTGGTGCATTCCAATATGGGGCCGCCCTTATCCTGAGAATTGGGCAGTTTTGTTCTGGTAACAATAATTTTCCTTGACAAGCATGTAGATGTAGCTAAACAATCAATCAATGTTTGACAATCATTGAAAGTTTCATCAAACACGTATTCAGCACGAGTTGTCGTGTGCTTGATGTCAAGCAGCTCATGAACGATCAAAATGTGATTGACAAGCCGAATTGTGTGCCGTTTAGTATATATTTGACCGTTAAGTTAATTTGCATTGCTGTATAAATGATAAAAACTGTTTGTCAATCATTCACGTTGCATCGGCTTGTCAATCACATTTTTATCGTCAAGGTGCGATGCTTGACAAGTATCACAGAATAGATAGATTACTGTGGCCTATTAAAAAAGTAGACCACGCTGTCGACGCTGTGATGCGCTGATGTAGTCAGTCTCTCGATGATTTTATAAACGGGAAGATCAAGATTGTAGACGAAATGAATATGCTTTATTAACGTTTGCAAAAATGCACGAAAAACGTAATTACAAAATTTTCAATAAGCAAGGGCAAAAGAGAAATCGTAATGGCGAACGGATTATGCGAGCGTACACAAGTGACATTGTCGCGAAACACCGGAGGGCGTGGCGTGGCGATTGCTTCTGCAGTGGTCGATAACACAAGTCGATAATTTGAATAATGGCGAGAGCGTAGACACACGCCCCCAAATGGTAGTGGTGGTGGTAATGCAATGTAAATGATTGACAAGAAATGCCTGGGGACTGATTATGGAACTTTGTTGCAATCAACTCTGACAGAAGTCGCAATTAAATTGCTGCTTTAGTTAAGAACCTATGTGACAACTATCTTACTTAAAGCAGCAATTTAACTGCGCTTTCAATCGATTTCAATCAAGAACTGTTAGCAACAGACTTAAGTAATCAACAGGCTGGTTGCCTAGTCTAGGGGCTACTTATGAACAGAGAGAAAGAGACAAGACGAGCAAGCATTTCATGTAATCTCTTTTCTGTCTGTCACAGAGTTGAAGGTCCAAACAAATTATCGGACGCGGCTTACTGCCGCGGCTGATCTGAGGTGTGCAAACTATCGGAAGTAGTAGGTCGCGGACGTAACTATAGACTAATATGACGTCATCGGACGTCCGATAGCTATCTGGCACGCAGGATGTTATAAGAGTGTGCACACTTATCAGCCGCGGCAGTAAGCCGCGTCCATAAGCCGCGTCCGATAATTTGTTTCGACCTTGACACTTTACGGTTTTTTTGTTAAATTATCGTCAGGCTGGTGAAAATATATTTTGACGGTTGACGTCATACTTTTTGATAGCGCCATCTAGTGAGGAAGTTGGAACTTTTTTCTTAAAAAAGCGCTCATTGTGTTTGCTAAAATTAAACGATTTGTCATATTAGTGTACTAATCATATCGTTCAGTGCCCTATATAATAACGTTAAAATTTTTCAATGGTCATGACAATTTGGTTTACATAGCGGTGTAGCTCTGAGCAGATTGTTCTATTTTCAAATTGTTTAACGCAATGGATATGAAATTTAATTAAAGAGGGCGCAGGTAGTTTTCAGTGTTGTAAGTTAGGTTCGTTTTTAGGCGGCGGCTACACGCATGGTAAATATAGCGATCAATCGCCATATAGTAAATTTTAACAGTAGAAATTAATTAGTATGGATTGTTCAATATTTTACCCCTCTCCATACAATATTACCTACTCTTATTTAAAATTATAGATATAAATATTATCGATAAATATCTATATTTTTATCGATATCAAAAATACCTTGCATCCATACTAATGCATTGCATGCTTCACAACAGGAGTGTTAACACGCAATACAATGCAATCTCAGGCGACGCCTACACACACAGTAAATACTGAAATCCATCAGTATTTAAGCAGGGGCATATTTCACAAAAGATTAGTAAATTAACTAAAAAAAATTGCCAATGTTGTTATTGGGGTAGAATTACTTTTTAAAATTAATAAGAAACCTAATTGGGATGTTGACTAATGAATAAAATAACGAAATACTAATGAAAATCGTAAACATATTAAACTTTTAGAGTAGCTTGTATACCTCTTGGTTTTATATATTGCATATTATTTGTTTTATGACCCTTCAAAGTTGAGTGGACAAGTCCATTTAAAAAGTATAAAATTTATTAAAATAAATTTTACCTTTAATTAGTTTGTAAAATGTATAGCAAATTTGTCTAAGAATCCATTTTGATAAACACAATATTTAATATAGCTGCCGAACAAATTTCCTACGCGTTGCATACAAACTACTGAGGCGTGACGTCATAATTCAGTAGCCGTTAGTATGGAGCGTTTTTGGGCGAGTCCATTTGTGTGCATTTCACACTGTGATATCTCGAGCAGTTTTCAAGCTAGCGAAATAATTATTTGACCAATGTTTCTTTTTTTGAGAGGTTATTTATGTAATATAAAATAAAAAAAAGGTGTCAACATCCCAATTCTACCCCAATTACAACAATGGTAAATTATTGTAGTTAATTTACTAATCTTTTGTGAAATATGCCCCTGATCAAATACTGATGGATTTCAGTATTTACTGTGTGTGTAGGCGTCGCCTTACGCACACGCAAGACGCGTACGTTATGGGATTTGGTCGCGTCAGCGACGTGTGATCCTAGTGCATATGTTAACTATGAAAACCGATGTCATCTGATGGCGTGTTAACATGTATTAACACGTGGCGTTAGACAAGTGTGCCCGCACCTTAAGCGCTCGCTGGCTGATTTCTGCCCAACGCCGCCGTCAGATGACATCAGTTTTCATAGCAAATGTACTAAGATCACACTTAAGGTCGAAACAAATTATCGGACGCGGCTTACTGCCGCGGCTGATCTGAGGTGTGCAAACTATCGGATGTAGTAGGTCGCGGATGTAATCATAAAGGAAGTGTCTATTCATCGGGGCGCCTCGACGAATAGTATTTTTCTCTATCTAGCGGTGCGCACCATTGAATAGCACTTTCTCTAGGGATTGGCTATAAGCCGGTGCCTCGGGTTCGATGATCCCCGCGGGAAGTAACATCTTTGAGTTGTTGTTTCTAGTTTGGTTTGGACATTGCAGGCTGTTCACCTGATTGTGCGATAAGAGAAATGATCCGTGCTTCGGCTGTAGATCCTGCGCCTGACTTGATCCTCTCCTGTCTTGTCGGTCGTCCTGTCGTCCTGCCGTCCTATCGGAATTAGAGAGTGAAGGAAAAGAGAGTGCAAACACTTTTCTCTCAAATCTCAATTAAACTGCATCTAAATCTCTAAACACAAACCAAAACTACGCACTGCACTAACAAATCTGCTAAAACCACAGCCAAAGATGACTACTATACCCGCAAATGCGCATCTACGACTATCAGCAATAAAATTCTAATAGGTATTTTTTTATTAATATTAATTATTGAATTATTAATTTTGATAAGATAGGGTCTAGGTATAAAAAATCTACAATTTTTTTTCCGTTTTTTGGTTTAAAATGGCTGCCAGGTTCATTAGAAATTTGCGGGGATAGAATTCCAAGGTGTTTTCGAAATCGCAAAAAAGAAAGCAGCTGTTTCATACAAAAATTAATAACGAAAATATCAAAATGTATGAAACAACTGATTTTTTTTTTCGCGTTATCAGAGTTGGTCCCATTGTTGTTGTTCAAAAGTTGCTCAGTTTGATGATCCCTATCTACCATATTCGGTTTTATAAGATTAGCGTATAGTTGGCAGACTCACCATGGAATTAGAAGGTTTTGACTAGGTCAAAAAATTGTTAATAAATAGTGATAAATAGTGAACTATAGCATATAAATAGTGATACTATGATTCAAAAGATATTTGAGTATCTTGGTGAGGCTGCAAACTTGACGTCAAGTTGGCAGACACCTTAAGAAATACAGTTCGTATCATTATGATTTATATGCCAAAAAATTGTTAGAAAATAGTGAATCGTATACGCAAAATTTCAATAACATTGCTTCAATACAAGCCGAGATATTACGGTCTCTAAGTGGGCTGCCAACTTTACGTTTCAGGCAATAGCGATTCCAGAGAAACGGGTACAAGTTTTAAACAAATAAATATATCAAAAAATTGTTAGTGAAATTGTGATTCCTACGATATAAATAAAACAAGAATTCTTCATTGCTATTTTCTAAAAATCGAATGTTAACTTTTACATAATACTCTGAATAGGATGTCGATCAATATTGAACTTTGCTCTACAGTAATAAGGTTCACACTTTATTGCAATCATGAGGTGAGTACTATCAAGCAAAAAAGTGAGATTTATATTTTTAGCCATATCCTCGAATTATTACTACACTTGTTTTATTAATTAAATGTTGGTATCAAACAATAACGATATTCATTAATAACAATAATATTCATTACAATAGCGCCATCTCTCGGAAAAGATTGTCAATTTCTCAGTTATAATTTAAAGTTAGGTGCCTATATATGTATTAGGTATTATTTTACTTATTTATTTTTGAAATTCAAAAAGGCAAATCATAGCGTGCCAACCACTTTTATTCGTTGCGTCAACTGTCTATTTTTACGAACGGTGGCTTTTGCGCCAACAATAAAGGCGATGATCGACTGTATAAAGACTACTCTTTAGTAGGCTGTGGTCAATACCCTACTCTTAATTCAATATTATTAATTCAGGAGAAACTATTAATAATTTCTACTTATGTTACTTCCTACCTACTCACATACCAACTGATACTCATCCTTACTAATATAATATTATAAATGCGAAAGTCCGTTTGTTTGTTTGTTTGTTACGCCTTCACGTCTTAACTACTGAACCGATCATCATGAAATTTTGCATACACGTTGTCAATGGTACAGAGAAGGACATAGGGTACCTTTCATCCCGAAAAAGAGTATTGTTTCCGAGGGATAGCAAAAACTCTTTCCACGCAGACGAAGTCGCGGGTGGCCGCTAGTTTTACTATAAATCTCACCAGATAATAATAATAATATCTTTATCCGAACTCTTACATAAATAGGTACCTAACGTTAAATTATAACTGAGAAATTGACAATCTTTTCCGAGAGATGGCGCTATTGCTATGATTGTTATTAATGAATATCGTTATTGTTTGATACCAACACTTAATTAATAAAACAAGTGTAATAATACTTGGAGGACATGGCTAAAAATATAAATCTCACTTTTTTGCTTGATAGTACTCACCTCACGATTGCAATAAAGTTGGAACCTTATTCCTGTGGAGCAAAGTTCAATATTGATCGACATCCTATTCAGAGTATTATGTAAAAGTTAACATTCGATTTTTAGAAAATAGCAATGAAGAATTCTTGTTTTATTTATATCGTAGGAATCACAATTTCACTAACAATTTTTTGATATATTTATTTGTTTAAAACTTGTACCCGTTTCTCTGGAATCGCTATTGCCTGAAACGTCAAGTTGGCAGCCCACTTAGAGACCGTAATATCTCGGCTTGTATTGAAGCAATGTTATTGAAATTTTGCGTATACGATTCACTATTTTCTAACAATTTTTTGGCATATAAATCATAATGATACGAACTGTATTTCTTAAGGTGTCTGCCAACTTGACGTCAAGTTTGCAGCCTCACCAAGATACTCAAATATCTTTTGAATCATAGTATCACTATTTATATGCTATAGTTCACTATTTATCACTATTTATTAACAATTTTTTGACCTAGTCAAAACCTTCTAATTCCATGGTGAGTCTGCCAACTATACGCTAATTTTATAAGGCTTTTACCAAACACTTTGTATAATAAAAAGCGGCACCACAGCAATAAAATAACACTAACGGTTAAATTGAATATAACGAGAAACAACAACTCAAAGATGTTGCTTCCCGCGGTAGGGATCGAATCCACGACCTCTGGATCGAGAGAACAACACTCTAACCACTAGCCTAAGAGGCATTTACACAATTATTACAACCTATTTGAATATTTTAACTTACAATTACGACAACTAAAAAGGAGGCACCGGCATATAGCCAATCCCTAGAGAAAGCGCTATTCAGTGGTGCGCACCGCTAGATAGAGAAAAATACTATTCGTCGAGGCGCCCCGATGAATAGACACTTCCAATCATAAACTAATATGACGTCATCGGACGTCCGATAGCTATCTGGCCCGCAGGATGTTATTAGAGTGTGCACACTTATCAGCCGCGGCAGTAAGCCGCGTCCATAAGCCGCGTCCGATAATTTGTTTCGAACTTTATAGCACGTCCATATAAATACGGCGTGTTAAGGTCCAAACAAATTATCGGACGCGGCTTATGGACGCGGCTTAATGCCGCGGCTGATAAGTGTGCACACTCTAATTACATCCTGCGTGCCAGATAGCTATCGGATGTCCGAAGACGTCATATTAGTCTATGGTTACGTCCGTGACCTACTACATCCGATAGTTTGCACACCTCAGATCAGCCGCGGCAGTAAGCCGCGTCCGATAATTTGTTTGGACCTTTAAACGTGGCGGCAGACAAATGTGACCGCACCTTAAAATGGACTCTATGGCGATCGATGACTCAGCGATAAATGTTTTGGAATGCACCCACTATATTATTCTATTCTCTTTGGTTTTGGTTAGTGATGGACACTGAAGAAAAAACATCGATGTTTTTTTCGATACAATAAATCGGTTTGCATCGATGTTATATCGATATTTCGAAAAATACATCGATGTTGGACACAAAGCCGGCCATTAAATTTTTTTCAGTGCTGCCAGCCAGGGGCCTTAACGGCTAACGAATCGATTATCGAAAAGTCTGCCGGGTTTCAAATTAAAACAGATAAATCGAGCCCCAATTGGGCCAAAATGGCGAACCCCAATTCGTGATGTCACACGAACATCGATATCTTCCAAATTACGTCAACAGAAGGTACAAGACGAAATTCCTTACTTTGATTTTCTGTTTTAAGTTGAAACCCGACAGACTTTTCGATAATCGATTCGTTAGCCGGTACGGCCCCAGCGGGTCTACCGGCTAAAAATAATGAAGTTAATGTTAACTGTAATTTGACAGATACATTGCTTCTTTTCTTTGGTAAGTTTTTATTTGTGCCAAAACGAAGTAGCAATGTATCACTTACATATGTCATATTACAGTTAACACTAACTTCATTGTTTTTAGCCGGTAGACCCGCAGGTCTTATCAAAAGTAACCTGAAATGAAAAAGTAACGTTTTTGTTTCAAAAAACCTTTCTTATTTTTTTCATTAGTGACACAGATTGGAAAGGTATTAAAAGATGATAAAACAGATATAAGTAATATTAACTTACAGAAATATTGGTTGGGGTGCAATGCACATAACACCAATGTCTACCGGCTAAAAATAATGAAGTTAATGTTAACTGTAATTTGACAGATGGATGTGATACATTGCTTCTGTTCGTTGGAAGGTTTTATTTGTTCCAAAACGAAGTACCACATATATCTGTCAAATTACAGTTACTATAACTAAATTTTTATTAGCCGGTCGGTAGACCCGCTGCACTGCACCTGTCACCTTCTGGCAACACTGTTTTTTTTTTAATGTTGGTTAGCTTGGGACTTCGGACATATGGGCCTACACACATAACTGCGTTTCGGCGACGCACCGCAACGCAACGCCAAAATCGGTGGCACCGCGCGTAGCCGCGCGGCGCCGCAGAAATGACGTCACACTTGTTGACCACAGTTTTAGTCCGACCTCGGACACTCCATACCATAGTACTTGTTGTATGGTCTGTGATACTATAAAACCGCCGCTTTGTAAATAAACTACCTAATTACACAGATGACGTTTCTTCATTTAAGTATAACAAAATATCAATGAAAAAAGAATAAATCAATAAAAACACCAAAAACAAATAGCGGCCTATGAAATTGCCGATATTTTGTCACATACCTACAGAGAAAATAGTAACATATGTGATTTAAAATATCCTTACTAATCCTACTTCCTACTAATATTATAAATGTGAAAGTTTGTGGGTTTCGTTGTTTAGATGTTTGGATGTTTGTTCCTCAATCACGCAAAAACTACTAAACGGATTTGGTTGAAATTTGGCACACAGATAGAAGATAGCCTAGATTAAAGTAAAAACTATTTTTTATCCCGATATTCTCACGGGAACAGGAACCACGCGGGTGAAACCGCGGGCGGCTACTAGTATTGTAAATGCGAAAGTCCATTTTTGGCGTAATGTCTACATAATAACTAAAAAACTATTCGCTTATTGCAATCCATCGCAGAGACACGTGTATCAACACTCACGAATCACAGAAAAATGGTCGGCTCAAGCAACGCGCGGGGCCGCGCGGCACCGTAACGCACCGCAAAAATCTGCGTTGCGTTGCGGTGCGGCGCCGAAACGCCGTTATGTGTGTAGGCCCTATAACCCCGGTCACTCACATGTGCGCAAAGGTTCGCGAATACGTAAAACCCACATGTGTAGGACGACCTTCGCGAATGTCTTCGCGAATGATTTTCCATACAAAATTGAAAACATTCATACAATGTACGAACTTTTGCGCGCATGTGAGTGACCGGTACCTTGATTACGTAAAGCTGTTGCTAACAATTCTCGATTGAAATCGATTGAAAGCGCGGTTGCATCGCTGCTTTAGTTAAGATACTTGTCACATTGGTTCTAACTAAAGCAGCAATGTAACTGCGATTTCTGTCAGAGTTGATTGCAACAAAATTACAAAATCACCCCCCAGGGTAAGACAAAAAAATATTTATGTTTTTTGTTGGTTTGTCTTTTTGATGCATCAAAAAAAAACATCGATGTATACTCGATGTTTAACGTCCAACCCTAGTTTTGGATGTTTTTTTTTTGGATGTCCTTAAGGCTGGCCACAGACCTACCGGTTCCGTTTCTTTGCTTTGCTGTTCTACCATGGACCGCCAGCCAAGAGGCTCATTTTCAATCTATCGCATATTTTGACCTGACCACATTGGCAAGATAGCCATTAGTTTGGTGTTATCAAATATCGTCGTCTGGGGTGCGATGAGAAGTTTTAGTTTTCGTTTTAAAAAAAAACTGCTGTTTTATACAAAAATTAGTAACGAAATTATCAAAATGTATGAAACAGTTCATTTTTTTTCGCGATTTCAGATTTGGTCCCATAGTAAAAGTTGTTCAGTTTTATTATGGTCCCTATCTACCATATTCAGTTTTATAAGGCTTTACCAAACATCTTGTATAAATAAGCGATTGAGTTATTTTTAACGATCGGAGTCCATGTTCAGGGTGGCATATCTCCTAAAAGCTTCCTACTTCGCAATCCAGGCGATGATATTTGATAAAACCAAGCTAATGGCTATCTTGCCAATTTGGTCTAGTCCCAAAATGCGATAGATTGAAAATTGCCCTGGTTGGCCGGCGGTCTTTCAAGCAAGGTAGCACAGCAAAGCAAAGAAACGGAACCGGTAGGTCTGGGGCCAGCCTTAACTTTAACTAACCTTTTCGTTGATTCGTTTGGTTTGTTTGATTAATTTATTTTGATTTTATTGTATAAATTAAATTATAAAATGGAACTTGGAAAAGAAAATATTGTATTGCCAAGTTATGTTGTTTATAATTTACAACATAACACAATAAAAATCTTGGCAAACATTCGGTTGAAAAACGTGTGAATAGTGGTTTTGTTGAGTGTTATGTATGAGTTTTTCGGCGAATTCAGTGTGATAGGACATTATTTGTATACTCAGAATCATCTGGCTCGTGTGTAATCATGTCTTGTTTCAATTGTTGGAGTTGGATATACAGCATTTAGTTGCAGAAGGACTGTCCGGCTTTGTTATTTGTCCGGCCTTTTAGAAAGTAGCGTTCGAAAGAGATGTCCCAACTCAAACATTTAAATGGTAAACCCTACATGTAAGTCTTGTTAGATCTCCCCAGTTGTACCTCTTAATTATCGCAATGAATTTGTGTTGTACTTATGTCTGTTTTATAAGGATACTAGCGGCCGCCCGCGACTTCGTTCGCGTGGATAGTGCTTTGTCTATCCCTCGGGAATAGTTCCTTTTTTCGGGGTGAAAGGTACCATATGTCCTTTTCTACACCCCTGACGACGTGAGTGCAAAATTACATGATAATCGGTTCAATAGTTAAGACGTGAAGGCGTAACAAACAAACAAACAAACGGACTTTCGCATTTATAATATTAGTAAGGATTGAAAGTTATCCTGAGCACCGCTGAGCTGGATCTTGTTTGAGACAGCAGCTACTGCCAGCCCAGCCCCTGGTCGGAGAGTCAGGTTCGGGGCCCCCTTTCGCTGGGTATCTAAGGGTCTGTTGTGTCGTGGGGTACAAAAAGTGGTCGGAGAGTCAGGTTCGGGGCCCCCTTTCATGGGGTATCTAAGGGTCTGTTGTACAAAATATCTTTTAGCACTACTAGTGTTAAGATAATAGTGTCAGAGATGTGAAAATTCACTCAAGGCACTACTGGTAGTGCCAAACGGTAGTGCCTAGGAGGAAAAAGTCTAAATACCTTATAAAGTTGTATTATGAGTTCTATCTTGAAGCGCTCATGGCGGAACTGGACAGACAGATCGTACTCCATCACATTTGTTAACGCTTGGTCCGGTCATGTCAGGTGTCAGATGGGTGGCCGTTAAAGTGGCTTTATAACTGAGTGCTTTCGTGCTTCGGAGGGCATGTTAAACCGTCGGTCGGGCTGTTGTCATCTGATGACAGTTGTTAAGCCAAGTTAGAGGCCTTACAGGCGGTTTAATAAGCTCTAACACCAGAGGTGGTTACTAATCCTAATTCAATAAGAAAGAAAGAATGAGTTCTAAGTTTATTAACTAATCTTAAAAGAGTATATAATGTAATAGTTGCTTGTTAAAGACGGAAGGTAGAAGCACCAACAATACCTAACCCTTACACAAAAGTATATTCTTATATTAAAAAATTACCTTATCTCACTAATAGTTTGGTCGGAGAGTCAGGTTCCTTATTATGCATATACCTATAAAGTACTGGCCTCGGCACGGATATTAAATGGTTAAATTTAATGCCTAGAAGCATAGCCGTCACTATTGCTTCTTCAATAGAGACGGCTATGCCTCTGGGCATTATATTTCATCCCTGTAGATCTTTTTAGGGTGACTCACAATTTTTTTTAACTCGGGTCACCGGAGTTGTTATCAATGCTGATCCGACGAATCGATGATGCTACCTATATATTTGAAAATAATGTTGTTTTGTTTGTATTTAATGCATTATTGAACTGAACCTGAATCACGGATACGTAGGTAGTTTGTTAAGATATCATATTCTCCTTTGGGGCAACTCAAGTCACACAAACCAAGCATTCATTGCACAAAAACAATGCGTTCGAGCCATTTGCAACATTGATACCTTAACATCCTGTAGGCCATTCTTCAAACAGCTTAAGTTTTTAACAGTACCATGCATGTACATTTACGAACTAAGTGTATTTGCCAAAACTAATCCTCACTTATTTACAAGGAAAAAGGAACACTGTAATTTCAATACTAGATACCCTAATAAATTAGTTCTTCCTGTAAAAACAACAGCTCTTTACAGCAAAAACGCGTATTGTATGTCTATAAGCATATACAATAGGTTGCCGGATGATCTCAAGATTTTACCTTTAAATGCTTTCAAAAACAAACTGAAGAGTTGGTTGGTTGAGAACTGTTTTTATTCAATCGATGAATTTAATGACTTTTTTAACAGACGACGGTAATGACACACACTGATTTGTAATGTTTATATTTCTACTAAAGTAAATAATAATATGTAATTAATTAAATTTGCATGCCAGTATCTGGAGAAAAGTGTGCGGCTTCATATATATTGTAACATCTTTTATACTTACCACTTTTTAAGCAAATAAAGAAATATTCTATTCTATTCTATTCTATTCTATTCTATTCTAACCAACTTGGTTGCCATTTCGAGTTGCAATGGCAAAGTAAAAAGAGTGAATAGTTTCTTAAATTATAATATAATAGTAATAGAGCTTTATTTTACATTTCAAATGATGTCAAGTGTTGGTAATTAAATAAATTTAGTGTTTTAATTTCCCTTCTGGGTGAAAGCCTCCTCCATCCCTTGCCAATTTTTCCTGTCCTGGGCAACCTTCATCCGGTTTGGCCCAGTGGTTTCTATTATGTCATCAGCCCACCTCACCGTTTATATGGTCTGACTCTCTTTCTTTTTCCTTCAGGCCCCAACTATTTTGTTACTTCCAGCGTCCATCTCTTATCTTTGTATCTGGAGATGTGACCGGCCCCGTTCCACTTCAGACGTAGAGCTTTCTCAAGGGTGTTTGTCAGTTTAGTTCTTCTGCTTATCTGTTCATTTCTTGTTTTTTGTATTTTTCTTAGATGTAATATACTCCTTTCCATGGAGTGCTGACATGACAGGATCTTGTTTTTTTATTTTGTTGGTGTATGTCCGTGTTTGGCTTCCATAAGTTAGACTTAGTAGAATACAGGTGTCCATTACTATTCTTTTGAGCTCTATGTGCTTACTTAAATTAACTTCTTATTATTAATAAATAAGTGTACAGCTACTGTAGCTGTTCATAAATAATTGTGTTGTGACTTGTGCTCGCTCAGGTCGGTTTTGTGATCACCGAGTTCGACCCATGTGGCTCATAGGCGACAATATAAATCTATGTATGCGACTCGTCTCATAGATTTTTTTTTATGTACTGACGGAGTCAACCCGGGCTAGGAAAAAATCAACATGAGTTGACGGACTGAAGAAGTAACTCGAGTTACCCGGGTTATTTGACTCAAGTGACACTGTTGCCCACCACTAATCTGTGCCAGGGCCTGTAATAAGAGTTAAATGGAATCCTGAAATATTAAATTAAAATTTATAAATTATAATTTTAAACAAGACTGTGCTCTTTTTTTTGCGGTGCGTTGTCAGTGACGCGCGGTGCCGCGCGGCACCGCGCGTTGCTTGGGGTGACCATTTTTCTGTAATTCGTGAGTTGATACACGTGTCTCTACAATGGATCGCAATAAACGAATAGCTGTTTCAGTGTTGCCAGATATTTATAATATAAATCTGTATCATGCATGACATCAAAAAATCTGTATAAATGTATTATTTCTATGGCCATCACAAAATAAAAATCTGTATTCTTATAAAATTCATACTAAATTTAAACAAGGAAAATCTGTATAAGGTTAGAATTTGTATGAAAAGCTAGTTCATAGCGATCTGTATATTTAAATGAAAATCTGTATAAATACAGATAAATCTGTATATATGGCAACACTGGCTGTTTTGTTATTGTGTAGACATTACGCCAAATTGAATAAACGTCTACAGAGAAGATATTGGGGTGCATCCACATAATAAAGTTATGAATCCTGATGTAGAGTACTTTTTGCGAAAGTATTAAAGATGAATGAAAAATTTTTTTGAATACTTTAGAAACTACTACGTTACAAACAAACAAATAAACGGACTTTCGCATTTATAATATTACTAGCGGCCGCCCGCGACTTCGTCTGCGTGGAAAGGTATTTTGTTATCCCTCGGGAACAATACTTTTTTTCGGGATGAAAGGTACTCTTTGTCCTTCTCTGTACCCCTGACAACGTGTATGCAAAATTTCATGATGATCGGTTCAGTAGTTCAGACGTGTAGGCGTAACAAACAAACAAACGGACTTTTGCATTTATAATACTACTAAGTAAGGATATTTCAAATCATAGAAATTATTAATTTCTCTGTATGTGTCAAAATATCATTAGCGTCAAAATGGCGGCGCCAATGTCATAATGTTAATATTTTCATATAGTCAGATATAGTACTGAAATCCTACTATTTGATACTTTACGTAAAAAATTTAGTACCTTTCTCGTTCTTAAGATAAAGCAATTAAACGTTGGTCCCGCCAATTTGATGTCAAAGTGGCGGAACCACACGAAACAACACATCCGAGTAGATAGTCACATACATATATTTTTACTACCTATAAACTACCTCAGAAAACTGTAATCTTATTGGCATTATTCAAAGGAAAATCAGAGATACAGACTTGAACACCTGGTCCCGCCATCATGATGTTTTTATGATTCACAAAAATCACACGACCAGCAATATTTTTTTTAGTTTTTAATATAGATGCATTCACTACCTAATGGCTACCTATCAATAAAGCTTAATAATCCCAAAGTACGCCTTTATTTTAATAAATAAATGTATTATAGTAGTTTATGATACAAGGTTTTTTTTTTTTTTTTTTTTTTTTTATTCATTTAATATTTAAGGAGGGTTTTTTCCTCAAGGAAATGCCACCCTCATAGTACTAAAAAAAAAATTAAAGACAACAAACAAATCAATTAAACTACTAACATCTGCGGATGAGGGCTGCTCTGACCAACCTATATAGCCTGACAGCATTTTGGTAAGGAGGTTTTAAAAAACCTTAACAACCGTGTGCCATACTACGTTTTTCAATAAATTTGCGAGAAAACATTATAGGTACTACTGAAATTGTAATCTATACATATAATAAAAATGTAATTGTAAATATTTGTGCGCGAATTACGCAAAAACCGCTAAACGAATTTTGATGGATTTTTCACAATTTAGTAGATTGAAGTCCAACTTAAAATCTAAGCTATGTTTCATCAAATTCAGGTGGGTGGAACCAGGGAAACACCTTGAACTCTCCGTAGTACTAGCTTTCATACACTAAAGGGGTCATTTTAAACTGGTTGCAATATGTTTCTGCTGTCTACGCTGATGAATTTGCGGGCGGAATTTAGTAGAAATAAAAAAAACGTTCGTAAACAAAAACGCACGGCGCCGGCGTGCGGTAAAATCAACTTTCCGCACGCTGTACTAATCCGTAAACAAAAACGCACGGCGTGCGGTAAAATTAACTTACCGCACGCTCGACTGTCATCGTAAACTTCAATTTTTGAGCAACTGTATTGAAAAGTACATTACAGCTAAGAACAGGTAGTTAATCATTATAATTTGTATGTCGAGGATAGTTTGAATCCCGAGCGAGTCGCAGGCGAGGGCTTTAAACATTCGAGACAATGTAAATTGCTTCCCGTAAAAGGCTTGTAATAGTACTTTTCTCATGAAATGCAAGGATATATGATTTAACATTTCTACAAATTGTCTACACAATTTCAACATAAATTTGTAGAAAACTTTGTACTTAGATAATTTGCAGAAAATATGTTCTAAATTAGTCAAAACCTTTTTTTTTTTCAAATAATAAAGAATCACCTAATTTTTTACGTAATAAACTCGACATCTTTTGATTCTCATTACAGATCTCTGAAAACCAGACCATGGGTGCTATTGCAGACTGGCTTGCGTTAGATGCATCGTTTGAATTACTTGAACAATCCCAACCAATTGATTCAAACACAACCATTTTATAAGAAATTTGTACAAACTGCGGGTTTTCAACATATTGATAAAAGAATATTATACTTTTGCGTTGTCCGCTATCCTGTCTATCTTGTCCACGTACACGTGTTACTACTGCTGGAAATATTTTCTATTGGGATAAATAAGGCCCTTCTTACATGGCGCTACTCAAACTAAACTAGTTTCAAACTCTAATCACCAATGAGTTTCTAAAATGTCACAGCACTAGTATTTCAATGGCGCTCCGTACACGACGCTACCAATCACAAACTGGTTTGTATTGTAACGCGCTAGTAACTAATCACCGGCAACCGGTCATGCTGGTCGCGCGCGACTGATTACTAATTTTCACTGAACCGCAGCAGAGTTTCCAGTTTCAAAGTTTTCTACAAGTTTATGTTGAAATTGTGTCGACAATTTGTAGAAATGTTAAATCATATATCCTTGCATTTCTTGAGAAAAGTACTATTACAAGCCTTTTACGGGAAGCAATTTACATTGTCTCGAATGTTTAAAGCCCTCGCCTACGACTCGCTCGGGATTCAATCTATCCTCGACATACAAATTATAATGATTAACTACCCGTTCTTGGCTGTAATGTACTTAATACATTTATTTATTAAAATAAAGGCTTACATTGGGATTATTAAGCTTTATTGATAGGTAGCAATTAGGTAGTGAATGCATCTATATTAAAAACTAAAAAAATATTGCTGGTCGTGTGATTTTTGTGAATCATAAAAACATCATGATGGCGGGACCAGGTGTTCAAGTCTGTATCTCTGATTTTCCTTTGAATAATGCCAATTAGATTACAGTTTTATGAGGTAGTTTATAGGTAGTAAAAATATATGTATGTGACTATCTACTCGGATGTGTTGTTTCGTGTGGTTCCGCCACTTTGACATCAAATTGGCGGGACCAACGTTTAATTGCTTTATCTTAAGAACGAGAAAGGTACTAAATTTTTTACGTAAGGTATCAAATAGTAGGATTTTAGTACTATATCTGACTATATGAAAATATTAACATTATGACATTGGCGCCGCCATTTTGACGCTATGACATTGGCGCCGCCATTTTGACGCTAATAAAATATCGGCATTTTCATAGGCAAAGACCCATATTTGATTTAGGTGTATTTTTGTTTTGATTTATTATTTTTTCATTAATATTTTGTTATAAATGAAGAAACGTCATTTATGTAATTAGGTAGTTTAGTTACAACGCGGTTGTTTTATTTTATTGCATCATAGACTAACAACAAGTACCTACTATGGTATGGAGTGTCCGAGGTTGGACTAAAACTGTGGTCAACAAGTGTGACGTCATTTCTGCGGTGCCGCGCCGCGCCGCGCGGCGACGCGCGGTGCCGCCGACTTTGGCGTTGCGTTGCGGTGCGTCGCCGCAACGCGGTTATGTGTGTAGGCCCTTTATAATTCCTCAATGGGATCTTTGTGATAAATTCTTATGTCTTCTCCAATACTGTTCTGCTAACAAATCAGTAAATTTTGATTTGTTATGTTGCTGCTAGAATACTTTTTTAGGGCTCGCTATTGGCTTTTTAGGGTTCCTTACCCAAAGAGTATAAATGGGACCTTATTACTGAGATTCCACTGTCCGTCTGTCTGTCTATCCGTCACCAGGCTGTATCTCATGAACCATGATAGCTAGACTGTTGAAATTTTCACAGATGATGTATTTCTGTTGCCGCTATAACAACAACTATAACAATAATAATAATAATAATAGTGCTTTCATTAATGGGACACTACTAGCCATAATTCTTCGCTCCTATCTTTGATCATTCCAATCACCCAATGTATTTCAATATGATTCCCTCTGTTTTGTACTTTGGATTGGTCGGGTTTATTCCCCGTAGTCACACGGGTGTGGTAAAACGGTGTGATCATGGGTTAGTCGGGAAAAGGTCATTGGGCATTTTGTTCTCACAATTGACCTGCAGCCTACACAAACGAAAAAAGGCTAAGTATAAAGTAAATGTATCTGTTACTCAGTGGCATGGGTCGCATTTTTAACCGACTTCAACAAAAGGAGGAGGTTCTCAATTCGATTGTATGTTTTTATTTTTTTTATCGTTGTTCGCGCATATCTTCGACATTTATGGACCGATTTTAATATTTTTTTTCGTTCGATTGAGTTTGCTTGCGAGATGGTCCCATTATTTTTTTTTTCAAATCGTTCGAGTAGTTTTCAAGTAATCCTGAAAATACTATGATTTTGCATCAACTACCTTGACGACTTTCTTATTTATGAACCGAAATAGATGATTTTTTTTGTTGGAAAGGGGATACCTACTTTAGTGTAGTATTAAGATAAATAAATAATGAAAAATATTAGAAAATATCGGCTCACCCGTAGCAACTTAGACGGGATTCGAACCCGCACCCTTAGGATTCCGGCCCAATGCACTAAGGGAACACCGGAATCCTAAGGGTGCGGGTTCGAATCCCGTCTAAGTTGCTACGGGTGAGCCGATTTTTTCTAATATTTTTCATTATTTATTCATCTTAATATAAAAATAGCATTGTGAATGCAAAAATCTAAAAGTTTATAATAGTGTAGTATACACAGGTTGGTCAAAAGTTCTGTTACTGAGTTTCTTTATCGATTACTGGCCATTAAAACAAATGAAAAGAAAAAATAAAAATGACATATTATTGACAGTTTTATAAGCTATAATTCCATACCACACGTATATCATATTTTGTTTATTTCACCATGGAATGGGGGTTGAAGGAGAATCGTGTCGCTGTAATTGCTCTGCACAAATGTGGGCAGCCACCGAATATGATTTTCAAGTTGCTACAAAAGTTGAAAATCAACAAGCAATTTATTTATCGCACTATCCATAGGTACAGTAATACCTTGACCGTCGATGACCGAAAAAGATCAGGAAGACCACGCACCGTTCGGACACCAGCTGTGATCAAGGCAGTGAAGGCGAGAATCACGAGAAATCCCGTCCGGAAGCAAAAGTTATTGGCAATACAGATGACTGTGAAGAGAAGTTCCCTTAAAAAAATTATCAATGATGACCTTGGGCTTCACGCTTACCGTAGACGAAAGGGCCATCTGCTAAACGCACGATTGAAGGCTATGAGGTTAGCACGAAGTCGCGCTCTACTAAAGCAGTACGCACAAAACGGCCATCGAAAAATCTTGTTTACTGATGAAAAAATCTTCACAGTCGAAGAAAATTTTAACCGTCAAAATGATAGAGTATACGCTAAGAATAGTAAAGAAGCCAGCATGATTGCTCCGAGGGTCCAACGAGGTCACCACCCCTCATCAGTGATGATTTGGCTGGGGGTGTCCTATTCAGGGCTAAGTAAGGTTCATTTCTGTGAAAAAGGTGTGAAAACTGGCGCTAGAGTCTATCAAGATACCGTTCTGGAACCTGTTGTCAAACCCTTAAGCCACATTTTATTTCAAAACCAGCCATGGGTCTTCCAGCAGGACTCTGCCCCTGCGCACAAAGCAAAATCTACACAAGCATGGTTTCGGGCTAACAAAATTGATTTTATCGCGCAGGAAGAATGGCCATCCTCCAGCCCAGACTTAAATCCTCTGGATTATGCCATATGGCAACTAATTGAGGAGAAAGCATGTGCTAAGCCCCACATGAATCTCGACTCTCTTAAGCGCGCTATTCTCAAGGCAGTCGCAGAATTGGATATGGTGGTAGTTCGTGCTGCCATCGATGACTGGCCTCGTCGTCTAAAGGCGTGTATTCATGCCAGAGGCGGTCATTTCGAATAATTTTAATACATGATAATCTTAAATATTTGTGCTTTCATTTGGTATATAATTCATTGTAGCATTATTTGTAAATTTAGTATTATTCATGTTTTCCATAGTTACAGAACTTAGTAACCAACTAGGTATATATTATAATTATTAGTATGTATGTATGTTTCTCCGCGATTATCTCACGTTTGGCCGAGTCGATTTTTCTACCTAAATAATATACCTAATACAAAAAGGTACTTACACTAAAAATAAAAAAAAATGAAAAATTGTTTAGAAAACAAAACGGAACTTCAAACAATTTGTAGGAAACAAAACAAATAGTTTGAAGTCGTTTTTTTGTTTTTTGCAGGAGATGTTTGATTTTTTATCATTATATCATAGCATTTCTATAATAAATAAATAAAGACAATACAAACGTTTATTTTGCTTGTACAACACATTTTGACAATGCTGAAAGTAAAAACTCCTGTTTTATTAACAACAGTTTAATAACATTAAATATATACTCGCACACATAATGTGAAATAACTTTTTCTGCCGGTCGGTACATAAAAAATAATACATATTTTGAAAAGTGGGATTGAATTCTTCAATTTAAAACTAGTTTCGTTTCTGTACGCGAACTTTCATCAAGCAGGTAAAATATGCCCAATGACCTTTATTTATTAAACATGAATACATCTACTTTTATAGGAAAATTCCTAATACAATACAATTAATATAATACATACTGTTAAGTCAGTATTTACAAAATACCTACTTATTTTTACCGACTTAAAAAAAGAGGAGGTTCTCAATTGAACTGTATTTAATACTTACATTCATTTTACTTAAAAATAATTTGTTTTAATTTTTTATCTAGTATGAAATTATATATTTCAGTATCAACTTTACTTAAATTCATATTTTTTTTAATAAAAAATAAAATTATAAATACATTTTTTTATTGAGGTTTTTACTTAAACTGTCTTATCACTGTTCCACTCCACTTTGTAGTTCCATTCCAGCTCTTGAGTTGAAAGTATGTGTCCTATGATGCCCTGAATAATTTCAGCAGATTTTGGTTTATGGCATTCCACAATGTGATTTTTTTTTCATGGAGTGAAACATTTCAATTAATCTTATATGATAGTTGGGAGTGAACGAAATGGTCTTCTTTTTAGGGTTCTGTACCCAAAGGGTAAAAACGGGACCCTATTACTAAGACTCCGCTGTCCGTCTGTCTGTCTGTCACCAGGCTGTATCTCATGAACCGTGATAGCTAGACAGTTGAAACTTTCACAGATGATGTATTTCTGTTGCCGCTATAATAAAAATAGAATAAAATAAATATTTGAGGGGGGCTCCCATACAACAAACGTGTTTTTTTGCCGTTTTTTTTTGCTCAAAATTGATAACAACAGGTAGACAGTAAAAATTTTCGCAGATGATGTATTTCTGTTGCCGCTATAACAACAAATACTAAAAACAAAATAAAATAAATATTTAAGGGGGGCTTTCATACAACAAACGGGTTTTTTGCCGTTTTTTGGTACGGAACGGAACCCTTCGTGCGCGAGTCCGACTTGCACTTGGCGGGTTTTTTCTATCCTGCCCACCTAGCCAAAGTAACATTTGCAAATTTTCGCTGTCGCTTCGCTTCGAAACATGTATGGATTTGACGTTTTAAAATTCGATTGTTAACGAAACCTTATGTCAATCCCATAAGGTGAGTCGGGGCAAGTGCGCCATAGTTTTTTCATAGATGATTTCGATGCAAAATATTCTATTTAAATATCAACTTATGAGTGTATATTTATTACATTAACAATATTTGGTATTTTGTAACTGCAATGACTATCAATGCAATCAAATATATCATAAATTTAACGATATTTTGTAAGAAATTTAAAAACATGGCCTTAGGCGCACTTGCCCCTCAAAACGGGGCAAGTGCGCCTATTTAAAAAAAAGCGCCAATGTAATGCGTACAATAAAAACAATAGTTTTACTCTATGGAATATTGACCACTAAACACATTCCCTTTTTTTTTCATATTATTATCTAATCTTATAGAGCTACTACAGCTTTCTTCGCAAATGAGGGGCAAGTGCGCCATAGATTAATAATCAGGGGTTCTAAACCTTTAATGGTTTATACCATTAAAGGTTTACATTATTAGGTATTACAGTTTTAATTCATTTATAATTTTAAAATTATTTTTAAAATTATAAATGAATTAAAACTGTTTGACTGGATATAAAATATATATTTATTTTGAATAATTAAGTCAAACTTTAAATTACAATATTTTTATTTATTTACTAAGTAATACAAATATAGGTAACATTTTTTCCTTTGGCTAGAATCTAGATAGAACGTTAATATTTATTTAGTGAATGGCACGCAGGAACTTACAAATAAAAATATAAAGCAATTCAGACTTTGATAGACTTACTTAATAAATGACTTGAAATATCAAAATCAAACAATACTTAATATAAAGGCATCCAATGCCCATAAGTGTGTACTTAAATATCTAACAAAATCTATAAAAACGCAACAATCTTCAAAATTATAATTAACTTCTAAAAGACCGAACATGAAAAAATAAATCATAAACAAACATCACAAAAAAACATCAGTTATACTTAATCAATAATAGTAAGAACAATTCTTACTGTATATTAAATTCCCGAAGATTAATACTAAATGATATTTGGCCACGACGTGATACTGTAGGTTTCGGCAAAACTGATACAATATCAGCAACATGTTTCAACTCACATATGTCATCCACATTAGGATAGACAAAAAGCAAGCCGTTTTTTTTTGTTTCAATTTTTCGTAAATATTTCACCGTTGAAATATCATCTTGGATATCAATTATTTTCCCGACATAATGCTTGACACTTTTTTTCGTTGCAAACTTGACTAGGACCCAATCACCTATTTTTAATTTGCTCGATGTCTCTTCATAATACTCAAGATCTGCAAGGCCAAAGTCCATACCCACATTTTCCTGGTCGTCTAAGTCATTGTCTGTTAAGTAAATATTACAATAAGTTTCTAGATCAATATCTGAATTATCTGAATCGTGGATTGTGTAGTCACTAGAATCTTTTTCTAAATATTCTTCATCTTTAAGTTTACTTTTCTTTTGCTTTCTTTTCTTTTCAGTGCATTTGTTACTTCTTTCAAGTTTAATTTTTTTCATACTAATTTTTTTGTCAGTTCCCTTCAAAGTAAGATCGGCTGGGCGTTTTATTTTGTGTCCTGTAAAAACATCTTCAGTCAGCTTTTCTTCACACTTCAAATATCTATCTTCTAAAATATCAATTTTCAGTTTGAGTTTTGGTGGCAGTGGTGCTGCAGAGGTGCTTGGAAGACAAAGTATTGGAGAATCATCTTTTACAAGATGAACTGGATCAGGAACGTTCAAATTTGAATCGGATAGTATTTTTTCAGAAAGAGTTGCTCGAAATTCATATTGACCTGGAGTTGGTGAGTCCGAAACATCCGAAGAGATGGCTTCGATTGAATTAACGTCCGTTTTTTTGTTTTTCGTCAGTCTTATAGTTTTCCTCTTTACGTCACTTTTTTTTCCTTTTTCATTATTTTTCTTTTCATTTTGTTTATTAAACATAGCCTTCTTTTTTTCTTCTCGTTTCTTTCGGTTTTCTTCTTTTTCTCTTTCTTTATTGGCTTTATCTTCTTCTTTCTGTTTTAATCTCTGAATGACGTCCTGATCAGTATCACTTCTGCATTTGCTGAAATTTGTACATTCTTTCTCTTGCCTTTTCCAGTTTGCGTTGGCGTTATATATTGTATTAATAAATCTTCAAAAGATATTATCTTCGAAGGGTTTGACCTAACAGCGCTTGGAAAAGTGGGGTCTGGATTCGAGTTTAATTCAGAACAGTAGTTGATTTTCTGTAGGCATATTCTGATCAAAGATAATGGTGAGCCACGAGTGACTGTTTGTTCTTTTGATGACTCTTCGAGATGTTTTTTCCATCTTTTTAGGGCTTCTGGGTCGAGTTTGTGCTCAGGTACGGCATTTCTATTGAAGGGATAGATTCCACTTTTTTCGAACCCTTTCTTGATTACATTGGAATCAAGTTGTTCCCAAACCCTTCCCACTATCACCGAAAACTGATCTTTTGGTAATTTTTCAGCCTTATGTTGGCGTTGCCATTTAACCATTTCCATGTCCCATGCGTCTTTATACGGTTTGAATACACTTAGATCCAGTGGTTGAAGTAGATGGCTTGAGTGTGGTGGCAATTTTATGATGGTTATATTATTTTGTTTTGCTTTTTCGACCACAGCAAGTTGCACGTGGGTGCTATGACCATCATAAATTAAGAGCGTTGGCTCTTCCCCGGTTTTGACCATTGGAATGAAGCTTTTTGTGAGGTATTCTTCAAAAGCGTTGGATTCGATCCAGTCGTTGGATGTTGCAGAGTATAAAGTGCCGGGATATGCTTCTTCCGATGTCCAACTACTCCAAACATGCTTCCCTTTAAAGATTATAAATGGAGGCCCTTTGCCTCCGGCGGCATTACCGGCAACCAGAACAGTTGTATTTGTTTTACCAGCCGATGATGTTGTGCGAGTTGAAGGATATCCCTTGAGGCCGACCACTTTGGTTTTTTGAGGGTCGCTGCAATAGCTTGTTTCGTCAATGTTGTATATTCTTTCTGGCTTATTTTCGAGTCCTAGCTCTTTGACAACTTTTTCGAGAATGTTATAAAACTCTTGTATAATAAAAGGGTCCGCTGCTTTTTTACGGGCAAGCTCGACTGCTTGAGGCTTTTTTATAGACAATTTATATCGAAACATGAAACTGGAAAACCAATCGCTTCCAGGGTGGCCATTTGCAAATGGTGTTTTTATGTTGTTTTTTTTCACGTAGTCGCCAACAAGTTCGAGAACTTCCTTTCGGGTTAACCCGAAACCATTTCTCTCCATGATGTGAAGACAGTCAGCTATTACTTTTTCTGTTTCGGCTGATAATGCTGTTGGTCTACCTTGCGTAGAAGATTTTTTACCCCTTCGGCCTATCACGCGGTCCATGATAGTTTTACGCGGAATATTGTAAGTTTTAGCTGCTTCATATCCCGATAGGCCGGCTTTGACAGCGTCAACTGCCTGACATAAAGTTTCTTGTGACCACGAATGGCCACGACCAGGGCCATTGGTTTTTCTTTGGTATATACGAACCATCTGAAAAACAAAGCACAAAATCATTTTTAAGAATAATGTAAGGTAAGTATGAAATGTGGACACCTATAGAGTAAAAGGAATAAATAGTACAGTCGAGAGCAAATCAAGCTTTATATAACCACTAGAGGGCGCCCAGTGCGCGGACTGCAAGCAGCCCGCGAGGCAAACCTTTTTCGTTTTTTGGATCGGAGGCTTTTTATTTTATTTTTGTCGTGTCCGCCATATTGGATGACGATATAGATGTTAGTTTCAGATCCAGCACCCCCAAAAACCTTGAAAACGATACCCATATTGATATGTTTTTCATAAATTTTGTATGGCAGCCATCTTGTTTTCCGCCATTTTGAAAAAAAAAATACCGGAGATCAAAACTGACCAGGATTTCCAGGAATTGAGTAAAAAAAGTTTTTCTCCAAGTCTTATAGTTTTGGCAGGAAGTGGGGTGACTCGCTGATGCGGAGCAGATTTTGAAGGTCTGGAGGTTTTCCCATACTCACCGTCACTCACTGATTCAACCCCTCGTACATCATTTTTACCCCCGACGGCTCCTTCTGTGAGAACAATTCTGTCAGTCAGTCAGTCAGTCAGTGAGTGAGTGAGTCAGTGGGTTTCGAGCTTTATATAGTATAATTATAAGCTGAACTCTGATTTATTATTGTTTCTATTGCCTAAATTAAGTGGGTTAAAATCATCGCCAAAATCGTGAAGGTTGGCGACCTCTGGGGGGGGGGGGGGGGCAAGTGCGCCATAGTTCTGTCATCTATGGCGCACTTGCCTCAACTTAACTATTTTGAGGTTAGGATTTTCAATTAAATAAAAAATATTAATATCAACGTTTAGAACTAAAATACAAACATAGAATGGAAGAAAAACATTTAAACTCTTTACTCACCGCATTAGTTTACCGGAACAAGTCAAAATTTTCCAGATTTGAACTGATTACTGACACGAGGTCATCTTAGGCAGCCGGTATAAATGACACTAAAGCTAAAATGGCGGATATTTCAAGTTATGGTGAACAGAGCCATCTGTGTTTTAGATGTGGAACTGTAGTTTAGTTTCTTGCGTGTACGTAAGATGTCGTTAGTTGTATAATATTTGTAGTTTTCGATATTTTTGAGATAGGCGCACTTACCCCGTAGGCGCACTTGCCCCGACGGACCTTACATGTTTCGAAAGCGAAGCGATAACGAAATGTTACTTTGGCTAGGCCCTCAGGTAAGGTGGAGTCTTGTAATTGCAACTAAAAATATTGGAGTCCTTACATCATCGCTTGATTTTTTTTTTTTAAATGCGATAATAAGTCAATTTTATGTAGATTTATATCACAGTCGTCATTAATAAAGGAAAGCTGTAAGGAATAAATAACAGTTTATGATCATAATAGATAAAAATAACAAGCTTTGTCTCTTTTCATTATGTAAGTAGTCCTTAGGTTAGAGTAAAGAAGCGCTTGTTCCACAGGACAGGCGGAACAATGGAAGCAAATTGTTACGACATGGCTGTTATTTATGTAACAGGATGTTGGAACTGTTATTTTAGTGTAACAGGAACAGTTGTAACAGGTAGGCAATTTACCCTGTTACAACTCATGTCTAACTTAAACATTTTTAACCGACTTCAAAAACTTTGAAAAGGAGGAGGTTATCTATTCGTCGCGTATATTTTTTTTTTTATATGTATGTACACCGATTACTCGAAGACGGCTGAACCGAATGAAATGATTCAAACGTTATAACATGAGGTTTGTTCCCAAGTTGGTCCCATTTTTTGAAATTTTGAAATCGGTTAAGTAGTTTTCAAGTAATCTTGAAAATACTGTCGTTTTCGTTACCATTTTATACGAATTGAGACCGATTTTCAACCATTACTTTTTTGTTTATGAACCGATTTAGACAAATCTTTTTTTGTTTAAAAGAAAACACCTTAAGAATGATACCATATTAATTTCATTGGTAATGGACTTTGGATTTTGAAGATACACGAGGGAACTCCTCAAAATCAAATAGGAACTGTACAGTGATTGAAATATTGGTAGGTTTTTTATTGTCAAGGACGTTCTGGACTAGAGTTGAACTGCGAAGACCCAACGGAACACCTGTGGACACAGTGGCGTGCCCAGGCCTACATAATAGGGCAAGCCCGAACCCTCAAATCAAGCAATTTTTTTATCAGCTCAATACAAGCAAAAAACCAATGCATCCCACTATTTCTCGTTACTAATTTAAGATTTTTTTTCATACGATGATCTTTACCAGAATATCGATGCGACACCGCCCAGCGCCATCTAAACGAATTCATAGATAGCTCTCAAAAAAGCACCAAAAGCACAAACCTTAAGCGTACTTTAATCCTTACTAATATTATAAATGCGAAAGTCCGTTTGTTTGTTTATTTGTTTGTTTGTTTGTTACGCCTTCACGTCCTAACTACTGAACCGATCATCATGAAATTTTGCATACACGTTGTCAGGGGTACAGAAAAGGACATAGGGTACCTTTTATCCCGAAAAAAAGTATAATTCCCGAGGGATAACAAAAAACCTTTCCACGCAGACGAAGTCGCGGGCGGCCGCTAGTTATTCATAAATTAGTTCGCCGCAAAATGCTAGATGGCGTGGCTTTATCAAATTTAATTATTGTGTAATCAAAACTAAATTTCTCGTTTAAAATGTGTCACTCACAATAAATATCTAAATCATTTCACAAAATAATAGCGTCCCTGCTAGGCAATTCAAATCCTATCCCCTGCATTCCAAACAAACATTTACAAACAAACATTTAAATTGTCGTTCAAATGAAAGACGCAAAACTAACCTTACTTATTTATTTTTATAAGAACAACCAACAATGTAAAGAGTCCACTACAATATTACGATACATTGAAGAATATTATATTTCTTTGCAAAATACTCAAATGAAAAGGTTTATTACTTACGTTATTTTGTATTTCTCTTGGAATCGACTCGACTCATAGGTACACTTTCATAGATCACACAACAGTTAATAAACATTTCAATCCATCACAAGGGACCATTATCGATCATTAAACTGAAGTTTTAATTCATTTTTAACATAAAAACACTAATAAAGGCAAAACAAATCGTTGTTTCAAAACAGCTGTCGTCACAGATTGAAGCAAAAAGCCAGGCTTTTAGTCGGCTTCTGTATTTATCATAAAATCTATAGTACCTACAGCAGTATGCATATGATGCGGTAGCAGTTTTGTTAAAGTAAGAAGAGAGCGGATATATACAGATCGCAAAGCCCGGTTGCAAGCCAACGAGTGCGAGGGAGATGAAATGCATTGTAGGGTTTATTGAGGAAAGTAACGCAGCTTAGCGACTTGTCTCTCGATCAGTTGTTTTAAAAAATGAATTTGTGGTTATTGATTATTGAAAATTAACATTCGTTAATAATATTGTTTTGTTGTTATTAATTACGATTCATTAGTAGTGTAAGTAAGTTATTGTTGGGGCAAGCCGGGCTTTTCGGCTTGTATGGGGGTACCGCCACTGTGTGGACATTGAGTTACTCGGGGTATACCATTGAAAAATGTGAAACATTATACTTAACATTTTATTTTATAAAATCATCGCTTACATACCTACCACCAAAAAGTTTAAAATAAAAAGCTTTTAAAAAAAAGTAAAACCTCCTTCAAAAACCTTAAAAAAACAGCTCTATAAAAAGCAAGAAATAATGTTCAAATCGATTAATTAAAACACGTCTATTGAAGTCGGGTGGGGCTTTTAGAATATAAACATCACAATAAGTAAAAAAATACTTCCAGCTGCACAATGGAAAGCAGCGGAACAATGGAAGCAAATTGTTACGACATGGCTGTTATTTATGTAACAGGATGTTGGAACTGTTATTTTAGTGTAAGAGGAACAGTTGTAACAGGTAGGCAATTTACCCTGTTACAACTCATGTCTAACTTATACATTTTTCTCTTTCATGTCCTGTGTTGTTTGCAATAGACGGATTGTTTTCATTTGGCAGTAGTCGTAACTCACGGTTTATTATTCTAAGGCAAATACTTGTCAGTGTTGGAACTTCAGTTTCTTTCTGACTGCTTTCTTTGTGGTTGTAACAACATCCGACCCTCCAAAATTTTCTTCACTATTGTGATCTACCGTTCACCGAATACCGAAATCCCTATTAAGTAGTAAACAAAATATGGAATGCGAGTGCAAGTATACAACGTGTTAGGCTGACCCCAGACCAACCGGTTTCATTTCTTTGCTTTGCTGTTCTACCATGGACCGCCGGCCAAGAGGCTCATTTTCAATCTATCGCATATTTTGACCAGACCACATTGGCAAGATAGCCATTAGTTTGGTGTTGTCAAATATCGTCGTCTGGGTTGCAATGCGAAGTTTTAGTTTTAGTTTAAAAAAAACTGCTGTTTCATACAAAAATTAATAACGAAATTATCAAAATGTATGAAACAGCTCATTTTTTTTCGCGATTTCAGATTTGGTCCCATAGTAAAAGTTGTTCAGGTTTATGGTCCCTATTTACCATATTCAGCTTTATAAGGCTTTACCAAACATCTTATATAAATAAGCAATCGAAGTGGCATATCTCCTAAAAGCTTCCTACTTCGCAATCCACGCGATGATATTTGATAACACCAAGCTAATGGCTATCTTGCCAATTTGGTCTAGTCCCAAAATGCGATAGATTAAAAATTACCCTGGTTGGCCGGCGGTCTTTCAAGCAAGGTAGAACAGCAAAGCAAAGAAATGAAACCGGTAGGTCTGGGGCCAGTCTTACAAAATAATCCCTAATGCCAAATATGATATTGTGATAGAGACTATCAAACTCAACAACTTATACTATGGGACTAACTCTGTAATCGCGAAAAAAATATCAGCTGTTTCATACAAAAATTATAACAAAAATTCCAAAATGATATAAACAGCTGATATTTTTCGCGTTTTCGAGTAAACGTTGTTCAGTTTGGTGGTCCCTATATTCGGCGTTAGGGGTTATTTAGTAACACGTTGTATACCTACACTATATTGTGTCTATTTTAACATGCTATCACTTTTGGCATGAAAAAATTTTTAAACAAACCAACTTCGTTTTATTTATACTTAAGTAGGTATTTGATATTTTAATAAACTTAGTAAAGCCCATAGGCCCCACGTAGGCCCTGGCCGCGACTTTAGAAATGCCTGTGGGGTACAGACACTACCTGCTCGGTACCGCTCTGGGTTTTTCTATTAAATAACGTCGAAAAAGCCTGTGTGTTTCCGAGCATCGCTTGCTCTGTAGCACGCGCAGCGTATAAGGCAATAATTTGTATTCCGTTCTCCAAACAAAAATTTGATAAATGTAGGATTAGGTGTGATTTGTGAACGTCAACAAATAAGAGAACTGGTTTTTTAATGTCTTCTTCGATCAACCATGGGTTGAAAACATGGCCACATTCGAAGAATGTGTCGCTACACATCCAACCTGAAGCAGACTTGCCTATTGCCAATGTTACCGGTACCTTTTGGGCTACGTCAGCGAGAATGCGATCGTAATCGTAGACAATCATTGGTGGTGCTAGTTTTCCTGCGGCATTTGCAGTCTTCATCGTCTCCATTTGCCATATAGACATTATTTGCACCTCGTTTCATAAGTACGCGTCCAGGTTTTGGCGCCAAACAGATCGTGTTTTCGTCCCCGTTGCCTCACAAGGCAGAAACAAACTTTGGCCACAGCCAAACTAAAATGCCAAACTTATTTCGCCACGAGGAAACTTAATTCCTCGTAGCCAAACTGTAGTCATAGATTAAAAATAACACACACTCTACATGTAATAATTAAATAACGGAGAAAAAATAGACCACCGTATAAGGTTACTAGTAAAAGTAAGAAAAAGATAAATGACCAAAGTATCAAAAACCGTCAAAACTGTTTAATTATAATTCACACTATTTTTGATAAGTCCTTTTCTGTAATGAGGAGTGTGGGTTGGGAGACGTTGGATTCTTGCGTGCATATATCTTGCAGTGTTTGACCCAGATATATTATACCTATGTAGCAGGCGTATTGTATATTTAGCCGTATTACATAGCAACTAGCTGTTTTAGAAAACAGCGCCGTATTGTAATACGGCGAGTCAACGATACGCCAGATTGACAATGTGATACGTTGTTCAATACGGCGGAGCACGTTTAGCCGTTTTGTATCAAAGTTCTATTGTAGAGTGACCACACTAACAAAATTAAACAGTGCTTAATTGAAATTTAATCATTATGAAAAAAGGTAGGTTTAAGTATCTTCTAAAACACCTGGTACCATCTGTTTCCTAGTACCTACTAGGAAACATGTGTTATTTTTATTAGTTTTAAGGAATGTTTAAGTACTACTTCTATCAAATAAGTAGGTACGGTACAAAAACGGTTTGGTTCTTGTTTGTAAAATTGTAATATTAGTTAGACTTACTACTAGAACATTTAGCTAATTTTTTTGGTTTAAATAATTTTAAATCTTTCTAAAAGTTAAGTTCTGTCTTCTGAAATATTTTTTCTTTAATCTTCACTGGCTACACTCATTACGTTATATTTTTACACCAATAATATTGCATAGTATTCCGCACAACACCAGAAACCATTGCCACCTTAGCAGTTTTAATCTCGTTCTTTGATCCACGGCTTTTTCATACTTTCGCATTGAGCTGCGTAGAAACTATTTAACTACACATAAAAAATTGTCCTTAAAACAATTATCTGTACACATTTGGCACGTTTTCATTATTTAATTCATCCATATTCTTACTTATTTTCGATGCAAAATCCGCACTTGACGCCATTTTTATTGTTATGGTAGGCAACGCCGCGAGTGTTGATAATTAGTACTAAAAACTGACGGAAAAGCGGCTTATGAACCGCCCAATTACATTACGGCTAGCCGTATTGAAAATCGCAAAGCGCTCTATTCAATGCGGCGTACTTTTGATCAGCCGTTTTGAATACGGCGTATCTTTAATCCGCCGCATCACAATACGGCGCCGTTTTCTAAAACAGCTAGTCGCTATGTAATACGGCGAAATATACAATACGCCTTCGACACCTATATAAAACCCCGCTTCTTGGCTATTTTCTTTGCAGAGGATAACAGAATAGAGACTTATTTGAATTGGTGAGGTGATCATTAATGAATATTTTGTTGGTTTTTATTCTATATTACAGTGAGTAACAACGTCAATTTAATGTGTAAAAAAGTCTGGAACCGGCCGAAAGTTCTGTTTCGGTATCGGCTGGAATTCCAGTTTCGGTGGGACACAAATTTTTAGCCGTTACTAAAATAGACTATCAAAGTATTTTTTGCTACAGGTATGATTGTGTGCTTCATTTAGCTTGGTTGCAATAAACTGTTTACATTTCGTGACATTTAAATGTATAGTCGTTGGGCAATCTTGCTTATACGTGCCACAATTTCTTAATGAGTCATTTTCAAAATATATGTACCTACGTCACGAAAATGTTAGTAAATAGTTTCGTTAGGAAATTGTAAAAGTAAGTCTTCATTCACTCTTTGTGATAAATTAATAGGTATTTTAATATTTATTTTCAGACTATAATAATATCTTTATAAAAAGGAGAAATAAAAAAAATGTTTTTTTTTATAAAATAAAAAAAGTTGTTTTCTTCAGGTCTACTTCATCTTTATGAGTTCTATTTTCCCTGTTTTTTCATATAAAATCGTCTTTACTGTTGCTTGATTTAATATTTTAACCGAAGGTATAGTTACTCGGCATGAGTTAAAAATGGTTGTGCTTCCACAAGGAGGTAAGTTGCGCTCGGGAAACCTTTGATAAAAATGTCCAGTTTTATTAAGTTATCAAGAGTAGATTTTTATGTACTACTAGCTGATGCCCGCGACTTCGTACGCGTGGACTTTATGACTTCGGCGTATGCATATAAATGAACTAAAGTAGTTACATAAGAAAATACTTGTAGCAGTGTTATGGTTCTGCATCAGGTGTTCCAGATCTTCGATTTTTAATATACCTCAACAAAAAATGCTCATCCAGCTGAACAACTTTGCAAAGATGTAATTTTTATATTTTGTATAGTTTAGCTGGACTATTATGGTTCTGCATCAAGTGTTCCAGATCTTCGATTTTTATACCTCAACAAAAAATGCTCATCAGGCTGAACAACGTTTGCTAAGGTGTCATTTTTATATTCCTCATAGTTAAGTTGGACCATTATGGTTCTGCATCAGGTGTTCCATTTTCTAAAATCAATTACCCTATGTTATTCCCAGGCTTAACTACTATATAACATAAAAAGTTTCCGTTGAGTATTTCCGGAGATTAGCGTGTTCAAACAGACAAACAACCAGACAAACAGACACACTTTTTTTTTCAAATTCTTACTCTATTAGTATGTCTCCATCGCCCCAGATTTTTTTTGAAATATATGTAATGTACAGATACAGACACACCTTTTTTACTGTTTTATTATATGTAAGGATAAGGATGGGCAACAGCGTCGCTTAACCAGTTAGCAACAAAATTCGCGTGCGCGCGTATCGTCCTTGCACGAACTAAACGTATGTAGTGACGGCGCGGCGTGCAAGCGATTTTAAGCTTAGCAGTGGTTAAGCGGCGCTGTTGCCTATGGTACCTAACCACTTACATAAAAATAATCTGTAAACACCTATCGTTTTCCTCCTTATTTTCAATCATTACAATAATTTAACCTTTCTTTCATACTTTACACATGAGACCACAGCTTTACCCTATACAATTTCCTGATGTCAATAAATGTCAGGAAATTGTTCGTCACTAAACATGTAAAACTAACCTAAAAAATATTTTACTCAGAACAAATTACATAAACTTTAGATTGAAAGCGTAAATCTGTTTATCATGTCACAATTTAAGTATATTACGATAGCAGTAAGTGAATTCTTAAAAAAATACTTTTGTTGAGAAGATCTCGTCAGGAAACAGGTAACTATTTTTTTCACAAACGAATCACTGTTGGGCTGATGCTGTCTCGATGACAAAGAAAATGGCGGGAGTGTCATTTTGATGTTACATAGCGTGACATGACCAGTGTTGCCAGAAATTAAAGTTAGATTTCTACCGTTCGTGATGCAAAAAGTTGGTTTATTATGTCAATAAATCAATGTCACGAAAGTGTGTCGATTGTTGGGGACATTTTTTGAAATGTAAATTCTTAGTTATTTGACGTCCTTTTATACAAGTTTATATAATTGACATAACACTTAAACATTGCTATATGTGTATGGTACAAATTTGTGTGTCCAGTTGGTGAATAACCCCAAAAAAGTAGTAAGTTTCATACCTAAAATTCAGATTAAAAATTTCTTTCAATGACGTCCGAATAGGGGACACAAAAAAGTATGGTAATTTTTTGTTACTTTATCTTCACATTCAACTTATGCTAAATTTTTATCGCAATTCATTGCTTTTTATCAGGAATAATATGCAGCCTTGTTAGCAGCCTGTGAAATGTAAAAAAAAAAATATTTTAGACAGAATCTGTTTTTTTCAAAGATTCTTTACGAGGACTAACATTTTAGTAGTAAGTACAAAAAATTTGAAAACCACTCTAATGAGTTATCGTTTTTAAACACAAATTTTCGCCCTCCTCGAATGTAATTAAAAAGGGAAGATTATTATTATGACCTTAGATGAAATTAAAAAAGGAAGATACGGCACACACGCTTACTTGCGTCACAGAATACATCTTGCGTGAACCGAAAAATAATCCTACTCTACTACTCAAACTAAATAAAAAAAGTAAGACGGAGTCTTCCGAACAAAGCGGTGAGGCCTGTAGAAAAGTTGCTTGCTCGCCGCGCCTACGCCGTCACAACCATGCGTTTAGTTCGTGCAGGGGGATACGTGAGCACACGAATTTTGTTGCTAACTGGTTAAGCGACGCTGTTGCCCATAGTACATATACACAGTTCACGCACACACGTGTAACGAAACTACGTGTGCGTTACCGCAGCAAAAAGTTGTGCTTTAGAGAGATGTGACATTATCAGATAATTAGTGTGTCATGAGGAGACATTTGTTTACTAATAGCAAAATTTGTGTGAGTTGTAATTTTTAAAATATATGAGAAAAACTGATTTAGCTGGGGTCACGTTTTAAACATTACCCTGGCAAAAAAAGTTGTTTCAGCCTGGAACCAAATACATGAATAGATAGCTTCTGTTGCATAGTAAATGTTAGCAAATAGCAAAAATTGTGTGTGTTATGGTTCTTGAGTTATTTAAGTTTTTGCTGGGGTAACGTTTTGGGTTTTCCCAGATCTCGAAAACGGTTCAACGCAGAAGTTTGAAAAAAATACCACTAAGAGACCTTAATTTGTTTAAATTTGTTTAATTGTTAGTTTTTGATTTGGTTGTCGCAAACCAACGTAATTAAATGGTTTCGAAAAACAGAAAAAACGTATTTGCAAGTAAACTAGTACACTTATAATCAAATAAACAGCTGTATAAAATAGCCGTGGTAGACACTTATTACGTCAAGAATTTTAGGCTTTGTAACTTTACACGATATAAAGATATAAACAAATTTAATAAATTTTAGACCTGTCGTACTTTAGCAATCGAATACACAGTTTCCATAACATTAAGACACATGGCATACATTAAACAAATTTAAGTAATTCATTAACATTCCTTCCTGTTAATTTCAGCTTACAATTACGCCTATCATGAAAGTTTTAACAAAAACAAGATTAAGACAGCAATTCTTGAATAAGCCGACCAAATTGTAAAGGTCACTAAAAAGCGACCGCACCATACGTACGGGTTATCTTCGCAAATTAGCAGCTTAGTATCCGATGTTTTGTACAGTTATGAAGAAAAATGTTGTTCATATAGCTTAGATTCAACTAGTTTTCTATTTTATAAATTAATATCGTGTTTATTAAAATCAAATAATACACTTACGCGATTAATAGTATTTTTAAAGAATGTAATGATTCACGAAAGTTTAAAGTTTGAAGGCACTCAACATTACATAAATAAAGGTAAATAATAAACCTATTATCTAAACCTAATTAGGTAATAATCTCGCTAAGCAATTTATAGTGTGATTTATTTGTCAGTATCAATATACCTATACATTTATAGTAATTTGTTGCTTCTGTTTGATCAAACCAAATGTTTTATTTTAATACCAAACCTACTCATGTCAATCCAGTGACAACTATGTTAGACAGGTAAAAACATTTACCCATAAAAACTGTTCCTACCTAGGACAGTTTTTACGGAAACTACCTCGCATTTTTTCCATATATATTTCTCACCATTTAAACCTTCCCCTGGAACTACGACAAACATTTTAAAACCAAAATCGGCCAAGCCAATCTTAAGTTTTCGCGAGACTAACGTACATTTTATATTTAAAGATAATCTGACCAGCAAACTTTTGTACGCATCTGTACTAACAAAAGATCCATATTATCCCGTTCATTTAAGATGGTTACGCTTATGTATAGCGCGGTCGCTTTTACGTGACCTCTACAATTTAGGCGGCTTATTAGAGAATTGTTGTCATATTCTTGTTTTTGTTAAAACTTTCATGATAGGCGTAATTGAAAGCTGAAATTAACAGGAAGGAAGGTTAATGAATTACTTAAATTTGTTTAATGTATGCCATGTGTCTTAATGTTATGGAAACTGTGTATTCGATTGCTAAAGTACAACCAGTCTAAAATTTATCAAATTTGTTTATATCTTTATATCGTGTAAAGTTACAAAGCCTAAAATTCTTGACGTAATAATTGTCTACCACGGCTATTTTTTACAGCTGTTTATTTGAATATAAGTGTACTAGTTTACTTGCAAATTCGTTTTTTCTGTTTTTCGTAACCATTTAATTACGTTGGTTTGCGACAACCAAATCAAAAACTAACAATTAAACAAATTTAAACAAATTACGGTCTCTTAGTGGTATTTTTTTCAAACTTCTGCGTTGAACCGTTTTCGAGATCTAGGAAAACCCAAAACGTTACCCCAGCAAAAACTTAAATAACTCAAGAACCATAACACGCACAATTTTTGCTATTTGCTAACATTTACTATGCAACAAAAGCTATCTATTCATGTATTTGGTTTCAGGCTGAAACAACTTTTTTTGCCAGGGTAATGTTTAAAACGTGACCCCAGCAAAATCTATTTTTCTCATATATCTTAAAAACTACAACTCACACAAATTTTGCTATTAGTAAACAAATTTCTCCTCATGACACACTAATTATCTGATAAGGTGTCATCTCTCTAAAGCTCAACTTTTTGCTGGGGTAACGCACACCGAAACTACGCCTTGGCTTTCCATATAAATGCATTTATTAGGTAATTGATAAAATCATACCTAATGTAATCATATCTCACCTAATATTCTGAGATAAGGAAGACCATTTTCAAATATTTTTTGAATATAGGTACTTGTATCCCGTAGGGGAATAAAATTTTTATGTTAAAGCAAATTTTCGTAAACTGGGCGGAAATTTAGTTCTAGAGTTCTTTTTTAGGGTTCCGTACCCAAAGGGTAAAAACGGGACCCTATTACTAAGCCTCCGCTGTCCGTCTTTCTGTCGGTCTGTCTGTCTGTCTGTCACCAGGCTGTATCTCATGAACCGTGGTAGCTAGGCAGTTGAAATTTTCACAGATGATGTATTTCTGTTGCCGCTACAACAACAAATACTAAAAACAGAATAAAATAAATATTTAAGGGGGGCTCCCATACAACAAACGTGATTTTTTTGCCGTTTTTTGCTCGATATTGATAACGACTACAGGTAGACAGTTGAATTTTCACAGATTGTGTATTTCTATTGCTGCTATAACAACATATGCTAAAAACAGAATAAAATAAATATTTAAGGGGGCTCCCATTCAACAAACGTGATTTTTTGCTGTTTTTTGGTACGGAACCCTTCGTGCGCGAGTCCGACTCGCACTTGGCCGGTTTTTATTGACTTAATGCGTCTCATTCGTTGAAACAAATCTACAGCTTCTGCTGTGAATTGAACTTCTTTGACATGTAGTTTCTTTTTAGTCCAATAATTCTTTCTTTAAGGATTTTACATTTTTGGTATAATCTTTTCATTTTACTCTTTAAATTCTTGTTTTCTTGCATTCGTTTTTATTTTCTGAGCGTCACAGCACTTAGCATTGTTTTCAAGAAAGCTTTTTTTGGCGTCTAAAAAATCTATTCCAAATCAGAAATACTGTTTTGGTGCTAAATGAAAGAGGTATTTTATTACAAGACCGACATCTTTATTGAGAGAGATACCATAGATCATACAACCACAGACTACTTACTTAATGAACCACAGACTATGTTTGTACTGTGTCATCTTTCCTTTTTTATTATTTTTTAAATTTAAGTTACATAAATGTTAAATTATTTTTTACATAGAATAAACTTAATTATAAACATTCCTTGAAGGTTTTTTAATTGTTCTTCTATCCCTTAATTGCATAGGCAAGTTACTACAATTAGGTACATTATTATCATTAGTTACTGTTACATTTTCATTATTGTTGTTAGGTACACTTTCATTTTTATTAGGTACACTTAGTATATGCTGTCTATTTCTTCTATATAATTTTCCTTCATCAGATGACAACCACCATGACCTTGGTGTATGTGCAGGCAAGTGAACTTTTCCTTGCTTCCACTTATTATTACCTGTCTAAACAAAACATTATCTTTTACATTGATATCTTTCAAATTTTTACTAGTTTTATCGTAATAAACTTTTTGTTTACTTTTTGTATTTTTCATTTTATTTCTAATGCTGTTATAATCTAATTTAATAGGCAACAAATGACTTTCCAGAAATATTATTTTATCTTTTAAGTTTCTGTTAAACATCAGTTGAGCAGGTGAGTAATCTAAATCAGTTAAAATAGTATTTCTGTACTCAAAAAGCAATACATAAGGATCAACATTAGTTCTATCAGCTTTTTTAAGAATATTTTTACATATTTTAACCGCTGTCTCAGCAAGACCATGCCCTTGCTGATAATGAGGACTACTTGTCACTAGAGAGACATCTATTTCTTTCAAATATTCTTTAAACTCATAACTATTATAAGGATTGTTATCACATATTATTTTATCAGGATATCCATGCGTAGAAAAAATTAAATTAAATATTTTAATAACGTTAGTTACTGACTTTGACTTTAGCTTGTACAATTCAATCCATCTAGAGAAATAATCTACAACAACCAAGTATGACATTCCTTTATATTCTAAGATATCTGTACCAATACATGACCACGGGCGAGATGGTATAGGCATACTAATCATAGGCTGATTATAATTCTTTGGTCTTAGTTCTAAACATGTGTTACAATTACTTATGTACTCAAAAATATGCTTTGACATGTTCGGCCAATATAAGTACTTACGAGCTTTTCTACGAGTCTTTTCAATGCCAATATGACCTCTATGCAGGTTAATTAAAAACAATTTTCTTAAACAAAATGGTATTATTATTTTATCACCATACATTAAAATTCCATCATTATATGACAATTCAGTTTTAATTTGGAAATAAGGTTTGAAATTTTCATCAATTTTAGAAGGCCATTTAGAATCCAAATATTTAATTACTTTGCTCAATATGGGATCATTTTTTGTTTCTTCGATCAAATTTAATTTTCTTTCCTGTGTCATGACTGTATTTATAATTGAATGTACAGCATACTGAAGTTCTATATCATCTTTAACATCTGATATCAAAAATGCTCGAGATAAAGCATCTGCAATCAACATTTCTTTTCCAGGAAGGTAAGTAATAGTGTAATTATATTTCATTAATTTTAATAACATTCGCTGTAATCTACTAGGAACTTTATCTACATAACGTTTACTTATATTAATCAATGGTTTATGGTCTGTCTGTACTGTTACTTTACGCCCATATGTGTAGTAGTGAAAATGTTCCATAGCATACACAATCGCCAATAATTCTTTCTCTATCATGGCCATCCTTTTTTCTGTTTTAGTTAATGACCGTGAAGAAAATGCAATAGGTTTATTATTTTGAATTAAAACATAACCGATACCTCCTTCACTAGCATCAGTTTGCACTGTTAGCGCATCATTATCATTATAATGTGCTAAAACTGGAGCTTTAGTTATTAAAGTTTTTAATTTATTAAAACAATTTTTATGCTCATCTGTCCATGACCATTCTATATTATCTTTAATTAATTCACGCAATGGAGCAGATATTTGAGAAAGATTAGGAATAAATTTATTAAGATATTTAACGATACCAAGAAATCTCTGTAATGACTTTTTACTATCAGGATCTGGCATTTTTATTATAGCCTGTATGCGATTAAGATCAATTTCAATACCACTTTCTGACACAATATGTCCTAAAACTCTTATTTTATTAACACAAAATTGAAATTTATTAATATTAAATGTAATTTTATTTTTCTCCGCAGTGTCTAACACTTGTTTTAAAATATAATCATGTTCCTGTTTTGTAGAAGCCATAATATATATGTCATCTATGTAAATTTTTATGCCTTTTATATGACCAAATATTTCCATATTCTTTTTTTGAAAAATTTCTGACGCTGGCTTGATACCATAAGGAAGTGTAGTATAAGAAAATCTACCAAAAGGTGTATTGAAGCTACATAATTTAGCAGACTCATCACATATTTTTATCTGATGAAACGATTCTTTTAAGTCTACAATGGAATAAAATTTCTTACCCTTAAGATCTGATAATATTTCATCTTGACTCAGAATATGATACTTGTCATCCAGAAGCTGTTCATTCAAATACTTGGGATCTAAACATAATCGCAAATTTCCATTAGGTTTTTCTACAATTACTAAAGGATGTAACCATTCTGAAGGACCTTCTACTTTCTTAATAACTTGTTGTTTCTCTAAATCTTTCAATGTTGTTTTAAGTTTAGGCATTAAGCTCTTAGGAATTCTACGTGCATTATGAGTTACAGGCACAGCATTAGGTTTCAATTGCAATGAATAAGGTTTTCCTGGAAAACTACCTAGCCCATTAAAAATTTTAGGATACCTATCTGTCACTTCTTGCTTAGTTTTAAATTTTACATTCATGTTACAGTGATCCAAGTTTAAAGCATTAATTCTTTTAATTAAATTCAATTGTTCTGAAGTCTTAAGACCCAATATTGCCTTATCATTAGTATTAATTACCAAAAATTCAACATCATTTTGAATATGTTTAAATTTTACATTCAATGAAATTTTACCGATAACCTCCAAAGAACTACCGTTATAGGCTGACACTTTTACATCGGTACTAGTTATTTTAATATCATTATTAGCGTTCAACATGTTAAATATTTTACGAGGCAAAATATTTATTTGACTTCCGCTGTCAATTTTAAATTTTATACTGAGATTATCAACTCTACCAATTATATACCAATCTTTACTATTTGTTTTTATAGAATGTACTGGTAGTTCTTGGGACGTATCTGACGACTCACTATCACTATTATTATTTATGTAATTTACCTTTTTCTTATATGAATTACGGTGATCCCAGACTTTTTATTATTCATAAAACAACCAATGCTGAAATGGTTAAACTTCTTACACTTAGTACATTGCTTTCCATAAGCCGGACACTCCGCTCTTCTATGCATCGAACCACATTTCTTACATTTGTATTTTTCACTCTGCATTTCTTTTATCACATAGTTATCATTATCATTTCTTGACTGCTTCCTTGTAAATTTTTTCTTATTATAATTTTCATTCTTAACAGCGTTTACTTCGGAATCATTTTTTATGTGCTTAATTTCTTTATTTCTTTCTTCGTTATACTTTATAATATCTATCATTCTTTCCAATGTTAAATTGTCTCCTTCATCCAGTAATCTATTTATCAGTATTTCATCATTGATGTTCATAAGCAATTTGTCTCTTATTATGTTATTGTTTTCTTTAAAATCACAATTTTTGGCTTGTGTTTTCAACACTGTTATAAAATCTATTAATGACTGGTCTTGTTTAATGGTTATCTTATTGAATTTGTAACTTTCATAAAGGATATTTATTTTAGGCTTGAAATATTTTTCAAAAGCCAAAATCACACTGTCAAGCGTATCAAATTTGCCTTCAAAAGTGTTATAAATGTTGATACCTTTCGGGCCCAGTTGATTTAAGAGCACCGCAATTTTAATGTCTTCTTGTTCTTCATGCTTTTTACTAGCTTTAAGATATATTATAAAAGCTTGATGCCATCGCGACCATTCTTTTTTTAGGTCGAGTGCGTTGAAGTCGAAATCCGTAATCGGCTTTTCCATCTTATAGTATTTAACTCACTTTTTTATTAGAACACAATTATTACAACTTTTTAATTATTATTACAGTGAAATTTATTAGAAATTCACACCTGACACCATGTTTGGTGCTAAATGAAAGAGGTATTTTATTACAAGACCGACATCTTTATTGAGAGAGATACCATAGATCATACAACCACAGACTACTTACTTAATGAACCACAGACTATGTTTGTACTGTGACAAATACACACATTGTTTAATGAATTAGGAGAATTCGAACTCGAAATTAAAGAATTACCTGCTTCCATGGCGGCCTGAAAATTATATTACATACTAGCTTCCAACCGCGACTTCGTCCGCTTGGATATTCGACAAAATCCCAAAGGAACCATTAGCCAGGATAAAATTATTGTATTCTAAGTTTTAATGTTCTAAAATTCGATCAGCCGTTTTTAGGTGATTAGGCGGGTCCCCAGCCCCACCCCATCAAGCGCGCTGCCTCGTCAGACAGGACGAGACGCGGCAAACGATTGATGAAATTAAAACATAGAATACAATTTTATACTGGTTAATGGTATGTACATAGTTAAATTAAATAAAAGAATTCAAAAGTTATAACGGTGGATTTCCACATGCTGATTGAAAACGAAAGGTAGAATTAACTAGCTACGCGACGCGTCTACATAAAACTAAGCTACGTTATAAAATCATCTTACAACACTTTGGATAAGTAAGTACGGAGTTTTATTACTGCACATAATGATTATGTCTATTCTAAATTAGCTACATAATTGTTCCCGTAAATTACTTGTAATGACAAGTAATTTCAGTAACTCGTAGATACCCTCCGTTGTGTCACCTACAGTCATCATCAGCAAGAAAATTCTAGAGGTGCAGGTCTCATCCTATTGGTCGAGCTTGACATAACGAAAATGGATGTCATAATAGACAATGACATCATCTGTCACTGTGTGACACTACGGCCGCGTTCCGAGTCGCGATTTGGATTAAGGCAGAGGTCAGAACTTCCCACATTCCACAGGTGAAGTGAATGTACCTAATGAATTTTTAAGAAAAATTCGACTGTAATTGTTAATTATAAGTGGTAGGTTTTTAGAAACCGTTACACTGCATCTGTGCATTCAAAATGATATCGTCTTTTTCTTTTTCTGTTTGTTTTCGTTTGTTTAGGCTGAAATTTTTTGTTCTATTATTAGTTAGGTCTACATAGTTATGGTTATTATTACATGGAATTCCACTGCTGTTTAATTCCCACTGTCTATGTCGGAGTGACTCTTGGTCTAATTTAGACACCACCAAGAAAAATTATGGCATCCCATGAACTTGTATAAATTTCTATGTTGTTTAGTGATGTCAAACAAAAAGACGTAATATCCAGTAAGCTCTTAATTGCATTTGCTGATTCGGTACTGATTTGTTTCTGTGAAAATAGTGTTCTAAAAATCGCATTGCAATCGTACCTCTTGTCATTGTAGCGTTTAATCAGCCTTTCCCATGCTGATTCATAATTAAGTTCAGTAGTTGGTAAATTCCGAATAAGTACTTTCGCTTCACCAGTAAGGGTGCTCTTAAAATAATGCAGCTTTTCCACAAATTATATTTTATTGTTATTGTGTATGACTGACGTTAAGAGATCGTAAAATTCACTTATTTTCCACTGAAATTGGGCAATTATATTTTGAAAAAAGAAATTGAAAAAAAGACGCCTGATTCAATCAAATAATTATATTTTGGGTTATTTGACATCACAAGAAGTACTCGGTTTCCCATCAGCAGCGCTTTGAGTTGTGATTTGCGTTGTACCACTTGTGCCTATCAGAAATCTGTTATATCAGCACGTAAAACATTGAGTAATTTATTTATTGTTACATAGCTCTTGTCAATAATTTCTCTGTTTATCACAGAATCTTTCTGCGACATTATTTGTGCGATGGCGTTCGTTGCTGTCACACCACTCTCTTATGCATTATAACACTACACAATGACAAAAAAAGAGGCAAAATGGATATTATTATATATTGAAGTTACTGTGCACTATGTTTGGAGATAAAATCTACTATAGTGCCGGGTCTAGTTTCGCAAGAAATCAGCTCTGCTTGCATTTCCACAATACTTTTAAGCATAAATTCTGTAAAAATTCAATTACGGGATTGCATAAAGCGATCCCCTTTAATGGGGTTATTATTTCTAATAGTTACCCCATCAGCTTCTGTGTCCAGAGGGGATCCTCCCGAAATGGGCTCTCCTGTTGGAGTGAACTGGAATTGTTGCGTGTGATTACGCTTATGGATATAGGCTACTAAAAAGACGTTTTTTATGGTTCCTGGTACCCCATATTCGAGTGACATTCTCGCGTTTCGAGACCTGGATAAGCCGAGCAATACACCAACGGCATGAACGAAAAAGAAATATGAGGGATTTATGACAGTGGAGTAAGCAGACTTCTTTACCAAACCCATATCAGATTGATAAGGAAAATAAGACTCGTTCTTTGCTGTCTCTTCCCCCACTTTCATCATCCTTATTAGATCTATCGCTATCGGTTCATATGTAATCCACGACGCAGCGTCATTAAGGGTCTCTGAACCGATCATTTGTAAGAAAAATCTGACAGATAAAAGTGAGGCACAGTCTTTATATCTGGCAGCGATAGTGCCTACTCTTACTGATGCATATACAAATTTGGGAAATCTATTAAAGTACATGTCAATACTTGCGATCATCTTAGATAGTTTGGATCAGTGACCCATCGACCTACAAGTGATACAAGTGTGTCGGGTTTTGGGATATTATCAGGGAGGCATATCGCCTGTGCCGTTATCCTATCTGACAGAACACTGAGATAATTTGTGTCTGTGATGGTTGCTAAACGATAGATCCCACAAAATATTATGACCAAAAGTGAAAAATCAGCCTCAGAAGTGACTTGCACTACTGCTACATTAGATGAAGCTGTGCCATCTTTAAGGTTGACCTTAAATAGGTCCCAGACCTTAACTTTGGTTTCTGCTGCTGCTATAGGCACTCCATTCAATTCAATTCAATATATTTATTGCTACCATAATGTTATAAAGATGTTACAACTAAAACAAAGTACAAATTATGGACCCTGTTGGGTATCGCAATATTGGGAAGAAAGAGAAGACAAGAGGACGACTTTTCCATAATAAAATTAAATAAACTAGATTTTGGGGCTTTTGTAAAGCGGATACAAAGACACCTATCTATTTTCAATGCTGCATAATATAGGTATGTGTATTTTATCACTTAAGTATACTTGAATATTGTAATAGCTTTTTGAAATTAGTAATTTTTTTAATTGGTTTGTAAATATGTTTTCGTTTTTTTCACCTCTTAAATTTTCCGGTAATTTATTGTAAATTCTAACAGACATGTTATAAGTACTTGATGAACATAGATGCAGGCGCGCAGTTGGGATCAATAATTTATGTTTATGTCTTAGAGAATATTTAATTTGCATATCATCACGTTTTGTAAATAAATTCATATTTTTCCTGACAAATTTACATATTTCCAATATGAATAAGCACGGCAATGTAAGGATTTTAAGATTTTGAAAATGAGGTCGGCAACTATCGATTTGATCTATATTGTCTAGAATGCGAATAAGTTTCTTTTGAACGGTAAAATCCAAATGATTCCCATTGGACGGTGTTGTCTTCTTCATGATTTTAAAGGAATAAGTAAACGAATTCTTTCCCTGCATCAAGGTCCGGTTTAGACTCTAGAAGGCTGGAGGTGAAGGCAGATCTTGCTCTTGAAAGTTCTTTGTATATAACGGGGACTGTAAGAGTGGGCTTCTCTTTGCTGGTAAATGCTGATGACGGGTATTCGTGCTCCAATCCGGATGTAGGAGCTTCAACAACAATTGCTGTTTTATTCTTAATAAACTTTAGATCATTCATGATTGACGGTCAACAGAGATCTGTTGATCTGATTATGCATGGCATGCATCACTTTTTAGCCACGTGCTCTTCATGTATGTACGCAATAAAAGCGTTAATTTTGTTTTTATTTATATCATCACATTGCAATTCTATATAATAGCTAGTTATATGAAATAACTAGCTATTATATAGAATTGCAATGTGATGATATAAATAAAAACAACTTAGAATTTTATTCATTATGTAGTATGAAACTACATAATGAATAAAATTCTAAGTTGTTCATTGCAATCGAGGATAAGGCATAATATAGCCGAGATTGTAATGCATGACTTATGCTTACGTCTTTCCTGGACGTTTTCCAAAGTACAATAATAATTGCTTTTATCATAGGTTTTAGATAAGTCGTAAATAAGCTGCAAAAATGAATCTTAAAGCGGTACTATACTTCACGAATAAGCGTGTTGAGAAATAATGTATTGTTTAATAAAAAAAAAAATACTGTAATAAAAACCTAAATAAAACAACTTCTCATCCACAAACAATCCACATTTTTGAATTGTAATTTTTTCTTGGATTTGCAGTTGTTCAATTGCAATTTTTTCATTGTTTTTCCGTGCTGAAGGGATATCCCTTCACTTTGTTTGTATAGAAGACTTTTATCCAAAGGCGCTGGACTAATAGTCGTTCTCCGTTTGCACACTTTACTAAACGAAGAAGCTATTAGTAAAGATCTTCTCAACTCTAGCCAAAGTGCACTCTCTGCTTGAAGTAGGTATATCTTTCTACTTCCTGCCTGCTATTAACCTCGAACACAATGAATAAGAAAGGTAAATGAATATATTTTTAATAAACAACATTATTTTGTTCTAAAATTTTGCTAGCTACTGACTCATGTATTATACATGCTCATTAATTACATAGGTACATGATTTATCGCTGTCTGCCTGTTCTTGTAATTATTTCAAAATCATTTCTTTAGCAGTTTCGTATTCTTCGTTAGGCATATCCGGACGCTTACATTCTTCTCTGTAGTGAGATTTGTCAACTCAACATCGTACATTAGTTTTCGCTTAGGAATCCGACGTGTCTTCTCTTTCAGTTGTCTTTTTTTACGTGCCATTTCAATGCGTTTCAATGTTCATCCTGTAAGTAAAAACAGTATAAACTACTCAACCCTCACACCACACTAAGGAGTGTTTCGATAACAAAGTCTTACAAATCTTAGCCGATAATGTTTAAATGTTAACTGCTATTTAAAAGCTTTAATTTTCACTTAAAGACTATATTTTATTTATTAAGTATTTCTTTTGTATTGTAATTATAACAATTTGTCTCCAGAATCAAAACTTCAAAGGTAAAAGCGTATCACCTGACCTTTTGTAGAATTTAGACTTGTATAAAACATATTGGGGCCGTGCAGTGTTGAATGAAACCACTGCTGCATTACATCTTGCTTTGTAAGATTTTTTAGTGAATAGTTCACCCGCTTACCACATGTTTAGCAACAATACTATTGAACTGAACTGTTCAATAGTATTGTTCTCTGCTCTGTTATTATTAAGATTATAAAGAAGTCTTTTTGAATGTAAAGCAATGTTCAATAGTATTATTCTCAGCTCTGTTATTATTAAGATTATAAAGAAGTCTTTTTGGATGTAAAGCAATGTTCAATAGTATTGTTCTCAGCTCTGTTATTATTGAGATTATAAAGAAGTCTTTTTGAATGTAAAGCAATGTGTGTGGCATGATCCATCAGTTTTTCAAATATTTTTTACTTTTGGAACTAAGTTTTCTTCTTTTTTTCTTTCTTCGGTACAATAATATGCATCAACACTTACTTTGTGAATATGTATATGTATATTGTGTGTTATTGGTGACATAGACTGCCAACCATTGTGTGTTTGATTGTTGTTATTGTGATTTGTGTACATTTTCGCAGTTTGGTGTGCATAGCTTGACTTTAAACTTATTAACACTGTTGCCACTTGATATAAGTTCTAAGATAACTTTAAATATTTTTATTAAATGTACATTGACGCCAGTGATTCGAGATGAACATTCTGGGTCAGCAAAAAAACTTCTTGACGTATTTCCGTCGTTTGTATTCCCAAATCCTGCTATGGGGACATCTACTAAGAGTCCCATTTCTTCTTTGAATTCTTTTTGAAGTTTTTCTTTTGTAACTTTTACATTTTTTTTTCTTCAGCTGAACGCATATTGCCATCCAATCCATCCAAAGCAATACATATTCAATTTAGTTCGTACTATATACTTTTATCGCAACAAAATGCGACCCTTCCTTCTTCTCATTGATTGAAATGAAAATGAAACGAAGTTTATTATATTTCCTGTCATAATAAATGTATTGATCACGTCTGTTAGCCATTTAATCCATATGTACAAATATTGTAATGCATAACAAAATCGTAATTAATCTAGACAGCTTCATATGGAAAAGGATTTATTCGTGCCTCCTTCGTTACAGTTTTTTAGTCGCTGGGAAGATGTAACCTCCTAAAAACTACAAAAGAAAAAATTCATCCTATCTACAACAAAAATACTCTAAATGTTTAATTTGCAATATTAAATGATTAGAATACTATCACTCTGATGTAATATAACTTGTATTTATTTAAAGGTATTTAGTTAACTTATTTGTGTTCCACTTGAAGACAAATCTGACTTTGTGTTTCAACTGAATTATTAATGAATTTAATGGTGATGGTTGGGATTGCTGCGGAGATGATGATGGTTCGTATGGAGATGGTTGTGAATAGTGACTGTGACTATGGAGGATTGGACTAGACCACTGCTTTGCATGTAATGTCACGGTTTACAGAACAACATGTCCACGAAATGCTTGGATAGAACATTTTCTTTTGACTGTAACATTTGCCTTTGTTTGAGAACAGCATTAGATAGCCCAGCTTTAGGCCGACCGGTTAAATGAGTCCTCGCCTGCGCGGCACAGGGGCGCGAGGGGAGACGAGAACGGGGGCGATGCGGGCGACGAACGCCTGCCTCACCTCTCACGACCCCCGTTCTCATCACCCCTTGCGTTTTTGTGCCCCGCAGGCGAGGGCTCATTTAACCGGTCGGCCTATAGCTGGGCTATCTAATGCTGTTCTCAAACAAGTATCTTTTCTGTATTTGATGAATAATCTTTTGATGTATTGAGATGACTAAGTTCTTCATTCTCTTTTAAGGCTATAAAACATACAATAGGAGGGCTAGTACAATATGATTGTAATGCTTTCTTGTACCTTATGCTTATTACCTTTCCATGCTGCTGAATCAAACTGTAGAAAGCTAATAAAATTAGCTAGAGTTTGGTCAACGAAAGATGAGACTCAGTTGGAAATGTAACTAATTTTGCGCCTTATTTTAAGGTTCAGTTTTCAATATCTTAACCTTTATACTCCACGCTTGGCAGGCGAGCTGGCGATCGCAGTAGGTCAAGGTTTTTTGGAGACGCTGCTGCCCGTTTCTTGAAGGCTATGTTCCCTTAGTCGCCTTTTACGACACCCACGAGATGAGAGGGGGTAGTGCTATTCTAAGAAAGAAAAAAAGAAAAAAAGAAAGAAGCTAGAACATTATGGTGTCTCTGACAAATCAGTTAGCCTTATGAAATCGTATTTGTACAATAGGACTCAGAAAGTAGTGATTAATAGAACTCAATCTACTGGAGCCCCCACCAATATGGGTGTGCCACAGGGATCAATATTGGGCCCATTGCTGTTTCTAATTTATATAAATGACCTTCCCAATTACGCGAATAATTTATGTGAGACAGTACTATTTGCGGATGATACTTCTTTAGTTTTCAAAGTAAACAGAGGTAACAACTGTTCGGACGAAGTAAATAGCGCCCTCTCTAAAGTTTCATACTGGTTTAATAGCAATAATTTAGCACTTAACCCCAAAAAAACTAAATGTGTAAAATTTTCATTACCTAATGTTGAGCAGACAAAATTAAATATTAATTTGAATAACGATGAAGTCGAGTTTATTGAGAGTACAAAATTTCTAGGTATTACACTAGATTCTCGACTGCAATGGGATCCACATATTGAAGCCTTGTCAAGTAGACTTAGTTCAGCAGCATTCGCTGTTAAGAAAATAAGGCTTTTAACTGATATTGAAACGGCAAGGTTAGTATATTATAGTTATTTTCACAGTGTAATGTCTTATGGACTGCTATTATGGAGCTCAGCTGCCAGTATTGAAAATATTTTCGTACTCCAAAAAAGAGCTGTTCGCGCCATATACAATCTTCGGCGAAGAGATAGCTTGAGAGAATTGTTTAAAGAAATAAACATCTTAACTTTGGCAGGCCAATACATATATGAAAATTTAGTATATGTAAGGAAACACTATGATTCATTTCCTAAGAACAGCAATATTCACCAGTTTAATACAAGAAATAAAGATAAACTTGCCGTTCCAAGATTTAGGCTTGCAAAATCTAGAAGTTCATTTATGGGGAAAGGCATAGCCTTTATTAATAAAGTTCCGCAACAAGTGATTGATCTGCCTTTGCATGAATTTAAAATCCATGTTAAAAAAACGCTCATGGGTAAAGGTTATTATAAAGTAGATGATTATCTTAAAGATCAAAATGCGTGGAAATGATGTAACACATAACTTGCTACTATAAGTACTTTGTTGAAGTAATATAATAAGTCTATGTTGTTGCCAATAATCCTGTCACCCTGTTGTAATTATCTGGTAACGTTATATTCAAGTTTGTAAATATCGTTACTTATGGCTGTTACAGCTGATAAGTTTCTTGCGCCCGTTCTTCTTGTCAGCTAAAAAAAGTCTGGAACGGGTGGTAGGAAAATATAGACGATTCAAAAGTACTTAATAATTAAGTTTATTTGAATAAAGCTTATTTGACTTTGACTTTGACTTTGACTTTAAGCCGGCAAATGCACAATTTTGACATAGTTTCGGGCAATATAAGCGATATAACTTTGATATGAAGATATTTTGGGTAGGTCCAGTAAGTTTAATGTGGCTGGTGTTAAGTGGACTTGAACTTAAACTTAAAGAGTAAGTGGACGTGAACTTAAAGAGTAAGTTCACTGTGACTCTCCATTTTTAACCTTAGTTCATGGCACGATTATTTATGAATATTGTAACATGTATTAACACCAGCAACCCCCTCTATGGGGGGCTGAAGCAATGCCCCACCTATCTAGATTCTAGACATGATCTAGATTCTAGATGCTATCCGCATTGTTTTGTGGTATGCGTCCCAGACTCAAAAATACCTCCACTGGCATAATACAATTAAAAGCATATTAACAAAATTGATATTATTAAAAGAACAGTTTCAAAAGGTACTGCTACATAATGATCTCTCTTATTGCCAACCCAACACCAAATCTGTGCCTGTGTGAAGTTTGTGTTTTGAATGAGTAAATGTTTGTTTCCAAACATAGAGTTATTGTAAGATGTACCTGATCTATTTCCCTGGATTAAACGATTATTATCGTTTCCTAATCTTCGAATGAGGTACCAACTTACTAGTTGGTGATCTATTACTCCTAGCCTTCGACTTGGCATTTCTAGACAAGCTAAAAAGCCAACCTAATTTAGACACACCTCAGTGCTAGAATTAACAACAGGCAAATCATTAAGTAGACTAATGTTATTAAATGAAACATACCGAAAGGGAACTTATAGCTTAATATCACATGCTCCTTCAGCACTAAGCACTAAATATTTTCTATGACATCTGTCTGACACTTCCATCCTCCTCCGTAACCTCGCTCCGAAATCCTCCAAACCACGCTTTGCTCTCGCGTCTCCTGTCATCCCTACCACTGTAGTCCTTTCTTTCCCATGGTCAATTGTTTCTCACAACCTTCCAAGAATTCTAAAGCAATTAAAATCCTCAAATTGCACTCTACACGTCAAACCCAAAGATAAATGTCTCATTGACACAATGTTTCCTGATACTAAACAAATATTGAGAGCTATTTGTGTCACAAATGCTCTTATTTATTAGCATTTTTAATACCACTTTTCCATATTCAGCATAAGTTTACAAGTGGAGTCAATATGTAATAATTTATGGAACCCTTGTAAAGTGTTTTGTTGGGTTGAACCATAGTCCAAGTTACGTACGGTATATGTATAATAAACAGTATTATTCAGTAAGGTAAAGTTGAAATATTTCCATTATATTTATCTGAAAATAAGACGCGTAAGAATGAAGCGATTGATTTTCACAATAGGACTCGTTGAGACAGGTACAGTTTATTTAAACTCATTTCTCGTATCATTCTCTTAGATACGTTAGTAATCTAAATTTAAGTTAAAATTGCAAATCCGTAATACCTACAGATCAATATTTTTACAATGGCTTTGAATTCTTTTGATTGCATTGCTTGAGAAAATATATATATTTTTTTTTATAGTTGATGCACCTTTCCATCAAGAAAGAGATTAGATAAGGTAAAAAGCATTCGGTAAAAGGAAGTGCTGTTTTGCTAAGAAATGGTTATACAAGCGAGTTATGCTTGTTTTGTTACTAATCAAGTAGGTGGCGCTATTCGTTCTCAAACTGCGTTTTGCTGTTGGACGCTATGCAATTTTTTTGAGGTACGTATCTTATAGAGGTACGTATCTTTAAAGTAGTCATTTAAATCATCCTTTCTTTTAAAAGTATTTTCAATAATGACATTATTATAGATTTATTAGCAGAATCACTCAATGGTTATTGTTGTACGGATATTGGCGTGCTAATCACTATATTCAATTTGTGTAAAATACAATCTGAACAGATTTACAGTTTTATTTTCTTTTTGATTGTGATTTCACAGAAATTTATTGTCTTGTAGTTTAATTACAACGGTGGTTGTAAATATTTTACTAAATTATTATTAAACAAGTAAAGATATGCCTTTTTTATGTAGTTAAGACATTTAATTTATCTGATGCTTCTCCAATAAGGTATACCTTACTGTATACACTGTAACTGAAGAGTATAACTATATCAATTATCACACGATAAGATTCTCCTTGAATTTATAATGACAATAGAGGAATTAATGTTTTGAATTATTAAAATATGCTTTAGTCCTCTTACCTATAGATAACCTTTCGATATTACGAATTTCTAACTTTATCCGACTATTCTCATTTTGCTTCAAAGAAGATAATATATATCTCCAAAATACTCTGCAGATAATTATTTACTTGTGAAATAATTTAGTTAACGATAATTATTTTATTATAAGAAAGTCTTATTATTTCCTGAACGGTCTCGATTATATATTAGGTCAAAATATATAATATATCAATAACTGCTATAGTAATTTAAATAATTGTTTTAGAATTATCCTATTGACAAATAAAATAATAACTTACTAATAGTAACTTAATCAGATGTTTATACGCTACTGCTTATTTATATAAAACAACAAACCAGTCTTCTCTTGTCTATCTAGACGATACATTTTATGAGAATGGTATTAATCTAGGTCTAATACCTTTTTCCTAATTACCACAACTTTATAACTTGGTTCAGTAAATGATGGTAAAAATAATGTGTAGATTTTCTTTTAGTATAAAAACAATAGAATTTTCATGTATTGGGCAAATAAATTGATATTCACGTACGTTTTACTACTCCTACTTCTAACTAAAATAAAAGGTTTAGGTCAGTCATCCCAATCCCTTGATATGAATGTAAAAGTTAAAAGAGATTGTATTACTATTGACCAAAGCAATTTGTAAACAATTTTTTTTTTAACTAGAATTAATATAAGTCAATGTAAACTTCAGATACTCCAATGAAATTTGATCTAAAATCAGAAAAGGTTTAAATGATCAGAGAAATGAAACTTTTCCTTATCAGCAATTAATAGGAAGTTCGTTGTATTTATCTGCGTTGACCAAACCAGGTATTTCTTATACCGTTATTTATTTGAGTCAGTATAATACATGTAAATGTATTATACTGACTACTGTTAATGAAACTCATTGGAAACACTTATATTGGTTGTTTAAATACCTACAAAATTAAGAAAAATATTGTCTAGTTTATAATAAAAGTGATTGTAATTTGAATGTTTTTTTTTATGCTGACAGGGCGGCACGTACTATGGATAGTAGGTCATATAACAGGTTATAACTTTAATCTGTCAAGGTATGTAATAAGTAGAGACCGGATTATACGCAAATACATATTATTGCATATGCATTTGCATATTTAACCCCTTTTCAGTGGCAGCGGCATATTTTGGCAAAACATTTTTAAATCATACCTATTTATTAACGCTTGATTCCGCTCATCTTTCAGATGTCGAACATGTCCAAACAATGGCGCTTTTGCTCAGTCACCTCAGTGGACGCAGAATAGTCCCTTCCACTTACAAAAATATATTAAGTGATTAGCGATCATCAAGTACTTAGACGTATATATTTTTAAAGGTAAATTTCAACGTCAAATAAATTAGTGTAATTGATTTTTTTTCGCGAATAAGATATAATCTTGTCTCTATTAATAAGTACTGAATCTAAAAGCTAAGAACTGTAGCATTGTCAAGTACCGAAGTCAAGTACATGGCCCTATCTGAAGCTTGTTAAAAGAGCTAATTATTTAATGCCTTTAATGAATGAAATGGGTGTACTGAATTATAGTATTCCCATAAGTTTAAATTTTAATAAACAAAGTTGTTCAAAATTATCTGCAAACCCATTATTTCACAAAAGAACGAAACATATAGATGTTCGTCATCATTTTGTCAGGGAATGTGTAGCAATCAATAATGTATAAATTTAATGTGTACCAACTTCCGATATGCCTATAGACTTATTAACAAAGTCTTTTTACTAATAATCATTATAATTTCTTAGATTAATGGCCATCTCTGAAGTTTAAGTTTAATTGGCTTTGCATTGTTTGATTATTTTGTTAGGAGAGGATTTTAGTTTATAGGTCTGTGCATAGCAAAATATTATTTTTGTAGGTAACTACTAGCGCGTTCTGTGCCGTATAAAAGAAGGTTTTTGAAATAAATGTCAATCGTTACATAACCATACATTTGTTTTATTAAACATCAAATGTAGGGCTCCAAATTGTGCACACAAAGTCTAGTATGGACTGAACGAAAGTAAAGTATTTTTTTTTCGTGATTGTGCTTTTCTTTTCCAATTCTCTTATAAAAACCTAAATAGTTGTAATGACCTTTCAACTACCTTATCAAGGTAGGTCATTAAATGAAAATTGTTCATCCAAAATGATACCATAGGCCCGGATAGCATTTACTCTGCTTAGATTATTATTATTGACTAGGTATGGGTGAATAATAGATTTTTGATTTCTAGTGTGTTACTTTTTTTTTCTTATCTCCCTTATTAATCGAGTAAGTTATGAGATTTTGCAAATTATAAAATGTTATCTCGTTACATTTTATAAGGTCTACCGTAATTAATTATTTATAATAATTACTATTGCGACTACCAACGCATTGAACGTATCATGAAACTTTTTGATATTTTAAAATATGGAATCGAAAATTATTTGCAACTTGGTACCCACAATCTTCTCCTGTGATTGTCGATAAGTCATATTACTCTGTCAGCACTGTAGTTTATATTGTCGTTTGATATTGCAAACTAATGTGTCGTTAGCACCTGACGCACAGTATTTTATTATCAAGGTCATAAATAAGATGATGTAAAGATTCTAAAGTAAAGTTCTATCCTTCAGTAATTATTCTATTGTTACTTTAGAAGTTTTAAAGATTGCCGTGTATTTCTTCCTCATGTCACTAAAATTAATATATATTTATTTGATGTTCTTTAGCTAATAATATAATATACGTTAATATTTCACTTAAGAAAATTTAGACAAGCTATGTCAACACTCATAGAACGATATTTATAAAAATACCGCAAATAGATCAATTATGATGAAACATTATAACACTATGTTTAAAATCTCCCAAAATATATAAATATTTGTATCATTATTTATGCATAAAATAATGATACGATTTTATATCTATAAGTTTAATTCAAAGTTTTATAAATTTTAAGAATTGTTGCAATTTGGACTTCAAAATGTTGAATTTCTAAACTGTTTAATCGACTCGCACGACAATTTCCTAACAGACATTTCATTGAAGGGACTAGTTCGTAATACTATAATAATAATGATTCTCATGCATGCAATTGTACTTATCTGTCTTCACGATGAAGACGCAATCTGCCTCAGAAACTGCACTAATCCATTGTTGCTCTGCGAACGGAGACGGACTGCCATAATATTTTCCCGGAACTTGTGCTGGAATTGTGATAGGAAACTAGCTAAGAAACTGTAATACCCACATTACTTACAACTTCTGTATTGTCAATACCAAGAGTAATGACTAATCTACATTAATTAATATTTAACCTTTTATATTTTTTTATATAACTTAACCTATTATTTATTTACTCAATTACTCAATCAAAACCTTGTTAATGTCTTAATATTAATTCACTTACCCGTCGAAATAAATAATCAAAGTTGTTTAACGATAAACAATAAGCTCTTTCATAAAACTTGAAGTTTCACATTAGATGTAAAGTGATTTTAAAAATTTAATCAATCGTTAAGCTGAAACAATATGGTAAAACTCTTGGGTTTTAAACTCAAGTTTGTATAATAATTATACTACTGAACACTTAACTTATTTTTTTTTCTTCGCTCTGACACTCCTCATCTCCGAAGCCTGGCTGTTGTAGTGGCTACGGTACGAACTGAGACGAAGTTATCACCACAATCAGGAAACAGGTAATGGATGCTCCACGTTTTTGCAGATGTATAATATGGAATAGGTAATAAAAAATAATGTTATGATTGTTGAAATGATAATAGGTACCTTTTGTAGCTTATTTTTAAACATAAGTATCAATTAACTCATTAGATTAGAGTTTTCGACAATTTTAACACGTAAAATGAAACCTAGGAAAATTATTTTACATCAATATTATTTAAGCCCCCTCAAACATTGGCACTCAAATTGATTTTAATTTTGTCAGACATTGTGCCTGACGAAATTAAAATTGCGCCAGGAAAATGCGAAAGTTACAAACGCATTTTCCCTTTTTTTTTCAAGTTGTCAATAACTTCAAATCTCATGATGTTTACTATTATTTCTATTGAATTATCGATCTTAATGCAAAATGTACATGGTCTTTCTAATAAAGCAAAATATAATTGAACCCTGCACCCAACTATAATATTTTGTAATAAGAATTCTGTCTGACAATAGAAGAAAAAGGAATCGTTATTTAACACATAAGCAGTTACTAGACAAATAGATAGCAACGATCAACAAAGGCGTTATGGGCAAGAGGTTGGGAGTAGTGCGAGTAACACACATTGACAAAGTAAAGTCCGCCGCACGTGTGACACGAACGGAGGGCCGAGACAATGACATAAACTTGTATTGTTTTTCTCAAAATAATTTTTAAGGCATATTGTTCCGAGGTTTATAGCTTTCAGTTTTGGGGTCTGGAGCCGTTTACTATTGTTAGTTAGTTAGAAAGACAAACTGCAAATAGATAAATTCACGGACGTGTAAAACATTTTTTTATTCCTTGTGACTAAATAATTATAGCTAGCTAACACAGCGTACTCATAGGTGACAGCCATATTAGGTAGTCACTAGTTAGACTCAAGATAAAGTTATTGTTATCGTAGTATAGTCGATACTTGATGAAATAACTAGTTTTTAAAGATCACGCTTTTCGAAACAGGTGACGCTATCGAAATAACTGGTTACGTTACGTTTCCCAAAATTAACGTAAAGACTCATGCCTAAATAAAAGCCATAAAGCTTTTGTATCTTATATAATTTGCTGCGTTTACCCAAGCCATTTTTTTTTCACTTTTTACACATCTGTTAGTCCGACTTCTTAAACAATGGCTAACAGCCGAGCTTCGTGGTGTTTTTTTTTTCTTTTGCAATGTATTTTACAGAACTTTCGATCGAATATTTTAACAACATTTGGAATTAACACAACTTAAGTTTCTACCGTTGTTCCAAAACGAGCTTGACTATGAGACAGTTTTAACTTCTATTTTTGTAGGCCGTGACAAAATGTTGTTTTCTTCCCATGCTGACGGACAAAGAGTAATTTCTATTCCGCCTCTTCGAGACTCGGTAGCCACTATTTTGTAACTCATGTTTCTTATCTAAAATTAAAATAATTAGCTAGTAGACTTTTAACCATGGGTAGAAAGTGACTAAAATCTGTGAAACTTTGACAGTATGTCCAGCAAAATTTTGAGTGAGACATTTAACTTTATTCCTAGAACTAGACGTGAGGCGTATTTATTGTAACAGTTAAAAATAACAGATAATTGAATGTAACTGTTTCGCCCTGTTACGAGCGCTATGGAATAACTGTTGTTCAAAGGAACAGGCGAAACAGACTGTTCTCACCGTCTTCACTGTTCCCTGTACCGAGCTGTTATCAAAGCAACAACCTGTTGCCATTGTTCCGCCTGTTACGTGGGAACAAGCGCTTTCTTATTCTAACATATGGAAAGAAAAGAGACAAAGCTTGTTATTTTTACCTGTGATATAAACCGACCATATCAAAAATACATTCGACTTTGTTAATTAGTCGTGTTATCTGTTCTTGTGTTTGTTTATGGCCTTTTTGTTTTTTGTCGCAATTGAGTTTGACTGTTTTGCCAATGTTATGTTAAAAGGTAGGTAAACGGGGCGAATCAAATAAAAATAATTTAATTTTATTGAGATTCTAAGGTGACGGCTACACGCATGGTAAATACTGTGATCCATCAGTATTTAATCAGGGGTATTTTTCATAAAAGAATGAAAAAGTACAGTAATTTACCATAGTAGTAGTTTATTGGGGTATAATTATGTTTAATAATTTATAAGAAACATAATCCTACCCCAATGACAACAATGGTAAGTTATTGTAGTAAATTTACTATTTTTTATGAAATACGCCCCTGATTAAATACTGATGAATCACAGTATATTTTACCACGCGTGTAGCCATTGCCTAACTAGGATGTTAAAGCACTTTATTATTTACGTGGAAAGGGTGCATTCTTAGGCAAAGTAGGATATGCGGTTAGGAAATGGGACATCTAGTTCTGCCAGGGAATTAAGGAAAAGATCAGGCTTCCCATATTGGGGTAAATTTTTCGCAATTTAGAATTTTACTTCAGTAGACTTAAATCACCTGGTATTTCATCATTATCATCATCACCATTTATGTCTCCACTGCTGGGGCACAGGCAATGGTCGGAAGAATAAAATAATATAGGAGAAAAAAAGGGAAGGTAGGGAAACATTTGACTAGTGATCATTAGTGAAAAAACATTACCAGAAATTTATCAAAATAACTGTTTTTAATGAACCAGCAAAGTTAGGCGTACTGTCCACGGACGCGTCAAATGACGAATCCATGCAACCTACAAATGACGGCAGGCGTATTTTGCATATTTGTTATGTCCACGCTATCGTCATGCAATCGTCAATCACGCTACAAAACTTCTCAGTTTTCTTTCAAGTAGCATCGCGAAAGCACGTCTTTTCGTTGGGAAAATGTCAAGTGATGATGAGGATGTGATTATAGCATACAACTTCATTAGAAGACGACGAAACAGGCGAAGAATGTACTGGCTTCATCCATACATCGAAAGAAATATAAATTGTAGATTATTTGTTGCTGCCAGAGAGCTATCAGAAGATGATTCTGTATTTCAATCATTTTACCGAATGACTAAAAATACGTACCAAAAATTTCTCTATTGTTGCACCACATATACAAAGACGAAATACTGCAATGCGAGAATGTGTCAGTCCAGAAGAAAGGATACTTATAACTTTGAGGTAAGTTATATTTTAAATACTAGCTGGTGCCCGCGACTTCGTCTGCGCAGGATTAGGGCTTTTTTGACATCTTCATATTTTCGACAATTCACACAATATCTTTATAAATTGTAGCCTATGTGTTACTCTGATTTAGAAGCTATATTATTGTAAAGTTTCGTTAAAATCCATTCAGTAGTTTTTACGTGAAAGAGTAACAAACATCCATCCATCCGTACTTACAAACTTTCGCCTTTATTGGTAATATTAGTAGGATAATCATAACGTACTTGTCTAGTAAAAAAAATTATTGTAATAAAAATGTATTTTAATATTAGAAAAAAAATTAAAAAGAAACGTAGGTACTTTAAAGTACCGATTACAAGTTTTCAAAGTTCTCCAGTTGTGATAAGTCTTCAGAAAGATTTACATTTATTAGATAATAATTAATTGGAGATACTGGAGGAAGCGATGAATTTGAAATAGAATCTACAGAAGATATTGGTGAATAGGTGTCCCTGTATTGTTGTGACTGCTGTATTGGATAATAGTGGTTGTCATGTTGCTGTGGCTGCTGTGATTGGTCTGACTGAATTTCTTCGAGTAATAATAAAACCTGGATTCTAAACTTTCTCATTTGCTCCTCTGATAAATTTTCTACGTCTGGCAACAAACTTAGTAAAAACATTTTTCTAGCACTGTCTGTCTTAATTTCTTTTTTTTTTATCCAATCGACAAATGCTTTGTCAGCCTCGTTGGTAACTTTTCTTATTTTTGGCTTCTTAAATGTGTTTGAATCGACGGATCCAGAAGATGGCGTTTCCAATGTATTCGTAGTTGCTTGAGTACATGGGACTTCGTCAGTTGTAGAATTAGATTCAATATTTTCGGTGTTCACCTCAGGTGGCACAGGTATGTTCCCCGGTTCATCAGTGTGAACAATTGCTTTCACAAAAGGAAGAACAAACTGTAGTTCTTCATGTAGGTAGTATAATTTCTTTTGCTTTGTCGATGAACCACTAGGAGTTGGTTTCAGGCTGCGGACAAATCCATTCCTTATATTTCTCCACCTAGTTTGACAATCGGCCACTGAAAAGCAACGTGCAATTAATTCAATATGTATTTTTTCAGATACCTATCAACTGGGTGTAGTTTTGGGGCACTTCAATTTTACTTTGCTCGAGGAGAATGCACTATATCTCGAGTTGTAGCAGAGACAACAGAAGTTATATGGGGCGTACTCAGAGACACCTACATGCCTGTGCCAACAACTGATGAATGGAAGGCTATTGCAACCAGGTACTACGAACTATGGAACCTTCCAAATTGTCTGGGATCTCTGGACGGAAAGCACATACGGATTCAAAAATATCCTAATACAGGATCTGCAAATTATAACTATAAAGGATACCATTCCATTATTTTGTTGGGATGTTGCGACGCAGATGGTTATTTTACGGCTATAGAATGTGGATTTGCTGGAAGAAATAGTGACGGTGGTGTGTTCCAGGCATCGGCTTTGGGAAGGTGGCTAGAAAGAGATGGTTTAAATATTCCTCAATTAGGATCACCTTTACCAAACGATGGAGAAACTGGAAATATATTTCCATATTACTTTGTTGGGGACAACGCATTCCCCTTGAAAAAATATTTAATGAGGCCATATTCAGTGCGAAACTTGGACAACGTTAAAAGAATATTTAACTACAGATTGAGTCGTGGACGAAAAACAATTGAATGTGTTTTCGGAATGATGTCACAAAAATTTCAAATTCTTTTGAAGTCTATTACATGTCGCAAATACTCCACTATAATTTCTATAATAAAATGCATATGTATTTTACATAACTACATACGTAAACATGAAGGAGTGCAGTACCAAATCAGTACATTCAATGAATCGACATCACAAAGACTAAAACCGATTTTAATACCTAATATGACTTTTGTAAATACACCAAATGGTTTACGTAACTATTTATCAAATTATTTTTTGAAACCTGACTGTGCACTGCCTTGGCAGTGGAATCACTGTGTAATTGAATAAATATATATTATTACTTACCGGAAGCGTTTGTTTTTTGTGCAATTTCACTCCAAGCTCTATCCGTAATATCTTTTCTAGAGTATTCTGGTAATTTATTATTGTATAAACAAGGATATTGTTCAATAATATGAACGAAATTCACTGCCGAGCCCGCCATTTTGTAAAACAACAAAGCAAAACAACAGGTGTTTGCGTCTCACAAGTCGGTCGAGTAGTGACATGCTGCCACGCGCACCGCATGACGAACGCAAGACGAAAGGCGGACGCGACGTTGCCGCTCCGTGGACACAGATTTGATTGTTTCTACGCAAGATGCAAGCAATCGGCAATTGACGATAGCGTGCGTATGACGTGCGGTTTACGTGGACAGTACGCCTTAGTGAACGAGAATATGCGAAAAAACCAACCAAATTTCAAACGTCAATATGGTCAAAAATCGCTTGCACCTGTGTTTTTAACAACAATCTTTCTTTATCTTTATTATTTAAATTTGTTTAGTAAATTTATGATAACTACTGCCATCTATCGAAATACTGAATGAAAGTAATGCTGCAAGCAACTTCATTAGGTGACATGATGGTTTACCCAGTAAAAACTAGATGACGCATGTGTGCCGTAACTGCCGCAATGGAAAACAAATTTTCTAATATTAGATTTTACTAAATTGCAATAAAGTTTAGTCTTGCTTAACAGAAAAAATAACAGTTTATGATCATAATAGATAAAAGTAACAAGCTTTGTCTCTTTTTATTATGTAAGTAGTCCTTAGGTTAGAGTAAAGAAGCGCTTATTCCAAGGAACAGGCGGAACAATGGAAGCAAATTGTTACGACGACATGGCTGTTATTTTTGTAACAGGATGATGGAACTGTTCTTTTAGTGTAACAGGAACAGATGTAACAGGTAGGCAATTTACCCTGTTACAACCCATGTTTACCTAGAACGCAGCTGTAGTTTGACATAGGCAGGTACTACACTACTTCTAGAGTTTCGGGAAAAACATGAACAATAATTAATTAGGTATGTTACTTGCTGCGCCCGCGCCCCGCGATGTTACCCCCTTCTTCTGGCGCAGTCGGGTAAAAAGTATTCTAATCCAGGGTATCAACTTCCTCCAAATTTTATCAAAATTGGTCCAGCCGTTTACGCGTGAAGCAGTATCAAATACACACACAAACGCGCGCACGCACGCACGCACAAACTTTCGCCTTTATAATATTAATGTGATGTGATTTATTCTTCACCAGTTAATATTGATATACCTATGCAAAAATACGCTCCATATGCCATACATACTATCGTGTGAAGAACATCACAAAGTAAAATTACGTGTAAAAAAAAACAACTGTACGTGTGTGACAAAGTCAGTGATTTGTATTTATAAAATAGATAATTATTTAGTTGCATTCGAAATTCCGAATAGAAATTCTGGCATTATACCTACATATCGTGGCGGTTTGTGTGATTTTCAAGTTTAGCAACGCACTTTGTCATTAAACTGACTTTTGTTTTAAACATTTATTTTAAACGTAATTTGTTTGTTTTTCGTATGTATTGTCTAAGTGGCCAATACTAGTGTAATTATGAGTCTAGTTACATAGTTAATACAATCATATCATTAGTGAAAGAAGTAAAATAAACATGAGCACAATCATACGTACCTACCACAATACATGTCTTAATTTTAGCAAAGAATTACTATCGAATGACTTACCGATAGTTGTAAGTACTTTTCTGTTCTTTGTTGCATTGTTTCGATGCACTACACAAACCTCAAAAGTCCGCTCGCAGCCGCTGCTAAACAAATAATGACACGTCGCAACCTAGTCGCGTCGACTTATCCGTAATTATTACCTATTAGTCGCGACTATAACTTCATGGTAGTTAGGATTATTGACTTAAATAGGTAACCTGATACCATTTAGTCGCAGATAGTATGTCAAATTAACGTAAAATTACTACTAGATACCTATAGGTCGATATATAGGTTAAAAGAACATTTTAATTGAACCGCCATTTTATTTTAATAATCCGACGAAATGATATTTCAAATCGCAGATTTTTCTTGTTATTTCTCGGATAATATCGTTAAACGGCACCTCTACTGTCTGATATTCAGATAGTTAGTTGGGTTTATGTATCTAAATTAGAGATGAAACGGAAAGCCAAAAACCATGTGGCCGGATAGCCGGATATCCGGCGGAACTTAGAACTTAATCTTATTGCTGCTACGCCTTCGTCACTGCCTGTGACGAAGGCGTAGCAGCAATCGATGTAGGCGTAGTAGGTGCAACAGTAGTGATGGACAGTGGTGCTACTCTTTGTCTTGGAGCTGCCTGTGACAAAGGCGTAGCAAGCAATCGGCGTAGGCATAGTAGGTGGTGCTAAGAGTACATGGTCTACTACCATACTGGTAGGTATCACCACTGCTTCAGAGCATGATGCCTTTGATATAGTAGGCTAGGCACCACTAATCGTTCTCTGCATAGTGAATCCTGAAAAAACTGAAAAAAAATACGAAGCAACAGTATGATACTAATATGGAAGAATTGGGCAAGGAGGCAAATTAATTGGAAAAAGAACCCGACCAGCGGAAAATCGCTAATCTTTTTCAATTTATCGGTGTAGAAGCAGGGCTCTATCACTCCGCGCGTAGGTATGAGAAAAGCACCTAGCGCTCGGCGTCCTCTGCGTGGACAAAATCGGCAGGGTTGTCCGTCGCGTCCTCGGAATATCTGTAGCGTGTTTTCACAGGGTCTTACGATTCCCGCGCTTTCATTGCCGCAAGCTGCAACCCTAACGTAGGTCTGAAAAGATAGGATATATGCGATAGAAAGAGATGCAGCGTCTAGGTGAATATAGCCGTTCGTAATTAGCGCCGTACAAGCTGAATTCAACTTTATCATGTTGTAATTAGAGTTGCTATTTATTTAAATGGTTCAGTGGAGTGCATCTTCTGTACTTGTACTATTAATTATTCTGTGGTAGAAGCCTTAAATAGGATTTTCTTCTATGCGATTGATGTTGACATAGATACTATTGGGTACGAAGCATTGCTTGCTAAGTTCGAGGCTTATTTCATTCGTTACCATACAATGGAAGATCACAAACTGTGCATTGTCCTTGTGCATCATGGCAGTAAATAAATTTATTAAGACATAATCGTGTGTGTAATATGAATGTTGGAATTACTACATTTGGAAGCTTTATTTCGGAGGTACATGGGGATGATTGCACTTCCTTTAAATAAGCAGTCTGGTCACTGATTAATTTGTCCAAATACGCAATTAGATCGAGATAGTAATCTTCTACCATTATTATTTAATTCAACCCTTCATTGTATGCTATCATGGCAGAACATAGCTGAACAATTATATTGTATTCTAACATCTGTATGTACCTATGTTTCACAATAAATGATTGTGATTCGATTGAGATCCTCAGTGTTTTCTGGATCCAGTGTCTTAATCTGCACGCATTATTTGATATAATCATTAAACACGCTATAACGTCTCTCCTTGCTAGCTTTAATTTGTCTATTGGTTGCTGCAGTAATTCATCAGACTCCATGTACTTTGCTATTTTGGAAATGGACCCTTTGGATGGGAATGGCCCCTCCCGCTTATTAAGACTTTTAACTCGACCACGGTAACATTTGTCACAACTTAAACTAACACAAGACAACTCTTTCACTATTGTTAACATAATTTCAATGCAGGAATGCAAACAATGGATTAATAAATTTTAATTTCGAAAAAAAGTTTAATTATTTAATTTTATTATACAATTCAATCGCTTCTACGAACATGGTAGCAGCACGAATTATGCAATCGCCAAGATGTCGAGCGGCCTCTATCTGCGCATTGGCGAGCGCCCAGCTGCGCTTGGGCTCCTTCCCTCATAGCCGCATCATGGCGTCTTCTTGCGGGGTGGCTGAATTGGCTGGCGGCACGACGGTACGGGGCGTTGCTCGACGCGCATCGCGACACTCGACCGTCGCCCGATCGCTATTTACCACTGGCATCGTCGGCGCGTCTACCGCCGCCATTCGATCAACGCGAGATGCTGTCGATATTGCTGACGCATCCGTCGCTATGGGCCGACGACGGCGGTAGCCCCATCGTGACTCGCCGTCGGTGTCGACGCCGCACTCTTCTTTACACAACACAATACAAGAATACATACAATTGTATACCTTGGTAGGTATTCAATTGTATGTATCCATAATGGTATTCCAAAATTGAGTTCATAGTGGTCTATGAACTCCATTTCTGAATACCATTATACATAACATTAAAATTGGTAAGACATGAGGCCATTTCAAATAACCTAACACATTTATGCCATGTTTTGTGCAAATAAATATTTATTATTCATATAAGTATTCATTGGCGTAGGAAGAGAGGGAGGGTGGGCCGGGGGATACTTATTATGTAAATTTTCTATTAAAGAGCTTACAAAAAACTTAGTTTAATAGCTTACAGCTTCCACAGCTCCAGGCAATCCATATATAGTTGATGTCCCCTCTATATTTAATGTTTTTTTTTCTAAATCAGTTAAGCAAATATCTGCTGGAGGACTTCCTCAAGTCCTTTGCATAGATGCACGCTGTGTGCGCCTCTTTGCCTTTGCTCTGCGTGCTAATAACTTGTATGTCTGAAAAAGTTAGATTATACATTTAACAACTACTAATATCCAAGTGGGTAAAGTAGTTTGGTTATGATTCAAATTTTAAAAGTTCACTGATATTTTTAGTGCAAAATTATGACAATTTAATTTAACCACGAAGCACAACTTACTAACCTCTAACCAATTTTTTTGTGTCTTACGAACACCTCCCATTCCATTGAGGGCTTCTGTCAGTTCAGCCCACAATCTTTTTGTGGCTGGTAACTGAGAATTTCCTGTTGATAAATAAAAAATACATGAAGTTTAGGTATAAAAACATCATTTGATTGGATGCCAATTTATTTATACTAAATGTTATATTATAGTTTAACTAGTATTAACAAACGTTGCAATGCGATACGAATACCAAACTAAGTTTACACAGTAATGATTAGAGATTTATGATATGATCAAGTTTTAAAATGAACTTGCCATTCTGTAAATAGATGGATGGATAAGTTTTGAGTAGGGTAAATCGACAGATTAAAGTAATAGGTATAACAATTTATATTATTAAAACTAAAATTTTGTAAACTTACCGTTAACCATTTCCGGATTCCGCATCAAAAAAAAAACTGCTGTTGCTCTTTTTTCATCCTCGGTTTTCTTGTAGAATCCATATTTATTAGTAATTAATAATAAATATGGCACAAGTTTTAAAAATTGACTTCACAACAAACAATAAAGCACACGTGACGCGCAAAATAATGTCTATTTGACAGTTGACAGACTAGCGGTTTGGTGTTGCCATTTTTGGCGGCAAACGAACGTTTCCATTCAAATTTAGTGACGTGAACTTATTTTAACTGAAACGTAATACAGCTTTTGGTTAAGAACATGGACATATTTAGTAAAATTTTAGTCTGTTATCTAAATAAGATTCAGAGAGAAACGCAATCGGACCCATTAACAAACTAATGTTACTTCGGAAGAATTAAAAATGTTAAGCACTGGAAACAACTAAGAGAGTTGTTGAATAGTGATCGTAGTGGTGTGATACAAAACCATTGACTCACAGAGCAGAGCCCAATTTTATCAGATTGTCGATTGGTAAACCAGTTGCAACAGATACAATAAGTCACTTATTCATTACAATACTCATTGACAATCTTTTCTAAATTATCTAATACTCTTGAAGCTAAGGTTTGCCAGCCCCTGAACCTGAGTTTCTTCATTTCTAATTCTATTTTGTTCCCTTTTAAGTTCCATAAAGTCTTTATGTTGTTCTATTTTAAATTGCTTCCACTCTTCATCAGAGCGGAGGAAATGTTGCGCCGCCTGCTCGGGTAGGCCTGACATTGGCACGGTTCGGGATCCCTGAGTTCAAATCGGCCTTGATCGGCGAGGTGTTATTTGGCCAGACCGAGACTGAGAAGGTTGTTGCGACATGGAGAGGCTACTCGCTGTTCAGTGCTGTTTGCAATGGTCTTCTGTAATAATATACAAATAATATTAAATAACTTTACAATACTCATTGACAATCTTTTCTAAATTATCTAATACTCTTGAAGCTAAGGTTTGCCAGCCCCTGAACCTGAGTTTCTTCATTTCTAATTCTATTTTGTTCCCTTTTCAGTTCCATAAAGTCTTTATGTTGTTCTATTTTAAATTGCTTCCACTCTTCATCAGAGCGGAGGAAATGTTGCGCTGCCTGCTCGGGTAGGCCTGACATTGGCACGGTTCGGGATCCCTGAGTTCAAATCGGCCTTGATCGGCGAGGTGTTATTTGGCCAGACCGAGACTGAGAAGGTTGTTGCGACATGGAGAGGCTACTCGCTGTTCAGTGCTGTTGGCAATGGTCTTCTGTAATAATATACAAATAATATTAAATAACTAACAACAAAAACTTATACAAATAGACACATAAACATATTGGTAAAATCTATATTTAAATTGGTACTTGGCCTGTGACAACCCAGCCTCTTCAACTAGAGAGGCTACTCGGTGTTCAGTGCGGTTGGCAATGGTCTTCTGCTGAAATAAAATAATAAGTTGCAACTTGTCTACTAAACAGATTTAGGACACGGTCTTTCAAACCTGTGAATCTGCTCAAATTAGCAGGACCACCACCAGTTCCTTTAGCTGCCTGGTGAATCTGTGCAGCCTTTTTCTTTGCGTTATTTTTATAATAGCTCCACACTTTTAACACGCCTACACCTCGGGCTGCAACCCACAACCTCGTGTGCAATGAGCTTACTTAACAATGAGTAACTTGTCTCATAACGTACTATTAAATGCCTTTATGTATGTGGCAATACTGCACTTTACCGACATACATTTCGATATGGTGTACCGCCCTACGCTTGCTTAAAGTTGTCATTAACTAAAATGTCAATTAGCAGTAATTTAATGAACTGAGCGCGGCAGATACTATTTTTTTTTTTAAGGCAACAAACAGTCATGTACTTATAGAAAAAATGGTTACATTATTTAAATGACAGAATATGTAGTAGATTGAATTACATGAATATTATCTTTCATAAAATGAGCGAGATGTTTTTCTTCCGTCTTTACATTAACCGTTTATAGCTTTTGAAAATTTAATTGCATTTTCAGAATCTAGTCTTCTGAAGATTGTTTTCAAGAGTGATCCTCCTAAATCGAGAAAACCTCTTTTGAAACGTTCATTAGACTTTTCATTCACTTTCAAGCAAATATGAAATAACAAAAAAAATTACGTTAGTAAGCGTGATCTGGAAGGGATTTTTCAGCGCTGATATAATTGATGCAATCTGATTGTATCGATGATGTGAAAGAATTACAGAATACTTTAAGATTTTCAAACAAAAGTTCTATTTTATCTAGATAAGTTGAATGAGACTATGACGTGTTATCGTGATCACGTTTTTTTCGTCATAGTGATGACGTACGTACATGTTTGCGGTTCATAAGTAACTTGAGGGGGTGTGATTGCCGTTAAGTTTTATTATTTTTACATCATACTGATCGGTAACTAGGATTCACTAATATAGTATGAAGCTGTGTAAGTTGGCATGTGCAACACAGTGCATTGTTTAGATAGAACGTTCCATTTTCAAATCACTTTACAATTCAAGCATGGTGAATGGTTTAACTGTAAAGTACACTTTACAATTCAAGCATTTAAAACTCCTTAGTGAACCAATCTCTTTTCTTATATTATACAGGGTGTCCCAAAACTTGGAGGAAAAGTACCTTAAATATTGAAGATAGGAAGTTTTATTGAAAGGAGACTTCATTTTATTTTTAAAAAGCTTTTAAAAAAAGGAAAACCTCCTTCAAAAATCTTAAAAAACAGATCTATAAAAAGCAAGAAATAATGTTCAAATCGATTAATTAAAACACGTCTATTGAAGTCGGGTGGGGCTTTTAGAATATAAACAATACAATAAGTACTTTCAGCTCCACCCGAATTCAATAGACGTGTTTTAATTAATCGATTTGAACATTATTTCTTGCTTTTTATAGATCTGTTTTTTAAGATTTTGAAGGAGGTTTTCCTTTTTTTTAAAAGGTTTTTTAATATTTTCAAGTGAGAATAACACGGTCAGAATGCAAATTTTCTATATTATTTTATATCGTGTGTGTAGATAAGACTATTCTTTAGACAAATCATACTACGCGGCGTCCAAAAACTCAAAAGTCACATAATAAATAATATTTTTAGTTTATATCCACGAGTCTTTTCATTCACGAATGATACCGTGTGTTACTAATGTGTTACGTAACATTCGTGATCGGTTGTTAAAGAGTAGTATACACTAAATAATCTAAAATCAAAAGGCCTTCCTTTTTGTAAGAATTAAGTGTTTTACGAAGAACAATTTGTTTATATTTTAATATACTTACCTAAGATTCCAAAATAAAAACTACGTTGTGATAACGATGATTTTATTATTTTATTCCGTTTAATTATTAGGAATAGTTTACTTACCAGGCGGTCCCATAATGACCTGGCCTGATATATTTCTAAACATGTTCAATAATTTTAGACTGCGGTATACGAATCTTTGACTCTTTAATAATCTGCTATGAAACTTGTTTCAACCTGCAATTGATAGTTTGAACGGTTCAGCCAATTTAAGAGGACGTGTAGATAGTTTTCTGAAATTGTCGAAAATCGGGTACCGGAGTGTTTCAATTCCTTTATAAGGAAGGCCATTCGCCCGCTACGATCAAACAGCGTTTGGATGGCGTGTATGGCGAGTTTTCCTCTTCCTATAGCACTCTAAAGACTTCTTATGTCCGAATTGGAAGAAAGACCTACGGGGAAGAAAATTTGAAAATGATGAAGAATTGCAATCAGCCGTTTCAGGCCACTTTGAAGGCATAAATTCGGACTACTTTTTTAAAGGTAATGAAATGTTGGTTCAGCGATCTTAAACGTGTGTTGTAATTATAGAAGACTATATTGAAAAGTAATGCGGGTTTTATTTCATTTCTACTACCACAACCCAGTTAGGCCAATTCATTATGGGACCTACCACGTATGTACACTAGGCTTAATTTTCACACGTGTTACCGTTACCTCCATTCACGAATGTTACCGTGTGTTATGAATTCACCATTGTTATTGTATAATTTTTTGGCGGCCATACTCTTTTATTTACTCTCATTTTTTTTTGTTGCAGAAAGGTATAGGTAATCTTATTTTTTTTAAACTTTGCAAGAGGTACCTAGGTAAGTACTTACTAGAATATCATCTCATCAATGAGACCAATACGACAATAATAACACAGTAACATCAAATATCTTTATATTCGTTCGTATAACCTACTCGTTACTTCCAATGTATCGCCACAGCTTTTCGCTGAACTTCCTACGCCTCGGGTCGTGAAGGGCCTAGGCGTCGCTAAGTAACTTAGGTACTTCAAATTAGGCGAATTAATTTGAAGTGGGATATTGTGCAATGTGCTGGCTCAATACAAAAAAAGAGGCCAGGTACTCTCTTTACAAACTCTTTTACCTTAACTCACTCGAACCACAAAGACCACCACTCGAAACGTAGCAGCGGTGCTCGTAGGTAGGTATTTACACAACAAACAGCCGCGCGCGCCCCGACTCCGTCTCCCCCGCGCGCTTGCTGCACTTTGCGCCAAAGGGCCCTGCTTTTCAACGGTATAATACAAGATTCTATTGATGAAAATGATACAAATTGTGGATAGTGTTTCGTTACCACATAATAATAATAAAGACAAAAACTCTAATAACCTAAATTTTCTTTTGTGACTTTTACTTACAGGGTGTTGAAAAGAAAAAAATAAAAAGCTGAAAATGCCATTGATGAATTTGGCACAAAACATTTTATACAACAGATACCATTGATCTAAAACATTTAACACTTATTTAACCGATTGTAATATTCTTTTGGAGGTACTAAGGCAACGTTTTAGGTAATAGTCAAATAACAGTATTCCCGTGGACGAAGATGACACAAAAAGTTCATGTACATCGGATACAATACAACTTCGTAATCATCATTAAAGTAAAATTTTCAACTTTAATTTTCTTTTCGTCCGATAGTGTTAAAAAAGACAAAAACCTAAATTGTTACTTATGCATCCACCCAAAATGACACAAATTCATGTATTAGGCTAAGTTAATAGTGCAGAAACTATATACGAAAAAAAAAACAAACTTTAATATTTTTGAAAACTACAAATTTATTCCCATCGGTCTATATAGGTATACACAATAATACACATTGAAAGATCACTCCCTGTGCCACAGGTATAGGCGGAGTGCAGACCTACCCTAGGTCTGCCTATACCTGTGGCTCATGTTTTTCACGCTGGTGTCTTCGTAGGCATGCCAGTGTCGTATATCTTTTCCAGCAATAATAATAATAATAATAAATATCTTTATTCTCACCATAACCCATTAATAATTAAGTTACATTAATAAGAACTTAAGTACAGTTTGCTTAAATATATGAACTAATAGAATAGCTAAATTAGGCATATGTATAGCGAAGAGGGTTATGGCGGGCTAACACCTGAAGTAGGAAAATCCTGTGTCTCAGGTTGCCAGCCCTCCACCCTTAGTTAGATACACAGAAAGGGGTAGGGGCAGCGGTACGGTTTTACCTAGAACAAAGGAAATATTAACAATCAAACGGACCTTCACTTTAGTATTTAGGAACCTCTCCCATTAAGAGCAATAGCGTACTTGCGCCCTGGCCGCTGCTGGGGCCCTTTTTTGGAATCCTTCGGCTGGCATCGAGTGCTCTTTTCTACTGATTTTCGTTCGACATGTGACTCAATCACAATCATTTGAGTCAAATGTCGAATGAAAATCAGTAGAAAAGAGCGCTCGTCGCCAGCCGAGCAAATCAAGAATATGCCCCCCGCCCTCGCCTGCCAGGAATCGAACCCACCAAAAACGAAAAAAATATATTTATTTATTTTTACGATACCAATCGAAAGAATTACTCATAAAGATTATTTTTTCTTAAGTGACACAGCATCTTAAACAAAAGGAAGGCCATGGAATTTAACATTTAAATTTTAATTATTACAAATTATATGAATTTGTATCGAATCGTAAGCAATTTTTAAAAAAAATTTTGAATGTAGTTCCGTTTCTTTTTAAAAATAAAATGAAGTCTTCTTTCAGTAAAATTACCTATCTTCAGTATTTAAGGTACTTTCCCTCCAGGTGGCAAAGTTTTGGGACACCCTGTATACTGACGAAACTTTTTACTGAAAAAAGAAACAATTAATATGGTGCCATTTCATTTCAGTTCAACCTATGCAAAACTCCTTGGTCAAACAATTCTTTTTCATAAAACGATAAGATTCATTTTGAAAGCGCGAAAAAAAATCTGCTGTTTCATACATTTCGATGGAGTAAGCATTGTACTTTTGTATGGAACAGCTGATTTTTTTTCGTGATTTCGAGGTTGGTCCCATTAAAAAGTTGTTCAGTTTAATGGTCTGATCAAGTTTTCAATGAACTAAAACTAACCTTGTATGTTATATTTTAATTTTTATATACAGGGTGTATGGGACAGCTTGGCAAAAACAAAAACTATGAATTCTGACCATTATTATAAATATTTTGTGAGTGAATTATTTTCCAGGAAATGCTAGGTAAACGTTTTAAATTTTCCAATTTTACTTCGACTGCGCAATGTATTGCAAACAACGCGTTGCGTACCGTCGACCCGACAGCGCGCGCGTGCAGTGCGCGCTCTCTTTCCTACTATCCATTAAATATCGAGAGCAACGGGAGCGCGAGCGTGTGTGTGCCACTTTGGAATAAATAAGCTTAACACATAATACACAACACACACACACAATACACATAACTTAACACACAATAAACAATTAACAAATGATGAAATTAATTCTTACCTAAAATCTCTCGGGTCGTATTAGGAATGGCTCGAAGTGGTTTCCTCCAAGCTCCACGCACAGTTCTGCCCGGCGAAGAGTCTCAGCATGAAGACGGGGCATCATTGTTGCATCTTCGTTTATTTGCTCGTTTAATTTTGCGAAAGCTTCTCTAAGGCGCTGTTCCATTTGGGCCGCGGTATCGCACTCCGTCACGTAAACGCGTTCTTTTATGTAACCCCACAGGAAAAAATCCAATGGGGTTAGGTCAGGTGAGCGAGGTGGCCATGCATGAGGACCGAATCTCCCTATCCAGCGGTTTGGGAAAACGCTGTCCAAGTACTGCCGGACTGGACGTACCACATGTGGCGGGGCGCCGTCGTGCTGGAACCAAATGGTAGGCAGTTGGGCTAGGGGGAGGTCTTCCATAAGCTCCCATTCTTGGTCTTGGTCAGCCCGCAGAATTTCCATAAAAATTTCAAAATCGCCCTGTAGGAATTCCAAATACCGTCGACCGTCCATTCGCGTCGGCAAGAACACGGGGCCTAAAATCCGGTTATTGTACACGCCAGCCCAAACATTCAGTGACCAACGCGTCTGATGGCCCGTCTGCTGGAATGCGTATGGATTGTTATGTGCCCATATGTGGGCATTACGTCGGTTCCACATACCGTTTCTTGTAAATGTGGACTCGTCGGACCAAACCACTCTGGAAATGAACTGGCGATTTAATCGCTGCCGATCAATAAGCCACCTGCATTAAGCTACTCGACGGATTGCGTCGCCAGGCACCAGCGCCTGCACTTTGTGGATACGGTACGGACGTTGCCTGTTCTTCCGGAGCACTTTGTGTACAGCCCAATGTGAAACGCGGGGCCCGTGATTACGCCTTACAATTTTCGCAGCAGTACGGGTTCCCAAACGCGGATCACGTCGGACAACATCTAAAATGGCATTTTCCGAACGAGCACTAATTGATCTGCCAGCGCCTTCCTGCCGCGGCACAATAGGCATATTTTCTAGTACTCGTTGATATGCCCGAGTAATGGTACGACTGTGGGCTGGATGACGATCATTGGGATGTCTTTGCACATAAAGTCTTAGGGCCAGTGACGCGTTCCCCCGAGCTTCACCATAACACATTAACATTTGGCCATATTCACGAGCAGTAAACGATTCATTACGTCGATTCATAATGTAAAAAATATCACAATTATTTGAAATAAATAAACAGACACAACACACGAAGTCACGAACACTTCACGACAATTTGATCCACGAGCGAGCGGTGAGCTAGCTTCCGAACGTGCAAGCAAACGCGGTGCCTAGGGATGTTTCGATACAAGTAAATACGAGTAAGTTCTCGATACTTTTGTTTCGATACCAAGTAGTTTTGGTATCGAATCAATCTTGCGATACTTACTCGATATCGAAAAAGAAGTACTTGGTATTGAATCGAATCAGACTGAATGAATGCAAATTATAATTGCTGAACGCATTTTAGTGAACAAATCAGAATAAAATATCCTCTCTCGCTTAGTCTTCTGTCTTGTGCTAAAATTAAATAACTATTATTGAAAAAACTTTAAATATTACTAATTAGAATTTAGTTTTGTAGAAAAACATAAAAAAATCGAATAATATTAATTTACACAACTTTTTTGAAGAAAATCGGCGTGAAAATTGTTACATCTCTTATCACTAAAGATATAAATACTAATGTGAATAGTGATATAATATCGTTGGTTTCGTCGTAATCCATCTCGTTAACACGATGGTTTTCCACTGGGTCTAGACACAGTTCTAACCGCGTTACACACAAAAAATATATTTAAAGTATCGATATGAGTAAGTATCGATACTTTAGGGCTACTCATATGAGTGGTATCGAAAAACGATTTGAGTACTACTCATTTCAATATGTATCGATACCTTAGGGGTATCGGAACATCCCTAGCGGTGCCGCAGTCAAACTGAAAGAAAAACGTTCGCGGATCGCGCGCGCGACGCAAGCGGCGGCGACCGGCGCGGCGCGGCGGTCTCTTTGATCGGTTCGCTTTGCTTTGCCGCGCGCGCGTCGTTGCCACTCCGTTCGTCTGTGCAGTGATCTTGCGGGCGGTAGCCGAACGAACAGCTGAGTTCGCGCGCTTTAAAAGATTTTCTAATTTACGCGTACATTGCGGGGTAAGGATTTTGTCATTTTTTTATTAAAAATATGTTTATAGGGCAGGATTTTGTTGTTAGTTATCAACACATCATAGATTAAGTGGAAAATAACTCGGAAAATTTGAAAATTTTCCTGAAGAAAATTCCAGCTATTTTCAATCATAAATCATGGTCTGAAGCTACTGTTTCAGTTTTTGCCAAGCTGTCCCATACACCCTGTATATATATTTTTTTTCTATTTTTTTTTATTAAATTTACCTCGCATGAATGACGTAAAGTAGTATGCTTACCTCGGTTGTAAGTAGCTATGACACTCGATCCATTAGCGCTCTTTGCGAGCTGCGCTCGCACGGGCGCCAAATTGGATCTTGTTCTGTAATAGCTCACTTACGTCCCTTGTGTAACAAACTACTATTAGATAGAGCCCTTCCAGACGGGCAACAAAGCTTTATTTTGTTTATAGTGACAGCGAATATATGTAGACCATATCTCCAGCGTTATGACGCTTTTAACCAAACCTTTAAAATAAATTTTAAAGGTTTGGTGTGTGAATTGTAGTAGTTCTTTGCTCTGTCTTTTGAAGTCTGCATGTTTCGGAGAGCCTTTTTGCGGCTATAATAAAGCCGATTATTCAGCGCATGTAGGTATGTAATCAATGTAGGTATTATTATCAAGAGTCTCTATGCTGGATGGTCGATAAGGCTCAAAGCCAAATAATAACTCAGGGTAAAAACCCTGTTGTAGAGTGAACATTGGAATTGTAGGCTACCATATGGCGATTGTCGTGTAAAGGTCGCAGGTGCCAATAAGGCTCGCGAGGGTTGGACGCATCATATTCATAGTACCTGTGATGGTCTTAAAGTGGAGCCCACCTGACGCCCCACTACGAGTATCTCCGAGCCAAAGAGGAGACATATTTTAAAGGTCCCTGGAGATAGGAGAGGGCCCGGCTGGCTGATTATCTAATTAGAAACCACCTAGCGACCGGTCTCATTTGACAGATGAATGTGATACATTTCAACTTCTTTTTGGGGTAAAAAAAACATACCAAAGAAAAATAGCAATGTATGTCAAATGAAACCGGTCGTTAAATAGTTTCTTTTTAGATAATCAGCCTGCCGGAGTATCAGTGATTTAGAGAGGGGAGGCGGAGTCTGTAGTTCGGTTGGCTCGTCGCCAGGATTTTTGCTGAGGAACCCAGAAGATTCCCTCGATTCTCTCGTGGTCGCGGAATGGACATTTCTGAGACTCCAGTTGCTTTCCATTTGGGTTTGTGTCTATATTCCGGTCCGCCTCCGCTCCCAGCACCTCTGGAGGGGTCATCGGAGACTGATGGGTGGGGTTGAAGCTTGAAGGACGTCACCTCTTTCGGCATCAGCTGCGTAAATCACAGGCTGATCTGCGGATGGGGATTTAACACTTAGAGCTCTGATGCTTTCTTTCTACCATCGCAAATGCCTATTTGTGTTGACGTCGTGCACGAAGGGCGTCATCTCCTTCAGCATCAGCTGCATTGATCATAGGATACTCTAGGGGCTTTTTTTGTGCACAACGGGGTAGTGCTTGGCCTTCACGTCACCTGATGTTAAGTGACGATAAGGCCGAAGGTAGAAGCGCACTAAACCCGGAATCCTCATCACTGAGGGCTATCTGCCGGAACACAACAATTTTAATTTGTTCTTATCGCGTCAGACTTAGGTAAGATGGTGGTAGCTAACCAGGCGGGCTTGAAATAAGCCCTACCATCAACCAAACTGTGGCTGAACCACTAGAGTTATTAGACAAATAATATTATGAACGTATGTAGTCATAAACTTGCCAATTTTTTAGCTATTGTAATTTGCAGCTTAAACAACGTATACTGCTTCATGTTCAGGAACGTCCGTGTCACTTTTATTTTCCATTAGGCTTGGAGCCTGTCCAGAAGACGCGTTTTACGCGCGTATCGACTCGCGCGATTCTATTTGTAGTGCGTCCACATACAGCGATTTGCGCGCGTTCCTACGCGCGAGTTTTATGGAACAGACTCAGTCAGTTAACAACATGGAGAGAGAAAATCGACGATTTCACGTGCATCCAATTCTAAGTAACAGAATGACGCATAGTATGTTTATAACATTATACCCAAAGCTCAGAGAACACAGTGACAAGTTTTTCAACTACTTTCAAATCAAATCAAATCAAAAGTTTTTTATTGCACTCATGTGGTTAACAAAGATGATAATAGATATTAGACCCAAAACATGAACCCTGTCTAGGGTGTAGCAACTTCAAATAGTTATTAACCAAAGTAAGAAAGGAAATAACAATCATTCACGTTAAATTGAAAATAAAATAAAATCAATAGTAAAAATAAACACACAAACCTAAGTACTAGCCTACATTAAAAAACTAGAAATAAATTAAAACATAAAAATATGGCTTTCAAAGAATTGTCATGAAATTATGACTTAAAAATTATTTTATTAATTAATATAAGTAGTTACTTACCTACTTAAACAATTTTCGGATGTCTAAAGTATGTGGTACGGGATACTGTTACTGCAGAAGAAAAACTCGTGATTACTTTGAGGTAATAATATTTATTGTTTTAAACTTAAATTGAGAATCAAATTAACAAAATAACCTTCATAATTAGTTCAAAGACGTCCACTCGCGGCGGACTCGCGCGTAATACTGGACATAGCAATGGCGCCAGAGTATCTCGACTCGCGCGGCTCTCGCGCGTTGAACGCGCGAGTCGAGAGTCAAGCGCGTTGCACGCGTTTTACGCGCGAGTGACGAAACGCGCGATAGCATCTGGACGGGATGTATGTAGCTCTAGTACCTAGCAAACGCGCGAGTTCTTACGCGCGAGTCGATACGCGCCATCTGGACAGGCTCTTAATTCTTCTTCAGCTTTTTTATATGTTGCAACAATCGTACATTTGACAGTACATTTCATTAAAATCCATCCTGAACAGGGTCTTCCCGATCACCAGCGGGAAGGGAAGCGCGTAAATGCGTTCTTCTACGGCATAAAAAAAGGGTCTAGAATATCCGTTGTTAACTAACTTACTGGCACCTATTTTAGGTGTTCGCAAACAACCGTCATGTTCCCAGTAGCTAGGAACTATAGTCAATTTTGTTGATCCTTTTTCAATAGTTTGCACTATTTTGAACGGCATACTCCTAGAACAACCATAAGAGACAAATATTTATTTTAGTGTTATATTACAAGATACCAATATATAACGTTAATAATCTACAGTATATGGTAAGAGAAATGAGTCGTGCCGATTTTTGATCGGATTTCAAATCATTATATCGCTGTCCTAGTTAAATAGTAAGACATTTTGAATTTGTCTGTTTTGAATAATTTTCAATATTATGTTTTTACTGTTATTTATTTTCTAGCTGACGTACGAAATGAGGTTTTTAAGAAACGATGAAAGCTTTGTGTAATGTATTTGTTTATGTTGTAATTTTTTCATTCTTTTTTTACAATTTAAAAGCCTTATCTATCAAGATAACCTTTTTTTGCACTTAAAAATTTAAGATGAATAAATAATGAAAAATATTAGAAAAAATCGGCTCACCCGTAGCTCACCCTTAGACGTTACCGTCTAAGTTGCTACGGGTGAGCCGATTTTTTCTAATATTTTTCATTATTTATTCATCTTAATATAAAAATAGCATTGTTAATGCAAAAATCTAAAAGTTTAAAACTTAAAAATTTATTTGAATTTAATGAAGAACTAAAGTTGTCTTTAGATGGATTAAATATTGATTTTTCTATACTGTTATCCCTTTGATTATCTAAATATTGATTTCTAGGAATAAAACTATAGATCATACCTAACCAAGTCGTAAAATTTCTGAAAAGTAGGCAAATATAGACAAGTTTTTTAAAATGTCCTAGTGTTTCACTACAAAATAATAATAAAATGTAAGTTATCCGGGTATAGGCCCTTCAGCAATAGTGGGTGGAGAATGCATGAAATATTAAAATATTTATTTATGTAATTATAACGTTTATTGTAATTGCACAAATCAGTCTTTAATAATTATTTTTTAATCACAAATCAAAATGGAGCTTAAGTAAATTATGTAACTATCTATGTTCTTAGCTTATGCAGATTCACAATCATAATCACATTCATATTCCTTGTTACTTGAAGATAAAATCTGTGATACTGTTGAGAAATTAAATTTGCCGTACAGAATTATATTAAATTTTTTTTTGTGATCCGATATGGATGGTGGTTCGGAGTACGCTTTTTCTAATGTTATATTTTCTTGTAATCGTCTTTTTTGTTTCCTTCTTGTATCAACCATTGTAAAATCATCATCTGAAAACGATTTTTATAGCCAAACTTGTACGGATTTTCTTTTTTTACTTGAATACATTTGATTTCACCCCAAACAATTTTTTGTCCATTTTCATCTACGTTAAAGTTTTTTTACTATATTTTCAGGCAGTTTTTTTCAGCCATAAATCTGATCATAGCTTATTTCATGTACAGTATACCGTTTTCCTGTTTTTTTAGCTGATTTTAAAACCATTATGAATTGAGCAGGGGTAAAGATTGGACCACTCTTCAACAATCTCCTCTTTTCTCTTTCTATTACGGAATGAATATTATCTGCATCGTTTTGGGTATGGCCTACTATTAAAAAGTTGTGAGTTATGACATAGGCAAAGTCTGCACAGCGTACATGTACATAACATAGACAGAATGAATTTATTTTTTCCTCCGCAGTTGTCGCTGTAAAAGATAACTTCAAATTTTGGAACCACATTTTCCAATAATAAATAAATACAGGAACCAATTTCATTGGCTCCCTGTTTTGCAACACCTTCGTGCCAGGCAAAACAAGTGCCATCTTTGTTTATACAATTGCAGACAGTAAAGTTGATAAAATTCAATTTTGATTTATAATAAAAACTTGAAGCTTCACCTAACGGCAAAGGAACTACCGCTTGCAAGTCATAATCAAAAATAGAAATACTATCGTTAGAGTTTTTAGCTCTATCTGTAACGGTTTTCTCCCACAGGGCGACTAATGAGAGTTAAAGAGTGAGCGTTAGATGTTATAGTTAAGCCCAAGTGAAATGCGGCTTACTCAGTTAGGCTTGAGCATGTTCAGGGAGTTGGCTTTTCCGCACCTGGAATACAGCGTATTATAATTTATAGAAGATAAGGGCGCCTTATACGCTGCAGCAAGCGATTTCAGAGATAAATAAAGGGAAAGATTGAATTTAAAGAATTACATTTATTTCTCAGAACAGTTTATCGTTTATTAAATTTATCCCGCTTACGGTCAAAAGATTAACTTGTAAAACTTATCACTAAGTTAAGAAATATATTTAAAGTTACCGTACATACAGTAGGATGGTTGGTTACTGCTGAATCTCCACCATTTAAGAGCTTTCCAAGGATGTCATCGGTGAGGTTTTCGTCCCTCTCTTGGTGTCAAGGCCGTTGATCAGTAAATACAACTTCCCATCTTGAGTAGGTACGGAACAGTACAGGATGCTTGAAGTATGAAGCGTTGGTCACCACTTCATATTGGCGATGGAAGATATGAGACAATCTCCATCATGATAAGTTGAGTGTAATTCAAGGTTTGATTACATCCAAAATGAGGCTGGTACTAAGGATTAGACCAGAAAACTAAAAAGGCACTGTTAAACAGTGTTAAAACTTAAGGACAGACATAAAAACAAACAAAAAACCCTGGAACAAAAGAACACGCGGTTTAGCACATGGCGGATCAATGTTCGCAATTCATGAAATGATATTATTTCCAAAAGGATTTCTTACCATGTTTACTGCATGGGTTTTAAAGTTACTTTAAATTATAAAAATGGGCCGCAGCCCTACAAATTAAGACTCAAAAAGGATAATTTTGCTTCCTTCACTTCATGGTTTGGAGCCAAAAAGGACAAGACAAAAGTGCATGATCATGTCATGTCAGACGATAAAAAAAATTAACAGCTTCGGACACCTAGCGATTTGCCACATCTCAAAGTAAAACACTGAAAATATCAGAACGAGACTAAAATCGTGAAGAATTTTATTTATAAGTTAATTGCATGCGATAAAACTATTCAATTAAAATATTTCTATCGAAAAATCATAATTTTGTAGTTAAAACTCTTTAAGCGATTACTAATCGATTGTCATCGATTACTAATCGATTAATCTATTAGAAGGGTTATGATCAGAAATTTATCTGTGACACGGTGCTTTGTTCCGTTTCATGTTTTTTAGAAGAAAGATACTGCAGAACTAATGTAGTTTAATTTACTTATTTAATTTTATATTCTTTTATAAGAAAACGAATAAACGAAAGTTGTTAATTAAGAAATAATGTTTGGATTACTAAGATTTCATCAAAACACCTCAAAGCGTTCGTGGAACGGAGCGGGCAAAACGTCAAAATGAAATGACAGATTGACCTTTCAACTAATGTCATTGAACTTAACCATTAAAAGTAAACAAATTATTAATTGTTTTCAGGAATTATTTAGATTACGAAAAAAAAGTGTTACAGCACCGTTTTAGGTGGTAAGAATAATGTACACACTTTCTTTGTAGTATTTTATGGTTTCAACCTTGTCACAAGTTGGAATTTTTTTTCTGGAAAGTTGGAATTTTTCTTCGAATTATTTTATTTTAAAATTAAAAATTTTAAAATAAAATAATTCGAAGAAAAATTCCTCGGACAAAAGGAAAAAATTTTCCAACTTGTGACAAGATTGAAACCATAAAATACTACAAAGAAAGTGTGTACCTAGCTACCTAGCAACTAGTGGATATCATTATTACCTTACAATACCTATACTACACCTACATAACTTAAACTGTTATAGAAATAACCTATCACCGATCCGTGCGGCTAAGTCTATATGATAAAAAAAACTAACAACTACTGTTGTTTCATGCAAAACAAAAACTGACTAACATGTAATGAGACAGACATAAAACCTACCAATTACTATGGTTATATCTGTTGGTTAAAATAGAATACCTAAATTTTATTTTCAGATAAAAGTACTAGTGTTAATAAACGTATTTTACTGATTTGTTGTTTATTTACAAAGAGGTAAGTGATGAAGTATCACCTTCATTCAGAGATATGAATGAGATTTAGTTACTGGACACTCTGTTGGAATACAAAGAGATGACCAAACATTAAAGTTTCAAGATTAAAACTTATTTATATGGATAGGAAAATTAATTTCCAAGCTTAGAGTAATATGTACTAGAATAGACATACTATTTAAATAGATTATTATTAAAGAAAATTATTCCTTTCTTAGGGAATAAAGAGATACTTATAAGACAAAGTATTTTGAGTTGAATTTAAGACTTCAATGTGAATAACATAAAACTAAGTTTAACTATGAGAGATTAATAACTAGGAGAATGAACGCAGTGTTATGACAAGGTTCTATTCTTTATTAATATTGTTACCACACAATAAGAAAGTATTAGAGAAATGTGTTTCTTAGTCAGAAACAGAATCACCAGGGCGTACAATATCTGTTATATGCCACCGGCCAAGAAATTTCCCCGATAAGGATTTTAAACCATATACCAAGGGTGAATATTTTTCAGAAATGACACATTTTTCAAATTTAGGGGCTAATTTAACAGAGAAGTGTTTTGCAGCATTTGATTGAGGAAAACATCTTTTAAAAACAAATTGCCCTACTTTAAGTTCAACTTGCCGTTTACGCAGGTTATAATAATGAGTTTTTATTATGTGCCTTTTTAAGGTTATTTTTGACTCTTTCAAAGATAGATTTTAGCTCTTTTAATGAGTCAGAGAATGAGTAAGTATGATCAATGGAGATGTAAGCACTGTCTATGGGTTGATCAAGGTTATAAAATGAACCATCCAATATCATTTCCCTGCCATGTAATAGATAGAAAGGGGTATATTTGGTACCTTCATGAACAGAAGTGTTAAGAGCACATTGCACCTCAGATATGTTCTTATCCCAATTTCGATGATCAGAACGCACATAGGAAGCAATGGATCTATTTCACGGTTTACCCTCTCAGTTTGGTTAGTTTGGGGGTGATATACTGGATTGTAAAATAAGTGAGGAATCTGATATTTACTGATCAATTCTCTAAATTCTTTAGCTATAAATTGTGGACCATTATCTACATAAACATATTTTGGCACACCATGTACTAGGAATATGCCTTTTTCCATACATTTGACCACATTTTTGGCAGTCACAGTTCTCAAAGGAAAAATAGTCACATATTTACTAAAATAGTCACAACATACTAGTAAATATTTGTTTTGAGAATAAGAAGGTGGAAAAGGTCCAAGAATGTCGCAAGATAAGGCTTCTCCTGGTTGAGATACACATTTAGGATTTCCCATTAAACCAGCAGGTTTGACATTTAGAGGCTTGTAACAGTTGCATATGTCACAAGATTTAACATAGTTTTTAACATCTTGAAAGAGAGATGGCCAAAAGAACCAATTAGAAATCTTTTTATGAGTTTTTGCAACACCAAAATGACCAGCAGTTGGATCATCATGATACTTTTGTAAGATTTCAAGACGTTTTTCAGAAGGAATTATTTGTTTCCATTCAAATTGAGAAACAGAATTATATTTATTTTTAGAAAGTCTATATAGCTTATTATTTTCAATTTTATAATTAGGATACCTAGATGGAGTTTTAGAGCATTTTTCATAAAGAGATTTGTACCACTCATCAGAAATTGACTGAGTGTCAAATATGGAATTAGTGTAAATTCTAGATAAAGCATCAGGAATGATATGTTCTTTACCTTTCCTATGAATAATTTCAAAGTTATAATGACTGAGAATTGAGGCCCATCTTTTAAGACGACCAATAGGGTTTTTAAGATTGGAAAGCCAAAGTAATGAAGAGTGGTCAGTAATAATAAAACATTTTTTACCTTTTATGTAAGAATGGTACTGTTTTAAAGAATAGATCACCGCTAGTATTTCTTTATGAGTGACTGAGTAATTTATTTCCTGCGCATCAAGAGTGCGGCTGCAGTAAGCAATGGGATGGTCAACATTGTCAATCTTTTGTGTAAGTACAGCACCTATGGCGTAAGAAGAAGCATCAGTATGTATGTTGAAAGGTAAATCATAATTAGGACATTTCAGTATTGGTGCAGAGACCAATGCTGTTTTAAGTTTATTGAAAGCTTCATCAGCTTCAGATGACCATGTAAAAGGAATCTTTTTGCTAGTTAAGCGAGATAAAGGACGAGATATTTTAGAAAAATTGTCTATGAACCGACGATACCAACCGGCCAGACTAAGAAATTTTTTGATGTCTTTTGCATCTTTAGGAATAGGAAAGTTTAAAATGTCCTTTTCGGTATGAATGGTATTAAACAAAGATTTTATCTCATCAATTTGCTTCTGTTGTTCAGAGGTTAAAGAAACAAAGGTATTGTTATCAGAAGGATTAGAGAAAATTGACAAACTATTTTTATTTTCTAGTTGACAATCATTTTTAAATATATCAGGAGCTAAGTTGAAAGCTTTCCAAAAATTAATTCCAAAATGAATAGGAATATTTATTTCTGGTTGAATAATAAATTTAAGAATTTTCACCTCATTTTTATAAGAAATGGGCAGTAACATATATTCATTACAGATTAATTCCTGTCCGCTGGCAACACTTAACCTTATTGGAATATCCAATTTATAAGACGGGATACCAATATTTAGAAATAAAGAATGGCAGTTATTACCTAAGACAGAACAAGAAGCACCACAGTCCAACAAACCCTTAACTTTAAGGCCAAGTACTTCAACGGATAAATAAGGTCGGTAGTCATCAGACGGAGGTTCAAAATATGTCTCTTCTGTAGTGGGATGTTTGGGACTACTTTTGGAACATGAGGAGACAGAGCCTATTCGTTTTTTGGCAGATTACACTTAGTGCACTCCGGAGTCTTAACACCTTTGTTACCACATTTGAAGCAAACTAGTTCTCTAGACTTCAGGCATTTGTTAGTGTTGTGGTTATTCATTCCACAGCGGAAACAATGTAAAGATTTATTATTTTTAGAGTTTAAAGAGGCAATTGGTTTTGGTTTTGAATTTCCAAAATTAGTATTTAGTTGTCTGGGAGTAGAATTCCTAGATTTATTAGAATAAGTAAAGTCAGGAGCAAGTGAATCGTTTGTTAAAAACGGTTCTTTAAAATCAATGGCTTTTGCCTTCGCAAGTTCTAGTTTCTTGCAAACAAGTTTAAGATGGTCTATGGAAGTAATATCATGGAGAGCTAATTCCATGCTGTACTCAGGTCGAATATTCCTTAAGATGATATCAAGTTGTTCTTCATCGGAGAGGGTTTTCCTTAAACGAGAGAACATACCTACCATGATAGATAGAAAAACGACGATGGTTTCACTTTTTGCTTGGGTCCGTTGCCGAATCTCCGCCAGCAACTTATGGTCCAAATCTGGGATGTCGAAGTCATCTCCTAGAGACTGGATCACGTCCTTGTAGCAAGAGAAATTGGTTTTATTTGCTCTGAACCAATACAACGCTGGACCTTCTAAGATATCTGGAAATCCATCAAAAATTATATCATTAGGAATTTTCCTAGCAATCCTAAGTTCTTCCAACCGAGTTATAAAGACACGGACACAAGTATCGCCGCGGTATTTTAAATTAAGAGAGTTCAAATTATAAGTTTTTGGAACCTGCTGAACACACATAGGGTTTTCAACATGGTTCACTTCAGGAGTAGAATATGATTCACCCGTATCTTCGGGTTCATCTGCATCATTTTCCAGATGCATAAGAAGACAAATCAGAGAAGATTTAAGTTTAGCGATACCCTCTTCAGGATCACTAATTCTAGAGAGGCGACAAAGAATGTAATTGCAACGAGCTACTAAACGTTTTACCAAGCGTTCACTGGATGTTAAATCTTTACTACTCGCTTCTATTTCAGCAACCTTCGGCGTGCATACAGTTAATTCGGAAGCTTGGTCAATGACAAACTGATCAATAGCCTTTACACTACCACGTCGAGTAAGTTTGCAAGTATGACGTAAAAGTTTTCGCAAATCATCGGTTGATGATGTAGGTTCAGCTGGTAAATGACGTAATTTAAGTTCGTACACTAGTTCATCTTTGTGCAAGAATTCTATTGGACAACCGGCAGTTACAAAATCCATGTTGTACACTTTTAAATTATACAATAATAAAAATAAAGTTATTTGCTAAGACAAGTTTATCAGCTTGTAGCATTAAAGTATCACAGTGTGATATAAGTTAGCTTAGTTAAGCTTAGAGTGAGCAAGTAGCCCTAAGAACAAAGTTTACAATCAACCATTATGTAGGTTATGTATTATTTTAGCTTAGACAGCTTAGAGTGAGTAGATAACTCAGAGACTTACATACAATTAACCGTTTGCATGGTTAAGTATTAAAAGTAAAAAGAATACAGCAAAGACATGCTATTACTTAACTAAGTATTATAAAAAATATTCTACTTCTTGTTTCCAATACAAAAAGTTACACATTATGAGTTAAGTTTAACAGAAATGAAATTTTATATTTTCACTAAAAAGAAAGCTTTATTTTTCTTGAAATCTCCAGGCCCCACGTTGGGCGCCACTGTAACGGTTTTCTCCCACAGGGCGACTAATGAGAGTTAAAGAGTGAGCGTTAGATGTTATAGTTAAGCCCAAGTGAAATGCGGCTTACTCAGTTAGGCTTGAGCATGTTCAGGGAGTTGGCTTTTCCGCACCTGGAGTACAGCGTATTATAATTTATAGAAGATAGGGGGGCCTTATACGCTGCAGCAAGCGATTTCAGAGATAAATAAAGAGAAAGATTGAATTTAAAGAATTACATTTATTTCTCAGAACAGTTTATCGTTTATTACATTTATCCCGCTTACGGTCAAAAGATTAACTTGTAAAACTTATCACTAAGTTAAGAAATATATTTAAAGTTACCGTACATACAGTAGGATGGTTGGTTACTGCTGAATCTCCACCATTTAAGAGCTTTCCAAGGATGTCATCGGTGAGGTTTTCGTCCCTCTCTTGGTGTCAAGGCCGTTGATCAGTAAATACAACTTCCCATCTTGAGTAGGTACGGAACAGTACAGGATGCTTGAAGTATGAAGCGTTGGTCACCACTTCATATTGGCGATGGAAGATATGAGACAATCTCCATCATGATAAGTTGAGTGTAATTCAAGGTTTGATTACATCCAAAATGAGGCTGGTACTAAGGATTAGACCAGAAAACTAAAAAGGCACTGTTAAACAGTGTTAAAACTTAAGGACAGACATAAAAACAAAAAAAAAAACCCTGGAACAAAAGAACACGCGGTTTAGCACATGGCGGATCAATGTTCGCAATTCATGAAATGATATTATTTCCAAAAGGATTTCTTACCATGTTTACTGCATGGGTTTTAAAGTTACTTTAAATTATAAAAATGGGCCGCAGCCCTACAAATTAGGACTCAAAAAGGATAATTTTGCTTCCTTCACTTCATGGTTTGGAGCCAAAAAGGACAAGACAAAAGTGCATGATCATGTCATGTCAGACGATAAAAAAAATTAACAGCTTCGGACACCTAGCGATTTGCCACATCTCAAAGTAAAACACTGAAAATACCAGAACGAGACTAAAATCGTGAAGAATTTTATTTATAAGTTAATTGCATGCGATAAAACTATTCAATTAAAATATTTCTAAACTTTTAGATTTTTGCATTCACAATGCTATTTTTATATTAAGATGAATAAATAATGAAAAATATTAGAAAAAATCGGCTCACCCGTAGCAACTTAGACGGGATAATAATATTCTAATATTTTTCATTATTTATTCATCTTAATAAAATATTTCATTACTAATCGATTAATCTATTAGAAGGGTTATGATCAGAAATTTATCTGTGACACGGTGCTTTGTTCCGTTTCATGTTTTTTAGAAGAAAGATACTGCAGAACTAATGTAGTTTAATTTTCTTATTTAATTTTATATTCTTTTATAAGAAAACGAATAAACGAAAGTTGTTAATTAAGAAATAATGTTTGGATTACTAAGATTTCATCAAAACACCTCAAAGCGTTCGTGGAACGGAGCGGGCAAAACGTCAAAATGAAGTGACAGATTGACCTTTCAACTAATGTCATTGAACTTAACCATTAAAAGTAAACAAATTATTAATTGTTTTCAGGAGTTATTTAGATTACGAAAAAAAAGTGTTACATATCGACATCTCTTCTTTTCTAAACTCGGGATAATTTTTTCTCAGTAAGCAGCCAAAAAAAGATCAGGGCCCCTAAAAAGGCCACGTTGAGCAATTCTCATTAGATTCTTATTATGATTCAGATTAAAAATCACAAAATGGCCATTTGGTCGACAATTCATACTCGGGAATTCATCCGTTTGACAGTCTTCTATGAGGATTCCTAAAATGGATCACTAAATAGGAATTGCTCAAGTGTCAACTAGCAGATTCATAAAAAGTTACTCAAGAGCAACATATCTTGCAATTCAGATACTATTTATTTTCGGTAAATAATTTAATAATGGCAGACTTGGGCCTCTATGAAAACTTTTTGGAGCATGCCCGTGTTATGGAGGGCATTTTATATCGTCGGCGAAATGTGGATCTACGAAAAATGGAAATCGCCTTTGAAATACCGGAGCCCGAGTTTGTGGGGTTGTTTCGGCTCAATAAAGGTTTGTGTCGCGACCTCATCCAAGAAGTGGAACCTTATTTACCAGCAAGACGTGGTGGAATAAGTACTGTCTCCAAAGTAAGTAAAATTATACCTATTTTTTATATTTTTTCTTAATAAGAATCTTATTGGAAAACCACAAAGATTGTGTGATTCTTGTAATGTAGGGACTTTATTTTATTAAAATAGGACCTAGTTAATAGGATGGTTCCTAACAGTATAATTTGTTTTTGTTTAAGGTATTAAGTGCACTAAGCTTTTATGCATCGGGGTCGTACCAAAGATTCATAGGAGCTAGTGCGCATCACAAGATGCACCAAGTCAGTGTTTCTAACTGCATGAGGGCTGTTACACTCGTCCTAAACAATAACCACTTCCGGCAGAAGTATATTCGTTTCCCCCAAACACGGGAAGAACGAAATATTATAAAAAACGGGTAAGTAGGTGTAAGTACCTACTCTAACATAAGAACGAATTACGAACCGTATTATCATTCCAGCAAGTGAAATGGTATACTTTAATATGTTCCAGGTTCTATCAGAAGTTTGGTATTCCTGGGGTGGCGGGATGCGTGGACGGGTCACACATCGCAATCGTTAGGCCTTCAGAATTTGAAGAGAGATTTTTTAATCGGAAAAGATATCACTCTTTAAATGCTCAAATTGTAAGTACCTATACCTATTTGCTTCACATTTTAAAATTAGGAATTAATTAATGTACTTATACCTATTACTAACAAGTAAATTTTGTATGAGGAGCTCGGTGGCGCAGTGGTATAGCGCTCGGCCCAGCGATTGTGGAGGTTAAGCAACTTTCGCAAGGGTCGGTCATGGGATGGGTGACCAAAAATTTACTATCTCGAGCTCCTCCGTGCTGCGGAAGGCACTTTAACCCGTGGGTCCTGGCTGCATTTGCAATCGTTAACACCCACCAGTCCGCATTGGGCCCGCGTGGTGGGTTATGACCCATCCTTCTTATTAACTCATAAGAAAAGCCTATGCCCCAGCAGTGGGGACGTTAGAAATAGCTGATGGTCATATTTTGTAGGTACCTATGCATTATGACATGCTGTAATTATTATGCTTTAGTTATTTACCTAGGTAGGTACGACCTTTTAATACTACTTATTGCAATAAATTTTGAAAGACTAATTAATGCCATCATATTAAATTAAGACTTCTTACTTGTTTTCAGGTATGCGACTCAGACTTAAATATAATAAGCATATATGGGGGTGCAAATCATGATTCCTTTATTTGGAACCACCACCCTCTCAAACAGCACCTAGAACATCTTTACCATGATGAAAATGAAACTTTATGGTTCTTAGGTCAGTACCAATACCAACACAGTACTTATTTACCTACAAACCTATACCTATTTGCAGTGTTATGACTAGGTACCCTAACGAATTTCTTTTCAGGTGATTCAGGCTATCCCCTGCGTTCAACCCTGATGACTCCCATTGTAAACACAGAGCCTGACTCCCCGCAGCGGTACTACACCGATCTACATTGTCGGGCTCGAAATACTGTGGAGAGATGCATCGGGGTACTTAAAGCTCGCTGGCGATGTTTACTAGTAGATCGCAAGTTACATTATCATCCAACAACAGCTGGATTGATAACAAATGCTTGTGTAGTACTACATAACATTTGTAATGCGGCTAGGTTGCCTGTGTCGCCATTAACTCTACAAGAGGAGCAGCATGAGATAACCATGCAGGTAATTAATTAAAGCACCTACTTATAGGTAGGTATTTAACTTACTCATATAATTATGCATCAGTGTTAGTAGGTACCTACTTACTTATTTAAAATTATAGACAATAAGGAAAAACCATAAGAATTTTTATGAAATGATGTTTCAGATAAGAAATACAAATACTGAAACTGCAGCGAGAAGAAATGACCAATTAGCTGCCGGAGAGTCAGTGAGAAATGCACTGATTGAAAGAATTTGGTCAGCAAGAATTAATTGACTAAAGATTTTATTATTTTATAAATATTATTGTCTAATGTATTAAGTTTTTCATTTAATTAAGTACTAAAATTTGATGAAAAGTAGGTAGTTACCTAGCCTATATTGTCCTAATCTGTCTAAAAATCAAATTACATTGACATCGGTCCAGCCGTTCTTAAGTTATAAATGGTGTATATAACCCGATGACTAGATTATTATGTTTATAATCATTGTTGTTTTTGATTTTCTTAGGATCTTTCGTTTTCTTAAAGTTTTTATAATACTACTTGGTATAATGTTTTGCTTGCTATTCTTTGCTATTGAAATAATAAATAATTTGTCATGTGTTTTCAGTTAATTATCAATTCACTAAAAAGCTTTTGGATTTTATTTGTTTAGTCATTTAGGTATTAATTGAAAGTCAAATACGGAGTTGTTCCGTATTCAACCCATGACGTCACATCCCACGCATGACTTGGCTCATTCATCCTATTTCTATTAATAACTCATCCCACGTAATAAAAAGTATATTCCTCTCTCTTTCATCCCTTTCCTATTCCTAAGTCATCCCATAGAGCAAAACTAGCAAGGTTTGTGTGTATTTATTTAATTCTTAATGCACAATTGTACAATGGCGGACTTAATGCCTTAGGCATTCTCTACCAGTCAACCTTAGGGTGATGTGGAGACTTTGTGCGGTAGGGTGCACAACTAGGGTGTGTACTGTCTGACTAAAAATATTATGATGTATTACAATACAGGGTTATTTGTAAAACGCCAACAACCTCGCAGGAGTAGATTACTAACATCACAAACAACAACATAATAAATGTTCTACGACTTTCCTAAAAACAGACAAAAAATGGACTTTCTATACAAACATCCGAACAGCTGATCGAGTTTTCTATGAAAAGTCATATTTTTTGTCTATTTTCGTAAGTCTTAGAACAATCTACTCTTGCGAGGTTTTTTGGGATTTTTGTGGTACAACACACCCTTAAGTTAATAGGGACCATCAAACTGAACAACTTTTACAATATTACCAACTCTGAAATCGTGAAAAATAAAATCTGCTGTTTCATACATTTTGATATTTACCTACGTTGATAATTTTTGTATGAAACAGCTGATTTTTTTCGAGATTTCAAAGTTGGTCCCATAGTAACAGTTTAGTTTGATGGTCCCTATCTACCATATTCGGCATTAGGGGTACTTTTGTAACACGTTTGTATACATAACAAATTAATAAATATATTTGAAAATGAAACAACGATATTGGGCATACTCAATCATTATTATTAATATTATAAAAAGGTATAGTGAAACATCAACAGAACGAAAAAAATATAAAATACACTTATGACCTAAAATCAGTACTTACAATAAAAAAAATAAAAAAAGACAAACGAAAACGTAAAACTTAACTCCCTTAATCATAAAACATTATTTTCATCAGAACCAATTTTTTGCTAAGAGTGTGTTTGTGTTCAGTCACATTCTTCAAATAACGAAATGAATTTGAACGTTAAAGAAAAAAATCTTACCTTAACATTTGTTCAAATTTTTTGAAATTTCTTCGAACATGGAACAACTCATTTTAGGAGTTATATCTGATAAAAAATGGCACATACACAACACAATATAAACACAAGTTAATCTTCAAATAAATGTAAGAGTTTACTATAAAATAATAATTATTAATAGACGGATCCCATCAGCTACGGGTGAGTCGATTTTTTCTAGATTTTATTCTTATATTCATTATCTTAATATAAAAATAGCATTGTGAATGCCTAAAATCAAAGAATTAATAAAAAAAAAATATCTAATATAAAAAAAGATTAGGGGCTACTGTTACTGCTCCTGCCTACGCATAAGAAATTCAAGATATTGTTGGGCAATATCAGCTAGCCGTCCTAAATTGTAAGCTATATCACCTATAAGTTTAGAGCCATTTGCTCTTGAGCACGAGCATTTGCTGCATCTGCAGCAGCCCGCTGCATCTCCACTTGGGAGAGTATTCTCCTTGCCTCATCTAGTGGAGCCAGTGGGCGATCTGAAACAAACAAGTTATGTTACTAGTTGCTAGATTTAAACTTCATTGACTATAGTCTTTTTCTTCCAACTATGCTTTAATTTCATCACAATCACACTAAAAACTCAGTACAAAGCGAGTCTTTATTTCTCTAGAGCAATAAAAATGTATGAAATTTCATTATTGCATAGTTTTTTTTTATCGCACCAAAAAGTGCCAATCTCAATGGATTAACTCTATTCAGCCAGCCGATATCAATACTTTTTTTTTACGTAATTACGTATTATTCGTTTCTATCCTACTTGTTCCAAATTTAAAAAATAATTGCTGCTAACTCTGATTTAAAAATGAAAGAAATTTAAAAAAGTGATTTGGCGGGAACTTTGTTAATTTTGCTTGACAATATTTTTGGAAACGATAAAGTGTGATATTATCTGATTTTGAGTGCTTCGGCTTCGAATTAAAATGGAATCATCTAGCGACACATTAACTCTGGAAAACATTCTAAATGAAGCCGACAATGTTATAGAAAATGAAACTGTTTGATATGAGTTTCTTTTATCTACTATTCCTATAGTTGAAAGAAAAGCAGATTATGCACCTCGCCTTAAATTACTTTGTGCTCGATGCAATAATCTACTATTATATTATGCCAAATGCTACTGTTTACATTAGGATGGTATAACTAATGGTAAAAATATTAAGTAATATTAAAAACTTACTGTGTTGATGTCTTCGCCTGCTTCGTCGAGGCAACAACGGCTCACTTGCTTCAGGCAAATTCACTCTTGGAGTCGCTGGCTGTGCTGGTGGGTCTGGCAAGAATTGTAATGGATCAACAGTAGGTTCTATGTCCTCAGCAACAACTTCCTCCTCCTCTTGACTCCTAAAAATACAAAACATATGTAAATATGTATATAATATGTATATGTAAAAATAAAATGAAATGACTATCATAGTAATATGATTATGCTGAGCTATTTTAGCTCAGCTAAACAAAAGTATTAATATACTCACTGTGTACATTCCTCCACCTCCTCAACCAACACCATCTGCGACTCGGCTGCCCTTGACGAGGTGGAAGGCTGTAAGTTAAAAGAAATTTAATTTGATTATCTATAGTTATTCAAATAACTAGAAATATTGAAAATAATATGAATATTGAAACATTACCTCATCAGGAAATGGTAGAACCATTACTCTAGGAGCTGTTTAGCCAAATCCTGCTCCCAACAGAGAAAGAAATCTCGTATCAAAGTCTGACAAATTACTGGCTCGGGGAGGCCCTCCACCTGTACCACTGGCATCTGCATTTATATCAGCAACAATCTTTTTTAATTTACTTTTGTAGTTGCTGACATACTGCAAACAAAATGAAAAATGTTAATATCACTAGTTAATTAATTTATAATAATTATACTTAATTACAAATTATTTTATAAAGTATGTAGGCACTTACAACAGACCATTCCTTTGGTGATTTTGTTGTGCCCGAACCTTCTGCATTAAGCAAAGTGGCCACCTCTTGCCACAAGCGAAGAGATTCAGCTCTTCCCCGAGCACTGTTATTGTAACCCCGTGCCCGTGCAAGGTTAGGGTTACTCTCTAGGAATTCGATCAATATACTCCACTGAGCCACGGATACTCTACTAGGTGCACGTCTTTCCATTTCTGCAAAATATCATCAATATATTGTAGCACACAAACAGTGTTTATTAGCTGATATTCATGTACCTAGTTACCTAGCTACCTACCTAGTACCTAAGTAAAATAATTAAGTTAGCACTTACTTTTGATGAAGTAGTTGAGCACAGTTTGTTCTCCAATCCAACTTGATGTGATGTGATACACAAAATTCATTTTTTAACTTCGTAAAGTCCCTCCATGAAACTAAGTGGATATAAGTCTCCATGTAAATCACAAAAAAAATATTTTGGAATGTGTTGAACTGTAAAAAAAACACTCAAAACTAAAGTTTTATCGTGTTAAACTCAAGTGTTTGGTTCCAATTAGAAGTTAAGTTGGTGTAAACTTTAATCTTTATTGGTTATGTGAGACATGAGTGACATGACATCTAACTGTTGCCAGTCGTAAACGAAATTGTGACTTTCATAAGTTTCATATTCTTTATTCCTTTTGTGGTCAATAAATATCGATATTTTAATAGCTATTGATTACTTTCATTGATTGATGACAAATAATAATTAAATTCTTAAAGATTTACTTCTAAAAATAATAAAATTGTATAAGAAATGATAACCGGTAAACTTCGATCCAGTACCGGTTTATATTATTTGCATGCGGCAACATCAACGCCTAATATGAATCTGCTAGTGAACTGAATTGATGCAATTCTGCAAAAATGTTGTACTATTTTACGAAAATTAGAGGAATTGCTTAGGATCTGCATGGAATTCTGGAAATGAATTACTTTTAGCAATATTGCGCATTGTAGCCTTTTTGGGCCCAGTGCTCTAGCAGACTCTTTTTTTGGCTTAAAAAAACTGATGTTGAATTCTGTCAGTGTTAAAGATGTGTGCATACATAGAATTTTTCACGGGTTCTAACTAATTTTTTTCGCAATATTCTACATACAGCCTATACATTGTGGGAATTGTGAGATCTCCTTCCAAAAACTCTCGTTTATTATCTGCTCTACAATAATGAGATTGGACTCGAGTGAAACTATTAATGTGATCTCGTACAGACTGTTTGGCAGCATCAGAAAGACATCTATGATGAGAATGTGCACCTCTACCTTCGTTTCGAGTGAAACCTTCATTATATGTCATATTTTGAACAGTTGTTATAACGCTATTATTGATGTCATATAGAATAATTTGCATACACGCTGTTTGGAATTATTAAGATAAAAATAATACGCGTAATTCAGTTTCCTTGTAGCCTCTTCACGTCTATATTTCCGTGGCGTTGTTATTTTCATACATTTACCAATATAATGTCGTTGACAGCGATACCCGTTTAAAAAAAAATCAAATATAGATTGTCTCTGATTTTCATGAAATTTTGTGCTGTATTTCAATTTACATTTTGACCCAAAACTCGCTCCCATTTTTTTCAAATAAGATATTTAAAAATACAAGTCGAGTGGCATATGTAGTCGTGTTTAATGTTAGTTTATCATAAGCATAAAAATATCTTTGTTCTGCTGCGGGATGTATAATTTACTTACGTTTTTGGACACGTCGTCGTATGCCATGACAAAGTATCCTAGATTTGTTTGTTATTGTTATGATTGTACGGTGTCACTTTCCAAAGAGATCGCATGAAGAGTGTTGATGTTGATGTAATATTATTTCTTTAAAGTAAAATTTAAAAACTTTTCTGTTAGATCTCCAGTTACCGTGTCTTAAAATCTCGTCCAGAGGGACGTTGTTCTCTTTTCTTGAAGGAAAAAAAAAAGGACTTTCCCGAATCAGCATTCGGCGCTTTGAAGGTATGAGATTTCGGTCGATATGAGGATTTGGGCGTTTTAGGCATCTTTTTTCGGATTGGGTTCTCTGTTTGTAGGAAGATGAAGAGGGTCCACGAAAAAACCCTTGTAGTGAAGGTTGCTTTAACAATTCTGAAACCTGCTGTTCATCAAAAAGATGTGTCGAAAATGGGGGATGGCGTTAAGCAAAGTTGCATAGTACTCATTTTTCGGTAGGATTGCATTTCTTCGAAGCTCTATTGTTTCTACTTTACGGCCACAAACATATTGCAGAATGTCATCAGAAATCGCCTTGAAATTTGAGTTTAGTCCAGACAGTGTATCCTTTATATTCAATTTTAAAGCAGGATGTTTGGTTAAGAGCTCTTTAATAGCACTGGTCAGAGCCTCGCGTTGCAGTAACAAACCATGCAACATCGTCCCAAAGGAGGATTCCTGCTTTCCCAGAGAATCAGAGGAAGCATTTGCAGGATTAAGTCTTATTAGAGCAGGGTTAATCTTCGAAGCATGAAAAACTGGGAACGCCTGCAACTTCTTCTGGACCTCAGCATACCGGATCTGTTTGTACGCCAGTTCACCCAGCCTCATGCATTTAATACCTTGCTCCTCAATATGTGTTTTTGGTGTTGGAATTTGAGGTTCTTGTTCCTTAGTTTTGGGGCGAAATCAAAATCTTCATCATCGTCATCATCCTCTGGTGTTAGAGTTGGGGCCTTCCAGTCTGAGTGTTCTAGTGCTTTCTCTTGCTGTTTCTCTTTTTAACACGTTTTTTTGTATAATCCTCATGTAAGTCGTCGTCAGAGGAAGGGTAAGGGTAGGGTAAACTGCTTCAGTTTTAGACTCATCATCAATATTACAGTAGCCTTTCCATTATACCAGAGAGCATTTCTTTCATCTCTATAAAATTTTGCTCTATTTTATCTACTCTTGATACCTTCTTGGGTTTGGATTATGCAGAGCGGACCGTAGACGAATCGTCTAAATCTTCAAATTCCGCGAGCTCCTTTGATGCCTCCTTTCGGCTTAACAGTAGAGGCTTTAACTCTGCTAGTTATTGATGCAACTATTAGTTCGTTTTGCACGGCGGAACCTCGAATCCTAGATCCGATGGAAGGCGGGCCAAGTCCCACACAGAAGGGCCACCCAAGCATCTTAATTTTCATGTCCCTGTAAGTTTTTTCCGGAAGGGAGGAGACATTCAGGACTAAAGGCTCAAGCAAGTTCTAACTATCGGAAGAGCGAAACGGATTTTATTCAGCACGAGGGGGTCCAGATGCGAAAAAATATTTTTTAATAATAATATATTGAAGTAACGTAAACTTATTACTTATTTATTTATTCAAAAATTCTGTGCTGACATTGCTGCTTCAGTTAAGAACCAATGTGACAACTAATACCCTCTAATATACTTCGTACCAACCAACAAAACATACACTGATATTCAATCAGACGCAAACATGGCGGAGGCATACAAGATGTTAATACTAAGTTACGGAAGAACTTAATGCATGAGAAAATGGCCTTCAATGCTTCAATTTTTATTACTACTAATTAAACATATATTCTACCGACACTTTACTAATACAGAAAGTAAAGTCGGTTACTTCCAAAGAAAACTTATTTTTTTCTCTAATTATTCTCTCCTCCGCCTATTTTCTCCCAAATAATTATCATCACTGTCACTACTACTATTACTACTAGAATTTAGCATTTTTACTTAAGTAGTATCGATTTCCTCCATGAGTCGACAATTGTCATCTAATCCTGACACAGCCCAAGGGTGCCTGTCAAAAATGTGCGACAATTTGACAAGTTTGTAATGAGGGCTTTTCAAAATGACAAAAAGCTGTAGGCTCGATAGATGGCGTTAAAATAACCTTTAAAATAATCATTATAAAATGTAAATGCGTTTTTAAAAGTAGGGGATTCAAAGTATTTTTTACTACCAATTTTGACTTCCCTCTTACCATCAACGCCATCTAGTGCGGCAAATAGTTACTTTTCTTTTTTTTAAATGTCAATTTGAAAACCCCTCATTGCTTATTGACAATAATGTGTTTCATAAACGACACTTGTCGGAAAATGCTCGACAATTTGTCGAATTTTCATTGTCACCTGTAAATTTTTATGAAACGCTAAATTGTCGAATTGTCGCGACAATTTGACATATATGTCGGCTTTTCCGATGACAAATATGTCAGACCAAAGCTAAGCGTCCACCTATCCGCATCGTACGCAACGGACGCGTCGCATCAAACAGATACAAGTTTTCACAGTGCGTCCACTGTATCGGCAGCGTACGGATTACCGACGGTGAGTACCAGAATACGGATTGACGATGCCAGTTCATTCGGATTTTCGTAGTGAGCGTACGTGCGGACTCTGTGAGGATGGAAGAAAGCGATGAAGAACAAATTGTCGTTGTAGCTTGTTGGTTAGCAGAAGAGGAAGAATTGGAAAAAAAAGTTAAAAGGAAACATAGTATCTGGATACACGACATATTCAAGAAGAGATCGGAACATGGAGAATATCACACCCTGTTTCCTGATTTGTCAAACGATGACATCAAGTTCTTCCAATATTTTCGTATGTCGCAAGCTAAATTCCATTATCTTGTTGATACCCTGAAACCACATTTACTGAGACAGAATACTAAATACAGGGAAGCTATAGGACCAGAAGAAAGGCTTGCTGTGTGTTTAAGGTATTTATTGGAATGAAACATCGTATGCATTACTTCTTATTAAAATGTAAATATTGGCCGAGAATCTGCGTGTTTTGATCCGTATAGTTCACATTTTCTTGGGAGGACATCATGCGCTGAGTTTCGCTATTGAGACGTGAAGACATCGTTTCATTCATGGGTGAAGGCAGCATTTCGTTAGGTGTAGACGAACGAGAAAATATTGCCGAAGACTGATTGTGCAGAGTTTCGTTCATGGCAGGTGGAGGAGGAGGAGACATCACGTTCACAGATGGTGTCGAAGCGATGGTTATGATGTTGTTCGTAGGTGTAGACGAACGAGAAAACATTGCCGAAGACATATTGTGCAGAGTCTCGTTCATGGCAGGTGGAGGAGGAGGAGACATCACGTATAGAGTTTTATTCACAGATGGTGTCGAAGCGATGGTTGTGATGTTGTTCATAGCAGACGAAGTAAACATTGTTGCATTTGAAGAACGAGTAGGTTGCGGAAGCAATATATTTGAAACAATGCTCACTCTCTCTCTTTCATTCGAACCAGATGTCATAAGATTAGAATCAGGATATTCAGGATTGATTGGAGTTGTCGCCACCCTCATCTCCACGCTATTAACCATTTGAAACAATTCAGATTTAATTTGAATTTGGTCTTGTAAAGGAAAAGTCTTTACTGTTTTAGCCATGTTGATGAAAAAATCCACGAGAGGATCACTCAGATTTCTGTTTTGTGCCGTTCTTGTTAAGTATTGTTGTAGAACGTTGGCTGCTGTTGGACCTTGTGAAGTTTGTGAAGCTGCGTAGGTCGATTTCCTACCGACAGTTCGAGCGGATTCAATTGATTGTTGACTTCCTGCATCGCTTGTATCTAGATTACTAGAATCAGACAGTGCTTCAAGTTGTGTTTCGTCGTTATTGTTGCCACTTCTTGGCGATAGGTTTGACCGCCGGTCTTCCTCATCGTTTAGGTATGGTACTAGGAAAGAAAGTTCTTGGAAGAATTTGGGAGGTTTTAGTTTCGATGCTGCTTGGCCGCTTTTGGTCTTACGCAAATTCAAAGCCTTCCTATGGTTGTCTCTGATTCTGGTCCATCGCTCCTTGCATGCATTGCCTGTAACAATTAAAAATATTTTATTTTATTTATTTTAGGTACTTAGCCACTGGGAATTCTTTTCGATCTCTGGCATTTTCCTTCAGGATGGGCGAACGTACAGTGCGAGAAATTGTGTATTCGACCTGCGAAGCCATTATTGAAGTCCTACAGCCCATAGTGATGCCAAAACCTTCTGAAGATACGTGGATTGAATCAGAAAAAGGTTTTTACGAGAAATGGAATTTTCCCAACGCGATCGCTGCCATTGATGGAAAACACGTGCTTATTCAAGCTCCACCGCACAGTGGTTCAAATTACTTTTGTTATAAAAAACATTTTAGTTTGGTACTGCTAGCCTTAGTCGACGCAGATAAAATATTCATAGTCGTAGATGTCGGTGCGTTTGGTAAGAACTCTGATGCTAGTATTTTGAGAAATTCGAGTTTAGGCAAAGGTTTACAGGATGGCACTCTAAACATACCTCCACGAAAAATACCACCAGGAGGCACTGAACCACTACCTCACGTCATCATCGGTGACGAAGCTTTTCCACTGTGCACGTATTTAATGCGACCATACTCTCGAGATGATGCCCAAAGAAATGAAGAAAAAAAAGTTTTTAACTAGCGGCTCAGTCGTGCGAGAAATACTGTGGAAAATACATTTGGAATATTGGCAAAAAAATTTAGAATTTTCGAACGAAGATTGTCTATGCACGAAGAGCACATTGTAACTGTCGTAATGACTACATGCTGTTTGCACAACTTTTTAAGAAATGACTCATGCCACTGGACCGAAAACGATTTAAACACATCCATGAGAGGACTGCAAAACCTAAGGAATGTAGGTGGTAATTCACGCACAGATGCTTTAGCAGTCAGGGATAGCTTCAAAAGTTACTTTAACTCAGAAGCAGGGTCGGTAGATTGGCAATTGAGGAGAATTCGGGCTGGAATGCGCGTAAATGTATGAGCTTTTCATACCACCTCAACGTGACGTTTTTTAGTATGGCATCGTGTATCTGTTCCTATCTCTGTGGTATAAGTTATTAAATAAAAAATTATAAACTTACCTGTTTGATTTAACCTGTTCCCAATTTCCTCCCAAATATTGTCCCTTCTTTGCTGGTTAGAATAGTTAGGGTGTTTTAAATTATAAATTTCTTCGTACTCTTGCACAATTGCGATTAGTCTTGACGCGTCCATGTTGCAAAAACAACGCGTGTTGACAGTACAAACAAAAAATGCAAATGGCCGACGATAGAGGGCGAGCGCGCGGGGTGCGTCCACTGATCGGCATTCCGTATGACGTCATCGACACGCATCGCAAAAGTTGCCTCTCGGAGCAACGGTGTCGGCATTGCCGATTTGCGATGCGTACGATGCGGACAGGTGGACGCACTTATATGAGTCTCTATACAAAGAATGCTACGATCCGTTGCGTGCGACGCGTCCGTTGCGTACGATACCGACAAATGGACGCTTACCTCAAATGTTTTATGAAACGTACAATGGGGTTGGCAACTGTCAAAGTAGCGCTAGCATAGCTGGTTCCCAAAACATAATAATTTTATATGGTGTGCGGAAGAAAATAAATTATGACTCGCTGTATTGTACCAAAATGCTCTGAAATTGGAGTACATCATATTCCAAAGGATAACATTATTCGTCGGCGTTGGTTAAAAGCCATACGCCGGGTCAATTTAATTCCGAAGCCTAGTTCTAGGTTATGTTCAAAACATTTTGTGGATAATGACTATGAAAAAAGTAGTAAATATACAGGTGAGCTGTTTAAATTAATAATGATATACTAAACAGTGTATTTTGAAAGATCAGTTATAATAGAAATTCTTTTTGGGAACAATAATAATGTTGAAAATTTTTTGTTCTAGGTGTGGATCGTCAACGTAAATATCTTAAGAAAAATGCTGTTCCATCTATATTTCAATGGAATATGCAATCTGTTTCAGAAAAGGCAGTTGCAAGAAAAGATAGATTAGAGTCCCGGAATCTCAGAAGGAAACAGCTTTTTGAAATGCAGATGCCGTCAACATCTCAGTGCTGTGAGGACATAGTGCCCCTTGTAAGAGATAGTAGTGTGTGCATGGACAGTAATGTATCTCATGTGGTTGAATGGGAGATAAATCCTACTGTTCCTACTCCTGAAACTTCATTAGAAAATAAAACAAACCAAGAAACTCAAACTCCACATATACTAAGAATATTCTCAAATGAGCTTTTACTTGCAGACAATGAAACAGTGCAATATTATACAGGGCTAGAAACATCTGCAAAATTTTTTTTAGTGTTTAGTACACTTTTACCAATGGCAAATAATCTAAAATATCGTTGGAGTAGAGTGATTGGTTTGTCGGTAGAGGATCAGTTTCTCATGTTATTAATTAAACTTAGGAGAAATACTACAGATTTTGAATTGAGCAAAATATTTGGAATAAGTAAAGCTGAAGTGTCCAACATTATAGTGACATGGATAAATTTTGTTAGTGACATTTGGAGTTTAGTTGACATTTGGCCTAGCCACAGATTGGTAAATTTCTATATGCCAGATAATTTTAAAAAACATTATCCCTCTACCAGATTAATTGTAGATGGAACAGAAATCAGTATACAAAAGCCTAGTCAACCCAATGACCAAAGAGCCTCATTTAGTACCTATAAACATAGGAATACTTTAAAATTCTTAGTAGGTGCTTCACCAGGAGGCTTATTGACATATTTTTCAGAAGCATATGCTGGTTCAGTAAGTGACCGGCAAATAGTAGAGCGCAGCACGTTGTTGCAAATTTGTGAAAATGGGGACAGCATTATGGCAGACAGAGGCTTTAACGTACAAGATATATTTGCGAGTAAAGGCATTGGAATAAATATCCCCAATTTTTTAAAAGGCAAAAGTCAAATTCCAGGTGTGCAATTAATATTGGACCAGAAATTGGCTAGTCAAAGTTTTCATATCGAAATGCTTATTGGATTAACTAAAACTTATTTAATAATGAAAAATGATCTTAACCATTTTTATGTGCCCTTAGCATCAAAAATATTTTCTATATGTGTCATGTTGTATAATTTTAGAGAAGGGATTGTAAATAAAAACTGATTACAATATTATAAACAAGTGTTTTATTGCATTAAGAGGCCTATCACATTTTTATAGAAACAAAATATTCCTATACTTGTACATTATTTAGGTACCATTTGTGAATTTATAAATTATATATTTTTGACACCACATAATTAAATGCCAAATAAAAGTTATTATAATCCTATGATTACAATATGATTATGATAAGTTATCATAATCATAGTAAACACATTTATCAAATAAGGCACCCTTAAAATAATCATTATAAAATGTTTCTAATTTTACTAGCATATCTCTAATAAAATAATTATCTTTTTCAATATAAATAACTTTAAAATCTTTATAAGTATAAATAACCATATTACAAAATTTTCTTCCAGAGCAGTATAACTGTCCTTGAATTTGGTAATAATAAGGGCTACTTTTTTTAAGCGTAAGAATCCCGTTGTTATAATATTCTAAATATGGAATTGTATTTGGATTAACTTCTAGGTTTCTACTTGCATAGGGACATTTTATTTCTATGATTGTTTCTAAACCAAGTAACCCATCCGGAGATGCGGCTAGAAATGGCGTCTCCGTACTGATAAAAATGCCACATGGCTCGACCGGAAGCTCATAATCATTAATGTACTTCTGCATGGCTATTTTCTCATTAATTAACCCATGAGTTGTTGCTCGTGAAGTAAATTCTTTTTTATTTAAAAGTTGTCTGGCATATTTAGGCATTGTTGTTGGCAACAAATGGCAAATCGTATAGAAGTTACTAGCAGTCAGCCGAACTTGTCTATAAAGATGCCAATCGGGACATTCTGTCTGGCCAATGGTTGCATTTTGAATGAAACTGACCTCTTCATTAGTAACGTTAATTAATTTTTTCTCTTTCATAAACCTTTCCTCAGGACTTTCCTTCAAGTAACTGTGATCATTTGTTATTGCGTATGGATTGGCCGGTTCATAAAATTGCTTTAAAGGCATTCGAGATTTTCGGAAACCAAGAATGGTATTTCTAAAGCGGCTATTATAATTGATTTTATCTATATTTTTCAGTGGATATGGTTCAAAAATTAAATTCTTTTTTCTCTTGTTAAAAAATTTCTCCGCTTTTACAGGAGTGCCTGTATAAGGCTTTTTTGGCACATGAAATATTTGTAACCTTTGGGTGCATACTTCATAAAGAAGAATAAATTTTTTATGCACCATGTTCTCAATTCCAAACAACAACACAGCAACATGTTTGCACACTGCATTTATGCCACTCCCAGCAGGGCATTCACAGTGTGATGCATCAGGATTTCCACTTTGGTCTAAAACAACATCAACTTCGTAATGCAAATTCTTCATCGTCTTCCTGCAATAGCCTTTTATGAAGGTTTTATCACCAACAATACATGATCTTGCTGTCAGTAAATGCCGTGTTTCATATAACTGCTTTGCAATGTCAATTTTTTTCTGTGTGCTGGAAAATATAAAATAGGTATTTGATTAAAAGAGTATGATGTCAACTACACTGTCGAGTTCTTTTAAAAAATGTTTGTTTAGGTACTTACTAAGATAAATAATGCCTAATCATAGTCTTAATTAAGAGGTGGTAGAGTCGTGTGGCTATTAATATCCAAATAAGTTTCTTCTGATGGTAGCTGCATTGTTGAATCTTCATCATCACCATCAGGACATTCAGGACGCCCGAAATTAAAGTTCTTGTCATAAAGCTCCAACCTGAAATAGGATAGAGTTGAACAATTTTTTTCCATATTTTGACTGTAGTTTGCAACCTAAAATTAATACTGCTCGATAAACCAGTTACTGATTGAATAAAAAACAGCGTCAGTAAAGTAGAATAAAAGATATATTAGAGAAATAAAAATACCTTTCAACAAGATCTGCTTTTTTTCCTCGTAAAGAAGCACCACGTTTTTTTAATTCATCCTTAAGTTCATTGACTCGCCAGTTAGTGTACATGGTGTCTTCAGGAATGTTACAACAAAGATATCACCATCAACGATACCCTATGAAGTCAAGAATGGAGAAATTATTTTTTTAGGTTGTAAACAAACGCAAAACAAAACAACGTCCATTGCACTTGGGAACTAACTATGCTGGCGCCATCTGCGTTTAGTTTTCACTGGCCAACCCCATTGTCGAATTGTCGACTTGTCACCTGTCACCTGTCGCTGACAATTGTAATCTTTATGAAACAGGCCACTGACTTTGACATTTGTTTGTTTATTTACCGTTTGTTATTTTCTAATCCACAAAAGAACCGCCAAGCATAAAAGTATTTGCTACCTATTATTGTATTTGTTTCATGTGTGTATTGTGTTTTTCATCTAAATAATGTCTAAAACACGGTAAGTTTCTTTTAATTTCCTCGCCGTTTAGAACTTTGTAAGTTTTGCATTTTGAAATTACATCTAAATTTTGTCTGTCTCTCGGTTAACTTAGTTCAAATTTGTTGTCTTTTAGAACTCGCAGTTCAGCGCAGCAGCTGAGGCTGCTGACTGACTATATGCAGACCCATCCCCGATTGGCGCATGGGGAGTTTGGTGCGCCACAGGGTCGTCTCAATGAAAATCGGCAGTGGGAAGAACTCCGGGCTATGTTGAGTGAACATGGCCCAGATAAATCAATCGACCAATGGAAAGTGGTAAGGAAGGTGTCTCTGATAATGATAAGTGATAAAATCTGTCATTGATTGTGATATTAACAGAAGTTATTATGGCATAAGTACACATTTATTCCATTTAATTTCTTTTTTACGACCTTAATTATATTTTCAGACTTGGCGTGACTTGCGACGCAAGGCACGCACTGAAGGGAGTGTGGCAAGACGGGCAGCCAACACTACTGGTAATGCCACTGTGGTGCCTGTCCTAACAGAACAAACAAAAAAAATATTGGGGATTATGGGCACCGAAGGAGCTTTTGGCATAGAGGGTGGTGAGGAATCTGGTGTAACTGTGTCTGTACTTTATAGGTACACGTCTACACTGTATTAAGTCATATTGAAATTTTTTTTTTTTTTTTTTTTAATTTATTCGGGACAACAAACAATTGACCAATGTATGTTACTTAAATAAACTAAGAACAATGAAAAATATTAATAGGACAATCAACACCGTTATCCACAACTTAAAAAAGAAAGTGGGTACCTGCTTCTTAAACCTTTTTTAAAGGTACTTACTTGAATAGAAAAAGAGAAAAACAAAAAAAAAAAAATCTTAGAAATACAAACAAGAGGGGCTATCATAACATGCATAAAGGAACACCAATATCTAATAGATATCCAATATTAAAGAGCTGTTATCAGTGCAGCCTTATTAATTATTTACAAAATACAAACTGTTCGTCTGCGAGTCCCACAACTACTTCCTTCCTGAAAGAGCGTGGTGATAATGCAAACAAATCAACATCGTAAAGAAAATCGTTGTACAGTGACATCATTTTATAAAATGGAGCTCGCTTACCTGCGTTAGTCATTGTGTGCGTCAGATGGAAAAGCTTGTGCGGGTGTTTGTTACGTATTCTTACAGAACTGCTAGGGATACGATAGTAAATGCTGTTGGTTAATTCGCAGCAGTCAAAAACATGATGAATTATTTTATACAGGGTCATTATACCCAGCATTGTTCTACGTGTTTTTAAAGTTTGTAAAGAATATCTGTTAAGTGATTCGCTATATGAACGTTTAGGGAGCCGACATCTGTAGTTAACTCTTTTTAGATATTTTCTTTGAACTGACTCAATAAGTTGGTTATACTTCTCGTAATGAGGGTTCCATGTTGAGTTAAACTGTTAAACTATGTAAACGTAATAAAATCTATAATCTGTGGTATCTGTCATGTGACATTGACGGCTGCTTTTCATTAGAATGTATGTAACATCCGTTTCCGTTCTCTTGCTCTTGTGTGTCTGTAATGGCTGGTCGATCATTCACTGATATCGTATTATATCCCTGTGAATCTTATCAAAATCTTTTATTTAAGAGCCCTGACCCATCAGGTTATGGGCCTTATCTATCGCGCAATAATAAAAAGTAAATATTTTCACGCGCTAGTTGTAATCCGAAACAGTGAAATTCTGCTTACAAGAAAGCACGATGTCGGGCTCTGCGAATTTCGTTTCTATAGAGAAATTAAAAGGGATAGAAAACTACAGTTCCTGGAAATTCATGATTAAAATGATATTGATTCAAGAAGATCTGTGGGAATGTGTGGAAAATGAAAAATGTGATGAGAAGAAAGCTCAAAAAGCTTTGGCGAGAATCGCGTTATCCATACAACCGTCTGCAATTCCACACATACGTAATGCGAAAACGGCGTTCGAAGCTTGGAGCAACCTTGAAAAGGCTTATGAAGATAAGGGCCTATGTCGCAGGTTGGGGCTCCTGAGAACATTATTTGCGACCAAGTTGAACGAGAGCGAAAGTATGGAAAGCTACATAAACAGAATAACCGAGATTTCACAACAACTCAGTGAAATTGGTTCTCCCCTTGAAGATGACTTTGTTGCTGTATTGATGCTAAGTGGTTTGACTACAGATTTTGACCCACTTATAATGGCAATTGAAAATTCCAATGTGAAACTTTCCAGCGAAGTGGTAAAAGGAAAATTGCTTCAGGAAAATCTTCGTAGAAATGATAAGGAGGAGACCGATGCTTCAGCCCTGTTTGTTAGAAAACAACCAAGATGTTTTAAGTGCAAGAAAGTTGGCCATTATATTAAAGATTGTCCTAAGTCAACGTATAAGAAGACTGCGAAGACACCAAATACGGATACATCTAAGGCCCTACTGGTTGCGCTGTCAGCAAACATCAAGACTGGTTCGTGGTACATTGATAGCGGTGCTACTGGACACATGTGTAGGGACAAAAGTGTAATGAGTGACTTTGTAAGTGATAATAAGTCGATAGAGGTTAATGTAGCTAATGGGAACAAGTTGTATACTGCTGGAAGGGGTTCTGTTAAAGTTAATATGAAAAATGGTAATGTAAAAACAATTAGTAATGTGCATTACGTTCCCAATTTGTCAGCAAACTTGTTATCTGTCAGCGCTATGACAAGTAAAGGATTTAAAGTGGTGTTTAGTTCTAACATGTGTAGAATTTTTGATAACGGAGCTTTAGTAGCAACGGCCACAATGTGTGGTGGTATTTATCAATTAGATACTGTTGACTCATCCACTCAAAATTGTAACTTAACAAAAGTATGTCCTAATACCTCTCCATTTATAGCAAATTTAGGTTGTTTGGAGGAAAATAAAGATGTGCAAGCTGTAAGTAGTGAAGAATCAAGTGCTGTTGCGATGCCTGCAGTCTCGGTGATGGAAGATAAGGTTTCGCAGCAGGTATGGCATCGTCGTCTCGCACACCTCAATCACCGAAGCATGGAGTTGCTAAGACAAGGTATGGTTTCAGGCATTTCATATGATAAAAGTGATTTTCAGAAATGTGTGTCATGTATCGAGGGAAAGCAAACTCGTACATCATTTCCAAAGAATAGTTTTACTAGGGCTACAAAAATTTTAGAAGTAGTCCATAGCGATTTATGTGGTCCAATGGCATCTACATCGTTTAGTGGTGCAAAATATTATATAACATTTATAGACGATTACTCTAGAAAAACTTTCATTTATTTTTTGAAAAGAAAAGATGAAGTTTTTGATACATTTAAAAGTTGGAAATCATTGGTAGAGAATCAAACTAATGAAAAATTGAAAATTTTGCGCAGTGATAATGGTACTGAATACTGTAATTTGAAATTTCAGAACTTTCTTAAGGAGAATGGCATCATACATCATACTACAGTGCCATATTCTCCGCAACAAAATGGAGTTACTGAAAGAGCTAATCGGAGCATAATGGAGAAGACACGCTGCATGCTTCAAGAAGCCGGCCTCGGGCAGAAATATTGGGCGGAAGCTGCAAACACAGCGGTCTATCTCAAGAATAGATCTCCTACGATAGCAGTGAAAGGCTGCACTCCAGAAGAAAAGTGGACTGGCAAAAAGGTATCAATTTCACATTTGCGTACTTTTGGTTGTGTCGTTTATGCACATGTGCACAATAGAAATAAATTAGAACCTAAAGCAAAGAAATATATTTTCACTGGTTATTGTGAGCATACAAAGGGCTATAGATTATTAGACCCAGATTTTCCAAAGAATTGCATAAAAGCTCGAGATGTAACATTCTTGGAAAATAAATTTAGTAAAGATGATATTGTGTCAAATGATGATAACAATTACAAAAATACTCTCACTTATGTAAACTTGCAAGAGAGTATTGAGACTGAGAAACCCACAGAACCATTCACTGAGGAAAATACCTTGGATGAGGTCAATTCTGATGACACATCAAATCCACAAAGATATAGTACGATATCAGTGAATGATTCTGAGAGTGATGATAGTTTTGTTTCAAATCATACTTCGGATGAAACATATATTCCAGATTTGGAAGAACAAACTTCAAGTTCAGAGCAAGATACAACAACAACAACAGGTGATGACTCCATCTCAGCCTTTCTGGTGAAGGCAACCTGTACCAGTGACACTGGAGACCCGCAGACAGTGGAAGAAGCTTTGAGCGGTCCAGATGCTGATAGCTGGAGGCAAGCGATGAAAGATGAGTATAACTCTTTCAATGTCAACAAATGCTGGACACTAACTGACAGAGTGGAAGGTCAAAGCCCAGTAAAATGCAAGTGGGTATTTAAAAGAAAATTAGGTGTTAATGGTGAACTTCTCAAACATAAAGCTAGATTAGTTGCAAAGGGTTTCACACAGAAATATGGAATAGATTACGATGAAACTTTTTCTCCTGTTGTTAGGTATTCAAGTATTCGAACACTCCTTGCTATAGCTGCTGAATATGATATGAATATTCATCACTTAGACGTAAAGACAGCTTTTCTTAACGGAGAACTCAAAGAATCAGTTTTTATGGAACAACCCGAAGCGTTCATATGTAAAGGTAATGAAAAGAAAGTCTTTAAACTTAATAAAGCAATTTATGGTCTTAAGCAGGCAGCTAAAGCATGGTATGAGAAAATAAATAAAATCTTATTTAAAAAGTTGAAATTTTCAAAGTCATCATTAGAGGCTTGTGTTTATTACAAATATAGTCATGATAAATTAATAATAATAGCATTGTATGTCGATGACATTCTTTTGATGTATACACAAAACTCTCAAATAGAAGTAAATAATATTAAAAAGGAATTAAATAATGAGTTTGAGATTGCAGATTTAGGGCCAGCAAAGCATGTTTTAGGCATGAGAATCTGTAAAAATAAAGATAAAATAACTCTAGACCAACAAAACTATATAGAAAAGGTCTTGCAGAAATTTCAGATGGAAAACTGCAAACCTGTATCAACACCAATGGAAACTGGTTTGAAACTAGAAAAATCTGATGGTGATAAAAATACTAATTTTGATTATAGAAGTTTAATAGGGTCACTGATGTATATTTCAGTAGGTTCACGACCAGACATAACACATGTAGTCAGCTATCTTAGTCAATTTAATAATTGTTACAGTGAAGCTCACTGTAGGGCAGCGAAAAGGGTGCTACATTACCTCAAAGGCACAAAAGAAAAATGTTTAACTTTTCAAAAGGGCGGAATTAACATTACAGGATACGCAGACGCTGACTGGGGAAGAAGTGAAGCAGATCGAAGATCTTATACTGGTTATGTGTTTCAGGTTGGCAAATCTATTGTTTCCTGGGAAAGCAGAAAGCAGAGAACTGTAGCTCTGTCCAGCACGGAAGCCGAGTACATGTGTCTCTCTGACAGTTCCAAGGAAGCTTTGTTTCTTAAAAATTTTTTACAGGAAATATTGGGTATACTGTGTAAAGTTACAATTTTTAACGATAATCAGTCTGCTCAGAAATTGTGTAAAAATACGATATTCCATGCTAGAACTAAACACATAGATATACGCCACCATTTTATTAGAGAACATATATGTAACAGTTCTATTGATATTAAATATTTGTGTACTGAAGAAATGTTAGCCGACTTGCTAACTAAACCGCTTACAAAAGAAATACATAACAAATTTGTAATGAAACTGTTTTAGTGCTTAAGTAATAGTTAAGTTTTGTTCTATTCTGTATTGCATTATTTAAGGGACAGTTATAGGATTGTATTAGTTTAAGGGACAGTGTTGAGTTAAACTGTTAAACTATGTAAACGTAATAAAATCTATAATCTGTGGTATCTGTCATGTGACATTGACGGCTGCTTTTCATTAGAATGTATGTAACATCCGTTTCCGTTCTCTTGCTCTTGTGTGTCTGTAATGGCTGGTCGATCATTCACTGATATCGTATTATATCCCTGTGAATCTTATCAAAATCTTTTATTTAAGAGCCCTGACCCATCATTCCAGATGGTTGTAGCGTACTCTAACTGTGATCTCACTAGACTCTTAAGTAGATGTATGTATGTTGCTGGCTTTTTAAACTTAGTACCTATACGCATAATAAATCCATACATTTGGTAAGCCTTACCAACCACATGAGCAATATGATTACTAAGATGGAGCTCAGAGTCGAGGAGTACACCGAGATCACGGACACAACGAACCTTCTTTAGAGTGGCTCTACCAAGAGAGTAAGTAAAGTTAGTTACGTTTGTTTTCTTGGTGAAAGTTATAGATTTACACTTTTCAGTACTCAGGTGTAATTTATTCAAAGCGCAATATTCGACCAAACGATTTAAATCTTCCTGGAGCTTACAACAGTCACTAAAGTTATGTATTTGTTTAAATACTTTTAAGTCGTCGGCATATAAGAGAAAGCTACTATTTTGAAAGCACTGATCTATGTCATTTATGAAAATTACGAACAGCAAAGGCCCCAAAATAGAGCCCTGCGGAACGCCAGATGTTACCATAGTATTGTTAGAAGCATATCCCTTGATAACCACCCTCTGAGTCCTGTTCTCCACATATGACCTGAACCATCGCAAGAGATCACCTCTGATACCGTTATATGCTATCTTCCTAAGAAGAATCTCGTGGTCTACCTTGTCGAAGGCCTTGCAGAAGTCCGTGTAGATTGTGTCTATTTGAATGCGCTTATCCATATTTTCGAACAGAAAATTACTAAATATCAGTAAATTGGACTCTGTTGAACGGTGCTTAACAAAGCCGTGCTGTTGAGTTAATATGAGAGAATGTAACTGAGGATAAATGGCATCATGGACCAATCTCTCCAAGACCTTTTCGAGAAGACTGACAACAGAGAAATGGGACGGTAGTTACGGACGTCATTTCGTGGTCCACACTTATAAACCGGGGTGACATTTGCACTCTTCCAAACATGGGGTACGGTTGCTTCTTCCATGCATTTATTAAAAAGTATTACTAGCGGGATAGATATGCTATCAGCTGTCAATTTAACGAACAGCGGTGGGATATTGTCTGGCCCATGTCCTTTATTAACATCTAGTGTCCTGAGCACCTTAATTATGTCCTGCCGTGTAAAAGTAATATTACATATTCTGAAATTACTACGATAATTTTCAGACTGTAGAGTTAATATCAATGTTGTCGATGGTATTTTCTCCAAAGACGGAGCTAAAAAAACTGCTAAATAGGTTACATATTTGCTCGGGATCGTCAGACTTCGAATCATTATACGTCATAACATCCGGGATACCACCCACGTCATTATGCTTACGAACATAGGACCAAAATGCTTTTATGTCATTACGAATACTTTTCTCAACTTTTTCAATATAATTATTAAAACATACCTCAACATTATTTTTAAATCTACTACGGTGTACAGAGAAAGTCTCATAATCAGATATATTACCTGATTTCTTCCATGCCACCCACGCCTTTTCCTTATTTTTAAAAATGTGTATTAGCGGCCGAGTAAACCAGATTGGGAATTCCTGAGACTTAACAGGCCTTAGAGGAATATGTTTAGCAATGATTTGGTATATACGCTCATAAAATAGATTGACAGCTTCATCGATAGGAAGAGTGTCAAGTGCTTCACTCCAATTGATAGCGTTAATGTCGTTGTTAATAGAGTTATAGTCACCCTCAATAAACCTGTATCGAGGCGCTTTGTTTTCAGCCATAGGTGTGCAGTTTGTTTTGAGAGTCGTTTCAGCTTGGAAAGGGGGGTGATGATTGTCGACAGGCACTAATGGCGACAGTGACAGTTCAATAGTACAATCTACTGAATTCGAGATAAACAGGTCCAACGTGTTACCACTGCTATTTCTATTTACATTATATTGGAAAGATCGTAGGTATGAGATAATAACGGAGTAATCTGTGTCGCTACTATGTTTAGTTAGAACAGGCACCACTACTGAATCCTCATTTACCTCCCATTGAAGTGATGGTACGTTAAAATCGCTAAAAACATATAGGTTATCGATACTGTTCGAAGAGACTGTACACTGAACGGCGTTTAAAAATCGCTTATAAATATCTGATGTCTGATGGGGTGGTATGTAAAGAGCACATATTACGTGAAAGCGGTTATGAATATCTGATGGAAGTCGCACCATCACATAGTCAATACTAGGTGGCAGGGTGTGGGAGACGGACACATCAACCGAATCGTCATCATCGCCCGAGCACAGCTCGAATCGGCTCGCCGAGATCCCGCGACGAAGAGCCACCAGTACACCGCCACCGTCAAGTTTGCCGGATGCCTCCAAGTTGCGATCGCAGCGAAATATTATATAACGACTGTCCATTAATGACCCGTCTAAAATTGAGGGAACAAGCCAGGTCTCAGTTAAGATAATGACATCATATGACTCCGATAAAATGTTCATATAAAGTATATTGAGTTTTGTACGTAATCCCCTGCAGTTCTGGTAATATATCGACAATTTATTAGCCATTGCTTAAGAAATTATAGTTATAAATCAATAGTTGCAACTGCAGAATATAACAAAAAAGAAGTATATGTATGCTCGAGAGTGATTTGCCAAAAACAAAGTGATTGGTCCAATAAATTTCTATTGTGATTGATGTCAGTAACAATAATGATAAATTATATTGAGCATAATAAAATGTGCTATTTAATAAAATATATAATGTCGAAAAAGTATAAGTTAACTGGTAAGTTTGCCCTTCATTAAAAATTACTACATAATATTGCTGTGATAGATTTATTTGCACTCCCACCAAAACGCTAAATAACAGTACACTTAAGTTATCCACTAATCTGTTGGAATGGAGTTTTTCACTAGACGAATGTCCACTTAAATACAATCGATTATATCTGTATAGACCGATGTTAATTATGGGTAAAAACGCAATTATAAAGCGGCAACGGGAGTTTAATGCAAAAATAAATAGTAATGGGATATATCTTTTGACTAATAATATGAAAAATACAAAGAAAAAGTATTGAAAATAAGCAAAAAAATTAATGTAGTGTAACACTTTTTTTTACACCTATTCTTACGGTAGCAAGCACTTGAGTTTAAAGTACTTTTTATAGCGAAATTCTCGCTATAGTCTTCTAGGTTGGACAAGGAACATTAGGTATTAAGTGTAGGTAAGAGTTTAGATAGGTTTTACAAAACACACATAGTGTTTTCACATAGCTTTTGATGTGTTTAGTGTTAGTTTATTGCATGTAAATTTCTACCTTTATTTGGGTCAATTTCCAGTAGTTTAACGAATGTCGGTGATTGTACCACACACTTCGGCATTCGGGCATTCACTTGAATTCATTTTAAAACATCTTTCACTAAGAATTTTAGCACTTTTCAATAATTAAAGCAAATAAACTTTCTTGTTTACATATCTCACAGCTGTCTTTTCAATTGACAAGTGACAACTGTCAGATGTGACGTTTGGCGTTCCGATTCCAGCTAACTGAATGTTTCGGACCAATTAATTTATACTTTGTTGATAAAATCAAATAAATAAATATCACCTATTTGTTATTTTAATTAAATAAAGTAAATGCCAATGTCTCGCATGCTAGTTAAGCGTTTTAATATTAATATTCAGACAAAAGGTAAATATGTTCATAGAATGTATTTTGTCTGGGGGGTAGGTTGTTGTCTATGGCATTCTAGATTTTTCGAGTCGTTTCAACAATGACCGACGTAGTTCGACAGACGGAAGTCTTTGTCTCATTCGTGGTATTTCGCCTGTGTCGTGTAGATGCAGGAAATTTTCGTCATGTGAAGTCAATCCATGTAATTGCTGTCTGGGTTTTCCTTAATTTCATAATGTGTTGAGCCTGAATTGTAGGGGTGAGTGTTCTACCAATGGATGTAACTATTTGTCTGTTTTTTAGTAGTGAGATCCAGATTGTAACCTCGTGTCGTATTGTTCTCAGGGCTCCAGCTCGTCAATTTATATTTCATCATGTCTTTCATGAGATAAAAACCTGTGATAATTAAAGCCCAAATTTGGTAAGTTTCTCAACCTTGTTATAATGTTAGTTGTAAGGAAAACCTCATATTCAATGTTGGACAATTTGGTGACTTTGATTTTTTATTACAGGGCTCCACAGTTTTACCTCAAAATTTCAAGATATAAGTGGTTCCAGTTCGGTCCAGGAAATCTTTCAAGGTTATGGTTTAAGCTCATTTCGATCTAACGTCGTCTGTGCAGCGGCCTAGCGAGAATTCCATGCTATGATGTCTCATTAATATCGGCGACGAGCACATATTAAACCGTACCATTACCATGGATTTATAAAACTAACCAAGGTATTCCTCAGCCTTCTTTTATTATCATCGCGGCAGTGTTTCTGTAGTATGTACCCGGTGAAGTAATTAACGTTCATATCTAGTACAAAATAGTGTTTTGATAACATGTTCAGACTCAACCCGGAGCAGGTCTACAGCCAATAAATGTACCTATAGTCATGTTTCGAATTTATTTAGCTTCAGCGTAACTGGCCCATGAGCCAGAATGTATAAATAATTCTATTTTACTATGAATGTCTTGTGTTAAGATGATAAGTAATAGGTATCTTAGCATAAGTTTTTTTGAGTACATATGTGTTCGGTTCTTGACGGTCATCCAACTTGAGAGATATGGTGACGTTTGAAAACTTATTTCAAATGCGGAACCGGCCTCTTAATCCGTCTGACTAACTGGGAACGAACGGATTTGCCCTCACCTTTACTTTTATGGGTTTCTAATTTAAATCCCTACTTTTTTATATGGTATTAATTTTATAATGAACCCAAGGGTATTGTTTTTGTAATAAATGTATGGTCTCACTTTAACCTGTTAAGGGTCCCTGTTAAACCATTTGCCCTTTGTGCGGTTTTAACATTATAATGGGTTCTCAAGGTATTATGTATTAATATAAAATGTGTGACTTCATTTTAACCCTTCGGATTCCTCGTTAAACCATTTATACCCCATGTGGTTTTAAATATTTTTATGACTTATTTTCTGTGAATCGTTGTTAACTTGGTATTAATTATACAACGTGTTAAATAAATGTTTATATCAACGTAAATATTGGTTTGATTTATTAAACTCACTTTGTTTCGATCTGTGGACAATTAATCTTTTAATTTTTAACTTTCATTGACATTAACGGCGCCCAAAATCATAATTGTTCCATGGATGACTGAGCCACGCGAATCCACATAACCCCTTTGCTCTACCGACTAACATTTTCAGTGGGGTAATTTCCATCTATACCCCGGGGTAAAATTTTTTCCCATTACAGTAGGTACTTACAACCGCTGGGTATCGGTACGTAGTAAATCGAAATTTTGCCACAATATTTGAGCACCACATTTCTTTTACGGTAAAACAATATCTTAAAACACGATACAAACACAATTTTTCATAGATTTGCACTAATAACGCATAATTGGCGTCTTCCTCGATCTCGCGAAAGCCTTTGACACCGTCTCAAGGCCCATATTACTTAAAAAAATGGAATGTCTTGGTATTCGTGGCACGGCACTTGACTGGTTTAATTCTTATCTCACTGATCGCAGACAAAGGGTACGAATCGGTGACCACTACAGTGACTACGCTGGTACCAAATTTGGAGTTCCTCAGGGCAGTGTGCTAGGCCCGACTCTGTTCACCATATATATTAACGGTCTCTGTGCGCTGAAGCTGGATAATGCTGCAATATTCACCTACGCAGACGACACTGCAATTGTTTTTCACGGCAAGACTTGGCAAGACTCACATACCGCTGCAGAATCGGGCATGAAAACAGTTGCTAACTGGTTAAACCATAACCTGCTTACTCTAAATATGGAAAAAACTAAAGTTATCAACTTCTCTGTCACCAAACGCACGGCCGCTCCATGTCACATCCCAATAAAACTCCACAAGTGTAGGGACGCGCACACAAGTTTATGTAATTGTCCAGCTTTTGAAGAGACGAGCAACATAAAGTATCTGGGTGTTTACATTGATCAACATCTGACATGGACTAAACAGATTGATTATTTATGTTCCCGGGTGAGAAAACTAATGCACATTCTCAAAAGACTACGATCTGTTGCGGATGTTAACTTGTTGAAAATGTTATATTTTGCTCTTTGCCAATCAGTCTTGAGCTATTGTATAGTAACATGGGGAGCAGCTTGTAAGACCCACCTTATAAAAGCCGAACGGGTTCAAAGAGCTACCCTGAAGGTGCTATATCAGAAGCGAATGCGCTATTGTACTGACACACTTTACAATGAAACTGGTATGTTGAGAGTGCGACAATTATATGTCATGGCCGTTGCGCTAAAATTTCATAAAACGTCACCGTTTACTGTTTATAAAAGTCAACGGTCACAAAGGAAAATAAGATGGAGTAAAGAGAGGTGCAGGACAACATTTGGAAGAAGATCATTTCTGTTCATGGGGCCACATATTTATAATAAAATCAATGACTTACTGGATGTGATTCAGTTACGCAAACCGAACATATTTTATCTATTTAAAAAGGTTCCCAAATCAAAACACTTCTAACACTATACACGTGCAAATAAACAAACACAATCACATACACACACACACACACACACACACACACACAACACGCACACACACACACACACACACACACACACACACACACACACACAACACGCATACACACACACACAAATACACACACACATATATGATATATATTCATAATGGTTCATTGTAATTTTCTTCATTTCTCTTGCTTGCTGTTGTTATAACAATAAGTAATAATTATTGAGTTCATAATCCATGTAAACCTAATCTGTACGAAAGAGACTGGCTCCTGCGACACAGGGAATCCTAGTGTGGGAACCAGTGCTACTTAGCTGTGTAAAAATTGTTTTGGCCAATAAAGATTTTTATTATTATTATTATTTATTAATTTGCATGATAATTTAACACGAAGGTACACTGATAACGACCGCCACATAAACAAGTTCGCAAGCAACCGAAGTAAAACTACAGAGTAATGATAAAGTCAGAGATATCACTTACAATACAAAACTTAAGTGTTAGAATTAGAAATAATATTATTATAGTAGATATTACTGCTAGTATATGTTTGGAGGTTAACTGAGTCCGCTGATAATTAGTTATTTTTCTTGATTTTGAGTATGTCCTCCTGGCGGCGGACAGCAAATATCGGGGAAGTATCATTCTCGCGAACCAAGATGACTCCATTCTTAACCCAAGTGTATTTAAAACCATTGTTTCTTGCGGCCAATCTTGTTTCACGAAATTACAATATATTTTCTGCGGTGGTCCTGACATATTAAGTTGATCCGTGGTGACACCTTTAGCCAGCCGAATAGCCGACAACAGATTATCACGCAATATCTTGCTAGTCAACTTAAGAACCACATTCTTGGGTTTTTTGCTCTTGCTGTCGGCGTGCGGAACTCGGTGAACAGTAATAATATCCTGACGTGAGATAGGCTGTTTTGCAATAGCCCCCAAAGCTATAACCATGGAAACTAGGTCTTCTCCACGCCTTTCAGGCAAACTATTTATCTCCAGGTTGCACTGGCGTGCATTTTGCTCCATTACTTCTATTTTTGTTTGTAACTCAGAAATTTGACGAGCTTGAATGTCGTTTTTTTCTGATTTTTTTTCTAAAATGTTAAGGCGGTGGCACATGTCTTCAGTCTTCTTATGCAACTCCTCATAATTAGTATGCATAAAATCGAGAGATTTTTTTACCTCCTCAACTTCATTCAACAACTTGGACTGTTTCTCGTCGTATTTTGTAAACCACTTTTCCAACGTTGACGTAATTGTATCCTGAAAGGATTTGAAATCCTTTTGAAGATCATGATCTGGTTTATTTCTTTGCGTGATGAAGTTGGGTGGCGTCACTTGCTCATTATCGCTGCACTGTAAATAACTGAGTTCACCCACACTCATTGCTTGTTCGTCTTCCTGTTGATTCGGGGTACTGTATACGTTGCTCATTACGTTTCGTTTTTCTCTGATTGCAAGCTACTCTGTAATCAGTGACTGAGCGAGGATACGATAGGTGGCGATATAAGCAGGTACGGTACTAGCGACCACAGCTCGTGTGTTGTCGTAAGCACGGCGCGCGACAGAATGAAATTTATATTCTATAAAATTATTATTATAGATTGGATCCACACCAGCTGCCCTGTCTGGCATACCCGCACTTGTCGACACTGAAGACATAATCATCGAGCTCTTTAGATGAAAATGAGAGCTTTGAAGTGGTGAGTCACGTAAAGTAAAGATGTCGTTAAACAAATTAAGTGTCATAAATCAGAAATGAATCACATATTTTATTACTGAAATGTGTACCTATATACTTGGAGCCCTAGTTAACGAGAAAGTTATTGAAATTGTTTACTCTTCAAATACCTATTCAAGTTAAGTACAGAAAACCATTGTAGGGGTGGGTACCCACCCACTTAGGTTTGCGAACTTCCAACCGTGCTCCATAAACCTGAAACCGTGCCATAGCAAAAATGTTATTTCTACCTTGGCTTCAGAGTGTGCGTGTGATCCAGGTTTGCAAAACATGTGCACTCACATACCTACACACTATGGCATACTGTTGCAGCACAGGATAAAAAAGTTTTTGGTGCAGGTTCGCAGAGTGTAGAGTTTAAGTACCTAAGTGGGTATCCACCCTAGCAGGAGGTCTCAATCCGTGCTTTAACTTTTATATTAACCTACTGCTTGCTGCTGCGGCTGACTCTATCGAGTTAGCGCACGAGGGATATCATGTGTGGGTTAAGACCATAAAGTTAATATACCTGTCGGAATAGAGGAACAAACATGAGCTGTCAATCGAAACCGAAATTGATTAACATTTGTGTGTGTATTTTTTTATGTATAAGTCTCAGTGATGTAATCTTGTCACTATTGATATAAATATCGATATCGATAGTATTAATTAACAGCCATAGATTCAAAATAAATGGGATAGAATTTTGCACGGGTGTACTAAAATTACGATTCTGAAATGAAGTATGACTATTAGAAAAAGATCAGAAGATATTTAAAATCATTTATTTAACATAATTTTAATTTTATCCTGTAACTTAGTGCATTTAGCTATAAGCTTCTTTTTCCTTGGCGTCAATTCTGGTCGGAAAGAAGTCGATGGGTGGTGACTGTTGCAATAGCGGAGGTGGAGATCTAGAATTCGATGAGTTTGGTACATGTGTGAATGCCTCTGGTACAATATCTCTATAAACGTAGGACGACACTGTGCGTCTAGGCTTAATATTGACCTGTAACAAAGACAGACCTATGGATCGGCTTAAGTATCTTAAATGGGATTACATTCCAAGAAATCGATAACTTTATGCAGCCCTACTGTAAACTGAAAATTATTTCTTTACACAAAATATTCGTTAATTGTGCATTTTGTCTAGCCAATCTTTGCTTCTTACAAAAATGAGTATTTACAGAAGAGAATTATCACGCTCAGTGCTAAAATTTCGAAACGTATTGGTAAAAATAAACACAAAGTTAGGCGGGATCGATTTGGAATAATTTACCTGTGAAATGAACATTTTTCTGGGTTATTTCGATGTTTTGTACAACAATCAATCACTGAACAGGACACCATGTCTCCGAAGCATTATTTCGCAAAAATGTCCACGATTTCAAGAAAAATCGGAAATATTTTCAGAACTCCAATTCTCAGCGGGCTGATATGGGCTGACAAACTGTCAATCAGTTGCGAAAAAGAGTTCTGCACGTCATAATCATGCATTTCTTTTTCTCACACATTGTTGCTGATGAATGACATCTCGCTTGCTCAGCCCTTTGTTCCTCTATTCCGCTAGGTAATATTAACTTTATGGTTAAGACAAAGCTACGCATTACAATAGAAAAAGAGAAGCGCTTCGGAGGTGCTTATAATAATAGGCATGCAGTGCAATGCAATATGAAATTTTATTGTATTTTATTGTTGTGCAGCGTGAGTAGCCGATGTTTGATTTTTCTCACACAGATGGGCTTCTGTATGTTTAGTACTATAATGTATTCTGTGACTATAGTATATATTCCTAGAGAGAAGTTACTTTACTCTTATTTAATTGTTTTATGTTATATGTTGGATCCTCAAATGCCATGCAAGAAAGTTTGAATGAAGTAAGTTACTCAGTGTTATTAGGAGTGAGAAATAGAGCTTGAGCTCTCTTGGTGTGGGTTGTATAGGGAGTTTAATGCTAAGACTTTTAATTTATTACAGGCTGCACCAGATCCGAGCCAGCCGAGAGCGAGGCCTGTTGTCACAGAGCAACAGCGTCCAAGACTCGCACTTAATGAAGTAAGTTACTAGTGTTATTAGGAGTGAGAAACTGATCTTGATCTCTCTTGGTGTGGGTTGTATAGGGAGTTTAATACCACTTTTGATTTATTACAGATTGCACCAGATCCGAGCCAGCCGAGAGCGAGGCCTGTTGTCACAGAGCAACAGCGTCCAAGACTCCCACAACAAAATCAAAGGGCGAGGGTTAGTGTGCTTCTTTAGTTCTTAGAGCTCGTACACACGGGCGGCACGTTGCCAGCTGCAGCCGTCAACACTCTTGGGCGGCAGGCTCCGACGCTTCGGCGGCAATGGCCGACATGTCAGCGTCGAACATCTGCGGCTGCCGGCTAACTGCAAGCGGCACCGGCAGCCGCCGACGCGTCGCCGGCTTGCAGTTGGTAGCGTGCCGCCCGTGTGTACGAGCTCTAAGGCACTCCGCTGCGTTAAGCGGGACACGCGCGCGGGGCGACATAGATTAGAGTTTACTCATGCATTGCAAGCATCTGTCCGTCAAAAAACCAGCAATCTATATTCCCGCGGAGGGATCCCACTTAACGCAGCGGAGTGCCTTAGGGTAGATTTCAGAACGAAGTCGAAAATAGCTTTTGTTGCCTGTGATCCTACTGCAACTTATTTAGTCTATTATTATCATAAATGCTCTAAGTTTGAAATTAAAATACTATTAGTGAACAATCTTATCGAATTGAGTTTTTAGTGAGAGAGAGCATTCTTGTTGTAGGTATTTATAGTGGGTTTTGTAGGTACTTAATAAGCATTTGGATTTATTATAGACTACAGCTACAACGACGACGAACGACCGACAGCAGCGCCAACGTCGACAAGACCTTAGGGCAAGAGCAAACCAATTTTTGGAAGCAGAACTTCAAACTAATAATATTTTGAGGGTATGTGTGCTAGTGTTGCCCAAATGCAAGAACAAGACGAGACTTAGCCAGTCTTGGTCTTGGTCTTGCGCCAATACACCTGGTCTTGGTCTTGGTCTTGGTCTTGCGCTCCCAGTCTTGGTCTTGGTCTTGGTCTTGCAGCAAGAGTCTTGCAAGTCTTGCAATTACCTATTAGTCTATTACTATTTATTAAAGTTTACTTTAAATCTTAGAAAAACGTATTATAATTGGAACATTGTGAGCTTGAATTAACATAGCCATAGTAAAGATCAAGCAGATTAATAAATAACTGAAGATTTGATAAGAAATTCGAAAAATCAACTGACCTATATGTCGTTTTCCATGGAAGTAACTGTTTCTTAATAAACATTTATGATTTATAAGCTTACATTTGCTAAAACATGTAAAAAAACAAATTAATTACAATAACTTGACTGTATTTTAAAGAACAATACTTATCTGTCTAGAAAGAGATTGAACCCTCAACTTATAAGAAATTTAATAAAAGAGTTTTACGATTTATCATTTATTTGAATAAAAAATAAAATACAACACAAATCAACAGCTTTATCATTAGTTTATGATACTTTATATCAATTTTTTTGACCAAGAATTAATACAAAGTAACCATCTGGCTGACTCATCACTTAACCTATTTCTATGTTTTCTAATTACTAATTATGCTTTAGAAAATAACCTCTCAGCAGGTACTGAAGTTGCAGGTATTGAGAGAAAATCACGGGCCATTTTCGATAAAATCGGATACTCTGTCTCATGCGTCCTCCACCAATCTAAAATGTCTTCCGAGCTGGCAGTTCTTGGTTTTCTCAGGTACTCCTCCAACTCGTCTATCACTAAGCCTTGAAGACAAGATCCAGATGACGTCGAGGGACATTCATAGAGTTTATCAAAGTCTATTACGTCTTCATCTTCATCACATACTTTATTTTCTTTTTCTGGTAATTCCAGAGATTTGTTCAGTGAGTGTAGACTTTTATATTCTTCATAAAGTTCATTGAACTTGCGCAGACTTTCTGTTTTAAGTTGCTTCCCCCACATTGTCAGGTCAAAAGTCTGAGCCTTATGCCTTGGGTCTAAAATTAAAGAAGTACAATAAATCCAGTTGCTCTTCTTGTAATGTTTAAGCATTTTGTCTCGAGCTGCTTGGAAAGCCAGAATGAGCCTTTCATCCACTTCAGATCGATTAGGTTTCTCATCTAACTGTTTTACCATGGATTCAATTTTATCTAGCAAGAGATTGAATGATACAATGACTAGCGGTAATGTAACATATTTGTCTCCACCAAGTTTTGTACTTAAAAGTTTAAAGTTTATTAGAAATTTATGTAATTTTTCGAGTACCTGCCATTCATTAGCTGTGATTTGAAAATCATTTAATTCGGTGACAGAACTGCACAATATGTCAATGCCCGCTCTCACTTTTAAACCAAATCCAATCATATCATGTGTGGAATTCCATCTCGTTGGACAGTCAAGAATGGCATTTAGATTTGATGGCACGCCAGCTGCTTCACAAGCAGACTGAAACTTCTTCTTCACTATCTCACTTCTTTTTATTTTACTGGAAATACTGCGTAACTTTGTTACAGATGTACGCGAGTCAGCAATATTTGGTGCAGATTCTTCATCTTCCTCATCCTCAGTTTCGTCTGCATAGTCTTCGTACTGCTGATCTTGCGCGTTAGTGTCAGACTCACAGTGTAATGCTAAGGTCTTTAATAAATCTTGTACACCAAGGTTTAAAATGTGAGCAAAGCACCGGAAATGTTGATTGTCTGAATCAAAGTGTGGCGGCAGCTGTTTGCCCAGTTCATACATAAATTTGGTATTTGCAGTTGCGTTGTCGACCGTGATACCTTGTATTTTATCAATTATGCCATATTCCAATAAACATTCATGGAAAATCGTTGCAATATCTTCCCCAGTATGTCGACCGCGTGATGGTATAAAATCAAGAACTACAGATTGATACTTCCATTCGTTGTCTATATAATGAATAGTAACCCCGTAGTAACTCCTACCAGCAATTGACGTCCACCCATCAATGGTAAAAGACATTTTAGATGATAATTGTTGAAGTCGTTCCTTGAGATTCAATTGGAGCTCTTCAAATCGCTCTTTGACTTTCCTTCTAAGTGTAGACCTTTTAGGAAACACCATATTAGGGCAAATACGTCGAAAATATACTTGTGTAGCTTCGTCATCGAAAAATGAGAAGGGAAGATATTTTTTCACCACCCAATCAACTGTAGCTGTCGTGATGTTGTCACTGCTGTTTTCCGACTGAAACAAAACAATAAATCTTGTGTTATTATTTAAAACATACTAGGTTTGAGCGTATAAGAGGAGGAGGTTTGTTGTTGTTAAATCGAGAAAATCGTTAAATTGATATTTGTTATATTAAGGTTGCACTGTACTGTAATTTACCAAAATAAAGTACTTAGTTGTTACAGGCCGATTAAATGAAAATATGGGTGTTTATAAAAAATATTTAAGACGATAATTACATACTTAATATGTCGCACCCCTAGATGAAAACACCACTAACTCAAAAATACTTACGTAAGTTAATGGCGTTTTTGAAAGTATCGCATGAATAGCTACGCAGAGTTAAAATTCTTTTAACTGTTAAAAAAATATTCTTACCTGTCCACTTCTTCCAGCAGTTACTAAAAAGCTTGTGATATCTCCACTTAATTTTGGTTTAACAGGAAGAAATATTTCTGATTCCTTTTTGTGGAAAGATATTAGATGTTTCCTTAAGCCTGAAGTGTTTCTGTTTTTCATTTTTATTTCAATCTTTTTATGTTGGCACAATTTACAGAAGGCAGTTTGGGATGCATGAATTATTTCGAAAAACTCCTCAAATTTGCTTTTGGGTCTTTTAGATCTGTGACTCAAACTCTCGTTACTCGGACTAGAATAATTTGAATCTTCGTCACTCATATTAAATTGTACACGTGATACGTTTTTAGAAAACAACGAGAATTAGTAAAAACAATTATTAAGTTAGACTCGAAGCACAGCTCAATTGGAAATGACTGGAATTAAAATAATTCCTTTATTTATAGTACGTTTCCTTGCTTTCTACCGCGCCGCCTCGCCACGTGCCGGCTCTATGAAAAGGATGCCGCCGCAAATCAAACAATGCCGCGTGCGGCGTACAAACACACACTAAATATTACCTACTTGTACAGACGCGACGCGTGAATAAAATATATGTAAAGAATTAGTGCCAATCACTATTCTTTACATATAAGTGAATGTTTTGGCGTACATCTATACTAATATTATAAAGCTGAAGAGTTCGTTTGTATGTTTGATGACAGAAGTTTTAAAATAAATAAATAAGTCCTGAACGTCACTATACCTCCAAAGTTACTATTCCTCGTGGATGAAGTCGCGGGCACAGCTAGTAAATACTTACTCTCATCATCTCTCTCAGAGATATTCGGGCTGGTAAGTAATACAAAACTCTTATCGCAGGCTTTTTATTTTATTAGTAGGTAAGTACCTACGCTTTTTATATTATTTTATTAGTTTTGTAGAATTTTTTTACACGTTTCAAGTATATTTAAAAGTGGCTACAATATTTATTAAACGGGTGATATTTGAACACTTTTTTGCTATTTTTTCTTGTAAAAACTTAAGAAATATAATGACTAAATGTACAATAATAGTACCTAAGTAATTAGTTAAAAACCATATAAGTAATCAATATTATAATATATACTTACTAGAATGAATTAATATGACATCTACTACCTATCCTTACCATTTTATCCTAATCATAATACTACTTGCGTGATCAGTATAATGTATTCATTTTCATTCTAAGCACTCTGAAACTTATTTATTCTTTGGAACACCTGTAGGTAAAGCGCATTCGTTTAGATAGTGTCGCCCTTTTATCGCGCCGCCTTTGCACGTGCCGCTTCTTGTCAAAGGATGCCGCCGCATAAACAAAGGATACCGCGTGCGGCGTACACCCGCAAGTCAATTTGGATTTTGGCCGTAGTGAAAAGTTGTGTTTGTTGACTCTGCTACGTATACTAAAAATGTTTTTTCGTCCTTGGGAGGGCAATGAAGTGCCTCAAGATGAAACTTTAAGTAATACAGGTGATAATGACTCCGACACTTCAAGTGATGAAGAAACAATAGGAAGTCTAATTTTTTAACACGTTTTTATTAGGTTGCTTTCGCGTTTGTTTGTTTGTTTGGTGTTTTTCCACAAAGTTTGCGAACCATTTTATACTAGCTTTCCGATGAGCTAGAGACTTGAAACTTTGAAGATAGGTCAGAACTGAAAGGCAATGCAATATTATGGTGTCATTGAGCTGATCTGATGATGAAGCCGGAAGAAGGCCACAGGAACACTATGATGAAACCATACAACCCCATCGTGTATGGTCTCGTTAGCATCGTCTTGACGAGTACTCTAATGGGAGACGAGGTCCAGGGTCTGATGATGAAGCCGAAAGACCATGCCATAGGAACTCAATATTGAAACCGTGCAACCCCATTAAATTTGGGCTCGTTTGAATCGTCTTGACGAATTCTTTGTTAGGAAATATTTTCCAGGGTCTGATGATGGAGCCGGAAGAAGGCCACTGGAACTCGGTAATAAAACCATGCAATCCCATCGAGATTGGGCTCTTTGAATCATCTTGACGAGTACTTTAATGGGAAATAGTGTCCGAGGATCTGATGATGGAGCCGGAGGAAGGCCATAGAAACTCTATAATAAAACCATGCAACCCCATCGAGTTTGGGCTCGTTTGAATCGTCTTGACGAGTACTTTGTTGGGAAATAGTTTCCAGGGTCTGATGATGGAGCCGGAAGAAGGCCACTGGGACTCTGTAATAAAACCATGCAACCCCATCGAGTTTTGGCTCGTTTGAAGCGTCTTGACGAGTGCTCCGATAGGAGATGGTATATTTTTAGTCTTAGCTCGTTAACGAAAAAGCAGAAAATAAAAATTTACTGAAAAAAACTTTTTTAAAAACACGTTTTTAAAACGGACTAAATTATTACGAAAAAATCGGACTAAAACATTAAACCAGACTGGTAAAAACAACCTAAAAAGTATCAAATAAAATTTTCTGTAGATATTTATAACCCTACACCTACAGAAATTTTAAACCTAAAAACGTGGGGCGCATGCTAAAGACAATATGGACGATAAATTTTACAAAATGTATTATTAATTATTATTATTAAATTAAATGTAGTATGTAATTTATTACAATAAACACAAGTAGGGACGGACACCGTTATCTAAAAACACGACCCCCCCTCCCCTTTCCGCACACTATGGTACAACTTAAATAATTATCGATAACGATATTGTTTACCGTTATCAGTAACATTACTTACCAAAAACTTGCCGGTATGCCTGTCTGTGAACACATTTGCTTGCGGGTGTACCGACACTATCTGAGCGAACGAGCTTTACTCTTAAAATTCGAAATTATTTTGCATGAGTATACCTACGCCCTATGGCGGCAATCAAAATTAAATAGTGTCAAATGTTATGATTTCGGCGTGGCGGCAACGATTGTTTTAGATTTCAAAAGAAGCCGCCGGCGCGTGTATCATAACCATGTAAAATACTTCCGAAAAGCGGCAAATTTCTTTGAGAAGTAAGTACAAAACCTTTGATGCCGCATTATCAAAGTGCCGATGGTTAAAACATAACTATGCATGCACTCAGTTTGATTTTAATAGATATTTTTTTATTCGCTATGTTTATGGTATTAGTCGTAATGCGCATAGGTCCAGTTTTTCATATTCTTTGATACAGTTTTTTGCGTCTCATAGAATTCCTAAGCGTACCTACCTATACACCGAACTGTTACACCTAACTACTCAGTGAAATAGCGCTAAGTCCTAGCTGCAAGACGCAAGAGTCTTGCAGGCTATGTCTTGTTCTTGCTCAAGTCTTGCACGGTCAGTCTTGGTCTTGGTCTTGCTAAAAATACGCGGTCTTGTTCTTGGTCTTGGTCTTGCAAAAACGCAAGAACAAGACCAAGACTGCAAGACCAAGACTGAATTTGGGCAACACTAGTGTGCTTACACAGTATGGTATATACCCCCACAAGGTGGGCCGACGACCTGTACCCAGCAGTGGGGGTCGAGCGGCTGATATGATGATGATGTGTACTTCTTCCTCCTATTATTAATTACTAGCTTCCGCCCGCAGTTTCACCCGCATGGTTCCCGTTCACGTGGGAATATCGGGATAAAAAGTACCGTATGTTTTAATCTAGGCTATCTGTGTGCCAAATTTCAACCAAATCCGTGTAGTAGTTTATGCGTGATTGAGGAACAAACACCCAAATCCACAAACTTTCACATTTTTTATAATATTAGTAAAGAAGATCGGCGAACTTCTATGTAATTTCAGACCTCTACTTAAGGGTCCCGTTCATAAAAAGAACTGACTGATATTTATAGACCTACACTAGACTAACAAAAAAGTTAATCGTTTTAGCTGTTTCAAAGCTGGGATAAAAAAGATATTAAATACGCATGATGATACGAAAACGAACACAGAAATTCAGACGTGCGTGAGTGTTGGCTTGCCAGTAGTCGTTTCCAAAAACGTACGCCCGCTCCTAGAATAGTACGGAAATGGCAAAAAGGGCACGCAAACCAATAAATCAAGGTACAAAATTAATTTTTTTTACTGTGTTTTGGAAAACATACGGCTATTTTTACATTTTGGGGTTCAATCGTTAATAAGTATTAAATAATGTATTGCTTGATGTTTAATAGATCAAAACATTTTAAATATACCTTAACATTATGCATATTGAAAATGGAATTGATTACTTTGGTAATTAAAACTTCTGCGTTGATTGGAACATACTCTTACAAGAAAAAGTCGTTTAGTTTTTGCATTATAGAAACGTTTTGTTATAATATAATTGAAAGTTATTTATCTTTTGACTCCCTTCTTTAAAAATCATGATTTTGTGGAATTAAATTCTACGAATTTAACTCTATTTATTTAACATGTTTCCGATTGTGAACGTCCTTGTAAAATATGAAGTCGAGTTTCGCCGGTCTTCTTTAGTAGTACATTATAATATCTGCTTGTAAAATATGTAGTTGTTTACTATGTCCTTTTGATCTAGTCTATGTTATGTAACACTTCATGGAAAGCTGCGATATAAAAAAATCACAGTACTAGGATAATAACGGGTGATTCATTTGGAGGTACTTTTATGGATATGGATTTTTTGACAGATTAAGCGTGAGTTGTGATAAACTTTTATGGTACTTTTGTTTAGTATTGTTTGACATTTTATCATGGAAAGACTTAGCCTCGCACAACGTCTACAAATTATTCAGCTGTATTACTAAAATCAGCTTGCTGCGAGAAATGTGTTTCGTGCATTTAAATAAACTTATGGTCCACATAATCCGCCTACCGAACGCACGATTCGCTATACCATCGAAAAGTTTGAAAGCCAATTTACATTATTAGATAATACACGACCAAATAGCTCACATCCTAGATGTAGTGAAGAAAATATTGCGGCGGTAGCTGAGAGTGTACGCGATGACCACAAAGAATCGATCTGGCGCCGCCGTTCGCAACAACAAGTGACTGTTGTCGTGCCATAATAGCAGACTATTTGTTTCCTGAAATTGAAGCCCATGATCTCCAGGACATTTGGTACCAACAAGACGGTGCCAATTGCCACACAGCACGTGAAACCATGGCTTTATAGCGTAAACAATTTGTGGAACAGTTAATTTCGCGCTTTGGACCGGTGAATTGGCCGCCTAGATCCTGTGATATCACACCCCTAGACTTTTTCCTTTGGGGATATGTATAGTCCGAATAAGCAGGTACGATTGACCAACTGGAAGCCAACATTATTCGCGATATTCGCCAAATATCAATCTAAATGCTCAGACGCGTCATCAAAAATTGGAACGGCAGAAAGGACTATGTCAACCGGAGCTACAGCCAACATTTGGAAGAAATAATCTTTAAAAAATAAATGTAAAGAATAGTTCTTTTGTATTATAATAAAAATGACCCGATCAATTAATTATTATTATTATTATTTTAGTTTTGAAAAAAGTACTTCTAAATGAATCACCCGTTATTATTTCGCCTCTTTATTATCATATTTAAAATTTAGATACAACAATGAAAATTAAAGTATAATAATTATGATTAAATTTGTTACAGGATGTTGCTAATCAACTAGCAATCGCTATCAGACATAGCGCAATACGTTCGCGATTCACATATAAAGAGAAGTAAGTAACTAAAGCAATACTTTCATGTTATTGGGTTGGGACTTCGGTTACATAAGAAAAGTCTCAACTCAACTCAAAATAATTTATTCAGTCTAGGCTGTTACAAGCACTTGTGAATGTCATAGGAGCTACGCCATCGGTTCGCAAACCCTAAGCGGGAGACCTTGTAACGAGAAGAACCGGCAAGAAACTCGTCAAGGGCTGCTTTTTTCTCCCTGTCAAATAATATACTCTATGTCGTCAACATTGAAAAATTACCTCCACATTTAAAGTGAGGTCATTTTTCATCACAGTAATTAACGAAAGTTAGATATTTTAATTAATTACCTATCTACATATCGGATAGGTAATTATGAGAGTAAATAACTTTCAACTACCCTAAATCAGGTCAATATTAAAAATCGGTCAAGAGCGAGTCGGACTCACGCACTGAGGGTTCCATACCATCATAATTGCACCATCAAACCACACTTCAGAGTAGAATAATAAAAATTAGTATTACAGTTTTAGGTCAGCGCCATCTCTTGACCGATAGTGGAACTAATGTTAACTTTTTTAGAAATTTGATAATTTCTAAAAAAGTGTGCTATATTGAGACATCGTTTTATTTTTCCTGTTATCTTTATATAAATTGCTATTGCTACTGATAAGGGGGGGGGAACGGTATTTTTTTTTACAATTTTCATTATAAGTCGAAAACTATGCGGCCTGAAAAAAAAGAAAAAATGATTGAAAACGTGCCCTACATGCCGTAGTTGCCCCACTTCAAATTTTTAAGACCCCTTTTCAACCCCTGTTGTAAAAAAGATATTTTTATTTTTATTTATTTCTTATTTGCAAAATAATTGGGCAAATGTCATCTTAAACTATTCCAAATTTCAAGTTGATAACATTAGTAGTTATATCCAGCTGTGACAGACAGACAGACAGACTGAGTCACACCATAAGGGTTCCTTTTTTACCATTTTGGTACGGAACCCTAAAAAGGAAACAACTACGCCCTCTTAAATTGACTCTTTTATTATTTAAATAACTCTTCAACAGTTTCCATTCTTTCTGTAAGTTTTAAAATCAATTTAAGATCGCTACTACACTAGCGCCGCCAATGGAAAAAAAACATAATACTCAAATAAAGACGAAATTGTGAATTATCTCTCTGTAGTGCACTCCGAACAAACTGTGTGGTACTTTTTGTCACTCAAACAATATTTTTGGGCCTGTAGTTTACTTAAATGGACTTTTATTGCTAAAAGTGGCCACTCTTCGAAGTGATAAGCTTCTTCCAGCTCTTAGTATATATTATGTAGGTAGTTATTTTTACTAGTTAGAGTGACCGAGACTAACCGAGATGCTCGCGTTTCGGCTGTTTGTATGAAGATACAATACTGGTAATCTGTACCGTCACAGATGACTAAATAGTTGTACCGTGCTATTACGGTCATGGTATGCTCGGTTGTAGTAAGCAGAGCAGAGACCTTAAATAATAGGTCTTCACCTATGAAATTGCCGTATTGCAGTACCGACTTTTTCAAACAAAAAAAAGTTTTGATTGGCTATGAATTCTAAATTCAAATTAATTTTGTTTTAAAAATATGACATTCTATTTACAAAATCAGTCTGTATTTTCATTACATTTCAAAATTTTTCCTCATAATGGATACTTCGAAATTTCGTGTAATTATGGAATATGAGTTCCGTCGTGGCACCAACGCGGCACAAACGACACGTAACATCAACGACGTTTACGGAGAGAACTGTACAAACGAACGTACAACCCGTTATTGGTTTGCTCGGTTCCGTTCTGGGAATTTTGACTTGAAAAATGAACCTCGTGGTCGTCCGGAAACTTTGGTCAACAATGATGAATTAAAGGCGATTGTGGAAGCAGATGAATCGCAATCTACAGCTGAGCTGGCAGCAGCTTTTGATGTTAGCATCAAAACAATATTGGTCCATTTGCGACAGATTGGCAAGATAAAAAAGCTTGATAGATGGGTGCCCCACTGCTACTTCACGACAACGCGCGACCCCATACTGCACAACAGACCGTCTCTGCATGAGTTGGGTTTGGAAGCTCTCCCTCATCCGCCATACTCACCAGATCTTGCGCCTACCGACTATTACTTTTTTCAAAATTTGGACAACTTTTAGCGGAAAAAAAATTCAATTCCCGAGAGGCAGTACAAAACGCCTTTGAAGAGTTTGTTGTCTCCCGTCCAGCTGATTTTTTCAAGAAGGGCATCCATAAACTGCCACAGCGTTGGCAAAGATGCATTGATTGCAGGGGTGATTACTTTGAATAAAAGAAATAAATATGTTCGAAAAAAAAATACTTTAACTTTTTTCAAATAAAACGGCAATTTCATAGGTAAAGACCTAAAATATGAACGAGTGAGTATTGAGTGTTTATTGGTCGCGCGGGCACCTTCATTTGTTTATATAATTTCGACATCCGCACGACCACTGCAGCCTAGCCCAACGGTACCTACCTACACTACATCAAGTTTTTCTAGTGACTTTATTTATCTCAAGATTTTTTTAACATTTTAGGAAAATGAACCGCATCGCCGGACGTTTTTAGCTCGGAGAAATGGTCCGATCCAGATTTGGCATCAAGAATTAAAAAAAATATAAAGCTTCAAGACATGAAAGAAGAACTTGAAAAAGTATTTTCAAGTTATACTAGGGACCACCGAAAAGAATGTAAAGATTTTGAAAAGTTTGAAGAAAACAAGAAAAAGACATGAAGATTGTATGCCTAAAGTAAGAAATTTCAATTCTAAGTGTTTGTAACTTAGTTAGTTACTGTAGTTGACCTTGAAAAACGCAACGACAACTTCTCGAATCTAATACGCGAAGAACTCCAGTTTACTCAACCATGTATGCGGACAAGATTTTTTTTACATACACACAAAAAATATCATTCGCAAGAATTGGATATGACAGAATCAGAGTTAAATTCTTAATTAGATTTGGAACACAGGTTTTAACGCGATTTTAACTAAAACATAGGTGTTGAGCACCTACCTTTTCCCGACGTTTCGACCGAGTTGCATCGGCCGTGGTCACGGGCTGACTGGAGCTGCGGTGTTACGCCTCCTCCTCTGCATCGGTGGAATCTTCATCCACCGTCGAACAGTTTTTCCAACTACCGCCACACACAATACTAACGGTGTCCCTATTCTGTATCATAGCCGTATTCTGATAGTTAGCCGACCGCGAACAAAGAGGTAGTGCGTTTGTAATGACTGGATTCCACACTGCAGATAATTTGTGTCCATCTTCCCGATTGAAGTTGTTAGGATGTTTTTTAATTTCAATCGCTTCACGTACGACTCGTGAATAAAAATGACGATCAGTGGAAAGAACCTGCGTGCGATGAAATTCAATCCAGTGGTTTGTGCCACTTTCCAGCAAATGTTTGCAATCGCTGATTTATTAGTTTGGCGGTTTTTTACAGCTGTGATGTGTTCACGGACTCTTTCGGTGATAGTTCGTTTCGTCTGACCAATATAGCAACTACCACAGCTGCAGTCTATCTTGTACACGCCAGGTGTTTGTAATGGTATGACATCCTTCGGCGTACCCAATATGTTGTTGACCTTTATGCCAGGAGTGTAAACTGTCGGTACAGAGTATTCACGTAAAACGTGGCCGATCTTATCTGTTACTCCTTTGACATAAGGCATGTAGGCTGGTTGTCTACTAACCTCGGGATGCCTACACTTTTTCCTCGGCAGTTTATGTCGTCCGTGCACTTGATATCCGTTTTTCTTAAGTACCTCCTGAACATGGATCAGCTCATGCTCTAAATGTTCAGGGTCACATAGGTCATAGGCTCTATTCTTTAAGGAAGTGATAACAGATTGCAAATGACGGGGGTGGTGATGTGACATTGCGTGTAGGTATCTGTCCGTATGTGTGGGCTTGCGATAAACACAATGTGATATGGACCCGTTAGGCTTCACGGAGATCTTGACATCTAAGAAGGGTAGCGTCCTGTCAACCTCTAGCTCGTAAGTGAATCTCATATTAGGGTGAATAGAATTGAGATGCTGCAAAAGGTGGTTCACTTCCTGCTCACTGCCTTTTAAAATGCAGAATACGTCATATACATACCTTTTCCAAAGTCGTATGTTGTTAGGTTCGATGTTTAGCGCACTTTTTTCGAAGTGTTCCATCCAAATCCTCTTTCGTCCGAGCCAGTGTTGAGAGTAGACGCGTACTTCATTTAATTAAAAATTATAAATCCCTACGTAAACAAATAAGAACATTAATTTACCACAAATAAGAGTGAAACTTGAAATCTCGGCCTTTGGACTACTGTGCGACAGTCGGTGGAGTCAGTGACCAGCGGCCCCCCGCTCCACCTCGAGGGAACGAGAAGGTTGACATAATTGCTGTCCCTGTCTGCGAGCGTTACGAACGGCTACGGCTACGAGGTGGCTACGAGTGCGCTACGATCTGCTACGCCGAGTGACGCATCACCAATCCTGCGGCTACACACGAATAGCGGTAATTCGGCTTGTTTATTTCTATTTATAGACGACAATGCACACCTTACGCGCTCAGACAAAGAACTTATCGTCCTCAGACACCAACATAAATCAGTCTAGTACTGACCCCACAATTGCGACAAAGACTAATATTTCGACTAGAAGCAACACAAAAAAGGTGCGCCTTGAACAAGATACGGGCTGTGAGGTTAGTTTTGGTCAGTTTAAAATTGATATTATGGAACTTCTCTCAAACATGATCAATCCGATAACATCTAGACTGGACAATGTTGAGAAAAATCTGTCTGAGATTAAGAAGCAAAATATAAATATTCAAACTTCTAATAACGAGATTGAAAAATCTTTAGATTTCTTGTCCAGCCAAATAAAAGAAGTTGAGAAGAAAATGGATAACTTAGAAAGAGAAAGAAACATTACTCGGATGCAAATTACAGAATTAGAAGAGAAAAACGATAGTTTGGAACGCATATTAAGGAAGACAAGTATTGAAATAAAAGGTGTGCCAAAAAGAAAGAAGGAGGACAAACAACACTTGTTGAATATGGTTAATAATTTAATGAAATGCATTGAGCTGGATTACTCACCAAGTGACATCAAAGATGTTTTCCGTTTGCCCTCGCGAGAGTCCGCAACTACATCAAGTGTAGTAGTAGAATTTACCACCACATTTACCAGCAAGAATTTTTTGCAATGTAGTAAGAAGTATAACTCACTCCACAAACCAAGCCAACTAAACTCGTCACATCTTGGAATAACCGGCACAGAGGCAACCTTGTTTTTTTCTGAGCATCTTACAACCAAAGCCAAGCGACTACACTTTCTCGCACGAGACTTTGCCCAGAGTGAAAATTATCGCTTTTGCTGGATCTCGAATGGTCGTGTATTTCTACGCAAGAATGAAGGGGACAAACACATACTTATCAAAAATGAAAATACTATTCTACAACTTCGGGCATCCATTGAAAAGGAAAATCACGGAAATTAACTATGTTTATTTAGTTTTAACAGTTATGTTACCTTGTTATTGCTCTTGTCTCCAACACACAAAACACTCACACTTACAAACTAAACTTTACTACAAGAACACATTGAAAGTGAAAATAAGGGAAATTGACTATCTTTATTTAGTTTTTACAATTACGCTATCTTATTTTTACTTTTTTCTCCAACACACAAAACACTCACACTTACATACTAATCCTACTATTAATACAGAAACATTTAACACACAAAACACTGTCACACCTACACTATTAAACACCTCAATTATATCAAAAATAAAACACGACAGGAACCTAACATATTTACCTAGAACCAATTTGCCTGATCGTCACTTTGTTAAGAAAAACATGACTAGTACCTACTGTCTAATTTACTACTATAATGGCTAGTCAGCTTAATCTCATAAGTGATATAGACAATACAGATATACACTTTAGTATTAAACATAACAATCCTGAAAAGTGCATTGAAAACATAGGCAGTACTGAGCACAAATTAACCATAATACATCAAAACATACGAAGTATCCAAAAAAACTTTGCTAATTTAGAAATATTTTATCACGTTTGAAGTTCGAGCCGGACTTGTTAATATTGACAGAATGTAGACTAAATGAAAATACTCCAGTACTGAATCTTGACAACTACGAATCTTTTTATTCACAGCGATATCTCAATCAAAATGATGGTATCGTTATTTTCTACAAGAGTAAACTTCAAGTTTCAATTGAAGAACCACACTTCCTAGATGCTAACTGCCTAGTAATACGAATAGGACAGGAGTTCACGATAAGTGGTATTTACAGGTCGCCATCTGTCTATAACGTACATAACTTTTGTACTTCCTTAGAGAAGATTATGCAGTTAAGTGATACTCGATCGTGTGCTATAATAGGTGACATTAACATAGATATTAAAATTGACACCGCAGACAAACGTGCAAACGATTATCTGGACCTAACTGGCCAATACGGCTTCTATCCCGCGCACTTTTACCCTACACATGACCGCTCTTGCCTGGATCACGTTTTATTGAAAACGGATGTCTCAGACCAAGTAATAGTATGTGACGCGGGAATAACTGACCATGACACTCTGGTTATTGCACTAAATAAAACGACCCCCTGCACAGTCACTCATCTGCATGAAACAAAACAGACTACTAAAATTGACTATCCTGGTCTTACGAAAGACATTGAAAATATTAACTGGAACTCCATCTATCAGCATAATGATGTATCGGAAGCTCTGGCGGAGTTCACTGAAATTTTGAGCGCTAAGATTCAATTGCATTCAAAAAAAGTAAGCTTCCGTAACTCAAAAGACATAAGAAAACCCTGGATATCCGAAAATTTGCTAAAATGCATTCGGAAAAGAGACTTATTACACCAAGAAGCAAAAAAGAAAGAAAACAAAAATGATTTAACTACACAGTTAAAATACAAAAATTACAGAAACTGCTGCAACAACACTATACAGAACCTAAAAAATGCACATGAAAGGGAACTCTTAGATCGCGCAAAGGGAGACAGTAAAAAGACGTGGACTGCTGTTAAAAATATATGTAATTTCAAAAGAAAAGACTCGTCAAGTGCTAACTTGCTTTCCGCACAACAAGAACCTGTACACTCACTGAACGCGGTAAACACCTATTTCTGCACTGTAGGTGACAAATTAGCAGAACAAACAATTGCGCGACTTGGAAAACCAGAACCTGAACTTGTCGATATGAACCATACCCTTGATGTTGGTAATTCATCCCCTAGCGATTCCTTTTATATTGTGCCGACAGATAAAGCAGAAATTAATAAAATAATTACTAACCTGAAAAGCGACTCAACTCCTGGTTGGGACAACATTAATAACCGAGTTCTTAAGAATGCCAAACACTGCCTTGCACCTCCCATAGCTTTCTTATGTAACCTTAGTCTGCAATCAGGAAAGGTGCCCTCTGAAATGAAAATTGCAAATGTGTGCCCAATTTACAAGTTTGGAGAAAAACATCTTGCAACGAATTATAGGCCGATATCTCTGCTAACTGCTATATCCAAAATATTAGAGAAAGTCATGAACTTCAGACTCTTAAAATACCTTGAGGACAGGAAAGTACTGAGCGGAAATCAATATGGCTTTCGCAACAATAGATCGACGGAGGATGCAGTAACTAATCTAGTTGATTCTGTCATTAATAAACTGGATAATGGTTACAGATGTGTTGGCGTCTTCCTCGATCTCGCGAAAGCCTTTGACACCGTCTCAAGGCCCATATTACTTAAAAAAATGGAATGTCTTGGTATTCGTGGCACGGCACTTGACTGGTTTAATTCTTATCTCACTGATCGCAGACAAAGGGTACGAATCGGTGACCACTACAGTGACTACGCTGGTACCAAATTTGGAGTTCCTCAGGGCAGTGTGCTAGGCCCGACTCTGTTCATCATATATATTAACGGTCTCTGTGCGCTGAAGCTGGATAATGCTGCAATATTCACCTACGCAGACGACACTGCAATTATTTTTCACGGCAAGACTTGGCAAGACTCACATACCGCTGCAGAATCGGGCATGAAAACAGTTGCTAACTGGTTAAACCATAACCTGCTTACTCTAAATATGGAAAAAACTAAAGTTATCAACTTCTTTGTCACCAAACGCACGGCCGCTCCATGTCACATCCCAATAAAACTCCACAAGTGTAGGGACGCGCACACAAGTTTATGTAATTGTCCAGCTTTTGAAGAGACGAGCATCATTAAGTATCTGGGTGTTTACATTGATCAACATCTGACATGGACTAAACAGATTGATTATTTATGTTCCCGGGTGAGAAAACTAATGCACATTTTCAAAAGACTACGATCTGTTGCGGATGTTAACTTGTTGAAAATGTTATATTTTGCTCTTTGCCAATCAGTCTTGAGCTATTGTATAGTAACATGGGGAGCAGCTTGTAAGACCCACCTTATAAAAGCCGAACGGGTTCAAAGAGCTACCCTGAAGGTGCTATATCAGAAGCGAATGCGCTATTGTACTGACACACTTTACAATGAAACTGGTATGTTGAGAGTGCGACAATTATATGTCATGGCCGTTGCGCTAAAATTTCATAAAACGTCACCGTTTACTGTTTATAAAAGTCAACGGTCACAAAGGAAAATAAGATGGAGTAAAGAGAGGTGCAGGACAACATTTGGAAGAAGATCATTTCTGTTCATGGGGCCACATATTTATAATAAAATCAATGACTTACTGGATGTGATTCAGTTATCGAGAAGTAAGTGCAAAGCGGTATTGAGCAAATGGCTTCTGAGTTTAGGTTATACGCTGTAGGAATGACGTCGCTGTCACCAGTGTAGGTTTCTCCATACATTCTGCATACTACGAGTTGCTGTTCCTTACTAATCTTTGTGTTTATACGACACTAGCGCCATCTAGTCACATGGTGATGAATCTTGTTGCAACCATGTGTTGTCATGTGCGGCGGTACGGTAGATGCCGCTACATCACTCCCCCCCTGAGACCGGAGGTCGATAGTCCAAGGGTAGTCCAAGCTCAGCTGTCAGTGCGTCAGAGCTATGCAAGTGCCAGAGTAGAGTGCTGCAGGAGATGCCCCAGTCTGCGGTGAGTCGAGACAGTCTACGGTGAGTCGAGACGATGCGGGGTGAAGAAAGGCGCGTCCGCCAGTGCTGCAGGTAGATCCGTGTCCACGGTGAGTCGGGACCTGTCCACGGTGAGTCGGGACAGTGGAAGGTGACGGTAGGTCCGAGCTGCTGGTGAGGTGCGCAGAGCTGCCACGCCGGAGTAAGGGCCCAGTGATGCTCCAGTCGTGGGCTGCGAAGACCAGGTCGGGATAATGCCGTCGAGAGTTGCCGAAGGTCCAGGAAGCGTCGTCAATGAGGCTGCGATGGAACCTTGAAGGCTGCTGGCTGCTGTGCTTCTGCTTGCGGTGTGACTGCTGCGGATGCTGGATGAGGTATGGGGTGTGATGGCTGCGCTGCGTTGCTGAAGGTGCTTGATGTGCTCCGTCGGGGTCACCAGTGTAGGTTTCTCCATACATTCTGCATACTACGAGTTGCTGTTCCTTACTAATCTTTGTGTTTATACGACACTAGCGCCATCTAGTCACATGGTGATGAATCTTGTTGCAACCATGTGTTGTCATGTGCGGCGGTACGGTAGATGCCGCTACAACGCAAACCGAACATATTTTATCTATTTAAAAAGGTTCCCAAATCAAAACACTTCTAACACTATACACGTGCAAATAAACAAACACAATCACATACACACACACACAACACGCACACACACACACACACATACACACACACAACACGCATACACACACACACACACACACACACACAAATACACACACACATATATGATAGTTCTTGCTAACAGTATTTAATTGTAATTTTCTTCATTTCTCTTGCTTGCTGTTGTTATAACAATAAGTAATAATTATTGAGTTCATAATCCATGTAAACCTAATCTGTACGAAAGAGACTGGCTCCTGCGACACAGGGAATCCTAGTGTGGGAACCAGTGCTACTTAGCTGTGTAAAAATTGTTTTGGCCAATAAAGATTTTTATTTATTTATTTATTTAAATATTGGCCAGTACCGGGGCCACTGGACTTCCCATGGCGACACCATCTATTTGGAGGTAGTACTGACCTTGAAAAATGAAGTAGTTTCCTTCTAAGCAGTTCTTAAGTAGGTCGACGTAGTTGAGCGGCATCTCTTTGTCTATCAGTATTTCCATCACCACATCAAGGCACTGTAGTGCCTTGATGTGGTGATGGAAATACTGATAGACATCTCAATTCTATTCACCCTAATATGAGATTCACTTACGAGCTAGAGGTTGACAGGACGCTGCCCTTCTTAGATGTCAAGATCTCCGTGAAGCCTAACGGGTCCATATCACATTGTGTTTATCGCAAGCCCACACATACGGACAGATACCTACACGCAATGTCACATCACCACCCCCGTCATTTGCAATCTGTTATCACTTCCTTAAAGAATAGAGCCTATGACCTATGTGACCCTGAACATTTAGAGCATGAGCTGATCCATGTTCAGGAGGTACTTAAGAAAAACGGATATCAAGTGCACGGACGACATAAACTGCCGAGGAAAAAGTGTAGGCATCCCGAGGTTAGTAGACAACCAGCCTACATGCCTTATGTCAAAGGAGTAACAGATAAGATCGGCCACGTTTTACGTGAATACTCTGTACCGACAGTTTACACTCCTGGCATAAAGGTCAACAACATATTGGGTACGCCGAAGGATGTCATACCATTACAAACACCTGGCGTGTACAAGATAGACTGCAACTGTGGTAGTTGCTATATTGGTCAGACGAAACGAACTATCACCGAAAGAGTCCGTGAACACATCACAGCTGTAAAAAACCGCCAAACTAATAAATCAGCGATTGCAGAACATTTGCTGGAAAGTGGCACAAACCACTGGATTGAATTTCATCGCACGCAGGTTCTTTCCACTGATCGTCATTTTTAATCACGAGTCGTACGTGAAGCGATTGAAATTAAAAAACATCCTAACAACTTCAATCGGGAAGATGGACACAAATTATCTGCAGTGTGGAATCCAGTCATTACAAACGCACTACCTCTTTGTTCGCGGTCGGCTAACTATCAGAATACGGCTATGATACAGAATAGGGACACCGTTAGTATTGTGTGTGGCGGTAGTTGGAAAAACTGTTCGACGGTGGATGAAGATTCCACCGATGCAGAGGAGGAGGCGTAACACCGCAGCTCCAGTCAGCCCGTGACCACGGCCGATGCAACTCGGTCGAAACGTCGGGAAAAGGTAGGTGCTCAACACCTATGTTTTAGTTAAAATCGCGTTAAAACCTGTGTTCCAAATCTAATAAAATGCAACGCGAAAGTTTAAAAGTGTATAAATTCTTAATTTATGATGAACCACAATTTTTTTTAGAAGACCTATCTGTAGTACAAAAATCACAATCGCTTTTTACTAATGTTGCATTAGTGAGTGAAATGACAATAAGTGTCAAATCTGCAAAATTTGTATGAAAAATACTGCAAAACAAAACGTTACGATTTGACAGCACTCACTGCGGGGAATTCACTAGACGGACATGCCCGCGGGCAGTCTGTACAGGCATGTCGGTCGCCACAATACACTACACAGACTCATCAGTTCGTTGCCTGTGTCTCAACCGGCTACACGCCTGTAGGAGTTCCGGAAGGACTCAATTTTTTTCTTAACGTAAGCTAAATCAGCTTCAGGATATATTTCCTTACATTTTATTATTACATTTTGATAGGCAGCATTGCGTAATTCCGAGTTCATGTATTCTTAACTTTTTATTTTCCATAAACATGGATATTTTTTATATTCTCCTAAAAATTCTTCACAGAAAAGTTTGTTATCTTTAAAACTCATTTTATCCTACTCCACAATTCGCTACAAAAATCATAAAGACGTCCAAACTAGTTGCTGTTGCTTTCAGGTCTGAGAGCAGGCGGCCTGCGATGAGCATTCACGCACGGACATGTCTGTACGGACATGTGCCCGCGCAGACAAAATGAGATCGCGCGGACCAAGCAACGGGCCGTCTGCCAGACTGACTGCGACAGTCCTACACTAGCAAACATTGAACAGACCTATAGTAGCGAGGTCCGGCGGGCATGTCTGCAGACTTGTCCGCGGGCATGTCCGTCTAGTGAATTCCCCGCTTAATGCATCATTAAGCGGGGAATTCACTATCAGGCCGTCCGCTGCCTTAGGCCCTCCGCTGCCTTGAGCGGGATCCCGGCGCGGGTACACGGTGCGGGAGCCCGTCGCGGGGGCCCGCGCCGTGCTCCGTCGCGGACAAACAGCCCGTCGCGGGGACCCGCGTCGTGCTCCGTCGCGGACAAATAGCCCGTCGCGGGCTCGGACACGCAGCGCTGCTCTATGAATATACAAGAAACAGCCCCGCTCGCGTGACCCGTCGCGCGGGATCCGCGAGCGTGCTCGCCGCCCGCGCCACGTGCGGCGGGCAATCCGCCACACGCAGCGCTGCTCTATGAAAATACAGGAAACAGCACCCGGAGCGGACGCCCGCGCCGGGATCCCGCTCAAGGCAGCGGAGGGCCTTAAGCGGGATCCCGCCGCGGGTACACGGCGCGGGAATATAGATTGCTGGCTTTTGACGGACAGATGCTTGCGCAGTGCATGAGTAAGCTCTAATCTATGTCGCCCCGCGCGCGTGTCCCGCTCAAGGCAGCGGAGGGCCTAAGACTGCCCGTGGGCCGCCCGGCCCGGCCCGAGTCTGTCGCTTGCCCGTATTGAGAACACACACATCGGGCCATCATTTAGTCTTTCGATGAGCTTCAGTTCGGTCAACTGTACAATACGATGGCAGAAAGAAGACGCAGACAATTCTTCATGAATTCTTTATTATTTTTTCAGCATTTTTATTGATTTCCTACGTCTTTAAAATAACTTCGTTGTAAGCGGCATTTCTTAGGTCGCTATTCATATTATATTCCTTGCTTTTAACTTTCCACAAACAAGGATGCGATTGGTAAGTAATTGGAAATGGAAATGAAAGAAAGATGCCAAAACTATTTATTTTCGTTCATTCAAAATATTCGAAACAAACATGCACTCTCGTAGCACTCTCAACGCATAAATGCAGGCGGGCTGCCCGGCGTGACCATTCACGTTCAGATTTGTCTGTGCCCGCGCAGACAAAATTCGATTCTCCGGGCAGGCGGCGGGCACGGGCCGACGGGGTTGCCCGTGTCCGTTGCCTAGCATTTACGAGCAGACACGAGACAGACTTGTGCACTGCAGAAAGCACGGCAGTGAGTGACTATGCCAAGTCAATTGACTATTTTTATACCAACCTACTTCGTTTTTTATCATTAGTTAGAATTGGGTTTATCAGAAGTTAAAGATTTTTATTAGATGGTTTTGATTACTATGACATAAGTAGAAATACTCGTAGGTACATATTGTCAGAAAATGGTTGAAATTGACTTTTTTTACAATTATAACGTGCTTAATAAAAATATAAAGCTTCTTTGGTAAACTGGATAATGCTGTATAAAATAAAAACAAAAGTTATTTAAGTAAGTAAGTATAATAATTTGATTATGATGTAAAGCTTTTATTAAAATTTTAACTATAAGAAGTAATTTTTAAACTTTTAGATTAACTGCATTCACAATGCTATTTTTGTATTAAGATTATTAATATAATTGAAAAAATATTGGAAAAAATCGACTCACCCGTAGCAGCTCAGACTGGACTCTAACCCGCACCCTTAGGATTACGGCTCAATGCACTAACTAACCAATTATGCTACGAGTCGCCAGCGGGAGTGGCGAAATTTTCTAATACTTTTTACGTTTCCGCTGTAAGCCAGCGTTATCTCATCAATGTGAAGGATTAACTTCGACATTCGAATGATTGTCTGGAACCTTTATAGATGCCAGACAATCGATTAAGATGAAATATGTAGCTATAACATTTAAACTTGTAGATTTTATGCATTCACAATGCTATTTTTATATTAAGATTATTAATACCGGGTGTAACAAGACCCTCAACGAAGCCGAGGTCTACGTATTCTGCCCATCATCAGGACCATTTCTGTTTAAAATTATTGCTGGGAAACGATTTTCATTTTTGGTGTTAAAAAAGCATTGCATACATTACCACGCAATGTAACGCGTACAAAAGACCGCGCCTGCGAGTGAATGCTACACCGCTGTATGCGGCCGAGTTAAGGGTGCACCGAGCGTCCACTAGCGCCGCCAATCAAGAAAAAATCATTACAACGAAATAACTATGTTTAACAAAATTCTGAAACATATAAAAACTAGTAATAGTTATAAACTATTTTTGTATGCGTTTTTTTCCTGGTTTAAATGTGTTTGTGTAGTTAAAACCTGGATTAACGCCTAAAGTGGCCACTTTAGGCGTTAATCCAGATTTTAACCACAAGAACGCATTTAAACTTAGAATTTTACGCATACAAAAATAGTTTATAACTAATACTAGTTTTTATATGTTTCAGAATTTTGTTAAACATAGTTATTTCGTTGTAATGATTTTTTCTAGATTGGCGGCGCTAGTGGACGCTCGGTGCACCCTTAAAGGCAATGTTTATGTGCGTGCTCATGAAATACATTGAGTGATGACGTTTTGAAGCCATTGTTTGTTACGAAATACTAAAAACTTTGATAATGTTTCTGTAGACAAAAATTAGGAAATAACGAATAAAATAAGATTTCATAAAAAAATTGAAAATTTTTTTTTGACTTTGACCTTCAATAACTTTGTAGGTATTGGTTTCCCAGGTATAGTCTAAAAGACAAAAATGATCCTGATGATGGGCGGAATACGTGGACTTCGGCTTCGTTGAGGGTCTTGTTACACCCGTTATAATTGAAAACATATTAGAAAAAAACGACTCACCTGTAGCAGCTCAGACGGGATTCGAACCCGTACCCTTAGGATTCCGGCCCAATGCACTAACCAATTATGCTACACCATACATTAGAAAATTTCGCCACTCCCGTTAGCGACTCGTAACGGGAGCGGCGAAATTTTCTAATGTCCAAAAATTATTTGAAATAAGTGTACTGTAAAAGTAATCAGCGGAGCAAGTTGTAACCGCGGCTCCAGTATCCAATTCCCATGTAACATTTTTCTCATTATTTTGTAATTTTATATTAAATTAAACTTCTTGTTTCTGACATGAAATAGGAATATTGTTTAGTTCATACACTTCTTCTTCACTTTCATCATATGTATTATTATCAATTTCAATCCGTTTATGTTCTTTGAAACACACAGCCTGTACGTGTCCTTTTGTCTTACATTTCTTGCAAAACAATTTATTTTTATTTCAGCACTCGGTTGCTTTATGGTTTTCTTTGCCACATCTATAACGCTGTATTTTTCTTATATTTTCTTTGCTTTTCATGTAGCTTTTGTATGAATGATTCTTGTATTTATTCATCTTGTATCTATTTTTACTGTAATTATTGGTTCTCATTTATATTTCTCTTAATTTCTTGACCCATTTCTTGAGTTTCAAACTTAGAAATTTCAATAGCCATTGCAATTCCTATAATATTTTCAAAACTTGTACTCGGTGATTCTTGAAATAATCTTTCTTTGATTTCACTGTTACGGAGTTGTCTAATAAATTGTACACGGAGGTGAGTATCAAACGTAGCTTGTTAGCTTGGTGACAGTTGTTGCATATAAAGTTGCATTTTCCCCGTAATTCTTTCAATGCTGCCACGTAATTCGCAATGCTTTCATGATCCCCTTGCATTCTTAAACAGAATTTATGCTGTTGAGCCACCTCCCTCGTCTCTGGGAAAATATGGCTGCTTAGAATTGATACTAGGTCATCGTAACTCTTTGATTCTGGTGTATTAGGTGCACAGATGTTTTTCAAGACTTGATACAACTTAGAAAGATTTTCGCTTTTGTACCGGCGTCTGTAACGCCTTTCAGCTGAATGTAGTTCTGTGGCCGCATAATGTAGCTTGTAAAAGATTCGTTTATTTCATCGTTAATGCAACTTGTAATTGCTGTTGCTGTAATTGTAAACCTCTCATAGTTTCCGCCATTTGCGATAGCACTTGCGATAATTGTTGTTCCACCATTGTTGTATTGTAGTTTGTCACTATGAATGTAAATGGACTAGGAATATGTGAAGGGGGCTATCATCACAGGACTGGAGGTCCCTGGATTGTAGGAATAATGTTTTATAGGAACAATTTGGGTTTTGTAACATACGAGGTTACAAAATATCCGCGTGGTTTAGTTTCACTTTTCACTTTGTATTGTATGTACTTGCACTTTTTGTTTCGATTTTTCTACCCATACTCGTTCGCCATTCTATTGGGTTTGTAATTAATAAAATTATAGCTTATTAAACAGTTTATTTCTGTACTAAAAGGTTGACATTATTGGAAAATGAAATCATCGAAAACGGAGGGCGGAAAGCAGATTATATTAGAGCAAGTCTATTCTAGAGGCGGGCACAAAGTAGGTTCATGTGACCATAGTGCCACAGACAACTAATATAAAGGTGGCGCTGCATCTGTTCAGTATGTATGTAACATGTATAATGAGGAGCTCTATAGCACAGTGGTTAGCGCGTTTGGCCTACGATTGCGGATGTTAAGCAGCTTTGATGATTTAACAATGATGAAATTTTTAATACCGAGAAATATAAAGCTTTATTAAAAATTTAATAGGTAGGTAGGTACCTACCTAAGTTTCGTTTGTGAACAGTATTTACAATTAAAGCAGTGTTCCTTGAATTTTTAAGAAACCTACCATGCAAAATACTCTACATGCATTGTTAGTAAACGCTTCTTAGTTTATTTAATTAAAACCCACATCAATCAATAACGTACCTACGAAAAACCGAATTTATAAAACTCAAACAGTATACATATTAAAATACTGTAGGCTGGTAAATCATCTCTTGATTGGTTGAAAAACTACTAAGAACTCTTATGCCGCGCCGCATTGGATATAAAAAGCAGTGGTTAGGTTCGCAGAATACTGAGAATTCACTTTCTGACTGTAAATCAAAGTGGAATGATTTAAATAAATATTATATATTATAATATATAATAAAATATTCACCAAAAAGTGTTTTGGAGTTAAAGTGGAATGTTTTTTGGAGTTAAAGTGGAAAGTTTTTTGGAGTTTAGTGGAATAACCCATTATTTCGAGAATTCGGCCGAGTCACAATATTATTGGTTATTATTACCGTGCTACCATGTAATTAGTTTAACTAGGTACATATTACACAATACAATAACGTTCGCCATAGGTATGCCTATCTTCTTAGATTAAAGTTCGTATACCTACTTTAAGTTTGGGACAAAAATGTAAAAAAAAATTTTTTTTACTTCACAAATCGATTGTACTGCTGTTATAGTATGACCTGACAAAATTTGAAAAGGGGTCCAAAAATGACCCTGTATATCATGTCCATTTTGTATGGAGCGTTTTCGGCGGTTGCTGCTGCGTGCTAACTTCAAGTGAAAAAATATCACGAGAAAAAAACGCAAGAAAAAAGTTTTAATATAACAGTTGATTTTCTCACGCATTATACTTTTGATACAATAGTAGATGTTGGTGAGCTAAATGGACTGTACTTGATTTTAATTGGAGGATGATGGAAACACATAGTTTTAGAGTATAACAATTTAATTAGTAACATTAATAACTGTTTATCAGCTTCTACTAAAAGAGAACGTGACAAAATTTCCAATTTTGTTAAATTTGGTTAATCGGATGCATAAATGGAAGCAAAGTCTGTGAAACGAGCGCGCGTGTGCTCGCTCAACTTTACCAATATGCACCGAAAGAGCTCTGGTGACGATAAATACTCGCTCTGTTTAAGTAGTTTAAGCGTTGTCACGAAGTTACGTTATTTATTTGCCAAACGGTTTAATTCTTCGGGAGAACTTAGCTTAGGACTGTTGCGTAGCTCAGCGACCTCGCACGTCACTGCCATAACTGTTTTCTGAGTGGCCGGAAGGGCCTTCGTAAAACACGATTCTGCGCTGTGCCCCAACTTTTGACATTTAGTGCATTTTTTAATAGGTTGGGTACATTGGGAAACTAAATGGCCATCTTGCTTACAATTAAAACATCGTGGTATCTTAGGTATGAAGCCAACCTTTGATTGTGAGTCTTGAGCCCTATTACTATTAGATGGATTTTTACGATCAATTTGTGGTTTAATATTCCTAGCATTCCTAAGGTATGCCAATAATTTGTCGGGATAATCATACTGTACAGCTTCCGCTCCTAGTCTTACAGAACGGTCATCTATTCCATGTAAAACACATTCTACTGCCCTTTTATCCGTTATACCACATCTGTTTTCAAGTGCAATTTTATCATAATAATATGTCTCTAACGAGTCACCAAAACGAGCGCGCTTTGCAAGCATGTCAGAAAGCATTTGTCCATAATTTTCTTGGGTTGGAAATGCTGCTAATAATTTGGACTGCCATTCCTCCCAAGAGAAAAGAACCGACGATAAACCTTCATACCAGCGTTGTGCAACACCACGCAACTTTGGTAACGGAAAATGAACCAATTGTTTTTCATTCCAACCATAAATGGTTCTGCACTCGTTCATCTTATGAAGCCACATCGTCATCGTCTGTTCTTTTCTTGTGGGATCAAACTCAGGGACAGTGTTATGCATATTCCCTAGCTTATCTACACTATTGTTATGACCTACTGATTTAAGGGCCTCAAGAAACAAAGCGAATTCATCCTTCTTAGTTGTTAAAACCTTACTCGTACCTTCAGACTGGCTTGCCTGATTTATTTCTTGATTAGCTGCTGCACGGCTGCGGCTCGCATGGCCGCACGAGTGGTGGCTCGCACAGCTGCGCAATCGGCGACTTGCACGGTTACGCGAGCGTCGGCTCGCACGGCTGCGCGAGCGTTGACTCGCACGGCTGCGCAAGTGTCGGCTCGTACGGCCTCGCGAACGAAGACTCGCACGGCTGCGCGAACGGCGGCTCGCACGGCTGCGCGAACGACGGCTCGCACGGCTGCGCGAACGGCGGTTCTCACGGCTGCGCGAACGGCGGCTCGCACGGCCTCGCGAACGGCGGTTCGTACGGCTGCGCGAACGGCTGCTCGCACGGCTGCGCAAACGGCGGCTCGCACGGCTGCGCGAACGGCGGCCATGACCTCGGAATTGTCCACTGAAATCAGTATAAATATAAACGCACAGTACAATGTAACTTAATATTCACTGCAAATTCAAACGATGTTAATAAACCTACTCATTTTGTTATCGATTAGTAAACTATTAATAATTCTCAGGTTATTATAGTCCTAGTGACTGAGCTCATCTGTATCCAAAAACCTAAACGACTGAAATAATGGGTCATAATCATATTGCTATATGATTCTAAATATCTACAGCGCTAGGCTAGAGGAAGAGCGGCGTTCCAACTACATAGAATTTATTTTAAGAAACCCTAAACATACACACACTGTAATAAGTGTCAAGTCTCATTCATCCGCTTTAATAAAAACAACATTCGTACGTGGTCACAAAGAGTCTTGATAACGTTTTTATGTAAGTAAGCAAATTCCGATGTGCCGTTGCGCTCTTTCAAGTGGCCCCTTTATCGCCCTTCGCAGTGTGGGATTGGCCGAAGTTGCCTTTTGCCTAGGCTATTAGGTATTTATTTTCATAATCGAGAGTTCCACAAGCTTAATTATTGTGGTATCTAGTTATGAATTTTAAAAGGTATACTCGTATTTCAACAATTTTTATAACTAATGGTAACCAGTCTGCAATTATTAAAATCGTTTGCCAGCACCAAGGATCAGGCCTCAAAGTCATGGTATATTAAGTAAATTTTATCATATTTTATTCAATAAACCTTTATTAAGTCTTAGTTTCATAAAGTATAAAGAACAGCAAAGCATAAATAGTATAAATAATAGGTACAAGAAAAAGCGAAAAACAAAAACTATGGTTGTACATTCATCCCCACTTCTGAAATGTTCGCTACTATCCTGATCCTTTATACTAATTACAGTTTATAAAACAGTCAATTAGGTTTAGTATAAAATAAAAGAAGAAATTCTTTAGTACTCCGTTGTTTGTTTACAACACTTACACTTTAATTCACAAAAATCAGCAACTTGCATCAGAGGAACACCTTACTGCTCGGCTGCATAGATTCGAGTATTCGACAAAACTCCCGCGCCCTGTTGGCCCTGTAATTTCATTTTTTAAGTTTTTGATGCTAGCGCCATCTATTGACGTCAGTACCCAAGTACTTACAAAATAGAAATAAAAGCATGATTAGGCTGGCCCCAGACCTACCGGTTCCGTTTCTTTGCTTTGCTGTGCTACCTTGCTTGAAAGACCGCCGCCCAACCAGGGTAATTTTCAATCTATCGCATTTTGGGACTAGACCAAATTGGCAAGATAGCCATTAGCTTGGTTTTATCAAATATCATCGCCTGGATTGCAAAGTAGGAAGCTCTTAGGAGATATGCCACCCTGAACATGGACTCCGATCGTTAAAAATAACTCGATCGCTTATTTATACAAGATGTTTGGTAAAGCCTTATAAAACTGAATATGGTAGATAGGGACCATAATAAAACTGAACAACTTTTACTATGGGACCAAATCTGAAATCGCGAAAAAAAATTAACTGTTTCATACATTTTGATAATTTCGTTATTAATTTTTGTATAAAACAGCAGTTTTTTTTAAAAACGAAAACTAAAACTTCTCATCGCACCCCAGACGACGATATTTGATAACACCAAACTAATGGCTATCTTGCCAATGTGGTCAGGTCAAAATATGCGATAGACCGGCGGTCCATGGTAGAACAGCAAAGCAAAGAAACGGAACCGGTAGGTCTGGGGCCAGCCTTATTAGTTGTCGAATCTATGCCCGAGTACTTACACACAATAGCATGATGAATAAAAGCTAATTATAATATTTTAATACTTATTTTAATAAACGTCGATGACAATTATTTTTTGCTTTTTAGAGGTAGGTTTTTTGAAGTCGGTTTTTTTAAACAATTTTTATTTTTTTATTTTTAGTGTAGGTAGGTTTTTTTTTTTTTTTTTTTTATACTTTTGATTGAGGGGAAGGGGGACCCAGAAGGGTTTAGGGGGTAGGGGTAAGTGGAGGAAGGTGAGGTTATTGGTTGAGGGGGTAAGAGGTGTCACCTTCAGGCTCATCCCTTGGTGAGGCTTGTTGCCATCCAGAGACACCTCGGGGTGAAGGGAAAGGGGTAGACAGACAGAGGTTATAGAGGGATAGAAAAAGATGGAGGATAGAGGAAAGAAAGGAAGAGATGGGATAGTGGAAGGAGAAAATAAAACAAATTAAAACAAAACATGTGGGATTGCTGCTGGGACCCTGCATTCCCTACTTAAGTACGCGTTAGGCCCGAAGTGGGCCGTTCCCCCCCCCAGGGGCGGCGGAGTCTAAGGTGCCCCTTTCCATTTATACAAAAGCCCCGTTGGCAAGAAGCGACTGTTGCGCCCGGGCCATAGCTGAGAATTAGGGCTAAGGAAATGCCCAAAAGGCAAATATGTTTACAGCCCGGGGGCATGCCCAACCCGTGAAGCGGGGTGCCAGGCACAACTTTGAATGGGGGTCTCAGCAACAACCCAAATCTAAAAGAAGAGACACAGAGGAAGACAGACAAAAACATACATATCAATTATTTACATGGGTATTCAATCATTGAGAGTAAAGATACGTGATTATCTTGGGTGAGATAGCATTGATGAAGGTTTTATGAGTTTTTAGGCAGTGTTTATTTAGTCAGAAGGGTGCATTGCTCTTTTTGCACTATATGTTTAGTTGCTTGCCTCTCACCCTTACAATGATTTGTTACAATAAAGTGGACATTTGCTTGTTTGATGATCAGAGGCCGCCCGAACGGACGCTCATTCAGTTGACTGATTTAAGATCCACTGAGGCTGCCCATGCGCTGATGGCAGGTTGTTTCCTGGTGGGTGGTTTATGCAAAGTCATCTCGTTCGGGCGGCCCCGCATCTCTTGTTTTATGGATGTTTGGTGGCGGCCCGACGACCGTCGGCATGGGCGACTCAATTATATGTATGGTTGTATTGTGGAGGGTTTGATCCTGTGATCAACCCAGTGGGTATCTGTTAAAGGGATGATAGTCTGGTGTTGTTCCCTGTGTGTCACCCAAGCGCGGCGGCTCGTGCAGGCCGCCCCGGTGATGTATATGTATACACGGATATTCATTTATTAAGGGTAAGGGTACATGATTAGCCTGGGTGAGATGGCATTGGTTAAGGTCTTCTAAATTTAGGCAGTGTTTTTTTTGGTCGGAAGGGTGCATTGCTCTTTTTGCACTATATGTTTGGTTGCTTGCCTCTCACCCTTACAAAAAAGATTGATCTTCACTTGTTTGATGATCAGAGGCCGCCCGAACGGATGCTCATTTGGTTGACCGATTTAAGGTCCACTGAGGCTGCCCGTGTGCTGATGACGGATTGTTTCCTGGTGGATGGTTTATGCATAATCATCTCATTCAGGCGGCCCCGCATCCCCTATTTTATAGATGTTCGGTGGCGGCCCGACAACCGCCGGCGTGGGTTTTTATATGTATGGTTGTATTGTAGAGGGTTTGATCAAGTGATCAGCCCAGTGGGTATTTGTCAGAGGGATGATAACCTGGTGTTGTTCTCTGTGTGTCACCCAGGCGCAGCGATTCGTGCAGGCCGCCCCGGTGATGCATATATATATACGGGTATTTATTTATTAAGGGTAAGGGTACATGGTTATTCTGGGTGAGATGGCATTGGTTATTGGTTTTCTAAATTTAGGCAGTGTTTATTTTGGTCGGAAGGGTGCATTGCTCTTTTTGCACTATATGTTCAGTTGCTTGTCTCTCACCCTTACAATATTTTGTTACAGTAATAGAATACATAAGTGAGTCGTAATCAGTGTTATTTACAAGTTTGAATGGTTTTTTTTTTTTTTTTCCCCTAAATTACTAGACTTTATAATTATACTATTAATTACACAGCGAGACTCTATAAAGATCTAAACAATGGGCGGGCGGCCCTTATAGTTAGCCTAGCCTATGTTAAAATACGATACATTTTGGTTCTGGATAAATGATTGATTTAAGGTTCGTCGAGGCTGCCCGCTCGTTGATGGTGGGTTGTTTTCCCGGTGGGCGGTTTATGATGAGTCATCTCGTTCAGGCAGCCCCGACGACATACATATATATACATAAGCGTGCCGTTATTAACACTATTGACAAGTTTCATTTAACTTGCATGGCAAGCATTTACATATTGGCTATCTTAATTTTCTAAATTTCTAAACTCTATAATTACACAGCGAGTGTTAAGTTATGATCTGGAAGAGGGCCACCCCGCTCCGCCCCTTTGTTTTGCATAATACCGGAGCGGCAGCCCAGGCCGGCCGCCCTTATCCACCATCACTGTGTGATGCGGGCATAGATGGTAGTATTTTCCCTGAAGAGAAGTGTGATGGTTGGATGGGCGGCCCGCCCGAGCAGCCACCCCAGCACGCAAGAATAGTGAGTTACAATTTTTTATGATCTGAACAATGGGCGGGCAGCCCGTATAATTAACCCAATCAATGTTAAAATACGATACATCACAAGGCATCAGGTGATTGTTGATTCTGAGTAATGACTGATTTAAGGTGTACCGGGGGCGAATTTACAAAGGCTATACTATTTGAGTCACGAGTCAGACTCTAATAGTTGAGCTTTTGTTTATGCATATTACTCGACAAAACCTAATCTATTTCAGTAAAAAAGTTGACTCAAATGATTTAGTTTTTGGCTTGATATTTTCAAAGAAAATGCACGGACAAAACCTAGTCGAGTAGAGGCTCACCGCTATTTGTTTATCGCGAATGCGATTGGTCGGTGCCCACATGTTCTTTCGTTCACTTCTGTTATGATCATAATTATATAATATTGAGTGGATTACAAGGTAGCAGCCGCATTCAGTCAAGAAGACCAACTAAACTTGAAAAGAAGAAATCCGTAAGACCTCACAATATAAGTGTTCATATAAAAAAAATCATGCAAGTGCTAAAACATTAACGTAAATGAAACAATATTTAGAATAAGGTATATCTGCGCCATGGTTCTCCGTCTTTCGTTAACACTTGTAATCCTAACTTTACTAGTCATACGTTTGATGTCATAATGATCATTATCGACTTTAAAATTCGATATTTAAATTGACTACTTATTTTAATCTATTTTTCAATACAGTTGCTCGAAAATGTAAGTTTACGATGGCAGTCGAGCGTGCGGTAAGTTGATTTTACCGCACGCCGTGCGTTTGTGTTTACGGATTAGTACAGCGTGCGGAAAGTTGATTTTACCGCACGCCGGCGCCGTGCGTTTTTGTTTACGAACGTTTTTTTTTTAATTTCTACTAGCTTCCGCCCGCGACTTCATCCGCGTAGACAGTAGAAAGATATTGCAACCAGTTTAAAATGACCCCTTTAGTGTATGAAAGCTAGTACTATGGAGAGTTCAAGCTGTTTCCCTGGGACCACCCACCTGAATTTGATGAAACATAGCCTAGATTTTAAGTTGGACCTCAATCTATTAAATTGTGAAAAATCCATCAAAATTCGTTTAGCTGATTTTTCGTAATTCGCGCACAAATATTTAGAATTTACAGTTTTACTATATGTATAGACTAGCGACCGCCCGCGACTTCATCCGCGTGTTTAATGTTTTGTCTATCCCTCAGGAACAGTTCCCTTTTTCGGAATGAAAGGTATCCTATGTCCTTTTCTGTACCCCTGACAATGTGTAAGCAAAATTTCACGATGATCGGTTGAGTAGTTAAGACGTGAAGGCGTAACAATCAAATAAGTAAACAAACGAACAAACGGACTTTCGCATTTATAATATTATAGTAAGGATTACAATTTCAGTAGTACCTATAATGTTTTCTCGCAAATGTATTGAAAAACGTAGTATGGCACACGGTCGTTAAGGTTTTTTAAAACTCTTTACGATTATAAACCCTTGCCTGCGGCTCGGGCTTATAAAACGTCAACTCGTTTTAAAAACCTCCTTACCAACCTTGTATCATAAACTACTATTAAGGCCCTTTTTCCACCATAAGCAATCCATTTACTTACTAGTATAGTAAATTTCATGTCTTGTGCTTTGTTGTGTTATGGTTATGTTATGTGCCATACTTAAATAAAACTGACTGTTACTACGTTTAAATTGTAAATATACTAAGCTAATCGTAAATTTGATACAAATAATTATCTGTGTTTTGTATTTTACATTAGAGGTACGCAAAAAATATGTTTTAGTTTTATTATTATTTATTTGTAATAGCTACAAGTGTGTAGTGTGTACTTGTTTCTCACCTTATAAAAGCTCGTATGTAAATTTTTTTTTTCAATCTAGTACAGAATAGAAAGGAGTAATTTAATTATTTTAGTATTAAAATAATAATAATTGCCATGTAACTATCCACCGATTATTGAAGCTAACGATCGGTAAATGTCGATATCAAATTAAATAGGTAGCATTTGTTACTGCAATATGTATAATACAGTACTAGGTTTTGTCCGTGCATTTTCTTTGAAAATATCAAGCCAAAAGCTAAACCATTTGAGTCAATTTTTTTACTGAAATAGATTAAGTTTTGTCGAGTAATATGCATAAACAAAAGCTCAACTATTAGAGTCTGACTCGTGACTCAAATAGTATAGCCTTTGTAAATTCGCGTACCGGGGTCGCCCAAGCGCTGATGGCGGGTTGTTTCCCGATGGGTGGTTTATGCAAAGCCATCTCGCTCCGGCGGCCCCGGCGACATATATATATATATACATAAACATGTCATGATCGAAATTATTTACGAGTTTCATTTAACTTACGTAACAAATATTTACAATGATTCAGTGGCCCGGGCGGGCCGCCCAGAGTTGCAGGTGACTCTTGATATTTGTGACCTGATGAGCGGCCCGTCCGGGCCATCCAGCCTATTATTATAATGTACGGTGTTGCTAGCGTTAATTTTCTAACGATCTAATATATTACACTTAATTGCTACTAGATTTTGTGGCCCGGGCGGGCCGCTCAAAGCCGCAGGTGATGTTAGATATTTGCGGCCTGGTGAGCGGCCCGCCCGGGCCACTCGATCCATCCTTATAATGCCCAATATTACAAGTATTAATTTTCTAACTTTCTAATATTCTATGCTTGATTGTATCTGGTTGTTTCTAGGCTTTTGTGACCCGTGTGGGCCGCCCAAAGCCACGGGTGATGTATAATATTTGTGATCCTGTGAGCGGCCCACCCAGGCCACACAACCCGTTGTTACAAAACGCGAAGTTGTTAGTGCGTTTATTTACTATGACCTATTTTCTATTATTTATATCCATATTATTTACATATACACACATTGGATGGGAAGGAGGAAGGGGCGCCCACTAGGGTGGGGGTCCCTAGCCAATTTTGTTCCAATGATCTCAACTCTGTTTATGTGGGTGCACCGATGCGTCGTCGGTGTGCTTGTACATGAATAGATTGGGAGGAGGCATCAGTCAGACCAACTTCGTCGTGTCAATCGCGACCGAGTCCTATGAACTCGCGGTTGATTCCCACCACCCCTCTAATAGTGCGTTCGGACGGTCGATATCGGGAGGGGCATCTTGGGAGTTGTTTATTGGTAATATAATAATATCTATGTGGGTAATTAGGGTGTTTGACATCGAATAGGTATCCTTTGTGGTGTCGAGTGAAGTGTCTTCCCACATGGCCGCTCGCCCCAAACGCCCAGCCACACAGGACGCATTGTTTGGTGATGATTCTTTCCAGGGGGGGAGGTGAAGCCTGTATGGAGTGTCTATTGATTTTAATGTGCTTTTTCCCCCTGATAGTTGGTGATTCCCGTGATGTATCATGGTGCGCCATGGGCGCCGCTGGGGTGTTGTTGGGTGGTGCGGGGGGTTTGTGGTGGCTGCAAGGGTCAGAGTCACGCCTGCGCTTTGGTGATTCTTCGAAGCGCAGTCGGCCAGCGTATGGAGCAAAAGAGGGTGCTTGAGAGGGGGGGGGGAGTCCCGTGAAAATTTCCTACATTTGTTTGATGGTGGATTGTGTGGCTTGTCCTGCCTGTTCCCACCCCGATGTCGCATACTGTGTGTCGTGGGTTTGTCGGTGTCGGGGTGTGTTTTTCGCCTGTTTGTTTTAGGTGGGTTAGTTTTTATGCGTTTGCTGCCGGGCATTGCGGCAACAGATGGATTATTTCTATGTTTGGGTCTGGTGTTATGTTTGCTACTTGATGTGTTTGGTGTGTCTGAGTTATTTGATGTCCCCGAAGTGGGTGATGGGTCGTGTGTCGCATGCCTGCGGTCACCGGCGCGAGGGACGCGGTCAACCGATGGGGGCCCGTGTCGGCGATCACGCGCTCCTTTGCCATTGCGCCGTGTGGCCGGTTCGATCGGGCGTCCACCAGTGTCAGAGAGTTTTGTCCGTCTAACCGTGCCCGAGGGGTCCGTGATTGTGTTTTTGTCCCTGGATGTTTTTGTGGGGGGTGGTTTGGTTATATTTGATGATCCGGGGTTGTGCGTTCTGTATGAGGTCTGTTTCTCCGATGGTGATGTTGATGATGATGACGACGAGTCTCGCAATGGGGGCACACGCCTCCTAGTTCGAGATCTGCCGTCTCTTGGACGTGAGTTGTTAGTTGGGGGCTGTTTGTCCATGCCTCGATGCCGCAGGTCGGCTCCTGTTAGGGGTTTGCTAGGTTTTGGATGTACGATGCGAGTTCCTGTGTTGGAAGTGCCGGGTTTTGTTTGTTTATTGTCAGGCGACACGACAGGGGGTGGCTCGCTTTTGCGCGATGGTCCTGGGTTGTTTTTCTTTTCCTTGGGCGGGTTTTTTATGTTATTGGGTGCTGAGGAGGGGTCTCTTGTCAGAGGTCTATGGCTCTTTGAACGGGAGCCGATGCCGCCCGGGGTGGTTTTGGCTCGCTTGGGCTTGGGGGACCCCATCCGGGGTGATTCGTCACGATGGCGGGGTGGCGGAAGCTCTCGCTTGCGTGTTTTTCCCGGTTTTATTGCAACTGTTGATGTGCCTTTGGTAGTCGCCGTTGGACGTGTCGGTGAAGTGGGGGAATGGTTTTTACAGGAAGTGGTGTTGTGAGAGGTGCCAACGCGCACGGGCGAAGAATGGGTGGAGTGTGTGGGCGTAGGTGTTAGGATAAAATCCCTGAGAAGAAGTTTTGGTGGGTGTTTTCTTTTTATGGGTTGTGGTGTTTGCGATCGGGTGTCTGGCACTAAGGTAGGGGGGTTAGTGGGTGTGTTGGTGCGAAGGTTTCCTGAGGGGCCAGTGGCAGGTGAGGCTAATGCAGCAGTGTGGCGGCTCATATTGTTTGCGGGGCAGCTGCGCCGGTCTCGTGGGGGCTCGGCCACCATGGTGGGGGCGCCGAATGCAGAAGGTGAGAGTAGATCCGGGAGGGGGGGGCGCTCGTCCGCGCCCAACGCCATGGCGGGTCCAGTGCCCGGGGATCCCCGTACATCTCCCCCTCCCGTCGTAGAGCGAGGTGTGGGTGTCTGTGTTCGCACGGGTGCCGCTTCAGGAGGGTTCTCAAGAGTCCAGAGAAGGTGGCGTGGGGGGGGGGGTCGTTGCGCGTCCGCTGGGGGGGCACATTACCCGTAGAGGGAGTGGGCGGCGGCGGGGGGGGTGTGTTCGGGTGGGTGGAAGTGGTTAAAGATTTGGCTGATGTTGGTAACGTTGTAGACTAGGTTAACGTGATTATTGATGATGGTGATGTGATCAGATTCACTGTGGCTGTGTTCCATGTCCGAGTCCTGCTGTGTATGGTCAAGGGACGATGTCGGAGAAGATATGTGGGAATGGGAGCGGTCGCTATGGTTGTCGTCGTTGTTATTGTTGTCGTTATCGTTGTTAATGCCGCCTTCTTTTTCTCTATGTGGGCTTTCCTCGGTGAATTGGTGTGTGGGCGGCGAGGTCCCCTCCTGGTTGCCGTCAGCCTCCGATTCCCCGGGGGGGGGGGGGTCGTAGGGGCCGGCCCGTCTGCTGCCGGCGGGAAGCGTTCCCACTAGTGGATGAGGCCGCCGAGGCCATTTCTACGTCTATCTTTAGAGTGTGTTCTTTCCAGTCCTCCGATGCCGGGGAGAACAGGAGCTGGACCCGCTGTTGCTGTGCGTCCTGGGACGATGGGCCCGTGTTAGAGGAGGAGTGGATGCTTGATGGGGGAGAGGTGTCGTAAAATGCAAAATATTCCGGGCCCAGTTTGGCCCCTTCAGGTGGAGTATAGGGGGGGATTAGTGATTTAGCCATTTCCCTGTCCAGACCCCTGAGGTCACATATAGTGTTCAGGGCCCAAAGGAGGTTTTCAACTAGATATTCTCGCTTTCTTGTGGCCTCCAGGAAATATTCCCTGCAGTTTTCGCACATTTTCCATGCCATTTTTCTACTGTTTATTGTGCAGGGTGTCGCCAGAGATGTGTCCCCTCGGCGTCCGCGTGCTGTGAGAGGTACGATAAGAGAAAATTATAAAGTGTGAATACATAGGAATATGGTAGAAAATAGTGTGTTTCTGGGTGCGCATGTGTGTGTTAGAGGAGGGTTTGTTATGTTGGTAGATTGAGACCCACTGAGGTGTGCGGTGTGTGGTCGTGTCGCAAGTGTCCGTGACGGTGAGCGTCCGTTGTTTAGTACCATCGCGTGAGCGCGTGCGTGCGCGCGTGTGCATGCGTGTGCGTGTGTGTGCCTGTGTGTGTGTATGCATGCATGTATGAGTGTATATGTGTGTATGTGTGTGTGTGTGTGTGAGTGTGTGTGTGTAAGTGTGTGTGTGTGTGTGTGTGTGTGTGTGTGATCAGCGCGGGATTCAGTGTAGGTAGGTTCTTACCTTGTAGGTATATTATTTAGATAGTAAAATCGGCTCAGCCAAACGTGAGATAATTGGGAAGAAACATACATAGGGGTCAAACTAAGAACCTCTTTTTTTAAGTCGGTTAAAGAACTACATAAATATCCCTCTTCCAACAAAAAAAATATTATCTTATTAAGTTCATAAACAAAGAAGTAATACGACCATTATCATCGAGGTAATTCACACAAAATCATACTATTTTCGTGCTTTTTTTCAAGATTACTTGAAAAGTACTGAACCGATTTCCAAATTTAAAAAAAATGGGACCAAGTTGGGAGTCTACCTAATGTAATAACGTTTAAATCATTTCAATCGGTCCAGCCGTTTTCGAGTAATCGGTGGACGTACACAAAAAAAACAAATATACAGACGAACAAAGAACCCCCTCCTTTTTGGAAGTCGGTTAAAAATAACCGAATTTACTGACAATACAACAAAAACATCTAAGGAGAAAATATAGAGCTCATTTTCCTGATCACGGATATGTCGACTGCCGCAACGAACAGTATCGAATCTGCAAAACCCTCAGACCAAATAAAAAAGGGAAGACGGAGTCTTCTGAACGAAGCAGTGAAGCCGATAAAACAACGCTATGGCGTGTACATACACAGTTACACGCACACACATGTAACGAAACTACGCTGTTTCTTAACAGCCAGCGTGCGAAGCGGACGTATTAATAAATTATACATTACATCAAAGAAAATGCCGAATTGTGTAGTGAAAGGGTGCAAAACGAATCATCAATACATAAAAAGAAGGATGGAATCACATTTCACACGTAAGTAAAATTGGAAACTAATATTTTCACTAATTCAAAATAAACATTAAGATATTACTTGAAACACAAAACCTCAACAAGTGTTGCCATGCCAGACGTTATAGTTTAAACCTATTATTGGGTAACATGGAATGTAACATAACGTTATTTGTTTCTTGTTAAAAATAGCGCGTTAATTATTTCTGTTTCTGGACGTTTTTACCCACAACACGGACGGAACGGAACGGAGGCGGTATATGCGATTGGGGTTAGGCGACGGCTACACGCGTGGTAAATACATCAGTATTTAATCAGGGGCCTATTTCATAAAAAATAGTAAATTTACTACAACAATTTACCATTGTTGTTATTAGGGTAGAATTATTTCTTAATAATGATAAAACATAATTCTACCCCAATAAACTACTACAATGGTATATTACTGTACTTTTTCATTCTTTTTTTTATTTTATTTTTTATTTATTTAATACATTTTTAGTTATTAGGGTAGAATTATTTCTTAATAATGATAAAACATAATGAGCGGTTTTCAAAAGGCAGTTTAAAAAACAAAAGTAGTACCCAAAAGACGGCTAGATGTCGTTGTTCAACTAAGTAAGTAACTTTTTAAGAAAAAAGCAAAGGATTTTGTCAATTTGACAGTTAATCTTCTTCTTCTTATTTTTGTTTGGCAATCTACTCCTCTTAAGCGCGTCTACCGCCTAACTCTATCGCTTTGACTCTGGCTTTGGTTTATGACGTCAGTGCACTCTCCGTCCTTGTCATCGTGTTATGATATGACAAGGACGGGGAGAGCATACCTGTCGCTTTGGCTATCGCTTTGAGTTAGGCGGTAGGGCCCCTGGGAGTAAAATTATAAAAAAACCTCCCTAATTCAATAGCGCCATCTATCAACATAAAAATAAACTAAAATTATTAGCCTCTGTTACCCATAGTACAGGCTTCGCCTAGCTAGTAATTCAGATGACCGTGTGTGTGAAATAGTACATTTTTGTAAATGTTAAATGTTTATTTATTTATTTGTTCTGGTAGGTAAGTAAGTATATTTTTTGGCTCTGTCCTGAATATTGTAAGGACTAATTAATTGTATAACTGCTTAACGTTTTACGTTCTCTTTTAGATTTCCAAATCGAGATGAAAATATAAAAGAGATGTGGATTGCGGTCATTCGTGAAAGTCGGAATGATCCTTTCTGGCATCCATCTTCCCACAGCGTAGTTTGTTCAACTCATTTTGAGAGCGACGATTTGTACTACACAATAAAAGGGTTACGTCGTATAAAAAAAACGCATATCCAAAGGTTTCAAACTTTGTTTATAAAAAAATTATTTAGTGATATGATATTGATTGATTACGGAATGACAGAGGCCAGATGCTGGCTGACTTTATGGAGAAGGAGAACCTCTTTATGATGAACTCCTTCTTCAGAAAGCCGGAATGCCGAAAGTGGACCTGGGTCAGTCCGGACGGTAAAGTCAGAAATGAGATAGATTTTATCATGTCGACGAAAAAGCAAATATTCAATGATGTCACTGTGATCAACGCTGTTAAGACGGGGAGCGATCACCGATTGGTACGTGGCACATTGAATATCAACCCAAAGCTGGAAAGATCTCGACTGATAAAATCAACAATTCGACCATTGCCGGCCCATATTCAAAACCCCGAGAGCTTTCAACTCGAACTCCAAAACCGCTTCGAAGCCCTTGAGAACAGCATAGATGTGGACGATCTAAACAACATGGTGGTGGATGCTGTCCGTACGATAGGGTCCAAGCTCTTTAAGACCCGCCGTCCCAAGATAAAGAAACTCTCCGACCACACACTCCTACTCATGGATCAGAGACGTGAAATGAGGCTCCAGAGTTCAGTAGATGCTAATCGTTATCGGCAGCTTAATAGACAGATATCTAAGTCTTTGACGAGCGACCTTCGCCAATTTAATACGAATCGTATTAAAGAGGCCATCGAGCGGAATAAAGGCTCCAAAGTGTTCGCGAGAGATCTGTCTATTGGGCAAAGCCAGATGACGAAGCTGAAAACTGACGACGGACGCATCATTTCATCAAAGCCTGAAATCCTGAGGGAGATCGAGAGCTTCTATGGGCAGTTATATTCCACGCAGACACCTGTTGAAAGCAAGGCTAAAGACCCCAGAGCCAAGCTTACCCGACACTATACCGAAGATATCCCGGACGTCAGCCTGTGCGAGATTAGTATGGCTCTCAAACAGCTGAAAAACAACAAGGCGGCGGGTGACGATGGAATCACTACAGAACTTCTGAGAGCGGGCGGTAAGCCGATACTGAAAGTCCTCCAGAAGCTCTTTAATTCCGTCATCGTCCAGGGCAGAACGCCAAAGACATGGAACATAAGTGAGGTGATCTTGTTCTTTAAAAAGGGTGACAAGTCCCTCTTAAAGAACTATAGACCCATCTCGCTTCTGAGTCATGTCTATAAGTTGTTTTCGAGAGTCCTTACGAATCGTCTCGCTCGCAAGTTCGACGACTTCCAACCTCCCGAACAAGCCGGGTTCCGAAAAGGCTTTAGCACCATAGACCACATCCATACGCTGCGGCAGGTTATACAGAAGACTGAGGAGTATAATGAGCCACTTTGCTTGGCGTTCGTGGACTATGAGAAAGCCTTTGATTCGATTGAAACCTGGGCGGTGCTGCAGTCTCTCCAAAGGTGCCAAGTGGACTATAGGTATATCGAGGTGTTGAGGTACTTATACCAAAATGCCACCATGACGATCCAAGTACAGAACCAGAACACAAATCCTATCCAACTGCAGCGTGGTGTGAGACAGGGAGACGTTATTTCTCCGAAACTGTTCACAGCTGCGTTGGAGGACATCTTTAAGCTCTTGGACTGGAAAGGACTCGGCATCAACATTAATGGCCAGTACCTAACACACCTTCGTTTTGCCGATGATATAGTCCTTATGGCTGAGACCATGGAAGACCTGAACACAATGCTCGAAGATCTCCGTAGTGCTTCCCAAAGAGTGGGTCTTAGGATGAACATGGATAAGACGAAAATTATGTCAAATGCCCATGTTGTACCCTCTCCAGTTCATGTTGGGAACACTACACTTGAAGTTGTTGACAATTACGTATACCTAGGACAGGCAGTCCAGTTAGGTAGGTCCAACTTCGAGAAAGAGATCTCTCGTCGAATCCAACTCGGGTGGGCAGCATTCGGGAAGCTTCGAAAAATCTTCGCGTCCGACTTACCTCAGTGTCTCAAGACGAAAGTCTATGAACAGTGTGTGTTGCCAGTGATGACCTACGGCAGTGAAACGTGGCCGCTAACTATGGGTCTCATAAGGAGGCTCAAGGTCACTCAGCGTGCAATGGAGAGAGCCATGCTCGGCGTTTCCCTACGTGATCAAATCAGAAACGAGGAGATCCGCAGGAGAACTAAAGTAACCGACATCGCTCGAAGGATTGCTCAGCTGAAGTGGCAATGGGCGGGACACATAGCGAGAAGAACCGATGGCCGTTGGGGCAGTAAGGTTCTGGAATGGCGACCGCGCACCGGACGACGCTCCGTGGGTAGGCCCCCGACAAGGTGGACCGACGATCTGGTGGAGGTCGCGGAAAGCCAGTGGATGCAGGCAGCGCAGGACCGATCGTTGTGGAGATCTTTAGGGGAGGCCTATACCCAGCAGTGGGTGTCGTGTGGCTGATATGATGATGATGATGATATGATATTTAATATTACAATAAATCTATGAATCTGACTTGTTTTGTTTTGTTGAAAATTTGTTGATTGTTTTACTGAAAATGTTCGGGAACAATATTTTCTGTCACCTAAGTTTAGATGTGTCACTAATCTGCAATACCCTAATAATAATATCTATCCCCAAGAAATATATTAGTCATCATATTAATCAAAACGATCCCTTAGTTTATATCATCGGATTAATGTAAACATATATCTTAAATTATAGTTTGATCACTTTTTTCTATAGCTCTGCCCTTTAAAAAGTAAGTCAATCATCAAAATAATAGATTTGTCACCTAATAAATAGATCGGTTCCTTAATTCAATGCTAGAGCCTGAGGAGAGTGGTTCAGATGAAGAAGTGAACTTGCTACCAAAAAGGAAAAGTTCACAAAGTAAAGTTTGGACATTAATTCAAAGATTTGATAACTTAGAATGTGCTGAAAATTACATTTAAAACGAAAAAATACCCTTTCTTAAAAAAAACAAATAGAGGAGGAGCTTATGAAATATTTTAGATGCAACAAAGTATCGTCTTTCAGTTGAATTATTTGATATATTAATATTATTTTTCAGTGATTAAAAATAATTCTTAGGTACCTAAACATTTTTATATTGTTTGGTGATTCAGTTTTAGTGACACTTTTATTATTTTGATACCCAATATATTTATTTGATGATTGATATAATTTCAAAGTAATTCTTAATTATTATTTAGGTAAGCGTTTTAATATTATTTGGTGATTCAATTTAGGTGACAGATCTACTATTTTGGGAACAAATATTATTTATTAGGTCACTGAAAATGCATTTATTAGGTAATTGATAAAATCATACCCAAAATGTTTTAGTTGATTGTTAGGTACAAAAAAGAAAAATAAATATATTAAAACTAATTTATAAGATTTGTTTTCTATAATGTGAATAATCCAAAAGAGCCTGACATTTTCTATGTCCGGCCGGAATGCTGACACAAAAAGCCTAACATGTCAGGACAAACATCTCGCTTTAAATACCTACACGAAACTTTAGTTATTCTGTTAGTTTTATTTTTACATTTTTCCTATTTCCTTGCTACTTCCGCCACTACTTTTAAAGCGGGCTACTCACAGCCCTGCCCTGGCTTTGAGAAGCTCACCTTATCTATCTATCATTAGGTGAATGACGGCTACACGCGTGGTGAATACTGTGATCCATCAGTATTATTTTATCAGGCGTCTATTTCATAAAAGAATGAAAAAGTACAGTAATTTACCATAGTAGTAGTTTATTGGGGTAAAATTATGTTTTATAATTAATAAGAAACATAATTCTAATCTGTAATAATTCTAAACTAATCTTTTATGAAATAGGCCCTGATAAAATACTGATGGATCACAGTACCAGGCGTGTAGCGTGATATAGCGTTTTGATTCTAATATGTGATATAACGTTATTATTTCATAACGCGTTATTCTTATTACATTGGGGTAATATGAATACTATGGCAACACCGGCTCACACACTAATGCATAAAAAAACTGGCTTCAGTGCATTGCTTGGAAGACTCCGTCTTTCCTTTTTTATTTGGTCTGAGGCAAAACCCCGATTTTCTCCTCCTGCCTGAAAACCTGTTTCTTTATGTAACCACCTAGGTAGTATTCAATATTTTTATTCTTTGTATCAATTTTAAAATACCTGTTCAATTCCAGTTTCCTTAACGGCGATTCCAAGTGAACACTACTTCCCAATTATGTCTAAGACTTTTTTAATGGTGGTCGAAAGCTTGGAGATATCGATGTTATTCCCCGTTTGGGCTTGGGCAAGACTGACTCGACCACCATCTATATACGTGCCTTTTGTTCATGTCTCTCCAAATCTAAAAATGTTTTAGGAAGTAATTTTATTCCTACACTTTTTCAAGCAAGACCATCTTAATACTAATACTGTTTAAAAACTCATTGTACTTATAGTACGCCACTGTTCGATAGTTTTATCAGGGCCTAACACCCTAAGATAGGCCCAATTCTTCCCATTCCTTATTGTTTTGCTTTTGACCCATAGTTCCCATATATTTGCCATGCGGTGTGCAGCGATAAATGAGAAGACGTGGTTACAGTAACGAAGTTAGTTTATTACTGAAGTAGGTACATACAAAGTTAATACGCCACCACATAACCGGGCCTAATAAAAGAAAAAAATACATTAGTTTTTTTTTTCTACCAAATGGTATACATATTATAGAAATGTTTACTTAACATTTAATTATAAGTTTTATGGAAGTAACGTTATATTGATAATAACTAACACATACACACACTCATACATACAATTTTTTTTTTGCTTTTGGTTTTTTTTTGTGCTTAACAGTATCTTATCCTAAGTTACAAAAGGTTTTGTCCTGTTTTTGTGGACAATGTCTAATTTACCATTTACTAAAATTTTTACATTAGATCCTAAGTCTTCTACTACTGTAAAAGGGCCTAAATAAAGTTTATCTAATTTTTTAGCTGTTTCATTTTTTAACAAAATCAAATCATTTTCCTTATACGATATAGGATTAATATTTTTATCGTAATAAAGTTTCCTATTTAACTTACTATCTAATAAATGCTTTTTTGCATCCTTATGTGCTAATTGCAGCCTATGTTTTAATTCTAATACATAATTTTCAGGAAAATATAAGGGATCAACAGAATCTTTCAAATTGCTAGGCAAAACGCATGGTTTTCCAAAAACGAGTTCATACGGTGAATACGTCGCCATACTATGTACTGTCGTATTATACGCGAAACACCAAAATTGTAGCCAATGGCTCCAAGTTTCTGAATATCCATCACATTGAATTCTCAAGAAAGCAGCGAGATGTTTATGCATGTTTTCTAAAGCACCGATCGATTGGTGGTGGTATGCCGTTGAATGTAATTTTGTTATATTTAATAGTTTACATACCTCTTCCATTACTTTCGAAGTAAACTCCTTACCTCGGTCTGTTGCTATGACCTTGGGAACTCCATATCTTAAAATAAATTGTACTAAGGCTCGTGCTACACTTACCGTGTCTTTGTGACGTAATAACGCCTCTATGAACTTAGTTAACTCACATTGTAACGTAAGGCTGTAGGAATACCCTTCCACATCGGTGTCTACAGGACCTACAATATCAAGAAATATTTTTTCGAATGAAGTACTTGCCGTTGTCGAAATTGTCATAGGTTCTATTATATTTCTAGAATATTTCATAGTTTGGCATTTCTTACATTTTTTGACGTAATCTCGTACACTTTTCTCTAACCCTGGCCAGTAATATTTAGCTTTTATATTATTAATCATCCTACGGACCCCTGCGTGCCCGCTTGTTGGTAAAAGATGAAAGTCGTTTAAAATAATAGTTTTTTCGTCATTATCCGTAATCTTTTTAATATTTCTCAAAATATTTATGCGTGGACCGGACCACATTTCTTTCTTTCTTATTTCATTTAATAATTATTTTATAAATGTCTTTCAAAATTTATTTATTTATAATCATAAAACATTACAAAAATTTAATTTAAATTTATTATTACAAAATATCTTATACAGCAATATTAAAAATACTACTAAGTCTGTTCTTAGTCTAATCTAATAGACCACCCCGAGTAGTCCCCGGTGCAAATGTGCCCATTACATTAATATATAATTTATTTATTAAATAAATATACAACATTAATATTTTATAAATAACGCGTTATTATTTGTCATATTTATACATAATATTTCTATGTTTATTTTTTTGCAAAAAATACTCAACTTATTCGCAAATTCGGCTCGCGTAAAGTGCGACATATAGTCAAGATTTATATATAATGTAAGTTTGCTGCTTACAAAAGCAAAACATTCACTTTCAAAGTCTATCTCCTTATTTTTTCTAAGAATATTTAGGCATGAACCGTCGATAAAACTCAACTCAATGGAATCGCTTGGAATTCGTAATATTTCCGTAATCCTAGGTTGATCAGGCTTTGGACTTGTCGTGGGAGTATTAGGAATTTCAACGTTTCCGTCATCTAAATCTATACTATCCTTCTCTAATTTCCTCTTCTGTGCTCTTGTCATCACTAAAATTTTTTCACTCAAGTCTTTTAATTCGTCTGAACTTTGTAATCGTATTCTTCTAACTGTAGCCTAAATTTTAATAAACGATTTGAGGGATCTTTAAGTCCAAATAAGTAAATTAATGGTTTGTGGTCGGTTTGGATGGTAAACCTTCTCCCGTACAAATATGGTCTGAAATACTTAACGCTCCATACGATCGCTAAAAGTTCCTTTTGAATAGTCGGATAATTTAGTTCGTGTTTATTTAAAGGTCTGCTTGCGTACGCTACCGGTCTGTTATCTTTGTTACAAAGTACGGATCCTATCGCGGTTCCCGATGCGTCAGTCTGTAATATAAATTCGTTATCGGCTGAGAAATCAGGGTACTGTAAGACTGGTGGAGAGACCAAACACTGTTTTAAATATTGGAATGCGTTTCTACACTGTTCTGACCAAATAAATGTTTAATGTTTTCTGCAAAGTTTATTGAATGGTTATATCTGAAAATGATGGTATAAATTTCCTGTAATAATTGCAAAAGGCAACAAAACGCCGAACCTCATCCGCGTTTTCTGGTTCTGCCCCCCTAGCATGACCGTCAAAACACGATATGATAAAGCGTTTTATCGACGCCAACTGTCAAAATATGATAAATTTCGCCGCCATGTTGATTTTTTATCGAAACAGCGAGCATAACCGTGCCTAGTGACGTCACGTGTTATGATACGTTACAATAGATAAAAGAGCGAGCATGACAGTCGGTTATTTATCGAAAAGTCTAGCATGACCAATTATTGGTGGTTAAAAAAGTTAAATTTATCGATTTTTGACATTTAGTCGTGTTATTTTATCGACGAGGTTTGGAGTGCGTGATACGATCGATACATTAAAAAAGACCAATTTATTAAACAATTATTCATTATCTGATTTAAAAGGTAAGAATTATAGTTATGATTGCATTAGTGTGTAAATGTTTATTAAAAATACAGAAAATATTCAGATTTTGCAACCCCTTTTTTCAGTTAAGTACAATTAACTTCACAAGTACCTACTTAGAATGGCTAGACCATTCATAAGAATTAATTTACTTGCCGCGGAGGAGAAAGAAGTGAGAAAGAAGGAGAGGACATTAATAAGAGAAATAAGCAATGCTTTTCTCCTCCCCGAAAACGAATTCCTTAGGAATTACAAGGTATCTGTAGAAATGGTACACTACTTGTGTTCGGAGTTAGGGGGAGATTTGGCTCCTCAAACTTCTAAAGGATACCCTGTTCCCTTGAAGGTAGGTTAAATTAAAGAAGAAAGGCTCTACATTTACTTAGGTACCTACTTATTGTTATATTACCTACCCCTTATGTTCTACTGTAACACATTTTTCAGGTTATTTCGTCATTAAAAATGCTACTGGATGGCCACTACCAGCGAGCTAATGCCAACGAAGCCAGCCAGTGCATTGGGCAGACGACTGTTAGTAAATATCTAAATCAATTTGTGGCAGCTGTAAATGCAAGGTAAAATAGTGCTATTATTCTGTTTAGTTTACTGTTTGGCTGTTGACTAGGTTTTTAGTAGCAATATAATAATAATAGTACTATGCTAATTAATTAATCAAACCTCAAGTGGCCTCGTGAGGCTGCACAATAATGGAATATCTATCGTCTCATTTTCCGAGGCTTGAAGGGTTAAGAACATGTCGAATACATCAGTACTTTCTTTAAAAAAATAGATAGGAATGATTGTCTGTCGCCTACTACTTACATCATCATCAGCCTATCAATTATCATCCGATCATGTCCGATCCCTGGCTACTCTCATCCAGCGTTTGCCAGCCACCTTGCAAAGATCGCCGCTCGACCTTATCTGAGGGCGTCCCACACTATGTTTGCCGATACGCAGTCTTCACTCAAGAACTCATCTGCCCCAGCGGCCATCGGTTCTACAGCAAATATGGCTGGCCCACTGTCACTTCAGCTTGCTAATCCGGTGGGCTACGTCGATGATTTTAGTTCTCTCTCGGATCACCTCGTTCCGGACCCAATCTCTTAGAGAAACTCTGAGCATAGCCCTTTCCATAGCTCGCTGTGTGACTTTTTATTTGTGAACCAGCCCTACAGTGAGTGTCCACGTTTCGGCTCCGTATATTGTCATGACGGGCAGGACATACTGGTTGAAGACTTTTGTCTTTAGTCTCTGTGGAATAGGCGACTCAAAGACTCGACGAAGTTTCCCATATGCTGCCCTGCCCAGCTGTATCCTTCTGTTGGCCTTTTTCTCGAAGTTGTTCCTACCCGATTGCAATGTTAGCCTGAGGTAGACGTACTACTTACAGCTATGTAAAATTGAATTCATATCTTATTTATTACAATGGTACCTACTAAGTTCTTCCTTAAAATTGCTTATTTAAAAAAAAATAGATACCTACCTACCTAGGTACGGTCAACGGCACATGGGGCTTCCACAACAGCATAATGATATTCACTCAATTTTATTTTATTTTATTTATTTTTTTTTTTTTTTTTTATTTAGGATACAAACAGTCTTATACATTGAAATTGATAACAAAACATATGAGTTTCTTATAGACCTATAGATCCATAAAGTATACAAAATTACACAAAGTTATGGTGTTTTGGAAGTAAGTAAGTATGTACTAACATAAGCATACACAGTCGAGTCTTTTAGAAAATGTACAATAAATCATCAAATTAAATACTATTAATTATCAAAGTGCTATTGACAATTTACTATGCAATAACTTTCTATAGACGGTTAGACTATTGCCAAAGATATCTATATCATTGAACCTTTTGTTATAAGTTTCAACACTACGTCGAAAGAAGTTATTTCTGGTGTATACAGCTGTGTACATAGGGACAACAAATAGTTTTTGCAAGCGAGAGCCAGGTCTGGGTACTCTTAGGTTAATTTCTTCTTCTTAAATGCAAAGCTATTGAAGTTCAAAATACAGACAGTTTTGTATAACCTCATGTGCTGCTGACTGCACTTTAATTATATTTACTTAAAAAAAAATTCAGACTAAAACCAAAATGGATAACCTTTCCCGGTACTCCAGGAGAAAGACACATGACATCCCTCGTGCGCTACCTCAATAGAGTCAGCCGCAGCAGCAAGAAGTAGGTTAATATAAAAGTTAAAGCACGGATTGAGACCTTCTGTTAGGGTGGATACCCACTTAGGTACTGAAACTCTACGCTCTGCGAACCTGCACCAAAAACTTTTTTATCCTGTGCTGCAACAGTGTGCCATAGTGTGTACGTGAGTGAACATTTTTGCAAACCTGGATCACACGCACACTGAAGCCAAAGTAGAAATAACATTTTTGCTATGGCACAGTTTCAGGTTCATGGAGCGTGGTCGGAGGTTCGCGAACCTAAGTGGGTGGGTACCCACCCCTACAGTGGTTTTCTGTACTTAATTTGAATAGGTATTTGAAGAGTAAACAATTTCGATAACTTTCTTGTTAACTAGGTCTCCAAGTATACACATTTCAGTAATAAAATATGTGATTCATTTCGGATTTATGACACTTAATTAGTTTAACGACACCTTTACTTTACGAGACTCACCACTTCGCTAAAACAATCATATGTAAAGCTCTCATTTTCATCTAACGAGAGCTCGATGATTATGTCTTCAGTGTCGACAGGTGCAGGTATGCCAGACAAGGCAGCTGGTGTGGATCCAATCTATAATAATAATTTTATAGAATATAGAAGAGTTTTCACTATGTTTGCCGATACGCAGTCTTCACTCAAGAACTCATCTGCCCCAGCGGCCATCGGTTCTACAGCAAATATGGCTGGCCCACTGTCACTTCAGCTTGCTAATCCGGTGGGCTACGTCGATGATTTTAGTTCTCTCTCGGATCACCTCGTTCCGGACCCAATCTCTTAGAGAAACTCTGAGCATAGCCCTTTTCATAGCTCGCTGTGTGACTTTTTATTTGTGAACCAGCCCTACAGTGAGTGTCCACGTTTCGTCTCCGTATATTGTCATGACGGGCAGGACATACTGGTTGAAGACTTTTGTCTTTAGTCTCTGTGGAATAGGCGACTCAAAGACTCGACGAAGTTTCCCATATGCTGCCCTGCCCAGCTGTATCCTTCTGTTGGCCTTTTTCTCGAAGTTGTTCCTACCCGATTGCAATGTTAGCCTGAGGTAGACGTACTACTTACAGCTATGTAAAATTGAATTCATATCTTATTTATTACAATGGTACCTACTAAGTTCTTCCTTAAAATTGCTTATTTAAAAAAAAATAGATACCTACCTACCTAGGTACGGTCAACGGCACATGGGGCTTCCACAACAGCATAATGATATTCACTCAATTTTATACTTAAATGCAAAGCTATTGAAGTTCAAAATACAGACAGTTTTGTATAACCTCATGTGCTGCTGACTGCACTTTAATTATATTTACTTAAAAAAAAAAATTCAGACTAAAACCAAAATGGATAACCTTTCCCGGTACTCCAGGAGAAAGACACATGACATCCCTCGTGCGCTACCTCAATAGAGTCAGCCGCAGCAGCAAGAAGTAGGTTAATATAAAAGTTAAAGCACGGATTGAGACCTTCTGTTAGGGTGGATACCCACTTAGGTACTGAAACTCTACGCTCTGCGAACCTGCACCAAAAACTTTTTTATCCTGTGCTGCAACAGTGTGCCATAGTGTGTACGTGAGTGAACATTTTTGCAAACCTGGATCACACGCACACTGAAGCCAAAGTAGAAATAACATTTTTGCTATGGCACAGTTTCAGGTTCATGGAGCGTGGTCGGAGGTTCGCGAACCTAAGTGGGTGGGTACCCACCCCTACAGTGGTTTTCTGTACTTAATTTGAATAGGTATTTGAAGAGTAAACAATTTCGATAACTTTCTTGTTAACTAGGTCTCCAAGTATACACATTTCAGTAATAAAATATGTGATTCATTTCGGATTTATGACACTTAATTAGTTTAACGACACCTTTACTTTACGAGACTCACCACTTCGCTAAAACAATCATATGTAAAGCTCTCATTTTCATCTAACGAGAGCTCGATGATTATGTCTTCAGTGTCGACAGGTGCAGGTATGCCAGACAAGGCAGCTGGTGTGGATCCAATCTATAATAATAATTTTATAGAATATAGAAGAGTTTTCACTATGTTTGCCGATACGCAGTCTTCACTCAAGAACTCATCTGCCCCAGCGGCCATCGGTTCTACAGCAAATATGGCTGGCCCACTGTCACTTCAGCTTGCTAATCCGGTGGGCTACGTCGATGATTTTAGTTCTCTCTCGGATCACCTCGTTCCGGACCCAATCTCTTAGAGAAACTCTGAGCATAGCCCTTTTCATAGCTCGCTGTGTGACTTTTTATTTGTGAACCAGCCCTACAGTGAGTGTCCACGTTTCGTCTCCGTATATTGTCATGACGGGCAGGACATACTGGTTGAAGACTTTTGTCTTTAGTCTCTGTGGAATAGGCGACTCAAAGACTCGACGAAGTTTCCCATATGCTGCCCTGCCCAGCTGTATCCTTCTGTTGGCCTTTTTCTCGAAGTTGTTCCTACCCGATTGCAATGTTAGCCTGAGGTAGACGTACTACTTACAGCTATGTAAAATTGAATTCATATCTTATTTATTACAATGGTACCTACTAAGTTCTTCCTTAAAATTGCTTATTTAAAAAAAAATAGATACCTACCTACCTAGGTACGGTCAACGGCACATGGGGCTTCCACAACAGCATAATGATATTCACTCAATTTTATACTTAAATGCAAAGCTATTGAAGTTCAAAATACAGACAGTTTTGTATAACCTCATGTGCTGCTGACTGCACTTTAATTATATTTACTTAAAAAAAAAAATTCAGACTAAAACCAAAATGGATAACCTTTCCCGGTACTCCAGGAGAAAGACACATGACATCCCTCGTGCGCTACCTCAATAGAGTCAGCCGCAGCAGCAAGAAGTAGGTTAATATAAAAGTTAAAGCACGGATTGAGACCTTCTGTTAGGGTGGATACCCACTTAGGTACTGAAACTCTACGCTCTGCGAACCTGCACCAAAAACTTTTTTATCCTGTGCTGCAACAGTGTGCCATAGTGTGTACGTGAGTGAACATTTTTGCAAACCTGGATCACACGCACACTGAAGCCAAAGTAGAAATAACATTTTTGCTATGGCACAGTTTCAGGTTCATGGAGCGTGGTCGGAGGTTCACGAACCTAAGTGGGTGGGTACCCACCCCTACAGTGGTTTTCTGTACTTAATTTGAATAGGTATTTGAAGAGTAAACAATTTCGATAACTTTCTTGTTAACTAGGTCTCCAAGTATACACATTTCAGTAATAAAATATGTGATTCATTTCGGATTTATGACACTTAATTAGTTTAACGACACCTTTACTTTACGAGACTCACCACTTCGCTAAAACAATCATATGTAAAGCTCTCATTTTCATCTAACGAGAGCTCGATGATTATGTCTTCAGTGTCGACAGGTGCAGGTATGCCAGACAAGGCAGCTGGTGTGGATCCAATCTATAATAATAATTTTATAGAATATAGAAGAGTTTTCAATATGACTTAATACAGTGTAGACGTTTACCTATAAAGTAATACTTACACCTTCTAAAAGACAACAAATTTGAACTATGTTAACCGAGAGACAGACAAATTTAGGTGTAATTTCAAAATGCAAAACTTTCAAAGTTCTAAACGGCGAGGAAATTAAAAGAAACTTACCGTGTTTTAGACATTATTTAGATGAAACACACAATACACACATGAAACAAATACAATAAACTTTTATGCTTGGCGGTTCTCTTGTGGATTAGAAGTAAATAACAAACGGTAAATAAACAAACAAATGTCATGCCACAGCTGGAAGTGTGAAGCACGACCAGTGCGCAGAAGGTGGTAAATGAAACGTCAATGTTACAATTTACCAAGATATATTGAAAAAAAAAGGTCTCAAGGGGGGTACACCGATCTTCGTTTCGTGGTAGTCGCCTTGTAGTATAAAAAGCACTTAGCTTGCGTTTTGACTAACGGAAGCAGAAGCGCATGTGCAGCACGAGGGCTACGCGCTCAAGGTGAGGCGAGTGCGCAGGCTCGGCGTGGTGTTGCTCCGGGGTAGGCCGGAAGCAGCAGGTGGTGACTCGGGCAGGTAGGTGCCCGGAGGTGTAGTGGTAGGCGGCGCAGGAGAGGGTCCGGTAGGGGAACTCCTGCCCGTAGGTACGACCCTGGAATGTTACACAAAAGGTATGAACAGGTGTTCACTAATTCTGACCGCTGCTAAATAGGTGCTAGGGCAGATGGCTACAATTGAAAAGTCTCAAAAAAGTTATTGACCACAATAATCAAAATGATTATTTTGGTCAATTTGATCAAACTAACTAATTTGACTATAATATTACTTATGGTGAGCATTCGAGCACTTCACCCTATTAACATGTTTGAAAAGAATAATTTTATTAGTAGAAAGGTATATTTTAATAAAAGGGAATAATAATTTAATGCTTAATTTTGAAAGGCAATTTAGAATATTATAAAATAAACATTAAGATCGGGATTCACCCATTGGCAGCGTCGTAGGTTATAAAACGAAATCATTTCATTGCAAGATAGAAATTAAATTAATGTTGGTTATAGTATTTATTCACAAGCTATTTAGTAGCTCATACAAAATACTATTACCTGCCTTCTGAGTTTACTGTAAACAAGGATTTCGTTCTGCATATCACTTTCCACAAAATATTGCTGCACATTGATATGAATCGTTTACACTCGATAAGAATTTAACACAAAAATCACACTGATTAAGCCATTAGATATTAATATAAGAAAAACTATTAGATATTTGATTAAGGTATTTAATATGAGAATTCACTATAAAAATGTATAAGGAATTGAAATGCAAAACGAACGTATTATAGCTACACTCACCCTAGAAAAGGGGTTGCACAACACAAAGAAATGAAATGAAATTAATGTAACTTTCTAAGGTTACGAATGTTTTGAAAAGAAGAAAAGGATTTTTGCGAATCGTTCGTATTTATAGCAAGATACATATCGAGAAGCACCTCAAAACAGCGAGAATCATCTAGAAGTCCCGGTCTTATCCTATTGGTCGAGCTTGACATAACGAAGGTGGATGTCATTATTAACAATGACATCATCTGTCACCGTGTGACACTACGGCCGCGTTCCGAGTCGCGATTTGGAATAAGGCAGAGGTCAGAACTTCCCACATTCCACAGGTGAAGTGATGTAATGAATTTTTAAGAATAGTTCGACAGTAATTATTAATTATAAGTAGTAGGTTTTTAGCAACCGTTACAGTCAAAGTCAGGTCCACAGATTACGTCAAAAAAGGTGGAAAAAGTTGCAAAAAAAAAGAGCGAGTGGCAAGTGAATGATAATTGAAAATTTTTATTAGTACATTGGCAGCATTGTTATTCCATATCGCGAGTCTTATCATTTCATAACACGTGATAAATTTTATCATATCCTACCATATCGTATCGCTACTTTGGTCATGCTCGCGAAATCGGTAAAAATGTTGGTGTTATATGATACGATATCTTTTATCATTTATCTACGACGCGTGGTCATGCTAGGAGGGCTGGATAGTTTTGCAGTACCCTATTTTTTTCTGGATCGGGACGTACTCCCTCTGCTGATACTACGTGTCCCAAAAATAATAGTTCTTTTTTCAAAAAATCACATTTCATAGGGTTGACCTTTAAGTTAACTTTTCGTAATCGCTCAAAAATGTCAATTAAATTTTTATTGTGATTTTCCATGTTACGGCCAAAAATTATTACATCATCCATGTAAATTAAAGATTTTTCGTAAGTAAGACCCGACATCGCAATTGACATAACTCGTGAAAATGAACTGGCAGAAATTTTAAGTCCCATGGGGAGCCGTTTCATTGATACTGACCCGTATCTGTAGTGAAGGATGTAATTTTCCTACTGGCTTCGTCTAATTTTGTTTGATAATATGACTGTTGTAAATCTAAATGTGAAAAATATATTGCACCTGATAATGCGTCTAAAATATCCGTGATGTTAGGTAGAGGGAATTTATCGTCCTGAATGACATTATTTATTTTTCGGTAATCTACCACTAATCTCCATTTTTTTGTGTTATCGTTAGATTTTTTCGGTACTAAAAGGATAGGACTGTTCCAATCACTAGTACTAGGTTCGATGATATCGTCTTCTATAATTTTTTTGATTTGTTTATTAATTTCCGGTTTAAGTGACTGCGGTAGTCTATACGGTTTTACAAAAATTGGTTTTGTATTTGGTTGCAAACTAATAGACTGCTCCATAATCGAGGTCGTCCCTAACTTGTCTCCTTCGAGGAAAAAGATGTCTGAGTATTTGGCACAAATACTTTCTATCTGCTTTCTTTCGTCGCCTTTAAGGTGATCTAATAAAATTTTAAAGTGTTTAATAACTTTTTAATTCTTTGAACGTTACTTTTTGACTGAACAAAGTTGCAAATATCATAATTTTCAAGTGTCTCTAATTTTGGTTTAAAAAGTGGTAACTTTACCTCATTTTCGTTAATATTTAATATACGTATAGGCACATACCCATCTCTTGCTTTAACTATACAACCTGCCAAAAATACATTATCTGATAATTGTGTAGGAAAAACAACATAATCGTTTTCTAAATTAAAATCCGTTTTTACATAATGTATAGACTCGCTTCGAGGATTTAACGTAAGGTAAATATTACTTATGTTTCCCGTGAGAATAGGTATCACGATACTCTGCTGATTTAATTGTAAAGTTAGTTGACTTAACTGTAAGTTGATATTCGCATTGTAATTTCTCAGGAAGTCTCGCCCGATAATACCGTCCGTATTGCAAGGCATACAATCTAATACGTGGAACTGATGACAAAACAAAGAGTTCTTGTGTGACAAATGTAACATAATAATCTCACTGGAATGAATCTTACCACCTAAGCCATTAATTACTGTGTTATTTTTTATCAATTTGGAATTAATTGGGATTTTATTTTTTTGTAAAACTGACAAACTAGCTCGGGTATCTAATAAAAATGTATAGTTATGCCCGTCAACACGAAAAATTATATAATTAAGACCATCACATGTTAAAATTTTATGCTCGAAAAAACTCTGATAAATCAAGTTCCTGATATCCTGTTTTCTCCTCTTCGGTGTTCGAAGAATTTGCTGGATTCATTTGATGTCCGGTGTGACCAGTATACATGTATGCTTTCTGGTACCTATTAGTATTATCATTACCTCGCGGTCGATATTGAGCTCGATGCCCACGCGTACCACGATGTCCTCGGTAACCATTAGAAGTTGACCGTCGATAAACGTTGCTGGAGAGTCGATTTCCATGGTACCTGTTATAATTATTATTAGTACCTGATAGGTAACCATAGTAGTTCCCTCTAGGATAATATCGTCCTGCTGGCCTTGGATAAAAATACCTTGGTCCTTGTCTTCCTCTAAAATTAGACTTACCTCTCATGCTCATTACCACCTCGGACGTTGAGGGTTGACTCGACTCTTCGTCCTTGGCAGCCTGGATCGCGTCTTTCAGTTCAGTGTAGTTTCTTGCAGCAATGATGGTGCTGAGACGCCTGTTTCTCAATCCATCTGCGAACTTTTTAATAGCTAAACTTTCGTTTATCGGTTTCAAAATTTCGGAAGCCTGCTTATTATTATCAGCTTGCGCAATTGTGAGACCGATAAATAAATCTTCGATTTTTTCTCCATATTCACTTATTGACATTTCTTTTTGACTCATATTATTTAGTTGCAATAACAAGGAATTGGCTGATTTTTTCGTAATTAAATATTTTTTTATATCCGTGATTAACATTTCTATATCATCATATTTTGGTTTTAATTTAAGTTTAGAAGTTTTGTCAAGTCGTGTTTTCAAAATAAATGAAATCAGCAATTGCTTGTTTTTTGCATCTTCTAATAAGCTATTCATCATCTCGATACCTTCTATCATTTTCTCAACTGTATCTTGCTTTCCATCTAATATAGGGATCAGGCACGCAGCCTCTTTTAAATTAAATTTCTCTTTTTCTGCCGCCATTTGAACTTGTTTTTGTATCTCTTCGCTAGATTCACTATATCTTAATATTTTGTTATAAGTATCTACTATTTTTCCACTTAAAACTTCTATAATAAGGTCCGTATAATTTTGCTTAGAACTGGAAGAGTTTCTTAACACATCTTTTTATAACAAAAATAAGTTTCTAGCTTCTTCTAACTTACTTACCCCTAATTGTCCTTTTCTTCTCTCAGGACCTAATTTTCTTAGATTCACCCTTATATTTTCTAATATTTCATATATTTAATTTAATTCTATTTCCATAACATTTTAAGAAAATTAGCGCAATGGCGTATGCTTTGTTTATTTAAGTAAAAACTTATATAACTAACACATCAAAGAAAAATATTTTTAGCAACATATTTTGCTTACTAACACGTGTTAACTCGATAAAAATTCATATTACTTAATGTAGAGTTCCGTAGAGTTTAGTTACATAGTTATTAGTTTTTATCCGGAAAAATTGTCAGTTTATATAGTTCTTTATATGCGTTTTCACTTTTTCACAGGCTTTTTATTCTATTTTCACTGCACACGCTTTTTACCGTATAATTTCACTTTTCACTAAATTACTACCGCTATGTCGTCGACCTGAGCAGGTGCCCTAGGCTCCACGTCGCGTCGGCCGGAGAGTCGCAGTTGTACCCTTCTATAGAACTCCTGGCGAATTTCCTTCCGCATCCACTCTTGGTGACATTTTCTATAATTTTTGTACACGACGAAAATGATCGCCACGCCGGCCATTGCCAACACCACCGTTAGCAAAATATTATTTGTGTGCGTGGTCGAGTCGTGCACACCCGCACTATTTTCGCCGACCGCATTTTGTGTAATTACCACCTCCTTTTCTTCCTGTTTCGAGTAGGATTTTCCCATTTTATAAGTTTACACAAATTACGTTAATCGCGTCACGTATTGTCAGGAGACGGTCCTGTTGCGGAATGTTCTCGGCCATAGCTAGGTACTTTGTTAGTCACTCGCGAAACTGATTACGCTGCGATTCTCGCGACTGGCATGGGTCGCCATGCGGTGTGCAGCGATAAATGAGAAGACGTGGTTACAGTAACGAAGTTAGTTTATTACTGAAGTAGGTACATACAAAGTTAATACGCCACCACAGCCATTGGCAAAACGTTTATGGGTACTCATGTAGTCCAACAATGCCTCAAGTTGTTTTTGCGAACTCCTATCCTAACTCTCTGAAAATAATAAATATCGTGTCGATTTAGGTAATTTCTTTATATTTTTATTCCTGTTTTGACAGTCTAATTTTATTTGATTAATACACAAAAAACCGGCCAAGTGCGAGTCGGACTCGCGCACGAAGGGTTCCGTACCAAAAAACAGCAAAAAATCAACGTTTTTTTGTATGGGAGCCCCCTTAATTTTTTTTTCTGTTTTTGGCCGTCCGCTGCCTTGAGCGGGATCCCGCTGCGGGTACACGGCGCGGGAATATAGATTGCTGGTTTTTTGACGGACAGATGCTTGCGCAGTGCAGAGTAAGCTCTAATCTATATCGCCCCGCGCGCGGGTCCCGCTTAACACAGCGGAGGGTCTTTAGTATTTGTTGTTATAGCGGCAACAGAAATACATCATCTGTGAAAATTTCAACTGTCTAGCTATCACGGTTCATGAGATACAGCCTGGTGACAGACAGACAGACAGACAGACGGACAGCGGAGTCTCAGTAATAGGGTCCCGTTTTTACCCTTTGGGTACGGAACCCTAAAAAGCATAAAGTACAGTTTGCTTTTCGTGTTTGGTTCCATTTTTTTTATTTCACAATAAACTTGTTATTATGTTCAATATACTATTAAAAAGAAATAAAAGAAAACCTACAAACTTTGACAATTTTGTCTCAAACTTATTTTTTTTTATTTCTGTCATATGTCACTTCAATTTGATACTTTTTCATTTAACATGAACTTGGATATGTCTTTTGAGCCGAAAAAAGGACAGAGTAAAATAATGTATAAAAAAACCGGCCAAGTGCGAGTTGGACTCGCGCACGAAGGGTTCCGTGCCAAAAACGGGACAAAAACAAGTTTGTTGTATGGGAGCCCCCCCTTAAATATTTATTTTATTCTGTTTTTAGTATTTGTTGTTATAGCGGCAACAGAAATACATCATCTGTGAAAATTTCAACTGTCTAGCTATCACGGTTCATGAGATACAGCCTGGTGACAGACAGACAGACAGTACGGAACCCTAAAAAAGGATAGAAATAGTTCAGAACGTTATCCATTGCTCCTAAACTATGTAAAAATAAGACCGGCAATAAAAACCGGTGAATATTAAAACATGGCAATAATGGTTAATATTTAATAATGGTAATTATTTTTGTAGAGCTCGAAATAGCTTTCTCCACCCAAGACAACGAGTCCCGCTGTCAAACTGTGCTCGGCATATCGACATAGGTCGTAGACAAGATATTTAAGGCCAAGCCACACAGCGGGCGTGGCGTGACGGGACGGGACGGCGACGCGACGCTGAGAAGTTGTAATGTACTAGGTACTATGGACGACGTCACACAGGCCGGCGTGGTGCGACGTGTCGCGTTCCGTCGCGCCGAGCGTGAATACAGATCGGAAGCGCGGTGGGGCGGAATGTAGGCGTGATCACGCCCCCACTGCGCGCAGTGTGAACTCCCGTCGCGCCCCGTCACGCCGCGCCCCGTCACGCCCGCTGTGTAGCTTGACCTTAAGAGATAGGTTTCTCGATCTACACCCGACTCGAGTCCCATTGCTCATGCTACGCGTGCAGACAGTATTGTGCAGACATACATATTACAAAATCAGTGTTGCCAACCTCTGCCAAAATTTTCTCCCAAGAAATTTTTAAAATTCCCCTAAAACCCCCAAATTTAAAAATTCTCATTATAAAGTAGGTAGTGAGGTCGTGACTAATCAAATAAAACGCTAGTTTCTACTGTAATAAAATCAAATTAACCTAAAATATTGTTAATGATTTCCAGAACGGCATCATCATCGTCGTCGGTAGCGCTAACAAATGCAATTAGCAGCCTAAAGGTCAAACCGCACTACAGCGGAGCGGCGCGGAGCGGCGCGGCACTGCAGCGGAGCGGCGCGGCCTCTCCTAAACGCACTGTCGCGGCAGCGGAGCGGAGCGGCGCGGCGCGGCGCGGCGCGGCGCAAAATGCCAGACACAGACAGTGGCGAGATTTCATTGCAGTCGGACGTAAAAATGGAAAAAGCCATAATACTAGCGTTACTGTGCGAAGAGGCAGAAAAAGTATCAAAAAAAAAAGCCTACAGTATGGGTACACGATATCCCAAGTTCCAGGTATGAAGAGGGGGAATATCATACTCTTTTTCCTAGACTCCTGAAAGACGCCGAAAGATTCCATACATATTTCAGGATGTCTATTGAGAAGTTTTATCAATTATTGAAAATTTTGAAGCCTCACATAGTACTCAAAGATACTTCTTTTCGTAAAGCAATAAGTGCAGAAGAAAAACTTATGGTGACAATGAGGTAAGCATTTTATTTTCTCAGATAACTATCTATCATAACAAAAAGTAACTTATAACTAAAAGATAACGGTGGTACTGGTAGTGGAACTAGCGCCGCCACTACATTAATTTTTATTACTCGTAAACCAAGTCAATTTTTTAAAAAAGGTCAAGTAATATCTCTTAAATTGTCTGTAATCTTTTTTGAATAACTCTTCAACAGTTGTAATTCATTCTGTAAGTTTTAAAATCAATTATTGCCAAAAGTGGCCACTTTGAGCTAAAATGGATTTTAAAACTTAGAGACACTGAAAACTATTGAAGAGTTATTCAATAGTACATTATGAGACAAGTTAGCTTAGGTTGCTCATTGCAAACAAGGCTGTGGGTTGCAGCCCGAGCCGCAGGCGAGGGCGTAACTCAGCGGAGTGTGCAATAAGCAAGAGCTCACGAGTTTCATACGACGTTTTTTAACACACTTGCGAGGAAAAAACAAGTAATTTACCACACAGCAACAAATACGACAATAACAAAATATGATAATTATGATGGGAAAAGGCGCGTAGGGTTTTTTGTTTTTTTTTTCACAAGCCCAATGCAAGAATATTTTTCCAACAACAGGGTTAGTGAGCATACAGCCTACCTCAAAATATAATTTTTAGTGATAAGATGCAAATTTTTTAATATTTTATTACAAAATAATATTATGAATTATTAATAATTTGATGATAATAAATATTTGTTTGACTTAATTAAGGACTTACACGTTTATTTATTCCAAAAATTTATATGAATTTTCACCGGCATAAAACCTCTTTGTTGTTACTAAAAAAATAACTGTATTACCCGGTTAAATTGGGAATGCTCTGTTTACTCGCATATAACTTGCAGTAAGGTACCTATTTAACTTTGTAGGGATAATTCTATAACCAACTAGTGTTTTATATATTATTGCACGCGTTTGTTATAGCTCGGTTTATGGCACTAAAAGCTATGTATTAGGGCTCACTTTACGAGCAAGTGTGTTGAAAAAAAAAATCACAGATTTCGCAGTTCCCGCAAGAATCGGAGCATTGAAAATGAATACAAAAATTTACGAAAAAACTAAATCAAATCAAAAGCAAAATCCTATAATTTTTCTAAGGTATACTAGGTATCTTTTTATTTTTACGATCAACTGTGACGACAAAAGTGCCCCTGACTGCTTCGACGCGGCTGAAAAATTATTAACCGATTCACAAAAATCAACTAATGCACTTCTCGTCTGCTTCCGCAACTATCAATACCTTTACCATGACGATCGGTCAATAATCATAGAAACTACATCACTTTTTATATACCGAAATACCCGTTTTTCTACAAATCCAAATCTAAAGGGACTACCTACAGGTCACAATTATAAACCGATTTTCATAAAAAATTCGCTATTTTGTAGCTAAACCTAGGACACATTTTTTTATTTTTCTTAAGTCGGTCTTTTTCTCGAAATATTTACAAATTAGTAAACAAACACCCCCCAAAAAACACGAATTTTTCGAATTAAAAAAAAAAGTTACCAGCCGATTTTGAAAATTCAAACGTTCACACGTGTCTCAATAAATTCCTCAACTTTTGGTACTATTCCCATCTCGATCCTCCTAAAATCCTCGGAACTATGACCAAAAATACGTCTCAGGCGATTTGCATTTGATAACCATTTTCAATGGTAAAATATTGACTTGATATATAAATATTGAATATTGATTTTAAATATTGACTTTGTTTACGTGTAATAAAAATAAATGGAGTGGCAGCGCTAGTTTCACTACCTACAGTGCCTTAACTAAAAGATTATTACTCTGTATATTCCTCATAAGTTAAATCTCTGTTGGAATTAATAAGATAACGATACTGAGGCTGTTCATTGGCTGACACAATCACTTGAGATGGCTGACATTGTACATTATGTTGTATTTGACGTGAATTCTGTGGTGGTTCGCATATGACGGAAACAGGTGATGTAGTTGTTGTCAGGTTAGATCTGATGTAGGTAGGAGATGGCATCTGATTTAATTTTTCTATTTTCTCTTGAGTAGGCTGGAGTTGTACTTGACGTGAGTATTGTTGTAGCTCGCTCGCTGTGATGGATACTGGTAAGGTAGGCGTCTGGTCAGATCTTGTGCAGGTAGTCCGATTTAAGTTTTCTAATTCTGCTTCAGATACGACGGCATATATTTTGTTTTTAACCCTTAGCTGTAAATCTGGCGACAAATTTATAACTGTATCTCCCATAGCCTTAAAAAATGAATGTATGGAACTGGTGGGTTCAACTGGGCATGACTTGTCCAAATACTTTTCTAGGACGTCAGCAACCTGACTCTGCGATTGATTCTGTTGGCTTTTCTTTTTTCTTTCGGTGATGTTTTTAAATACAGCTGATTTTGTACAGGATTGCGTTACAGAGGAAGGAGAAGTAGTTGTGTCAATATGAGGCGTAGGAGTTGAACTAGACATTGATCTTGGAGAATTAACTGGGGCTGTTGAAGAAAAAGCTGGTGTGTCAGGATTGTACATTGATTGATCATCTTCATCATCACTCATTTTATTCATGTTGGTTTTTGTTGCCCTTTCTTGAAAACAAGGGCGCAGGAAGTCCATTTGTGCTTCATAACGCCATTTTTTTATTTTTTTTGCTCCATCGCCACTCTTAGTTTTGCACCTTTTCAAACATCTGTGATATGCATCCCTTAATCCCTTCCACTTTTCTTTACAGATAGTATCTGAAAATTAAAACCATTTAAAAAAAAATTCTTTTTGCTTTCAGGTTTTTGGGCACCGGTGACTCATTTAGAACTATAGGAGAAAGTTATCGTTTAGGGTATACCACGGTGCAAGAAATAGTACATACTACTTGTTCAGTGATCTGGGAAGTTTTGTCAAAAATAGTAATGCCTGAACCTACAGAGAAAACATGGAAAGATGCTGAGAGAGGATTTGCTCAAAATTGGAATTACCCAAATTGCGTGTCAGCTATGGACGGTAAACATATAAAAATACAAGCTCCCCCAAATAGCGGGTCATTATATTTCAACTACAAAAAGTATTTTTCCATAGTGATGCTGGCATTAGTAGACGCAAATTACAAATTTGTAATAGTTCATGTTGGGGAACTGGGAAAAAATAGTGACGGAGGAATATTTTCCCGATCAGTTTTAGCGAAAAGACTGGAATCAAATTCTTTAAATATGCCGAGACCTGAATCATTGCCAGGAACAACAATTAAACTACCACATGTAATAGTTGGTGATGAAGCTTTCCCCCTTAAACCATATCTAATGAGACCATATCCGGGATCGCAGTTACAAGACGAAGACAAGAAAATTTATAATTACAGGCATAGCCGGGCAAGAAGAGTTTCGGAGAACGCCTTTGGAATTTTAACTCAAAAATTTCGAATTTACTATCGTACGATTAATCTGAGTCCAAAGAACGTAGATAACGTTATTCTTGCCACATGCTGTTTACACAACTTTCTCAGAGATGATACTGAGTTCTACACTAAAGAAGCCAAACCTACCGGCCAATTGCAGTTACTAGACCTACCAAGAGTAGGTGGTAATTTTACTAACAATGGATTCGAGGTTCGAGATAAATTCAAAAATTATTTTAATTCTGGTTATGGATCAGTATCTTGGCAAGTAGATATGATTCGTCGAGGGTGTCGCCAACAAAGAGAAGAATAAAATAATTAGTTACCTACTTAATACTTACTTTTAATAAATACTTTTAATACAATATTTCTTCCAATAAATAAATTCTGCCTAAAATGTTTTTTAGTTCATTACAATTTTATTGTCAACAAAATCAACTGGAGGCTCTATCTAACCTACGAAAAGAATCACGCGAAGTAAGTACTGTACCTATGCACATTGGCGTTTCGCGTCAGCCCTCAGCGTTCTAGTGCGCAAACCACAGACCACACAACAAGTACTACGTACTCTGCGCAAACTAAGCTCGTTTGAGGGCCACGATCGACCCCCTCGCGCGATCAAACTATATGGATTTTAAAACTGTGTTTTACTTACCGCTTACACCCAATATTTTACTTATTTCCAACCAAATATTGTTTTTTCTATTTTGGTTCATATAATTTATATTTTCTAAGTCGAATAATTCAGGATATTCACTGACAAGTGAAATCAATTTTTCCTCGTCCATAACGATTTGCTCGTTTGATGTCTAAAAAGGAACGAAACACATGGCGAATGAACGAACGCAAATGAGAAACAAGTAAAAAATATTTGTTAATTTAAAATTATTTTTTTGTAGTAAGTTACGTTAGTCATGCAGGCGGCAAACATCTGCGTCAAAAACACGTCAACAAAATCAAAATTGACTATCAAACAACACTTTTACTCACTTCTCAAGCTTACGCGCTCACTAGACATGAAATAAATCAATTTTCAACGGGACCACGGCAGCTGCAAAGGTGCCGAAACGTCGGGAAAACAAAAAATCAAACCAAATACCAACTAATTACCAAAGTACTTTCAATAAAACCGCGCTAGTACTTTTCCGTTAAAAATTGTTTTATTTCAACACTTTTACATTTACGAATAAGCCTTAGATTAAAGAAAAGATATGCAAAATGCTTGATATAAGCTTAAAATTTATAATTCACATTAAGTCACATAACGCATACAGTAAAAAGAATGGAAAACAAAACAAATTCCTTACCATTCAACTATGAAAATTGCATATAAAAATCTGCAAATACAGAAAACGAATATGTGCTGTTCTTTCCCGCTATTATATAAGTAGTAGTTGTATTCGTCCTTTTCGGGACAAGCGAAGGTCGAAGCCACACTGCCAGTTACTGAGTGTTAGTTTCTTAATCTTGTTAAATATAAAGGCAAAGCCAAATCTTGAGTCTTCTTGGTATTTTTAAGGCAAAAAGCCAAATCTTAAATATTTTTTTTGTAAAATCTTCTTACTGCTATTATTTAAACATAAACATACATACACAACACAGACACCACAGACGGAAAATCAAACGCACTTGCGCGCTCAGCCACAGAGTAAAATATAAAGTTCTTTATTATTCTATCGTTTGATTCCCCGGTTCTGGTTAGGCAAAGGATTCAAAGTCCATACAGCCTTATCTTCAGTGCCTTTATGCGATACCCTGTAAGAACAGCTATCAATTTATACAGCGCCCCCTACCGCTGAAAGACGAAATGAAATTTTGCTTGATTTATATATAACTAGATAATAGATAATTATTCTATCAAGTACTTTTACGCGCGTAATTTTTTTCGTTAGCTGTTTGTGCTAAGGGTACTGTACCCTGTACACTACGAAAGAAAAGGGAACGCATCTGCTGTTCCATATATTATAGTCGAGTCGATGTTGTACTTTTCTATGGAACAGCTGATTTTTTTAGGGTTCCGTACCCAAAGGGTATAAACGGGACCCTATTACTAAGACTCCGCTGTCCGTCTGTCTGTCTGTCTGTCTGTCTGTCACCAGGCTGTATCTCATGAACCGTGATAGCTAGACAGTTGAAATTTTAACAGATGATGTATTTCTGTTGCCGCTATAACAACAAATACTAAAAACAGAATAAAATAAATATTCAAGGGGGGCTCCCATACAACAAACGTGTTTTTTTTGCCGTTTTTGGTACGGAACCCTCCGTGCGCGAGTCCGACTCGCACTTGGCCGGTTCTTTTTCACGATTTCGTGTTTGGCCCCATAGTAAAAGTTGTTCATTAACGTGGTCTGAACACCCCTTTTCATTTTTAGATATACTTTTAAAATAACCGTGTATAGCTTGTGTATAGGTACAACTTGTTAATGAAATAACGCAAAATGAGAAAACCGTTTCTTCGGACCATCAAACTGACAAACTTTTACTATGGGACCAACTCTGAAATAGCGGAAAAAAAAACAGCTGTTTCATACAAAAATTTATAACGAAAATATAAAAATGTACGAAGCAGCTGTTTTTTTTTTTGCGATTTCAGAGTTGGTCCCATAGTAAAAGTTGTTCAGTTTCATGGTCCGAAGAAACGGTTTTCTCCTTTTGCGTTATTTCATTAACACGTTGTAATTTATCACTAAAATTAAGATGAATAAATAATGAAAAATATTAGAAAAAATCGGCTCACCCGTAGCAACTTAGACGGGTGAGCCGATTTTTTCTAATATTTTTCATTATTTATTTATCTTAATATAAAAATAGCATTGTGAATGCAAAAATCTAAAAGTTTATCACTAAAATGTTTAAAATAAAATAAAAATTATTATTAAAAACATGACTGCCCGCCCTGCCAAAACCGAACTACAAAGTTAAATAACAATTGTTCTTGCAGTCGGGATGTCATTGGCCATTGGTCTGAAATAAAAGATATTTTTTTTTATTTGATCAAAAATAATTCCACAATATTTGATTATTTTCTTTTAATTTATTTAAGACGAGTTATGTGTTAGTATGATTATGACAATTTATAAAATGATCACGTAAATATCACTTTGTAAATTGATCAAAATTGGTACACTGAAATATCAGTAGAAATATATATTTCCAAATACCCTCTATAGACTGAAGCTCGATTATGAAGAATATTCGGCCGCGCCGCGCCGCGAGCTATACCGCACTAGCGGCAGCGGAGCGGCGCGGCGCGGCGCGGCGCGGCAAAATATTCTTTTGCACCCAAATCTGCAGCGCCGCGCCGGTACGCGCCGCGCCGCGCCGCGCCTCTCCGCTATAGTGCGGTTTGCATCATTGCAATCAATAGAAAGAATATTTGGCCGCGCCGCGCCGCGCCGCGCCGCTCCGCGCCGCTCCGCTGTAGTGCGGTTTGACCTTTAAGGCCCCCGAAAACGTTCAAATTTTACGTTTTTGACAGGAGTGATTATGTTCTCTATGGTTTTGATTGTACGTTTCTCAGCGCACACGTTCAAACAAAACTTTGTCAAACATTAGGCAGTGTTCCACCTTAGGGCATTTTCCTCTAAATTTAGGAGATTTTTACGTTTATGGAATATTAAAGGAAAAAAACCATAGACTAAATTTAAGGAAGCCGCGCTATGTAGAAAACAACTTTTAATGCGACCACCATTGGTAGGTTAGTGTTTTGACAACTCGCTCTTTATGTATGCTCAATTATGCATTGAGTCTTAGCTGGATAAACAATTAAATGGAACACTTCGTTTCTCGCACTAGCTAGACGGTAGATGCTATTTGCTAGATGACGCCATTCACGCGTCTTGCTAGTGCCGTGTCTCAGGTCTGTCACATTAAGTCCCAAAAAGTTCGTTTGGTTGAACCAGCTCACCTGGTGTTCCTGTCGATATATCTCTTCTTGTTCATTGTCAATTTCGGAGTGTATTTGCAGCGTCTCTAGCTCGACCAGTGGGTCTAGCGTGCAAGTGTCATTGGCATCGCTATTTGCTTCATCTGACAGAAAGGTGGAAAGGAATGTGTCATCACATTGTTACTTTTCTGTGATAAGTTTTAATTTGTGCCAAAAAGAAGAAGCAATGTGTGCGATCCTGATGAAACTTGCGCGGTAGGGGCCCCTGGACCACCTTCCACTTCGCTTCGCTTCTTGGTGGCCGTATGGAGCGCGCATTTAATCTTTGTATCACATCCATTAGTGCGTGTGGCGCGCTTGCTTCTTGTCGACTGGAGAATGTAAAATGGCCATCATCTTCTATGCGAACTTCTTGGTTGTTTTCACTGGCGCGGGTAGGGTCTCTTCTTCCCGTTGGCGTGGTGGCGTATGTATAGTCTTCCGGATGGTGCGCGGTTGACACTCCTCTTAACCTCCTAAGGAACGAGTGGCTAATACGGCGCGGCGCGTCTCTCAATCTCTCAGGGCTTTATCACATTAAGGTGCTCCCTCACCGGGAGCATTCACGTGTAATGTAACGTTACATATTTGAGCATTACATCAGTGAAGGAGGAGAACCGAGCATTACAATGCGCACCTTGTAATGATTCAAAACGGGCATACATCAGTGAAGGAGAACCGAGCATTACATTGCGCACCTTGTAATGATACAATGTATAATATCTTGATACAACTTGTAACATCAATGCGCTCCACTTCTCCCCGCCCCCAAAGTGAATCTATAATATTACATTACACGCGAATGCTCGTCAGTCAGGGAGGTATTATTGTAATGTAATGCTCAAAGACGAATCTATAATGTTACATTACACGCGAATACTCCCAGTGAGGGAGCACCTTTAAATCCCAAAAAATAAATAATTTGTAATTTTTTAATTCACATAGACTAAACAACATAATGTTATTTAGTTTATGTAGATTTTTAATCATATTAATATATAATTCTTCATTTGTATAATTTTATAAAGAGTATGATTTTTAGTTTTATTAGCGCTTTTTCGACGTCTTATCGCGCGATTTTTCTGAGCCATAACACATTGAGACGCAATGACTTATCTACTGTGTGTTTGCACGAACGATTTTTTTTACCGTGCGATATTTTTTATCCCGTTCCACAGTCTGTCACATTGTGTCCTATTCGAAGCTTCAGAAATATCGCGCGATAAAACGTCGCAAAAGCGCTCATGCGAACGATCGCTTACGTCACCTACTCGCAAATCGCACGCGAATCATACACTGACTATTTAAATTACATATTTTGAGCAATAAGTAACATCATCATATTGTATTATTTTATGACAAAAAATATTGGATTTGATTAATATTGTCCTTTTCATCAAATCCACTTACATAAATATAAGAGACATCACATTACTGAGCTTATATGGACAGAAATGACTTATTTTTATAAAAAAGAAAATATTTTTATAAAAAATTCGTAATATCCGGATAATCCGGATTTGACCAAATATCCGTTCTTAAAATCCGGATTTTGAAATATATACGGATTTGCATTCCCTAGGTCCATGTCCATCAGCCATTTTTGATGTCTCCACTGCTGGGGCACAGACCTTCCTTATGGGTGGATAAGGAGGACAGGCCATAACCCACCACGCGGGCCCAATGCGGATTGGTGGGTGTTAACGACTGCAAATGCAGCCGGGACCAACGGTTTAACGTGCCTTCCGAAGCACGGAGTAGCTCGAGATAATAAATTTTTGGTCACCCATCCCATGACCGACCCTTGCGAACGTTGCTTAACTTCCGCAATCGCTGGGCCAGGCGCTAAACCACTGCGCCATCGAGCTCCTCGTTGGTATAGGGTTATAAATATTACAGAAAATTTATTTTTATACTTTTTAGTCCATTTTAATGTGTTTAGTCCGATTTTTTTTTTGTAATAATTTAGTGTTTTTGAAAAGGTTTTTTTTTAGAAAATTATTATTTTCTGCTTTTTAGTTAACGAGCTAAAACTAAAAATATACCATCTTCTATCGGAGCACTCGTCAAGACGATTCAAACGAGCCCAACCTCGATGGGGTCGCATGGTTTTATTACAGTCCCAGTAGCCTTCTTCCGGCCCATCATCAGACCCTGGAAACTATTTCCCAATAAAGAACTCGTCAAGACGGTTCAAATGAGTCCAAACTCGATGGGGTAACATGGTTTTATTAAAGAGTTCCTGTGTCCTTCTTCCGGCTCCATCATCAGACCCTGGAAACTATTTCCCAACAAAGAACTTGTCAAGACGATTCAAACGAGCCCAAACTCGATGGAGTTGCATGGTTTTATTATAGAGTTCCTATGGCCTTCCTCCGGCTCCATCATCAGATCCTCGGAAACTATTTCCCAAGAAAGTACTCGTCAAGACGATTCAAACGAGCCCAATCTCGATGTGATAGCGTGGTTTTATTAAAGAGTTCCTGTGTCCTTCTTCCGGCTCCATCATCAGACCCTGGAAACTATTTTCCAACAAATAACTCGTCAAGACGATATCTACTTACTTACTTCATGTAACAACAACAATGAAATTTATCAAAATCTAAATTCCTTACTCTCTAAAACTTCAGATTGGTTAGATGATGATTATTCCAAAACAAAAGTAATGACTTTTCACCCTCATCAAAAAACAGCATTGAATTTAAATTATTACTTTAATGGTACCAAATTGGATTGTGTGGAAGAATTTACGTTACTTGTTATCGTAATAGATAAACATATAAATTGGAAAGCCCATGTACAAAAAATAAAATCAAAATTATCTAGTTTCACTTATGCTCTACGCGAGGTAAAAAAGACAACCGACATAGAAACAGCAATAGTTACATACTACGCATATGCACATGCTTGGCTGTGCTACGGAGTTGTGTTGTGGGGTAACAGTACCGACGCGACATCACTGTTTACCGCTCAAAAAAAGTTGATCAGTATCATAGCCAACATCGAGCAGACCGACAGTTGTAAACCTTATTTTATAAAATACCAGATACTTACTCTGCCATGCTTGTATATAATGGAAATATGTAAATTCGTACGCAAACATAGGCAATTTTACACAAGGCTACAAGATATACCATCAACGTATTCATTGCGACGATGCAAAAATAAATTGATATTACCGACTTCCGATTAAAACTTACCTCTTCAAGTACATTCCACTCATCAATTAAAATTTATAATAAATTACCCGAAACACTAATAAATGAAAATAATGACATTATATTTATAAGAAAATTAAAACAGCTACTAATTAATAAATGTTATTATAATATAAACGAATATTTAGACGATAGAAATATAAATTAATTTTAGTCAACAAAGCAATATAATTTCATTAGCATGTTAAAATAAAAATCTCTATTACCTTCCAATTCTTATGTTATTACGAAACTTCTAAATAGAATTGCGCTTCCTCTCTTCCTCTTTTCTTACACCTGATTGCTTGCCCGACGGGGTCCATACTGATCTAACTTTAATGTATACCACCTATGATACTATGGAATGCAATAAACTTTATGAGTTATGAAAACAAGCCCATATTTGATGGGGTTGCATGGTTCCAACATTGAGTTCCTATGGCATGGCTTTTCAGCTTCATCATCAGACCCTGGACCGCATTTCCCATTGGAGTACTCGTCAAGACGATTCTAACGAGTCCAAACACGATGGGGTTGTAGGGTTTCATCATAGAGTTCTTGTGGCCTTTTTCCGGCTTCATCATCAGATCAGCTCAATGACACAATAATATTGCATTGCCTTTTAGTTCTGACCTATGTTTAAAGTTTCAAGTCTCTATCTCATCGGGAAGCTAGTATAAAATCGTTCGCAAACTTTGTTGAGAAACAATACGAACACACAAACGAGAAAGCAACCTAATAAAAACGTGTTAAAAAACCTCATCACTGAGGTTCTGGCAATCTTAACTCTAACTGTAGAAAAACAACAATTATTAAATGGCCGTTATGGTATCAGACATATGTCAGATGGTGGTAGCTAGCGAGGCGGACTTGAAATAAGCCCTACTGCCAACCAAACCAAGTACTAATTGTCCCCCCCCCCTGGGAATCGAACGCGGGTTCCCGGTGTCTTGCATGGGTGTGCGAACCACTAGACTAGAGGCGATTAAACGGTTAGCAGTTGGTGACGTTGGAGAGTCAGACAAAGACACATAAATGTTAATAAAAACTTATCACTTCTTACCTGGCTTTCAATTATGCTGATGCCTAACTCCTCTTCCCCTTGATCTTCTAAAAATGTTAATTCTTTATAATACCATAATTTGGGTTCGTAGATGTCATCAGTAGATGATCCCGATAGACTTGATTTCTTAACGTTCGAATTTTCCCTATTAAATGGTGTGCGTAGAATATTAATTTTCTTTTTTACGTCGTCTTTTGTAATTTGTGGACGACAATATTTTAATAATTGCACCATTTTCTTGATAGCTAGATAGATAGATTGATAGGTTTTGTTCATGTAGTCTTTTGACTCCACTTTCCACAGTTGTGGCAAATCCCGTAATAATGTTATAAAGTGGAGTAAAAACTCCCTTTCTCGAATTGCTTGTTCACGAGGAATACTATAATACCCCGTGTCTGTCATTTTTGATTACTTGCTACTTGCTCTCTTCTTCTTAATTAGTTTTAGAGTTTTATTTTGGAAAATATGGAAAGGGGGGGGGGCAGGTTGACGTGGTTTACACCGATTTTGAGAAAGCCTTTGATCGTGTGGATCACGTGATCCTGCTAAACAAGTTACAAGTGCTTGGTATTCATGGGGATTTACTCCGATGGATTGAATCATACCTCACTAATCGTTCTCAGGCGGTGGTCATGGGTGGTTATCGATCCGACTACATTACTATACCTTCAGGGGTTCCACAGGGGTCCCATTTGGGTCAACTGTTTTATAATGCCTACCTGTTTGATATCGGCTCATCCCTTAAGCATTCTCAATATATCATGTATGCGGATGATAAAAAGATTTTTTGTAAAATAAGCTCTGTTCAGGACTGTTTGCGCTTACAAGGAGATTTGGACAACCTATTTGAATATTATAATAAAAATAATATAACGGTTAACGCTAGTAAATGCGAATGCATCACTTTTACGCGGAAGTCAAAACCCATTCTTCATGATTATCATTTCAACGGAGACCGAGTAAAATACAATTAATAAGGCATATAGGAATTTGGGTTTTGTTCTTCGAGTGTGTAGGCCATTCACTAATGTTTCAGTAATTAAGCTCGTTTATTTTGCTTATGTGAGAAGTATACTAGAGTACTGTAGCCCCATATGGTCACCCCAATACGCAACATACATAAGCCGTTTGGAGCGAATTCAAAAAAATTTTGTTAAGCACCTTAACTTTCGCTGTCGCAAAGCAATTGATAATTATCATGATAGTTGCAAGGAGCACGGTCTACTATCTTTGGAGCAGAGGCGTATAGTATTGGATATGGGTCTGCTTCACGATATTATAAACAGTAGAGTTGACTGTCCGCTCCTTGTATCTAAATAATATGATAGCAGATTTGACACCTTGCACCCAATGTAGTTTTACTTTGCAACTTTTTCCCAATATAGGTAAAACTGACGATCTCTTGGTCATAAATTGTTACTATGTCGATCAACTTTAGAAAAAGTATTGGCACCCCTGATATAACACACTTAATATTTATTAACGGAACTTTTTTTTACATAATAACATAAATACTCGCTATTTTCATTGCATATTTGCTCACTCATTTTTTCAATTATTTCACGCCCAGCTTCATATATTTCATCCTTGAAATTATTTTGAACGATATGCTTACAACATATTTCAGCGGTACATCGGGCACCTCGGCCAATAATTGCGGCAGGTCATTTTGCAGGAACTCTAAATAATTATCGCCATTTATGTTATCAGGCAGGTAATGCGGTCCGATTACCTGATTCCCAATAACTCCTACCCAAACGTTCTCACTAAATCGTATTTGAAAAGATTTCTGTCTTTTGGCATGTGGGTTTTGCCGTTTCGGTGCCCAGTGGTGTAAATTGTGTAAGTTAAGAATCCCTTCTTTGGTAAATTAGGATTCGTCCGTCCACAGTATTCTTTTTAAAAAATCAGGATTATCCACATCTGTGTGTAACAAAAACCGTCAAAAGTGCACTCGTCTGTCAAAGTCGCCACCCGCAAGACCTGCACCAAACAAAAAAGTTTTTAATTCCTCTTGAGCAGTTGTAATTGCACTAAAAGATTTTGAAGTGTGTCCAGCCGTAAGAACATAATACCCATTCAATTGCTAAAAGTGACGTCATTGTATTCATTACCTGCTAAACAAATTCAAAGTCAAACAAAGGTTTTAAATTAAGTACCTTGAACCGGAGTCTCGTGGAATGGATATTTTGCGTTTTGTTGAAGGACTTTCCACACTTGAAATATCAAGTTGTGCCGCCACATATCTAATGCTTCTTGTGTCGTCTTCCTCAAAAAGTGCCAGTATTCTCTCATCCACTTCAACATTATGTCGCACAACATGTCCCCTTGGTTCATGAGAAGTGACAGACACTCCCAGTCTCACGAAAACGTCGTTATGTGTCTTGTAAGTAGCGGTGGGTAATATCGCCTTTTTTCAATATCAAATCGAAACTATATATCGATAGTCGATATCGGATTCTGAAACTTTATATTTTGATATCGGCGATATTGTGAGTGGCGACCAAATATCAATATCAACCAATATAGGTTTACTCAAATTGTATACGATAGACATTATGATGATTTAATATTGATCAAAGACTTTTAATGCTAGTAAATTAATTTAAATAGTACGAAGTATTATTATTTATTTTGGAGTAAATAATAAATGTATGGGGTTTTTATGATTTTGGTTCAGTTTCAATTCAATTTAAAAAAACTAATGAATTTGGAGTAGAAATGATGTAAGTAGGTATTAAATTATTTCAAAATACCTACCTCATCGTTACCATTTTGTAAGAAATAAGGTTCAGTACTAAAGCTACCAAAAATATAAAAAATGTATGCAAACAACTTTAGTACGATCTCAATAAGGTTTAGAATCGTATCTGATAAATAACATTGCTATTTCTCTATCTCATTCATTCGTCTCGCTCACACTCAGCGTCTCGCGCGATACGTATTCCATTGTAATACGGTACAATATCCCTGAATCGGATTACATAAATATCGTGGTGTGTCGACGCGAATCACATTCGTGAAGCAATATCGTGTTTTGCCAAATATATAGTTTCAGAATGCATCGATATCGGATTTGACGATATCGATGCAATATACGTTTTAAAAACTATATACGATTTATATCGTCCACTCCTACTTGTAAGACTCTGTGGCCAGGTAATCGTCGACCAGGAAAGCGTTCCTGGTAAAGTCGTTGCACTGCACGAGCGACACCACGGGCTGCACCATAAACCATTATGATGTCCGCATATTCTTCGTTAGAGTATGTCGCCATTGCAACAAAAAAGTCAACAAAGTTTAACAATAACACCGAAATTCAATAAAACGTAACAAAAAACAACAAAACTTAACGAAAACAAAAAACTAAACAAAATAATCGTGGAGTACAGTAAGCTAGTACACACGTTAGGCAGCAGAGGCAGTGATGTCTCGACTAAAAAATAAGATTACATGGCCGCCGTGCCGCCGCGACGCGGGGTCCGTTTGCGATTTGTTCAAACAGGTTTGCGCTATGCAAGAAAGTGATAGAAGATAGATTTCGCTTCACTAAAGTGAAAAAACAATTTTTACCAGTTTCAAATGAACAACGGGCGGTTAACTTTATGAAAGAGACAGAAAATGTCATCTGCCTTCAGAATTACGCAAAAACTTGTTTTTCTTTCGCCTGTTAAATATTAGAAAATTGCGACTAAGTTTAGAAAATTTGTAAATTAGTGATATTACTAATTACTATTCATGGCATATTGCACACCATTAGAAAGGGGACAGTTCAGAGATGTTTTAGAAAAATTCGAAGCAAACCAACCTTATATCGTCTTTTGCAACAGGTTCTGACCGAAATTCTCCCGTTTCTTTGTCCAAAATCATCTGTTCACCTGCTGCAGTTTGATTTTCATCAATTGCAGGACTTTCCACAGCATTATTCACGAAAAAACTCCTCTCATTCTCCTGAAATCTCACACAACATCACATCACAGCGCGATCCACCATTTTGACAGGTTCTATTGGGTGTTGCCATATTTGGAAAACAAAGCACTATCTACATTGTAAATGTCACATGACTCTGTTGATCTGAGGTAATGAAAGATTGCAGATAGAACTATGTTGATTTGCTAATAATTAATTAACGGTAAAGAATTTTTAGACGTTTCATAATATAGAACCGCAGGGAAAATTACAAAAAGTTAGACCAAAGACAATAAAAAATTGAGAAATTTCAAATGGAACCCTGTTGATCTGAGGCGACGTGCTGTCAGCTTGTGTGAAGATCGTCTAATTTCACCACAGGTAATATCATGAGTCGTGACCCAAATATTCCACTGTCTTAGTCAGAAAAGAACACTTGTTTCGCTTTAGTTTTACACCAGCCTTTTTGATTAGCTCGAGAAACATGCGCAGATTGTTTAAGCAGTCATCGGCATCATCTCCCCATATAATCACGTCATCAATGTAGACCTCTGCGCATTTGTGTATAACAGGAGTAAGTATCTTATTCATCGCCCTCTGGAAAACAGCTGGCGCCTTGGGTAATCCGAAGCTCATCATTCTGTACTGGTACTGCCCATCAGGGGTGACAAATGCTGTAAGTGGTCTTGATTGTGGTGATATTTTGATTTGATGGTACCCATTTGCAAGATCCAAACTACAGAACACCAACTTGTTCACCATCCTGTCCAGCAGGTCCCTTATGAGGTAGCTTTTATACAGTGATTTTATTTAACGGGCGGTAGTCAACAACCAGTCGATAACCACCATCTTTCTAATTGATTAACAGAATCAGGCTGGCGCAGGATATATTACGTATGCACAGAAGAATCATTGTTTTTTTTTTACATTAAATGGGCTTAAGAGTAAGCCCATTTAGGCCACATTCGAGAACCATAAGGCTAAGAAGAGGCCCAAGAAGAAGCGAGCTTGCCCAGAAGAAGCCTATTCACTCGGGCTTTAAATATCGCTGGGTTATATGCTTGCGGGAATACAGAAGCAGGCAGGGAATTGCACTCCTTGGCTTGGCTGTGCGCATTAAAAAGGAAGACGAAAAACGCTTCGTGCGCATGCATGGAATGTCAACCAAATAGGGGTGATACCCCGCCGTGCGTCTGGACGACCGATGATAGAACGGGGATGGCGGAATGAGCTCATGCAGCTCAAGAGCACACTCTCCGAATTATAACCTGTAGAACACCGCCAAACAAGCTACTTTACGGCGGTGGGAAAGACTATGAAGCTTAGTTGTTACTAGCTTACTATCCCCTATGAGTTTTCTGGCTCTGCGTTCAACCGAGTCTAGTGCGGCTAGTTGGTACTTTGCGGACCCATCCCACAGGTGGCAGCAATATTCCATGCACGACGGGACTTGCGCTTTGTAAAGAGTTAGAAGCTGTCCCGGCGTGAAATATCGCTTAACCTTGTTCAAGATGCCTAGTTTTTTGGCCGCAGTTTGAGCCTTCGACTCAATTGTGTCACCAAAGTTGAGATCGGAAGTCAACTTTATGCCAAGGAGATCGAGATTGTCGGTGACTGGTATAGAAACACCTCGGAAAGTAGGAGTCAAGTTCAGAGGACTCTTTTTTGCAGTGAATAGACATGCCTGCGTTTTGGTGGCGTTAAAAGTGACCAAATTGTTGTCGCCCCATTGGGAGACAAGACTCAAAGTCATATTAGTCCGCTCCACCATGGCTTCTCTCAAGGAACTAATTTCGTCTCTGCTGGCATTTGCATTGGACAAATACCTCTCCGCAATCGTGCTGTCATCTGCATACCCAACAATTCCGGGCATAAGCAGATCGTTGATGTGCAGCAGAAAAAGCGTTGCGGAAAGAACCGATCCCTGAGGAACTCCAGCTTCTATAGCCATGAGGTCAGAAGAGCAGCCATCAATAACCACTCTTATCGACCGTTCGCTCAAGAAATCCGAAATCCAACTGCAAAAGTCAGCAGGTAAACCATACGCTGGAAGCTTGCTCAGCAAACTAGCGTGCCAGACCCGGTCAAAGGCTTTCGAGATATCAAGCGACACTGCAAGTGCTTCGCCATGATTCTCGATTGCTTCTCCCCAACAATGCGTAACGTACACTAGGAGATCCCCAGTTGAGCGTCCCCGGCGAAAACCAAATTGACGGTCACTGAGTAGTTCGTGGTTCTCTAGGTGCGATAGCAGCTTGTTATTCAGTACCCTTTCCATAACTTTACAGAGTATGGAGGTGATGGCAATAGGTCGATAGTTGGTGGGATCGGCACGGTCACCCTTTTTGGGTACGGGTTGCACATTCGCAACCTTCCAGGACTTGGGAACAGTTTTAGTTTTTAGAGAAAGGCGGTACAGGCGCGTAAGTACAGCAGACAACTCAGGAGCACAGATTTTCAGTAATCTAGCAGGAATGCCATCCGGGCCGCTGGCTTTATTCACATTCAGGTTCAGCAATACTCTTTTGACCTCTTTGGTGTGTATGGTTGTATGAATTTAAAATCCCTTAAATCTTTCCTCAGGTGTGTTTACGTTTAGGAACATACATAGTTTGCTCAACTTTGCTTGTCGTTAGTCTGGTTCAATAAGACCTGTAGTCCAATCAACGGGGCTTATGCAACCCGAATAATTCTCCCGTCTATGACATTTGGCATGTGATGAAGTTAGGTAATACAGATTACAGATGTACAATAATCCAATAAATTTTGTTACGAGAAGTTATGTATTTTTACCTAAACATGAAAATCGCTGTGAATATTTCCTCGGGCTAAAATACTTTCTGTATTCATACTTATGAGTTAGTTAGAATAAGTATGTAAATAAATCCAATATTTTTTCGATTTCAGAGATACCCCAAATTTAAATTTCAATAGTTTTCAATATATCTTGTGTTGAAAAAAATATTTGCTGATTATTATTTTTTAATATGTTTTTATGCCTTTAATATATAGCTTTGTTCAGTAAGCCAATAAATTTTCTTCTTTAATCATATTTTTTTTATTTTTTGGTCTAAAGAGGTAATGTGAAAAAATTGTCGGTCCATTTTTATACGTTTATGTATAAATAATATTTATTTATACAAAAATTGTCGGTCCATTTTTATACGTTTATGTATAAATAATATTTATACATAAACGTATAAAAATGGACCGACAATTTTTTCACATTACCTCTTTAGACCAAAAAATAAAAAAAATATGATTAAAGAAGAAAATTTATTGGCTTCTGAACAAAGCTATATATTAAAGGTATAAAAACATATTAAAAAATAATAATCAGCTAATAAATTTTTCAACAGAAGAATATATTGAAAAATAAAAAAAAATATATAAATAAAATTACAAGGTCGCTCAAAAGTTATTATCGCTAAAATGAGAACCAGGCTCTTAAAAGATAATATGATTTCGCTTGCCCGCAAGACCCGTATTACAACAGCAGACATAGACATTCCAGGAGATGTCAAACCGATATTTATCAATGAGCACCTGACAGCATACAACAAGCAACTTCTTAAGAAATGTAAGGAACTAGCCAAAATGAAAGAGTATCAGTTTGTTTGGTCAAAAAACGGAAGAATTTTTCTACGAAAAAACGACGTGTCACCAGCTCTGCAAATTCACGACGAACAAGATTTAATAAAAAAACAGGTGCAGTAAACTAATGCAAATATCGAACAAAGACAATCCTAATATCATTTTTAGTTATATTTGTAACATTACAAATTATTGTTCCTTTCGTAGCATTAAGTCCAATATCTCCAAAATTAATTTTCTTGCAGCAATATCTTATTACAAACCCCGAATTGCGTTGAACTTAAAAATATTGTATTGCATGTGTAGTGTCTATTCTACCACGCCCAAGCTTAGTAACTCTACGATCAGCGCACTCCTATTGATACCGTACGAGGATGCACTTACGAAACGCTCCGTAACAAATGCGCTGCGAAGTCTTACTAATGAGTTATTGTTGTTGTTCTGCGACAATTTTATCTGGAATATGTATGTTGTGTATGGAGTGATTATATTGTATTTATATATTACACCTGTTTCGCCATCGATTATCGAATACTCTCATAATTCATTTAATAAATGCATGCCGTATATAATAAAACTTATACTAAACTACCTAATTGTTTCCTTATTTTTTTATTATTTAAATCTTTGTTTCATTATGGTAAACCAATAACACTCATTTTTACTGCACGTACTTGCGTCTTTACTACTTACTATCGATTATGTTGGGATCGGGACCCCAATTCGTTTAAAATTACACCCGCTCTCGATGAATATTACACTTATCATAAACCTGAACTAAGTTGCATACTCGTACTATGCTACATTAGGCAGACTGTTTCGTCGACAGAACACACAACAAATCAGGTAAGTAACAAAAAATTGACAGTATACCCTCAAAATGGAAATCTAATCACTGAGTTTATTGTTATCGCGGACATCATTATTTTACGAAGTGTATGTAACACATCACAGGTATTGCTAAAAGTATTTATCCATAAGTATACCGTACATCGTAATTTCTTGTCGCAAAATCTCATTCCAGCCTCTCGATCGAAATATTGCACCTATCAATTAATAAGCAACTATTGTGTCATACAAATAAATTTTCACTTAATTAATCTCAATTTCTCAAACATTAATCTAAAAATATATACTATTGGCATTTATACGTCTTCATAATGTCAGTTAAACAAGATTTAAAGATTTTCTATCAAAATACGCGTGGATTGCGAACTAAGTGTTTACAATTACGTAATCAAATTTTGTGCCACGAGTATGACGTCATTATCATTACAGAAACTTGGTTGCATTCTGGTATTTACGATAGAGAATTTTGTGACGAAAGATACGATGTTTTCCGATGCGATCGGGATCTTGCCATAAGCCGTAAAAAAATCGGGGGAGGAATTATGATTCTGGTTCGTAGTGAGCTTGGGGCATTACAAGACAATACCGTCGCGCTGCCACGGAGTCTCGAGATGCTGACGGTGACGGTGCCTGCGCGCGCGTTCGGCAACGACACTACAGCTAATTTACACCTCAGCACAGTATACATTCCACCTGACGCGGAGCGTATTCCTACTGATATCGATGACGTTTTAGACGCTTTTAAAGTATTAATAAATGGATCATCTAATAATTCTAATAATTATGTACTAATTGGCGACTTCAATTTACCATGTATATCATGGAGTACAAATGACCCTGTCCATATGAGCGTTGGCCCCGTAGATGTACAAAATGCTGGAATAAGGTTGACAAATAATTTAAGCTTTCTAGGACTAAAACAATATAATATAATTAAAAATCATGCAGGCAACACTTTAGATTTAGCTTTTTCCAATCTCCCCCTTGAAATTACTAACTCTCCGACACCATTAGTTAATCTTGACCGCGCCCATCCTGCTCTGTTTATTAAAGTCTTAGACTTGGCAACTTCCTCTTTTATTGAGGCACCGATACCAAAAAGAAACTTTTATAAAGGTGACTACAATGCATTAAACCAATCATTTAAGGAAATACAATGGACTTCTCTTCTAGAATCACAGCCAATAGAGGACGCATGTAAAATATTCTACGAAACGCTAAATAAAAACATTGAACAACATGTTCCTAGCAAAAAAACACGAAGTGGTCGCACATATCCAGTGTGGTACAGCAAAGCTCTAATAAAAATCATCAAAGAAAAATTTAAGGCTCACTCAAACTGGAAAAAATTCGGCAACTTACTGGACTATGATGACTTTTCTCGCCTGCGTAAGCGTGAAATACGTGTACAAGACGAATGCTTTGAAAATTTTACGCGGTTAGCCGAAAAATCCATCGCAAATCAGCCGAAAGCTCTTTGGACTTACGTAAAATCGATGCGCGGTGGTTCTAACTATCCGAAAACGTTGACGTACAGCGATAAAGAGTACACCGAAGGTAAAGATATTTGTAATGCTTTCAACGTTTTTTTTCAGAGCGTTTTTGGTACACCGACTAATGATACACGTGAAAGACACAAACAGAAAACTAATTACATTGACACTATATCCAAATACTCCGTTACAGCTAATATAGTTGAGGAAAAGTTAAAACAGCTGGACACTTCCAAAGGGACTGGATGTGACGGGATCCCGCCTATATTTTGGCGAAACTGCGCAGAAACACTGAGCACTCCAATATCTATATTGTTTAACATATCTCTGGGTAATGGAGAATTCCCTGACACCTGGAAAAAAGCACTAATAGTTCCTATACACAAAAAAGGAACAAAAACAAAAATCGAAAACTACAGAGGTATCTCAATTCTGAACACGATCGGGAAAGTTTTTGAGAAACTAGTTTTTGGCGAAATATATTGTGCAATACATAAGCAACTGCCAGCAACACAACATGGGTTCCTCAGGAACAGATCTACGAATACTAATTTGGCATGCTTTAGCAATTACGTCTTACTCAACATGGAGAGGGGTGGACAAGTGGACGTGATCTATACGGATTTCGAAAAAGCATTCGACCGTGTAGATCACGCCATCCTTATTGAGAAGCTTTATGGGCTAGGCATTCATGGAGATCTGCTTAGATGGATAGAGTCTTACCTCAGTAATCGTTCACAAGCGGTTGTGATGGGAGGACATAGGTCTGATTTTGTACATATTCCTACAGGTATACCACAAGGGTCCCATTTAGCACCATTATTTTACAACGCTTACGTATCGGATATTTCAGAATGTTTTAAGTATGCACGTCATCTAATGTACGCAGATGACAAGAAAATATTTTTAAAAATCGACACGTTACAAGACTGCATTAAGGTACAAGCAGACTTGGATAACCTCACAAATTATTATAAAAATAACAATATCACTGTCAATGTCGATAAATGCGAATGCATTAGTTTTACGCGCAGAACAAGTCCTGTAATATATTCATACAGTTTTAATGGCACGCCAATTCGTAGGACATCTGTGGTCAAAGATCTCGGAGTACATTTCGACAGTAAAATGCTACTTAAAGACCATATTGATAACATAGCAGACAAAGGCTTTAAAAACCTTGGCTTTGTCATTCGCACCTGCCAACCATTTAAATGCATTAAAACACTTAAAATAATCTATTACGCCTATGTCCGTAGCGTTATTGAATACGCAAGCCCGATATGGTCACCCCAATATGCAGTTTATAAGGATCGGTTAGAAAGACTACAAAAAATATTTGTGAAACATCTCAACTATCGTTTCCGAAAACCGTCGTCGACATATAAGGAAAACTGTAAGCAGTACAATTTATTAACTTTGGAGGACAGACGCAAATTAATGGACTTATGTTTTTTCAGCGACATAGTATGTAGTCGTGTAGATTGTAGTGAATTAGTAGAAAGCGTCTTGTTCAACATCCCACCCCCCCGCGCCCGGCGGTGTATACCCCCACTATTTAGGATCCCTCAAATAAAAACAAATTACGCACGCAATGCACCTTGCTCCCGATTGCCGCTAGTTTACAGTGATTCATTCTCCGATACCGACCTATTCAATCGTAGTAAGGGCGCAATAAAACTGCATGCAAATGACATAATTTATCATAATTATTGACACTACCTACCTACATGGTTACAACAATCTTACAAACACTAACAAAGCTGCACGTTCACATTATTAACCCATAAGAAATATATATTTTTTTTCTTCTCAATGCATTATCTTTCTAAACGCTCGTTAAAATTTAATTTTGAAGTTTAATTTTGGAGTTTGATTTTAGTTTTAATTTAGTTTAATTAGTTTTAATAAAGTTGTAAATAGTTAAGTTTTGATAAGTTTTGATTCCAAAACTATATTTCTAAATTTACCTCCTTACTAACCATAATTTTATATAACCTTGTTATAATAATGACGACCTATATTAATTGTTATTTTTATTTAGTTGGCTAGTACAATCCGTCATTAGGCTTTATGTTTTGTATATTCAGAGAAACCTGTCATTGGCCTTACCTTTAATAAGCATGTAAACCTACAAAATCATTATTGTAACGCTGTTGGTTTCTTTAATAAATAAAATAAAATAAAAATAAAATATTAAAATTAAAATTTGGGGTATCTCTAAAATCGAAAAAATATTGGATTTCTTTACATACTTATTCTCACTAATACATAAGTACGTATACAGAACGTATTTTAGCCCGAGGAAATATTCACAGAGAGATTTAAGCGATTTTCATGTTTAGGTAAAAATACCTAACTTCTCTTAACAAAATTTATTGGATTATTGTTCATCTGTAATCTGTATTACCTAACTTCATCACATGCCAAATTTCATTGACGGGAGAATTATTCGGAAGTCGCCATACAACAAATATCCTCATTGATTGGACTACTGTTTTAGAAAACATACGTTCACAAGGAACGGATGTTGCTACTTAACAAAAAATTGTAATAACAATGGATCACAATTTTTTTTAAGTTTGGGTAGACGTATTGGTGTTTTCTCCTCCATTCAAGAGGGCACGTCAGATTTCCCTTCTGGTCCTTTCTTGGAAGAATTTCATCAGAAAGAAAGGTACATGTTTACCTCTTATATGCCTTTTGAAAGAGGTGTACCTTGCGAAGCACTCGATGCCACCATTTTGTCAAAAATGTTCCAAGGGCTGAGGTCGTCACAGTTGTTGTCGGGATCTGGGTTAGTATTTTCAGTGACTGCGGAAGCGACAGGTGCTGCTGTGGTGGTACGTTCTTTCTCAGCAATCAATGCGGCTACTAATTTTCTGACCTTTACCTTGGTTCTCGTTGCCTCGGATTGGTCCGAAAATCCTTGCATTTTAAAACGAGGATCCATGAAAGTACACAATGCAAATGTGCCACTCGTTTCGATAAGTCGAAATCGTTTTTCTAATCTCGATTTCAGCAAGAGCACCGTATCGAGCACGTCTGGTAATCCCTCCTCCTCAGTCGTTCCCTCATGGTTGAGGATCATGACTCATAGATCAATAGATCATCCCGATTTATGACAAGCCTCTTTTAGGCATCGCCTGACTATTATTACGGAACTCCCGATAACATACTTTTCTCCGCTCATTGATGCAGTTATTTCCTCAAACGGTTGCAAAACTTGGCATAGCTGCTTAAAAAGAGTCCAATCTTCAGGGTTGCTTGTTGGTAAAGTTCTTTCTGCAAAAGCTAAAGTTTCTCGGATGGCATTTTCAAGCTCCATAAATCTTTTAAGCATAAAATAAGTGGAGTTCCATCTTGTGTCCACAGCTTGGATCAGCCGCTTAGGTTCTCGACGTTGTTGAATTTGATATTTTTGTAAAATCTCTGAGGAAAGAGTACCTTTGCGTTTGACCTTGTCGATGTTAAACGTTGTCTTTTGTTAATGATGATTTTGATGTCCTCTCTACAATAGTAAAGTTATATAAATAAAGTTGTCTGCTGTAATAGCAAGACTGGTCTGGCAGTTTCGGAAGGGCCATATTTTATGGCAGTCATAACCGAGGATTAATACACCGTTTTCAGCTGCTTTCAAGAGAGAAAATAATGCTTGGTATGTACCATTTTCTCAAGCATGACGTTTTGCTTTTTTTACGGATCCGTTCCAAGTTTAATTTTCTCGTTGAGCTGTAAGCAGGTTGAGCAAATGTCTGTCTGTGGGCTACCAAAACCCAATTTATAATGTGATTTAAATATTTTTCTGATGTAAGGTTCTTTCGCATATGGCCCTGGGAATGAGTTTTTGTGCATTTTGTATAGTCTTCGAATATTTAATTGATGACTGATTGCGGCAGTAATGCGGTTCGTTACATTTTAATTTACTTATGAATGTATGCATCTGTATTCTGGTGTACCTGTGCTATGACTTCTTTATGATCTCCACCTGGGAATTCTGCAGTTTTGAACGATTTTGCAACCAGTGTAAGTACTCGTCTTTTTTTAATGTTTAGTATTTTTGGAAACACTTTTTGACAGACAGGTCTCTTTTTTCGATCAGCTGTAATGTGAAATTTAGTCGGAACTCTTTAGGTGATTTCTTGCCATTACGAGGCCTTTTGCGGCAACAGCTGCACAGCATTTCAATAAAAGTCCGTCTTGCTGAATTTTACTAGCATTTTTTAGAAAACTTCATGAAACATTCTCAACTTTTTTTGTCGTCATAAGGCACTGTATTTTTTTTGCAGCTATGCGTGCATTGAGGGAGTCTTGGCAACGTTTTTGCCGAGTACCTGAAATATAAATATAAATTAGGATTGGAAGAATCTACGTAGACTTGGTATGACCAGGAGTTTCTGTTCTCCCTTATGCAGAAATCCATTATCAAGCCAATAGTCCGAGTAGGAACCAATCTGAGTATCTCAGATATAGTTCTCAATCTACCGTCCTTCTGTTGAGCCAATCTTGTCTGATCTAGTAAATATTGGTAACAATGGTCATACAGGGTTTGTGCCTCCATTTCATAATCGAACTGATCTTGATATAGTACCCAACGAGAAACTTTTGGATACAAATCTTTCTTCTTAATTACGAAAGCTTGACATTCAGTGACTATTGTAAAATGGATTCCATAAAGATATATGTACTCGAAACCTTTTCACTTTCTCGACGATTTCTAACGCTTCCAACTTGTAACTGCAGTACTTTGATTCTGCATCACTGTTTCTCTTGCTAACACAGGATGCAACAAAATAGCAGAATATGCAACAGAAGCTGCATCGGTTTGCAATTCTATAGGTTGACAAACAACTCGCAATTCGGCAGGCGACGACCAACGACCCGGTGCAGTTGCAGTAAGTTTTATATTTGCAACCGCTACCACAGAATAAACCAGCCCCCCTAGCATGATCACAGAAATGCCATTTTTGATATAGCTATTTATCACGTCATAGCTACAAAATGTTTCAGGATAATAACTCTATGTGCTGGAGGTTTTGAAGAAAGCCATATCACACCTACTATCGATTAGTGTAAAATGGTCTTATTTCTCTAATATAAAAAAACTATTCAAACCTTTATAGAACTTTCAACTCATGCTGTGAATTTTTGGATGCAAATTGCAATCTTGAACCATTGGAATCGCAAGTCGTCTTTAATTTCTTATTTTTAACTAATAGAAACATTTCCGTTTTCGATTAAAATTATCGATTTAAAGATTTAAGATCCTCTGGTATTTTGTAACCGCGGCGCGGTACATACTTACATGAAAATATATTGAAAAGACTCCTTTTCAAAGTATTAAACGTCGAGAAACGATTAACAAATATCGTGACTCACCCGTAAAACAATAATCTAGGTGGACACTATTCACAAAATACTTATTTTTGTTTGTATGCAAATGTTTGTATGATTATACAAACACACAGAAGTGCTGCCAACTTGACTCCATCTTAGATCCTAAGATCACTTAAGTTTAAAACAATTTTTGAGCCGCATTTCTTACTGTGTGGTCTAATAATTGCACCGCACGATTTATCGTGTCTAACTGTACCTACGACACGGCACGTCAGATGTAACAGTTGTACTACAAAGCAAACTTTATAACCTAAGGCATAATAAATTTCATTTTTTTATTTTCAATCCAAAGGGATAAAATGTGTTCTCACCCCCGCCCCTCCAATTTAAAAAAATTGGTACTGCGGAGGTAGAGAATATAAGAATAATAAACACTACCTACCGTTTGTTGCACTGCCGGACTGTCCCATCGCTTTTTTGGGTTGTCGAAGTAGCGTTACATCGGAGTAGGGTGCGCCGCAGTGGAGTTCAGTCGCTATGACGATATGCGCAGTAGTCTTCTGTCGCAACCACGGTAGCGGCAGTAACAAGCTGTCGCGATCGTGTTATGCGCAGTTTTGTCGTCGAAGTCATGAAATACACTCGAAATCTCAAAATTCGTCAAGAAGAACAGCCACTACTTCAAACAGGCAAAAGATGTGTATCCACGACCCACGTAACACTAGAAATGGAGGTAGACTGGTGTCAAACTATTTTCCAAGAAGTAGTCGCTTAAAAAAGAATTGCTTCTGGATGTGCATAGTAATTTTCAATTATCTGCCTGAATGAATTAAGGCACTTAACGTAAGACAACTCTTAAGTAATTTATTTAAATGGCTTATCGCACATGTTTTTTATTCGGTGAAAGATTATTTGAACCACAATCATTGCGAATCATGTACCTACTAAGTATATAAGATAAAATTTTCTTGTATCAGGCTATTTTATGTTAGAAAATTATGTACTTACTGCGCAAATTGTATAGCCTGGGGGTGTATCTCTTTTTGTTTCGTTATTTTATTGTATCTCACTTGACATAACGTATAAATTTAATAATTCAGAATTGACATGTTAACAAACTTTTCTCTTTAAAACTTTTCATTAGTTATCCAAAATGGACGCCACGCCACTTTACCATGATTTGATTGAAAGTGGAAAATTACTATTGACATCTATCATAGACAATTTTATTTAACATTTATAAACCCTTTTTTATGGCGAGAGGAATAAAATCATAAAGCCTTTGTATTTGTGATTGCCTTTATTGTTTTTGTTTTTATTTGATTTTTTTATGATTTTATTGTGATTTAAAATATGTAGTTTATTGCACATAATAATATTTAAAATAAATTTGCATACTACTATTTATTGGCTGAATGGGAGGAGATGTATGTAACTAATTAAGACCTATAAATTATGTACCCCAATCATAAGCAAATAAAATTATTTCTATTTCTAGAATTACTAATCCGTTTGGGTGAACCCAATGGCAGCCGGGTGAATAAAGTTCACCTTCTAAGTTATTTGTTCAGCAAATTAGGGGCTGACATTAGGAAATATATATGTAACTATCATCAGCCTGTCATCAAAACTTTACGGCTATATACAATACAGGGTGTTCTCAAGTATGATTTTAATTATTTTGTTTTTTTTTTATATTAGATATAAAAAAGTCTTCCGTCTTTTTAAATTGTTGTTATGGCGTCAGACTAAGGTAAGATAGTGGTGGCTAGCCAGGCAGACTTCGAGGGTCCCCTGCGTCTTGCACGAGTGGGCGAACCAGTAGACCACAGAGGCGGTTGCTACCAATCTACTCCTGCGAAATTGTTGGTGTTTTACAAATAACCCTGTATATTGAACTTATCAAACCAAAAACCTTACTTCCAAATCAGTAAACCAAAATGAATATCATTACCTATTTCAGTACCTTCATAATATGGGAGCGATGATGATTGAAGCAATGCCCCACGCAAATATTGTTTTGCTTCATTTCGTTGATGACCTTATTTATTTTTGTATTAATTTCTTCATAACTTTTGCATTTCTTATTTTTTTAGTTCGCATGATATTTTTTAATGAAATTAGGATTTTCGTTAAAGACGGATTATTATGTCCTGTATTTCTATTTAACCTAGAATGCCATCCTTCCGTTCTGTTATTTGTCCGAATTGTTTCGCATTCACAGCACCATTTCTTTATGAAGGCACCATTCAATCATTCTTTTTGTATGGGTTGTGGATACACCAAAGAAAGATAGTAATTTGTATTTGTATCAGAAATAATTTAACAAGATTATAAATATAACCGTTGGTAATGACACCATACAGGTGGTCAGCGATTACGTCTATCTTGGACATCGTTTGTCCTTTGATCAAGAAGCGCAGGTGAAGGAGTTCGAAAGACGCATCGGATTAAGGTGGGCTGCCTTCGGTAAACTCGAGGACGTCTTTAAGTCTAAACTCCCACAGTGCCTTAAGACCAAGGTGTACAACCAATGTGTCTTGCCTATCCTCACCTACGGTGCTGAAACTTGGACGCTCACTAAACAGAATGCACAAAATTAAGGTAGCACAAAGAGCAATGGAGCGTTCTATGTTAGGTATCTCTCTTGTTGACCGTATACCAAACGTCGAAATTCGACAAAAAACTAAGGTCGAAGACGTGGGTAGGTGGATAACGAGGTTAAGGTGGAGATGGGCAGGACACTTGGCTAGACGGGATGACGGACGGTGGACCAAGGCAGTTACAGAGTGGTGGCCAAGAGGAGCAACAAGGCCAGTGGGCAGACCACCGGCCCGATGGTCAGACGATATCGTCAAGTTGACGGGATCTCACTGGATGAGGCTGGCACAGGACCGTGGAGAGTGGCGCTATGAAGAGGAGGCCTATACCCAGCAGTGGGTTGATGTGGGCTGAATATGATGATGATATGATGATAAATAATTGCAGGTACAAGAACAAATTCATCACCTACTGGGGGCACTGCTGCCAGAGCCAGATGCGGATCATCAATTCTTGCAAATTTATTTTACAGCCAATCAAGATGCGGAAGTTGATAGGCGTTGTGCTCATAATCCAACAGTGAAGCGAACCATTGTCCAACAACTGCAAACGTTTCTTCATAAGAACAATGATTTATTGAAAGTGTTCAAAATGGCACTGGATCGAATGCCATCAGACAGCCATAATATTGAAATAAGAGCCGACAAAACACCTGCTGGTGAGCATGCAAAGAGGTTTTATTCTGAGAATTAATATAATTGAAAAAATACTAGAAAACACTGACTCACCCGTAGCAGTTCAGACAGGATTCGAACCCGCACGCTTGGGATTCCGGCCCAATGGACTTACCAATTATGCTAATAGTCGCTAGTGGGAGCGGCGAAATTTTCTAGTATTTTTACGTTTCCGCTGTAAGCCAGCGTTACCCCATCAATGTGAAGAATTCCGGGCATTAATCTCATCATATTCGAACATTAAAAAAAAACTTTAGAAGGAAAAGATGCATCAGATAGACTGTGCAGTCTCATCTTTGATGAAATGTCAATTACTGCACATTTGAATCATAATGCACATAAAGGCTCGTTAGAAGGTATTTTTGACATTAAAAAAATAAATTTTCAAACTACGTCCTTGTTTTTATGGTTAAAGGACTGAAAAAGAACTTCAAACAACCTATAGCTTACTATTACACCAATAGTTTGAATAGCATTGAATTAAAAAATATGATAAAATCAGTAATAAAGCATGCATTAGCCACAGGCCTCATCCGTGTTAACACTGTGTGTGATCAAAGCACAGTCAATGTGGTTGCTATTACAGAATTAATAAATGACACGAAAGCTCATTTTGTGCGGAATAAAAAGGAATGGCGTAATAACATTTTTAAAAGTTAGTGGTAAAGATATAATACCGCTATATGACATTCCACATATTATAAAAGGGCTTCGCAATAATTTGCTTACGAAAAACTTGATATATATGTCGGAGCGTCGAGCTCTCGGACGGCATCAAGATGGGTGACCGATTATTATTTATTATCGGCTAAGATTTGTGGGCAAAAGGGAAACGCTAGCGAATGCTTAACAACAACATCAATTTGTTTAGATTATTCTATTTTGAAATCAACACTAAATTAATTAAGGTATTGGAACGGATAACGAATTCGTGGGCCCCGCTCGATCTGCTCCACGTCTCAGCAAAGAATGCCCAGCTTCGGGGTTCATATGGCATGTTCCCGTTTATAATAAATGTCGCATAAACAATTACGTCATAAAAGCGGGCCCACGACTACGTTCAGTGAAGTATGCAAAATCACCGTCGTTCCCAGACCATAAATCAAAATGATTTAATTAGTTTGACTATTCAAACATAGAAGTCCTATTTAGCCCGTCTCAGCATTTTGGGCAATAGGCTAAACTTTAATAACAAAAGAGTATTAAGAATTATTTCATTATAGGGGACAGCCAGGCGCCGACACGGCGATCCTGACTCTCACACGTCCTCGTGTGGACCAAGATTCCACTCTCAAGTTGACCTCGTTCTCTCATCAAAACCGTTCGGCCATCCAAACAAACGGCACAGTTACAGAATGTCAGATCTCCATAGAATACAGGCTAATTTAGACCAGGCAGTAAATCAGATATGAGACTTTTCAAATCAAACTTATCAGTTTCGAATGTGTAGTAAACAAAAACGTTAATATGACTAACCATCGGAACTCATCCCGATAATCATTGGCACACATCGGCCACACCATTGGCACACACGGCCAATCAACATCGGAACACATCCGACACATCGGAAACCACGTCCGATCACCACCGGCACACAGCCAGTCACCACCGGCACACAGCCAGTCACGACCGACACACAGTCAGTCACCACCGACACACAGTCAGTGACCACCGGCACACAGCCAGTCACGACCGACACACAGTCAGTCACCACCGACACACAGTCAGTGACCATCGGCACACAGCCGATCACGACCGACACACAGTCAGTCACCACCGACACACAGTCAGTGACCATCAGCACACAGCCGATCACGACCGACACACAGTCAGTCACCACCAACACACAGTCAGTGACCATCGGCACACAGCCGATCACGACCGACACACAGTCAGTCACCACCGACACACAGTCAGTGACCATCGGCACACAGCCGATCACGACCGACACACAGTCAGTCACCACCGACACACAGTCAGTGACCATCGGCACACAGCCGATCACGACCGACACACAGTCAGTCACCACCGACACACAGTCAGTGACCATCGGCACACAGCCGATCACGACCGACACACAGTCAGTCACCACCGACACACAGTCAGTGACCATCAGCACACAGCCGATCAGCAGCTATCGAAACACATTCGATCAACTGCCAAACCCACCTGCCCATTACTTATCATCGCCGCGTAGTCTCCGACCAGCTAAACTGGGTTAGGAATATGACCTACAGTCAACAATAAGAATAGGCCGTGAGTACTTAGTCATGTTAACTGATACTGTAATTTTCACTATTACAACACGCCATTTCAATAACTACTGAAAACTGCAAAATCAATCATATTACCGCCGACAATGGCTAAATCTGACTTTCCACCTGTTTTTTTTTTTTTCATATTATGGAGACAACATTCTGCCACAGTTCCAAATCCATTTCAACCATTCCAATTTTCAATGAATACTATCTAGTTACCTATTGAATTATCATCATGAAATGATGAAATCAATCACTTTTTTTTATCGTCATTTTATTATCTGAAATTATTTCACAGATTCACACATTTTCAGATTCATCCGATTCATTCTTATAAAAAGGAAACAAATCCTTTATCTACATTCTGTAATCTATTATTTTTAATTAACACTATCAAGTCGTGGATTCCATATTTCCTACTTATTATGGAGGAAAAGCAATACATTTGATTTCTTTTCATAAGATTGTTTGATACAACATTGTATCGAACACAACACAAGGATGTTACAAATGCAAAGTCTCAAGGTCCATATGTGATCTTCATATAATTTTATTTCGTCCAGTTCAAATTAAAACCAAAATCATTGGTCAAAACATAATTCCTGTTACTGTTTCTAAACAGTTTGTACTTTGAATACACAACACAACATTATTCAGCCAACTCTGAGTCTGAACTCAATAAATCATTAACGACCCTGAAAACTTATTATTTTCACCACATTGTTAATGTCATAAACTTCAAACTAATCGCAATAGGTCTGCATTCTCAACACAACACGTCCCGTCACTAAGGCCGCGCCACTTGTAACATATCAGCGCACCCGCACCCGGGATTGCCACACACTGTCACACACACGCGCATCCGCTCTGGGATCACATTCGCATCGCACGCGCACCCCGCACGAGGTCGCAACACAGCATACCACGTACTTACACATGCTCAATTCATTTAGTGCAGACGCCGATTTTTACGAGATACAGCTCCTATATGCCCCAGATAAACATAAACGCAAGCTATTCAAATATACAGGGTTCTGACTGACCCCCAAACTCAAAACTCTGATCTGAATCGTCAATGTTTTTTTTTATCAACATGAGCACACATTATTGTATGTACGTTTTGATTTAAAATAAACACAATGTTAACTCAAGATAGCCAGTTAAAATCTCAAAATGTATCATGATCCTTCAAATCAATTACCAATTATTTTCTTTGAGTGTTTGTTTTCTAAAAATTATTTACAGAGAATTTGTTCATAGTCTTGCTTTATTATTATCAAATCATTTTCAGGAAAACACTTGGTACTTGCTAGCTAATAGCAGTATCTCAGGATGTAATCTTTTATCATTCGTTACGTTTGTTGCATTAAGAAATAAAATTGTACGAGAATTAGTTCTTTACTAAGAATCTTTGTACGATACACAAACGACTATAAAAAACTAAGATTTTTTTTTTTGCTTGCTCGTTATTGGACATTAACCCAGTTAGCACTTGAGATCGACCCTTTTTTTAGTTCGACAAGTCATAAAGAGCAAAATCGATTTGCCTATAGAGCTATGACAGTGTTAACATTGCCGGAAATTGTGAATAGTGTTCACTTCAATCAACCAACACGTGTTTCGAAATTAAAAGTGCGGTCCTGCATTCCACAGGCCATTTTTTATCGTCACCCCTTGTGTGTCACCAAACCATAAAATAAACGTCGCGTTTAATGCGTAAACACTAACCACTTAGAATATTTTGAAAATAGACTCTCTAATCAATAGTTCGAGATTTAATAACTTCCGACTTCACCAGCTTGTAGGTACCTATCATGGGAAAATATTCAAACGGCGTCCAGTGGGTTATTATTCTGAATTAACTGTAAAACCTCTTTTTGTTTTAATCTAAATTAAAACCTAGTTTCGAGTACTTATAATTGACTTCATTTTACAGTAAGTAAGTCCAAGACTAAAAATCCAATTCTTCGATTTATTTAAGAACACCGTTGATCACCTAGGGCTACTAAACCTAATAATGAGATTTCCTGAATTTTTCTCTGACTTTCATAGATTTCCTGACATTTTGTACACCTACACCTATTCTTTACTTAGTTGACGTTTGACATTTTTTTTTCTCTCTCCAAAATGATTAACAAATCATGTGTTTTAAATTTTCATTAAGTACCTACGTACTTACATCTTTTGGGATATCAAAAATCCCTGACAACTAAAATTTTCCCTGTTTTCCTGACAGATGCCTTAAATTCCTGACATGTCAGGAAAATTCCTGTCATCTGGTAACACTAACTTCACCAAAGAAATCTACCGTAATCCTCGATTCCGTTTTATAAACTTAGTTTAAACAAAATGTTTAAAAGACTGTTTTTCTTCAATATTCACGTAAAAATTAAAGATTTCATTACCTAGCAAAAATGTCTAAGAATTAAAAAATTACAATTTTACAGGATCGACAGTTGTTTGGAATCAGTTCTCATCATCAGACTCAAATGTTTAGTTATTTCAGTTCCACAAAGTATAATCAAGTTACAAGTCGGCTAAATTCAATGTTATAATATCTGAAACCACTCACGGGACGTAACTAATTACGTTAATGTAAACAAAATGTACCTAGCGAAGCGGTTCACAGAAATGAAACTCTACGCGCCATGGTCACTGTTATCAAAAGTTCTAAACACATTACGGAGGCCCAGCATAGGACAAAGCTCGCCGCTGTTTCTTGACTCGCGGCCGGTACCTATATACGCACGATACTCTGGTTGCCAACATAACAACACAATATCTCTCCTAAATGATTAATCATGTTTCGGGTAATTTCCGATTAAATTACTTGACAGATATTCTCATATGATTTACCACAATGCATGTAACATTAGGCTTTCAGTAACTACCTACCTAGTTTTCAGTAGTTTTCACCAACCGCAAAACTTCCCAAACTCTCAATAAATACTTTCATTATTTTATTTAAAATTTTATTTCAGCACGTAAACTTTACTGCATTTCCCTTTACGATTTTGTAGAGTTAGGCACAAATCAATGAAATAATAACAACATTTTGACTGTTGGTTTAGAATAGTTCAGAATCAGTAATTTTCTTTTTAAATGTGCTCAAGTAGTTTAAAGACAAAACACAGTCTCTAAAACACCTTTAAAACATAAAACAATTATCGCCTCGAGATTTTGAATATCTTGAAATTTTGTGGAAATAATGAAAATAAGACTCAAACAGTATAGACTTTCTGGTTCATCATGTTATCATACTTAAAACGGTATGACATCAATTAATCACAAAGTAAATAAAAATCAAATGTGCTCTTTCTTTCACCTTTATATCAAAGAGACATAATACCAAAATTTAACAACAATATTGGCAGCCTTATCACTGAAAAGCAATTTCCTCCAGACACACTTGTTATACCACTCATTTGGCAAACAAACAACTTTCGTAATAATAAAAAAATATCAGTCCCTTAACAGAAATAAAAATGTAACGACTGACCGGATTGACCAAGGTGAGATGCTGGAACTGCAACACAGGAGATGGCCTCCAAAGCATCAGCACTCTTACGCACAAACAATCACAAACATCTACTTTAAGACTCCCGCCAATGCAGATCATTTTCAGTGTCCATCCTAACATTGACCTGCAACACTTAGACTTAGCACTCGCGGCGTGAATCCCGCACTTCTGATGTCGGAGCGTCGAGCTCTCGGACGGCATCAAGATGGGTGACCGATTATTATTTATTATCGGCTAAGATTTGTGGGCAAAAGGGAAACGCTAGCGAATGCTTAACAACAACATCAATTTGTTTAGATTATTCTATTTTGAAATCAACACTAAATTAATTAAGGTATTGGAACGGATAACGAATTCGTGGGCCCCGCTCGATCTGCTCCACGTCTCAGCAAAGAATGCCCAGCTTCGGGGTTCATATGGCATGTTCCCGTTTATAATAAATGTCGCATAAACAATTACGTCATAAAAGCGGGCCCACGACTACGTTCAGTGAAGTATGCAAAATCACCGTCGTTCCCAGACCATAAATCAAAATGATTTAATTAGTTTGACTATTCAAACATAGAAGTCCTATTTAGCCCGTCTCAGCATTTTGGGCAATAGGCTAAACTTTAATAACAAAAGAGTATTAAGAATTATTTCATTATAGGGGACAGCCAGGCGCCGACATAATGTGAAATGTATTAAATGAGAGTATTACCAAATGGTATATGCTGCCGACAAAGCGTGTGGTGAGATAAGGCTACTTGATAAAATTACAGAGGAGCACATCAACCCGGAAAAAATAAATAAAATGCGAGTTAAATCGGCAACACGAATATTTAGCCACAGTGTTGCCGTCGTTACTGATCACTTGATTGCAAAAGGAAGTCTCCCTGAGGAATGTAAGCAATTGATTGAATTTACATTGTTGATAGACAAATTATTTGATTCTTTAAATGTTAGTACTTTTTTTGTTCCCAACGGCAAATTGCTTAAGGGCCCGGCAAAAAATAATTCACCTCACCATGAGTTATGGCAGAAGCTAAACAAATTTTAGAAACCGTAAGGTTTGTCAAACAAACAAGTTCTAAATCAAATAACCGAAACTGAAGTTATTGTTCCTTCCATAAGAAATTTAATAAAAACAATTGATAGAATACAATCTTTGTGGAAACTATAAGTATGGTTTTGATGCAATGTTGACAAGAAATTTCAATCAGGGTCCTGTGGGAAACTTTTTTGGGAACATTAGAATTTTGGTGGTAAACGATGACACTCCGAGTGGGACTGCTGCGTGACCCATGCAATACTAAACTAACTGGATGTCTAAATGTAGAAGAATACGTCAGCAAAATCATGACGACATCACACAAACTGAGAAATATTGGTTTTCATGTAGATGATGAGTGGCTCGGATCGGAACACTTCTGCTCTCCGGTCTACCCGAATCATACCAACCGATGATAATCGCAATTGAAAACTCAGAAATCAAAATTACTTCTGACTCAGTGAAATCAAAACTCTTGCAAGATGTCAAACAAAGTGAAAATAATTCATCAGCATTTGCTAGAAGTCAGAAATTTAACATCAAAAATAAAAGTTTCTCAAAAGGCCCGCGCTGCTACGCATACAACAATCATAAAAGTCCAGAGAGCAAATTCAAACCTAAAAAGAACCAGAAGACTCATTCAGATAAGCAAAACAGCTCACACTATGCCGCTGTATTCATAGCTGCATTAGAATACACTGATGCCCTGGTATGATGATTCCGGCGCTTCTGTTCATATGACCAAACACCAAAATTTTATTCAAGAAGAAACAATATCAAGTATAAAAACCATAAAAGTTGCAAATAGTTTTACTATTACCTGTATCAAGCTCCGGACAATTAAGCTTAAATGTTAACAATGGAAGAGGCCATGAGAATGAAAATTTTAAGAATGTGTAATATATACCTGAACTATAAACGAACCTGCTATCAGGTAGTCAAATAATCAAGAATGGTGGCCAAGTTAAGATTGATCAGAATGGCTGTGCTGTGCTATCCTAAACTGTGCTAAGCTAATGAGATTGTAGCAACAGCAAGCTTAATAAATAATATGTACCGGTTGAATATGTCTAGTTGCTTTGCATGCATATCAGATGTTGTTAAGCAAGATTCTTACCTGTGCCACAAAGCAATGGCCTGGCTCACAAAGCAATGGCCTGCTGGAATTGATCCATTCCGATGACTGCGGACCAATGGAGACACATCATTCGGTGGAGCCAGATGTTTCTTGACATTCCTAGAAGATTACTCAAAGAAGATATTTGTGTATATCCTATGTTGATGACAGCCAGTAGGCCTAGCATGACCGACAAAACACGATATATATCGCGTGATATAGCGTTTTATCGACACTCAACTGTCAAAATCCATTGCCTTTACAGTTAAACGTGATAAATTTCTATATCATTATCGCGTTTCAGTAAAGAATATGGCACGATTTTGTGTCCCAATTAATTTAGACCAATCAGAGGGGCTACTTAAACGCACATGGCATGACGTCAGGGCTTAGACCACGCCTCTGGTAATTTTCCATAACAAAAAGTTTGTAAAATATTTTTATGATTTGCACTGCTTAACCCCCTTTTCTCATGTATATGTTAGGCTACAGGTTAGGTTAGCTGTCCGCGTTCAGGGCCCCTATTTTTGAATCGCTCGACTGGTTCCACCTAGACACACGAAAAAGCACCAGTTACAGAGGCAGGATGTAGATAGACAGCCAGTATTTTTGCCATATGTAAAGGGAGTGACAGATAAGGTCTCAAATATTTTGAAAAAGTACGCAATAAAAACTATCTTCACTCCTTTAAAAAAGGTTTCGCAATGTCTACGGTCCCCGAAAGATAGTTTTCCTTTGGAGAAACCTGGCGTTTATAAGATCGACTGCAGTTGTGGTAGCTCATATATCGGCCAAACTAAACGCACAATAGCATGCCGTATAAAGGAGCACATAAAAGCGGTCCAAAACAACGATACGCAAAAATCGGCCATTGCTGAACATTTAATTCATTCGGACACAAATCACTGGATCGAGTTACATAACCCCCAGATTATTTCAACAGAACGCCAATACATACCAAGAATGGTCAGGGAAGCGATTGAAATAACCAAAAACAAAAATTTCAATCGTGAGGATGGGTTTAAATTGTCGAGTGTCTGGAATCCAGTAGTCCGGTTGTGTAAAAACAACAAAAATAAAAAAGTGCCGTTTCGCGTACAGATACAGTAAGTGTCGTGTGTCGAGAACAAATTCGAGTGAATAGTGAGTTTGCAGACAGTGGTACCGGTATCGAACGTAGTAATAAAAGAACTAGACGGAGGGTAGACCGATTCGTCTGCCAATAACATCTACCCGCACGCAACAATCGACAGTTCTTCCGTGATCATGGCGCATGCAACTGCGCCGAAATATCGGAGTCTCAAAAATAAACAGGTACATGGTGTAAATCCCGACATAGTTTATTCTATTGTTAATTTGTGTTGTTGATTTATTTGTTTTGTTTTTGTTTTCAATCAAAATAAAAAAAATACGTGGACTCTGACCGAATACCTATTCTAAAACTGTTTCATGTGTTTATGCATATTATGTTTTAGCACATGAAATAGTTTTAGATTATTTTGTATGTATTATTGAAGTAAATATCTGGGCGAACCAAGCTTCGCTCGGTTATTATTTATTGTAATATGGTGGTGTTTAGGTGATAACAAAAGTGCTTTAGCTACTTTGGGATCAGAGCAATGTACGAGTATGTGATGTTTTTCGATATTCGTAATCTCAACCTTACAGGACTTTTCACAGAGTAACGCCATCTATTGTCAATTTCTCTTATTACATAACTCGTAAGATGTAGTTAATCCTTACTAATATTATAAATGCGAAAGTCCGTTTGTTTGTTTGTTTGTTACGCCTTCACGTCTTAACTACTCAACCGATCATCGTGAAATTTTGCATACACTTTGTCAGGGGTACAGAAAAGGACATAGGGTACCATTCATCCCGAAAAAGGGAACTGTTCCCGAGGGATAGACAAAACATTAAACACGCGGACGAAGTCGCGGGCGGTCGCTAGTTACATAATAATTCCGCGAGGCGTAGTAGTTAGTTTTGATGGCATCATCCGAGAGATGGCGTCTCCGAAAAATTGTGTTTAAAATTTGTATCGGTATTTTTTTTGTTTTGCACTATTGCTTCACAAGTCTCAATAAAATAAAAACTCGAAAGCAACATTAACTACGTTTTTAAATTTATCTAAAAACAATAAAAATAAAAAAATATATAAACTTGAACAAACATATAAAAAAAATTAAGTCACCGAACGGGATTCGAACTCAGACACTCATTTCTTGTGGTCGGCGTCCTAACCCGCTGAACCAAATGGACATTGGCCGGCCGCGGACGAAATTAGCGACCATATTCTGCGTCGAAAGAAAAACGCATGAAAATGCGAAAGTGCGCGTTTTCCCAAACATAAAACTAATCTAGATCGATTGTTTACCCCCGAAAACCCCCATATACCAAATTTCAACGAAATCGTTAGAGCCGTTTCCGAGATCACCGAAATATATAAATATATATATATATAGATATACAAGAATTGCTCGTTTAAAGATATAAGATAATTTAAAAGTATCTACAACTGACAGCTTCACTGAAGCCCAAAATAAAAATGATTCAAGGGGTATGAAATTTGAAGACTTTTTATACTCGTAGGTATACAACATCGAAATACCTACTTATACAATTTTTTTAGTCCAACGGACGAGCGGACGAGTTGCCACGCTTCATACAAAAATTTACAAACACCTTTATTACAAATGATTAAAATATATATAAATTATTAAAATATATAAAATATATCGTCTCTATTATTTTCAATCATATATCTTGTTTCGGTGTTGGTACGCCTTCACGTCGTAACTACTGAACCGATCATCATGAAATTTTGCATACACGTTGTCAGGGGTGCAGAAAAGGACATAGGGTACCTTTCATCCAGAAAAAACTTATAGTTCCCGAGGGATAGCAAAAAAACTGTCCACGCAGACAAAGTCGCAGGCGGCCGCTAGTTTTAATATAAGCTTCAGACCGTATACACGGTGGCAAAAACTGTAATTCCCCTATTAAAAGGTTACCAAAATAGTAGTTTCTTTTGTCAATCTTTTTTAAATATATTAGACGTGAGGCGTATTTATTGTAACAGTTAAAAACAACAGATAATTAAATGTAACTGTTTCGCCCTGTTACCAGCGCTATAAAATAACTGTTGTTCAAAGGAACATACGAAACAGACTGTTCTCGCCGTCTTCACTGTTCCCTGTACCTAGCTGTTATCAAAGTAACAACCGTTGCCATTGTTCCGCCTGTTACGTGGGAACAAGCGCTATCTTACTCTAACATATGGAAAGAAAAGAGACAAAGCTTGTTATTTTTACCTGTTATATAAACCGACCATATCAAAAATACATTCGACTTTGTAAATTAGTCGTGTTATCTGTGCCTATGTTTGTTTATGGCCTTTTTGTTTTTTGTCGCAATGGAGTTTGACTGTTTTGCCAATGTTATGTTAAAAGGTAGGTAAACGGGGTGAATTGAAATAAAATGATTTTATTTTATTGAGATTCTAAGGCGACGGCTACACGCGTAGTAAATACTGTGATCCATCAGTATTGAATGAGGGGTCTTTTTCATAAAAGAATGGAAAAGTACAGTAATTTACCATGGTAGTAGTTTATTGGGGTATAAGTATGTTTTATAATTTATAAGAAACATAATCCTACCCCAATGACAACAATGGTAAAGTATTGTAGTAAATTAACTATTTTTTATGAAATACACCCCTGATTAAATACTGATGGATCACCGTATATTTTACCACGCGTGTAGCTATCGCCTAAAGGATGTTAAAGCACTTTATTATTTACGTGAAATGGATGCATTCTTAGGCAAAGTAGGATATGCGGGTAGGAAATGGGACATCTAGTGCTGCCAGGGAGTTAAGGAAAAGATCAGGGTTCCCAGATTGGGGTTAATTTTTCGCAATTTAGAATTTTCCTTCAGTAGACTTAAATCACCTAGTATTTCATGATTATCATCATCACCATTTATGTATCTACTGCTGGGGCACAGGCAACGGCCGAAAGAATAAAATGATGTAGGGGAAAAAAAGGGAAGGTAAGGAAACATTTGACTAGTGATCATTAGTTAAAAAAAACATTATCAGACATTTATCAAAATAACTGATTTTAATGAACAAGCAAAGTTAGTAAAGGAGAATATGCGAAAAAACCAACCAAATTTCAAATGTAAATATGGTCGAAAATCGCTTGCACCTGTGTTTTTAACAACAATCTTTAGAATAGAATAGAATAGAATAGAATATTTCTTTATTTGCTTAAAAAGTGGTAAGTATAAAAGATGTTACAATATATATGAAGCCGCACACTTTTCTCCAGATACTGGCATGCAAATTTAATTAATTACATATTATTATTTACTTTAGTAGAAATATAAACATTACAAATCAGTGTGTGTCATTACCGTCGTCTGTTAAAAAAGTCATTAAATTCATCGATTGAATAAAAACAGTTCTCAACCAACCAACTCTTCAGTTTGTTTTTGAAAGCATTTAAAGGTAAAATCTTGAGATCATCCGGCAACCTATTGTATATGCTTATAGACATACAATACGCGTTTTTGCTGTAAAGAGCTGTTGTTTTTACAGGAAGAACTAATTTATTAGGGTATCTAGTATTGAAATTACAGTGTTCCTTTTTCCTTGTAAATAAGTGAGGATTAGTTTTGGCAAATACACTTAGTTCGTAAATGTACATGCATGGTACTGTTAAAAACTTAAGCTGTTTGAAGAATGGCCTACAGGATGTTAAGGTATCAATGTTGCAAATGGCTCGAACGCATTGTTTTTGTGCAATGAATGCTTGGTTTGTGTGACATGAGTTGCCCCAAAGGAGAATATGATATCTTAACAAACTACCTACGTATCCGTGATATGCCTGAATAGCTATAAGTCTGCTACTGATCCTAGTTAATCTCCATAAGGCATATGCGAACGAATTTATTTTGTTGCACAGTTTATTTATATGTTCTTTCCAAGAACATTTGTCATCAACTGTTAAACCTAAAAATAGTGTTTGTGAAGATTCTTTAATGATTTCATTTTTAAATGTCAAATTTAAATTATGTTTCCTACCGTTTTTATTTATAAATTGGATGAATGTCGTTTTGCTTAAATTTACTTTCAATTCATTATTTTCCAGCCACTGTATTATTTTAAAAATTGTATCATTTACTTCGTCATTATATTTTTTGTTGTCATTACATGGTATAACAACAGATACGTCATCAGCAAAAAGTGTACAGTGGTAATTTGTGGCATCTGAGAGATCATTTATGTACATTAAGAATAATAATGGACCCAGTATGCTTCCCTGTGGTAGACCTAGATTTTTTGATTTTGGCATTGATTTTATTTTCTTTATTTCCATGTTATCGTCTATATTTGTTATTTCTACGTATTGCGTTCTTCCAGTCAAATAGGAGTAAAGCCATTTATTTACTATGCCTCTTAATCCATATAATTCACATTTACGAAGTAGAATATCATGCGGCACGAGGTCAAAGGCCTTACTCATGTCAAAAAACACAGAAGTGACAGGTTTACGTTTATCCATATTAATTATCACCTCGTTCATTAACGAGAACGCTGCCAGAGATGTCGACTTGCCCTTTTGAAACCCGAACTGGTCTGACTTAATTAACGCAAATTTATTGGCAAATTGATAAATACGATTATGCATTGCCCTTTCAAAAATTTTGGATATGATGGTTAATAGCGATATCGGCCTGTAATTATCGATGTTGTCTCGTGTACCCTTTTTAAATAGAGGTTTAATTACGGCGATTTTAAGTGGCTCGGGAAAGATACCAGTTGTAAAAGATAGGTTAATTAAGTGACTCAATATAGGTGCAATTTCTGCCTTACACGATTTGAGTATACTAGTTTGAATTTCGTCATAACCCGTCGAATTCGTCGACTTAAGTGAGTTAATTATTTTACTAATTTCATCCTCATTTGTCGGGTGTAAAAAGAGGCTAGCATGATTAGATTTAATTTGAATGTCATATTTATTTTTAGTCATATTATTAGAATTATTAATTATGTCAGAATAATGTTTATTAAAAGCATCTGCTATGTCAATGGGATTGCATATAACTTCATTATTAACTGTTATTTTATTTATATTTGCATTCGTAAAATTTAATGAAGATTTACCCTTAATGACATCCCATGAAGCTTTGCATTTATTTTTGGATTTCATGAGATATTTTGTGTTTGTCAGTTTTTGTGATTTATTTATGCATTGTTTCAAGAGTTTGGAATAACTGAGGTATTTTATTCTAGAATTAGATGTTGGGTTTTTATAATGTTTGAAACGTAGGTATCTTTTTGTTTTAGTTGATCGTTTTATACCACTAGTAAGCCATTTTTTATTTATACCATTTGAGGATACTTTGATTTTAGTTTTTATCTTCGGAAAACAAAGGTTATATAGCAGTTTGAACATGCTGTGAAAGTTTTCAAATGCTTTATTCATGTTAGGTTCCGTGTATACATCAGTCCACTGCAGGGTACTCAAAAGTTCACGAAACTTGGATACATTTTCGGGATGATAGTCCCTTTTTTTACAATAGTAAAACTTTGGGTACCTAGGGGGATTCGGTGACGAAAAGGTAATAGACTGTGCAGTATCATGATCTGATAAGAATAGGCTATGAATTGTACCCTGAGCATCTGGGATATTACTAAAAATGAGATCTATACATGATTTTTTTCGTGTTGGAGAAGAAATATGTATTTTAAAGTTATTGTTTGCTATAATTCTCCTAAATTCATTAGATTCATTTGTTTGTTTCAACATGTCGATATTAAAATCGCCTGTAAAGATAATTTTCCGTTTTACTCTATGTCTTAGTCTACTCATTAAATCATTAAAACTTTGAAAGAACTGCGATAAATTAGAAGTTGGTGTTCTGTAAATACAAATTATGATACATTTCATAGAAATAATTTCTATTCCGCAGCATTCGAACACATAGTCCAAGGCATGTTCCCTCAGAAATGTTAACTCTTTAACTTCTATCTGATTCCTATGAAGTATACAAACGCCTCCTCTTTTTTCATGTGCTCTAGAGTACGATGCACCTATGTTGTATCCGGATAAATTTATATTACGTTCACTGCCCTGTTTTATAAACGTTTCACTGAAACACAGTACGTCAAAATGTTTGTTATTGTCTTTTAGTTCCTCCATCGTAATCTCAACAAGCTCTTTTTTACTGAGTAGTCCTGCAATATTTTGATGGAATATGGCAAAAGAGTTGTTAGTCTCGAAAAAACTTATTATTTGAAGATTTATTGCAGGAGGATGGACTTTTGCTGCATTTCGGAAAATAATGAGTGATTAATTTTTGCACCGATTTGATCTCAAGACTTTTGCAAACATTACTACTATTTACGCTAACAGCCGGTTTAAAATAAAAAGGAATTGTTCCTTTTTTGAACTGTGTTTTGTTTATAACTGGATTTGTTGAGAAATTATCTTTAATTCTCGCTTTCAGTCCTTTACAACACAAATATGTTTTGTCATAGTATAAAGAGTCAATTAAGATATTAATTTTGAAACAGACGTTATGAAGAAAATGTCGATCATATTCAATATTACTTATGTCAAGATATTTACAATTGTCAAAAACTTTGCTATACATTTTTAATTTCATATTGAGTTTAGGTTCGTTCAGATACATGCTGTGTTTTGTGCTTAATATAATAATTTTGGATTGGCTATGAGTTTTTATAAAGTAGCTTAGCTCTGCCAACAATTTTATTGGATCATTGTCATGCTCACCAACGCTAACAATTATCCAGTCATCTTCTTTAGTCTTCAAGTTGCAGGATTGAAGTATATCTTCAGATTGAGCATCAGGTTTCACAGTAGAACTTATTTTGTACTCTTCATATTGTGTCTCTTCTCTAGATTGGTTGAGAACAGAAGCCAAATTCCTGCACAGATGTCCGCCAAATATATATATTGTTTTATCGGCTTTCTTGTCCTTTGAGGGACTTTGCATTATACTTTTCTCCATTTCAATCTGCATCGAGCTATCTATGACGCTTTTTGTCTTTGGAGTGTCTATAAGCGCTTCATTTTTATCATTTGAATAATTTCTCATTTCTGATATACTAGAATCGGATTTGTCTAAAGATTTTGATACGTTTATAATATTTTCAACATCCTTTGGTACCTTTTCGTTTGCATGTAGCTTTGACTGCGGCGTAGATCTGCATATATTCTGAAGTTGTTTTACTTGAAAAGAATGGTCTTTGATTTGCTTCTTTAAACTGCTGTTTTCTAAAAGTAAGTTAGCGATTTCGCTGTGCGCACTTTCGAGTTCCTTTTGAACTTGTTCCATTTTAATTTTCAGTTCTTCCAATTCATGTTTATATTTTACATCAATATTTACCTCTGGACAACTTCTGTTCAAGGTGTCGCTTCGAAAATTGGCACTATTGTAATCACTTTCGTCGGTCAAAGAATCAAAGGAATTTCTTATGGCGATATTATATTTTCTGTGTGTAACATTGTCCGATGCGGAAATATCGTGTAGTTGCGCTTTCTTTTGTATAGGTGTTATATTTGCCGTACTATGTATTTTATTTAAAGGAGGAGTAGAAATCGGTGTGGGGCCTGAAGACGGTTTTTGAGTAGTTGGAGTGCTGGTTCTCTTCTCAGGGGCATTTGGACGGGTACAAACATTGCTTTCTTTATCTTTATTAGGTATTTAAATTTCTTTAGTGAATTTATGATAACTACTGCCATCTATCGCAATTAAAGTGAAATACTGAATGAAAGTAATGCTGCAAGCAAGTTCATTATGACATGATGGTTTACCCAATAAAAACTAGATGACGCTTGTGTGCCGTAACTGCCGCGATGGAAAACAAATTTTATAATATTAGATTTTACTTAATTGTAATAAAGTTTAGTCTTGCTTAACAGAAAAAATAACAGTTTATGATCATAATAGATAAAAATAACAAGCTTTGTCTCTTTTCATTATGTAAGTAGTCCTTAGGTTAGAGTAAAGAAGCGCTTGTTTCACAGAACAGGCGGAACAATGGAAGCAAATTGTTACGACATGGCTGTTATTTTTGTAACAGGATGTTGAAACTGTTATTATAGTGTAACAGGAACAGTTGTAACAGGTAGGCAATTTACCCTGTTACAACCCATGTCTAAAATATATGTAGGAAATGAAGTATGGTATGGTAGTATGGAGAGAGGTAGCCACTTGTAGGAAGGCCAAAGTGTCTTCCTCCGGACTGGGTGGTATTTGCCCGGGGACCGCTGTCCGACCGATGATGGTTGGAAGTTGTATATATAGTTTGGTGGCTGAGAAAACTCCGATAGCGAGATGTAGGTTTCTCCATATATTGTCCATACTACGAGTTGCTGTTCTTTACTAATCTTTGTGTGTATAATACGACACTAGCGCCATCTAGTCACATGGTGATGAATCTTGTTGCAACCGTGTGTTGGTATGTGCGGCATCGTAGATAGATGCCGCTATATCTACAATCATTACATTTAATTCACGTGTTCTCATTTCTCCATCCTTGTTACTTGTAGTAATATACTATTCATCTTGTTGTCGTCCTACATCAGAGTTGGACTGATTATCTTTATCAGTAGTAATATATTCTTGTTGTTGTTCTACGTCAGGCTGGGATTGATTATCTTTATCAGAAGTGCCGGAATCACCTTTCAGAGCCCTTGTACTACAATTTGGTAAAGCTTCGTCTGTATCCTCCGTATTCATTATACGACGTTTTTTCGGTGCTGATAGTATAGATAGATTGTGACGTTTCATAATCGTCCTGAGATCATTCTTCATAGTTACGATTTTCTGTCTCTGGATCTGTAAAAAAAATATATTAAAAACACGACTGCCCTGCCAAAACGAACTAAAAAGTTAAACAACAAGTGTCATTGCAGTCGGGGGACCTTATCATGGAACAATTTTTACACGACTGCCCAAAGCAAAAAGAGTGTTATTGATCAAAGAGGTCCCCCGACTGCAATGACACTTGTTGTTTAACTTTTTAGTTCGTTTTGGCAGGGCAGTCGTGTTTTTAATATTTTTTTAATTTATTTATTTTTATTTCATACATTTTAGTGACATATTATATAGTTTTGGAATGTGCTCATCAAGGCCTTTCATTTGATGTCCATATTGTAATAATGGAAGAAAAAAAATATTTTTTCAAGTTTGAAAATGGCGTCGTACAGTCGCCATATTGATTTTTTCTAAAAAAAATATAGCCAGTGTCACTTGGGATGTTGTAAGGATTCTAACGATACCCCATTTATTTAAATCAGTTCAGGCATTTAGAAGTTATGGTGGAATAAAGAAACTCACATACCCACAAACATACATGAATCCTGAACACATAACACTCTTTTTGCTTTGGGCAGTCGTGTAAAAAGAATAACACAAAGCAGAAATTAGATGGTTCATCAAAAGTGATTAATTTTCGATGAAAGGCAGTTAATATTGACCAGTGAACGACTTTTTGTATTTAGACACTAATGTAAAATTAATGTAAAGTAAACTGAGCTCTGAGATTTCTCATTCTCACAAAATTTGTAGGTACTGTAGTGTATTGGCTGTATGTAATGTATGTTAGTACTGACTTTGTCTCGAGTGCATACGTCACAGTCGGTAGCCTAGTTCGTGGTACAGATTAGACACGGACAGTCTCGGATACACTCAAGTTCTTTACCATAAAAGGCTTCATAAGAAGTTTTTCCTCTGACAGGACTAGGGCCAGTTCTGTTTAAGACATAAGCCGCCGTATTCAAGGCTTCTGCCCATAGATATTTAGGCATCCCTGTTATCATGGAACGAGCAGCTTCGACTAACGTTCGCATTTCTCTTTCAGCCCTTCCGTTCTGCTGTGGCATGTACACGGTGCTTCTTTGATGGGATATACCTTTTTCTTCCAAAAAACTGCGTAAATTTTCATTAATGAATTCTAGCCCATTATCACTCCTTAGATCTTTCATTTTTGTACCGAGTTCTCTCTCAATCTTTGCGATAAAGTTCTTGATATGATGCTTAGCCTCATCTTTACCCTTCATGAAGAACACCTTCCGATAAACCGAGTGGTCGTCTTTCAACAGCAAAAAATACTTCGCTCCTCCGAGTGAAGCGGTGTCCATGGGACCACAAACGTCGGCATGGACCAAATCAAGTGGGTTACTAGCCCTCGAAGTACTTGAGGGAAAGGGCAGACGATGTTGCTTTCCTGCCAAACATTCTTCACATGCCACAAAGTCATCAACAAACTCCACTTGCATACGTGTCAATACTTCTTTCACATGAGCAATATTCTGATGACACAGTTTTTTATGCCATACACTCAGTTTTTCAACCCGTTTAGATAAATTTACCAGTCCAAAATTCTCCAAAACACAATTTTCATCTTCACAAATGTCAAAGTCTAACTTGTCACAAATGTCACGTTCGGATGCGTTCCATTCAAAGAAAACATCATTCGGTACATTTTGTTGACACGTTTTGCTAGTACACGAACCTCACCTTTATTGTTCACAAATTCACAATATTGTTTGTTTGACACTAAAGAAATACTTTTGTCCAACACAGTTCCCACAGAAAACAGATTGAATTTCAGTTCTGCGCCCGCGGCATGGGTTCGTATATCATATCGACCTCGATATGACTAAAATATGTATTAAACAGCGTCGAAACATATTTGACAGGACGATAAAGTTCGTCCTTCGATAAAGAATTTTATCACGTCGACAAAAAATTACTGTTTTTATAAACTTTGACCCGTTCCATGCATACCATACAGTTCAACAGTTCCACGCCCAATAACACCAAGAAGTTTACCATCACCCACAGTAACCTTAATCGAGCTTTTCACTAAGTCCAGTTCTTTAAACAACTCTTTCTTGCTACACAATATATGCTCACTGGCTCCCGTATCCATATACCAACAGTCCACTTGGTTATTATTTTGACTGTCACACATAAAAGCATTCACTTCAGGTTCTTTCTTATCTTCTCTAGCTTTTAACGACTTACAAAATGCCTTCAAATGACCTCTCTTCTTACAATAGTTGCAAATCCTTGTCTCTTTTCTCTCTTACAGTCCCTCGGAAAATGGCCTTCCTTACCACAAGTGTAACAGGTCAATTTAGGTAGCCTGCGTACACTGGCCAAAGGTACTTCTAATCTAACTGTTCTGACTGATCATTTCTCTCTTCTTCAATTTGCAATCTAGAGGTCAACTCATTTAGTGTTTGCTTTTTGTTTACTCGACGCGTCCGTCTCTTGTAGCTCGTCCTTACATATGATTCAGAGCTCGGAATCAGTGAAGGTGTAATAAGGAGCTTTGGCGACTGAATTTCTCGTCCTAAATCGGACTCTGAATATCGGATCCGTTATTTAAGAAGGTCTAATACCCGCTAGAGGCAACTTTACGTGGGACTTGTAGAATAAATCCACAAGTTTTAGTTTTTAACTTTTCTTGCTTCAATTGTTTTCCTAGTATACCCATACTAACGTGGGACTCCTTTTCTGCATTTTCTTGAAATAGCTTGACAACAGTGGCGGCGCTAGACCACACGTGGCCCTCTTTTATTTCCCAGTCAAAAAGAAAACGTTAAATTACATGAGGTGAATTAAAAACGAATGTTTGAGTAAACAATTTTTATTATTGCTCATCAAATGATGACAAAAATTAACTACTCACACAAATAGAAATTAATATATAATATACGCACTTTTCGGCTTTTAGCCTCACTGTTTTTATTTCAGGATTATGTCATAGCTAAAACTAGCCGCTATTTCAGCTCTAATTGATAGAACTGATAACGCAGATAGTCTGTCTTGGCTCATCGTGTTTCTCAAGTAGGTATTAATCAATTTTATAACTTAGAGGAGTTTCTCTCAGCTGAAGCTGTACTGACTGAAACTGTGAGCATGATTTTAAGTGTTACGTTACTATTTGGATTTACTTGTTCCAAATTATTTTCTAAAATGTACTGAATGAGTTGTTTCGCGTCGTTGATGGAGTCTAGTTCTTCATATAGATCTAACTTGTAACGTCGCCGACGCCTAGCGCCGCCACTAGACTGCTTGAAAAGTTTTATCTTGTCTTCTGTGAGCGTGTCACTCAAACAGTCCGGTTTTGATCACCTTCTTGTCAACCAGTCCTCTTCTTTCGGTTTACGTTTCAGTTGGCTTGAACGTGGTGGTTTCAAGTTTTATGGTCCACGAACTCCAGGTGTCAGTTTCCTGCTAACAGATAAAACAAAGTAAAGCACTGTGGCTGTGGCACACAATCTTCATTGTCATTGTTCCATATACTAAATTGCTTAATTACTTTAACCACATTTATTATTTTACTTTGAAAAATGTTATTTGTATAAGGAACTGGTTATTAGATATTAAAATAAATTTTTATGAATTTTTAAATAAATAAGTATACCTACCTACATAAAAAACCTTTTGTAGGCCGTATACAAAGAGAAAGCTGGTAGCCGGCGCCGATCTACCGGTGCTTATCGGCGCTGGTCCGCGGCAGTAACCGGCCGGGGCAGGCATTTATATGAACAAGCGCCGATAGTCGCCGAACGTCGCCGACCAGCGTAGACTAGGGTCTACAGATTGGGCGACATATAGCCAATTGGGCTATCTTTGGGACCTACGCGGCTACTAAAAATTATGGAATGGCGACTTATCGCCTGTTGGGCGACACGTTTTTCGACTTATTGATATCAGCTTTACATAGTTTTCTCTATGTGTTGTCTAGTCTAGTCTTTCTATGCGCGCGGGGTGGGAGAGTAAGTGAACAAACAATCAAACAAAAAGTGAAAATGTGGTAAATAATAATAAAAATAATCGTTATGCCAGTGTAATCGAACAGTAGCATGTCACGTTTAAACGTGTTTTTTATTTTTTTTTCAAATTGGGCTACTTGGGCTATCTTTTCATCGCAAAGTGGCGACTTGACCAGTTAGGCATCTGGCAACCCTGGCGTAGACTACGTTTAGAACGAAATTCTGCTTCAATCTGCTTGCTTTATGTTAACTGTTACCGGCGCGGACCAGCGCCGATAAGCGCCAATCGGCTACCAGCTTTCTCTCTGTATACGGCCTGATTCTGAATACCTTTAACAGAAATAAAACGACATTATTTTGTTAATGTTTAATTTATTTAAAAAAAAAATCTGTGTCATTCTTATTTAATAAACCCTTAATTAATATTAGCTAAAACTTCTTACATTTGTACACAATACTAAATCTAACATTCAAAGATTATATAATTTATTACGGATAATACCTACATGAGAACTTTAATTTACAAAAATAAGTAGATTCGTAGCTTTAAAAACTATAGCTATAAACATTCTTTTTGATATATTGTTTATGAGACCTCCCGTCTGGTCCATGTCTTCCAACATCACATACTGCGCAGACAAGAGGGTATCCTCCGACAAGTCACTCAGCGCTTTACGCTCGAGGTCTATTATCTCAATTTTGATGAAACGTCGTCCCTTACTTTGGCGGACTTTTCATTACGAACGACTGCTGCGTGTTGTGTAAGTGCTTGAGGATTGATGATCTCTTCTTTCGTTTCCTCTTCTGCGTGTCATACGCTGCTTTTTGAATTTTGAGCTCCAACGTCGTTTCTTCGTGTTGTGGCCCTACAACCCAAGGATGGAACATCTGTGTCCATCCTTCTAGCGGATCTTGCACGTCTTGTAAGACTGGAGATAGTGAGCGTAGGTCTTCGACGAGATGCTCAGTATTCACTGACATATCCTGGAAGATATAATTTGAGTCATAATATATTTAAGAGCAACCAGATTCCTATATTTAGTTAGTAAATATGAACTTTAGAAAGCAATTTACCATCTGTGAACATCACAGATGGTAAAATGTGTTGTAAAATTATGAAAATAAATTTACAGCGATTAACACGAATATAGGTATTTATTATAACTTTGATCTGTGATCGTGTGAGTTAGTAAGTAAACCTGTTATAGCTGACGAAGCTCTTAAAATTAGACAAGTTAGAACTTGCTCCTGATGCCGATCAATACCGTATTGAATTATGTTGTAAATTTTTATGTAAGCGGAATCGTATTGCTGACAAAGCGGCAAAATGACAAGTCGTTTATTCCTGGACGCTGAAACTTACAACTACCTAGTAAAAATTAGAAAGTTTTAACAAACTACAATATTTAAACGACAAACGACAACTATTTACTTTAAATCACAACAAAATTAACATTCTTATCCACTTTTTGCAAAAATCACAGAGCAGCTGATTGACTAAAACAAAAATTTAAATATATAAACAAAAATTATATTTTTCTAAGCAGTGTCCTAGAGAAATTGTGCCACTTCTAGAGAAATTGTGCCACTTAACATGTCTTTTATATATACTTAATTTAATAAATAATATCTTGCAAATATATTAGAATTTTCAATATTATATACCCTCACCTACAGAGACTTTTCAAGTTTTTTCATCCGATTTAAATGTGCTTCGTCTATTGCATTCTTCTCTGAGGTGTCTGTCAAGATTCGCAAACCTCCTTTTTTCATCCTTTTCCGCCATTTTACGTGTTGGGACCTTAAGATAAGGTTTAATCATTTCTGGAGTTATGGGACCAAGGTACTACATGAGACGTATCATTGATATTGCGTATACTTGGACTGCAGAATCTCTGATCAGTTTCTTACTTTCTTCTAGCCTAGGTGATATACTCTGTAGCATTTGTGAAGCCCTCCCTGTGAAGCTTGTGTTGGCTGAATAATACCAAGCATTTCAATGAATCATGTGCTATGGAGAACTGATCATAAAAACTTGGGCTGTTTCTCTGGTTTTTTTCTTCTGGTCCAGGATCTCCTAGACTGATTGTATCTACAATTCGTGGTGTATGTAGTAATTCTTTTTGTTAAGCTTACTTATAGCTGAATAATATCAGGGTCTTCAAGTGGAGCATTAGCTATCATGGGACCTTCATTCTCGGTAGGTTCAGGACGATCAGTGACTTGTGCATTATTGGCAATCATCATCTTCTGTAAAAGCATTTCGATTGAATGGACAAATACCGGGTTTTCTAAATCCTGAAATTATAGTACGTGTTACAAAACTTACAAAATAACCCCTTGTAACACAACTTTGTATTTCAACCTATCTATATGATAGATATGAGCGCCGATGGCTAAAAGGCCGGCGGCGGCGCGCCGACTTTTTTGGGTCGGCGGCGGCCAGTGGGGCAAGTTTATTATGGGTTTACATGGTAGGTTTAGCAAAAAAAAAGTAGGCATATATATATATTATCAAGTTTATTTACATAATACTATATATGTATATACATAATTATATTTATATGTCTATTATATCTTACATTATAACTACTACTACTACTTTCTAATCACTTTCATCGCTACAATCCTCGTCATCAATTTGGGTATCATCATCCGTAGAATCTTCACTTGGCTGTATTGGTGGAGCAATTAGAAGATTTAGAACTTCTTTAGGAAGTGAAGTTAATTTCTTTTTTGGCAGTTTCCTTTTACTTGTTATGATAGGGTCTGATGACAACAGCAAGAGGTTGAAAATATCTGTGTTAGATTTCCCTCGACTACATTTTCAAGAATGGTGTTCTCTAAATTTTTTGAAGTCCTTGTTACGGGTTTCTTGTGCCTTTTCAGTCAATTGGCCTATTGGCAAAATCGCATTTTTTATTTTCTGGTCCGTGAATGAAAAACTTGTGCACAGTTGGCGGCATGTCATACTACGGGTACTTTTGGACAAAGAATTTGGCAGTTTCAATTGCATATGTGCGGAATTTTCCCACATCAATCTCATAAGTAGCCAGATGACATGGCAATATTGTGCATTTTCTGTATTAATTGTAAATCCAGGTTTGTAATTTCTGCAGACACAGCGGAATTTTTAAAAAACCTTCTCGCTGTGTTGCCATCATTCGAATTTCCGAATCCTGGCTTGGATTTGTCCACTATTAAGCATAGTCTTTCTCTGAACTTAGTCTGAATTTTTGTCTTAGTTTCTTCAACCTTTTCTTTATCTGAAACCCCTGCGGCATCTTTCTTGTTTTTCCGAGCCTGTTTTTTTTCGATGGGAAGTCTGTATGCCAGGTGTAAAAGACAATCAAAAAATCGTATCCATCCGTGTAACACCGAAATGCCAAATTCCAAATTGTCTGTTCTGATCGGTCTAGAAATTACTTTGGCTATATCATTAAAGTCTTTAGTTGTAGCTCCACATATATAGCACTTCTGTGTTGAATTTGTGTTCGTAACCGCATTACAGACTTTCCCATCAATCATGGCAAAAATTAAGCTATGGCTAATTTTTATATTGTGTCCATCAAGTTGTACGATACTGGTTTAAAGATCTTTTATTTGGTTGTCTATCCTTTTCTTTTCTTCCTCGGAAACCGCGGTGCTTTCTTTAATAAATTCTATTTTTAAAGGTCTGCAATGCCTCGTCGAACTTGGTCTAGGGTTTTGACCCAGATGTTATAAGTGATAAGTGAAATATCATTTGCGAAATAGTCCGTTTAAATTCACCGACACATCCTGTCCTTTTTTCTATTTCCTTTTGAAGCGAGTCTATCTGATCTTGAAGTTTATTATGTCCAGAGTTCTTCGTAATCATAAACAGCTCACGTCTTGTCACAAATAAGGTATTGGCATCACCTGTGTAAAAAAATAAGTATTTAATAATAAAAACGATAATTTTTTCGTATATGACATATGTGGTTTATATAGACATTTATTTTAATTCGGGCAAACATGGGCAAAAGTTTCAAATGCAGTCATAAACTGTAATAGATACTAGTACAAAAAATATCCGAACGTAAGCCCGATCAGCCACGGAACATAACTAATCATTATCTAGTAGTTTTATCATTTTTCTAATTCTGACTTCCCTTTTCACGCAATTATTCACTCACAGTTTTATCCATGCAAATTAAAAAAAATGTATAGTTTCGAATGATAAGTTACATACCTGAAAATGACGCTTCCATATTTATTTTGGGTTTATAAGATGTTTATTTAAAATAAACTAGGTACGGGCGCACGAATCTCACTTGTACGTTCCTCGAGCGATCGGGTCAGACTGATCGGTACAGTACGGAGTGGGGGGTGCGTGGATCGCGCCCGTTTACCCGCGGTGTTGTGCCACAGCTATAGCATTATGTCGTACAACACAAAGTTACTTGCTAGCGTTTTTTTTTACTTATTGTATAGATTTAATTAATCTTGCCCCACCGTGGGCGGCGCCGTCGGCGGCGTGACCTTTAAATTGTTTTTTTCTATTTATTGACAGCAAATAATAAAAAAACCCCTATTAACCGTGTCCCCACCGCTATACCCCACTAGTGGGTCCACAGGTAATTTTTTTTCCCTATAGACCCACTGAACTAGATCCTATTCAATCTGTCAGTTCCCGTGGGTCCGCGGGTAATTCTTCTAACATTTTCTTTCCCCGTTGACCCACTGTACTAGAGATATGCCAAAAATGTCTTACCGTGGTTCCACCACACCGCTATTCCCCATTTGAAAAAAAACAAAATGTAATAACTTTTATTATTATTTATTTTGTAATTGAAAATTATTAACAGGCATCTGACCCAAAAACACAAACACGTACCTAACACGTGAAATATTAACTTATTTATTTTGTAATTGAAAATTATTAACAGGCATCTGACCGAAAACACAAACACGTACCTAACACGTGAAATATTAACTTATTTATTTTGTAATTGAAAATTATTAACAAACGTATCTTGTTTGTAGACATAATCGTGTAATAATAGTGATTTCCAAGCAATATGTAAATCCGATCAGACAATGAGCCATCATCAGCTAACGGGTAATTTCCATCATTCTTCCAGTCAAGTAATTCCTTTGGATAAAGCTCTCCTTGCGATATTGATGTTACTACGTTAGCAAATATAGTTTTGACTGTGTTATTCCTCGTCGTGATGCCTAGTTTTACTAGTGGACTCTGTATCTCCTTAGGATTTTGGCATCCAAACGTAAATATCGCTTGATTGTTTTGTTCTTCTGCTTGAAGATTCAGGTCTTTAGCCACCCTTTCGGTTATGTAGCTTCTTCCACTTCCAGTGTCTAGCAAAAGCCGACAGATCCTTGTAATGTTACCATGACCTCGTACCTTAACTACAGCTGTTTGTAATACAGTCTCCTTTCTGCTTATGTGCATTGCACTGGTGGATGCTTTCTCTTCCTTTGCTCCTTTAAACTTATTGGGACACAATACTTGATGATGAAGTCCGTATTTACCGCAGTTACTCCAAATAAAATTCGAATCAATAACAAGAACAAGAATAAAACTTTTATATGAAACTAGAAGGTTTCTTTTATTCTACTCTAATACAGTCCAAGTAAAGCTTTTATATTTATGAACTATAATCAGCCTTGCGATGCGATTCCAATATAGGTGGTACTTGTACGTCTTTAGTATTATAAGTTATTGTTAATCAAATTTGAACTTATACTTAAATGTCTCTTTAAAGTGGGTTTAGGTACATTGAAAATGCGTAAACACTTGTTAATTTCCATAGATTTATTTTTCAAACAATCTTAGGCTTTTTTTAAATCATTTTGCGTCCATTTATAATACTTTTTATCGTCTCCAGACTTCTGAAAATATTTCAATCTTAATTAACAATCGAGTTGAAGAACCACCATACACCTTAATTGTACCGGTACATTTAAGGATTATCCTACCTGGTACAACTTATGCGAGCCAGCATCATAACCTCGAAATGCTAAAAATAATACTATATTCTCAAAAAGTACATTAATGTTTACACCCGTTTGCACAGATAAACTCAGGTTGAGCTTGTCCTAGTTAAGAGACATCTTAGCTTAGGAACAGCCCAGAACAGCCAATCTAAAAAAATATTTTGCACTGATGAGACTACTTCGTAACTTGGGCATCGCCTTGCAGAATGAATGTAAATATGAATTGTTTATGGATTTTTAAACCGACGAAGTAAGGTAGGTCACAGGATATTTTTGGTTGAAACTTCTCATTGATTCATTCGTAAGTTAAAAAGAGACAAGAACTAAGGCGTTGTCTATTTTATTTGGTAGTATGAATTCACCGGGAAAAGAAAAAGTCAAGTCAGTCAACTCATCAACTTTCAATGTGCTGTCAATCTAGAAAACAAATAAATCAAATCGCTTGAAAAAATCAACATTCGTACGCAAACAGTGATTTGTCTGTGTTATGTAATAAAATAATACATTTATGAGCGAGGTGAAAATGGAAAATAAAAGTAACAACAAAAAGAAAAAGGACCCCCAATTTCACAGCAGAGGAAAGCTGAGATTTGTGACATTGATGCGCGAAGAGGGCCAGTGCATCATCTCGAAGGTGACTTACCATGATACCACTCCTAGTAAAGAGAAGGAATCAGCATGGCAAAATATTACCATAATTCTTCCGAGTATTAAAAAGATAAGTAAATATGAGAATAACAAATTCAAGGAGAATTTTCACGGCCCATACAAAATGACCCCAAGCCAACCAACTGACCAACTGCCAGTTGGGCCAACTTATTTATATCTGGCGAAATATTATTTCTAACCTTTAATGGATATCCATTGTCCCCCAATAGACAGGCTTGTCCATATTGCCCTGTCGCTAATTCATGACAAACGGCACTGTTTGTGAATATTGCAGAATCATGAGTTGAACCAGGCCAACGTGATATTCATCACCTTTAAGTTTGGGTTTGATATAGTTTGGCAATTTATTGAAAAATAACCCTTACTATTACGAAAGAGTTCTGCATCATCCCCACCTGAAATAATTCATGTTATTGATGAAAAAAAATGTAATAACTAATATAAATAAAATAAATGTAAAAAAAAAAAAGTTGTCAGTTGTTACTTTACAGTACATTACTGTTGCTGATACTAAACTGGAGACTGAATTTTAATGTGTGTACAATCAATTTTTTGGAAAATTGACAATTGCGTAAAATGCACTTTGTTTTTTAACCGACTTCAAAAAAAGGAGGAGGTTCTCAAGTCGACGGTATTTTTTTTTATTTTTTTTTATGTATGTTTTAACATAGCTTCGTCAGTTGTTACCCGATTTGTACAATTCTTTTTTTATCTCAAAGAACATAGTTCGTGTGTGGTCCCATAAATTTTTTTCAGAGATCTGGCCAGTAGTTTTCTCATAATCCTGAAAAATATCAATTATTTAGCTCGCCATCGTACGAGTTTTTATGGAATTTCGGACATAACATCTTTGTTTATGAACCGATTTAGATGATTCTTTTTTTATTTGAAAGGGTATACTTCAAGAGTGGTCACAATTTAATTTCATCGTTATTGGACTTCGAACTTCGAAGATACACAAGGGAACTCCTCAAAGTCAAATAGTATATGTAAAGTGATTTAGGTTTTGGTAAGTTTATGGCAATCCAAAACAAACCAAATCATGGTTTACGATGCAACGTTCTGGACTAGATTTGGACTACGAAAACACAACGGAACTCCTCAAAAACAAACAGCGTGAATTTGGAAATTGAGTTCTGGGCATTTTACCATTGAAAATGTTATAATATAAAGTTAAAAAATATTTACACGCTGCGCTTACATACCTACCACTAAAAAGTTGAAAATAAAAAAGCTTTTTAAAAAAAAAGAAAAACCGCCTTCAAAAAACCTGAAAACAAAAACAGCTTAAAAATTAAATACATCTAAAAAGCAAGAAATAATATTCGAATCATTCGTTACACATATCAATATTAATAAAACACGTCTAATGAAGTCGGGTGGGGCTTTTAGAAAAAAATGAAGTTGTCCTCCAGCCCCACCCGACTTCAATAGACGTGTTTTATTAATATTGATATGTGTAACGAATGATTCGAATATTATTTCTTGCTTTTTAGAGGTATTTAATTTTTAAGCTGTTTTTGTTTTCTTGTATTAATGTCTTTCTGTTTTTGGCATTCTGATATGTTGATTCCGCAGACCCACAATTGCAGTTGTCACTCTTTTATTATTCTGGATACTGTAGACACATCGAGACCTTGGTTGTCCCCTATGACCATCTGGTGGGTGCCCGTTGCATAGAATCGTAACGTTATAGAATTCCAAAAGTCACCGACAAAAATGATATCTTGAGTAAACACATTAAGTCGTGTTGAGGGAGGTTTCTAACCTATATGCTCTGCTCTATGGTACATTCGTAATTCAAGTTATTTTGATTATGTCAGTCTGCTCGCACATGCGCAAATCTCTGTAGTTTGACGCACTTCTTGTAAATCCGTCGAGATGTCTGGTCGCTGACATGAGTTCAGAAGCTGTATAGAGCTATGTGTATAAATTGATTGTATTGTTATAACGTGTGAAACTACGCAATAAAGGTGTTGATAAAAGTCTCCTGGTCTCATTCCAATATTGCTTAAGGTTATGGGCCATAAAGAGCCAATATAGAGATCAGGAGCGAAGATAGAAGTGAACCTTTTATTTTCAGGTATGTTTTGTACATAACTAACTTGTCAGAGTTGCATAGAGGCCTTAGCAACGGAGTTTGTTGACAAAATAGTGTTGCTAAGGGCGATGAAATGAAAGTAAATACAGAAACAGTGAAAGTGTAAAAATAGAAAGATAAATGTGATGATTACAATATTTAATAAAATAAAATGAGAGGAATGATTTAAATTATGGAAAGATAAAGCCGGTCGGTAAAAATCTTTTGCTAAAATAAAATTTTGTTGGTGACATTTATGGCCGGAAAACAAAAGAATGTCAAGAAAAAATTATTTGAATTGAAATTGTTTTTTAATTGAATTGAATTTAATTTGAATCTGAATTTATTTGTTTTTGAACTACACTTTTGGCCATGGAAAATATCAACAAATTGAAGGACGGACAATATTATAAAACTGGAGAAAGATTAAAAAACTATTTCTAGAATCAAAAGGGCTTATTGAAGGTGCAAAAGACTTCAACGACGCAAAGGCACGGTTCTTCGTTCTTAATACAATTGATGAAAAATACCTACACTATGTGATTAACTGCACCTCAGTTACAGAATTTTTTGGAAAACCAGATCTAATATTTAACTTCGAGAGAAAAGAGGACAATCACGAGAAAATCATAAAATTTTACAGCTACATTCCCACTGAAAACAAGATAGTCGACGATATTAGCTACCTCCAAAACCTGTGCTCAGAAATAAATATGGTAGAACCGAATAGCATTACAGAGGAGATGTTAATGAACAAAGCTTTGAATATCCTGCCGGAGAACTGGAATTACTTTAAAACAGTATGGGGTTTAACCCCTAAATCAGAAAAAACGGTGTTCAATCTCATTATGAAAATTCAAAAACTCAATCCAAACATGCCCACGTCGTCAGGAATTAACAACCAAGCCTTTAGATCAGACGAAAGAAAATGCTACAACTGCGGCCAGCAAGGGCACATTGCCAGGGTCTGCAGAAAAGGCTGTTCCATCTGCCACAAAACAAACCATAACACAAAAAAAAATTTCTTAGAAAAATTTTGCAGAGCATGCGTAGTAAAGGGCCACGTAGAGAGGTTCTGCCGCAATAATAAATAAAATAATCTGGTAAGCGAACAATTCCAAATCAAAATTAAAGCAATAGTTGACTCAGGTACCTCTTCTCACCTTTTCAGCAATAAAAATATTTTACAAATTGCAGAGAAAATAGATGTCTCTATTAGATGCGCCAATTCCGACAACATTACAGCGCAGGGGACCGGTAAAATTGTAACAAACTTTGGAGAGCTGAGGGATGTGCTGTTTGTCCCAGAAATAACAAAGAACCTAATCTCGGTAAGCGCCATTACTGACAATGGAGGGAATGTACACTTCGCCGGAGACAAGGTATTTATACGGTATGCAAATAAAACAATTTTAACGGGTTACAAAACTAAGACCGGGTTGTATGAAACAGAGTTCTTGGCTAACTATACTCGCGAAGCGCTTCTCACTGAGAGTGTCAATATCTGGCATCGGAGACTAGGTCACGTATCCGACGTGCCTCGTCTGGCGAAATTGGTAAATGGTATCGAAATTGGGGGGGAACATTCGAACAAATTTTTGTGAAATCTGCACAAAAGCTAAAATGACTCGAAAACCGTTTGGAAATAATAGAATCAAAGCCAAATTCCCTTTGGAAATTATTCATAGTGATATTTGCGGCCCAATTGAAGTGCCCACTTGGGACAATAAAAAATATTTTATCACGTTTTTAGACGACTTTACGCATTTCTGTGTCGTGTACTTGATCGCCTTCAAAAGTGAGTGCCTTGACAAAATTCAAGAATTTGTGTGTTTAGCTGAAAATCATTTCAATAGCAAAGTAAAGAAAATTAGGTGCGATAATGGGGGTGAATACTCGAGCAATAACCTACATGCGTGGTGCCAAGCAAAAGGGATAGTACTGGATGCAACCATTCCTTACACGCCTCAACTAAATGGAAAAGCTGAAAGACTAAACAGAACCCTGATGGAGAGAACAAGGGCGTTAATGTTCGACGGCAAGGTTCCAAACTATCTGTGGGGTGAAGCACTGTTAACAGCAAGTTTCCTGCTCAACAGAAGTCCAACAGAAGGCAGAAACAGAACACCAGCGGAAATGTGGTTCAAGATAAAACCCAACCTATCGAACATCAGAAGATTTGGATCTACAGCTTACTACAAAATTAATGTTGACCTACGAAAACTTGACGAAAGATGCGGCAAAGGAATACTCATCGGTTACGTTAGAAACGGCTACAAAATTTGGATGGATGAAAAGAAACAGACAATAAGTGCAAGGGATGTAAGAATAAACGAAGAAGAACAAGGGATATATTCAGATGATGAAGAAAATGTGGTGAAAATGAATGGACTTTGGAAGTTATTTGAAGATGAACAAACAGGAGAAGAAACAAGTCAAAATTCAACAGTAAGCAATGTAGAGTGTCGAGAAGGTAGAGAAAGAAGGAATAGAAGCTTTAGAGAAACAAACGAAGGTAGAACAAATGACAGTCGAATAAATGAAGACAGAACAAGTGACGGTGAAACAAATGATGGTGAAATAAATGACGGAAGAACAAATGAATAAGAAAGAAATGAAAATAGTATAAATAGAAGAAACAATTTTGAAAGTAATTTAAATTTTGATAGTATTATACAACCTGAAGAAAGTGAAGAATTTTTCGATAGTGAAGAGATTGAAGAAAATCAGAGTCGAGTAGTAGAGATTGAAGCAGAAAATGGAGAGAGTAATGAAGAAACTGAGGGAAGTCGAGCGGTGGAAGATAGTAGAAGAAGAAACCAACCTACGAGAGAACGAAGGTTACCAGAAAGATATAAAGATTATGTCATGGAGTATGATACGGAAGTTTCCATGTTAACGTACGAGGAGGCGATAGAATCAAGCGAAAAAGATAAATGGAAGAAAGCAATAGAGGAAGAAATTAAATCGTTAGAAGAAAACAATACGTGGACCTTTGTAGATAAGAAAGAAGCGGAAGGAAGAAAGCTAGTGAAAGTGAAAGTGAAAGTGAAATATATTTTATTTAAATAAGCTCACATAATAAGCATTTTTAAATCGTCAATTCTTTTACCCTACCACCCATTATGACGTCTTTTAACTGACAAGAAAAATGGGCGCAAAAAACTTGTCAGCTTTATCAATCAGATGGAACGATATTTACAAATATGTATATCGTTTCCAGACTTTATATTAACAAAGATTAACAAATAAATAACATTATTGAATTAGCTCATTTCTTAATGAGTTTCAAATTTCTTAATCAATTTACAGATTTTAAGCTAAATTCAAAGTTTGAACTTGTTATTCAGTCTAGGATAAAAATAAAAGAAAAACATACAATTCAATATGCATTAAGATAGGTAGTCAGAAGCAGACCCATTCCCACTGGCAGCACCAGTTCCCGAACATGACGCATGAACCAGCCATCTCTTCGCTCAACCATATTTGAGGGAACGTAACGACCCGCCTCATACGACACCACCGCAGAAATGATTAAAGAGAGCATGACATACTAAGACTACCTATGTTAAGGCATCGAATTGAAAATTTATATCCAAAAGCTTTTCATAGGTCTTTCACTAAACTACTGACTATAGAAAGTAAAAATATTGCAATTAAATAAATCAAAACAAGGTAAGCTATTAAGAATTATATTTTTTGAGTAAGAAGTGCCATACATACAGACAATATAAAACAGATCTTTTATATACGAGTTATACGACGCCCTTAATACAAGCAGACAGAAGCAGACCCATTCCCACTGGCAGCACAACAAACAAAGTAACAAGCAAATGGATCTTCACGGTGAAATCAGATGGAAGATAAAAAGCAAGATTAGTCGCAAGAGGATTTCAACAGAAATACAAAATAGATTATGATGAAACATACAGTCCAGTTGTAAATACAAATTCTTTGAGAGTACTATTGTCAATTGTTGCAAATAAAAAATTGAAAATGAAACAGTTCGATATTAAAACAGCGTTTCTACATGGAGACTTAAAAGAGTGTATTTATTTAAAAGTTCCAAAAGGTTATAGCAACAAAGAAGACAAAGTATGCAAATTAAATAAGAGTCTGTATGGGTTAAAACAAGCTCCATTAATGTGGAACATTAAATTTACAGAACACTTAGTTAAAATGTGATTTAAGCAATTGAAGTTAGATCAATGTATTTTTGTAATGGAAGGTGAAAGAAGGATAATTCTTGCGATTTATGTTGATGACGGACTAGTAGTTGGTGAGAGAGAAGAAGATCTGGTGCATGTAGTGGAAACATTAAGAAAAGGTTTCGATCTAAGAATCTGCGTAGAAGTATCAAATTACATCGGGCTGGATATAACACAAGAAAAGGAAGGAGTGAAAATTTGTCAGAAAAATTATATCGAAAATTTTTTAAAGAAGTTTAATATGAATGAAGCAAGAGAGTGTAAAACCCCAACAATTTTGATAGAACAACACCCAAAGTTGAAAATAGATACAGAGAGCCATAAACTCTATAGGGAAATGGTAGGATCATTATTATACCTTGCGAATAAAACGAGGCTAGACATAAGCTTCCATGTAGGGTATTGCTTGCGTCAACAAAGTGCTCCAAATTTGAATGATTTAAATAATACAAAAACTATTTTGAAATTTTTAAAAGGTTCGGAAAACAAAGGTATTCATTTTGGTGAAGGTGATAAAGTGCTTCGAGGGTACTGTGACTCAGATTTCGCGGAGGATCCAGACATTAGGCGTAGCACGTCAGGTTACGTGATTTAGCTAAACGGTGGACCAGTGGCATGGAGCTCAAGAAAGCAACCGATCGTAGCGCTGTCAAGTACGGAAGCAGAGTTTATAGCCGCAGCAGAATGCTGCAAAGAACTCCTGTTCATCAGAGACTTCATATTTGATATGACCAATGAGAAATTAGAAACAGAAATGAAAGTGGACAACCAGTCAGCTATTTGGCTCATGAAGAAAGGAATTATGAATAAAAGAAGTAAACACATAGACGTGAGATACTACTATCTAAAAGATCAGATTGATGCAAACAGAATAACGGTCAAATACTGTCCAACGGGTTCGCAGATAGCAGATATACTTACAAAGTGTTTGCCACCTGTGAAGTTTGAAAGGTGCCAAAGAAAACTCGTATCAGAGTGAGTGTTTAGTGATAAGTGCGGGCAAAAGTGAACTAAATGCGTTTCGGTCAATATGTGGGGAATTAGTAAGTAAGTTTTATAGAAGTGTGTAATTTGTATAAGAAAGATGTAAAGGCGTGATGTAAACTTAAGAAGCCCAGTCAATTCACAGTATCAGTTAAAGAGTTAAGGGGGTGTATATTTACAATGCTTAAGGGGGTGCATACACTAATTAAGGGGATGTGTCATTGGCATATAATGTAACGATTCATTTAAGGGGGTGTGGAAACATTTGGGGAATACTTGGAAATATTTCAAATATTCCCCAAATGTTTCCAAGTCGGACCACAACAATAAAGATTTGAAGCTAATACTAGACTGCAAAACTCGATGGAGTTCATTGGCCGATATGGTTACTTGTTTTTTGTCGATCAAACACTCTGTTTCAACAGATAGACATGAAGTCCGATACCAAGTTTTCCGATGCGGACTTGCCAATTTTAACCGATTTGTTTGAGTCTTTAACAGTTCTTTAACTTATAGATATTCGTCTCAAGATTTGCCACATCGGCCCACCTGTAACCACGACATAAAAAAGTTTAAGTGCAAAACGATCACTATGCGGCGGCAGTTGAGTAATTTTCATTCAGCATTTCACAAAACCAATGACCAATTGTCCCAAGATGCGATAATTTTAAAATGTTGTAGTAGAGTGCTAATTCAGCGACGTAAAGTTAACACATCGAGGAAAAGCTGTGAGTTTATGATTAAGTATCATTTATACGCGAACAAAAAAACGCATTCCTGTCTGTCAAAAGACATTTTTAAAGTGTCTCAATATCACTAAAAACAGAGTAAATTATGTAATTGCAATTTTTTTTCGTGACTTGAGGGAACTGCACCTGTGGAGAGATGAGGAGGCAATCATAAAGCTTACTTGTTTGAGGAGAAGCGAGGGGCTATCAAAGAATATTTAAATTGTTTGAAGTGTTCAGAATCTCACTATCGTCGGGGTAGTAGCTCTGCAAGACGCTATTTGCCAAGCACCTTGACTGTAAATAAATTATACAAAATGTTTATTGAGAAAACTGGATACACGTCAGTAAAAAGATCTTATTTTCGATCAATATCTGAGGAGTAGGCGAACAAAAAGTCACATATCCATTTTTATAAACTTTATGTAAATTAAAAAAACTAATAAAAAGTTTAATATTATCGTTTTCAATTACTTTTTTTGGAATAACTGTCAGAGTGAGATAACCCGGTCGAATAAACGTATAGTCAGGTGGGGTAAGTGACACATACTTTATTTTTATTTTTATTTAACAAGGTTTAGTAAAGCTATAAAACTCGCAATTAAAGTAGCTGTGTAGGCAATGTACTCCTAATTAAATTAGCCTTTAACGGTATGAATATAAATATCTTAAGACTTGCATTAAGCAACAAAATCACGAAAAGAATATAAAGGCTAAGAAATGTTTCACTTACACCTGACAAGGGGTAAGTGAAACAGTGGCCAAAATAGCATTAAATATTGTGTGCATTTAATTAAAAACAGGACAAAAGGATCATGTTAAACCGTTAATATCCAAAATGTATCAAATTCTCATAAAATATGGTCCAGTTTTAAAGATTTATCAAAAAAACATAATCCGGGGGAAGTGAAACGTAGTTGCGATGGTCAGAGGTGACAAACCTTAAATAGGTAGGTACGCTTTACAAAAAAAAGAAAAAACGTTTTACTTTGTGGGCCGATTTCGATGAATGAAACTCGGTTTTTGGTACTTTTTTTGACAAGAAAACAGCCACGCAATGTTAAAAAATTAAAAAATCCAAGATGGCGGCCAACTTTTTTGTTTGTGGTCCGATTTCAATGAAACTCGGTTTTTGGTACTATTTTGGCAAGAAAACAGCAACGCAATGTTAGAAATATAAAAAATAAAAGATGGCGGCCAACTTTTTTGTTTGAAGTCTGATTTCGGTGAAACTCGGTTTTAGGTACTTTTTTGACAAGAAAACAGTAACGCAACGTTAAAAATATTAAAAAATCCAAGATGTCGGCAAACTTTTTTGTTTGTGGTCCGATTTCGATGAAACTCGGTTTTTGGTACTTTTTGACAAGAAAACAGCAACGCAATGTCAAAAAATTTTTAAATCCAAGATGGCACCCATCTTTATTTTTTGCGGGCCGATTTAAATGAAACTCAGTTTTTGGTACTATTTTGGCAAGAAAACGGCAACGCAATGTTAGAAATTTCAAAAATCCAAGATGGCAGCCAACTTTTTTGTTTGGGGTCTGATTTCGATGAAACTCGGTTTTTGATACTTTTTTGACAAGAAAACAGCAACGCAATGTTAAAAATATTAAAAAATCCAAGATGGCGGGCAACTTTTTTGTTTATGGTCCAATTTCGATATAACTCGGTTTTTGGTACTATTTTGGCAAGAAAACAGCAACGCAATGTAAGAAATATAAAAATCCAAGATGGCGGCCAATTTTTTTGTTTGAAGTATGATTTCGATGAAACTCTAGTTTTGGTACTTTTTCGACTAGAAAACAGCAACGCAATGTTAAAAATATTGAAAAATCCAAGATAGCGGTCAACTTTGTTGTTTCGGGCTGATTTCGATGAAACTTGGTTTTCGGTACTATTTTGGCAAAAGTACCAAAAACCGAGTTTCATCGAAATCGGACTTCAAACAAAAAAGTTGGCCGCCATCTTGGATTTTTTATATTTCTTACATTGCGTTGCTGCTATCTTGTAAAAAAAGTACCAAAAACCGTGTTCCATCGAAATTAGACCCCCAAAAAAAAAGTTGGCCGCCATCTTGGATTTTTGAAATTTCTAACATCGCGTTGCCGTTTTCTTGCCAAAATAGTACCAAAAACTGAATTTAATCTAAATCGGCCCGCAAACAATAAAGATAGCCGCCATCTTGGTTTTTTTTTACATTGCGTTGCTGTTTTCGTGTCAAAAAAGTACCAAAAACCGAGTTTCATAGAAATCGGACATCAAACAAAAAAGTTTGCCGCCATCTTGGATTTTTTATATTTTTAACGTTGCGTTGCTGTTTTCTTGTTAAAAATGTACCAAAAACCGAGATACATCGAAATCGGACTTCAAACAAAAAAGTTGGCCGCCATCTTTTATTTTTTATATTTCTAACATTGCGTTGCTGTTTTCTTGACCAAATAGTACCAAAAACTGAGTTTCATCTAAATCGGCCCGCTAACAACAAAGTTGGCCGCCATATTGGATTTTTTAAATATTTTTAACATTGCATTGCTGTTTTCTTGACCAAAAAATACTGAAAACCGAGTTTCATCTAAATCGGACCACAAACAACAAAGGTGGCCGCCAATTTGGATTTATAATTTTTTTAACAATGCGTTGCTATTTTCTTATCAAAATAGTACCAAAAACCGAGTTTCATCGAAATCAGACCACAATAAAAAATTTGGCCGCCATCTTGGATTTTTTTTTATATTTTTAACAATGCGTTGCTGTTTTCTTTTTAAAATAGTACCAAAAACTGAGTTTCATCGAAATCGGACCACAAACAAAAAAGTTGGCCGCCATCTTGATTTTTTAATATTTTTAACATTACCTTGCTGTTTTCTTGTCAAAATAGTGCCCCAAACCAAGTTTCATCGAAATCGGCTCACAAACAACAAAGTTAAAACAACAAATATAGGTACCTAACAAAAAACTTGTTCTTTGATAATGGGCGCATTCTGCCAGACAAATCTTTGAGTCATCGATCGCCATAGAGTAATTTTTAACCATGGAAAGTGATTTGTATAGAATGTTCAATATTTTACTTTCCATGGTTAAAATTTACTCTATGGCGATCGATGACTCAAAGATTTGTCTGACAGAATGCGCCTAATGTATACGTTATAAAAGTTCATGGAAAAAAGGTTTGTGATATCTGACATGGGGGAAGTGCGCCATATGTTTCACTTCCCCCGTCATGACTGTTTCACTTCCCCCTTTTAGCTCTTTTAGATGTTAAGATTTTCAGATTATGATAACTCAATTTCATGAAGGATTTATCTAAAATAGACGTTGGATCATGTAAGATAATACTTTACGTGGAATACTTTCCATAACAATTTTTTTAATTACTCTTTAATTTTGCTTGTATGATTGCCAAAATGTTCCCGCCTATCACTCGTGTTTTGCGTTTTGACATCTAATGAATTTCTTTTTGGTTTACTAGCTAGTTTAATGATCGCAGCGATATCTGTGTTGTGTCAAGGGAAGTAATTCGTCATTCCTGCTTTATCGACACATCGCTATGAGAATAAACTACGACAGTTTCTTAGATATGGTTGGGTGTTTCACTGACCCCGGTGTTTCACTAACCCCACCTGACTATATATTCTTTTTTTTTTTAAATCAGCTCAGCAGTCAATTTATTTCAGTTATTAAAATGAAAAAGTGACATATTGATGGACTAACCTGGAAATGTTACCTTTTGTCAGACCTATTCAGAAATTGTAACTTTTAGAAAGGTTTTTTCTAAAGTCACAGAGTCGTATGACTTTCTTCTTTTAAGTAAATTAATCCAAGGCTCGATGCCTGAACTCAATTTGAAATTTTGGATTCGGCCTTGTATTATCGAATTGACAATTACATTTTTTAAATGGATTCTCTTTAGATCTCGTATTTTGTAAATTTTTTTGTAGAATTGTTCCAACCCTTTAATATCGTATAACTCCCAGTGTTCACTTTACTTACAAACTACTCCAAACTTGGAATAAATATCATCATATTCTTCTTTTGTAACTATAACTGGATGCACTTTCAATTCTTTTCCAACACGTCCAAATACACGGTCTGCAGGGAGAAAAGAATGCCCGCGAACTGGGAAGGTTAAATGAATTTCCTTTAAACGTGGGAGGGGACTTCTTCGTGAGCCAATACAGTAATGTGTGAATAATATGAGAGTTTTTATTTTGGCCCCCACAGCCATCACAGAATAGTCTCAAGACTTTAATATTGAGGCCAATTACCAAAGTTTTTGTCAAGTACGAGATTAACCTGAACCTATTTAAACAGAGCCTTTGCCAGCTTGATTCTCTGTCCAGACATAGAAGTGAGGAGAATGTGATTTCACTATGCAGAAAGTATAATATGAAAGTTGCCTCGAATAATAAGCGTCTTTTATGGGGTCTTTGGGAAGCGGATGGATCTGCTGTAGATCAAAACAAAAAGGAATTGAATTACTGTCTACTTGTTTTGCTGCTTCATAGAAAGCAATAGCTTTTCAAATATGAATCCTTTTTTGAGTCATTAATTAATTTTTTTTCTGTGGATCATTTTCAGACTTTAATCTGTTTTTTAGTAACGTGCATAATCCGCAAACAAAAAAGTATGCGGTTAAAATGGAGAGTGTTAATGGCTTTTATCAAAACTTAAAAGCTCATGAAAGTCAATACAACAGAGAGAAATCGAAACGAATTTATTTAGCTTGCGATTTGACTATGGCAAAATTACGTAGAATGTACAATAACACCGTCAGCAGCGATTTGCAAGTTAAGCCTAAATTTTTCCGATATTTTTGACACACTTCAATATTGGCTTTCGTTCTCCTGCCTCTGAGTTTCGATTTCTCTCTGTTGTAGTGACTTTCATGAGCTTTTAAGTTTTGATAAAAGCCATTAACACTCTCCATTTTAACCGCATACTTTTTTGCTTTCCTATCTTCTAATATGCTTACACCCGTTTGCACTAAACTCAGGTTGAGCTTGTCCTAGTTAAGATACATCTTAGCTTAGGAACGACCCAGAATAGCCAATCTAAAAAAAAATTGCACTGATAGACTACTTCGTAACTTGAGCATCGCCTTGCTAAGAGAATGAATGTAAATATGAATTGTTTATGGATTTTTAAACCGACGAAGTAAGGATATTTTTGGTTGAAACTTCTCATTGATTCATTCGTAAGTTAAAAGGAGACAAAAACTAAGGCGTTGTCTATTTTATTTGGTAGGATTAATTCACCGGGAAAAGAAAAAGTCAAGTCAGTCAACTCATCAACTGTCAATGTGCTGTCAATCTAGAAAACGAATAAATCAAATCGCTTGAAAAAATCAACATTCGTACGCAAACAGTGATTTGTCTGTGTTATGTAATAAAATAATACATTTATGAGCGAGGTGAAAATGGAAAGTAAAAGTAACAAAAAAAAGAAAAGGAACCCCAATTTCACAGCAGAGGAAAGCTGAGATTAGTGAGATTAATGCGCGAAGAGGGCCAGTGCATCATCTCGAAGGTGACTTACCATGATACCACTACTAGTAAATAGAAGGAATTAGCCTGGCAAAATATTACCACAATTCTTCCGGGTATTAAAAAGATAAGTAAATATGAGAATTACAAATTAAAGGAGAATTTTCACGGCCCATACAAAATGACGGCCAACCAACTGACCAACTGCCAGTTGGGCAAACTTATTTATATCTAGCGAAATAATTTACATTCAAATAACTACAATGCAGATATTTTCATGTATTTGTGTAAATTATTATTTCTAACCTTTAATGGATATCCATTGTCCCCCAATAGACGGCTTGTCCATATCGCCCTGTCTCAAACTCATGACAAACTGCACTGTTTGTGAATATTGCAGAATCATGAGTTTAACCAGGCCAACGTGATACTACATTCATCACCTTTAAGTTTGGGTTTGATATAGTTTGGCAATTTATTGAAAAATAACCCTTACTATTACGAAAGAGTTCTGCATCATCCCCACCTGAAATAATTCATGTTATTGATGAAAAAAATAAATGTAATAATATAAATAAAATAAATGTAAAAAAAAACCCTGTTGACGGTTGTTACTTTACAACGACTTTACTGTTGTTGATACTAAACTGGAGACTGAATTAATGTGTGTATAATCATTGTATCAATAATATATGGATAAAACAATTGGACAATTGCGTAAAATGCACTTTGTTTTTCTTGTATTTGTCTTTTTGTTTTTGGCATTCTGATATGTTGATTCCGCAGACCCACAATTGCAGTTGTCATTCTTTTATTATTCTGGATACTGTAGACATCGAGACCTTGGTTGTCCCCTAAGACAATCTGGTGGGTGCCCGTTGCATAATGATATCTTGAGTAAACACATTAAGTTGAACCACAACAATAAAGATTTGAAGCTAATACTAGACTGCAAGACTCGATGGAGTTCATTGGCCGATATGGTTACTTGTTTTTTGTCGATCAAACACTTTGTTTCAACAGATAGACATGAAGTCCGATATCAAGTTTTCCGATGCGGACTTGCAAATTTTAACCGATTTGTTTGAGTCTTTAACAGTGGTAAAAGCCACGGTAGAATCTTTATGCCGACGTGATGCTAACTTGATCACAGCTATGACAGCGATTAAATTTATGCTCAATAAATTACGTCAATAAGATTCGACCTGCATCAGCAACGAGCTTGCAAATGCAATAGAAGCAAAAGTTAAACACCAACTTACAGAATTTACTGGAGTACTGCTTTATTTGGACAGCCCGATCACAAAATTTAAAGATATTGAAAATGAAGTTAATAGCACAGTAGCTTTAGAAAGTTAAGAACTGCCATTGTTAACATTATAAATAAACGTTTTCCCATTCCTACTCAAATTTAAGAAAGTAGCCCTCAAGCAGATGCATTTATAAACATTTCATTGACAGTCAAGCAGCAACTCGGTCAAGAAATAAAGAGAGCTCTTATGCAAACAGCCGACTCAAACCTCGTTACACGAAAGGACTTAGAAACTCAATTCAGAGTTGAAATGGCACTTTACGACATTGGGGGAAGTATGGGGAACCATTTGTTATCGGTATATAAGGCACTAAAATCCATACCACCAACAAGACTGTAGAATGCGAAAAAGCATTTCTTCAGCCGGTTAAATATGCAACAAAATCTGTAGTTCTCTTGGCGACACGATTCCCTGTACGTTGATTACGTAAGTCTGTTGCTAACAATGCTGCTTTATGTAAGATAGTTGTCACATTGGTTCTTACTAAAGCAGCAATGCAACTGCGATTTTTGTCAGAGTTGATTGCAACAAAGTTAGATAATTACCCCCCTGGGGGCCAATTACGCTAATGTTTGGATCAACTGGACCTCGACTGAACCGCGACCAATCATATCTTTTGACATATTTCGTATCACGCTAACATTTTGACCGCTAGTTGAGACGGATCTCGTGCGGAACTGGACTATAAACTGTGCGTCAAGACAAAGCTAGTAAGATGTTACTTTGTTAAGACCATTTCTCAACTATTTGGTTTTTACTCTCTCAATTTTGAGATATTTATTCAGATAAAATGCAAAAATTTAGAACGCTTTTATAGTTATTGTAAGAGGCTCTTATGTAGGAGTGCTATATAATATAAGTTATGGATAACACTGTGAAAAAGTCATGAAAAAGTGCATTCAAATGTCTGATCGGAAATTTGTAAACTAACAAATCATGTAGTTAGTTTACTTATGAGGAATCAACACCATAAATGCCAATTCGAATGCCTTTGGTGTGGAAAAAAGATACTTAAGGTAAGAAAACCATAATATAATAGGTACCTAACCTAAAAATTTTCATTGTAAATAATTTTCATCCTTTTTTTATTTATGTTATTACCTACTAGTATACCTAGTCATGGTGGTAGGTATTAGCCATAAATTTATGCCACTAAATTCAAAACTTTTATTATAGACCAAGCCCCCGTTGCATGAAACCTTACCTCACAAGGTGGAAGAGCAGAAATATGTTGCAGTAATAGATATTACTTAGGAACACTGGATTTTTGTGGGTTGCCATCGCATACCCTGGAAGAACATTTTGATCTTCCACCTCATGATGTAATTTTTGGTCAAAATAGCGGTACAAAAACGAAAAAAATGTGTTCTTCTAGGATATGCGATGGCAACCCACTAAAATCCAGTGTTCCTAAGTAATATCTATTTCTGCAACACATTTCTACTCTTCCACCTTGTGAGGTAAGGTTTCATGCAACGGGAGCTTGGTCTATTAGTAGTTAGTACATATTATGTAATAGACTAAAAACCAATGTTATTTATTTTAAAATTTATTATTGAATCATCCTTACTCCATTAACTTTTAACGTTTTGCTTTAGGTGCCGGTCCTTTTATAGCTGCATTTTTCACCAGTAGCAGCAGCGAAGATAACCAATGCATGCCATATGCTACTTTAGACATATAGCACAAAGAGACAACACTTCATTCACTCTGTCGGTGGCAGAAAAGGTGGCTCCGAGCATAGACTGAGGACTAGTGGAAGTGTACACACTAGGTTTGGTGCTCGCTCATGCTCTGACAAAATTTGAGTTATTTACCTAATTGTTTGGGGATAATACAATTGAATAATAACAATAAATGATTTAAAAAAACTTTATTAATGTTTTCTTTATTAATTATTGTGCATCTCCTCTTCTTGTTGGCAATGGTTAGGTACTAAAACAAAAGAAAAAAATAGTCACTTTTATTAATAACTATTTATAATAATATTATTCTAAATTAGTAGTTAAGATATTAAAAACAAAACTAGATGTAGATCCAATGGTTATGGGTTCGAGTCCCATCTGACGAGCTGGTGACAAGTCGCTTTGTTCTAAATATTAATCACACTGTAGATTAAAAATCTTAACTTTAATGATAACTAGATGTTTTGTAACTTGTAAACAGAGATATAATAACAGATGATATTTAATTTATATCTGTAAAAAAATACCTTTTAACAAATGGTCTCTGTCTGACTTCAGCCTTCTGCGATCATTTTAAATTTCTGCAAACTGCAACGTTGCTCCATTTTTTCCATAATAAATGTAGAACATATTTTATTCATCTTTATTATTCTAATGTTAATTTTATTCTGTACCCTGAAATTTATAAAAAGGTATTAGGGAAATTAAACACTAAAATAAATAGAATTTCTTCCGTTCTACTACCTACTCATATTGTGTGTATTCCCGTTGATTGTTTATGTGCTGTTTTTCATTCAATATTAAATAACGTCAGTGCCCACCTTAATATACTTATTAAACCTAAATACCTAATAAACAATCAACGGGCACACACACAATATGAGTAGGTAGTGGAATGGAAGAAATTCTATTTATTTACTTCCGCTAGTACTTGTATAATATAAACAGAGAAGTAATAGGTAATAAGGTATGTTTGAGAGTGATATCAACAATTAATAAATAATAAAACTATCTTACCGTTATCATTATACAAAAATTGCCTCTACATTCGGTAAAGTAAAATATCTGCCTCAATTGCATTGCTGGTAATTCTTTCCTCTAATGCTATTATAAATGCTGCTTCATGAAAGCCGTATCCTCTCTTTGGTCAGCATTAGTGCTCAATTTTTTACCTTACTTTGAATTTCTGTAACCGAAATACACTTTCATTATTACTCATGCACTTTAGCATGGTATAGCTATAAAAAGTTCATTGCTTAAACAAAGGTACATACCTTTGATTATTAAGGAGCCTTATTGACTGGGCCTCGGCCTTGTTTTATTTATCTTTTCCAATGATATTTAAAAAGTTATCGTTGATCTTTTCACATCAAAGAATGGGTGTTCATGTTGGGTTAGGCGCATAATATCAGAAACGCAAAATAGCCGATTCGCATAATATGAGATTCTTATAATAACAGATTCTCAAAATTGCCAAAATTGTACATATACGGGCAAAAATGTTAGGAAATCAAAAACGCAAAATTAACTAAAAAAAATTTTTAGTTCCATAGAAATTTGCGATACCATATGGATCGCCTCGTGTTCTAACGACGAAGCTAAAACTGTTGTAAGTAGATATATTTATGCGAATAAAGGAATATTAATATTAAAAGAAAAAAACAGAATATTTTATAGCGACCGACATTTACTTCTCATTTTTAGACACTTCACACTTGACACGTTCTTTATACGAACACTACTCAAGTAGGTATTAAATAAGGTTCTTTGCGAACATCAACCAGTAACACTTCCCCTGAACCACAATTTAATACAACTTTAACTATAATTAAAACTAGATCCGTTCAGTAGCCACTTACACTGATATAGTAATTAAACTAAACCCATTTTCATCGAGCAATACTTATGCTTGTCAGAGAATAAGGGTTTGGTTAGCACATCAGCAACCATTTGCTCCGTAGGAAGGTAACTGATACAAACAACTTTCTTGTCTACAGCCTCTCGGACAAAGTGGTAACGAATATCTATGTGTTTCGTGCGTCTATGAAACACTGGATTGACAGCTAATTTCTGGGCTGATTGATTATCACAGAAAATCTCAACTGTGTAATCGGAATCGAGAATTAATTCAGCCAACAGATTTTTAAAATAAGTGGCCTCTTTTGCTGCCTCACTCAAAGCAACGTATTCAGCTTCAGTACTAGACAGACTGACACACGTTTGCTTACGACACTGCCATGATATAGTGTTTCCAGAAAATTTAAACATAAAACCCGAAAACGATTTCCTATCGCGAATATCACCACCCCAGTCGGCATCAACGTAACCCTGCAGTTTATTGCAGTTAGACCTACTATACAAAAGACTGGCATTTTGTGTTCCCTTGAGATACCTCAACACACGCTTAGCCGCAGTCCAATGTTCCATAGTGTGACAGGTATTAAACTGACTCAAGTATGAAACTGCATACGCAATATCGGGGCGCGTAAATACACACAGATACATAAGACAACCGATCAATTGCTGATATGGGACTTTACCTTGTTCTAACGGCTTACTATCAGTGAACTTGACATTGGGGTCCAAAGGAGTCTTGGAAACCTTGCATTCTGACATACCAAAACGCTCTAATATCTGTCCTATATGACGTGCCTGGGACAGTTTCATCGTCTTATTTGCTCTATCTCGTTCTACTGCAACACCTAGAATATGACGAACTGAGCCTAAGTCTTTTATTTTAAATGGTTTCCTAAGACTGTCCTTTAACTGATTAGCCAGAAAGACATCATTATAACATAAAATAAAGTCATCAACATACAAAGCAATATAAATAAATGATTTATCTAAGCGCTTCATAAAAACACATTGTTCCAATTTACATTGGACATACCCGATTGACAGAAGCACGTCTTTCACCCTCTCGTACCAAGCACGAGGCGCTTGCTTCAGACCGTAAACTGCTTTCTTCAGTCTATAAACTTTAGATTTATTATGCTCGTCAATAAATCCCTCTGGTTGACACATATAAATGTCTTCGTTGAGCTCGCCGTTTAAAAACGCAGTTTGGACATCAAGATGGTCAATCTCCAAATCCATCTCAACTGCTATAGCTAGCAACAGTCGCATAGTACTGTACCGGACTACGGGGGAGAAGGTTTCATGATAGTCTTCACCGTACTTCTGCGTGAAACCTTTGGCCACCAACCTCGCCTTATATCGGGATATCTTCCCCTCGGCGTCACATTTAATTTTGAAGAGCCATTTATTTTTGACTACGTTCTTATCTAATGGCCTATCAACCAGTTCCCAAGCATCGTGTTCTATGAAAGAATTAATCTCATCTTGCATCGCTTGACGCCACAGATCACTCTGTTCAGAGTTTAACGCCTCTTCAACGGAACACGGCTCATATGGAATTACATCCTTAGCATACATTGTCCTTGGCTGTCTAGGTCTTAGATTATACCTGGATTCTTGAACAATCTCCTCAACACTATCTTCATAAATTGAATTGTTGTCGCCGTCATTCCCGATATCATTATGTGAAGGGCCTGGAACGACATCTAATGTATTCCCATTCACGCAGGTAGGTGCATCATTTCCCGACTTCCCCTCAATGTTTGTTTCCTCATCTTCCCCTGAAAGAAACAACCGTGTAAAACTCCGCTTATCATCACATGACTTAGCTGGAAAAACGCTTTCATTAAAGAAAACATCCCGACTTCTAATTATATTACGAGTCTTGGGGTCATACAACCTATAGGCTTTATTATACTCATCATAGCCGACAAGAATATACCTCTGGCTTCTAGGTTCAAGCTTATGACGACGCTTAGTATCTGGAACATGCACAAAACATTCACACCCGAAAACTCTCAGATGGTCATACCTCACCTTCTGACCCGACCACACTTCCTCCGGGGTTTTACCGCCTAACCTACTGGAGGGAGAACGATTGATGAGGTATACAGCTGTATTTGCAGCTTCAGCCCACAGTCTGTGATCCAAACCTGAGTGTAATAATAAACACCTCACGCGTTCTAAAATTGTCCTATTCAGTCTTTCAATGGATGCATTAGTTTCATGACAGTACGGAACCGATAACTGATGTATAATACCACTATCCCTAAAGTACTTACTCAGTTCCTGATTCACATACTCCGTCCCATTATCTGACCTGACAACTTTCACCTTGGATTCACACTGATTTTCAACAAGCTTTATAAACTCCTTAGTTTTAGCCGTAACTTCGTGTTTGTACTTAAGAAAATACACAAAAACTTTCCGCGAGTGATCATCAAGAAAGGTTAAAATATATTTCTTACCTGAGTGAGACGGAACAGGAATGTAACATAAGTCTGTGTGAATTAGGTCTAACCGCTTTTTAACCACATCTCGTCCCGATGGTTTACAAGGAAAACGTGTTAATTTGCTTTGAACGCATATTGAGCAAAATTCTTTTTCATTGTTTACCTGGAACTTGATGACATTTGACAGTGACTTTAAACTGTCATAACCTAAGTGGCCAAGCCTTTCATGCCAAGACTCCTTTGTAACCTCTTTATTAGCACTGAATGCACTTCCGATAGTATGCAGTTTATAAACACCGCCTAAACATTTTACCGAAGTAATAAGTAAATTATTTTGAAATATATTACAATAAGTGCTAATAAACTCCACTCTAAACCCTTTCTTAGTTAACCCACTCACCGATATTAAGTTTACACTCAAACCCGGAATATACATTACATCTTTTAATACAAAATCACGGTCACCTAGCTTAATGTTTATATCACCAATGCCAACGCATTGCATTGCTTGTCCGCTCGCCACACTCACTTCCGAACGACGTGAAGTAAAGTTTTGCAACCAGTCCCGTACTCCTGTCATATGCTCTGACGCTCCGGAGTCCACGTAGAAGGCATTCAACGGTTTAGCAACCATCATGGCTTTTGCTACTTGGTTACAGTCTTTCTTTGTGTGACCCAGCTTACCACATTTCCAGCACTTGATCTTCTTACTTTTCTCCTCTTTATTTCTGGAACCTTTCTTTGTAGCCAAGCACTCACCACTTCTGTCATACCATTTCTTATCTTGCAGAAGTTTAGCTTTTACAAAGTCCGATGTCAAATTTGACACGCTCTCCAGAGCCATGATCATGGGATCATACTTAGATGGGAGACCTTGAAGGATGACAGCCGCTAGAAATTCGTCATCTATAGGCTTATTGACTGCTGTGAGTTGTTGTGATAGTGACAAACAGTGATTGATATACTGTTCCATGTCACCACAGAAATCATCTAACCGCACGCTGCATAGATCTCTCAGTAACCGCAGTCTCCGCCCTAGACCTTTGTCTTCATACGCCTTTTCCAGATTTTCCCAAGCTGCTTTCGCGGTGACGGCATCCATAACGTGAGAGATACAACTACTATCAATCAGGAGGCATATTTTTGAGAGAGCCTTCTCATCGAGTCGCTTCTTGATTTCTGGTGTACTCTTATCGTCTACTGGATATCCACCTATTGAGTTCCAGAGATTATCGTGGACAAGCAGATTTTTCACATTGAACTTCCACAGGCGGTAATTTTCACGCCCTCTTAGTTTCTCTATTGCGAAACCACTGCTACTCCCTTCCCCACCGCTCATTTTTAATCAGGGTAAAATCTTCAAAACTTACTGTTTTTCCTTGTTTTACAATATCCACAGAGGTCACAGATGCACTATACGCTCTGCTACCATGTTGTAAGTAGATATATTTATGCGAATAAAGGAATATTAATATTAAAAGAAAAAAACAGAATATTTTATAGCGACCGACATTTACTTCTCATTTTTAGACACTTCACACTTGACACGTTCTTTATACGAACACTACTCAAGTAGGTATTAAATAAGGTTCTTTGCGAACATCAACCAGTAACAAAAACAAATATCAATTTTTTTCATTGTAGGTATAGTTACCTATAATGAATAGGTGACTAAAATACCTATATTATCTGATGTTGAAATATATTGAAAATAATAAAATAAAGTCTAACTAGAAGTACCAGGACTACATAGTTACAAAGGAGGTACTTGATATCTTAGTTTAAATTCAGGTACATAAGTATGTTGAAAATATTTAATTTAATTTTTTAATTGGATAGTTAATTTAACATAAAAAAGGCAAGAAAAAATCGATTCACCCGTAGCAGCTCAGACGGGATTGCTGCTACGGGTGAGTCGATTTTTTCTAGTATTTTTTCTATTAAATTAATTAACTTAAAACAATACAATACTAATAGCCTTATAAAGCCGAATATGGTAGATAGGGACCATCAAACTGAACAACTTTTACATTAGTTATTCTGTGCTTTTACTATGGGACCAACTCTGAAATCGCGAAAAAAAAATCAGCTGTTTCATACAAAAATTAATAATGAAAATATCAAAATATTTTCAACATACTTATGTACCTGATTTTAAATAAAAGGAGATATCAAGTACCTCCTTTGTAACTATGTAGTCCTGGTACTTCTAGTTAGACTTACTTATTACCAAACACCCACATATGACAAAATAAAATACTTATAAATGGCCTATTAGTTTCTTTGTCATCGACTGTACTTTGGCTATTTTGAGAATCTTTTATTATAAGAATCTCATATTTTGCGAATCGGCTATTTTGCGTTTCTGATATTATGCGCCTAACCCCAGAACGGCAAATCCACTCTGTTATGAAATTATCACTAAAATCATTCAATAAATAATATCTATTTCTATTTTTAACCTTCTCCGTTTCTCAATCAAAACAAACTAAACACCACAGACACAATTAAAAAAAAAGAAGCGTCAAATTACACCTAGTGATGTGGTAAAATTGTTAAGTCGACCGTCGATTGCTAAAAATATTGTAACACATCCCTAACGTTTCAAGTTCAACAATGATTGTAGTTTGGTTGACGGTGGAATGTTATGTTAATACGGTTTTTTACTAAAGTTGGATCACTGACAGAACTGGTACAATAGCAGAGCTAATGTGAAGCGTTCTCGTTTTAAATTAGCGTAATTGGCCTCCTGGACGCACTAGTAACTTTAAGATCGTTATACCAAGCAAAAAATAAATTTAATAATAAGTTGCATCAAATTTTTTTTATCAATGTTGGTTTGGTAACAAGATTTATCTTTCTCTCTCTCTCTCTCTCTCTCTCTCTTATGTTAAGGCTGGCAACACACAGACCCCGTTACGGAATTCCGAACCCAATTTCGACAATGTATGAAGATTCCGTACGGAAAAATCCCGCATGTGTGTGGCAGGCCCATAGATTTTGTATGCAGTTGCTGCGTTCGGCGTAGTAACGGTCTCGGCGGGGGGCTGGTGTAGCGGTCAACTCCGCTACCATAATCGCTCCGATTATGAAGTTACTCCAAACATGCAGATCATACGATAGTAATACGACATGACGTCACAGCGGCAATATTATTGACAATTTTATTGGCAATATGCATATTGACAATAATATTGTGTGTTTGCGGGCGGTATTGAGGATTATGCCAGTATTAAAGAATATTGTTGCCAATATTATTGCCTCCATTGGAATACGGACAACTAAAGCATCGGCGCGGGCGCGGCGGGTGCGACCGACCGATATAAAAGTAGACACCGGAGCAGCGGAACAGACACGCTCTCGTCGGCCTTTGCATTATATTTAACTTCACTGGGGATCTAGTAGTGAGATATCACGTGTATTAATTTTTTTTCGTGACTTTTAACCGAAAACTGTGTGTGATTGTTGACTCACCGTTACCAGGATGATTTCCCCGCCCACCGCGACATATTCCTACTGAAAATTGTTGAGATTATTTTGTACCAAAAAATACACGTGATTTAGAGGGGGGTTAATGGACGCCCCTAAGTGGTATTTGTTTAGTCGAAACACATGTCCTTTCGAAATTTACTTTTTTCTTTACAGGTCTTCCTCAGGTGTGCAAACATTTGAAAAAGACAGCGATTCCATCTGTTTTTTCTTGGAACAAACCAAAGTCAACAATTGCTGCTTTAAGGGAGCAGCGTTATTTACAGCGCTGTTCTAAAATAGAACTATTTCCTCCATATACGTCACAGCAAGTACAACTCACAGAAGATACAATTCAAGCTCTTCCTGAAGGAGACTCAACCACAAAAGAAGTTCCTGAATTCGAAAGAGACATTGAATTGTCAAGTAACACAGAACATAATCATCATCATCAACAGGAACCCCCGTAAGAATAGCTGTATTGTGTTAAAAAATATATATATACAAATATCACACTGTACACCAATATCAACTGCAACTCAGACACCGCATATATTCAGGCTATTATCATCAGACGAAACGAACTGGAAAACATAAATAAGTTTAATTTAGTGTTTTCATCATTGCTACTAATGACACATCACTTGCGCTACAGAGGAAGTCAGGTATTGAATGTGAGCGCTGAAGACCAGTTTCTATTAATGTTGAATGTTGATTAAACTCAGACGTGATAAAGAAGATTATGAACTTTCGAGGTTGTTTGGTATAAGCACAACTGAAGTTGGTAATATATTAGTTACATGGATAAATTTTGTGTGCGAGTTGTGGGCTCAACTAAATATATGGCCAAATCGTCATATAGTAGATTACTACATGCCAAAACTTTACAAAATGCATCATCCAAACACTAGAGTGATAATAGATGGTACGGAAATACCCATTACCATTGCTACATCCAAATAGTTTCTATACAAATATTTGTTAAACAGAGCTTTTTTAAAATAATTTTCATAAAAGAGATCCAATTTTACCAAAATATCTGAAATGAAATCATCATCTCTTGAAACATAAATTACTTTTAGTTCTTTATAAGTGAATATAATAAAATTGCAATATTTTCTTTGCGTACAATACATTTGGCCTTGGACTTGATAGCTGTAAAACTCCATTTTCATCTTTTATGAGATATGGCAGAGTGAGATGTGTGATATATTGATGTCTTACAGAATAAGGACATTTTATTTCTATTATAGTTTCTTCAGCAAGTAGGCCATCAGGGGAAGCTGCTAAGTAGGGTAGTTCTTTTGGTATGAACAACCCACATATGTATACTTGAAGGTTTGTTTCTACCATGTACCATATTTCTGGAGAGCTACTGGCTCATTTAGGATTCCATGATTGGTAACTTTATAAGTAAATTCCTTGCAATAAAACATTTGCTCTGCAAACTTCTCTTGATTTGTTTCCCTGAGATGGCAAATGGTATGAAACTTGCTAGCTGTTATTCTGTTCTCTCTTTGAGTTTTCCACTGTATATTTGTGGATTGGCCACGGATCTTAAACTCAATAGTTGCTACCATTTCAGAACTTATGGATGTTAATAATAAGTCATTCAGTTACTTCTCTTTAGTAGATATTTTATCATAGCAATGGTCCACTTCAAATGCATGAGGGTTTGCCGGCACATACAGCTGCTTGGTTGGCATGCTTGACTGATGGGAATAATTTACAATCAAGCTTCTAAATTCTTGATTATATTAATTTTTATTAATTTTCATACTACATGGAGAAAATAAAATATTGTGTATTTTCCTTTTCGATGGAAGACGTGATGATTTAATTAGTGTGGAGGTAAATACTGATTTGGGAGTGTGAAATGTTTGCAGTTTTTCAGTAGGTGATTCATATTTTATTATATTTTTTTCTCTCACCAATATGCTCGACTCCATATAAAGTTACTGCAACATGTTTACGGTGAGCTGCTATGCCGCCGCTGCCTGCAACACATTCACAGGAAGTTTCTTCTATTGTGCCCGTCTTATGTAATTTTAAATTGACTTCATACTGTATCCTCTTCATAGAAGCTTTACAAAACCCTCTAATAAAGGTGTGCTCACCAATCATTGAAGCCCTTATTATAATTAAGAATCTACATTCATACAAGTGCAAACCTTTATCTGGTTTTTTATCATGCCTGTAACAAAAACAAATAGTGAGTTACAGAAATAAGGAAAAAGAAAGTTTTTATGCAGTGTTCCTACAATGTCCTGAGCGAGCACACTATTGCTATGAACTATGAACCAACTACCTATTACATATCGATCATTCTTTATTCTCATAGTGGTTTCTCTGCTAAGCCTTTACAAACAGACAGGAAAACTAAGGACTAGCATTGTATTTGTTTATATTTTTAGCAGGAGACTTTAATTTGTAGTGATCTGTGATATACCTATTTATAAATTTTACAATGCAATGTAGAAAATAATACTTAGCAAAGTATAATCGAATATGCTGTCTGGTCTGGTATGGTATATGGCTCAGTATGGTGCTACTATTTATATCATGATAGGTCTCTGTCTGTGGTAAATCAATTTGGTAAGTCTTTAGTTTCATGATCCTGAGGAATCCCAAATTTAAAATTGCGGTCAAAAGACTCCACTCTATAACATAAAAATATTATTTTGAGGTTATGTTTACTTGGTCAAATACAGAATACAGTGATGTAGACTTGAACATAACGTATTAATTGTTCCGGATCCAACATAAAATTATTATATTATACTTGTTTTCTACCTTATTATATCCATTACTTACCTACTAACTAGATCGACAAGCTCAAAGTGACAGATTGTTTGTTATGGGTCTGAGTCTGACAGAGGCAGCGCCATCTGCATTATGCTTGGCGTTTTCTTCCTCATTGTAAACATAGCTTTACTCAATTTTATTTAGATTGGTATTGGTGGGGTGGTTGGGGATTTAGGTGGGTATTAAAATTACTCTTGAAATTATCTTAGGCATTAAAAAAATGACTTGACATGACTTTTTATTAAAAAAAAAACATTCTGTTTTCGTCTCGTTTCGGATCCTGAATGTTTTTTCGGTTTTCCCAAATTTATTGTGCTTTTAACTTACGACCCAGCTTTGTTATATGGATTTTTGTGATTGCGTGCTATTTTGTTGACACCTGCTGCGTTTTGGACTCCGACAATTCTGTTATTTTATCGCCGACCCCTGCTACTCTTACTGGACACCGAGTTTTCACCATGACTTCAAAAAAAATGCTGTGTACCGAAGTGTGGTAAGATAGTATGTCTCAGAATACTGATCAAACCAGAACACGCATTCAGTGAGAATAGTATGACGCACGCTGTGTCCAATACCTCTGTGCATACCCTCCTTCCCTTTGCTGTAATATTGCTCAGGTAGTTTTTTTTTTATTTTTTTGAGGTAGGCAAGTCAGAAAAAACTACTGCTTATTATTTCCCCCACTTCAATAATCATCTTCTACCCGAACCATTCTTTCTTTACGAGTCCTTTTATGAATCTCGTAATGCGAAACGTATCTGCATATAGCGGCATAGTATTTTATTTATGTAACCCCAAATTTGGGATAAGAAACTAATTGAGTCACTGAAGTCTTCAGTGTTGTACAAGCCTCGGCATGTATCTCCAGCGGTGAGAGAAATCAGAAGGCATGTCTCCTGCCAATGAGATCCAAAAAATACTTCTGCACATAAAATGTCACCGCTAAGGATACATGCCGAGGCTTGTATGCAGGTTTTTCTTGACCTTTTGAATTAGAAACTGTAAATACAAAAAACCAAAAAAAATAATATGGGATCATATTTAAACATTTTGTACTTATTTATTATCAAAATTGGTGTCCATAATTTATTGTAAGAATTACAGGTTCCGAGAAGGAAATTCTTCATAAATTTCCTAATCCACATAAGGATCTCGCTTGATCGCTTTCGGACTTGGCTTCACAATATTGCAGGTGACATATTGGCTTTGGACAATGAGACCATTTTCAAGTGCCGTCGAGTATGTCATAAACATTTTGAAGATCGTTACCACATAAGGAGCAAATTCCTTAGTGCTGATGCAATACCTCGACTTTACTTACTTGGTAATTATATAAATTTTTAGATATTTCCTATTATGATTTGCATCTGTTTTTACATTTTAATAAACATTTATCTAAGCATTTAGGTACAGATTACAATAATTACTTACAGCAATATACTTATATATTACTTAGTCAAAATTCAAATAGACCGCCCCGAGTAGTTCCCGGCGCAAACGTGCCCATAACGCTGGCCGCGTTACCGCGTTGGTTGGCAATGGACAACCTTTGTACCAGAAACGACCCAGAGCGGGGGTCATAGTTTTTTGTCTAAGCCGACGCCCCAAGTCTCTGACAAACTGAATTGCCTCCGCTCCCCAAAAACCCGCAGTTTCCACCGCCAAAGGGATAAAAATGTAGCCCTGTTCCAGCGGGGCATATTTTAGGTGCTTCGCGGCCGCCTGATGTTCCGCTGCCGCCCCAGCCGCGCGTGAGGTACGCTAGGGCTGCCACCTCTCCGAGTTTGACCCGGAGTCTACGGGTTTGAGTAGTGGATGGCCGGGCTACGGGTTTAATATCTAAGTCTCCGGGTGGCGCGAGCGAAAGTACACCGTACCTAGTGTTACCATTTGACAGGACAAAAATCGCGCTGCGCGGCCCATTTTTTTTTACTATGACAGGAAATATTACTAGATTAGTGGAAAAACTGACCAAAAATCGCGCTGCGCGGCTGTGTTTTACTGTTAATAGTCAAGATTACAAGTTTAGTGGTTGGAACTGACCAAAAATCGCGCAGCGCGGCCGTTTATTACTGTTAACAGGCAAGATTACAAGGTTAATGGTTGGAACTGACCGAAAATCGCGCTGCGTGGCCGTTTTTTACTTTTGACAGACAAGATTACAAATTTGGTGAATGAAACTGACCAATAATCGCGCTGCGTGGCCATTTTTTACTGTTAACAGACAAGATTACAAATTTGGTGGATGAAACTGACCAATAATCGCGCTGCGTGGCCATTTTTTACTGTTAACAGACAAGATTACTAAATGAGTGCATGAAACTGACTAAAAATCGCGCTGCGCGGCTGTTTTTTTACTATAGGCAGGCAACATTAGTGGATAAAACTGACCAAAAATCGCGCTGCACGGCCGTTTTTTACTGTTAACAGGTTTTTTGGTGTAGATAGGCAAGATTTCTAAATAAGTGCATGAAACTGACGAAAAATCGCGCTGCGCGGCTGTTTTTTTTTACTATATGCAGAAGACATTACTAGATTAGTGGATGAAACTGACCAAGAATCGCGCTGCGCGGCCATTTTTTTCAATAGACAGGTATTATTAATTACCTACCCTACCTAAAGTATAATCTATTTAACAAAGAATTTACGATTTTTCGTAAATATCCGGGTCTGCTCTTGGCGAAAGGTGGCAGCCCTAGGTACGACTGATGTGGGTAGCAGCGAAGGAATTATGAATTTATATTTAATGTAATAATGATTACATTACATACCTAGAGAAGACAATGCAATATATACCCTATATATAAGTTACTCTATGTGTTTCCGTGCCGAACCCTTCGCACTTTAATTATAACCTAAATAATTTATAATTTTCAACAATAACGAGGAAAGGATTTATAGAAAAATAAGAAGATTAGAAGAAAAAATTAAAAGACACCGAAGCGAAAGGCTTTATTCGTCTGAGGAAGAGCTCAACAGTAAGTTTTATTTTACGTATTTTTGGGTAAATCATGTATAAGATGGCGGTTAGCAAAGCAAACTTGAATAAAAAGCATAACTAATACGATAAATATTATCTTTTGATAATACTTATCGTGATGCGAACAAGTAACATCAGGGTTGATTCTGTCACATTTTACAGAGTGCGCAATTGCCAAAGTCGCTCTTGTTATTCTTTTTATTGAAATACGATGTAAATTACTACTTTAGCTAAGGCTATATCCACCTTTTATATTAAAAAACTGTAATGTTCTTTCAGGTCCACGCACAGAATAGATAATAGTACTACTAGCGTCGTAGTCCACGCCAGACCACCGCTCGTGATCCCTCGCCAGAGGAGACCCGCGCATGCTCTAATGATGAGTACGCGTTCCCGCTTTCACCCACGCCGCCTCCTGAGGTGCCAGCTGTGCGGTCGCCGATGCCGCCTCAGGCTAAGACATTGTCACAAGCCCCGCCGCTCCCAACAGCCACTAACGTGCCTGCGGATGACGCAGTTGCTGGGACATCCACAGACGCAGTTGAACCAGAGGACGTGGACTTGGCTGATGATATCCTGCAACTGCTCGGTGATGCACCTGAACCAGAGACAACTTTTGGTGCTTCAGTCTATAGGGACATAGCGACGAGGTGGCATGATGTATTGAAAAAGGAAATAAATAATATAATAAAGCTGGTATTTGTGTTTTATTTATATAAATATGCCCCTAAGAGACCTAATCTTTCTCGGTCCACGAGAAGTGCTACAAGAAAGAGAATGAGAGTTTCTCAAGAATCTGAAAAAGAACGCAATGCTAGACTGGCAAATGATCGTCAACGCTATGCTGAAACTAGCTCTTCAGAATTTTCTAATCAACGTAGCTTCCGAGGCATCCATGCGTGCGAGAACGACTCGGTATCGTGCCTCTGAGACATACACCCATTGTGAAATAAGGTTGACAGCGGACAAGAAGCATCACACTGAGGCACGAGCATTCGAGACATTCACACAACGTCAGAAGCGCTTGGACACGGCTAGAATTAATTATGGCCACCGGAATCAATACCATAGCATTATATTGACGTCAGAGAGAGATAGAATATCAGAAATTCGTGAAACAGATGTATCTGTGTACACAAGAGCAGCGTGAGTCTCGCTTGACCGATGACCGTCTGCGGCATTCTTTGAGTAGAATGTCAATTTCATCTGAAGATTCCGCCGAAGACGTGCTGCCATGGACTGATAAAGAAAGGAGTGGATTTTGCTATTGCTATTCGCCAGAAATAAACTATGTTGAGTACGCTGGTATAGGTGCAATCCGAGAAGTTTGTCCATGCCAAGCATTGAAATGGAGAAAAAAGCCAAAGGGAATGTGTTGTTCAAGCGGCAACATTCACTTAGATATTTTTGAAGAACCTCCGGAGGCACTGATGTCACTTTTCAGCAGTGCGCACGAATTATCAGCGCACTTTCTGAAACACGTTCGGACATACAATAGTGCGTTTCAGATGACGTCCTTTGGAGCAAACCAAATTATTTAGGGAGCATTTATTTCGACATTCAAACTTCAGGGGCAAGTTTACCATTTTTAGTAGGTTCCCTTTTACCAACGAACGACCCAAAATTTCTCAAAATTTATTTTGTGTCATATTGGAGCCAAGATCGAAACTGAGCGCTTAGTATACATTCGTTCCAGTAACGTAAAGTTCGTAAACAGAGGCGGTTACACGCTGAAGAATATGTGCACTTACGTGACGCTATGCAACATCTGCGTATAGTCAAGAATTGACAAGAGGAGCGATTGCGGAAGTTCGATCTTGGTCTTCACAGGGAATAAGTTTTTCCACTTACGCAAAGAGCCAGCAGCGTACACCTGCCTGCTCACTTCAGCAATGTAAGGCGACCATGAAAGAGTACTGTCAAAGAGGAGACCTAGGTTTTTGACAACATTACTGAAGGGCAGGGGAGCAGAGGTGATACTGGCAAGAAAGACGAGGTGTAAGAAAATTAATAAAAATAGAAAAACGGAGCGGGGAGAGGACGCCGCCCTGGGGTACACCCGCCATAACGTCACAGGGAGCAGACATTGACAACAACAATAATTATTGACAACTGAATTTTGAAGCGTGCTCATTGGTGGATACGCACTCAGTAGTTAGAGTTTGCGCGCAAAACCTAACTACTGAGTTTTTTGACCAATCAGAGATCACAGTCAAAACTCGAGAGTTAGATTTTGCTTATATGCGTCCCGGTAAAATTGTCATCCGTCTGCTTTCTCTTCTTACTATTGATGAAGGAAAAATCGTCTTCTTTACCAACTGTTGTCAGGAAATCAGGTTAGGAATTGATGAACTTTGTTTTGGTGACGATGGTGTAATTTTAGATTTTTTTAAAGTAGGTCAGTCACTGCAAAAGACAACAATCAGGTGCGAGAACTTTCGATCGAGCGAGAACAAACGCGGCACTCACAATACGCAAGACTGGCGTGCAATCGAAATTAATTCATTATGTTTAGTATTTTCATACTAAATTACCTACTCTGTGGTTTGACACTTGACGTTTTGGTTTTTCTTAGCCTGCGATCGACCCCTTGTGAAAAGTGTAACTCGCGCTCCACGCTTTTCCTGCATGAATTAAATCAGTTCTTATGTAAATGTGGTGTTTGAATATGTGAACAATAAACAAAGTGCAGTGCCAAGTCCGTTTTTAATTTACTACTCCTACAAAGCTAGAACATTTGGTACTGATTCGAGCGACAAAACAACGCAACCAGCGTGGCGCCATATTGTGTGGAATTGGATTTGAAAATTGCTTTCTGTGAACACGCAAACGCAAGACACAACGCAACTTCCGGCAACAGCCAGTCAGCTAAGTTCTATCGTTCATTCGTATCTTTGTGCCCGTCACACACAACCCACATTGCTTGGGCCACGGGCACTCACTACGCACCATAGACTTATTATATTACTAGCGTAAGGACACGGTCAACGTCGCTACGAAATGAAGCCAGTTGGTTGGCCCTAAAAATACAGTTTTAGGGCCAACGCGATTCAGTCATCCGCGAGAGACTATAGTAGACAGACGGTAGTTGACAGCCGTTGACAACCATAAAAATGCCGAATTGTGTATTTTTGTCTTGCAAAAATTATGATACAAAAGTAAAAAAGGAACATGGAATATCGTATCATCGGTAAGTAGCTTTACATTATTTTTATTGCATGTCTAACAATTTTATATAGGTAATGTAATAAACGATATTATTGTTACTAGTTATTGTTCGAGGCAGTAGAGATGGGTCATAAGGATTCAAATGAGCTTGTTCACTTGAGTCCATATTAGATCATTAGTTCATTTAGTTTCATAGCTAATTTATTCAAAGAATGAGAGTAAAGGGAAAGTATAGATTACGAACAGTACGCATAGAAGTGAGATAATTGCACGGGTTAGGGTTCTATTATACTACCTACGTCTAATATTGCATCAAAGTTGGTTGTTATTATTCATTAATAAATACATTTTTGATAGAAAAAATAAGATAGAATTACCTAGGAATTACCCAATATTTTAATATACAACATCCCATACCATAGATGTACCTCTATTTTTTTTATTTTTTTTTGGATGATTCTATATTAAAATACTTAGTTTCAATGTGCAGTGATGCCAGGATAAGTATTTGAAGGGGCATAATTAATATGTTTAAAAAATACCCAATTGAATCTGCAATAGACACGTGAAAGCACGTTTAAGCCAATATCTGCAATCAAACATTTTCGCTGCAAAAATAATTATCTACATTACATTTGATTTTCAATTCAAATAATTACAGATTTCCTAATGATCCAGTGCGAAAAGAGATATGGAGTCGCATTGTTAGAAACCAACGAAAAGAGCCATATTACAAACCTTATAAAAACGCACGAGTATGCTCTGCTCATTTTAATGACGCCGATGTGGAAATTTCAAAGGCTGGACTACGGAGGCTGAAAACAACGGCAATACCGCGAATTGGGATTGAAGTATTTACCGCATCCGGGTGAATCTACGTTGTTCTTAACTTCCTGCGTCATTGTCTGAACTCGAAAATCCAATGCATCACAATAAATAAATTAAAAATATGCAAATAAATGCAATGTTTTATTGTACTATAATGTAAATGATGGCATATTTTTGATTTATGCCTTGTGATGCATTGGATTTATAAAGATTTTAGAGTTCAGACAATGACGCAGGAAGTTAAGAACAACGTAGATTCACCCATCCACGCATATAACGCATCTTTCGATCAATAATTACTTTAATAGGAAATATTTTGACACCCCGGGTTTCATATTGCTAGTTTTGTAGGGATCTCAATTTTTTTAAATAAAATTCAGCCTGTACTACTCGCTGATAATGTGTCTTTCTATAGGTAAAAGAATTTTTAATATGTTATTATTTAGTTGGATAAGGATAATATTACCATAAGAATGTCGTCACCTTTTGATGAATAATTACTTTAATAGGAAAAATTTTGGCACCCTGGGTTTCATTACTGCTACTTTAGTAGGGGTCTTTTATTTTTTTAAATAAAATTCAGCCTTCGTCGCTGTCAGTTCAAAAGGACGTATGTATTTTTTTATAATTATTTTTTATCAGCTGTATGCGTAGTTTGGAACGTTATCTTCATGGTGTCAAAATGCCATTAGTAGTTGTGTTGGACGATTTTGGACTTTAAAGTAATAGATAAAAATCTCCTAGTTTTTGTAAAATTGCCTTAAGTCGAACATACGACATTTTTAGTTACGTTTGTATTTGACAGGTTCACGCTATTTCGTTTGTTATAATTTCCTTGCGGTTATACCAAAAAGTCGTAGGCATAGTCATAATATTTATTCATAAAATAGTTGTTTTGACGTGTTCTCTGAAACAATCTGTTTTTACAAACGACTTTCTGGAATGACATCGTCAAAAAGGCCTATATGCATTTTTTTGGTTTCAAAGTTTTTAGGTGTTTCCTGAAAACAGTCTATTTTTACATACCTACGTCCTTTTGAACTGACAGCGACGCTATGGTAGTCGCTGATATGTGTAAAAGTTTCGTAGGAATCTCCATTTTTTGTACCTTTCTAATTTTCTATATATGAAAGAATTTTTAATTTCGGATCAGTAGTTTTTGAGTTTATTCATTATTACAAACAATGAAAGATTGATGATGTTGTAATTTCATAATAATTGGTGCAGTAGTTAAGACGTGAAGGCGTAACTAACAAATAAACAAACAAACGGACTTTCGCGTTTATAATATTAGTAAGGATAACTTGAAAAGTGTCAAAAAAGTTATTTGAAATAAACCTGATTGAGATTTTGTTATGCGTACGTTTTATTTATACCCTTAATAACATCGCAGAACTGGTTTAATTACTAATATGATATTAAAATATTTAAAAAAAGTTCTACTAGCGACCCAAATGAACTAAATGAGTGAACTTGTTCTTGACTCCAAATTGGATCAAATCGCTCACTTCATTGATCTTTTTTGCCCACCTCTAATACCGTCGTAGTTTAAGTTGGTTCTAACAGATGTCGCTGACTTTGCTGCTATGAAGGAGTCATAAAGTAAAATATTCAGACGGGCTCATCCTTCCTTTTGAAATCATTGCTACGCACCGATTTATTGAAATAGAATAGTACCATTTTTTGCCATTCATTCAGTGCAACCACAATATTCGTTCCATTCACTCATTCGTCCCTTTTTTCTGCTCTGATGAGCAAGAGCAAATTTTCTCCTCGCAACAGCGAAAAGGTAATCCTTTCAAATCTTACAAAATAAGTACATTTTTTCTCATTGCGTACTCGCAAAGGTTTGTAAATCAATATTCTTTTTTCGGCGGTAGGAGTGAAAAACGTGAACATCTTGTTGCATATAAAGTTTATTTAAAAAATACTTACAGCCTTTAATAAGTAATTTTTTCACTATAATTTAACTCTCTGAAGTTCAAAGTTTACCACCTGTTATTATTCAGTATTTATGTTCACTATATAGTGTTTCACTGCACTGTCCTGTCTAACACTTTCATATCGCACTCACGAAGACATATCCAAAATGGCCAACATTGCAGCAGTACTGGAGACACAGCATGCTCTTGAAGCAAAACTATTCAAGAAGATGAGCGAGCTGGAGAATAAGTGGAAGTCAACACCTCCGCAGGCTGAGAGCTCACATACTCGATTGCGTGAGGAGCTTCAAGAATTCAAGTCTCAAATGCTCTCGGTCCTACAAATACTGCGTGATCAAATATCCGGTCTCTGCAAGTCTATTGATGACATCGAGATGAGGCATCGCAGAAAATATATCCTTATAAGCGGCATCCCGGAGAGCAACAACAGCGAATTGGCACAGTTTGTTGTCAACCTGCTCAACAGCAAGTTGTCCTTGGATGTTTCGGCAGAGAAGCTTGCAGCCTGTCATCGCCTCGGCGGTGTCACTGAAGGAAGGTGTCGTCCTGTGTTGGTCCGCTTTACTGAGCACTCAATGAAGGCAACGGTCTGCAGCAAGAAAACTGCATTCAAAGGCTCTCCTCACATCATCTCTGAGTTCCTGACACGCCAACGTCAAGCAGTGTTCATCGATGCTCGTAAAAGATTCGGCATCAGTAGGTGCTGGACGATGGAAGGGAACGTCATACTGAAGCTGAAGGATGGCTCTAAGCAGCGGCTTTTTACAGCGGAAGATCTCTCAACCATTCCCGTCTCCGAGGACGAACCACAACCCGCAAAACAGCCGACACCTGCGGTACCGCCAAGTTCTCCTGAGTCGCGGTCCCGATCAAGACGCACGGCCAAGCCCAAAAAGTAATGTTTAATAGTCTTTTCCTGAGATTTAAATCGTATTCACAACTTAGCTGTCACTTTTCGGGTTCATCTTTAGTTTTGTCCATAGACGTACCTATCATATTACTAGTTTATTCATACATAACATAACATTGCTCTTCTATCCTAATGTTGTAAATTGTAGGTATCACTTTGTTAAACTACCGTAAGTTTTTTTTAACAAATGAAAATGTTAACTTTTCTTTTCCTTCGTCTAGTTTGTTTGTCAATGTCAACTGTCAGTCCGATTAGTTATGACAGCCGAAGTACACGGATTAGATTCACGGCTCTGGCCTCCTGTCATTTGGCACTAAGGGTGGAGTTACACGGTCCACTTTATCATCATATTTGTAATTTCTTCCATTTCATCATTAAAATACTTACATTTTTGGGCCGCTCAATCTAAACATTTAAATAAATCACAGATCCTTAATATGTGGCGTGTAACTTTAGCTTTTATTGTAATTTTTTTTTGTCTTATTTTAGTGTCTTTTCTTGTCAACCGGCAGGACAGTGTAAATGAAAACTTAGTAAGTACTTTATTTTTACTTTATTCATATTTATTATTATTTATTTTATATATTAATATCGCCAAATTTTATTAATAATGTCTTACTCAATGTATTTGTACAATAAAGATTTATAAATAAATATAAATAAATAAATTCTCGTCACGAGAACTATATATTTCGCTCATTTGTCAAGAGTTAAGATTTATTACTTTGTGGAGCCATGTCCGTACCACACCTAAAATGGCGGAAGAACTAAATGCGCTAAAATTGCAGAGAAGCGCACTGAAAGGAAGGCTCACAAGAATAAAACGCTTCATCGAACTATACAACAGCGCCAGAAATACTCAAAGAACTCAGTCTCAAAGTAAGACTACATGAACTTATGCCATGCTGCAAAAATTCAATGACATACTACTCCGTATCGAAGCACATGGCACAGAAGGCAAAACGGAGGAAGAAGAATGTGAACTCTTTGAAAACAAATTCTATGATACCAAGGCCAAACTCGAAAGTTTGTTAGCCAGACCGGAGCAAGAATCTGCACATCTCCAGAGGTTCAGTTCGACTTTCCAGAACTCGCTTGCTGGTCTTTTACCTGCTGCTAAACATCGGAAATTTCGAGTAAAGTTGCCACAGCTTGATTTACCACGGTTTGACGGCGACATCAAGCAATGGACTGCATTCAAGAACATTTTCATGGCTTTAGTGGACTCCATGGAAGACCTGCCAACAGTCACAAAGTTGCAATACCTCAAGTTAGCCCTTACTAGAGAAGCGGCCGGATCATATCGGCACTACTAATCACCGAAGAAAACTACTCTAAAGCCCTAGATATTCTAGAGAAAAGGTACGAAAACAAAACTATTATTGTTAACTATCATCTAAAAACTATAACAGAATTTGTTCAAATAACTTAAAGGTTTTTTGGTCATTTTACAACAAAGTTTAGATTAATTAAAAGCTTTAAAACTGCTCTCTATTTTTAAGGGCAGCGAACTATCTATCAAAGTTTATTTCTATCTATTCAGAACATACTTATGTTCTTACGAAGCTACTAAGAAAGAAAGCACATGGAGTTGGGAACAAGGCCATAAATCTGCATTTGAATAGTTAAAACCGTTATTGTGTCAATCTCCTGTGTTAGCTTTATATGATGTTATAGTCCCGTGGTGCTGTCAGTAGACGCTAGTAGTGTATCAATTGGCGCGGTGCTGTTGCAAGGGGGGCGCCCGATAGAATATGCATCTTAGACACTCACGGATACACAGACTCGTTACGCACAATTCAAAAAAGAAATGTTTGCAATTGTTTTTGCGTGTGAAAGATTCCGTCAATATATCTATGGAAAAAATCGAGTAGTGATTGAATCTGATCATAAGCCTTTAGAAAGTATTTTTTTAAATCATTAGATTCAATCCCAGCTCGCTTACAAAAAATGAGGCTCCAAGGGTTTGATTTGGTAGTGACTGACAAGACTGGGAATTATATGTTCATACAAGGGCCTTATTTTAGAATTAGCGCTCTTTTCTACTGATTTTCGTTCGACATTTGACTCAAATGTATGGGATGTCGAAAATCAGTAGAAAAGAGCGCTCGAGCGGTTCAAAAATAGGGCCCCAGACACTTTGTCGCGCGCGCCTCTGCCGGAGTTGTATGACGATGAAATAAGTAAATTAGTTTTGTATCAAGTCGAAATGGTTATTAATAACATGCCTATCTTACGCAAGAAAGTTACCATCATCAAAAAGGAAACGGCTAAAGATACTGTTTTAAAGGAATTGATTTGTATATTAATCAAGGGTGGTCTGAAAACAAACACAATGTACCAGACTGTTAAAAAAAAATTTATTCCATGAAAGAAGAATTATATTGTGTAGATGGCGTAATATTTAGAAATAAACAAATTCTGATTCCTTCATCTTTAAGTGCCGAAATGTTAAAAAATATTCATGAAGGACACTCGGGAATAGACCGCTGTAAGAAGCGAGCGTGAGAAGTGTTGTATTGACCGGGTATCAGTGAAGGTATTGAAGTTTATGTTAGAAAATGTAGGACGTGTCAGGAGAACTGAAAAAAACCCGTAAAACAAACAACCCATGATCCCCATTCCAATACCAGATTTACCCTGCTGGTATAAAATTGGAACTGATTTGTTCGAGTATGGAAAAAAATATTATTTGATTTTAGTTGATTATTTTTCAAGATTTATAGAAGCATCACAATTAAAAGATTCTACAACAAAGTCAGTCATTAGTGTCATGAAAGAAAATTTTGCTCGTTAATAAAATTCAATGAAATGATTTTTATTTCAGATAAATTACATCCATATGTGTTAGTACCAAATCTTAATGCTATGGTGTACCGGAAATAGTAGTAACTGATAACGGGCCACAATATTCGTGTCGTAATTTTAATAGCTCCTCTACACGATGGTCCATCGCGATGGTCCACTATGATGGGCCAGCGTGTGGAGGGCATAGTGGTGTAGGATGGCTTATGGCGCGTGCGATGGTCGTGGGATGGCGTCGGTGTCGGTTTTTGTCGGCCGCACATCAAAGGTAGTGTGCCAGCGATGGCGGTACGCATCTACACGTGGCCCATTCCACAGTGCGTGCTCGAACGCGGTTGAGTGTGGACGACTTACGATAGAACTTTAAAAATGACGACTACGTGGCCTCATAGTGAGACGATGAAATTCTTGGAATTATATCGGGGAGAAAGTGTTATATGGAATCCCAAACACAAACAGCACAAAGATAAAAATAAGGTAAGAAGGAATTAAGTCTTAGATGTAATATCTTGGTATTATGCGTTTCAAAGAATAGGTCAATGCACATAAGTAGGTACTAGGTACCTATTAGCTTCATGGGTTAATGAAACCGCCATTTTTAAGTAATCATAAACCGAGATTATCTTAAATTTTTATTTTTTGCATTCATAATGCTATATTACTTGTTATTTTAACAAGATTAATTAAGATACTAGAAAAAATTAACGCTGAGTCCGTTGGGAGGCGTTCATTTTTAGCGTTCCGTATCCAAAGGGTAAAAACGGGACCCTATTACTAAGACTTCGCTGTCCGTCCGTCCGTCCGTCTGTCACCAGGCTGTATCTCAAGAACCGTAATAGCTAGATAGTTGAAATTATCACAGATTGTGTATTCCTGTTGCCGCTTTAACAAAAAATACGAAAAACAAAATAATAATACTAATTAAGTGGGGCTCCCATACAAAAAACGTGATATTTTAGCCCTTTTTCACGGCTACCACTCGCCCAGCTAGATCTCAAGAACCGTAATAGTTTGACAGTTGAAATTTGCACAGATTATGTATTTTTATTGTGGCTACAACAACAAATACTAAAAATAAAATAAAATTAATATTTAAAGGGGGCTTCCATACAACAAACGTTTTCTGGTACGGAAACCTTCGTGCGCGAGTCCGACTCGCACATGGCCGGTTTTTTTTAGTAAGTATCTTAATTTATCTTGTTAAAATAATAAACCGAGATGTTAAGTACAATTTTAAATACTACTTAGTTATTGTAGGTTACTAGGAAGTGTTGTAGCTTTAAATGTATAGGAAGTTCTTATCTACCCATCTAATAAACTAATTGAATATTTAAATTGTTTTCAGGTTTCGGATGCATGGAATCGGGGAGGCTATGGGAATTTCGACAGACGATTTAAAAAGAAAAAAGGAAACTTTGATGACGGCTTTCCGTACTAATTTAAAAAAGAAAAAAGATTCGATGAGATCTGGGGCTGGACTTGAAGAAATCTATACGCCATCATGGCCATTTTTCGATGTCATGGAAAGTTTTTTAAAGGATGTTTATCAGTGCAACAGTGTTATAAACACCGAAGATGGAGTAAGTAAATAAAACAAAGTTTATTTTTATTTAGTGTAGTACTTTTATTCTCTATTATCATACAAATAGTTCATGAAATTTTGCCTTATTTGAATAGCATCATTAGTTGTTCTACGTGGTTGGTTTTGTAAGGGAAGGGAAGGGAAGGAAACCGGTAATACTATCATTCCTCCAAGTACCAGCACTTATCAAGTCTCCATTATCATTATAGGTATCAAATATACCTGAAGGTGTGTATAAATGGCGAGACGTTTGACTTTTACGCTGTAATAGAACACATTATTATTATTATTAAAAGTTATGTAATAGAACACATGTCATAGTAATTATTGAACATTTAACTGGGTGGAATGGCATAGCCGTCTTAAAGACTCTAAATTTGTTAGCGAGAATTCCGAAAGTATTTTCTACTACAACACGTGACTGAGAGAGTTTTTGATTAAAAACCCTTTCAGGAGAATTTAACGCGTGACGGCCAGGAAACGGTTTCATGAGATGTTCACTTAAACTAAATGCTCCGTCACCCAGAAAAACATAGGGCAAATAAAATTCACATCCTGGTACCAAACTAGGAGGCGGCAAATTGATACTCTTTTCAGATATTCTTTTAGATAGAGTACTCTGATTAAAAACGCCGCCGTCACTGATACGCCCTTGAGCACCTATTTCAGCAAACATAAAACAGTAATCATGATCTACTAGAGCTAGGAGGACAATACTAAAAGTATGTTTATAATTATAATATTCAGTTCCGCTACGAGGAGGTTGCAATATTGTCACATACTTGCCATCTATAGCACCGAGACAATGAGGGAACTTAAATCTTCCAGCTTTAGATAGCCATTCTTTTGTTGTTGTGGGGATCTGTAACAAAATTAACATAAGATAACATGGCGGTTTTTTCGGTTACCTAGTGATAGAAAAACTCATCAAGTACCTATTTATTAAATAATAATCCATATGTTTTATTTTATAAGGCTACGACATCTCCACAAGATGAAGACTCGATGACTCATAATGAAAATGTTGAAAATCAGGATCCAAATACAGAAAGAGAAAAATCCAATATTAAAATTCCTGTTCAACGCCGTCCTTCTAGAAACCCACCAGAATTGGAAGAAACTAATAAAGAAATGAAAAAGGCTTTCTCAACTTTCAACAGTGTACTAACTAAGCAACAAACAAAAGATTCGGAAGACGATTGCGATTTGTATGGAAAATTACTCGCAAAAAAATTAAGGCAGTTTTCAGATCTTGAAAAACACGAATTGATGTACGAAATAGACGGCATTCTTTTGAGGAAACGTCAGACCTTATTAAGTAGACAACGGGCCAGTCAGTATGTTGTTCAATCTCCATCCCAAATAATATTATCATCTAGCAAACGCCCTGGCAGTGGCTACACCCGCACATCTACTGCTCTATATATTCCCCGTCCTACGTCTTCTGAAAGCACGTATTCTACGTCCACAACTGCCAATGATGCTGACCGGCCCCCATCTAACCTTACTTATTATTCACCACATGTCTGCCCCAACAGCAATGTCACCTTTGAAGAAGAATATCCTATACAATTAAGTATACCACAGCACTCCCACTCAAATTTAGAGACTCAAACTTTACAATCGTAAAAAGTCATGGACTTATCAATCCACCCTCGTATCGCCGTAATCGTCGACATCTAATCAAAACAGTACCGGACCAGTCTGAAATGTCCGATGTTCAAAAGGACTACAATGACCATCCTACAGTTTCATCACATAATAGTGATGAAGAATATCGTGACATTTCCGACGATGAATTTTTGCCTCTCGATGAACAATAATATCCGTCGCTGATTCTCAAGGAGAGTATTCTCCACCTATTACTAGAAGTAAATTAAAAAAACAAAAATGTAGACTTATAAAATAAGTCAATTTTCGAAGTAAGTTTTATATTTTTTTTCTTAGTGGTATCAAAAACCGATCCCACCCAAGTAGCACACAAATGCTGCATAAGTGCTTAATTAATGCTGCCATCGAATCTTAAAGCTGTTTAAGGGTATACCAATTTGGCTGTACTAAAGCTGTTTAAGCGCTTAAACAGCTAAAAAGGGCCCCAAATTATACAGCCTTTGGTATTACAATGGCTGGAGAGAAGCATCGGTCAGGCTTATTTAAGTTTTAATAGAGCATTAATAAAGCACTGTAAAAAGTTTAATTCTGTGCAGGACTCTCCCAACCAGCTCTTAACCAGCTTCTAACCTTTTGCAACTCCCTATTCAAACTTTTTTAACGTCTTTGTTCTTAGCAAGTCATCTTAAAATAAATTAAGTATGTAAAGGACTGTTAAAAGTTATGGTGTAAAGTTAACTATATTCAATCTTCCATCATCGTCCACCATTTCTACTTAACTATATTTTTTGTTAGAAAGTTTTACAAATGCGCAGTTTATACAAATGCGTTCAGGATGCGAGTGCAACTACATCGTGAAGTTAATACCAATTAACTACAAAATTTTCATGCGCCCTTCGAATAATTAGATTTTAACTTAGGAAATATATGGACAAATCACGAGTGCAAAAGTTTTAATCTATTATTCATCATCATCATCATCATATCAGCCACACGACACCCACTGCTGGGTATAGGCCTCCCCTAAGGATCTCCACGACGATCGGTCCTGCGCTGCCTGCATCCACTGGCTTTCCGCGACCTTCACCAGATCGTCGGTCCACCTTGTCGGGGGCCTACCCACGGAGCGTCGTCCGGTGCGCGGTCGCCATTCCAGAACCTTTCTGCCCCAACGGCCATCGGTTCTTCTCGCTATGTGTCCCGCCCATTGCCACTTCAGCCGAGCAATCCTTCGAGCGATGTCGGTTACTTTAGTTCTCCTGCGGATCTCCTCGTTTCTGATTTGATCACGTAGGGAAACGCCGAGCATGGCTCTCTCCATTGCACGCTGAGCGACCTTGAGCCTCCTTATGAGACCCATAGTTAGCGGCCACGTTTCACTGCCGTAAGTCATCACTGGCAACACACACTGTTCATAGACTTTCGTCTTGAGACACTGAGGTAAGTCGGACGCGAAGATTTTTCGAAGCTTCCCGAATGCTGCCCACCCGAGTTGGATTCGGCGAGAGATCTCTTTCTCGAAGCTGGACCTACCCAACTGGACCGCCTGTCCCAGGTATACGTAATGGTCAACAACTTCAAGTGTAGTGTTCCCAACATGAACTGGAGAGGGTACAACATGGGCATTTGACATAATTTTCGTCTTTTCCATGTTCATCCTAAGACCCACTCTTTGGGAAGCACTACGGAGATCTTCGAGCATTGTGTTCAGGTCTTCCATGGTCTCAGCCATAAGGACTATATCATCGGCAAAACGAAGGTGTGTTAGGTACTCGCCATTAATGTTGATGCCGAGTCCTTTCCAGTCCAAGAGCTTAAAGATGTCCTCCAACGCAGCTGTGAACAGTTTCGGAGAAATAACGTCTCCCTGTCTCACACCACGCTGCAGTTGGATAGGATTTGTGTTCTGGTTCTGTACTCGGATCGTCATGGTGGCATTTTGGTATAAGTACCTCAACACCTCGATATACCTATAGTCCACTTGGCACCTTTGGAGAGACTGCAGCACCGCCCAGGTTTCAATCGAATCAAAGGCTTTCTCATAGTCCACGAACGCCAAGCAAAGTGGCTCATTATACTCCTCGGTCTTCTGTATAACCTGCCGCAGCGTATGGATGTGGTCTATGGTGCTAAAGCCTTTTCGGAACCCGGCTTGTTCGGGAGGTTGGAAGTCGTCGAACTTGCGAGCGAGACGATTCGTAAGGACTCTCGAAAACAACTTATAGACATGACTCAGAAGCGAGATGGGTCTATAGTTCTTTAAGAGGGACTTGTCACCCTTTTTAAAGAACAAGATCACCTCACTTATGTTCCATGTCTTTGGCGTTCTGCCCTGGACGATGACGGAATTAAAGAGCTTCTGGAGGACTTTGAGTATCGGCTTACCGCCCGCTCTCAGAAGTTCTGTAGTGATTCCATCGTCACCCGCCGCCTTGTTGTTTTTCAGCTGTTTGAGAGCCATACTAATCTCGTACAGGCTGACGTCCGGGATATCTTGAGTATAGTGTCGGGTAAGCTTGGCTCTGGGGTCTTTAGCCTTGCTTTCAACAGGTGTCTGCGTGGAATATAACTGCCCATAGAAGCTCTCGATCTCCCTCAGGATTTCAGGCTTTGATGAAATGATGCGTCCGTCGTCAGTTTTCAGCTTCGTCATCTGGCTTTGCCCAATAGACAGATCTCTCGCGAACACTTTGGAGCCTTTATTCCGCTCGATAGCCTCTTTAATACGATTCGTATTAAATTGGCGAAGGTCGCTCGTCAAAGACTTAGATATCTGTCTATTAAGCTGCCGATAACGATTAGCATCTACTGAACTCTGGAGCCTCATTTCACGTCTCTGATCCATGAGTAGGAGTGTGTGGTCGGAGAGTTTCTTTATCTTGGGACGGCGGGTCTTAAAGAGCTTGGACCCTACCGTACGGACAGTATCCACCACCATGTTGTTTAGATCGTCCACATCTATGCTGTTCTCAAGGGCTTCGAAGCGGTTTTGGAGTTCGAGTTGAAAGCTCTCGGGGTTTTGAATATGGGCCGGCAATGGTCGAATTGTTGATTTTATCAGTCGAGATCTTTCCAGCTTTGGGTTGATATTCAATGTGCCACGTACCAATCGGTGATCGCTCCCCGTCTTAACAGCGTTGATCACAGTGACATCATTGAATATTTGCTTTTTCGTCGACATGATAAAATCTATCTCATTTCTGACTTTACCGTCCGGACTGACCCAGGTCCACTTCCGGCATTCCGGCTTTCTGAAGAAGGAGTTCATCATAAAGAGGTTCTCCTTCTCCATAAAGTCAGCCAGCATCTGGCCTCTGTCATTCCGTTGCCCAACTCCAAATTGCCCCACTCTCAGCTCATCACCGCATCGTTTCCCCAACTTTGCATTGAAGTCCCCCATCACAACAGTGTAGTGGGTTTTGTAGCTATGCATGGCTTTAGAGATCTCCTCATACATAGCCTCCACTTTCTATTATTATGGAAAATTAAATGAGATATTTAGTAAAAATGGTTTCTTTAAATTGCCTATGAAGTAAGAGCTTAAATTAAGGCGGATTCTTGCAGTTAAGAATGTTTTAGAAAATAATAAAAAAAGCTATTTTTAGGTTAGTTATGGCGTCCATGAGGTGCTCAGCTTTAATCGTTAAAATATTATCTTGTGACACTATTTGCTGAACAAAATACCATTAATCAGCCATAGACTGCTCGTGTTCTGTATAAGAGACGTTAATTTACACTTTTAGTTCATATATGGATTCCGGAAATGCCGTTCTAATGACTTATGAGTTATATTGTATTTCAACAACTATTTCTTGCAGCAAGTTAGGGGTCCTCTACCAAAAAAAAATCATCCTCCAACTAACATTTATCTTATAGGTAGGTATAGTCTAAAATATTACTTATTTTCTTGTAAATTCGGTATTATTACGTTTTCTTGTCGACCAAGGCTTGTCCATTATTAATTTTTAATACTTATAAACCTTGAATTCGTAGTTTATTCGAATACTAGCTAGTAACCAAAATAATAAAATTTTGCAACAGATAGGTAGAAAAGCTGTTAAATGGAGTCAATAACAGCAACGAACTTTAATGTGGTGTAATTGGGTGCCAAAAACTGTTTAATAGTATAGACAAATTACATTCTAACTCTTTGAGAATTACAAAGCGCTTGAAAAATGGTTTACAACAGTTTCTCAAATAAAGCTGTATAAATATATGATTTGATACACTTCTTCAGCTTGAAGAGTTATTATTTTCTACTTAGGCGTAATTTCAGCAGCAACAGGCTGTTAAAAGTATTTCCTTAATGATCTTAACCAGACAACCTTACAGTGGTATTATATTACTCCACATGTAGCTCAAAAGCGTCATAAAAGATGCCTTCAAGATAAATGTACAGCTTCTAACTTTACAATACCTTTCAGACGTACTGTTAACCAGTTGGTGTTAGAAAGGATTAATTTTAGACCATTCAACAGCAAAAAACATTATAGAAGAATTTCTTTACGCCGCTTTTCAGCTGCAAACGTAGTCAAACATGTATTATGAACTCTTAAACAGCCCATAGCTTAATTAAGTATTTCTGGAGTGCCTTTTACAGATTATTGAATAAATAACTTTTTTAAATGCAACATATCAGCCTTGAGAAGCTACGAAAACCTTTAAACATCTTTAATCACACTTTTAACCTTATGTAGGTGTATAATTTGACACTTGATCAGCCAATGTGCTACTTGGGCAAGGCTAACATAACACCAGCGTAGGGCTAAGAAAACTGAAAATGTTTTCATCATTTTGTAAGTTTCGTTATCATAAGTGGGTACCTTCACCTTTTGGCTGAAATATGTTGAATTTTACAAAGATTTAAATCGAAAGATGCGCCCTGTGCGTCTGAAAAGTGTCCACGTATGAATTGTATTGTGTGCGTAACGTCTCACACGCACGACACATGGACGCGCGCCGCTTCACTGGTAGGTACGTCTACATAAACTTGACCCCTAGTACGGACAACGGTCAGTTATTCAAGAGCTCAATCTTAACTGGCAGTTAACCAATGCTATAACGACGAAAAAAGAGACACAGCGTCATCTCGCTCACTCATACTGCGAATTGTAACCATTCGCTCTCTGTCACGGTAAAGAAATGTATGTCATACAAACACGTGACAGACTCCATTTTAATTTGTTTATTTAATTAGAAACAGTGAAAATAATCAAAAAAATAATTTTTAATCATGTAATTACGCATGAAATGTGATTCCCTTGGATTTGTTTGTGTTTCTTGAGTATATTAGAACACTTTCTGAAGGCATTTTTGTAGGTTAACGAACCTAATTAGCTAAATCGAAGATGTTTACGTAGCGTGCACCGCTCACTGCTTTCTAAGCGACTGACACGGAAAGAGTGAGCTCACTCTTCCCAACGATGCCACATTTTCGGCCGCTATGATGGCAAGGGCGCATCTTTCGATTTAAATCTTTGGAATTTTATAGTTAAGTTATAAATTTTGTTATAGTTAAAGGACAAGCTACCTATTCCTTCTTTATAAAAATAAGGGAAAGATGTGAGTAGTTTAGAAATCGATAACTGTAATAAAACTAACTTTATACATCTTAAGTATCTGTTTTAAAGTAACTATTTGCTAAAAGATGTTATGCAAACTTTTGTTTTCATAGTTAGAAATTCAATCTTCTAAAAATAAGGGAAAGATGTCTCGGGTAGTTTAATAACCTAGAGGGTAGGATTATTAAATAAATCTGTTGTTTGCCAGACACCGGTGTTTTATTACGTTACACTATCATATATGATATTCCGTCTACGGCACCATTTTTCATCTTTTGTAAGTCATTACTATTAATATGTCCTAATCTCATATGCCATTGCTGAGCTTCTACAGTTTGGGCTGCTGCTGCCAAAATCTTGTGACTTTATTGATTTCAACTTGTAAACACCATTTTGTAAATGTGCAACTCCAATAAGCTCATTCTGTTGATGAAAAACATCTTTTCTAAAAATAACTTTTTGTTTCCATTTTCTATCAACTGGTTCACTGATAACAAGATTTTTGTTAGGTTTTTACAATAATGTCGAACTAAGAATTATTCACTTTCGTAGTGATCTGTGTATCTCCGGCACACATAACTGGCAGAGTCATTTTGTTTGCAACAATAATTTATTTTTCTTAAACATGCGCGGAAATATTGTCATTACTTTTGAATAAAGAACACGCGAAGTATCATATTTACGTAGACTGAAAAACCCAAATCACTTCCCGGCGCGTTCTTTGAATTTGGAACGAAGAGCACGCCGGCAATGTTGTATAAACGGTGTGCTGTTTGAATTTAGAACTCTTTCATCTATCGTACACATTGCGTTCTCGTGGCTATATAGCCACAGATGCGTTTACGTAAAATAAAATAAAAAATTGGCGGTAAAGGGGAGTTCGTTGTGATTTTGTTGATAAAAAAATATTAAATTGAGTTCCGATGATTCTGAAAGTGAAAATGAAATGAACATTGACTGCACTCTACCAGATTTAAGATCGGAAGCTAAATTAGCGATGGAAAACCTGCTTCCAGCGAAATCAAAAGAAAAATATATGAAAGTATATGAAAATTAAATGTTTTGGAAAAACGAGAACAATGCAAAATTGTTCTCAGAAACAGTGTTTTTGGCATATTTCAATGAAATTGCTAAAACTAAAAAGAACATAAATTAACAACAAACGAACATAAATTTGCCTGGAAAATCGATAACATTTTCGTTCAATAACTGTCCTAACATAAGCAATTTAATTAAATTTATTATGTAAAAGGCCCTTTTTTATTTCCTTGCATTTTTTTAAGAAAAGCTCTATAATATATGCCTCGGCCGAAATGGCAATTGCCTATTTCGCTGCCTTTGCAATAATGTACTATTGTATCATGTACTTGTCAAACTCAATAAGCTTTCTTTGTTCGATGACATAATGAGCACTTGCGCCCGAGTCGATAAACCAGTCTTCTTTCAAAACATTCAATTGTTTTTCTTTCGGTTCTTTTTCTTTTGTTTAGGGACACTGCTTTTTGTAATGGCCGGTTTTCTTGCATTTATAGCATTTTTTTTGACGTAGTTTGACATTTGCTTGGTGTTTGTGCCTTTTGCAGTGTGACCAACTTTTTTTTGTTTTGACCATAGTGCTACATCTGTGTTACTGCTACCAATATCAGAACACATATTGAGCAACTTCGATTTTATGATATCAGAACTGATGGCGATGCCAGAATGTTCTATTGCCATTATCATCGGTAAATTTTTTTTTGAAGCCTTGCCAATAATAATGATCCGATCCATTCCTTGTTGATATCAAAACCTGTACCCTTTAATCTCTGTGCAGTTTCAACAATTTGCGACACATAACTCGTCAATGATTCACAGTTATCAAGTCGTGTGGAGATGAGCGTTCTAAGTAAATGTATTTTTCTGGTAAATCCGCAGTCATCAAACAACTTTGAGATTGTTCTAACTTTTAATGTGCACATGGCAAATAATATAACTTTGGAACAATCATCATGACGAGCTTCGCCTTAGCCGTTTTGTTTTCAGCGGCACTTAGTTCTTTGGGAATGGCGTCTATGTCGATGCCCTCCAACAGGAGAAAATTTCTAGTGGCAAAGGCCTAATCGTCGTAGTTTTCTTGCCTTTTTTATTTAGGCACGTTGATGATATAAGACGTCAACATTTTGATCACTTTAAACACTGGCTTTAGATAGAAATTACTGCTTTTCAATTGAAAAAATGGGACGGCCCATAACCCGGTAAATACAGACTAACTTTATTGCAACAGATTAGTTAAATTTAAACACAAACGTGAGTTTCAGTTGTTATTAATAGGTGGCGCTATTTAAACGAAGGAATACAATGTACTTATTTTGATACATATGTACGTATTTTAACATGTAGGACCCGATAGCGAGTAGGTACTTTTGAGGCGCGTGTCCCGAAGTGTATTAAGTGGCGAAATGATCCGGAATCCTAAAAACAAGGATACCTATGTAATAAAACCGAATTACGCGCGGACGAAGTAGCGGCCATCAGCTAGTTACTTAATAAAAAAGAAGACAAAAACGAAAACTCTCTCCAAAATAGTAATCAATACGGTAACAATTTATTAAAGGAAGTGACACTCGAACATTCAGTCTCAAATTTTACACGGATGTCTGCGAGAGACATTTAATGTCTGTGCTCCTTAGTGGCTGTAAAAATACAAAAATGTGGCACTAACTACAAAAAGGCAATAACTGTATCAGAAAGAGTGCAAGAGGTACAGGAGACTCCTATTTTATTTTAGAGTGTCAAAACAATTTGTATCAAGTAGTTACAGAAACGTGTGTTGCAATTATAGAGGTCCTGAGTGATTTTATCAAGGTAAATAAAAATCATGGTAATTAATCAAATTATTTATTTATCTGCCTTTTATTTATATAATAGAGCTGTCTTCTGTTACATGTATACATGTATGTTATAGATAATAAATAAGAGATAAGTTTATACTTTATGGTCCGTCCTCCATCTTGTAATGTCGAGCCTGCCCTGTAGGCGTCACTACTGAAATGAATAATTATATTCAGCAAATGAGTTTTCATTCCTGAAGAAACACCTGCCTTACAACCAAGGTAAGAGTAAAGAGAGTTTATCAGAAGCTATCCGACTGACTGCTGCACCAGCCACGTTCGCAATGGATTTCCATTCAACCACCATGCCGCTAGCGTGGAAAAAAAATTCGATGTCCATGAAGATCTACATGACTGCGAATAACCTGGATGGCGAGCCGGGGCTAATTGTCTAATTTAAAAATCTATCGCAATCGCTTTCATTTGACAGATGGATGTGACACATTGCTGCATTTCTTTGGTAAGTTTTTATTTATGCCAAAAAGAAGCATCAATGTTACATCTTGAAAGCGATTGCGATAGATTTTGAAATTAGACAATAGAAAGGCAGAAGCCAGAAATGACCCAATTTTACTAAATGTCATCGGCCCGGAAGCACTGCCTACCTAGTTGGTTACTAAGTTCTGTAACTATGGAAAACATGAATAATACTAAATTTACAAATAATGCTACAATGAATTATATACCAAATGAAAGCACAAATATTTAAGATTATCATGTATTAAAATTATTGGAAATGACCGCCTCTGGCATGAATACACGCCTTTAGACGACGAGGCCAGTCATCGATGGCAGCACGAACTACCACCATATCCAATTCTGCGACTGCCTTGAGAATAGCGCGCTTAAGAGAGTCGAGATTCATGTGGGGCTTAGCACGTGCTTTCTCCTCAATAAGTTGCCATATGGCATAATCCAGAGGATTTAAGTCTGGGCTGGAGGATGGCCATTCTTCCTGCGCGATAAAATCAATTTTGTTAGCCCGAAACCATGCTTGTGTAGATTTTGCTTTGTGCGCAGGGGCAGAGTCCTGCTGGAAGACCCATGGCTGGTTTTGAAATAAAGTGTGGCTTAAGGGTTTGACAACAGGTTCCAGAACGGTATCTTGATAGACTCTAGCGCCAGTTTTCACACCTTTTTCACAGAAATGAACCTTACTTAGCCCTGAATAGGACACCCCCAGCCAAATCATCACTGATGAGGGGTGGTGACCTCGTTGGACCCTCGGAGCAATCATGCTGGCTTCTTTACTATTCTTAGCGTATACTCTATCATTTTGACGGTTAAAATTTTCTTCGACTGTGAAGATTTTTTCATCAGTAAACAAGATTTTTCGATGGCCGTTTTGTGCGTACTGCTTTAGTAGAGCGCGACTTCGTGCTAACCTCATAGCCTTCAATCGTGCGTTTAGCAGATGGCCCTTTCGTCTACGGTAAGCGTGAAGCCCAAGGTCATCATTGATAATTTTTTTAAGGGAACTTCTCTTCACAGTCATCTGTATTACCAATAACTTTTGCTTCCGGACGGGATTTCTCGTGATTCTCGCCTTCACTGCCTTGATCACAGCTGGTGTCCGAACGGTGCGTGGTCTTCCTGATCTTTTTCGGTCATCGACGGTCAAGGTATTACTGTACCTATGGATAGTGCGATAAATAAATTGCTTGTTGATTTTCAACTTTTGTAGCAACTTGAAAATCATATTCGGTGGCTGCCCACATTTGTGCAGAGCAATTACAGCGATACGATTCTCCTTCAACCCCCATTCCATGGTGAAATAAACAAAATATGATATACGTGTGGTATGGAATTATAGCTTATAAAACTGTCAATAATATGTCATTTTTATTTTTTCTTTTCATTTGTTTTAATGGCCAGTAATCGATAAAGAAACTCAGTAACAGAACTTTTGACCAACCTGTGTATATTTCACTCGTTCAATGTCGACTTGGAAAAAATTACCTATAAAAATTTGATAAAAAGGTTTGAGGCACACTTTCTACCAAAGGTAAATATTTCCGTCGGACGTCACAAACTTTTCAACCGTAAACAAGGTGAGAACGAAGACTTGGAATCATACGCAACAGATCTTAAAAATTAAAGCATGCAGTGTAATTTTAGAGAAATAGACGACAGCATACTCAAAGATATATTTTCATGGAACTTATTCTCAATGTGTTTACATTAGAGAGAGAATATTAATAGACAAGTGCAACACTTTTGAAGATGCACTGAACCTTGCGAAGACGCTGAGAAACATGAAGCTGGATTCTCAGTCACTGAGCTCAATGTAGTCTCAGCAGTTCACACTTCAGCAAGACCCAGTCGTCTAGTCTCTAGAAACAACTCAGGGCCTAGAAGCAACTCAAGACCATTAAAGCCAAGCGGACCAGTCTCCGTCTCCAAAGAAAATAAGCACTACGAGGTACCATGTAGAAGATGTGGCTAAATTCATCGTGTCTTTTGCCCAGCAATAGATACCTGCAGGAAAAAGTAGCAAAAAGAACCATTTCGTGATTTCGCTAATGTTTGTAAATCTAATATATTTTAAATTCAGAAACTGTAAATAATAATAATAGTTATGAAAATATTTATTTTTTGGGTTCGTTAATTTTGTCACCGGTTCAAAAGTTCAAAATAATTTCAGCAATGATTTTGTCACTTATGTAAACATTAACTCCATGAATATTAAATTTTTACTAGACACTGATGCTGACACGAACACCCTTTCCAATAACACATATAAAAAAAAAACTTTCGCAAAAAGTACACACAAACTATCTACTTTCAGTGGTGAAGTATTACGAACTGTAGGTCAAACTCAGGTTAATGTCTGTCATAATAACAAGAATAATAATCGCTGACTTTTCATATTGTTGATCTTATTTGCCAAGACGTAGAAGTTGTGAAGACCTGAAATTATTAAAAAGACAGCATAATGTAGTCTGGTTCTTCTTAAAGCTATAGTCGAACTATTTAAAAGAGATGTTTCCCAATGTAGTAGTCGCTATTGGCACCGTGCACGCTTTTAGCGCCACCTATCTTTTTACAACTTTGTTGGCTCTGAACTGACCATTTTGACATTTTAATATGTAATGGCGGCATTGTGACAAAATATTAAAAAATGTTATACATATTGTGTTATTGATGTAAATTTCAAAATTACTGTGATTTGGGTGGACAAAGAGTTGTGAAATCTTTTTTGGTCATTTATTTATTTATTTCAACAGAACGCCACTACATACCAAGAATGGTCAGGGAAGCGATTGAAATTACCAAATACAAAAATTTCAATCGTGAGGATGGGTTTAAATTGTCGAGTGTCTGGAATCCAGTAGTCCGGTTGTATAAAAACAACAAAAATAAAAAAAGTGCCGTTTCGCGTACAGATACAGTGAGTGTCGTGTATCGAGAACAAATTCGAGTGAATAGTGAGTTTGCAGACAGTGGTACCGGTATCGAACGTAGTAATAAAAGAACTAGACGGAGGGAAGACCGATTCGTCTGCTAATAACATCTACCCGCACGCAACAATCGACAGTTCTTCCGTGATCATGGCGCATGCAACTGCGCCGAAATATCGGAGTCTCAAAAATAAACAGGTACATGGTGTAAATCCCGACATAGTTTATTCTATTAACGTCAATAACCATGGAAATTTAAAACAATATAGGGTTTGTTGACTTCTTTTTTAGTTGTAAATTTTGTAAAACAAGAGGATAAAGCTACTTTTATAATTATATTATGTGATAATAAACATATATAATCTAAGCATCTTTCCGACTTCACTTAAGAAGGCCGTAGTCACGCCCATACATAAGGGTGGAGATAGAGACGACGTCTGCAACTACAGACCCATCTCAGTCCTACCAGCCTTGTCAAAAATATTGGAAAAAATTATTAATAATAGATTAATTAACTACTTAAATAAATTTGAACTTTTATCGAACTCCCAATACGGCTTTAGAAGAGGGGTCTCTACTGAAGATGCTATAATTGCCTTGACGTCACACATTTCTAAAAATGTTGACAGGAGTAAAAAGTGCATTACTGTTTTTCTAGATCTTCAAAACCCTTATACGCAAATTGGAATCAATAGGGGTCAGAGGTATCCCTCTGGCATTGTTAAGTGACTACTTACATGATCGTAAGCAATGCGTTAAAATCGGTGACCACATTAGCGAGCTGGTAGACATTACCTATGGAGTGCCCCAGGGAAGCGTTCTGGGACCCACTCTCTTCTTGATCTACATTAATAACCTCTGCAACTTGGATATATGTGATGGGAAAATCTTTTCATATGCAGATGACACCGCTGTCGTTTTCTTGGGGTCAACATGGGATGATGTACATGCTCTCGCTCAAAAAGGTCTTGCCCAAATAGCCCGCTGGTTAGACAGTAATCTATTAACCCTGAATGCATCCAAAACTAAATATATTTGCTTCACAAATTATAACAGCACTCAACCTGACTCAAAGTTCCACATCAAAATTCACTCTTGTAACAATTATACTAACCAAAACTGTTCGTGCGTTATGATAGATAAAGTAGCTAAAATTAAATATCTTGGTGTAATGGTCGACCAACGTCTAACTTGGCATGCGCACATTGACTTACTAATAGGTAGAATTCGGAAACTTTCATGGGTCTTTAAAATTCTCAGACATGTTGCTAATACCGATTTATTAGAACAAGTATATACATCGTTGGCTCAATCCGTCCTCAGCTATTGCATCCCAATCTGGGGTGGAGCCACAAAAACAAAATTTTTGGAATTGGAACGGGCTCAAAGATCTTTGTTGAAAATAACATATTTCAAACCTTATAGGTTTCCAACCGACAGTCTATATTCTCAATGTTGCCTCCTTTCTGTGAGGAAACTCTATATCCTACACGCCGTTTTAAAATTACACAAAAACCTTCCACTAGATCCAAAAACACAAAACAAAAGAACTGTTGTGAGCGTAGCACCTGTAGATTATGTAAAAACTGTTTACGCCCAGAGACAGTACACGGTACATTCAGCACACATTTATAATAGAATAAATAAAATTCTCAACTTTCACCCTCTAACATTAAAAACCTGCAAGCACACATTACAAAACTGGCTACAGACTAAAAATTATGATGAAATAGAGAATCTTATCTAATAAAACTAGTAAAATAATAATAAAAAAAAATAAAAAAAATAAAAAAAAATTCGTCACAACTGCAAACACAAACACACATACATACACCCACACACTCTTCTTGATAACACACACGCACACAGACACACAATTAACCGAAGCCGTTACAATTATTTACACCACTTTATTTAGCAAGCACACAACCCACATGATTATACAAAAAACCAACTCCACGCAATTTGTTTGTTTGTAACTATAACTATTTTAAGGGCATTATCTTATTTTATAAACGCACATTGAAATACATTTAAAACTTAAAAAAATATTATATTTTTAGTTTAGCAGTTACTTAAAAATTGTAAAATTGAAACAACAAATGTATCTTTTGTAATCTTAGAAGGAGCGGGGCTCTTAACACAGGTTTTATACTTAAAAGGGGCCTCAGCCATATGTTATGTAATGTACTTAAAAGATACTGAATAAATATTTTTTCATTTTTTTCATTTTTTCATATAATTGTTCCTGTATCGCTAGTTATTAAATTAAATATCGTTTTCAAACAGATTACAGAGCCTACATTATTTCTACTTTTTGCCACGATGAGCGCTGCGATCGATTATTATACCTTTGCACCCAGCCAATAAAGATTTTTTAACAATGCCAATGACTGTAGCTTCCTTCGAAAGATCATTCAGTAAGCTCAAATTAATAAAAACCTACTTGCGCTCGACGATTGGCCAAAAAAGGTTGATCGGCCTAGCGATTTTGTCGATTGGACGCGACATAGCACGGTGCCTATCGTATAAAAAGTTTATCAAGGATTTCGCAATGAAGAAAGCGCGAAAAGCAAATCTTTAAAAAAGTTTATGGCTTGCTTTAAACTTTACTATCTGCACAAATCAATCAGTATTTGGTCTCATTCATTTGTGTATTGTATAATGGGGAATGTCCGAAAAAAATCAAATTAGCTGAATATTTTTCTATAGGTAGGAATAAGGTCCCTTAGTAATAGAAAAAAGTTTCAGAATTTTCGGTTGAGTAAAAAAGTTTTTAAAAATCAAAGTCTCTTCGACTTCACAAATGTATGAAAGTAACAGCAGAATGGAGATTATACCTTTGCCGCTAACTGCCACAAACACAACACGTATTTAAAAAAAAAGTTTTGACGTTTTGTCTTGAATTTTTTTTTTAATACCATGTTGTGGTTGTGGCAGGTGTTGGCAAAGGTACAATCTCCATTCTGCTGTTACTTTCATACATTTGTGAAGTCAAAGAGACTTTGATTTTTTGAAATTTTTTCACGAAACCGAAAATTATGAAAATTTATTCTATTACTAAGGGACCTTATTCCTACCTATAGAAAAATATTCAGCCAATTTGATTTTTTTCGGACATTCCCCATTGTGAATAGTCTTGCAAATGTTTTCGACTAAAAGTTTTTTCACCAATTCATTCATAACCGTAATTTATATTATGCTACTTTCCTTATTTAAAACTCTACCATACCAAGTACTTAAAATTAAATAAATTTACAGTTTACTGAAACGTTGCCGGGTATTATTTTATTACAGAAGTATGAAGATCAAAGTAGGCCAAAAATTAAATCTTAAGGTCATGGCACACGGGTAAAGCCACCTAAGAGTACGCACTACCTAAGAGTATGCAATACTTTTTAACCGACTTCAAAAAAGGAGGAGGTTCTATGTTCGTCTGTATATTTGTTTTTTTTTTAACTTTCACTCACCGATTTTAAAAACTTTATTATAGTACTAAAATACAAAATCATACATACATTATACATACACATAATGACTGCATTATATTATTGTTCATATAATACGACTCCTGTACGACTTTGAGATCAAATATTTCAGTTCCGATATTACTTACGACAAAACTATTTCAATAACAATAATTCACAAATATTATATCATCAGTCGCCGCTGAAAAAAAAACAAGCCTCTATAGTACGTACCATTACACATACCCCTTTAAATTAGTACCTTACTGCAAGTTATAATATAAGCGAGTAAACAGAGTATTCTCAATTTAACCGGGTAATACAGTTTTTTTAGTAACAACATAGAGGTTTTATACCGCTGAAAATCCATACATATTTTTGGAATAAATAAATGTGGACCCCCTAATTAAGACAATCAAACATTTATTATTATAAAATTATTCTTATTGCTCCTTTTATTTGCATTTTGTTAAGTAGGCTGTTTTGTAAAGTAAAATACATTGCAAGTTTTTGTTTTAATTGCATATTTTTGTACTAATAATTTTAGCTAAAATGCTGGGCGAATCGGCTGGGAAGTGGGAAGTTCTTATTCTTTGTTCGCAACCAAGTTGCGGTTAAGGATAAAGTTTTCTTCATTCGCAGCTGGTTGCGAACAAAGAATAAAAATTCTTGATTCGCAATTCGTAGCGTAAACGGCCGGAGGGGTATGTTCACTCCCCCTTTGTTCGAAAAATATTCTTGCATTGAAATTGAAAAAAAAACTTGCGCGCCTTTAACTGTAATTTTAATAAAGAAAAACTAATAGAGGACGTAGGAAGTATAAAATTAAACAATACTTCAGCCAACACCCTTTTAATATGGAGTTAACAATCATTCAATTAGCAATATTAGTATACTTTTCAGCCCTTTTTCGTTTTTCCTTTCGGCTCATGCAAAATGCAAAATTAATCGCGCTCGATGTCAAAAAGTCAATCTGACATATCTTTTTAAAATTGCCAACTTCAAATCGGACTATCGGACAGTTTTCTAGTGTTGCCATAAGATAATTTTAATTAAAACAATGAATAATGCATGTAAAATATGCATAAGCTAACAGAAGATACCCATTTCTTTACGATCCAGGTGATGCAAAATATAGCGACAAAATAAAAATATAGGTAGAACAAGCATGGAAGAATATTGCTGGCGTTCTATCTGCATCAGTTAGATATGTTACAGTCAAAACTCATATCCGGTCAAAACCACTTTTGACTAAAAAAATCAGTCAAAAGTGGTTTTGACCGATGCTCTCAGTTGAAAACAGTTTTGACTGATATTTGCAGTCAAAAGTGGTTTTGACTAACGTTCTTAGTCCAAAGTGGTTATAACCAACATTCTCAGTCAAAAGTGGTTTTGCCTGATTTCAAAGCAGACTATCGGTCAAAACTCATAAAAAGTTATGGAGGTTAGTGAAAATTACCAGAAAAATCATCAAAAAAGTTTCATAAAGCTATTTATAAGGTGTAACGTTTAAGTGTTTATTCCATACAAAATTCATTCGACATTGTGCGGAGACCTGTGAACTGCAAATACGCAGAAATTCGATTTCAAAATATTCATTTTATTTTTTATTTTAAATGTCATATTGAAACTATGTCATTTTGATAGTTTTTGGAGGATAGAGCGAGCTATTTGCGTCCATTGGGCTTTTACTTTAGATACCTACACCTGTCTTGTCTGGTTAGGGCTAAATGTATCAGCAACTGCGCAGTGGAGCTAGGTGGAAAGAAGCGGGCTTTACACACATTTCAGTGTATGATCACCGCTCTTTTCCGCCCAGCTCCACATCAGTGAAAATGCAAACTATGCCATGCTAACTTATAAATTACTTTTAAAAATAATAATAATTAATAAGGTATCATACACTGAAATGTGTGAAGTTTTAATTTACAATTACTTATATCTCATCATTTATAAAATTTTCACTTGTTTAATTATTAAGTAGGCTCCCAGTCCCCTCAATAGTAGTTTTGACTAACATTCGTCGTCAAAACCACTTTTAACTGACATAATTTGGTCAAAATCAATATTACCCATTATTTTTGCAGTTAAAAGTGGTTTTAACCAACTTCATTAGTTAAAACCAATTTTGACTGCAAAAATCAGTTAAAAGTGGTTCTGACCAACGTCCTTAGTCAAAACCATTTTTGCCTGATTGTTGCAGTCAAAAGTGGTTTTGACCGGATATGAGTTTTGACTGTAACAGATACACCTACTGTAGGTACACTTACTTACCTAATCATACTTTTATGTAGGTACCGCTAAAATCTAGAACCTATAAAGCTTTTAATAAAATGGAGGTTAAATAATAAAATTTGCAAGGTTTAATAGGTATCTACTTATTTAATCTATTTTGTAACAACTTTTTGATTAGGGAAAAGACATGAGTACAGTTGATTTCATGTTTTTGTATTAGATATGTATTTTGATACTGCCACGGAACTTGACATTGAGGAGACAGAAATTATGATGTACGCGGATAATAAAAGTTTTTTTGAAATGTTTTCTTCAATGTTTGATAGTGCATGCTATATTTGCTCGTCGTGGATGATCGATTGCTCAAATTGTCGTTGATATCTGTACTCGGTAATTTGGCATAATTTCGCATTACATTGTGTAAAACATACAATAAATATAAATATATGAAAGTATACTAAATTGTTAACATATTCTGGCATCAAATCAATATTTTATTATACACGCTGAAATTTTAATCATTTGGTTCCCGAAGCGGAGTGACTATGTATCGGGTAAACATTCGATTTATAGTGTTAAAAAAAATTAGGAACGTAAATAAAACATTTTAAAAAATTAAGAAAATAATAAAAACTCGAACAAGTGAGAACAAGTGGTAGTAGCGCGCTTACATAAATACACACCGCGACAGACGATTGAAAATGCCGACACCTTTGATATGCCGACACGCGTCTCGATGCAACAATCGGGCATTCCCGTGTCGCATCGCAATGCAACCCTCTCGCTCTTACCAGTGACGCCGTTGGCGCTTCGCACGTGTCGTCCCTCTCTCGCGCGCTCGCGTCGCGCCTCTCCCGACCGGCCCGCCCCCGTCCGCCCGCACCCCTTTATTTTATTTGTTTACGTACAGTTGACCTGTGACCGGCCGGCGCGAGCGCCGCTAATTATTGCGTATGACAAGGTGCACGAAACTTCGCGAGTGTTATGTGATAGTTATACAAAAATGGACCGACGACAGGATCGGCACAGATTACTCTCATGTTGAGTACCTGTCCATGATTGAGCTATACGCCATTGCTGGATACAACATGAACAGGGCCCGTGACCTGTATGCTCAACCAGAGCATCTGGAATTATTGCGGAGGCAAGGAATCCCGAACCCGCCGATTCCAACACCTAACACTTTTTTAGCTGTGAGGCAGCGGATGCTCGACTTTGGCCAAGTGCAAACACCAAGTCATGCCACAGGTCGAGGGCGCCCCCCATATTCCGCTGAGCTGGAGGAAGACATCATTGAATTCTTTGAGCGGTATCCCCAAAGAAGTACACGAATGGCCGCTAGGAGGTTTGGTGTAAGCCAGTTCTACGTGTGGAAATTGCTCGCCTCCGAAGGTCAACACCCTTATCATTTTCGACGTGTACATGCCATACACGATAATGACGGACCCGCCAGAATTCAATTATGTAATTGGATACTATCAAATCGAAATGCAAATATCCTGTGGACTGATGAGTCCACATTCACGCGCGTTGGACTTTATAATCAACATAACGAACATTTCTGGGCGTTTAACAACCCCCACGTTATTCGTGAATGTGCACATCAAGTTCGTTTCAGCGTTAACGTGTGGGCAGGAATCGTCAACGATAGGATTTTTGGTCCCTACTTCATTGAAGGCAATTTAACCGGCGGTACGTATTTGGATATGTTGAGAAATGTAATTCCAATACTACTGGAAGACGTGCCACTCGCACATGTCCGCGACCTGTTCTACCAACATGACGGGTGCCCCGCACATTACCAGCTAGCAGTACGCGCACATTTGAGTGAAGTGTTCGGTGAGCGTTGGATAGGGCGCGGGGGGCCGGTAGCGTGGCCACCGCGAAGTCCGGACCTAACGCCACTTGACTTTTTTCTGTGGTCAGAAATTAAACGGTTAGTGTACACGGAGGAAACCCAAAGCCGTCAGGAACTAAAAGGTAAAATTGAAGCGGCATTCCGTGTGGTGAAAAGTGACAGAGACACGTTAATAAAACTGAAAGACAATTTGGCGCGGCGTGCACGAATGTGCATTCAACGCAATGGCCAGCACTTTGAACATTTACTTCGATATCGCGAAGTGTAAAAAAGTGTTGGTAGTGTAAATAGGTAATTAGATTCATTACTTAATCATTAGTGTTTGGACGCATTTTGTGCCTACACCACGACATTTCATTTTTGTAAGTAGTGTACAGTTTTATCAACGGACACGATTAGTGCCTACATTTGCAAGTACTAAAATTTTATTTCTAATTATTGTAAATACCTATCAGTTGATTCCAATCTTTTAAATACGCCGTAATACTTAATTTACTTACCTAATTTTTTTTTTTGGAATGCTATTCACAATAAAAAGGAATTATTCGATAATGTACTTTTACGTCGTGTTCGTGTCATTGAACCTAGGTAAGTACTTAGGTATGACGATGGTCCTAAGCCCATTGAAGTATGAAGGGAAGATGGAATCAAGACTTGCAATTATTCATTAATTAGTCTGATCTTGGTGAGAATTTCATTTTAATTTTTAACATTCGCGGAGTATAACGGTGCGGGCGGACGGCGCCGCGGGGCGGGCGGGCGGACGGCGGGGGCGCGGGGCGGGCGGGCGGCCGGCGGCCGGCACTGGGCGGCCGAGCGTTGCCCTGGCGTGTTACCGCTACTACGAGTTTTACTCACTTTTTGCGAGCGCAAACTCACTTTTTTACTTTTGTTATTTATCATTTAAAATTGAAACTAACACTATAAATCGATTGTTTACCTGATACATAGTCACTCCGCTTCGGGAACCAAATGATTAAAATTTCAGCGTGTATATATTAGGCTTGTTGAAATAACCAAATTTTAAAAAAAATATATTGTCATTTTAACTGGCAACTTTAAAGTAATTTTTCAGCGCTTGTAACACTGTTAAATTTCCTTTGTTTTTATGACGAATTACTAGTACGTGTCCCAAGATCCTTTCTTTTTTTATTTAAACCAGCCAAAATATTGAGTTCACAGTCCGCTCTATTCTGATTCATGGTCCTTTGTGGAAAAAAGGCCTTGGAAGTGTTTTCGCGTAATTTGTGTAGGAGTTGGGCAATATTTTTTTTTGTCGTAGCGCAGGCCTTCATTTCCTGCCGCGTGAACGAAAGACGCCAACAACCACAAACATCCGAAGCAAGCATGTATATCCTACAAACACAGAAAATCATCAAACATTTTGTCATCAATTTTGAAGACAGCAGTAAACTGCAAAGAAGATTCGGAGTGTTGAAACCTCGTGAGAGTCCTTTTTATTCTATGACCTGTGGATTTTTATAGGCTTTGGTTTTGTCTTTGTTGTTTACTGGTTCTTTTTACTAGTTTTTCACATGTGGCGACCGCGATCATGGAAGATTTAATAAAAAACGAACCATTGCATGGCGATTTTTTACGATTGCAGAGAAAGATGTCGTAGTGGCATTCGACGGCAAAAAAAACAGAACTTCCGGCCTCGATAAGGTATTTTGAAGACAAGACGGAAGACCTGTTTGACATCGACCGTAAAATCAGTGATCTCCTGTTCCAAGGTTAGGCGGACGAATAGAAAGTTTTTTCCGACTTGGAACCAGCAGATGAATACAGACGTGTCGGTATCATAAGGTACAAGCAAAATTATCTACAGTTATGAATTCACATGATTTTAAAATCGAAAACTTAAACGACCAGTTTAGTTTTAATATGAAGGCAGGCTATAAGACAAACAAAAAGTTGCGGAACCTTACCACGGTTATTAGATTTGATGAGTAAGTTAAATAGTTTAAGTATCGATATCAATGATTTAAAGACAGACATGTGTGAAGTAGGGTTACTGATAGGTGCTGACATATCAGGTTTTTTACTGTCGGGCCGAATAGTTCATATCGAAGGTAGCCTTGTAGCGATAGATACGTACGAAATTAGATTGGACTCTACAAGGTCAAGTTAGCAGTGAAACAGTTAATAGTGTCCGTAGAAAACCCGTTTATGGTGGTTCATGTTTCATAAATAGGGATGTGAAAACTAAAAGAAATAAATTAAAACTTAAAGAATTTATAAAATGTTTTACGAGTCTAATTTTAAGAAATTTGTTTTTGGATAACTGTGTCTTTGTGAAATTAAGAAAACGCAGTCACAAATAGTAGAGAGAATAAATTTTACTAATTTTGTTGTTTTCACATCAAGCATACTTTTCCATTTCAATTTTCGAGCCGAAGTTAGCCCGCCCGCCATATTGTATGCCGTACGTACGTATCCAGTCAACGCCAGTTTCCTACATTCGCCGCTTGGGGATGTATTCTACGCGCTTGTGGCGCTAAGGTGCCCGCCACTCCGTGATCAATATCCGTGCGAGGTACCTGAATTCGCCGCTTGGGGATACATTCTATGCGCTCGTGGCGCTAGGGAGCAACATCACTCAACTGCGTCGGTAAAGCAGCATTGCCGTCAAGCACAAAAAGCAAGCTTAATTGCGGATCGTCGAGGTTTTCATTTTTTATTTGTTTGTCTAAGCGTCGGTTAGCCATTTTATTGTATTTTATATTTAAAGTTGCCGCGAAGACAATCCCCCGACCGTGATTGATGATTTTTTTTAACTTGTGTGTGCATTTCAGTTAGCTTTACTGCATTGTTGTAATCGTAATTACTGTAAAAGATGTCGGAAACGAATAATTCCGGTGGCGAAACCGAAAGCATAGAAACTTTTATAGGTGTGCCGGAGCTGTCCGCATTAAAAAGAAAGCTAAAGTTACGTTAATTGAGTAATAACGAAGCATTATAACTCTTTAGAAGATTTAGACGATGATTAAGACGGTTCTCACACTGCCGACGCGCGCGGTCGCGGGGGCGCCCGCGCGCCTCTTTTACGTTGTATGCAAGTACATCAATTTGTACAGAAAACCGCCTCGTCCAACACACCGAGGCGCGCCGCGGCGCGTGAGCGCGTACCGCCGCGTGACGCCGGCGGCACGCGAGCGGTTTGCGCCAGCAGGCGCGTTACCGCGGGGTACCACACACTGCGACGCGCCACGCGGCTGGTTTTCGATGATCGTTTCGTTACGATGGCGGGATTCCCTCTGGTTTTTTTAATGTTTCGTGGCTTGGATATATACGCCCATTTTAGTGCCATTTGGTAGGTACATTATGCAGCACATGAAGTTATACAAAACTGTAAAAAATCTGTTATTTGTTTGATCGAATATCATTACGCTGTCGTGGAAGCCCAGCGTGCCGTTGACCGTACCTACCTACTCGCATGTTATTAAAATTCCGCCATTAATATCGAGATGGCAAATCTTAATTATTTGTCGGGACGTTTAAAACTCATGAGTGATTTTATATGGGTTCAGTTTTTTTCCTCATGAGGTACGGAACCCTAAAAACCATGAAATAAAAACAAAACAACTTCAAAATTTAATGCTTCTAAAAAGCAAGCGGCGGGGACGCGTCAGACGCCGAACGGCGCGGGGGCGCGGAGAAAACCGCTCGAACAGGCGTTGCGCTGCGCCGTCACCGCGCGCGTGAACGCCAAGACGCGCCTCGCGACGGCGCGCGGCGGCAGTGGGAGAATCGCCTTAGTCTTTCACCTTGACCAGCATATTCTTCAGTGTAAAAAGGAGCGTCTACGTTCCGCATTTCACAAATTCAAAAACCTAAATCTGGAAATTTGTGCAATCGATCCAACGGCGGACGACAATGACCCCGTCGAGAAAAATTACTTTGGCCTCAAAGGAGAGCCTTCTCGCCATAAATTTCTCGCCTTTCAAAAATTTGCCGAGAATATCTGATGTCAAGCTCGAGGGGTCGTCTTCGCGGCAGCCGCAGGTTTATAATGTGAATCAGCATAAACTGCCTGACATTTCTGTACCCATATTTAGTTGTAAGTACTCAGAGTACCTATTTGATGCTTAAGCACACAATAATTTACAATTAGAAAATATTCAGAAACTGGTATTCTTAAGAAGTTTTGTTCGCAATAAACACTTCGATTTGATAAATAATTTACCCATAGTCGGTGATAGTTATCACGAAGCCAGAAAACAGCTAAGGGATCGTTACGACAACATATATAAGATTACAAATGAGGATATAAACTTGTTGTTAGACATCGCTCCAATGACAAAATCTACAGCTTACATCATAAGATGTTTTGAATTCATCTTTTCAGATGCCTTTAGTTCATTATTTATTGCACCAACCTTACCAACTTTTATGTATTGCTTTATTATAAGTCTGTGGTTCTTTATCTATGCTTAATAAAGAAAATGCTTAATGTTGTTCATAATAATTTAGATGTCTTGATTTATTTATAACTCTTCCTGATCTTGTTTGTTTTCGTACCGGTACAATTTCATTTATATTTTCTTTATTTTTTTGAGTCACCATTTCTTCTCTGTTCTCTATTTATTCTTTTTTTATTCTTACTTTTCTTATCATCTTTCTCTTCATTAAGTTAATTGTGGTATTCTTCAATAAATTGATCTTGTTCTTCAATCTTATACTTTATATCTCTTTCATTGGATCTAACGTCTCGTGTTATGTAGATTTTATTTGTCTTAAGGTCCCATACTTTGTATCCCGTTTTAGCGTATCCTATCATTCCCACAGATATTGCTCGTTCATCAAACTTGTCTCTTTTTGGCATAACTACTATTCAGCATTTAGAACCAAATACTACTAATTTCAGTAATTTTTTTTTTCATATAATAATGCAGGTATCTGTAACTCTATGGCTCTAGATGGGCATCTATTGATCAAATAAGTGGCCTTTAAGACTGCTTCTCCCCAAAGTTCTCTCGGTAAGTTTGCCTGATCTAATATAGTTCGTGCTTTATCAAAAATAGTTCTATTGAATCGTTTACTTTTGCCATTCATTTGAGGACTGTACGGAACGGCGTACCTTTTACTGTTACAACACTTCTTGTAGTACTCTGAAGTATACTCTATACCTTTTACTGTTAGCATCCATTTTAGTATAGCGAACTAAATCTTCCTGCGGCAACCTGCTTTCTCTCTGTATACGGCCTTACAAAAGTTTTTGAAGTACTCTGAAGTATACTCGCTTCCATTGTCACATCTAATTCTTTTCCCTCTAGTCTCTTTTTCTGTTTCTAGCATGTTAATGTAATTTATCAAGTTACTTGCCTCTTTAGACTTGTTTTTCAAAAACTAAGTTTGACAAAAATGTGAATATAGCCATTTAATATTGTTTGAAAATACCTATGACCAGCTTTTGTGACAGTTCATATAGGCTGATCGAATCTTCACAAAGGAAGACCGAGTCTGTGTCTCTATCAACCCTTAAATTGTTTTTGTCCGTTTCAAATGACGCGTTAAAAAACGCATCTTAACCCCCCGCGCTTAACTGATTTCTAGGATTTAAGTTACATTTAGCATGCTAACTTGGTCGCACTGACGCGTATTTGACGTTGAACGGTTGTTTGATTTGAAAATGACGCCAGTTGAATAACTGCTTCGGTGAGATCATCTTGCGCTCCCGACAGATATTAGAATAATTTAAGTATAAAGTTCTTTTGTTGTTGTAACTCTTTAATTTTAGTACAGTTATAAATGAAGAATTTGGTTCTAAAATATGTTCGAAATGTTGATGTCATTTAGTAAAGGACATCACCTAAAACTCTTACTAACAGGTAGCTTTAAAGTATGTCCCTTACAACGGACATTGTCAATTACTTGCAGTTTTAGGAAATATTTTACATTTGTCATATGTAACGGACATTGTCAATGTACGGTGTATATTTATGTCACAGTTTTTCTTTTCTTTTTAGCATCATTCCATGGAGATCTAAGAAAATTCTCGCCTTCATACCTCCGATAGATTTTGAAGATTCAGAATTCTATTCTGATGAAAATGCAGAACGGTACTTCAATCACGTGAGTTGTTTCGCAATGCTCATAGTGATTCATCATACATCATCGCTTCAAAGTATATCCTCTGGAATTATGGATATGATAGATGAACTCAGCGACTTTTATGACGATGTGCATAGTTCATCGATACTTGAGCTAGGTGCTGAACATGCAGAGAGATGTTAAAAAGGCACTCAAATTTCTCTTGTTTTGATGAGGACAAATACATTTATTATCGCAGAATAGATCAGCAACAGATTCTCCAAAACCTGCTAAAATAGCTAAGCTATTTTCAGCAAGACCAGTGGATGAGGCACTGGATTGCTATGACCAATTCCTACAGTTTTCACAACCCAGGGCCGATGTCGCTTGCGTGCAAAAATGGAAAGACCACGGTAATATGTACAAAATGTGAGCGAAGACTGCTACACGCCAAAAAAGAATTGTTTTCTTTTATTACATAAAGAAAAATAGCAAAATGTTGCGTTTTGAATTTTTTCTATTTAAGCTACAATCGTTTATTTTTCATCTCTATGACTTAAAAAAGAATTCATAAAAAATTAAATGTATATGTATGATTATATACTAGAATCTATATCATGATAATGTTTTTTTTTAATAGTATGTTTTAAGTTAGTTTGAAACATTAATGTTTCAGTTTTGTTTTAAAACCCTATAGTAAAAGTTTTTAGATTAGTTTTTTAGATCTCTGACTGATTTATAGAGAGTTACTACTTAAAAAAAGATTTTCAAACCGCCTCATGGGACGTGTCTAACATTGGCCGCGTTCCGAATCGCGCTCACAGCGCTGTTAGCGCGAATCCGACCAAATTAAATAGTCACAAAATATTACACAAATAGGGTATTTGTGTACCTACTGAATTTAATGGATTATACGCTAACAGTGCTGTTGGCGTGATTTGGAACTAGGCAATTGTGATTTGTTACGAGTAATTGGCAATGGCAATGTCCGTTCTAAATGACATGGTCAAAATTCAAATATAGAGGACATTTAAAAAACAAGAACTGGTGTTTTACTTCTTTGTGTACCTAAACGATTTCTATTAAACATCAATTTTAATCACAAAAAATTCAATTCATCTATGGGTGACGATTTAACGGTAATTAATTGTTACAGTTTGCTAAAGTGCCTATGGAAATACACAATTATTTCAATCCATGTGTTGTTTAAATTACCTGAACCAGAATACGCACACGGAATGATGGTCCTTCTGCCTTTTAATAAGTGAGATGAGACGCCATCGAAATACCTGACGACGGAGAGTCATTCGGATTATAGATATTGCCAAGCTATTATTGGTAAGTGGCTATCACTTTATTATTGTTCCTGTGCTGGGAGCTCTCCTGCGGAAGAAGCAATATCTTCAAGGAACCCGCAAGGAATTAGACGTGTGTATGACACGTGTCACGAGGACGGGATTTGGATCCGTAAATCTATTTTCAGAGTTTGCTGCATTATAGCCAAACTTGTGGGTCCTCGATATACGCTCTGTCTATTTACAGGTGCGTTATTTAATAAGATTCATCTGAAAAGTCTAATTATTCATCGATACCTAACCTAATACCTATCATATACCTATTGATAAATTCCTAGGAGAAGAAAAGAGATAAAAAATGGAGATGACGTTGACAAATTGCTGCGCATGATTGGTTGTCTGGTTGTGGAGCGTTTCCGTGACTATATTCACGGAGGTTTGGAGCGACATCTACAGAACCCGGAGGTACATAACCAAGAGCTCACGAAATTAGCTGAACAACTCCGATCCCTTTTGACGTTTCGTTTGACGACGATATTTTGCGTTTTATGTTTGCACTTTGTAGGTACGTGTTTGTGTTCCGGTTTACGTTCCCATCTGTAGATTGGCGTTAGTGTTGCTGCGGTGCGAAAACGAACTACGAATCCGAATATGACCCAGTGCATAACATAATTATTATCACGTGTTTGCCGATACTATAGAATCTGACACCTATGACTTTTGCCGATTGTGTCCGATCCGAGCTTCGAGCAACAAAAGGCTTCGTTTGTCCCGTCTTACTCTAAGGATCCGAGTGTTTACGGAAATACACAAGCGTTGTTTACGTAAAGTGCGTGTTGACTTTTGTTCCGATGCCATTTTTACTTTGTTTAGAATTAGACGCCATTTTTGTACCTTAAGGGTCCCATATATGGACAGATTTACCTTCAGATCTACCTGACCGGATGCAAATCCGTATCGTGTGTGTATGATTTGGCCTTAAAGTAAGCTCATGTCAGTCGGCCGGAGTGACTGAAGCAATTTGTTCACATCGGCCTGACCGGAAGGACTGAACGGATCCTGTATTGACAGATCAGTGCAGTTGGCGTCTGAGCCGCGGCAGCGCGGACATAAATATTTTCGTATACCGTCGTATCTCATAGTCGAAGGAGTTTTAGTTGGAATTTATGCCACTAAATTGAATAACTGTAAATAACTTCCTCGTTCATGCGAAGATAATTAAACCAGTCCTTTGGGTAAATCTGTAGTTCTCGTATAATATTTATGTGGGAATAAGGTGTCTCCTAGGTAGTTTTTAACCCACAGTTTTCTTCTTTTTAGGGTTCCGTACCCAAAGGGAAAAACGGGACCCTATTACTAAGCCTCCGCTGTCCGTCTGTCTGTCTGTCTGTCACCAGGCTGTATCTCATGAACCGTGATAGCTAGACAATTGAAATTTTCACAGATGATGTATTTCTGTTGCCGCTATAACAACAATTACTAAAAATATAATAAAGTAAATATTTAAGGGGGGCTCCCATACAGCAAACGTAATTTTTTTTACGTTTTTAGCTTTATATTAATAACGACAACAGGTAGACAATTGAAATTTTTACAGATGATATATTTCTGTTGCCGCTATAACAACAATTACTAAAAATTGATTAAAATAAATATTTAAGGGGGGCTCCCATACAACAAACGTGACTTTTTTCCGTTTTTTGGTACGGAACCCTTCGTGCGCGTTATTGTTAACAATATTGCAGAAAAAAAATATTGCAGATAAAAATATAACTGTGTATTGGATACTCAAACGCATATAACAAAAAGTGTTATACAACTTGGATTAATTAGCAGTGAAGTTGTTTTGTGAGAAAACGTACTAATAAATTTATTGAAGAGTGTGTGATGAATGCGTTTCAATTTGGTTTTGCATTCCAGAAGGCCAATCGCTAAGTTATCGATCACCACAGGCACGAGGCAAACATCTTGAAATCGGCTGGGGTTTGCGCGGAACGCGCATTTTGGGTATGCATAGCGGTGAGGTATGCGGGCGGCAGGAGAGGGGCGCGCGCTATTGTTTGCTCACAAGTGCACATGCGCGAAATTATCCCCACTCCATCGAAGAAGTGTCTAGATGTTTGCCTCGTACGTACTAGCATACATTTTAACCACGGAAAGTGATATTCAATTTATTTTATTACTTTCCATGGCATAAAATTTTATTACTGTCTATGGCGATCGATGAATCAGCGATAAGTCTGCTGGGATGCACCCATATTTATTATGTTTTGTCTAATGTAGGTTAGGACTTTTTGGCGGGCTTTTGAAAAAGTTGAGCGCGATTTTCAAAGTTTTTGCAAATTAATTATAAAATATTGTGTATATTTATATTATTGTGTAAAGTGTAAATAAATAAAGTATTTAACTAGTGTAAATAAATAGTTAGTCGGAGTTCTTTGCAATAATGGGGAAAAGAAAAAAAACCCAAATTGGATAGAGATCCAGTACCTACCGAATCCGACTCGGACGAAAATGATGTGGATAAGGACAAGCCATTCAAAATCGATAATTACACCTGGCAGTACCCTGAAGATGGGGGAAATTTTGAATACTTAGTTATTTATGAGAGCGTGGATGAAGGAAAACCAATAGGCGACAGAGACTTAATGGGACTTGGCGCGATTCTTAAGAGACATAATAAGGGTATCAAACGTTTCAAAAGAATTAACCGAAATAAAGTCGCTGCCATCTTCGAGCGGCCAGGGTTGGCCAATATGGCCTTAAACAATACAAAATCGGCGGCCGAACTCAATGTAAAATGCAGAATACCGGCTACGTTAACGGAGATCACAGGCGTTATCCGAGGTGTTCCAAGTTATATGTCTAATCACAACATATATAATGGCATATCCAGCTCCAGGGACGTCGTGTCTGTGCGTCTGCTAATGCGGCGCGGGAGTGACGAAGATGAAAACCCCATACTCATACCTACCCAGACAGCCATCACATTTTCCTGCCCAACCCTTCCAGATAGTGTCGATATTAACAGCTGGTATTTTGAGGTAAGCCAGTACATTCCTCCTGTTAGTCAACGCTTACGCTGCGTTCGATATGGTCACATTGGCAAATATTGTAAGCACGCACAGAAGTGCTCAATGGCGAGAATCACCATTTTAAACAGTGCACCAAAACAACTAAAGAAGCCGTATGCATTCACTGCAAGGGAAACCACATATCTATTTCTTCAGAATGCCCTAAAAGAAAAGGTGAAATTGAAAAAATAATGCGAAATATCAAAAAAGATCATATGCTGATGTTTTTAATAAAAATAATTTTCCAGACCTATCATCTAAACCAGAAAAACACGTACAATACTTGTTACAGTCAGACGTGATAATTAATTTAATTATTTCCAGGATACTTAAATTATATACTCAAAAATCATCCTCAGAGAACTCACCCCCATTAATGATATTTAAAGCAGGCACCAATCGTTACTCTCACGTGCCACCAGTGACTTTGTCTGGGTCTCCACTAAAAACAGTAGAAAAATTTAAATATCTGGGTCACTGGGTCACATCAGATCTCTAAGATAACGCTGACATCGAAAGGGAACGAAGGGCGCTGTCTGTCCGCTGTAATATGCTGGCCCACACATTTGCACGATGTACAAATGAAGTAAAGGCGACTCTTTTCAGAGCATACTGCCAAACTTTTTACACGTGCAGTTTGTGGGGCAGATATACGCAGGGGGCATACAGCGCTCTTCGCGTCCAGTATAATAATGGATTCAGGGTGTTGTTCGGGCTGCCACGGTCATGTAGTGCTTCCGGTATGTTCGCGTCGGCGCGAATCAATTATTTTTACGCAATAATGCGAACACGCTGCGCCTCAATGCTTGCAAGACTGCGGGCCAGCTCGAACAGCATCTTCTCAACGATAGCTGCTAGGTGGGACAGCTTAATATTACGCCGCTGCACGCAGTTGCATGACCGATAAGCTGCCTATTGTACCATGTTCTATATAATGAGATAATGTTACTAACACTAGTTATAAGTCATAATTGTTACTAACAAATTATATGGACTACCTATGTCTGAAATAAATTAAATTATTATTATTATTAACATCGGAGACTATCAAATCTGTCCTCTTAGAAACATTTAACTCCAGTAAGTCGAACAATAGTACTAATTAATGGATCAGCTTAACATTATTCAATGGAATGCTCAAAGTTTGTTAAGCCATAAACATGTCTTCACACAATATCTCTATTATAATGATATTATTCACATTGGTCTCATTTCCGAGACTTGGCTCCAATGCACAAAAACTTTAAACATAAGAGGCTATAAAATAGAAAGATTAGACATAGGTTCTAAACACAATGGTGTCGCTACTTTAATCAGAGATTATCTGCCATTCTGCCCTATCAAAATTTACAAACATATTATGACGATTTTATACAAAATATTGCTATTACATTACAAATTAACAATGAAACTTTATCAATAGTTAGTTTTTATAGTCTCAAATCTGCTACTCCTTGTAACTTTATACACACACCTTAATAATTTAGTAAAGTCAATACCCAAGCCCTTAATATCAATCGGCGATTTCAATGCACATCACATCACACTATGTGGTGTTGTGATTAAGCCAGTTGCCTGCGACACATCTACAGGCACGCGAGGGTCAACACTGTTAGGTCTGACAAAAGTTTTTCCTGTTACTGAAGGAAAATTCTAAATTGCGAAAAATTAACCCCAATGGTGATGATGATAATGATGAAATACCAGGTGATTTAAGTCTACTGAAGGAAAATTCTAAATTGCGAAAAATTAGCCCCGATCTGGGAACCCTAAACTTTTCCTTAACTCCCTGGCAGCACTAGATGCCCCATTTCCTACCCGCATATCCTACTTTGCCTAAGAATGCATCCATTCCACGTAAATTATAAAGTGCTTTAACATCCTTTAGTTGGGCGATGGCTACACGCGTGGTAAAATATACTGTGATCCATCAGTATTTAATCAGGGGCGTATTTCATAAAAAAATAGTAAATTTACTACAATAATTTACCATTGTTGTCATTGAGGTAGGATTATGTTTCTTATAAATTATAAAACATAATTATACCCCAATAAACTACTATTATGGTAAATTACTGTACTTTTTCATTCTTTATGAAAAAGACCCCTGATTAAATTTTAATACTGATGGATCACAGTATTTACCACGCGTGTAGCCGTCGCCTTAGAATCTCAATAAAATTAAATTGTTTTTAAACTTTTAGATTTTTGCATTCACAATGCTATTTTTTATATTAAGATGAATGAATAATGAAAAATATTAGAAAAAAAATCGGCTCACCCGTAGCAACTTAGACGGGGTGCTACGAGTTAGCCGATTTTTTCTAATATTTTTCATTATTTATTCATCTTAAATTGTTTTTATTTAATTCGCCCCGTTTACCTACCTATTAACATAACATTGGCAAAACAGTCAAACTCCATTGCGACAAAAATAAAAAGGCCACAAACAAACACAGGGACAGATAACACGACTAATTTACAAAGTCGAATGTATTTTTGATATGGTCGGTTTATATAACAGATAAAAATAACAAGCTTTGTCTCTTTTCTTTCCATATGTTAGAGTAAGAAAGCGCTTGTTCCCACGTAACAGGCGGAACACTGGTAACAGGTTGTTACTTTGATAACAGCTCGGTACAGGGAACAGTGAAGACGGCGAGAACAGTCTGTTTCGCCTGTTCCTTTGAACAACAGTTATTTCATAGCGCTCGTAACAATTTTAAGTTTCGAAAGTATAAAAGTAAAAAACTGGTGGTTCGATACTTCACCGAGCACGCCGCCGTCCATCAGACTTAAAAATTTCAAAGTTTTTTGCAAAACGAACATCAATTGTCGCTATAAACGATTGTCTTTTCAGCTTTTTCAGCAAAACAATTTGTATTTCTGTGTGATTAACACGGATTTTTTCGGATTCGCCGCCACTGCCATTTTGTCTCCAATCAGTGCGACATAAGAAATTATACGCAAAAGACGAAATAGCCATGACTACACCTGCTGTACCTGCAGGTTCTGCGGAATTAAGCAGACTCAAAATACAAAGGGGGCAATACAAGGCCACGGTGACAAGAATTGAAAACTCTCTCGCTGATCATGCCTCGTGTCTTGACATCCACCTATTGGAGGCGAAGAAAGAGAAACTTGTTACGACGATGAAGGAATACGAATTTATCCATTTGGACATCCTCACCTTCGATGAAAAAGATTCGGAGCTGGTGGGCTCGATGGAAGAAAAATATTTTTCTGTTTTAGCAAAGATCAATGCCGCCACCAAGCGGTTGGCTCAGCAGCAGGCTTCAAGTTCTGAGAGAAATGAGGGTGAATCGTCGTCTCAAAACTGCAAGTTACCGACTATGAAAGTTCCTGTATTTGATGGTAAAGATTTTACAAAATTTTGAGATTTTAAGCCATTCTATGATTTATTTTTTGCCATTATATGCCAGCAATTATCTGATGTGCAAAAGTTATATTATTTGAGAAAATATCTGTTAGATGAGGCTTTAGCAGTAATAGTAAACTTGCCACTTGAAAATAAGTCGTACTCCGAAACACTTCATTTGTTAAAAAAGCGTTATGATAACAAAACAAGATTAATCAATAATCAAGGTGTTCTCTTGGATTTACCTATAATCCAAAGGGGCACAGCAACCTCTATAAGGTCTTTTGTCTCTCAAATAGAACAACAATTACATGCTTTGAAAAATTTAATGAACCCATTGATAAATGGGACATGATTTTAATATCAGTATTAGTAAACACACCTCCCTTATTTTGGCCTATGGCACGTATTGTAAAAACTTATCCAGGGGCTGATGCTATGGTTAGGGTTGCTAATATAAAGAAGAATAATAAAGTGTTTCGTAGATCTATTATGAAACTTTGATCATTGCTTTCGTTGTAACTTAATTCTTTGCCCGCCTGGAGCTAGCTATGTTTAATACAAAACATAAATTGTAGGTTTTTAATTATTATTTTAGTTTATAAGGTGGCCACACTAATGTGGTGTTTGGTTGCAACATTCTTCTTCTCTCTGACTTTTTCGTGTGACGGCGGCGTGCAGTGTAATAAACAATTGCTTTTTGGATAAATAAAAGCCAAGTTATAATTCAATACGCATTTTTATTATACAGTATGTCTTTTTGGCAAACAATTTGGGTTTACATTTTTTCGAAGGTTTGTAAGTTTAAATTATTACCACCATAAGATATAGATAAGTAAATGCGAAAGTAAATATGACATTAAATTAAATTAATATTTCTATATTTTTACCTACGTAGGTACTAGGTTTTTCTGTAAAAGCAAAGCAGTATGTATTTTACTCAATGAATGACAGACTATTATTTGCTTTTAGATTCATCGTCTCCAGCGGATTCCACCTATAGACTGTTCTAAAAAGAAGAGTTCCGTCGTAGAAGAGAGATTGATGGACGCTACGGAACGGGTTGCTATTGCTAGCTGCCACTAAGTGACAAGTGTGATTGCTACAGAACGAGCTAGCTACTGAACTAAAGACTGAGCTATGTGCATCATTTATTATAGGTATCTACACCTAGTAATTTAAAAAGCGAACATATTTTATTTATTTTAATACCTAATTCATTTAGCCAGTCGTGTGTGCGATGCGGATCGGTGCAGACGCGTGCTAAAATATTGTTTTTGCATATTGCGTAACGCGGCCGAGTGCCGCTGTTCGCTTGAACCATGAGTGACAAACTTGTGGCAAACGAACTCCTGGCGTTCCTGCAACAAAAACTGTACGTCATGGATGAGGTGAGCGCGCTGCAAATATGCAAGTCCAACTTCAGCGAGGACGATGTGGCCGCGGCAAAGAAACTGCTGTACGAGTCTCTCGGCAAGAGCGACCAGATGGTGTCCCGGAGACGTGACGGGACACAGAAGAGCCTGCAGGAGATCATCACCCTGTTTAAAGAAACCGACCCCGATGACGTGCCCACGTTCGTGGCGAGAGACCTCAACAAGCTGCCTCCCGTCACCTTCGATCACGTCAATGTGACCTGCCTCCTGAAGGAAGGGTCACGCCCTTAAGGCGAGTTTGGCTGAAATGATGCTAAAGTTCCAAGCATCTGAAAATACGCTGAGTGAATTGCTTAAAGAAGTTGATGATTTACGTGAATCACTCGCCGTAAGTAGGTCAGTTAGTGCAGGCACAAATGTCAACATGCGACGTGGGGCCTGCCTCGATACATCGTCGTCGAGTTGCAAGTCAGCAGTTTCGACTCCGTCTCCGCCACGGCCCGACCGAGCCCGAGCGCCGCCGCCGCCACCGCCGGCCGCGAGCGCTGACCCCGAGAGCTGCGCGTCTCCCGCCCGCGCCCCGCCGCTGCAGCCCTCTACCCCGGCGCCAGCGCCGAGCGCACCTGAGACACGTGCGCCCGCCAGCCGTCAACGCGACTTTGCTGCTGTTGCCGCCACTAACTCAAGTTCGCGGACGCAGCAGCCAACTCTTGTCGATAGAAAAGCTACTTCACAGAATGTCGTCGCACCGGGCAGAGATGAAGACGGTTTCATCGAGGTTCAAAACAAAAAGCGACGTCGACAGCGAGGGAGCAAGAACCATCACCGACAGGGCCCAACTTCCTGCTGCGAGCTGCCATTCCGACCACGGCCGTGTACCTGTTCCGCCTGCACCACACCACCACCGTGCAGGACGTGATAGAGTACATCAAGAAGAAAGCTAACTTTTGTTTGAGAGTTCAGCCTTTGGAGTCGCGCCATAATACCAATTTTAAGGCGTTTGTGGTGCGCATCCCCACAGCAAGGCTGGACCTCTTCATGAAGGAGGACTTCTGGCCGCAGGGCGTGGTTTACAGGCGCTTCAGAGGGACGCTACCTTGTGACACCGATCCGACGCAGAAAGTGTCAAACTGACTTTTTACTAACATATTTTTTAAGTTATTTACTAACATTGTGGTCGGTTCAGTTGATCCGAATGGAAAAAGCGGTTTTATTGTGTATCTATGGGCCATCGTTGCCTGAGAATAAATAAAAAAATAAAAAAAAATAGCGTGAAAATATTATAGTGAGTAGTTTTTTAAAAGGAATATTCAAGATAAATATTTTAATAGAAAAGATACTAGAAAAAATCGACTCACCCGTAGCAGCTCAGACGGGACTCGTACCCGCACCTTTGGGATCCCGGAATCCCAAAGTACAAAGTGAAACACGATACCACGCACGGGTGCCATTGCAGATCCGTGCAGTACCTACAATAAATAAACGTCTGGTACGGGGTATGCGGTCTCCTTATTGCCAATCCTAAATGAAAACAACTAATTTCAGCACTTGGAAATTTCGCCTAAAACTACTATTAGAAGAAAAGCAAGTTGCATACGTTTTGAGTTTAGAAGATGGAAAAGAAACCGAAAAATATAAAAAGATTATGCCAGAGCGAAATCGTTGATAGCTCAATGTGTGAGCGATAAGTACATCGAAATTATAAGAACATCTTCAAGCGCTTAAGATATAATAAATATATTAGAAAACACATTCGAGAGGAAAAGTGTTTATAACCGATTCCATCTAAAACGAAAGTTTATTTTTTTAAAATGTAACGAGCACGAACCGCTGCAGACATAGCTGATAATGCTCAGTTCTATTATTAATGACTTAACTGCCATGAATGTACAAGTCGATGAAGAAGATAAAATCTGCTATTAGTTGTCATCCCTACCAAGGAATACCACGTTATAACACAATGGCTACACAGAAAAAAATAAGTTTAGAATTTGTCAAAACGAGACTGTAAGACGCAGAGACCATGATTAACACAGAGCATGGCTCAGGTACTTGCCAAGAAAATGCATTTGCATGTTATACATATGGGGGAAACGGACACAAATCATATGAATGTACCTCCAAAAAGAAAAAAATCTAATGAAAGAGGTCACTCAAGAACACAATGGAACCAAGGACGTACTTTGAACCGGAGCTACAGAGGTGGAAGGCAAGCACGAGGATTCCGAGGTCGAGGAAATTATAATGCAACATCGCTAATAAGTCAGAAATGTCAGAATGTAAGTCAAATGTTGGTTTTATTGCAAGTGAATTCAATATGTTGAATGTGTAATATGTTGAAAGTGAAACAAATTATAATAATTTAGAGATTACATTTATCATAGATTCAGGTTGTACCCAACACATAGTAATGTTGAAAAGTACATGACAAACATTAGAATTCTAGATGAAAGTGTAAAAATATTTGTAGCGAACGGTCAATACATTTTAAGTAATAAAAAGTGTTATTTGAAATTGATGATGATGAATTGATGATTGATGATGAATTTCATGGCTATTCGCCCTTTTCGTGATGATGCAAAAATGAACGTCGAGGAAGCCGAGGTAGAGCTGTCACCCAACTCGAGGAATCTCTTCGCGGCGGCGCGGCCTATTGTAAAGATGTAGGCATTAATGCTATTAGTGTTAATTTTGATACCGCTTTTTCTAACACTATGTTGTCTGCTAACCAATGTGACGATCTTAATAAACTGTTACAGGAGTAAATTGATATTTTTATTGATAATGGGTCACCAACCTTACATATTGAGCTTAGTATAGATACCGAAGACCATAAGCCTATTGCGTTGCCTCCATATCGCTTATTTCCAGTACGTAAAGAGATTTTACGTAAAGCCATAGATGAAATGCAGTCACAAAACGTCATAGAGCCCTCTGTAGACTGTGAGACGGCAGAATGCCATGGAACATGCTTAAATTTCTTGCATTTAAGTTTAGTTCTGCGATCACCTCTCGTCTTATACTTTCGTTTTGGACACACTCGAATTGTGCCACAGCAACAAATATAGCACTTTCACTTATCTGTGCGTCTCCCGATAATTGTTGCTTTCCTCTGGTTGATTCTCTTCTGCCTTTACGCATTCTAACGCCCGAAATTAATAACTGATCTGGATATACTTTTTGCTAAATAAAACTGAAAATTCAATCCATTTCTTCACTCAAGTATGTCAATAACCTATCCATGGATTGAAAATGCTATTTGAAAAAGTAATCTATCTTTCAGAGGTCAGATATGGCTCAGGATTGGACCGACTGTTCGCAATTGACAGCTTGCGCGTGCCAATAACCTATCTGTCATCTTTGACGTTTGTATAGATCGTTGAAATCGATCTCGGAACCTAATCCCAGAAGTTCCGCAGATAGCAGTTTTTGTTTTCATACAATTATCGTGATAATGATAAGTAATGGAAAATTTGATATTTTCAAGTGATAGTGACAGTGATTTGGAAGTCCTAGGTCAGTTATCAGATTGGGATACTTATTTTGAATATTACACTGATGAAGACAATCAACGCGCGCCTTCGCGAAGGTTTAGAAGGGTGAAATTACATGCAGTCTTTGACGATGCTAAATTTACATTCAGGTTTTAGTTAAGCAAAGCTGCAGTTAATTCACTGTTGAGTTAAATAATGCCCCATGTGTCTACGACAATTTATAAGAAACATGATTTCTTTGATTTTTTTTATGTTAATTTTTATGGATTGTTTCTACAATCTGACTTACCTAGATACTAATTATTTGCAGAAATCATGGAGTATCACCCCTATATCGATTGTTGTTGGCTCTTACATTGGTAAATTTTGACTTGTGTTGTTATGTTATTCATGCAAAGCAGCGGTCAATTCAAACTTATAATAACATCCCTCTTTTTACGTCAAGTGATAGGTGAGGAATTTCGAAATATGAAAGGATATTTCTCACTAAATATCCAAGCAGCCGATTTAAAATACACGAATGTGGTGGCTCGCTGGCGTGGGTCATCACATGATGCAACTATTTCCAATAACTCAGTTTTAAGATGTAACAACAAGAAATTAAATATTTTGTTTAAAGTTGTTCTCCAATTACAATTTATGATTCATCATTATTTCATTCTTCGTGGATTGAACCAGCGGCGTAAGAATTATTGTCATTTCAGAATCCAGAGTTTATAATTTATTTAATAAATTTCAATTTTAAGTTTAATTTAGTTTGTAAATTTTATTTTATTTTCAGCTCAGTGTGATGCAGGTCAGTTTAGTAATCGCTGGTTACTAAGAGATAGTGCGTATCCAAACAGTCCTTATCTGTTGTTGACACCGCTTTTAAACCCAACCACTGGAGCAACGGTGGATCTTGGGGGGGGGGGGGGGTCATGGGCGTCATGACCCTCCCTGAGCTGACTCCAGGACTTAAGTGGACCACTAATTGAACATAATGATTTTATTTATATATCGATACCTCCTACGTATACTATCGTAACCAACAAATGTGCGAAAATGACATTTATATAGTTTTGTATTCTTAATAACACCCTTCGTCATACAAACTATAAAAAATAATTATATTCACAATATTACCAGAGATAACGAGACTGCAATTTATCGTATGTTCATTTAGATCGAAGAAATGTATCGTATAGTGCAGTTCCCACACTATACGCGGGGGCGGAGGGATCGCGAGCCGTGGCAAACGTGTAGTAACTGGCAGTAACGATAGATTACGCGGGAGGGCTTCTATTCGGAAAAAAAGGTAAATATTAAGTTTTAAAATTAATATAAATTATTAATAAATATGAAATAACTCTTACTTATACTACCATGCAATACCCGCAGTAAAATATCGTAAGTAGAACTTACTATAGTCTACTATGAATTTGGATATTTTTGAACTGTCGTAACTAAATCTAACGATATTTTACCAGGGAAAAATCTTTAAAAAAATATAGTATTTTGTACTTACGATACTTCACATCGGAGTTACTTTTTGTAATTCTATCTTATGCTATACTTACGATATTTTACTTCGATATGAAAAATAACTTACAACAATATACTTTTAGAAAAAAGCTAAAATATGGAATGAGATTGTTTTTTTTTACAGATTCACTGCTTCCTTCTGATGCAAATAATTCTGAGATTAATCGAATGATAGATTTGTTATCAGATACCGTGGAAATAATATGTCAAAGTCGTAATTCTCAGTCGTAACACTCAACAAAGTAATAGTAATAAGCAAACTATAATTATCGGTTAGTTGTAATTTTTTTAATATCAGCTTGTACTTGTTTATCTCTATCATTTAAAAACACTAAATTATTTTAGAATCTTTTACTCCCATAAATGACTTCAAACGTTTATGGTTACTAACATTAGAATGATATTATTCATCGGGATATTTACCGTGTATTATTATATTGTTTTTGATTTCTCGATATTTTAGTAGTTACAACAGTACTTACAACTCAAAACAATTTAGTAATACAAGGTAACTATCCCGATAAACAATATTATCCTAATGTTTTACTGCATTAGTGTTTTTTTTGTACGATAGTTAAAAATAATCTTAACATTTTTTTTATTTTAGGGTTTGCTTACGATTCTCCGGTTGTAGAAAATATTATACAGCATCCATCTCTCGATTGTAGCTTAAATCTGGTTCCCTATGTTTATGCATAAAATTTTATGGCATAATATGTCATAGCATAATATGATTTCGCCGAATGATGTTTACGCATAATATTACTTAGTCATAACAGCTTATGCATAATTTCTTTAGGCATAACTAATTTAGGCATAATCAAGTTTAAGCATAATATTCTTTAGCATAAATTTAAATACGCATAATGTTATTAACGCATATTTTTATAAACAAAAAAAATAAAACACTTCGAAACTTGCACATTTAAAAGCTATTGCTAAAATTTTACACTTGAAATAAATATAAAATATTGTTTGTCTCATACATGGCTAGGGGTATGTATTTACAATGCCGAAGTTGAAAAGACCGAATTTTACAAGACCCATGGACGAAACACTGAAAACAAATGGTCGAACGGTTGTTTGGCCGTACGTTTAAAATCACGAAAGGACATTTTAACTAAAATACTAAATTCCGAAGCTTAAAAAACTGTAGGTTAATTGAGAGTTACATGCCAGCAGGTTGGTTCTGGCACTTCGCCGGCCGCTGCCGCGGCACGCTCGCTTTGCTCGCTCGGCTCGTGCATTGTAGGTCGCAATGAAACTTAACCTCCTCCTCGCTCGCTACGCTCGCTCGTCGTCGCACCTAACAGACCTAAACAGACTTTCGGGATTTTGAATTATCGGCATTTTAACTTTTGGGATTTCGAACTATCGGTCATTTAATAATCGACCTTTTAAGTTACGGTCTATTTATCGGATATCGATATTTAGGATTTTCGTTATTTTGAAAATAGGTGTTTTATACGTCGATATTTCTGTCGTATTGTTATGAATTTTCGGCATTTAAATACATACCCCTATTGCAAGAAAATAAATAAGTACGTAAAAATATTTATTCTGATTGTTTTTGATTTTTATGTCTAAATAATATTAGGCGAATAGACAATATGCCTAATAACATTATGCGAAAACAAATTAGTCTAAATGATTATTATGCTTACATAAATAGTATGCCAAAAAACAATTATGCCAAAGTATTATTATGACAAAAAAAAATATGCCAAATCCGTTATGCCAAATCAAATTAGGTATAAAAGCATTATGCGAAAACAAGGGATCCCCTTAAATCTAGATTTTGATAAACATTTTTGTCATACAAACTGCAGACTGAAATGTTCAACAAAAATTAGCGATTAAGAAAAACTTTTGATTTTTAATACTTTCTGAGGTTTAAGTAATCGTGAAAAGCAATGGGCCTATATTGCAAATTTTCTTGCTTAACAAAAAACGCAGGGTGCTTACTGACACACAATCTAAACGCAATTTCATTTTAATTTGAAGGCTACCACGGGCAGATATAGACAATCAAAGAAAATAATATAAATATGTGTATGAAAATGTTTCTAAATACTTTTTCAGTAGTGCGAGGGAATAAAATAAAAGAGGTGTGTATCAAACCTAAATATCCCTTTAGTTTGTTTTATAAATACGATTTAGTCGCCGATGATTACAACGTTTTAATTGTAAAGGCCTCTAAGAGGTGACAATGTGTCTCCAACGTAAATGCCCTGATATACTGCCGATTCCAAAGGCAAAGAAGAATGATTGTTTAAATATGTGCAAGTTGCCTTTATAATTAAAACGTAGCAATCATCGGCGACTAAATCGTATTTATAAAACAAACTAAAGGGATCTCCAGGTTTAGTACACACTTCTTTTATTTTATTCTCCCGCACCACTGAAAAAGTATTCAGAAACATTTTCTCACACACAGTTACATAATTTTCTTGATTCTCTATATCTGCCCTTGATAGCCTATAAATTAAAGTGAAATTGCGGTTAGGTTGTGTGTCATTAAACACCCCTGCTTTTTTTGTTAGGCAACAATATTTGCAATAAAGACCCATTGCTTTTCACGCTATTTTCAATAAAGACGCCCATTGCTTTTCACCAAATTGCTTTTCACAAAATTAGTAATGGGCGTCACCAATTTTTCCAGAGTCTGTCCGAAATTAGTAATACTTAACTTAAATTCAACTTCTGATTCCGATTCAAATTATTAAAGTTCACTTTCTAAACTGATTACTTATACTTATAATAATGAATAATGATCCAAAGAGTCTAATGTTTGAAGTACTCGTAAGGTTGGTTTATCGTTTATTTTTTACTAGCGGCCGCCCGCGGTTTCACCCGCATGGTTCCCGTTCCCGTGGGAATATCGAGATAAAAAAGTATCCTATGTTTTAATGCAGGCTATCTGTGTGCCAAATTTCAATGCGTGATTGAGGAACAAACATCCAAACCCACAAACTTTCACATTCACAATATTAGTAGGATTAAAGACTAGAAGTTTTTGATTGTTTATGTTAATAAATGAGTAATGAAAATATATTTTATATATATATTATAATAAGATGTTTGTTTTTTTATTTGTTTTAATATTGGGAGTTCGTCAAATAGAGTATAAACTTATTATGACAAAGTTTGTGTTTTTGTTGTTTTTATGATTTTGGCTAAAGTAAAAACAAGTGCTAATACCATTTTGGAGAGAGATGCATTTTTGGACTGGTTTGATTACAAAATACATTAAATTTTATATTAACGATGGTAATTTTATTTCAGAACTTTACGATTTAGGATATTTCATGACAACATTATTCCGTAGAAAATTATAGTAACTATGACTTACAATACATATTATTCTATTTACATCGCTGTAAATTGTAGTAAATACAACATACGTTACTTTATGTTTCATGAAATTCAACGTAAATTGTAGTAAGTACTACATACAATAAACTACGACATTCGTTTCCCAAAGAAAAATATCGTAAGTGACTTTTTTAGCTATTCTGGTAAAAAAATTAAATAATCTTTCCAAAAATATTGTAAAGTTCATAAATGTCTACCTACATGCCAAGTTTGGTTCTTAAACAAAAGAAATTGACTTATTGAGCATCGAAAAACTACTTACTCGTCTTAAAATTGCTGTACGGTAAAGTTCATATAGTGCAGTTACGATATTATACGTAGGAGGTGTCGATATTTTGTCACCATACAGATTTGTTGAATGATACTTTAAGTGTTTTACAAAATAAAAGATAAAATGTGGACTTAATCTACCGACAGCTTTTTGAAGAGGCTAAAGAAGTAGCTGAGCAGCTAGATGTAGAAATTAAATGCCCCAGAATAGTATCAAAACGAATACATAGGGCCAATAACCAACCTTCTCAATCTGCTGAAGAGTATTTCCGCAGGGCTATATACATCCCTCTTCTAGATTCAATAATAAGTGATCTCCAGGACCGCCTGTCTCCTGATGTACTTAATTTGTTTCAGCTAAGCGTTTTCATGCCAAAAAGCGAATATAGTAATTAAGACATTGAAACTGTGAAACAACTAGCTACCGACAATACATTATTACTAGATAACACTTCAGTTTCTGTCATTGTAAATGAATATCGGCTTTAGAATTTTTTAATGTATTATGGCTACACTAACTGTCAGTGTAGCGACAGCAGAAAGGTCTTTCTCTACGTTGCGCAGAATTAAATCGTGGCTAAGATCTTCAATGGAGATCGCCTAACCGGACTGGCACTTCTCCACGTTCATGAAAACGTACCCATTGACGTAAATGACGTAATAACGCGTTTCGGGAGAAGTCGTAAAAGAAAATTTTATTTTGTTATTTAAATACCGGGTGTCACAAGACCTTCAACGAAGCCTAGGTCTACGTATTCTGCCCATTATCAGGACCATTTCTGTTCAAAATTATTGCAGGGAAACGATTTTGATTTTTTGGGTTAAAAAGCATTGCATACAATGTAACGCGTACAACAGACCGCGCCTGCGAGTGTATGTTACACAGCTGCGTGCGGCCGAGTTGAAAGATGCGTGCTCATGAGATACATCGAGTGACGACGTTTTGAAGCCATTGTTTATTACGAAATACTTAAAATTTTGATAATGTTTCATTGGACAAAAAGAAGGAAATAACGAATAAAATAAGATGTCATAAAAATTTTGGAAAAAAAATTGACTTGGACCTTCAATAACTTCGTAACTATTGGTTTCCCAGGCAAAATGGAAAAAAAATTGACTTGGACCTTCAATAACTTCGTAACTATTGGTTTCCCAGGCAAAAAGGCAATAATAAACGTTATATGTATTTTGTCTGTTTCTATTTTGTTTGTAAGAAACCCTTGTCGTACCACCTCTTCACTTTTGCGGAGTTTTGCGTCATACCCTTCGACATACCTCTAGCTTTTATGACAAATTATTCACCACGGTTATGGAATATAAATAGGCTGCCTCATTCCGTGCGTGGTAGTGCTTCTCTGGATGTCTTCAAGAGAAGATGGCAATATGTACGTGTATATGTACAAGGTATTATGTGTAAAGTTTTTCAAGTGTATAATAAATAATAAATATTTTTAAGTACAGTACTACATTAATAAACGTACGTACGTACATTAATAAAATACCTAGGGTACTTTTTACTTGTATCTATTGTTATCAAAATTAAATTATAAGTTCTTAATTTGACCACGACGATGTGACCCCCTACTGGCACCAAAACTGGATCCGCCCTTGCACTAGAGCTGAACAAAGATACAACGAAGCACACATCAAAACTAGAAATACAATTTAAAGGCAATAATCATTGTTATAACTTTATAATAAACATATACAACATAGTATGTATTTGAGAAATGTATTAATACATAGCTATTTAAATTTTTCAGAACATTTGGTGTATGGAAGTGACGCTTTCCTGTCTTGGCACTCACATTACGTTTATCACTCTCAAATGTGCAGGCACTTATAATAGCAACTGCAGTCCTACATTATATTTGCAGAAATTACAATTTAGAGGAAGTCTCTTCAGAGGAAGTTTAGAGGAAGACGAAGTTGAGCTGCCATCTCTGATAGAGAACAATGGAGATGGCTTACAAAATATACATAGATAGCCAACAAGATATTTGACAGAGGGCTGATCTATATAAACAATTATTTTTGTTGAAATACGAATGCATCCATAATGTAATGACATCTGTCACTTATATACGATTTCCTGTAATGTACTTTTTTTGCTGCGCAATATATGGCTTCCAAGTGTCTCCCAAATATCTTTTTATTTCGTTTCAATCCTTACTTAGTTACTTACTTAAACAGTCAATATTACAGTTTTTATTAGGTCATGGGCCCAGACGCCCGATTAGTTTCTTGATCACAAAAGTAAAAATTGTAAAAGTTGATAGGTTGCCGAACATTACCGGCCATGTTTTCTTATTTTTTCAGCAATTTCAGCTAAATACATGAAATGGCATCTAATGCTATGGTACAAATTTAAAAACTGCAAGGCAGTGAAAACTATGCCACGTGGAGCTTTGCTGTACGAACTTACCTCGAGAATGAGGACTTATGGAAATGCGTGGATGGTACCGAAGAATTTACCAAAATTGAGGTCGAAAATTGTTTTATTGGTGGATTCCATTAATTTTATCCACATACAGGAAGCAAAAACTGCAAAGGAGGTATGGTTCAATTTGAGAAATGCTTTTGAGTTAATTTCTTTATTTCTAACTCCAGTTTTTCATTTTATAGTTTCAAATTTTAATTTTGCAGCATAATAATACTCATGTTTATGTTCAAACATTGTTTTTTTAGCAGAATAATACTCGGCTATGGCAAGGTTTCTGGCTGTCTTGCTGCTATCCTGCACGATTTTCTCGTACTTACAGGTTTTTACAGGTTTTACTAATCTCGAGTACGAATCACGACGTATAATTGATGATTAAACGAACTTACCTGTAAGTGAAGTTCTATCACAATTATACGTCGTGATTCGTACTCAAGATTAGTAAAACCTGTAAAAGAAAACTTGTATTGACTCATGTAGACGTTGAGAGGATGGTTTTGGGAATTAATCACAAACGGAAAAAAAAACAATGTAAATATTTATTATGTTTTTATTCAAATCATCAATAGAAATTAAAATTTTTGGGATCAAATGAGGAACATCAGTTTAACCTAGAACCGATTTAGCTAGCGCTGTTACGTCTGAGCTTAGAATGGCTCTAATATGGAATTAAGCAAAGGTGCTGGAGTTGGCACTCCAGCCCGCGGTTTTCCTAATTTGATCTATCCCTATGCCTTGCGCATGAGCTCGTGACGTAGCAGCGTGGCGCGTGCTATGTGCACAAAAAATCGACGTATCTATGCCAACGGCTTTAGGGTTTGTCTGGTGACAGACACAAGACGGATAAAGTCACCCGTATCTTGTATTATTAATAATATTGGATTATACTCTACGTACCATCACCATGCCTGTAGTACAGCAATTGACATCTCGAAGACACCTTGAGCTAGTTGTCGCTCACAAATTAGCCAAGGATGACACCACCGGAAAGAATCCCACACCCGACGAATCAATAGTAACAATTAAGTTCCAAAAATCCCTTCAAACTCCCAAGGGACCCAAAGAGGTCCAGTTCAACATTCCCGGGTTTCACAACACCAAAACTAACACAGTTCTTCTTCTTGAAGATGATCTGAGAACTCTCGTCTATGAGCAGAGCAATAAGATTACCTGTTTGACTTTTCCTTCTCTTATAGAAGATATAAAAACCGTCCAGCTTTCGGACTCATTACTCCCTATCTTAAAGAGTGTAGAGTCTACAATATTTTACCCCTCTAACAAGGCAGCATCCGCACAATTAATCAGACTCTTTCATCACGGCAGACAAGACTGCATCATTCGTGCACGTCTAGTCGCTGATCATTTGATAGGGGAGGCATCAGTGGACTCAGTCGTTCTAGCATATTATCTCAGCTGCATCAATTACACTGTTGGGATAGATTTCCTAGCCCTGTTCTGCGAAGAGAAGTTGTTTGAGCCAGTGACAAGCTGGAACCCACTGTTTAAAGTATCATCTCGTGAGATTGTGTTTGACCTCTTAAATCCCAATATAAATGAAATCAAAATGGACTTGGTGGTTTTCCACGCCGTGTATGGGGCATACGCAATGTGTCGGGCAGTGGAGGCGAAGCAGAACCTTCCTGACTGGTGCAGGAAGCGATACAATGCTTTAGCTGCCTCATTACAAATAGCTCCGGACCCATCAATTAACTTTAACCTGGCAGAAAGTGGGAGGAGCGTCAATGTGTTAGCCTCTCAACGACCTGTACTTAAGATTGCAATTTACCACCTGATAAAGGGGAACTACCTGATCGATTCACACTTAAACATACCCATACAAGCACAAATCAGAATGCTTGTCGCTTATTCCGAGATGACAACATTTACATTGATAAATAGGGTGATCGATCACGGTGGCCCTATTCTCATCTTACCTCCTCTCCCATCACAAATCATTAAATTTACAGAAGAGAAGAAAGCTATAGAAGAGAAACTGACAGCTGGTGGGTATGCAGCCAAAGATATAGAATTTTTGCATTTGATATACGGAAATCACCAATGTTTTACGGCCTCAAATTATCCTGATATGATCATCACTGCGCAACAAATAGAGCTATACCTCAATCCCGACCAAGGAAAAACCATCCGTAACTATAAGGCCAACATAGCTGGAGCCCGAATCAACAAGCAAACGGTCAAACAACTTCTCCATGCAAGAGACTCCAGTGGATCATTCATACTATCAAAGGAAGAAGAAGAGAAACTAAACGCTCTCGGAATCAATGTAACAGAACTAAGAGAGACCGCCAAACGAGTTCTGACAGCTGTTGCTCGCAGGAAGAGGTTGGAGCCCACAGGTGATGATGAGGAGGTATTATAGTCTGACTCCATTAGGTAATAGGTGGTAAATGAAATCCAGGAATACTGATTAATAATTATTTATTGGGCGCGAGGTGCGTCCACAAAGAACCGGGAGAGACTAGCGTAGCCAGTCCCTGCTACGTACAAATATGCTGACTTAAAACAATGGTATATTGTATTCATGTGTCGCTACAGTACTCCCCCTCCTAAAATTTGAAAAAAATATATATAGAAAAGTAGAAAAACATTACAAGTTAAGATACACATAAAACATTTAAAATACTACGTAACACGTTGTCGTACAGGGAGTACTTATTACTACAAAGGTTTGTTGTATACAATATCGGCACACATGATTTGATTTATAATGTCTCTTTGTTACAATGTTAGAACAATACTACTTACTGTTCTGTAATTATAATTACTTAAGTATAATTTGCACAATTCTTTTCAGAATGTGACTTAAAAGTATCTTTAGAAGAAAGATACGGTAAAAAGTTCGTCCTTTTGGGTAGTTGGCAAAGTGACATATTCTGCTAATAAAAATAAACACCGTAAAGGCCAACAACATTCACTTTGACAACGCCCGAGATGCTGTAATACAGAATTACAAAATACGGTAATTAAATTAAACAATGTAAAATAATAATTTCATTTAAAAAAAATGTCGATTTACATTTCATAAATCGTACACAGAATTACAACTTGACAAGGAATTTGTTCTGTCATCGTAAAGCGTTGTCAGCTATTAGATAATGTAACAAGTAATATGTACTTAAATTTTAAACAACTCTGTTTAATCTCCTTGTTATAAAATACAGGCTTATTACAAAAAAAATACAGTTTGAAATTTAAGTTAAAATTAACACATTTACAAATTACAAAATAGAAATGAAACAAAAATGACAATGAAGTATTTTATAAGGTTTAAATTTTGTTAATGCATACAAAATTATTAATGTCTTCATATAATTTCAAAAGTACCTAAACTAACGAGGTTGCAATACACACAAATCATAGTAAGAATCGAACTGGCCTCTTTATGGCTCTGCCATAGCGTGTGGTGTGAGTGACAAGCGATTTACGCGTGTTATTATTGCCACTCGTTTTTGGATTATCGCACTGATTATTAGGTTTGTTACTACTCTCTAGAGGTGCATGACTATGACTATTATTTGTATTTAAGGGCAGGTGACTATTATTACTGGGTGGCACACAATCGTCATTCAGTAGATAAGCTGGTTTTAGCCTGTCTATAGAAATGTTTACATTTTTTTCTCCTCTACGTATACTAAAGTATTTTTTATATCTTTTAACAACACTAAACGGGCCTTGGTATGGCGGTTGTAACGATTTCTTGACCGCGTCAGTTCTCACAAATACGTGATTACAAGTTTCTAAGTCGCGATGTACAAACAAATTTCGCGAATCTCTGTTTTTCATTGACTTGGGCTTATACTTAGCTATGACGTGTTTTATACGTTGAACGTACTGTTGCTCGTCGTAATCACTATTCGAGTTACAGTTATTATAAAAATCCCCGGGTAATCTAATTGCCAGTCCGTATGCATATTCGGCGGCGCTAACACTAGTTTCGTCCCGCGGTACTGCTCGTAAACCCAATAAAACTGTATGTAACTCTTGTAACCAGGAACTATTTTCTAAACGGGCCATTAGTGCTGATTTAACGCTGCGATGCCACCTTTCTACTGTCCCGTTGCTTTGAGGATGGTAGGGTGTAGTTCGTAACTTATTAACGCCTAGAAACTTCATAAGTTGCGTGAAAAGGTTACTTTCGAACTGTCTCCCTTGGTCGGTTGTTATTCTTATCGGACAACCGAACCTTGTAATCCAATTTTCGTATAATGCTTTTGCTACAGTTTCAGCGTCAATTTCTTTTACAGGGACGGCTTCAGGCCAACCGGTAACCCTGTCAATCATCGTAACACAATACCTATAACCATCAGGTGTCGTAGGAAGAGCTCCAATTATGTCACAATGTAAATGATCAAATCTACCGCAGTTCTCAAAATTACCTAAACGTGAGACTGTATGTCGATTGACTTTAACCCTTTGGCATTGAATACAATTTTTGGTCCATTTTCCTACATCAATGTTCAGGTTAGGCCAAAAATATCTGCTACCTACTAAACGACGTGTCGCCCGTATCCCGGGGTGACTTAAACTGTGAATGGTAGAAAAAACTTTTTGTCTAAATTCCTGAGGTAAATACGGTCTCAGGCTTTCATTTGTTATTTCACAATAAATCTTAATATCACTACCAGGAATAAATATTTGCTTTAGTTGAAACTTACAATCGTTGTTTTCATTAATTAATCTTAATAAATCCTTATCGCCTTCCTGTGCCTTAGCTAATTCCTCGTAGTCGACGCTATTAGGGCATGAAATTGTATTAAGTCTCGATAATGCGTCTGCGACAATGTTTTCACTTCCGCTCACGTGTTGAATGTCGGTCGTATACTCACTTATGTACATTAAATGTCTGATTCGTCGCGGAAGATCTTTGTCGTTAGGTTTTTTTGAAAATGCGTAAGTTAATGGTTTATGATCTGTAAATATCGTAAACGAATGACCTTCGATTTTAGATCTGAAATGTTGTACGGCTAAATACATAGCTAAGAGTTCGCGGTCGTAGGTACTATACTTTCTCTGGCCTTCTGATAGTTTCTTCGAGAAGTAGCCTATCGGTTTGTATGTCCCGTCAATCTTGACTTGTAATACTGCACCGACCCCATCGTCCGACGCGTCCGTCATTAATGCCAACGGTGAATTCGGCAAAGGGAAGCTTAGCATAACAGCGTTTTGTAAGCTTTGTTTACACTCTGAAAATGCTAGCTCCGTTTCTGGAGTCCATTGTATAGGTGTATTATCTTTTTTTTTAGACTTATGCAAATACGCGTTTAACTTCGATTGTAATTGAGCTGCTTTAGGTATATGGGACCTGTAAAAGTTCAACATTCCCAAAAATCTCCTGAGTTGCTCTACTGTTTCTGGTTTATTAAAATTTACTATGTCTTGTACTTTATCTTGCAACGGACTAATACCTTGGTGAGATACCTCAAAACCTAAGAAATCTACTTTAGATTGACTGAATTGACATTTAGAAAGATTAATTGTAATACCAAAACTGTTAAGTCGTTCGAACAAGCTATTTAAATGCCTTTTATGAGAATTTTCATCTTCCGAAAGTACCAAAACGTCGTCAATGTAACAGAATAAATATTCACTTCCGTGACTGACTGTACCATCATTGTTTACAACTTGTAAGCCTTGTAGCACAGAGTGATTCATAAATCTCTGAAACGTTTGTGCAGCATTGCGCAAACCGAATGACATTCTCGGAAACTCAAATAATCCGAACGGCGTAATTATCGCAGTTTTCTCAATATCATCTGGATGTACTCTAACATTAAAGTATGCACGATTTAGGTCAATTTTAGAAAATACTTTCTTATTCGGTAATAAATGTATAAAATCCTGAATTCGCGGAATTGGGTACCTATCTGGTTTAGTGATTTTATTCAACGCTCGATAATCGCCACAGGGACGTATCTGCCCGTCCTTTTTAGGCACGACGTGCAGTGGGCTCGACCAGGCTCCTTTTGAAGGACGGCATATTCCAAGCTCCATCATCGTTTTAAATTCGTTAAATACCTTTAGGTAGCGATCAGGAGGTATAGGTCGTGCACGAGCGTGTACAGGTGGTCCGTTTGTCTCTATATGATGAAAGACCGAATGCGGCGGGTTTTCCTTAAAACATGACGGTTTAAGAATGTCAGGATAACGCGATAATAAATTATGATAAGGGTGGTTACTATTTATAGTTGCTAATGACGGTTCATGCCACACAGTAATATCGGCCACGACATTTAAATTAGTAGTCTGGTCAATTAACTTACGGCTATTTAAATCAACAGATAATTTGTGTTTCACTAAAAAATCTGCACCGATTATCGGTTGTTTAACGTTCGCAATTATGAAAGTCCACTTAAATTGTCAACGTAAATTAAAATTTAGTGTCAATGTTTTAGTACCGAACGTTTTTATTTCTGTGCCATTAGCAGCGTAAAGTACATAAGACCAAGCACTATCACTTTGTTTCACTGACCTTACAGGTAAAACGGAGACGTTGGCGCCGGTGTCGATCAGGAATTTGAGGCCGGACACTATGTCTCGAACAATAAGGCGGTTGTTAACGAGTTGCGCGCAGGGTTCCGCCGTAGCCTGCACGGATCCTAGTTTTCCGGAACCTCACCTTTCTGTTTCTTCTCCCAACTGCACGGTTTGATACATTTAGCTGCTTTCTTACCGTATCGAAAGTGGTAAAAACACTGCCAATCAGGTTTCTTTTGCGTTTTCTTATCACTATTCCTGTTACGCGATGGAGTACGGCTTCTAAATCGTTTGTCATTGTTCCTGCTCGCTGTTTCCAAGCGTGCTAAACGCGCGCTTACTTTAGCAATTTCTGACAATATCTTTGAATCATCTCCTTTGGTACTCGACGAAGCCTTGACTTCGGTGATCTGATTGCAGCTGGTTTCAATTATCTTATCTGCGACTGTGGCCAACTTCTCTAATTCCTTCACCTCCGTTACTGCTAATATTGCCTGCACTGTATTTGGTAGATGACGTTGCCATAATACTAGTAATGTTGCATCAGGTATCTTGTTTCGTGCTAAGTCCTTCATACGGCGTAACAACTGTGAGGGCTTTTGGTCGCCCAGTTCCATTTCGCCTATGAGTTTTTGTATTTTCCTCCCTTCAGACTCCTCATAAATTTCGAGTAATCTTTTTTTAAGGGTATTGTACTTGTCAGAGGCTGGTGGCTCGGTCAAAATATCGGTAACTTGAGCTATGACCTCCTTATCCAATTTCGCGATGATGAGATGATATCGCGCTTCATCACCCATTTTCTGTGGGGCTAACACGGCTTCCACCTGTATGAACCATAACCTCGGTTGGTCCTTCCAAAAATCAGGCAACCGCCCCATAACTGAGACTTGAGCCATATCACTATATTCCGTAGTTGGCTTGGTGGTCGGCGTATGTAGCTGCGGTGGCAAAGGTGGCAAAGGTGGATTTTGTTGCTTGTCCATAATTTACAGATGGTAAACATTCAAATGTCCACTAAATAACACTCGATAACCCTGAAGTGGTTCAGGGGAGTCTTCCCGGACTCTCAAAAAAAAAAAAAAAAACAATATATAACGAGAACAATTTTCACGCCGCGCGCGTGGGAAACGCTCGAATTACAGTGTCTCACACTCAAGTTCACACTAAGTTTAATTTGAGAAAAAAAAGTTCACTTTTCGCGTGTTGCACGGGGTCACCACTTTACCACTTTCAGGTAATAACTTAGTTCTGACTCCATTAGGTAATAGGTGGTAAATGAAATCCAGGAATACTGATTAATAATTATTTATTGGGCGCGAGGTGCGTCCACAAAGAACCGGGAGAGACTAGCGTAGCCAGTCCCTGCTACGTACAAATATGCCGACTTAAAACAATGGTATATTGTATTCATGTGTCGCTACAGCCCTATATGGCTTTTTGAACTAATAAAAAGAGTGTTTGATTTTCTTAAACCTTTGGTTTTTTTTTTCAATTTGCCATTAAAGTAGTAACCGGACAGATTTGAGGCTTTACTGCGTAAAAGGGTATCTGTAATAAAGGTTGATTTACGCCAGGTCTAGAAATTTTTTATGATATCTGGAATTTGAATTAAAAAAATTGTTGGGAGAAAAGAAATATTTTTAATATTAATTTTAGATAGAGTTTGCACTCTATGTGCAGTTATTAAAGCTAATACTAGAAGTTTTTTATGATATCTGGAATTTGAATTAAAAAAATTGTTGGGAGAAAAGAAATATTTTTAATATTAATTTTAGATAGAGTTTGCACTCTATGTGCAGTTATTAAAGCTAATAGGGTTATGCATTTTTTAGAAAGAAGTTCCAAAGATATTTCTTAATTTGGATACCATGCTGTGGTATAGTCTAGGACGACCGCGGGGTCCCAAGTTAAATCATATTTGGGAGTTGGAGGTATCAACCGGAAAATCCCGTTGAAAAATCTTTGGATTCTCCAATCTTCCGAAATATTCGGGCCTAGAACGAGGGCAAGAGCTGCCTTACAACTATTAAACGAACCATATTGGCTACCAGTTTCGTACATATGAGTAAGGAAATCAAGAACTGAACTACTCGACGATTTAAATTATTGAGTTGGATGACAGGGACGCTAGCATAATGTCTAAAGAGGACTCGGGAACTCTGTTTAACTACACTCAGAAAAAAAACGTCTAACAAAGCGACAATAAACGCTTTGTTAGAATTTTATTGTCACCCCACGTAAGTGAATTGTGCCTGCAGCTATGTGGCCATTGTGCCAATTACAACTTTTTTATTGTTGAACAAATTTTTGTCATTTCAGCAAAAGAAACATTGATCCTATGACTAAGGATGTGTACTTAAACGGGGTAGCAACGGAACGTTGTTAATTTATCAACGTTGTAATGTGATGCTATAGCAAAGTATAATCTATCAAAATAACAGTTGTTACTATGTTTAGGTAGTGTTGTCAGTAAAGCAACCTTTTTAACTAACAAAATACAAATTAGTCATCTGCACAAAATAGCCTATATAAGATTACAATAATGACATTGTCGCAATCGCAACGTGTTTTGTCTACCTGGCAATTTATTTATTAATCGAGTTAGTTTGTTCTTGTTGTTGGTCAGAGTAAGACGCGTGTTGTGCGGTCGTGCTTTATTATCAAAAAAACTATGAGCTGCCGCACATTGAGCCACTAGTCGTGGCCACTAACCCCCGGTTCCTATATCTGAGAAACGATCCGTTTTAGTTACGAATAGTAGTTTTATATAGAATATAGTAATTAAGACATTGAAACTGTGAAACAACTAGCTACCGACAATACATTATTACTAGATAACACTTCAGTTTCTGTCATTGTAAATGAATATCGGCTTTAGAATTTTTTAATGTATTATGGCTACACTACCTGTCAGTGTAGCGACAGCAGAAAGGTCTTTCTCTACGTTGCGCAGAATTAAATCGTGGCTAAGATCTTCAATGGAGATCGCCTAACCGGACTGGCACTTCTCCACGTTCATGAAAACGTACCCATTGACGTAAATGACGTAATAACGCGTTTCGGGAGAAGTCGTAAAAGAAAATTTTATTTTGTTATTTAAATACCGGGTGTCACAAGACCTTCAACGAAGCCGCGGTCTACGTATTCTGCACATTATCAGGACCATTTCTGTTCAAAATTATTGCAGGGAAACGATTTTGATTTTTTGGGTTAAAAAGCATTGCATACAATGTAACGCGTACAACAGACCGCGCCTGCGAGTGTATGTTACACAGCTGCGTGCGGCCGAGTTGAAAGATGCGTGCTCATGAGATACATCGAGTGACGACGTTTTGAAGCCATTGTTTATTACGAAATACTTAAAATTTTGATAATGTTTCATTGGACAAAAAGAAGGAAATAACGAATAAAATAAGATGTCATAAAAATTTTGGAAAAAAAATTGACTTGGACCTTCAATAACTTCGTAACTATTGGTTTCCCAGGCAAAAAGGCAATAATAAACGTTATATGTATTTTGTCTGTTTCTATTTTGTTTGTAAGAAACCCTTGTCGTACCACCTCTTCACTTTTGCGGAGTTTTGCGTCATACCCTTCGACATACCTCTAGCTTTTATGACAAATTATTCACCACGGTTATGGAATATAAATAGGCTGCCTCATTCCGTGCGTGGTAGTGCTTCTCTGGATGTCTTCAAGAGAAGATGGCAATATGTACGTGTATATGTACAAGGTATTATGTGTAAAGTTTTTCAAGTGTATAATAAATAATAAATATTTTTAAGTACAGTACTACATTAATAAACGTACGTACGTACATTAATAAAATACCTAGGTACTTTTTACTTGTATCTATTGTTATCAAAATTAAATTATAAGTTCTTAATTTGACCACGACGATGTGACCCCCTACTGGCACCAAAACTGGATCCGCCCTTGCACTAGAGCTGAACAAAGATACAACGAAGCACACATCAAAACTAGAAATACAATTTAAAGGCAATAATCATTGTTATAACTTTATAATAAACATATACAACATAGTATGTATTTGAGAAATGTATTAATACATAGCTATTTAAATTTTTCAGAACATTTGGTGTATGGAAGTGACGCTTTCCTGTCTTGGCACTCACATTACGTTTATCACTCTCAAATGTGCAGGCACTTATAATAGCAACTGCAGTCCTACATTATATTTGCAGAAATTACAATTTAGAGGAAGTCTCTTCAGAGGAAGTTTAGAGGAAGACGAAGTTGAGCTGCCATCTCTGATAGAGAACAATGGAGATGGCTTACAAAATATACATAGATAGCCAACAAGATATTTGACAGAGGGCTGATCTATATAAACAATTATTTTTGTTGAAATACGAATGCATCCATAATGTAATGACATCTGTCACTTATATACGATTTCCTGTAATGTACTTTTTTTGCTGCGCAATATATGGCTTCCAAGTGTCTCCCAAATATATTTTTATTTCGTTTCAATCCTTACTTAGTTACTTACTTAAACAGTCAATATTACAGTTTTTATTAGGTCATGGGCCCAGACGCCCGATTAGTTTCTTGATCACAAAAGTAAAAATTGTAAAAGTTGATAGGTTGCCGAACATTACCGGCCATGTTTTCTTATTTTTTCAGCAATTTCAGCTAAATACATGAAATGGCATCTAATGCTATGGTACAAATTTAAAAACTGCAAGGCAGTGAAAACTATGCCACGTGGAGCTTTGCTGTACGAACTTACCTCGAGAATGAGGACTTATGGAAATGCGTGGATGGTACCGAAGAATTTACCAAAATTGAGGTCGAAAATTGTTTTATTGGTGGATTCCATTAATTTTATCCACATACAGGAAGCAAAAACTGCAAAGGAGGTATGGTTCAATTTGAGAAATGCTTTTGAGTTAATTTCTTTATTTCTAACTCCAGTTTTTCATTTTATAGTTTCAAATTTTAATTTTGCAGCATAATAATACTCATGTTTATGTTCAAACATTGTTTTTTAGCAGAATAATACTCGGCTATGGCAAGGTTTCTGGCTGTCTTGCTGCTATCCTGCACGATTTTCTCGTACTTACAGGTTTTTACAGGTTTTACTAATCTCGAGTACGAATCACGACGTATAATTGATGATTAAACGAACTTACCTGTAAGTGAAGTTCTATCACAATTATACGTCGTGATTCGTACTCAAGATTAGTAAAACCTGTAAAAGAAAACTTGTATTGACTCATGTAGACGTTGAGAGGATGGTTTTGGGAATTAATCACAAACGGAAAAAAAAACATTGTAAATATTTATTATGTTTTTATTCAAATCATCAATAGAAATTAAAATTTTTGGGATCAAATGAGGAACATCAGTTTAACCTAGAACCGATTTAGCTAGCGCTGTTACGTCTGAGCTTAGAATGGCTCTAATATGGAATTAAGCAAAGGTGCTGGAGTTGGCACTCCAGCCCGCGGTTTTCCTAATTTGATCTATCCCTATGCCTTGCGCATGAGCTCGTGACGTAGCAGCGTGGCGCGTGCTATGTGCACAAAAAATCGACGTATCTATGCCAACGGCTTTAGGGTTTGTCTGGTGACAGACACAAGACGGATAAAGTCACCCGTATCTTGTATTATTAATAATATTGGATTATACTCTACGTACCATCACCATGCCTGTAGTACAGCAATTGACATCTCGAAGACACCTTGAGCTAGTTGTCGCTCACAAATTAGCCAAGGATGACACCACCGGAAAGAATCCCACACCCGACGAATCAATAGTAACAATTAAGTTCCAAAAATCCCTTCACACTCCCAAGGGACCCAAAGAGGTCCAGTTCAACATTCCCGGGTTTCACAACACCAAAACTAACACAGTTCTTCTTCTTGAAGATGATCTGAGAACTCTCGTCTATGAGCAGAGCAATAAGATTACCTGTTTGACTTTTCCTTCTCTTATAGAAGATATAAAAACCGTCCAGCTTTCGGACTCATTACTCCCTATCTTAAAGAGTGTAGAGTCTACAATATTTTACCCCTCTAACAAGGCAGCATCCGCACAATTAATCAGACTCTTTCATCACGGCAGACAAGACTGCATCATTCGTGCACGTCTAGTCGCTGATCATTTGATAGGGGAGGCATCAGTGGACTCAGTCGTTCTAGCATATTATCTCAGCTGCATCAATTACACTGTTGGGATAGATTTCCTAGCCCTGTTCTGCGAAGAGAAGTTGTTTGAGCCAGTGACAAGCTGGAACCCACTGTTTAAAGTATCATCTCGTGAGATTGTGTTTGACCTCTTAAATCCCAATATAAATGAAATCAAAATGGACTTGGTGGTTTTCCACGCCGTGTATGGGGCATACGCAATGTGTCGGGCAGTGGAGGCGAAGCAGAACCTTCCTGACTGGTGCAGGAAGCGATACAATGCTTTAGCTGCCTCATTACAAATAGCTCCGGACCCATCAATTAACTTTAACCTGGCAGAAAGTGGGAGGAGCGTCAATGTGTTAGCCTCTCAACGACCTGTACTTAAGATTGCAATTTACCACCTGATAAAGGGGAACTACCTGATCGATTCACACTTAAACATACCCATACAAGCACAAATCAGAATGCTTGTCGCTTATTCCGAGATGACAACATTTACATTGATAAATAGGGTGATCGATCACGGTGGCCCTATTCTCATCTTACCTCCTCTCCCATCACAAATCATTAAATTTACAGAAGAGAAGAAAGCTATAGAAGAGAAACTGACAGCTGGTGGGTATGCAGCCAAAGATATAGAATTTTTGCATTTGATATACGGAAATCACCAATGTTTTACGGCCTCAAATTATCCTGATATGATCATCACTGCGCAACAAATAGAGCTATACCTCAATCCCGACCAAGGAAAAACCATCCGTAACTATAAGGCCAACATAGCTGGAGCCCGAATCAACAAGCAAACGGTCAAACAACTTCTCCATGCAAGAGACTCCAGTGGATCATTCATACTATCAAAGGAAGAAGAAGAGAAACTAAACGCTCTCGGAATCAATGTAACAGAACTAAGAGAGACCGCCAAACGAGTTCTGACAGCTGTTGCTCGCAGGAAGAGGTTGGAGCCCACAGGTGATGATGAGGAGGTATTATAGTCTGACTCCATTAGGTAATAGGTGGTAAATGAAATCCAGGAATACTGATTAATAATTATTTATTGGGCGCGAGGTGCGTCCACAAAGAACCGGGAGAGACTAGCGTAGCCAGTCCCTGCTACGTACAAATATGCTGACTTAAAACAATGGTATATTGTATTCATGTGTCGCTACAGTACTCCCCCTCCTAAAATTTGAAAAAAATATATATAGAAAAGTAGAAAAACATTACAAGTTAAGATACACATAAAACATTTAAAATACTACGTAACACGTTGTCGTACAGGGAGTACTTATTACTACAAAGGTTTGTTGTATACAATATCGGCACACATGATTTGATTTATAATGTCTCTTTGTTACAATGTTAGAACAATACTACTTACTGTTCTGTAATTATAATTACTTAAGTATAATTTGCACAATTCTTTTCAGAATGTGACTTAAAAGTATCTTTAGAAGAAAGATACGGTAAAAAGTTCGTCCTTTTGGGTAGTTGGCAAAGTGACATATTCTGCTAATAAAAATAAACACCGTAAAGGCCAACAACATTCACTTTGACAACGCCCGAGATGCTGTAATACAGAATTACAAAATACGGTAATTAAATTAAACAATGTAAAATAATAATTTCATTTAAAAAAAATGTCGATTTACATTTCATAAATCGTACACAGAATTACAACTTGACAAGGAATTTGTTCTGTCATCGTAAAGCGTTGTCAGCTATTAGATAATGTAACAAGTAATATGTACTTAAATTTTAAACAACTCTGTTTAATCTCCTTGTTATAAAATACAGGCTTATTACAAAAAAAATACAGTTTGAAATTTAAGTTAAAATTAACACATTTACAAATTACAAAATAGAAATGAAACAAAAATGACAATGAAGTATTTTATAAGGTTTAAATTTTGTTAATGCATACAAAATTATTAATGTCTTCATATAATTTCAAAAGTACCTAAACTAACGAGGTTGCAATACACACAAATCATAGTAAGAATCGAACTGGCCTCTTTATGGCTCTGCCATAGCGTGTGGTGTGAGTGACAAGCGATTTACGCGTGTTATTATTGCCACTCGTTTTTGGATTATCGCACTGATTATTAGGTTTGTTACTACTCTCTAGAGGTGCATGACTATGACTATTATTTGTATTTAAGGGCAGGTGACTATTATTACTGGGTGGCACACAATCGTCATTCAGTAGATAAGCTGGTTTTAGCCTGTCTATAGAAATGTTTACATTTTTTTCTCCTCTACGTATACTAAAGTATTTTTTATATCTTTTAACAACACTAAACGGGCCTTGGTATGGCGGTTGTAACGATTTCTTGACCGCGTCAGTTCTCACAAATACGTGATTACAAGTTTCTAAGTCGCGATGTACAAACAAATTTCGCGAATCTCTGTTTTTCATTGACTTGGGCTTATACTTAGCTATGACGTGTTTTATACGTTGAACGTACTGTTGCTCGTCGTAATCACTATTCGAGTTACAGTTATTATAAAAATCCCCGGGTAATCTAATTGCCAGTCCGTATGCATATTCGGCGGCGCTAACACTAGTTTCGTCCCGCGGTACTGCTCGTAAACCCAATAAAACTGTATGTAACTCTTGTAACCAGGAACTATTTTCTAAACGGGCCATTAGTGCTGATTTAAGGCTGCGATGCCACCTTTCTACTGTCCCGTTGCTTTGAGGATGGTAGGGTGTAGTTCGTAACTTATTAACGCCTAGAAACTTCATAAGTTGCGTGAAAAGGTTACTTTCGAACTGTCTCCCTTGGTCGGTTGTTATTCTTATCGGACAACCGAACCTTGTAATCCAATTTTCGTATAATGCTTTTGCTACAGTTTCAGCGTCAATTTCTTTTACAGGGACGGCTTCAGGCCAACCGGTAACCCTGTCAATCATCGTAACACAATACCTATAACCATCAGGTGTCGTAGGAAGAGCTCCAATTATGTCACAATGTAAATGATCAAATCTACCGCAGTTCTCAAAATTACCTAAACGTGAGACTGTATGTCGATTGACTTTAACCCTTTGGCATTGAATACAATTTTTGGTCCATTTTCCTACATCAATGTTCAGGTTAGGCCAAAAATATCTGCTACCTACTAAACGACGTGTCGCCCGTATCCCGGGGTGACTTAAACTGTGAATGGTAGAAAAAACTTTTTGTCTAAATTCCTGAGGTAAATACGGTCTCAGGCTTTCATTTGTTATTTCACAATAAATCTTAATATCACTACCAGGAATAAATATTTGCTTTAGTTGAAACTTACAATCGTTGTTTTCATTAATTAATCTTAATAAATCCTTATCGCCTTCCTGTGCATTAGCTAATTCCTCGTAGTCGACGCTATTAGGGCATGAAATTGTATTAAGTCTCGATAATGCGTCTGCGACAATGTTGTCACTTCCGCTCACGTGTTGAATGTCGGTCGTATACTCACTTATGTACATTAAATGTCTGATTCGTCGCGGAAGATCTTTGTCGTTAGGTTTTTTTGAAAATGCGTAAGTTAATGGTTTATGATCTGTAAATATCGTAAACAAATGACCTTCGATTTTAGATCTGAAATGTTGTACGGCTAAATACATAGCTAAGAGTTCGCGGTCGTAGGTACTATACTTTCTCTGGCCTTCTGATAGTTTCTTCGAGAAGTAGCCTATCGGTTTGTATGTCCCGTCAATCTTGACTTGTAATACTGCACCGACCCCATCGTCCGACGCGTCCGTCATTAATGCCAACGGTGAATTCGGCAAAGGGAAGCTTAGCATAACAGCGTTTTGTAAGCTTTGTTTACACTCTGAAAATGCTAGCTCCGTTTCTGGAGTCCATTGTATAGGTGTATTATCTTTTTTTTTAGACTTATGCAAATACGCGTTTAACTTCGATTGTAATTGAGCTGCTTTAGGTATATGGGACCTGTAAAAGTTCAACATTCCCAAAAATCTCATGAGTTGCTCTACTGTTTCTGGTTTATTAAAATTTACTATGTCTTGTACTTTATCTTGCAACGGACTAATACCTTGGTGAGATACCTCAAAACCTAAGAAATCTACTTTAGATTGACTGAATTGACATTTAGAAAGATTAATTGTAATACCAAAACTGTTAAGTCGTTCGAACAAGCTATTTAAATGCCTTTTATAGAATTTTCATCTTCCGAAAGTACCAAAACGTCGTCAATGTAACAGAATAAATATTCACTTCCGTGACTGACTGTACCATCATTGTTTACAACTTGTAAGCCTTGTAGCACAGAGTGATTCATAAATCTCTGAAACGTTTGTGCAGCATTGCGCAAACCGAATGACATTCTCGGAAACTCAAATAATCCGAACGGCGTAATTATCGCAGTTTTCTCAATATCATCTGGATGTACTCTTTAAAGTATGCACGATTTAGGTCAATTTTAGAAAATACTTTCTTATTCGGTAATAAATGTATAAAATCCTGAATTCGCGGAATTGGGTACCTATCTGGTTTAGTGATTTTATTCAACGCTCGATAATCGCCACAGGGACGTATCTGCCCGTCCTTTTTAGGCACGACGTGCAGTGGGCTCGACCAGGCTCCTTTTGAAGGACGGCATATTCCAAGCTCCATCATCGTTTTAAATTCGTTAAATACCTTTAGGTAGCGATCAGGAGGTATAGGTCGTGCACGAGCGTGTACAGGTGGTCCGTTTGTCTCTATATGATGAAAGACCGAATGCGGCGGGTTTTCCTTAAAACATGACGGTTTAAGAATGTCAGGATAACGCGATAATAAATTATGATAAGGGTGGTTACTATTTATAGTTGCTAATGACGGTTCATGCCACACAGTAATATCGGCCACGACATTTAAATTAGTAGTCTGGTCAATTAACTTACGGCTATTTAAATCAACAGATAATTTGTGTTTCACTAAAAAATCTGCACCGATTATCGGTTGTTTAACGTTCGCAATTATGAAAGTCCACTTAAATTGTCGACGTAAATTAAAATTTAGTGTCAATGTTTTAGTACCGAACGTTTTTATTTCTGTGCCATTAGCAGCGTAAAGTACATAAGAGCAAGCACTATCACTTTGTTTCACTGACCTTACAGGTAAAACGGAGACGTTGGCGCCGGTGTCGATCAGGAATTTGAGGCCGGACACTATGTCTCGAACAATAAGGCGGTTGTTAACGAGTTGCGCGCAGGGTTCCGCCGTAGCCTGCACGGATCCTAGTTTTCCGGAACCTCACCTTTCTGTTTCTTCTCCCAACTGCACGGTTTGATACATTTAGCTGCTTTCTTACCGTATCGAAAGTGGTAAAAACACTGCCAATCAGGTTTCTTTTGCGTTTTCTTATCACTATTCCTGTTACGCGATGGAGTACGGCTTCTAAATCGTTTGTCATTGTTCCTGCTCGCTGTTTCCAAGCGTGCTAAACGCGCGCTTACTTTAGCAATTTCTGACAATATCTTTGAATCATCTCCTTTGGTACTCGACGAAGCCTTGACTTCGGTGATCTGATTGCAGCTGGTTTCAATTATCTTATCTGCGACTGTGGCCAACTTCTCTAATTCCTTCACCTCCGTTACTGCTAATATTGCCTGCACTGTATTTGGTAGATGACGTTACCATAATACTAGTAATGTTGCATCAGGTATCTTGTTTCGTGCTAAGTCCTTCATACGGCGTAACAACTGTGAGGGCTTTTGGTCGCCCAGTTCCATTTCGCCTATGAGTTTTTGTATTTTCCTCCCTTCAGACTCCTCATAAATTTCGAGTAATCTTTTTTTAAGGGTATTGTACTTGTCAGAGGCTGGTGGCTCGGTCAAAATATCGGTAACTTGAGCTATGACCTCCTTATCCAATTTCGCGATGATGAGATGATATCGCGCTTCATCACCCATTTTCTGTGGGGCTAACACGGCTTCCACCTGTATGAACTATGGTTCATACAGGTGGAAGCCGTGGTGGAACCTCGGTTGGTCCTTCCAAAAATCAGGCAACCGCCCCATAACTGAGACTTGAGCCATATCACTATATTCCGTAGTTGGCTTGGTGGTCGGCGTATGTAGCTGCGGTGGCAAAGGTGGCAAAGGTGGATTTTGTTGCTTGTCCATAATTTACAGATGGTAAACATTCAAATGTCCACTAAATAACACTCGATAACCCTGAAGTGGTTCAGGGGAGTCTTCCCGGACTCTCAAAAAAAAAAAAAAAAAAAACAATATATAACGAGAACAATTTTCACGCCGCGCGCGTGGGAAACGCTCGAATTACAGTGTCTCACACTCAAGTTCACACTAAGTTTAATTTGAGAAAAAAAAGTTCACTTTTCGCGTGTTGCACGGGGTCACCACTTTACCACTTTCAGGTAATAACTTAGTTCTGACTCCATTAGGTAATAGGTGGTAAATGAAATCCAGGAATACTGATTAATAATTATTTATTGGGCGCGAGGTGCGTCCACAAAGAACCGGGAGAGACTAGCGTAGCCAGTCCCTGCTACGTACAAATATGCTGACTTAAAACAATGGTATATTGTATTCATGTGTCGCTACAGCCCTATATGGCTTTTTGAACTAATAAAAAGAGTGTTTGATTTTCTTAAACCTTTGGTTTTTTTTTTCAATTTGCCATTAAAGTAGTAGCCGGACAGATTTGAGGCTTTACTGCGTAAAAGGGTATCTGTAATAAAGGTTGATTTACGCCAGGTCTAGAAATTTTTTATGATATCTGGAATTTGAATAAAAAAATTTGTTGGGAGAAAAGAAATATTTTTAATATTAATTTTAGATAGAGTTTGCACTCTATGTGCAGTTATTAAAGCTAATACTAGAAGTTTTTTATGATATCTGGAATTTGAATTAAAAAAATTGTTGGGAGAAAAGAAATATTTTTAATATTAATTTTAGATAGAGTTTGCACTCTATGTGCAGTTATTAAAGCTAATAGGGTTATGCATTTTTTAGAAAGAAGTTCCAAAGATATTTCTTAATTTGGATACCATGCTGTGGTATAGTCTAGGACGACCGCGGGGTCCCAAGTTAAATCATATTTGGGAGTTGGAGGTATCAACCGGAAAATCCCGTTGAAAAATCTTTGGATTCTCCAATCTTCCGAAATATTCGGGCCTAGAACGAGGGCAAGAGCTGCCTTACAACTATTAAACGAACCATATTGGCTACCAGTTTCGTACATATGAGTAAGGAAATCAAGAACTGAACTACTCGACGATTTAAATTATTGAGTTGGATGACAGGGACGCTAGCATAATGTCTAAAGAGGACTCGGGAACTCTGTTTAACTAGGTTTAGCGGGAACGCTGACCGGATAACGTCCCGGCAATCAGCGTCATCGTGATGTTGCGGTTGCTAGAATGAGAGATAATATCACTGGAAGTAAATTTTATGACTTCTGAGGTAAGGAGATTTTGAAAAATGGGGAACCAAGGTTGGGTCGGCCAATAGGGCACAATGAAGATTGCCTGTCGCCCTTTCAATAATTATTTTTCTCAGCGCTTTCAAAATCATTGAAAATGGTGGAAATGCATAGAAAAATGTATTTGATCAACTTATTGTAAGCGCGTCAATTGCTTCCGCATCAGGGTCTTTATGCCATGATACGAATTTGTCGCATCTATTATTTATTCTACTAGCAAAAATATCAATTTGTGGGAAACCAAATTTATTCACTATAATTTCAAACGCGGAGCTTGATAATTCCCATTCTATATCTGGGTGATTTTTTTTTGATCCTTCGTCGGCTACTGTGTTGTTATAAGACGCAAACACAAAAAATTTTTCGCGACTCGCACCATTTTTAGTGACATTTGTGAGATGCGGGTATTGAATGCCGCCCATGCGGTTTATGTATACGAGACCACGGTCGAGTTATCAACGCGCAAAAGAACTTGGCAATCGAAAAACTCTTTTGCAAACATTTTAATAGCAAAATACGTAGCTAGCAACTCAAGTTGGTTAATGTGGAGCTGACGTTCATCGAGTGACCACGGCCCGCTCGCAGTCTCGTCCCCGCAGGCGGCACCCTATCCCGTAGTTGACGCGTCAGAAAAAAAAATTCAACTGTGTAATTATCATCTTTGATTCTATTCCAGTTGTCTATGGCTCTTATCCACCAATTAAAACCATCATGTAATGATCATAATTTTGTCGAAATTATTGCTTGGTTTAAGGTTTAAAAATGTTTGTCGTTCAAATCACACTAAAGTTGCTAAAGTGTATAATAGGCCATATTCAACAGCTGGACATGCCGAGATTAATAGTCCTATTAATCGAGCAATTTCCCGAATCCTACACCGAGACAGCTTGTTTGTTCGTTGGTAAACTTATTTGCATTATTTGGGTATCGATCAATTCGATCATATAGCCTAGGAATTTACACTGTGTGGATGGGATAAGATTACTTTTTTTACCAGTTTATTTGAAACCTGAGGGAGGTGAACAATTTTGTGGTAACATCAATGTTATGAACACAGTCAGAATATGAGTTATCTACAAGAAGTATATCATCTAAATATATGGTAAATAATAAACCGGCCGTTCTTAATAATTTTACAACTGGTTTCAACAGTTTTGTAAACAAGTATGGTGCAATATTTAGGCCGAATGATAATACATTATACTGATATTATTTTCCATTCCAAGAAAATCTTAAAAACTTCCAAAACTCTTCATGAATTTTTATAAAAAGGTATGCATCCTTGAGGTCTACTGTAGGTAAAAACGATTTCTAGAAATAAGTTTAATAACCGTACGGAAATCTTCTAATTTAAAGTGCTGCGTATCAATGAACTTATTTAATTCTTTAAGATTCAATATTAATACCGTCTGGTTTAGGTCTCAAGAAAATATTGGACACAAACTGTCCCTCGCAAGGGTCGCATTCAGATATAACACCGATTCTAAGTAGTTTGGCCAAGGCCTCCTTTAATTGTGTTAATTCCGAATTTGAGAATTGAAGTTCAACCGGTAAGTTATGTTGTGCAGGGGTACAGGCTAAATCAATCTTAAAACCTTGCACCGTCTAATACGTCTGCGTCTGATGTGATCATCAGCCATTGGCGATAAAAGAGTGAGAGTTGTCTGGCGTAGCGTACCGTGTCTATAGGCGGCGGGCTGTCCGCGGCAGAGGCGACGACCGCCTCGATGTGTGTGGCGGCGGCGGCGGCCTCGCGCTGGAGGGCGGCGCAGGCTCGCGGCTCCGCGGCGGTCCCGGCGGCCTGCGGGCTGGGACCGGAGGTTTCCAGTTTTTTGACACCGGCGGTTTCGTTAGACCCGTAGATTATTTCAGCTGTTTATTTTGAATTTTGAGGTCGCTGCTGGATTTATTCACGGCCTTGGCCGTCCGCAGTGCTTCAGGCAAACTTTCCCCGAACAGGAATTTGTCTATCTTTGTGTTGTTCAAGTGATCTTTCAAATCTTTTTTAAAGGCAAACAGAGCGAAATTGCGTCTGGTGACCGAGTCTGTGTGTTGAGTATCACACAAACATCGGCATCCATCAGTTTCTTTATTAATTCTTGATTAATAGGAGTGGATTTCAGTTGTTCTGTCATCGCTGATGATAGACACGCTATGGCCGTAGCCACTTGTTTCTGTCGAAGTTCGAGCTGTTTGTCCCGTTTCATCAGGTTTTCCGGAAGAGCAGCCTTGATCTCGGGATTGAGCAGCGGAGTGGCGATACGCGTGCTATTCGCCGTTATAAGGTATTTACTCGTCAACTCTTTACGAACCTTGGGGTCCAACCCAGTCGTAGCGCGGTGATTGAATCGCGTCGCTAAATCCTTATGGATGTCCATATTCCTCGGTCGCTGTGGGGTCCTCGCGCAGAAGTTCCAGTAGAATACTGTCAAGGCCGTCTTCAGTTGGCAAAACTTCCGTGGCTGCTACCGGTTCGTTTGAGGTTTCGTCGCCAACAGCTGTACTCGTTGAAGGCCCTGCATCGACCGCCTCCAGCGTAGCATCCACTTGCTCGAGTGGACTCGGCTCCGTGAGTGAAGGTGACTCGGTTTGACCCGGCGTCGGCGGCGTCGCGGGGTCAGGTTGCATTCCGTCTGATATAACAACGGTAGCTTCTGAATGTGCTAGTGGCATTATAGTGCTAAGTCAGCACTTTACGGCATGATAAGCGAAGCAACCGGTTAATCAGTAAGATATAACTCCCACAGAGTTACGCGCAAACCGTTATCATACATAAATCGTAATGCGTAACTCCCATAAAATTACGCGCAAACATTTTATTGAATGCATTTTGACCTTATTTTAATGGATAGTCTGTAAGAAGTAACTCCATTATGAATTACTCGCAAACAACTTTATTGTGTACACAAATGTACTTTTTACAAAATTTTCATATATAAATCTCGATAAGATGTAGTTCCCACAGAACTACACAAAAAATCGATAAATATGAACATGAAAATGCTTTAGCAAAACATACTAACGCAATAACTAGGTCAAAGTCGTGAACGCAGTGAAAAAATGAAAGTGTGTTGACCCAAAAGTAGGTCACCAACCACGGGCGTAGCCAGAATTCTGTATCGGGGGGGGTTCTAAGGGTGCACCGAGCGTCCACTAGCGCCGCCAATCAAGAAAAAATCATTACAACGAAATAACTATGTTTAACAAAATTCTGAAACATATAAAAACTAGTAATAGTTATAAACTATTTTTGTATGCGTAAAATTCTAAGTTTAAATGCGTTCGTGTGGTTAAAATCTGGATTAACGCCTAAAGTGGCCACTTTAGGCGTTAATCCAGGTTTTAACTACACAAACACATTTAAACCAGGAAAAAAACGCATACAAAAATAGTTTATAACTAATACTAGTTTTTATATGTTTCAGAATTTTGTTAAACATAGTTATTTCGTTGTAATGATTTTTCTTGATTGGCGGCGCTAGTGGACGCTCGGTGCACCCTTAAGAAAATAAAACTACAACAATGTAAATGAAATGACATTTAGGTACCTATATATTCATATTAAATGAACCCATAGGCATTAGAGGACCGCTCGGAGAAATAAATATTTAAAATTAAAAATGTTACTTAAATGCCTGTAAATAGTAAAAAAAACGGCCGGGCAGCGCGATTTTTAGTCAGTTTCATCCACTAATCTTGTAAGATATGATCTTGCCTGTCTTTTGAAAAAAAAAACGGTCGCGCAGCCTGATTTTTATTCAATTTCATCCACTAATCGTGTAAGTTGTGATCTTGCCTGTCTATAAAAAAAACGGCCGCGCAGCGCGATTTTTAGTTAGTTTCATCCACTAATCTTGTAAGTTGTAATCTTGTCTAACTATTGAGGAAAAAAACAGCTGCGCAGCGTGATTTTTAGTCAGTTTTATCCACTAATCTTGTTAGTTGTGATCTTGTCTGTCTATTGAAAAAAAAACGGCCGCGCAGCGCGATTTTCAGTTAGTTTCACCCGTTTCATCCATTAATCTTGTACTCTTGCCTGTCTATATTGGAATAAAACGGCCGCGATTTTTAATTCGTTTCATCCGCTAATCTTGTGATCTGTAGTGTAATGGTGTGATCTGTAGTGACATCCTTCGGTGAACCCAATATGTTGTTGACCTTTATGCCTGGAGTGTAAACTGTCGGTCCAGAGTATTCACGTAAAACGTGGCCGATCTTATCTGTTACTCCTTTATCATAAGGCATGTAGGCTGGTTGTCTGCTAACCTCGCCGAGGTTACCTCGGGATGCCAAAACTTAATAATAATAAGTTTTATGGTATAAATAATCACGAAAGAAAACTTTACCATTTACTTACCAAATCACACTATGGACTGACAGATGTCAAATGTGATCTATTAAATTGGCCCATTTTTTTTTAGATATTTTCATTTACTTACAAGTAAGTGCCGATTTCACCGTTAACCGAGTTAAATTGAACTTGGTTTTACTTAAGCGAGTTCAGAAATTCGTTTTGATCGCGGTCTACGTTGCACCGGTTTCACCGTCTTCATTTTGATAACCGTAGTTCAGCTTTGACAAAGAATGAAGTTGCGTTCAAAGTATTGCATTAAAGAAATTTTCCCTACATAAATGGCAAAAAAAATACATATCATGATATTCTTCGTGGCGCAAACCACATTCACTCGTGGTGTGAACCCAAGTGTGTCAAGAACGTCAAAAACAAAAGTAAGTAATGAAAAATTTTATGTCAAGTTTACGGCGGTCTTTTTAAATTTAGAACAATAAACAGCTTGTAAAGAGTTGACAAAAAAAGGTCGCCACTTCATTTTTCAATAACTTACAATTTTTATTATTTTCCAATAATTTATAACAACTTTCTTTTGCATAGGTCAACACTTCAAAATCACATTGACTATCTTTTGTACTTAAAAATATTAGTTCCATTAAAATTCTTTCTGGCCCAAGCAGTGGCGGATTTACAGTCTTGTCCGCTCTAGGCCGAATAGTACCAGCCGCCCCTTTCTCAGCTCCCATCTTGGGGGGGGGGGGGAGCTCGGAGCCTGTATGTATGGGCGGATGCCTGTCTAGGATGCACAAAACTACAGCAAAAAAACGAACGCGCGGGCGCGATTTTTAGTCAGTTACATCCACTTATAACTTGAAATCTTGCCTGTCTAGCTATAGTTAAAAGTCGGCCGCGCGGTGCGATTTTTAGTCAGTTTCATCCACTTCTATCTTGAAATTTTGCCTGTTTAGCTATAGTTAAAAAACGGCCGCTCAGCGCGATTTTTAATCAGTTCCATTCACTAATATTGTAATACCTATGTGGTTTCATCCGTGAAATACAAAAAATGCCTATCTCATTCAGCTTAATGTCGGCCGCACGCCAGTCTAAACCGTAACAAGTAAAGCCTATCAAATGCGGCAAAAGCTTATCAGATTGTATCTAGGACCACGTTTTAAGATTATTAAAAAGGAAAAAAACCGGCTGCGCATCGCAATTTTTTGTCAGTTCTAACTACTTATCTTGTAATCTTGTCTGCCTTTTACAAAAAAAATTGCCGCGCCACGCGATTTTTAGTCTGTTTCATCCTCTAATGTTGTAATCAATGGTTTAATCCGCGAAATTTAAAAATGCCTGTCTCTGTTTTAGTGCCGCTCGCACGCATGTAAAATGCCTGTCAAATGCGGCAAGAGTCTGATGAAAGACTCTCCTATCATCAGTCTATTTTCCACCTCGCTTGGCCGTCCCTAATATCTGGCCGTTCTAGGCCCGGGCCTACTTGGCCTTAGGGTAAATCCGCCACTGGGCCCAAGTATAATTTTTAATTTTGAAATGATCGAAATTATTTAGGGTAAAACTAAAACTTGGTAGTGGAAACACTGACTTATAATCTCTTTGATTTTTGTCAAATTTCTCTATGGAATTTGTTTTTGTCAGTTTGTCAATTTTAAAACAATGTTTATCTGATATTTTTGAGTTTTATGCAGTATTTTTATTTGCCGCAGTGATATTTTGCTCAATTGTTTATTTCGAACGGATTGTGGATATAGTAATTTAAGTACCTAGGTACTTAATACATGTTATTTAAGTAAGTGTCGTGAAACTTGTGAATTGTGAATTTTTGACATGGTAGGTAATAAATCAGTGAAATAAATTGTTGTCCGTTTTTTCTATAGTATTATTAGTTGTATGTAGAAGAACTAGGTACGTAGTTAACGGGATATCTACTAGCATAATAGTAAAAGTTAGGTAGGTCATAGGTAAGTAAGTGTACTTTACAATATTCTATTATGTTTTGATTTACGGTGCCTATAAAACATTATTAGGCATTGGATTCATAATGTTTTGAACGCTTATTATTATAATGGGTGTTTAATTACTGCTTTTAAAGGCGCCGCTCGTAATTCAAAACATAATAAACTCGAGAGCAGAAAAATCGCACCACACAGGCCTATTTTCATACAAACGAGGTAAATTTGAAGATCTGGTTCTCCGCCCAGGATTAAACGGGCTCTGATCTGATGATGGCAAATTAAGAAAGGTGGTTGAGGAAAAAAGGTGAATAGAAAAAAGCTGAATAGAGCATTGGCACTAGCTAAGGCTCTATTCATCTTTTTTTTATTCAAATACGAAAAGAATATTTCTTTCCACTACTTATTTCTTTCTATGCAATAATCAATTCTCCCATGTTCAACGTACATACCTACTCCACAATCATGGCAATGAAACAATATTATCTACCACTGAACTATTCAACATTTGACACTGGCAAAAATTACTTCCAAGAGGAAAGTAGATTGCCAAAACAAAAAAGAAGAAGAAGAAGACATCATGGCAGACAGATGACAGACAGTTCTTGAACGTGCTTGAATACGCTAACTGTCGTAAATCGGCCGTTCAGAAACTGAAACCAAGTTCAAAAGTTTAAGCGCGTGAGCTGAGGTTAACTCGAATTGAGCGCGTTCAATTTAAGCGGTGAAATCGGCTCTAAGTGACAAAATACTTCGTTCACTGCAGTCCGGCACGCACGCTAGAATATGTATGTATTCGGTGCTGCTGCTGACTGTTGACTGGCGACAGCCGAGCGGTGCACGAAAACATACGAAAATTACCGAATGCGATGCGGTGGGTGTAATTCAAATGATCGGTGACAGATGGCAGCGCGGCAAATTCAAAATGTTAATATGTATAATAATTATACTCCTCGCCTTGCCTAACTTTATTTTAATGTTATAGATCAATAAATAGATGATGCCTATTGTATATTTCGGGGGGGGTTTGAACCCCCCCCTGGCTACGCCCGTGTCACCAATGAAGTGAAAGCGCATCGAGCGAAAGTAGGTCACCAAACAGCACGCACATGTAATATGAGAATTGAATTACCTTGCATTTAATGCGGCGCTGGCGAGGGGTCCCTCGACGACTCCGACGACGACGATGATTCAATAGTACGACTTCTTTTACGAGACCGATTTAATCCCTTTTCTAATTTCTTTAATTTTTTACGAAAATAATTAACATCATCACTTTCATGCGTTCTTTTAGGCATTTTCTTCAAAGTTACACTTTTCAAGATAAAATTTCTCAATTTGAAAAGAAAAAGACTAGGATTTTTATTTAGTAGTGTGGAGTGGCGTGGCACTAAAAAGCGAATGAGCTCCAGGGCGGGAAGACTGACAGAGATCGGGTCGGTGTGACGTCTACCTTCATAAAAATATTTTCTTATTTTTTAATACCCTCAACTAAGTGCTGAGAGTGGTGACACGTAAGCGTTACTACATGAGTCAATACAAGTTTTCTTTTACAGGTTTTACTAATCTCGAGTACGAATCACGACGTATAATTTTTCGTATGCAAAAATAACTTTGTTTTTCATAGTGTTTGTATGAATGACAAAGTTATATTTGCGGTTTTGGAAAATGTGATATATCTCTAAAAATTATCACTATATCTCGTTCAAACCAATTTTCGTTGAAAGTATTTATTACGATCTACAACATATTTTTTTTTTTAGATTTTTCACTCTCTTATTTTAAAAGTTAAAGGGGGGGGGGACACTCATTTTACCACTTTGGCAGTGTATATCTTTCAAACGGTTGACTTTGAGAAAAAATAGTCTTAGAAATCTCAATATCATTTCTAAAGACCTATCTATAGACACCCCGCACGTATAGGTTAGATGAAAAAAATTTTTTTCAGTTTTAGTTTCATGTATGGGGAGCCCCCCCTTAATCTTTTATTTTTTTATTTTTATGTGAAAACCTTAAAGCGGTTCACAGAATACATCTACCTACCAAGTTTCACCTGTGTAATCCTAATACTTTCGGAATAAAATGGCTGTGACATACGGACGGACAGACAGACAGACAGACAGACATGACGAATCTATAAGGGTTCCGTTTTTTGCCATTTTGGCTACGGAACCCTAAAAAAACCCTCATGCTGTAAATGTGTCATGTAAATTTATGGCCTATAGCGTCAATATGTGGCCACGAGGGGTTAATGTAAAAATGTTATCATTACCAACTCTAGATGTAGACAATGTTAGTCTCTTCGATAAATTTGGAGACTCTTCTACCGCTCGCCCCCCATCTAATATAATGATCCTGTCAATACTGTCAACATCAGGGCAATCTGGATTGATTATATTTGTGATGGTTACCGTTGCTTCTTCACCAATAACTTCATTATTAACACTGGCGCCACCACACATATCTTCACAATCATCATTATCACCATTAAACATTTCTGGTTCCTTGCCTCCTCCAAATGGCACTGTTAATCTTCCAGTGCTGCCGAGGAGACTAGATATTCTGTCGAGTATATTATCTGAATCACCAGCACCACCACCAGTCTGCTAAGTAAAAAAATATTTAGTTAAAGTTGTATACAGAAGATAACAGAATAGCCATGTAGTTGGGGAACTTCGCTATATATGCGGAGATGCTTATTATTATTTAGGAGGAGGGATGCCAGCGAAGCCAGACGGGTGATCAGTCACCTTGATCAAAACCATTTCACCCATTTCCCCAAATCCCCTGAAAGCTGAGAGCAGGGGGAGGCGGGTTATCGTTTACATTTGTGGGATTTTATAGTTTCTTCGGGTAAAATAATGGCAACTTGCCTGGATGCGATTCATCCTAATTATAGTACTGGCGTTTACGGGAATTTTTCTTTGAATTCTCCCATTTTAAACGAAGCTACTGTGGTGTTCGCCGACATAACGCTGTGGCGTTGAAACGCTCTGTCAACCGTTTCCACTCCTCGTTTTTTAATTTATTGTGAGTGGCATTGGTAGATTTATTCTTTATTATCGTGCTGTTTTCAATTAGCTGCAGCAAAGCCTTCGTTTCACCTCTTGAAAGAAACTTCCTTTTACCTAAAAAGTAAAGATTACTTAGGGACATTATTGTATACCTCACGCGACGAGTTAAGAGCGCTCGGCAGTTTGGAGGGGGTATGCGCAGAAGTATTTTTTAATAAAAAAATACTACTGCGCATACCCCCTCTTACATTTGCCGAGCGCTCTTAACTCTCCGCGCGAGCTGTACAAATTATACGAGATAATGCGCTTTGCCTGGGTACTTCTGTTTAAAGTACCTAAGGATTTACTTACTGTATCTGTATCCATTATCTCCTATCTATATCTATTATGTTACTTAAATATGTTGTTTTTTTTTAAACATTACAGTTACAGTAAAACAAATACGTTGCTATACTTTACCGTATTAATATTAACTAACGTTTCTATTTTTATAGTTAAACTATTGCAACCAAACGCGCGTGCGTTCTGATAAAAGGAACGTTCAAGAGGGAAAAGATCGGGCAAAGGATCGTCAGCTATCCGAGATCGATCCGACGATCGGTCCATCGAGTTTGGTTATTGGCACACGGATTGGGGATCGATCCATCGATAAGTAAACATCTCGGATTGCGGATACATTATAAATTTCGGGCGTAAAGCAGCTTCTGCCTCTACTGAATCCTCTTACTCTCATTGTATTGGAGGCACTTGAAGGCTATGTGTCTTTGACCACAAGAATAGCATGTAATAAAACTGTTTCTTTCTTCGCTATCAGTTTTTCCTTTAATTTTCAGTTCAGCATCTAATAATCTGGCTTTCACAAATTCAACGGTAAGTTCTTTCTCATTCATAGTCTCCATAGCTGTGATTTGTGTGTCAAATGTTTGTGGCAATTTGTCAGCTTCATCCATGTTTACTTGTGTTGATAGTTCACTTAAAATAGCATCGAAATGTAAAAAGTGGTCTTGCATACTTTCATTTTATTCATGTTTCAAACTTATATTTTTTTCTCAGGTATAATTTGTTGAATACACTTTTGCGTTGAAAGCTCTGTTCTAAATTACTCATGATTTCTTCTGCCGTTTTGCAATTTTTGACATATTCAAAGTACTTGTCTGAAAACATTGGACGATCGATCACCGAACATCATCATATCAGCCACACGACACCCACTGCTGGGTATAGGCCTAACGCGCGCACCGAACGCGCCTTCGTTTTTATCATGTCTTTACAGTCTTTTACCAGCGCATCCTGCGCCCCACGCTTTTCTAGCAGTACGCCTACTCTAAATTCCCAGTTGGAAAAGCTAAGCCCATCGGGCCCATTGGGCTTTGGGAACGGCAACATCGCCCCGCTTGTACGCGCCATCATCTCTTCAGTTCTTTTCTATTGGTTCTAATTATTTATCTTGATGATAACTACGTTGTGCTGTTGTTTGTTGTTCATTTTAAGGTCCAATTAAAGAAGAAAAATAGAAACAATAATTTCGTTTTGCTTATATTTATTCAATTCAATTAAAATCATTTGTGGTCGTCCAAATCAAAAGGAACCTTATGGCGGTAACTAGTTTCCAAGATATTCAAAAATTTGTAAAGTATCTGAAAAAAAAATAGTTGTTTTACTAACTGTATTTTTAAAAAGATGATTATATTTACTACATGTTGATGTGTGCAACTCTATGCAAAGTCAATTAAAAAATAGTGCAAATCTTTAAATATCTCGGAAACTAGTTACCGCCACAATGTCCCTTTTGATTTGGACGACCACATTTATTTCAGGCAAGGCCCAAAAATATTATTAACAATATCTTAAGACTAGTGTTAGTAAAATATTACATCAATACAAATCGGTAGAATTTATAATATGAAATAAAATTAAATCAAATAAAATTAAATTAAATCTAGAGCATCGCATTCGTCACGGTTTATTTATTCCGCACCAAAGTGACGGGGAGGTCGAACGACCAGCCCCGGCGCTTGCAGCTCCGCACCCCGCGGAAAATATTTGCCTCGAGTTCCAAACCCTGATAGACCAGTTACAAACAGACGCGAACAGCGATTATGACATGTCTACTGTCGAGCTATTTTATTTATTTAAGTAACAGTATTAATGTTAGTTACAATGATTAAGGCTAAATCTAGAATAGCTCCAGTCAAGAATATCTCTGCAAAAGATATACTAAGACTGTTCCCTATCAATAAATCAAGGATCATGGCTTTCGTATATCTGAGAACTCTCTTGCTCTCAGTTATGATATTATTAGAAAAGGAGTGTGTTTCTAATAATTCCCTATATCTTTCTTTCCCAGTGTTAAAAATTGGAATTGCACATGAAATCAACATAACATCTATCAACTGCCACGAGACACATAACTATCCATCACAAATTGTTCAGAAATTTGATATTGTGACCCCAGGACAAGAAAACTTAGTTAGATCTGGTTTCCTATGCCAATATATCCATGACACAACTAATTGCTCAGGTTCATTTTCTTCATACTCCTTCTTAAACGCGAGAGAGAAAATCACAACAGATAAAGATATGTGCCTTGAAGCACTGGCATTATACAAAAACGGGCAGGGGAGCCTACTTAAATACTCAACTCCCAGCTGTTATTATCTACATGACACTTCCCATTCTCAAAAACACATATCATTAAATCCAGTACTATTACCCTTTGATCCCTATCGCAATGGTGTTACATCCCCACTTTTCGAAAATCCCTGTCAATCAGATCATTGTATCTCAATAGATAAAAAATCTCATTGGTTCTTGGATCCCGATCAATCAAATACATGTAATAATGTGAAGTTAGGTTTCCTCAATATCCTCCCTACTGAATATAATAATAATGATACAAAGATTATAAGAACTAATTATATCAACAATACGCCATTATCCAAATTATGTAAAGGAATCTCTTATTGTGGACGACAGTTTATTCGGGATCAAAACTATATTGGTTTTTCCGTAACTGACTCACAAGATGTCACTTGGCTAAGCATATTGAAGGAAATATCAGTATGCAATGAAAAAATCTTAAGACCCTTGGATTCAAACATTTTAGAGAGACCCTTACTAGATTTTGAAACAGAGTTTCATTATCATTACCAAGAATGCAACTCCATGCTAAATCGAGTTTTGGATGAAGGGAAAATCGGGAGTAGTCAGTTAGCTGCATTCATGCCACAACTCGAAGGAATCTATCCAAGATACAAGATAGATAACTCAAAATTGATACGCTATAGCTATACAGATTCGTGTCTTATTCCTCACAATTGAAGACTGAATCTGGTTACAATCACAAAGTGGTTACTGCAACTGGTGAGAGTAAAGAATTATGGGTACATGACTGCTCTAAGAGGAATTCAATGAATGATGAGTCTAATCTAAATTGTGACTGGTTTAATGGAATAATTCTGACACCAAATTCGATTCTTATTCCATCCAGATAGCACAATTTGTTCAAAAGACATCGCCAAAAGCAGACCCAATCCGTGAAACAAACAACTACTACAATACGACCTCCCCAATCGAAAAACCCGAATCACAGTCTGAGAGCGACAAAAAGTTAGTAATATATATAAAAATTGGCATTATTATTATTATTTTATATTAACAATAACAATTGTGATAAAATGCAAATCCAAAAGGAACAATCGAAGACACCGAGCAGAACCATCAGTCAATTATACTGTAAAAAGTGCACCGAGTGTGTCGAGTCAATCAACACGATATGTGAGAACTTTAAGAGTTCCCCAAAATCACTCCATCCCATACAACAAAAATATGAATTTGATTGCATGGGCAGGACCAAATTCTCACTTGGCAATCAGAAATAATTAAAAGCAAGTGAGGAATCTTGATCTTCTTTTCATTTTTATCTTTACTTTCTCTCATTAATGCATAAATTTACATATTATATATATTAAGAAATGGCACATAATAAAATTTACTCGTTATGCATATTGCATAAATTCTTGCGAAAGGTCAATATTTCGCTTCCAGTGTTTCAGGTATAGAATCGTCCTTATCAATACCTTTGCATTTCCATAGAGTTTATGTAAGGAGTGTGTATTATTAAGTATTGGTTTTTAGCTTTAGCTTTACATTCAGTGTAGAATTTTAGGCATATCCATCTATCTAGTTCTATTAGTGGCATGTTGCATAAATTCTCGTGAATGGTCAATCATTCAGCTTTCAGTGTTTCAGGTATAAGATCGTCCCAATCAATACCTTCTGCCCATAATCGTTAAAGAAAAACCTTTGCTCCAACTACTACAGGAGCTAACCAACTTGCTGGATCGTATATTTTTGCTTTATCTTGTAATATTATGCGTTTTGTTGGTTTATCATCTTTTATACTAAGCATATTAAAATGTTTGTCATGACTCGTCAGTTTAATTTGTTCCATGACATACGCGTATTCACAGATAGCAAGTGAGGGCCGAGTTGGTGCAGCTCTGTCCTTATGGATTAGAGAAACCGAAATCAAGGCCATTAATTTGACTCTGTGCCAGAGTTAGTAGAATAAAAAACCTACACCTACAACCTGCAGATACACCGTCAACTCCTGCAGAGCCAATTCCAAATAGTGATGATACTGGTAATCCTTAAATGAAAACATATTAGAGCTCCTGGCTGAAACTCCTTCTCGCAATAAAAAATATAGTCTACCCATCCAAAAAATCTAGCTATCCGCTGCGAGCACATTGCTACTACTGGCCTGAAAAAAGATGCAAAGAAGGAGATTTTAGACAAATACTTGATTCCAGAAAACTAGATAGGGTCTACACATTAAACCTGGAAATAAACATTAATGCAGCTTTTATTTCAGAAACACTTGTGAAAAAAGATACTATCGAAATAAAACAAAACCAGCAAGCCGCTGCCATAAGTTGCATTAGTCAAGCATTGACAAAACTTTTATAAGTCAAAACAAAGACACTGAGACCATGAAACTTATTAGCTGCTGAAAAACTGTTGTCAGTTGTCAATGTCGCGCAGAAAGTCACTTCTACTATAAGAAAAGATATCAAAGATCAACTTTATGCTACTGAAACTGATATTCTTAGTGCTGAAACACATACTATGTAAAACTTCCGCACCCTCTTCCTCACTATCTTCCTCATTATTTGCATGCAAATGATCCATAACATTATTTTTTTAGACGGTTCACACACAAATCAGTGCAATACATCCCGCACTTACGAGTTACGACATGTGCAGTCGTGACCACATACCAATTTACACTTACATGATATAGTCTGTAAGTTATGCGGAGGTGCAGCGTCGTATAGTTTTTTTAATGTGTATAAGACCGCCTTTGTTAATTTTCCAACCCCATTTAGTAGGATTTTTAAGATTATTCAACCATTGTTGAACCTGGTGATAAACTCTTAAAAAGTGTTGTTGTGCAACGTATCGAGTTGGTGGAAGAGTAGCCATATTGAAACTTGTTCTAATGTAGCTTGAGCAAATTTCTCGTATCTGATAGCATTAAAATTTAAGATTTCCAGTCGACGTCGAACACAAATGTTTTTCCATACTGCTAATATTGATAGGAGATATGCATTAGGGTCTGTATATAGTCAGTGACATTTTTAAATTCATATCCTTTGTTATAACCGAGGCGCACTTCTTCTTTCCTGTTCTGAATAAAGCAGATGTCCTGCATGGATAAGAGATGAGTTTTTAATGCTGTCACACTTGTAAAATTTTACAGGCACATTGCCTCTGCCGGGCTTCATTAAAAATATTTAAGGATTTGATTGGGTCGTTAATATTACCAACAAATAAATGTCCTCCCCAAAGATGACAACATTTTTATGATTTGTGGCTTGTTCCATTGCAGTCGAAATTATCAGCATACCGCGTCTCCATCGCTTTGTATAGTTTTGATTCCGACTGACTCATTTTTTCTTTAAGCATTTTGATTAGTCGCTCGTTCATATTCGCAGTTTTTTCTTGAGTGAGGTGTAAAATTTTAAAGAAACGCCAATACGCTAAGGAAGCTGTATTATCTTATTTTAAACTAGCTTCTGCCCGCGACTTCGTCCGCGTGGATATTAGAGAAAATCCTTAGGGAACCTTCAACCAGGATCCAACCAGCCATTTTTACCCGATTAGGCGGGTCTTCACCAAGCGCGCTGCCTCGCGAGGCAAGACATTTGCCACGTGTGGCGGACCTCGCACAAGGCTTCCCGTTCCCGTTTTCGTTCCCGTTCCCGTCCCTTTCCCGTTCCCGTTTTCGTTTCGTTCCCGTTCCCGTCCCTTTCCCGTCCCTTTCCCGTCCCTTTCCCGTTCCGTTCCCGATCCTGTTTGCGTTCCCGTTCCCGTTCCCGTTGCCGTTCCCGTTCCCGTTCCCGTTCCCGTTCCCGGTCCCGTACCCGTCCCGTACCTGTCCCCTCCCCGTTCCCATTCCCGTCTCTGCCCCGTCCCTTGGATGTGCCGTGTTGGACTTCAAAATAAATCTCATTTTCGTAATCGCCATCCCATAAAACCTCAAAAACGATATCCATATCGATTTTTATGTTTACTCACCCCATTTAGCCCCTAAGGGGTTGATTTTCAAAATCACAAAATATATGTTTGCCTATTTAGTTTTAGACGTGCTCCTACGAAGTTGAAAGTTGTAATGTCTATTTTATATTATTTTTCCATACAAAATTTGAACCCCATTTTCACCCCTTTAGGGCTTAAATCATGTCCACCGTGTTGGACTTCAAAATAAATGTAATTTTTGCAATCGTCATCCCAAAAAACCCCGATAACGATATCCATATCTATTTTTAAGTTTTTTATCCCTTTTCACCCCCATTTCATCCCCATAAGGGTTGAAATAATAACAAAAACAATATACGTTGAGTTAGATTTTTATCCATAAGCCTAAATTATAAATTTAGCGATTTTTACTTCGAAAATAACGGAGTTTCTTCAATACACAACTTCATCCCCCTTTTGACCCCTTCGGGGGTAGAATTTTGAAAAACGCTGAGACCCGTATTTATTTATTTTCAATCGTTAGCCTTAACACAAAGTTTGAAGATTCTAGCTTCAAAACTGAGGGACTTTCATACAAACTTTCATCCCTTATTTCATCCCCTTAGGGATGGAATTTTCAAAAATCCTTCCTTAGTGGATGCCTACACTGTATAAAGTATCTGTGTGCAAAATTTCAAGTCTCTAGGTCCAGCGGTTTGGGCTGTGCGTTGATAGATCAGTCAGTCAGTCAGTCAGTCAGTCAGTCATTCAGTTTACGATTTTATATATTAAGATAAGAACATGTTTTATTATTCGACCAACACACACATTAACAATCAAGTGTTGCCATGTCATCAATGTTACCATGCTATGTTATGCAACTTCTACAACATCTCCCTTTTCATCTTATTTAAATGATTTTAGTACAGTTTTAGTCTAATACAAAATCTCTAAATCTAACAGGCATTGAGACCTGTCTTTTAGGTCTCCCAATCATTTCTTGATTATTATTTCGATTATTTTCATCCAAGCTCTGTGTAACTACTGACATTTCTGAACTATTAATGTTACTATTACTATCATTCCCTTCATATTGATTGGAACTATGGTACTTCTTCTTTCTTAATGTGTTTACTATTTCGCCTGATGACATTATTATTCATTAGATCTTTGACATAATAAGACCTAGGCGTGTTATTGTGTTTATTTACAATCAGTCCAGGTGTCCATTCTTTCCCCTTTTGTATTAAAACTTTATCATTTACATTCTGCTCATCAAAATTTCAGCAGGGGAATAATTTAAGTGTGGGATTGGAGAAGTCCCATAAGCATATCTTTTCCTGGAATAAACTTTAAGTCAATCTTGTACTTTTAATTTATTTATGAAAGTTCTACTGATCCTTCATCCTGGCTAATATTAAAGAACAAATACCTTTCATAAATCTCATTTGTGCGATAAGCAACATGTTCTTCAAATTTGTGCAAAATTTGTACATAGGTTATTTCTTTTGTGTCGAACACAAACATGTTGTAAATTTTTAACGTTTCATCGTCCAATCGGTTTATGAACAAAGCGACTCTAATTTTTTCGGTAAATGTCTCCTCCATAGCCTCCGCTACTACAAGATAATTTTAAAATTTTTGTTTAAATGTCCGCCATTTGACGAGGTTACTTGCTCCTCCACACTCACCACTCAAACTCAACGACAGCTTCTCTGATAATAATGACTCCATTTTCTTATTTTATTTACGTTTTAATTAAATATGAACCGCCAGATACGCACGCAGCGCCATGTATTCTCTTATTTTAAATAAGAACACGTTTTATTGAATCACCATGTTTTATTATTTGACCAACACACACACACATTAACAATCAAGTGTTGTCATGTCATCAATGTTACCATGCTATGTTATGCAACTTCTACAACAGAAGCCATTGCCAACGCTCTTAAATTCATTGAAAATAAAGAAGGTCCAATTAGGCAGACTGCCAAAAGATTTAGAGTCCCACGAAGCAGAATTCAATTTAAAATACAAAACTTGAATATAAAATTTAAGTGTGGTCCTGATCCAGTATTGATGGAGACTGAAGAATCAAGTATATGCAAATTTATACGTAGTAAAACTATCAGAAAGTAAACTAAAAAAAGAAGACATCCAAAGTGTGGAGGATTTTTCAAAGCAGAATCGTAGACCAAATCCGTTTCGAGAACAAACCAGAAGAAGTGTGGTTAAAATCTTTCCTCAAACGTCATCCAAATATCTCCATACGGACATCAGAAGGAGTAATAATGCTAGTGCATGTGCCTCCGAACAAGATATTAGAAAATGGCTTGGCGAAATCATGGAATACTTTGAAAAGAATCAGCTATTAGATATGATTAAAGACCCCACGAGTTTTTAACGCCGATGAAACTGGATTTGATATTTGTCCAAAAACAGGGAAAGTATTAGCAAATATTGCAAAAATGTTTACCAAATAGAAAAAGGATAAGCAAAAAAAAACATAACTGTCCTCTACTTTTTCTGCTGCAGGTCTTGTAAATGTAATCCAATGATAATCTACCCTTACAAAAGGATTTCTGATCGAGTGGCCTTGCTTGGCTGGGGCTGGCTTATATCCGTTTGACCCAAATAATGTGAATTATTTGCCACTGCAAAGCCACAAGAAAATGTGCTAGCACCAGAGATGACTCAATTATACTATTCATTACATATTTTTTCCCTGCAAAACCATTTCTATGGTTTTTCTGTGAGTGAAGAGCTTACTAACATGTTAACATTGTGAACTACTTATTAGGCATTGTACGCACGAGCGTGTTTTCGACGTTTTATCGTACAATTTTTCTGACACTTCGAATAGAACATGTTATGACTACTACACTGTGTGTTCGCGCGAACGATTTTTTAACACCCGATATTCTCCCGAAATACGTCCAGTGTGGCCAGATTAGACAATTTATCACAAGCAAATTAGGGTTATCCTTACCTCAAAAGTATTTAGACCGGATCCATGGGCCACACGACTACATAATTATAGTACATTCTGAATGAGCGATTTTCTGACAGCTGATAATTTTACCATTGAAAATGGTTATCAGATGCAAATCGCCTGAGACGTATTTTTGGCCATATCTCCGAGGATTTTGGGAGGATCGAGATGAAAATAGTACCAAAAGTTGAGAAATTTATCGAGACACCTGTGAACGTTTGAATTTTGAAAATCTACTGGAAACTTTTTTTGGAATTATGAAAAACTCCAAAAATTCCGGGTTTTTTGGCGGGTGATTGTTTACTAAATTGTAAATATTTCGGAAAAAAATCCGACTTAAGAAAAAATGAAAAAAAGGGTCCTAGGGTATTAGTTTAGCTACCAAATGGCAAAATAATTTTGAAAATTGGTTAATAATTGTGACCTGTAGGTGGTCCCTTTAGATTTGGAATTGTAGAAAAAAGGGTGTTTCCATACATTAAAAGTGATGTAGCTTCTATGATTATTGACCGATCGTCATGGTAATAGTGTTAAAAGATGCAGAAGCAGACGAGAAGTGCATTCGTTGGAATTTTGATAATCGGTTAATAATATTTCGGCCGCGTCGAGGCAGTTAGCGGGCGCGTTTGTGACACGAGGCGGAGCCGAGTGTCACAATCGTAAAAAAATAGGTACTTTTGATTTTTAGATTTTGCATTCGATTTGATTTTGGTTTTTCGTAAATTTTTGTGTTCATTTTCAATGCTCCGATTCTTGCGGGGACTGTAAAATCTGTGAATTTTTTGTCAAAAGATGGCGCTACTTCAACTAGGTCGATTTTTTTTTATTATTATTCCCACTAATGGTCAGAGAAAAAATCTTCGAAACACGCCAACGGTCAACCAACGCACAAGGCAACAACCAACAAACATATGTTAAAAAAGTAATTAAGTTTCATCCTTTGCCGTCTTCTTTAAAACCTACCTACCTACTTAGTTGTTCAACGACATCTGTTTCTTTTTTATGGATTTAAGGATACTATACTTTTTTCTTTAACTGCTTTTTGAAAACCGCTCATTTGTTAAGAAAAATAACTTCTTTGATAGCGTCACAATTTCATTGGTCTTTTATAAACCGTTAATTTTTAATTCAACTCTGTTTTTCTTTTTGGCTTTCTTACTACCTACTTTGCCATTAATCATCTAATCTGGCCACACTGGACGCACTTCGGGAGAATTGGGCGTTTAAAAAACGTTCAGGTGAACACCGTCGTTTTGCGTCCGTTATGCGTTGTGCGGAAGAGTTCTCCCTTGTTAAATCATTTAAAATTCTTTTCTGTTAATTTGTTCGAAGTTCTCTTGAAAAAATTTGGAATCCCCGCTATAGTGTCTACATTTCACGAATCGAAAATATACAAAAAAAGTTTATTCGTTTTCTGTGCTACCGTACCAAGAATTACTATAATTCATCCAATTACTACGAGCTCTGTAGAAAGCATCATCTATTACCACTTTCTCTACGTCGTGACATTCTATATTTATAAAAAATTGCATCTAGCTCGATCGACTGTCCTAAGCTATGGGCGCTGATTTCGCTGAAGGTACCCTCTATACCCTAAGAGGTTGTCGATTAAAAATTTCAAGCAAATTGCTAGCAAATTCGTTCATATTCATATCGCGCGTTTTAAAGTAATTAGACGGCGGTGGATTGCCGTGCTTACGTCAATCATGTCCTGGCAACTGACCAAACTGAGGGCGCTCCTTTACAACATAGTGACTAGCGCCACTCATGGGCTTGGGCCCTTGACCCTGTAGTTCAGTAAAATTACGGGGACTAGTATGACGAAATAGAAATAATTTGCAATAGCGGTCTTTCTTCTTTTGATCGTTAGATTAAATGGCTAGCTGTCATTTTGTAAATGAATCCAACTAATTTTCACAAGTTTTTTTTTACTTTACTGACCAAAATATTAATTAATTTAATAGCTTTAGCAAAATTGCTAATTACATACTTTCTTTACTTTTTGCTTGATTGGGAACTATAATTTGATTGTGAATGTAAATCCAACAAAAAAAAGTAACAACTACGCTGTATTTTTTTGGATTCGTAAATTTAGTTGGATTCGTTAATATTAGTGTTTTATAATCACATCTAAGTCAGATTGCAAAATTACAGCATATTACCATTTAATGTTTTGCGAACCCGTAATTTTACTGGACTACTGGGGTTCGTTCCTAGATTGTATTTGAATCCTATTCTGTACGGATTATAATTAGGTGGAAGAGCCCTAAAACATTTGCTGTGTACGCGAAAGCATACCTGGTGGTCTATGTTGAGCTGGTGGATGAGCCTGCATACTAGGCTTCCACATGGGCTGAGCTGGCTGCCAGTTATTCCTAGGAATTAGTTGTGGAGGATAATTGAACGGCTTAAAAAATGGCATAGCAACTGGAGCCATTGGGAAAGGCTTTAGATTTGGAGCCTGTGGCTTTTTATCTGGCCCTGGATCAACGAGATTTTGAAGGTACATGACGTTCAATTCTTCCTGCACAAACTCTAAGGCCCTTCCAATACTATCAGGACGCATGCATCGGATGCCTAAAGGCTCATTTAAACCATGAACACATGCCTGCATCGTTAATTTTTTGTATAGAGAGCGTTTAGCTTCAATAGTAGTCTCAATCTGTATATATAAAATTCAAAGTCCTGACTGACTGAGTGAGATATCAACGCACAGCCCAAACCGTTGAACCTAGAGACTTGAAATTTTGCATATAGATACCTTATATAGTGTAGGCATCCACTAAGAAAGGATTTTTGAAAATTCCATCCCTAAGAGGATGAAATAAGGGATGAAAGTTTGTATGAAAGTCCCTCAGATTTGAAGCTAGGTTCTTCAAATTTTGTGGTTAGGCTAATGATTGAAAATTAATAAATACGGGTCTCAGCGTTTTTCAAAATTCTGCCCCTGAAGGGGTGAAAAGGGGGATGAATCTAACGCAACGTATATTGTTATTGGCAGTATTTTAACCCCTACGGGGATGAAATGGGGTAAATAAACCTAAAACAGATATGGATGTCGTTTTTGGGGTTTTCTGGGATGACGATTGCGAAAATGACATTTATTTTGAAGTCCAACACGGTGAACATGATTTAACCCTTAAAGGGGTGAAAATGGGGTTCAAATTTTGTATGGAAAATTTATATAAAACAGACATTACAACTTTAAACTTCGTAGGAGCACGTCTAAAAATAAATTGAGAAACATATATTTTGTGATTTCGAAAAACAACCCTTAGTGGCTAAATGGGGTGAGTAAACATAAAGATCGATATGGATGTCGTTCTTGAGGTTTTATGAGAAGGTGATTGCGAAAATGACATTTATTTGAAGTCCAACGCGGTGGACATGATTTAACCCTTAAAGGGGTGAAAATGGGGTTCAAATTTTGTATGGAAAATTTATATAAAACAGACATTACAACTTTAAACTTCGTAGGAGAACGTCTAAAAATAAATTGAGAAACATATATTTTGTGATTTCGAAAAACTACCCTTAGTGGCTAAATGGGGTGAGTAAACATAAAGATTGATATGGATGTCGTTCTTGAGGTTTTATGAGAAGGTGATTGCGAAAATGACATTTATTTTGAAGTCCAACGCGGTGGACATGATTTAACCCCTAAAAGGTTAAAAATGGGGTTAAAATTTTGTACATTTTGTAAAATTTTGTGATAAAAGAATATAAAATAGACATTACAACTTTAAAATTCGTAGGAGTACGTCTAAAAATAAAAAGGCAAACACATATTTTGAAAATCATCCCTTAGGGGGTAAATGGGATAAGTAAACATGAAAATCGATGTGGATGTCGTTTTTGAGGTTTTGTGGGATGGTGATTGCGATAATGACATTTATTTTTAAGGTCCAACACGCTGGACATGATTCAGCCCCAGGGGACGGGAACGGGAATGGGAACGGGAACGTGAACAGGAACGGGAACGCGAGCGCGAACGGAAACGGGAAAGTGTAAAGAAACGGGAACGGGATACCTACTAATATCTCTGGACCTAATTCTGATTATTGTAATAAACTAGCTTCCGCCCGCGACTTCGTCCGCGTGGATATTAGAGAAAATCCTTAGGGAACCTTCAACCAGGATCCGACCAGCCGTTTTTACGCGATTAAGCGGGTCCCCACCAAGCAAGCAGCCTCGTGCGAGGCCCGTCACACTCGGCAAACGTCTTGCCTCGCGAGGCAGCGCGCTTGGTGGGGACCCGCCTAATCGCGTAAAAACGGCTGGTCGGATCCTGGTTGAAGGTTCCCTAAGGATTTTCTCTAATATCCACGCGGACGAAGTCGCGGGCGGAAGCTAGTAGTTTTATAAAGTCTGATGTAAGTCAACTATTCCCTTGTGTAGCCAACATAAGATCGTTATAAAGAGCGGTCTCATCTCCGTAAAATTATTTATAAGAGCTGTTTTAATGCAAGGCCAATTCTCAGTAATACCATTTGAATTTATTATTCGCGCGGATGGTCCAGTAATCTTATTTAAGATACCGTTTATAAGACAAAGCTTATTTAATTCATTACCGGGATTAGAATCTATGTACTCGGTGAATATCTGATCACATATATTAATAAATCTAGGTAATATATCAAAATTCCCGTCGAAATCGGGCACTAGGCGCAATGCCTTGAAAATTACGTCTACGTCGCTCATTCTGTGCCTACGGCGCAGGGGTTCAGGACTATCTGACCTAAAGGAACCCTCGTCTTCGTACACCATTGGATCACCCAGCGTGTCACTTAAGTTTCTGTTAGAATCTAAATCTTATCTACGGGCTACCCTATTACGAGCAGGCCCTGAAGGGGTAGTTTGCCTAGGATAAAAAAATATTGCGACTAAGAATAGGACTAACAAGAAAAAGGAAGCAACACAGAAACAATTTAACATTAGCCGCATTCTGGTATTTCTGGATAGATCGATGTCTTGATTTCACCCTCCAGCGGGAACCTCAGGTTTCTTCCAGATACTCGGACGCCCGATCGCTCGCGACGGCGGTAGCGATTTTCGCGGAATACGGGATTCAATGTGAGAAAAACCCTATCCAAACTACCTCGAGATGCCTCGAGTATCCTACCGACTGCGCCAATTACGGAGGTCACAGCCGGAAAACAAAAAATATTTGAAGTAATTTAATTAAAAAAACCGACTTCAAAAACCTGCCTCTAAAAAGCAAGAAATAATATTCAAATCATTAGATACGCATTATCATTGTTATAACAACACGTCTATTGAAGTCGGGTGGGGCTGGAGTACAACTTCCTTTTTTTATTCTAAAAGCCCCACCCGACTTCAATAGACGTGTTGTTATAACAATGATAATGCGTATCTAATGATTTGAATATTATTTCTTGCTTTTTAGAGGCAGGTTTTTGAAGTCGGTTTTTTGTTTTATAAAACAATTTTTTATTTTATTATTTTTAGTGTAAGTACCTTCTATATTAGGTATATTATTATAGGTATATTATTGGGTTGAAAAATCGACTCAGCCAAACGTGAGATATTCGCGGAGAAACATACATTCATACAGATCAAACTGAGAGAGAACCTTTTTTTTTGAAGTCGGTTAAAAAGACTACACTAAAAGTACCCCTTTCCCAACAAAAAGAAACATCTAATTCGGTTCATAAATAACAAAATCGTCATGTGAGTTGATGAAAATCATAGTATTTTCAGGATTTCTCGAAAACTACTGAACCGATTTGAAAAAAAATTAAATGGGACCATCTCGCAAAAAAACTCAATCGAACAAAAAAAGAATCATCAAAATCGGTTCATAAATGACGAAGATATGCGCGAACAACGATAAAAAAAAAACATACAATCGAATTGAGAACCTCCTCCTTTTTGTGGAGTCGGTTAATAAAATAAATTACAAAGTAAAAAAATTGTTTTAAAAAACAAAAAACCGACTTCAAAAGCCTACGCTACCTCTAAAAAGCAAGAAATAATATTCATATCACTAGATACGCATTATCATTGTAAATAAAACACGTCTATTGAAGTCGGGTGGGGCTGGAGGACAGCTTTTTTTTATTCTAAAAGCCCCACCCGACTTCAATATACGTGTTTTATTTACAATGATAATGCGTATCTAGTGATATGAATATTATTTCTTGCTTTTTAGAGGTAGCGTAGGCTTTTGAAGTCGGTTTTTTGTTTTTTAAAACAATTTTTTATTTCATTCTTTTTAGTGTAAGACCTTCTGTATTAGATATGTTATCTAGGTAGAAAAATCGGTTTGACCAAACGTGAGATAATCGCGGACATACATGCATATGGGTCAAACTGATAACCTCCTTTTTTTGAAGTCAGTTACAAACCCTCTAAAATGTCAAAAATACTTTTCTGAAAACCGCATCAAAATCAATTCAGCCATACACGAGATAATCGCGGACAAACATTCATGAATACATAAGGATCAAGTGGGGTCAGAACCTCCTTTTTTGAAGTCGGTTAAAACACCAAAACGTTCTCCTAAATCTAATAAATACTTTTCTGAAAACCGCAATAAAATCGGTTCAGCCGAACGCGAGATCATCGCGGAGAAATATACATACACTAGCTGCTGCCCGCGACTTCGTACGCGTGGCACTAGCACTTGTTTACCTATGGTTTTTTTGTGGCACTTCGTCCGCGTGGTAATCGGTTACCGTTGTCAAAAGCAGCCTATGTTCCCAAACAAACTTACATCCCATTTCACCCCTTAAGAGATGAACTTTGTAAAACGCTGAATTACGTATACCATAAATTGTGAAGAAGAGCACTAATGTCAAGTTTCAAGTAAATCTCATACCTACGCTGAAAGACATAATGCATTATTTCTATTATGAAGTCTGAAATCTAAAATCGCGAAAAAAAAACAGCTGTTTTATACATTTTGATATTTTCGTTATGAATTTTTGTATGAAAGTTATGAAACTGCTTTTTTTTTCGCGATTTTAAAGTTCGTCCCATAGCAAAACTTGTTCAGTTTGATGGTCCCTATCTACCATATTCGGGATTAGGGGTTATTTTGTAACAAGTTGTATGCACTTGGAATACAATGTTATCCTGTTTAATGGTTCCCTAAGGATTTTCTCTAATATCCACGCGGACGAAGTCGCGGGCGGAAGCTAGTTTATTACAATAATCAGAATTGGGTCCAGAGATATTAATATCCCGTTCGCATTTCCTTACTCTTTTCAAAATAAATGACATTTTCGCAATCACCATCCCATAAAACCTCAAGAACGACATCCACATCGATTTTCATTTTTAATTACCTCATTTACCCCTTAAGGAATAATTTTCAAAATAACAAAATGTGTGTTTGCCTATTTATTTTTAGACGTGCAGCAACGAATTCTAAAGTTGTAATGTCTATTTTTTATTATTTTCCATACAAAATTTGACCCCATTTTCACCCCCTTAGGGGTTAAATCATGTCAACGTTGTTGAACTTCAAAATAAATGTTATTTTCGCAATCACCATCCCATAAAACCTCAAGAACGACATCCATATCGATTTTCATTTTTACTTACCCCATTTACTCCCTAAGGGGTGAATTTTCAAAATCACAAAATATATGTTTGCCTATATTTATATTTAGACGTGCTTCTACGAAGTTTATAGTTGTAATGTCTATTTTATATTAATTTTCCATACAAAATTTGAACTCCTTTTTCAACCCTTTAGGGGTTAAATCATGTCCACCGTGTGGGACTTCAAAATAAATGTCATTTTCGCAATCGTCATCCCAGAAAACCCCGTTGTCATCCATATCTTTTTTTTTTGTATTTTTTACCCCATTTCACCCCTATTTCATCCCCATAGGTGTTGAAATACTACCTAAAACAATTTACGTTTTGTTAAATGTCGATTCATAAGCCTAAATTATACATTTTGGGATTTTTACTTCAAAAATGAAGGATTTTCTATACACAACTCCATCCCCCTTTTCACCCCTTCAGGGGCAGAATTTTCAAAAAAGCTGAGATTCGTATAAATCAATTTTCAATCTTCAGCCTAAACACAAAATTTGAACATGCTAGCTTCAAAACTGAGGGACTTTCATTCAAACTTTGGACCCCTGTTTCACCCCCTTAAGGGGTCAGTTTTGAAAAATCCTTTCTTTAGTGCACCCCTAGCCCTCATAAGAAACCTGTGTGCCAAATTTGGAGTCTCTAGACCCAGCGGTTTCGGCTATGCGTTGATATGTTAGTCAGTTTCTTCTTTTATATATTAAGACTAGCTTCTGCCCGCGACTTCGTCCGCGTGGATGTTAGAGAAAATCCTGAGAGAACCTTCAACCAGGATCTAACCAGTCATTTTTACGTTTCCCGTTCCGGTTCCGGTTCCCGTTCCCGTTCTGTTCCCGTCCGTTCCCGTCCCTTTCCTGTCCCGTTCCCGTACCCCTTCCGTTGCCATTCCCGTTCCCGTACCTTTACCGTCCCGTTCTCGTTCCCGTTCCCGTACCGTTCTCGTCCCGTTCCGTTCCCGTTTCATTCCCGTTCCATTCCCGTTCCCATTCCATTCCCGTTCCGTTCCCATTCCGTCCCGTTCCGTTTCCGTTCCGTACCCCTTCCGTTCCCGTTCCCATTCCGTCCCGTTCCGTTCCCGTCCCGTACCCCATCCGTTCCCATTTCCGTTCCCGTCCCGTTCTCGTTCCTGTTCCCGTTTGCATCCCGTTCTCGTCCCGTTCCGTTACCGTATCGCTCCCGTTCCATTCCCGTGCCGTTCCTTTCCAGTTCCCGTCCCGTTTTGTTCCCTTTCCGTTCCCGTTTCATTCGCGATCCCTTCCCGTTCTGTCTCCGTTCCGTTCCGTTCCGTTCCGTTCCGTTCCGTTCCGTTCCGTTCCGTTCCGTTCCGTTCCGTTCCGTCCCATGAAACCTCAAGAACGACATCCAAATCGATTTTCATGTTTACTTACCCCATTTACACCCTAAGGGATGATTTTCAAAATAACAAAATATGTGTTTGCCTATTTATTTTTAGGTGTGCTCCTACGAAATTCAAAGTTGTAATGTCTATTTTATATTATATTTCCATACAAAATTGGAACCCCATTTATTTATTTATTTATATTTATATAGGGGTTAAATCATGTTCACCGTGTCAGACTTCAAAATAAATCTCATTTTCGCAATCACCATCCCAAAAAACCTCAAGAACGACATCCACATTGATTTTTATGTTTACTCACCCCTATTTACCCCCTAAGGGGTTGATTTTCAAAATCACAAAATAAATGTGTGTTTGCCTATTTATTTTTAGACGTGCTCCTACGAAGTTTAAAGTTGTAATGTCCATTTAATATTTTTTTCCATACAAAATTTGAACCCCATTTTCACCCCTTGAGGGGTTAAATCATGTTCACCGTGTTGGACTTCAAAATAAATGTCATTTTTGCAATCGTCATCCCAGAAAACGCCAAAAACGACATCCATATCTATTTTTAGGTTTACTCACCCCATCCACCCCTAAGGGGTTGGTTTTTAAAATCACAAAATATATGTTTGCTTATTTATTTTTAGACGTGCTCCTTCGAAGTTTAAAGTTGTAATGTCCATTTCATATTATTTTTTCCATACAAAATTTGAACCCCATTTTCACCCCCTGAGGGATTAAATCATGTCCACCGTGTTAGACTTTCAAATAAATGTCATTTTTGCAATCGTCATCCCAGAAAACCCCAATAACGACATCCATGTCTATTTTTAGGTTCTTTTTACCCCTTTTCAACCCCCATTTCACCCCCGTAGGGATGAAATACTAACAATAACAACATATACGTTGTGTTAGATTCCCATCCATAAGCCTAAATTATATATTTAGCAATTTTTACTTCGAAACTAAAGGATTTTCTTCAATTCACAACTTCATCCCCCTTTTGACCCCTTCGGGGGTAGAATTTTGAAAAACGCCGAGACCCGTATTTATTAATTTTCAATCGTCAGCCTAAACACAAAATTTGATGATCCTAGCTTCAAAACTGAGGGACTTTCATACAATCTTTCATCCCTTATTTCATCCCCTTAGGGATAGAATTTTCAAAAATCCTTCCTTAGTGGATGCCTACACTGTATAAGGTATCTGTGTGCAAAATTTCAAGTTTCTAGGTCCAGCGGTTTGGGCTGTGCGTTGATAGATCAGTCATTCAGTTTACGATTTTATATATTAAGATACTGGTCAAACTGAGAACCTCCTTTTTGAAGTCGGTTAAAATACCAAAACCTTCTCCTTAATGTAACAAATACTTTTCTGAGAGCCGCAACAAAGTCGGTTCATTTCAGCGCGAGATAATCGCGGACAAACATACATACATACCGGTCAAACTGAGAACCTCCTTTTTTGAAGTCGGTTAAAATACCAAAACCTTCTCCTAAATGTAAGAAATACTTTTCTGAAAACCGCATCAAAATCGGTTCGGCCAAACGCGAGATAATCGCGGACAAACATACAAACATACATACATACAGGTCAAACTGAGAACCTCCTTTTTTTTGAAGTCGGTTAAAAACTGGTCGTATATCCATGCCTGATCGATGCTAGAATCAGAGTGAAGCAAATTACAAATGAAATATTCCTACGAACTAAGTAAACGCGGGCCGCATGGACGCCGTGGCTGCGAAGTCAGCGCTTTCGGCCACGTAGGCACCGCCGGACGATTCGAAGTCACTGCATGCTTGCAGTCTATGTAGAAGTGCATATTATAACACCTTTCTAAGTTAATTTATTTTATTGTTTTTAGTATGTGAAGATGTTATTGGGTTATGTGCCCCTGCTAAGTCCAAAAATGTGCTCTAGATTATGTTAGAATAGAAGGAGTATTGAGAAATAAACATTTTGAAGCGAAGAAAAAAATTGAACTTCAAATATTGAAAGCATAGGTCGGAGTGCGATGAAACCATTTTCAAAACATTCTGAAGTCGAAGATGAGTATGTCAGTAGAAAGGACACGATGTTGAAAAGGCACAGTGAGTGAATATCCACGTCCAACTAAACCGAATGATGATGCTGAAAGAAAACAAACATTCTGAAACTTCATCACAACAAATAAAATTTTCTCCAATACAAAACCTAACCCTTGATATAAATTTTGTCGTGGTGCTTATCTTAGGCGTGCTGGTTAAAATTAAAGGACAGATATAGCAACAAAAGAGTTATAATAAATATTTACAAAGATTGAGCCACTAGTCGCGGCCATTAAACGCGACCACAATCTGCGGATAAGTTTTTTCTTGGTATAGTTTTGGCTGAAACCGAGCGTTCGACTGGGCGCGTTCGAGCCACAAGCTGCGGGAGTCGACCGCGCTCGACCCTTGTGGCCGCGTTTTGTCACTCGCATCGCGCGCACACTCGGCCACAGTAGCCGGCTTCTTCCCTACAGCTTTACCAAAACACGTCAGTCTTGTTTTGCTGCAAACACGCAACCAAACGCTCGTCACGATGTCGGCGGATATCGATGTTTTTATCTCTGATGAATGAGAGCGCCCTGCTTTTTGGAACTAAGGTCAGAATTATACAGCGACTGAGGAGAAAAAACTAAAGTTTGGGAGGAATTGTGTTATAGAAACATTCCGAATTTTGGGGAGAAAAGCTTAACGGAAAAACAAAGCAGGTAAATGTTTGAATACTTTTATTATGACTTACATACAAGTTTGTATTTTATTATTTTGCCAAGGTAAAGCTCTCTCGTCGCTAATAAAATAACATCTTTCAATTTACCTCTTATGTTTACTGATTGACGAGTTTGAATGTGGACGTTATTGACATCGTGAAGTCCTGGTATTGTAAGTGTATGACGCAAATTGAACCCATCTCTCTCACGAACAAAGTTTTGTAGGATACAACATGCCTTCACGATGTTTTTGGCAAAATCTATGGACACATTTAACGGTCGATGTAGTATTCTCCACTTATTTACTAATATCCCAAAGGCGCACTCAATGTGACGCCTAGCACGAGAATTTGGTTTCAATTTCTTCTTGCGTATATAACTTTTCTTGGTTGAGTAAGGTTTGTGTTTTTGTAATGAGGGCGCGTAGAGTCCCTCGCGTGTGGCGACACTTCGTTGTATCAAATGGCATCGTCGCCAATAATAAATATTCAATTTTATGTTAAAGCAATCTGTATTCTTATCACGTAACTTCAATAACAAGCGTTTCCAAGCAACTGTCAAGTCAAGTATACACCGTCAATTTGTAGTCGTTTTAATTAACTTAAGGGAGTGTTCTACTAATGGAACTAAACATTTTTGTCCAAGAAACATGGGTTGAAAAACGACAAAAAATTTTGACTTTCCCATACTAAATAAATGTTTTAGCCGTCTAGTTTGTATGGGAGATCCAAATTTTTTTGTCGTTTCTCGACCCATGTTTCTTGGGCAAAAATGTTTAGTTTCATTGGTACAACACACCCTTAAGCTAATTAAAACGACTACAAAATGACGGTGTATGTCAGTTGAAAATTCATTTTTCTGTATTTAAATGATTCCTGAATAAGTTCTCAACATATCGATACCTGTAATAAAGCAGCACATTTTGGCCAAAATGAGCTATGAATGCCATCTTATTTTGTTTTTTTCTCTCTTTTTTTTTGTCTAATCCACGTAGCAATACGACCATTTATTGTTAGCTAGTTAGGCTGTATAATTTTATACACCCCTTTGCCTTACAAATTAAAAAATAAACAAATGCTCTATCTACTCTATGAGCGGTCTCTCTGGTTCAATTATTGTAATAACCTGTGTGTGCTATTTTAATAAAACAAATTATATTAATAAAAGTTCTTTATTCTCCACAAAAATACATCAAAATGGTAGCTGAGATCTGTAGTTAAAACAGTAAACAGTGAAAAGTAAAAACAGTGAGTGTAAAGAACAGTAAAATACAACAATAAAATACGGCGGCGCATTCATCATCAAAATGGAGGACGCCACCAAGCACATTCATCGTTTAATTAACGAAAAATCATTTTCAATGTGGAAGTTCACTATAGAAATTACTTTCAAGAGTGAAGGATTACATGATATTGTCTCAAATGGGCTAACAAAACTCACGAAACAAGAAATGCAGCTTGACGCAAAAGCGCAACGAATAATAATAAGCACAGTCGACAGAAAAATATTATCGTCACTAATGTCATGTAAAAGTGCCAAAGAAATGTATGACAAACTCAATATAATGTACCAACAACAAACTAGTCAGCAAAAATGTCACTTGTTACAAGAATTCTTCCAATATGCCTATGATGGCAGCAAAGATATGAATCATCATATTGGTATGTTAGAAAACTATGCCCATCAGTTAAACAGTCTTGATGAGAAGATAAATGAGAACATGTTAATGTCAAAAATACTTTCTACTTTACCGGAAACATACAAACATTTTGTTACAGCATGGGAATCTACCCCTAAAACAGAACAAACAATAAATAATCTGACTGCCCGGTTATTGTTGGAACAGCAAAGACATAAAAGTAGTGAAAATAAACAAGATACAGTTGCATTCAAGGCAACAAATAAGAAAAATAAGATTAAAAAGTGTTCAATATGCAAGAAAGATAATCATTCTGAAAATAATTGTTATTTTAATCGCAACCAGCAATGCTCCATCTGTAAAAAATTCAATCATAAGGAAAAAGATTGCTATTTCAATAAAAATAAAGAAAAGAAAGATAGAAAGGAGAAAGGAACTGTCTCATTCCTTACAGAAACATTTGTAATTGACTCCGGGTGCTCTTCCCATATGACAAACAAGGCAGCGTTACTTAACGAACAAGAAGACTGTTCGATTAACATACAGACAGCAAATAAAGATAATGTTTTAAAATCAAATATTAAAGGAAAGATTCAAACAGAAAATGTAAATTTTGAAAATGTTTTATTTGTGCCAAATTTGAAGAAAAGTCTCTTGTCAGTCCACGCCATTACTGATAACGATGGAGAGGTGATATTTACAAAAGATAATGTAACTATTAAGAAAAATGACAGCATTATACTAAAAGGAAAAAAGAATGAAAATGGCTTATACAATATAAACATAACTAATAATTCTAAAGACGCTATGTTGTCCTGTAAATCAGAAACTCCTGAAGACTGGCATGTGAGGTATGGTCATCCTGGAAAACAAACATTAAAAAATATATTAAAATCAGTTGACGGAATAAACATAACGAATGAGCAAATAGATAAAATGTCAAGAAGCTGTGATATATGTATCAAAGCGAAGCAAACTAGACTGCCATTCTACAACAGACACAAAGCTGACAGAATAATACATACCATACATACCGATATGTGCGGTCCAGTTACACCTGCAACCTGGGATGGTAAAAGGTACGTGCTCACCTTTATTGACGACTACACAGACTTCACACAAACTTACCTGATTGCACATAAAAGTGAAGTATTCACCTACCTGAAAGAATACATACAAGAAGTGGAACGACACACAAGTGAAAAAGTCAGCATGATCCGTTGCGATAATGGTGGAGAATATACGAGTGCTCATCTAAAAGATTGGTGTAGAAAAAGAGGTATAAGGTTAGACTACACCGTCATATACAGCCCGCAACAAAATGGAAAAGCTGAACGTTTCAATCGCACCCTTATGGAAAAAGTAAGAGCCATGTTATTTCAAGCAGAAATAGACAAAAATATGTGGGGAGAAGCGGTACGGTCAGCAACTTACCTGTTAAATAGAATACCAAAAGACGGACAGACAAAAACACCTGCAGAAAAATGGACTGGGAGAAAACCTAACGTGAAAAATATACAAACATTTGGTTGCTCCGCATATGCAAAACAACTAACTCCACTCAAGAAGTTAGATGAAAGAAGTGACGAGCTCATCATGGTCGGCTACAGTCCAACAGGTTACCCGCTATGGAATCCTGTAAGAAAAGAAGTAAAAATTAGAAGAGATGTCATCTTCGGTAAAATTAAAACAGGAAAAGCTCAAGCTCAAGACAAAGAAGAAGAATTAATAATACCACCAAATATAACACAAAATCAAAATACAGAAACAGAAGAAATATATACAGAAGAAGAAGAGATGCATACAGGAGAAGAAGATATAGATACAGAAGAAGAAATAAATACAGAAGAAGAAATAATATATACAGAAGATGAAAAAATAAATACAGAGGAAGAAGTAATACATACAGAAGATGAAAAAATAAATACAGAAGAAGAAGAAATACAAATACAAACAAGATCAGGTCGCAAAGTAAAGAAACCAAATTATCTTAATGAATATGAAACTAACATAGCATTAAATGAACCTGCATCTACAGAAGTACCGAATACCTATCAAGAAGCCTGTCAAGATAAAGCATGGAATCAAGCAATAGAAACGGAATTAAATGCATTAGTAAAACTTGGAACTTGGACAGAAACTGACTTACCTGAAAAGAAAAGGACTATAGATACCAAATGGCTATTCAAACTTAAAGAAGACGGAAATAAAAAGGCCAGACTGGTTGTCCGAGGCTTTCAGCAGAAAAGCTATGATAATACAAAAATGTACTCACCTGTTGCAAGAATGCCGAGCATAAGACTGATGATATCCAAAGCAGTAAATGAAGACTTACCAATAACAATAAGGCAACTTGATATTCCGACAGCATTCCTAAATGGCGAAGTAAAATCTGAAATATACATTAAACCTCCTGAAGGGTATATAACTGAAAATAAAAGCAAAGTTCTGAAATTAAATAAAGCACTGTACGGTCTTTATGAGTCTCCAAGATGTTGGAATGACACCATAGACAAATTTGTAAAAGAAAGAGGATTTAAACGATCAGAATATGACTAATGTTTATACTACAAAGAAAATTGTTGGATGATAATATATGTAGACGATATTTGGATAATAGGAAAAGGAAGTGAAGAAATTATAGAAGCACTAAAGAAAGAATACAATGCTAAAGACTTAGGAGATACAAAAACTTTTTTGGGTATAGAAATAGAAAGAAATAAAAATGAAATAAAAATAAAACAAACAAAATTGATTGAAAAAAATACTTACAAAATTTAATATGAAAGAATGCAAACAAACAAAGACTCCTATGGAAGTTAATTTCAAAGTAAATCCTGAAATCGAAAAAGAAGAAAGTGAAAAAATAAAAAATCTATACCGAGAACTGATAGGAAGCCTTTTATACTTAACTACAATAACTAGACCAGATCTTGCCTATTCAGTGTCTTATCTCAGTAGATACCTTGATAAATCCAACGAGTAGGCTTGGAAGGCTGGAAAAAGAATTTTACGATACCTACAAGGTACCCGAGAACAAGGTATAATATTTACTAAAAGCAAAAATTACAACATAAAAGCATACTCGGACGCAGACTGGGCAAGCGATGGTACAGATAGAAAAAGTGTCAGCGGAAATGCCATATTCCATGGTAACAACATTGTTGCTTGGTCATCAAAGAAACAACCCTGCGTTGCCCTATCAACTGCAGAAGCGGAATATGTCGCAGCAGCTGTAACCGCACAAGATCTACTCAACATAAAAGGAGTTGCGAAACATCTCAACTGTTCCGGAGAAGCAAATACACTTCTAGTAGATAACAGCAGTGCCATAAGCATAGCAAAGAATTATGAAAACTCAAAACGTACAAAACACATTGATATAAAACATTATTTCTTAAAAGATATAATAAATAAGAAATTGATTAATATTAACTATGTTAGAAGTGATGAAAACTTGGCTGATTGTATGACTAAAAGTTTGGGTTCAGAAAAATTTATTAAATTTAAGAATAAAATGTTTAATTTAAATAACTGAAATAATTAAAATTAAAAGCACTAAGTTTTCTTATGATTCATTAAATCTAAAATAAATAGAATATTTTTAAAACTAAGATTGTAAAAGTAAAAGTTCATTTATATGTAAAATTTAAATACTTGCTTTCTATTAACGAGTAATAACTATAACATTGTATAAGACAAAGGTTGTAAAATTAAGGAGGTGTGTTAGCTAGTTAGGCTGTATAATTTTATACACCCCTTTGCCTTACAAATTAAAAAATAAACAAATGCTCTATCTACTCTATGAGCGTTCTCTCTGGTTCAATTATTGTAATAACCTATGTGTGTGCTATTTTAAAATAAAACAAATTATATTAATAAAAGTTTTTTATTCTCCACAAAAATACATCAAAATTTATAACGATTTTAGATGCATTGAAAATGTAACGTAAAGAACGTTTACTGTTAAATTGTAAAACTATAGGTAGTATGTGACTTTCATAAATAAATGCATAACGTAAAGAACGTCAAAGTCTTATTTTGTTTTCAACAGCCCAACCATCTACTACAAATAATTCTAAATGTGCTTTAAGTCAAAGTTAAGTCTGTCACCTCTGTAAACATAATAGGGCGTAAGGCACACTTTTTAAAATTATGTGCTTTACTTCCATTAGCATAATAGACCATACTTAAATTTTGAGGGCATAAATATCTTTTAAAGTAGATAATGTGTTTTACACCTTATTTTAGTGTTAATGTCAATACAATTCTTTGTTCGCAAAATATTACATTCGCAAAATATTATATTCTCAAAATATTATAAATACAATCAAACACAAACAAAATAGAGTAGGTACCTATTAAGTGTTTTTGTTTAATTTCTTTTCTTCCTAATACGTCACCAAAGTACCAGAATCATATAAATATGGCATGGGTTAAGGTCTGTAAATAAGATTTTAACACTTTCAAATTTTATGTTATAACTAGCTTTTGCCCGCGACTTCGTCCGCGTGGACATTCGGAAAATCGCTATTTAACCTTTGACCGAGATAAAAAGTAACCATGTTTTACCACAGGCTATTACTATCTGTGCTATTCCAAATCCATTCAGCTGGTTTTACGTGATTGAGTAACAAACATCAAAACATTAAACTTCACATTTATAATTATTACTGTTCTCGTTCTCATTCCTGTTCCCGTTCGCGATATAAGAAATGCCTGTGGGGTACAGACACTGCCTGCTCTGTACCGCTCTGGGTTTTTCAAATTAATAACGTCGAAAAAGCCTGTGTGTTTCAGAGCACCGCTTGCTCTGTATCACGCGGGGTTTTTCAACAAAAAAATTAATAATATCATCCTAAAAAGCCTGTGGAACACAGACACCTTGCGCTGTGATCCACAGGGATTTTCTAAATATAAATACCCCGAGCGATACAGACGCGTAAGGCACTAAGTATCGTGAAACTTGGATATTAAACTAAAATATCAAATCTCTCTTATTAAAAAAACTTTTAACTCGACAAAAAAACATGGGACATAATTTATTTTTGGTAGGTCCTTTTAGAAAGAAATCCCCAAAGAACAGCTGTTTTATCGTAATTTGCAAAATTTCTCGAAAACGGCATAGCACAATCAAACTTTTCATTTTACCTACCTTACCTAAAAATGTGTGTCATGTGTGTAGGGAATTAAAAATATCCTACCATAAATAATATTAATTGAGAGTTTTACAAAAATTGATATTTTTATAAAAGAAAAGTATTTTGTTAGTTTTTCGCAATTTCCGAGTGCAATAACTAGCAGCCGAACGTTATTTCATTTTTTTTATTTCGTTTGATAATGTTTGTACCTACAGTCAACAGCACATCAGATTTAGACTATAGGTACATGACCTTGTGACCGCCTTTATGCCGTACGTTATAAAAGCTGTTTTGCAGTTCAACTGTTTAACTTAACGTGCTGTCTTGTATACCTACATCAAAGAGTACTTTTTTAATATAGGAAATAAAGAATCTTGCTAGCTTTTTCTGTTAACAAGAAAATTATAATCACTGATTGTTGGATGTGAGGATCCTAACAAGGCGGACCACGCGAGTGGAAGTAAAAGAGGATATTTAAATTAAACTTTTATAATATTGAGAGGCGCGTTTACAAGTTGAGTGCGCGACGACGACTGCCGGCACCTAGTTACACAATACAAAATTGGTTTGGTAATATGAACCTGTAGGAACATACTGTGTCCCTACACCATTCCCCTCCTAAGAGGAAAAAAAAGGTAAAACATACAAAATATTAAAATCCTTAAAAATAAGTTTAGATCGACGCGAAAAAAATCATAACATAACAAAAGTCGCGTCATAACAAAAAAAATATATAACACAAGTCTTTATGAAATACATTAAAATTTACGGCATAGAAATACAATAACATTATCGATTGTAATTGTGTAGCACGTCAGTCATCATTAGAAATGTTGGTTAAGTATAATACATTTAAACTTAAGTGAAAGAACAGAGGCTTCTTGTTAAAATGTTATCGGAAGCCTAAAGTATAATAAATTATGTACCAGACCCAACTTGAACTTACTGTAAACATCCTGAATGGATTTAGTCACAAAAAACAATAGCTCACTTCGGATGCAATAAAATGTTGTTTTGTTACGAATTACGATACGACACACTTGAAAGGGTCTAGACGAGATTTGAAGTTCACTTATGTTGGAAGTTGTAAAGTAGGTAACAATATCATATTTTACTGAGTGCTTTTGTTGACTCTGAATTGGGGAAGTGACCAATTAGAAAGAAAAAGTACAACAGAGTATTATACAGATTATTTTTAACAATGCACAATGTGCTGGCAAATAAAGAAAATAAGTAAGTAGTGTGTACTATCGTTAATAAAAATAACAGCATAGTAAACATCTACAATTACTATTGTAAAAATAAATTGATAACATTCTAAATAAGTTTACAAAGTAGGTATAACAATCAAATATAATAAAAACTACAAAAGAAAATAACAAGTTCTCTAATCTGATATCTAGGAATAAAGTATAAAATGTAAAAGATATAAAAAAGTATAACCATAAGTTTAGATTTCTACCAGTCAACATATGACGTAATAGGTATGTGTTTCAACATAATTTATTTATAAAATGATTTGTTTTTCCGACATTACATCAGAACAAAAAACAAAATTTATTTAGTTGCGAAGCAATTACAAACAAAAGTTAAATTCAAATTATATAAGTAGGTACAATAATGGAATGGTATGTAAACTATAATATGAAATTACAATTTAAAGTTAACTTACTGACTAATTACATAGTTTCTATAGCGCAAAATTTTCAAAAGTATACTAAAAACTATTAAATATTATAAATGTATTTATCTATGTAGGTAGGTATGTAAAAAAAAACTTAATTAGGTAATAGTTAACTATATAAAGAAAAGATTTAACTAAAACGTACTGGTGGTCGGGTTATACGACCGTAACGTGTTACACGGTTCTCACATGAGTTATTGTTCATGGGCATGATTCGATTGTCCTGTACCTCATTAAGTTGACTATTACTATCTAATATGTAATTTTTCTTAAAATTATCATTATCTTGCTCTATTAACATGTAGGCTGGCTTCAATCTGTCAATTGAAATGCGAGCCTCACGGTTAGGTAATTGAATTAAAAATACTTTAGAATTTCGCTCTAATACTTTATATGGACCGTCGTATGGCGGTTTCAACGATTTGTGAACCGCATCATCTCTAACAAAAACATATTGACATGATTTTAAGAGCCAATTTCACCATTGATTTTAAACGCGCTTTGTCAAAAAACAAGTTTAAGGCTGTCACTGTCATAACAACAAAGTAAAATTTGTTACAAAAATGTACAATTATGTTATAAACAATGCCTTGTTAAATCTTGATTTAATTTTTTTAATGACCTGGTGAAATTGATTTTTGAAATAAACGGGGAACGGGGTATCAAACTCGACACTTAAACTACATTACGTAAAACGTGATCTTGATTGCGTTTAAAATCAATGGTGAATTTGGCTCTAAATCTTTACTTACAAAGAATTTCTTTGAATTTCGTGATAATTCGTTAATTGGAGTAAAGTTACGTAAATTTTCTTGAATTTTGTATATTAAACTAGATGGGTCACTAGGGTCGTTTTTCGTAGATATTTCATAGAACTCTCCGGGTAAACGAAGTGTTCGACCAAAGGTTAATTCTGCGGCGCTTATGCCGTTATCACTGCGGCAAGCGGCACGCAATCCTAGCAATGCTGTAGGTAATTCATCAACCCAAGAATTATTATTTAGGCGAGTCATTAACGCTGCTTTAAGAGATCGGTGCCAGCGTTCGATTGCACCGTTACTTTGGGGATGATATGGTGTTGTGCGTATTTTATTTATCCCTAATAATTTCATAAGATTTAAAAATAGATTGCTCTCAAATTGTCGACCTTGATCGGTAGTGAGCTTTACAGGACAACCGTATCGTGCGATCCATTCGTCAAAAATTGTTTTTGCGACAACTTCAGCTGTAATTTCTTTTAAGGGAAAAGCTTCAGGCCAACGTGTACACCTATCAATGATAGTTAAACAAAATCTATATCCTTCTGGGGATATTTTTAGTGGTCCAACAATATCAACCATAATTTGATCAAAGCGATTGACAATTGGGAAGCTACCTAATGGCGAAATTGTATGGCGGCTTATCTTCGCCTTTTGACACTTTATACATGTTTTAGCCCATACGCTTATATCTTTATTCATCCCAGGCCAGAAAAATTTATTGGATACTAATTTACGCGTAGTTCGTATGCCTGGATGACTTAAATTGTGAATTGTATCAAAAGCTATTTTTCTAAATTCTTCTGTTAGATAAGGTCTAATAATATTTTCTGTAACATGACAATATATTGATTTATCACAAGTGGGCAAAGAAATTTGTTTGAAACATGTTTGGTTGCTATCGTTGATTTGTTGTAATAAATATTCATCTTTAGCTTGGGCGTCTGCAAGTTGACTGTAGTCAAGTACGGTTGGACAAAAAATAGTTTCGACGCGTGATAACGCATCGGCTACTACATTAGCGGGACCGTTAATATATCGTATGTCGGTCGTAAACTCACTGATAAAAAGAAGTTGTCTCGCACGTCTCGGAGTTTCTTTATTATCTTTACTGGACTTAGTGAATGCATGGCATAAGGGCTTGTGGTCTGTATAAATTATTAAATGGCGACCTTCGAATAATTTTCGAAAATGTATTATCGCTGAATGTATAGCGAGTAATTCGCGATCATAAGTACTATATTTTTGTTGACTCAAAGACAATTTTTTTGAATAATAACCCAGTGGTTGCCATTGTTCGCCACATTTTTGTTGTAAGACAGCTCCAATGCAGTTATCAGATGCATCTGTCATCAATGCTAGCGTGGAATCGGTATAAGGATGAGACAGAGTGGCGGCGTTTTGTAATGCCGTTTTACACTGCTCAAATGCATTTTCAGCTTTTTCCGACCACGTAATAATTGTTTTATCGTTTCTTTTTGTATTTGTTAAATATTTATTGAGTTCTGACTGATATGACATTGTATTCGGTAAGTGAGAGCGATAAAAGTTGACCATGCCTAAAAATCGGCGTAACTCTTGAATGGTTTTAGGTTTTGGGAAATTGACAATAGCATTAACCTTTTCTTGTAAAGGTTTAATACCGTCTGCGCTTACATCGTGACCTAGAAATTGAACTTTACTTTGACCGAAAGAACATTTAGATAGGTTAATCGTAATACCGAATTTTTTGAAACGCTGAAATATAATCTCTAAATGAGTTGTATGTTGTTCTTCGTTATCGCTTGCAATAATGACGTCATCTAAATAATTATAATGAAAATCTAAGCCTTGCAATACATGATTCATAAAGCGTTGAAAAGTTTGCGCTGCATTACGTAAACCAAAGGTCATTCTAGGGAATTCAAATAAACCGAATGGGGTAATAATAGCTGTTTTTTCAATATCATCAGGATTTACTTTTATGCAATGATAAGCTCTGTTCACATCTAATTTAGAAAATATTTTCTTTCCTGCTAATATATAAGTGAAATCACGTAAATGGGGAATAGGATATCGATCGGGTTTAGTAATAGAATTTAATTGGCGATAATCTCCACAAGGTCTAATATCTCCGTTTTTCTTTGGGACTATGTGTAGTGGACTTGCCCACGGACTTTTAGAAGGTCTACATATTCCTGCTTCTTGCATAATACGAAATTCCTCTTTAGCTTTTTTATATCTGTCCGGTGGTAACGGACGTACACGAGCGTGTACAGGAGGACCGGAAGTTTCAATATAATGAAAAATATCGTGCGATTGAGTTTCCTGGAATGACATCGGTTTCGTAATCTCCTTATATTTACATAGTAAATCGCTATACGGATGTCCATGACTAATTGTATTTATGGAAGGTTCAGCAACACTTACCACTGAAGCAATTACATTTAGGTCAGTCACTTGGTCTCTTAACCTACGTGCACTAAGGTCCACTAAAAGTTTATGATAAGTAAGAAAGTCCGCACCTAATATTGGTTGTTTTACGTCAGCAACGATGAAGTCCCACCTATACGGTCTGCGAAGTTTAAAGTTCAGCACCATAGATTTCACACCGTAGGTTTTAATTTCAGTTCCGTTTGCTGCGTATAGTTTATAATCAGAACACTGCGATTGTGAATGACACTTATTACGGTTGACGGGCAATACCGAAACGTTTGCTCCTGTATCTACTAAAAATCGGAGTCCACTATTAATATCTAAAATACGTAAGCGGGCGCAAGGTGATACGGCACAGATTTCCGCTGACAACTGTGCCTCGCTTCCTAGTTTTCCGGCGGCGCTGGCATTGTGGCCTTTTTGTTCCATGCGCAGGGTTGCACGCATTTATGAGCCTTTTCTTTGTATTTCTCATGGTAAAAACAAAGGTCTCCAGGACTTGAGTGTTGTGGTCGCTGCGATGAGTGATTTCTGTGCCGGCTAGATGACCTCGATGAGTACCGGCGATATTGATTGAAATCTCTATATCTCGGACGAGAGCGTTCTGCGTTCAATAGGCGAATATTTAGTTTCGCTATTTCTGCTCGCAACAGCGCTATTTCGTTTGTTGTGTTAGAGGTGTTCGTTATCGCAGCCACTTGACTTGAGCGTGTCGCTTCAGCTACGTCGTCTGCGACCGAGGCTAGGTTTTCTAAGTCCTTCGTGTCTGTCACGGCTAATACTGCCTTGACTGTGCTTGGCAAATGTCCTTGCCAGAGCACGCGAAGTGTGTCATCCGGGATTTTGTCACGGGCCAGATCTCGCATCCGTCGCAAAAGTTGGGAGGGTTTCTGGTCCCCAAGCTCCATTTCACTGATAAGTTTTTCTATTTGTCTAGCCTTTGAATCTTCCAGGAGCGAAAGTAATTTTATTTTAATTGCGTTGAATTTACCGGACGCAGGTGGATTTGATAAAAAATCACTAATTTGAGTAATAATGTCTTTTGGCAACTTTGATACTACCATGTCGAAACGCGAGTCGTCACTTAATTTTTGAGGTGCTAATATTGCTTCGGTTCTTATAAACCATACGCGTGGTTGATCCGCCCAAAATTCTGGAATTCGCGACGCTAATTGAATTGCCATGATGTCGGTTGTCGGCGTAAACGATGGTATAGGCGTCGGAGGCAGAGACTTTTCCGGTTTGTCGTTTTCAGTATTCGACATAATTACACTATTTTAAAATTTTATTGTCCGAAATTTTATTAAACACTTAATTAATTATACACTATTTATTTTATCGTCCGAGTTATTTACGCGTATTACAAATTAAACTTCGTTCGGGGTCACCAATGTTGGATGTGAGGATCCTAACAAGGCGGACCACGCGAGTGGAAGTAAAAGAGGATATTTAAATTAAACTTTTATAATATTGAGAGGCGCGTTTACAAGTTGAGTGCGCGACGACGACTGCCGGCACCTAGTTACACAATACAAAATTGGTTTGGTAATATGAACCTGTAGGAACATACTGTGTCCCTACACTGATAATGTGTTTTTTTGTCTTTTTTGTAATATTCTTTATTTATAACAAAAATATTAATGAAAAAATAATAAATCGAAATGAAAAACACATTAAGTATCACATAAATATTATTTATGTCAGATTAGTGATACAATAAAACATAATTAGGTATTGTTTATTAATTATCCAAGAAACTTGAAAATGCGCTCTATCAAGCTACCGCCCGCGACGTTCTTAGGAACCAAAGTCTGCTATATTTTAATCCAGGTAAAAAAAAACTATCTGTGTGCCTTTCATCCCAATCCATCCCATTTAGCATAGCCTGCCATTTTTATGGGTTTAAGAGAAAAAATATTTTAACATACACAATAAATTCATATTAATAGTAGGATAAACTAAAAAAATATACCACTTTAAAATAAATATCGCTAGTATGACTATAAATCACTATTTTAATATTCTACATAATTTACCGAAACATGAAGAAGGAATATTTTAACCACAACTGTAATTTTCTGAATTATCTGTGTTCCACAGGCTTTTTACGGTGATATTATTAAATTTTTAGTCGAAAAACCCCGCGCGCTCCAGAGCAAGCGATGCTCTGAAACACACAGGCTTTTTCTAACGTTATTAGTTAGAAAAACCCAGAGGGGTATAGAGCAGGTAGTGTCTGTACCCCACAGGCATTTCTAATATCGCTTCCCGTTCCCGTATTATTTTTTCCATAAAAAAATTGAACCCCAGTTTCAGTTCTTTCGGTGTTGAATAATGTCCACCGTGTCGTGTTTGACCTTAAAATAAATGCCATTTTCGCAATAAACATCCCATAAAACTTCAATATCGACATCCATATAGATTTGTTTGCATATTTGTTTTTAGGAGTGAGTACTTCTAATTTAGTTTCACGTCAAAATGTCTATTTAATATTATTTTTGCATACAAAGCATGAAACCCATTTTACCCCTTTAGGGGTTAAAACATAGCCACTATTTAGGACCTAAAATTAAATGCTATTTTCGCAATTAACATCCCATAAAACCTCAATAACGACATTCATATCGAGTTTGGGCTTTTTACCCCATTTACCCCTTAAGGGGTTGATTTTCAGAAATTTACGAAATAGATGTTTGATCATTTGTTTATAGAAGTACTCCTACGAAGTTTCAAGTCGTAATGTCTATTTTATATTTTTTACATACAAATTTTTAACCCCGTTTGACCCCTTAAGGGGTTGAATAATATCTACCATTAAAAATAAATACCATTTTCGCAATCAACATCCCATAAAACCTGTTATTTTGTTTCTCTAACCTTTTAATCAAAATCACAACAAATATTGCAACTCTATTACAATGGAATAGCTCTAAAACTCCTTGACAGACATTGAACGTCGGTACAGCAGCATCAAAAGTTTCGACTGTTGCGGCGCTGCGTGTAATGTAAGCAGGCAGCTCTGTTTTATCGACCCCCCCAAAAGTTCTTCATTGAATCAAAAAGTTAAAATGTGCTTTACATCCATAGTTTAAGAATACATTTTGAATTGCACTGAAACGATTTTGAAGAAGTTGATTCAAAGTACCTAATTCGAACGCTTTTCAAACCACAAAACACTTTGCACGGAAGGAGAACTCTTGCTAAAAACAATCATTATTTAGTGATTTGTCTTATTATAATTATAGTGCAGTATATGATATCGAACCCCAAATGGCTGATAAAGATAAATATTGTCCAATGGGCAAGCGTCGTAGACAAATCATTTCACTCCAAGATAGACAATTTCTGTTTAACGCTAGACATATGGACAGAGACAATGAATGAAAAAGCATTCATGGGCGTCACCATACATTTTGTAGAAAATGGTCAAATGTGTATGTTCTTGCAACTCGTGCATTAAGTGAGCGACATACAGCTGAATACATATCGGAAAACCTGCTAGATATTTTGAAAAAATGGGATATTCCACTTACCAAAATTCGTGCAGCTGTATCAGATAATGCCAGTTCAATGTTGGCTGCCATACGAATGTCTTTAGGCGAAAGAAAACATTTACCGTGTTTTGCCCATACTATTAACCTTGTAGTTGAAGAGGCACTAAAGTTACCCAGTGTTAAATCAGCTGTTATAAAAGTACGAGAAATTGTTAATTGGATAAAAAATAGTGTTGTGCAGTCGGATAAGCTACGAAAAATCCAAATGCGTAATAATGTTTCGGAAGAATCAGTTCTAAAACTTATTGCAGATGTAAGAACTAGGTGGAACTCAACTTTTTTTATGTTAGAGGAGCGATTCCTAAAGTTAAGAATAGTAATATCAGAAATTGTATTTGAGAGTGTAGTGGCTCTAAATTTGCCAAGTGCAGTGGAAATGGAAGCCTTGAATGAGCTTGCAGCTGTAATAAAGCCTTTTGAATATGTAACAAGAGAATCATCGGGCCAAAAGTATGTAACAATCTCCAAAATTATACCAATGCTTAATTGCTTAACTACAGAACTGAATAGTATCACTCCAAACTCCGCTATCGTTAAAGAATGTAAGGATGTTTTATTGAGAGAGCTGAAAAGGAGGTATGGAATGATTGAATTAAACGACCATGCAGCCATTGCAACAATTCTAGACCCAAGGTATAAAAATCTGCATTTCCAAGACCCCTCTGCAAGCGGAAGAGCTATTCAAAAACTTAGAACCATGGTTGTCTGACAACTAAGTAGCCCAAGTGAGTCAGAAGATGATATCTCATCTACTGCACCACCTGAATACGATTTTTGGAAACATCATAAGGAGTTAGCACATGGGCACAAGAAGAAAAAGAAATCTCATCAGGGAGAAGTTTCTCTTTATTTATCAAATCTAGTAGTTTCTCTTAAAAGCAACCCATTTGCAGAATGGGATGACATGAAGTTTGTGTTTCCTTGCCTGTACAAGTATGCACAGCAATATTTAATTGTTGTTGCGACATCTGTTCCTAGCGAGTGCCTTTTTTCCAAAGCCGGTGCAACAATGTCTCAAACAAGGAACAGATTGTCGTCAAAATACCTTGAACAGTTACTGTTTCTGGGCAATCTTAATGCTGAAGAGTTTTTTGTTTAAATTTATAATAAGCCTAATAAACATTTATAATAAATAGTTTTTTTCTTCTCAATTTTGTTTAAGTTATTGTCCTTCAACGTTCATTGTTAGCACTCTCAAAATAATAAAACAAAATAAAAGTACTAAAAAGTATCGATACTTTAGGAGTACTTATTTAAGTAGTATCGAACAAAGATTTGAGTATTATCGAAATGAGTAGGTATCGATACTTTGGTGGTATCGGAACATCCCTTTGGAAAAGATTAATTTCGATAATAATAGTGGATAGTAGTTAGAAAAAACGTGAAGGCAAGTAAATAAATTCATTAAAAATCTTAGTTTGAGTCGAACATAAATTTTATAGGTTATTTTGGGGATAAAAGGAACGCGAAGGGGGGAAATTGGCACATGAACAGCTATAATTGGAACAACTTGGGGGTTATTTGGTTTCAGTATGAGGTAAATTGGGATTCCCAAATAGGGTTGCCAATAGCCTATGATTAGATAAAATAGGTAATTAATTTAAGTACCTACTTACGAAAATTTCATTACAGAATAATACGAATACCTAATGTTATTATTTACACTTCTTTATAAACTTTAATAGTAGATTATACAACAAGTGAAAAAAAATGAATTTAGTTCGAGGGACTTAGTTGGATCCCGAGAGTAGCGAAGGATTCAAGAGTAGAATCCTGAGCGAAGCGAGGGATACAAAGGACCGAAATGATTTTTTTTTCACGAGTTGTGTACTCTTCTTTTTACCATCGACTGCGAGAAAACAAATAGCAGTACTTATACCTATAGTAGGTATTTATAGGTTATCAGATTTTGATATTTAGGTAGGAAATCGATAATATTTAAAACATTAGAAAAATTAAATAGTGAAATTAGAAATTTTGAAAGTTTCTAATGAACTGTACGCGCGCAAGCTTTAGAAGTGTATATGAAATTAGAAGTTTTCTATTACATAAAACAACCACGATAAGAGGGAGATTACATGATCAGTCAGTCTGGCATCAGTCTATGCCATCAATCTGAAGACTTTGAATTTTTTCCAGACCTGATGATCGTACCATGAAAAAAAGGACTGATGCCACAGACTGAACATCTAATTTCCCTATAATAGATAGATAAGAACCCAAAGCTAAGACACTAAAAAGAACCTAACTAAAATAGGCGGGATATTTTTTTATTTATTTGTATAACTATGGCTTTATCTATGGAATAGCTCCATACTTTCAGGACTTTTTTTTTGTACATAATTTATATGATGCGCGCTTGTTCCAAATTCAAAATACTTTTATTCACTCGGTGAATAAAAGCGCTTTTTATTCACTGTTTTCAATGAATAAGACGCACTTTTTTGAGTAGCGATGGTAAAAAATATTTTCTTTAATAGTTGCCTCAATATTAATTGAGGTACATTGCAACGTTATTTACATCTTTATTTTAAACTCGACCAAGATAACTAGGCGAATGACAGCTACATGACGGCTAAGTTTATGACACCGTTTTAATTTGGTCGTGTTGTTGTTAGGAAAAGACTTAGGCGATCCTTAAGTTTAGTGCAATCGGGCGTAAGGGTATGATCATCAAAATTGAACTAATCAATAAAATTACATTTTTTTTATTTCTACTTTGATGTCGGACACCAATTTAAAACTGCAGTTAGCAATTTTTTCTTGTTTGCTCTCTTTCTTCATTTAGCCAGGCTATAACATACAGATTTTTGTTTTGATTTATGTTTTTCAGAATGCCTCGCAACTACGTCGCTAAACCAGGTGCTAAGCGCTATAAAAAATACGACGCTCTAGTCATAAAACAAGCCCTGGACGAGATGTCTTCAACAAATAACAGTTTGAGTTATAGCTGTAAAGTATAATATTTCAAAATCAGTGTTATGCCGCCATAAAAACCGAATAATGAAACCTCATGGTAGGCCAACAGCACTAACCAAACAAGAAGAGCTTTATATAGTAAACAATTTAAATATCTGTGGTGACCAGGAAAGGAAAAGAAAAACTAATCACTGATTATAGCTACAGACCTTTCCAGCCACTAATTTCAATTACAATAACGAGGGCACAAAAATCTTTATAGCGATAGTTTTTGGCCTTTAGAAGTGGTAGGTGAGGTGGTCATTATCGTTTGACGGATGATCCCGGTCGCAAGAAAGTAATTGTGAGACGAGGATGCAAGTACCCAGAACGTGTATTCAATCACTCAAAAGGGTCAATATCTTTAATGATGTCAGCCACAGCAGATGGTGAGTTTCTGCCACCTTATGTTGTCTATAAGGCAACTCATTTATATGATTAATGGACAACGAGGAGGCCGCATAATGCAAGATATAACAGGTCTTCATCAGGCTGGTTCGACGGTGATATATTTGACGATTGGATCAAAACAATAGCAACTTTTTTGCAAAAGAAAGTTTTGATTGGTTGTCTATTGTTTTTCTGCCTGCCAATTCCACACACCTTTTGTATGCGTCGGATTCGGATGACGTAAATTCTATATAAACTATCTAGACGAATTCTATATATTAATTGGTTTTAGGTTCAAGATGGCGCCTTGAACGGTTTGTTGGAAAAGCCGTACGAGCCACCAGCCGTATTATCGCTGCCACCAATGAATAGTGATACAGCGGCGCTGCCTGAGGATATACAAGCGGGTACAACACAGGCTGTCGAAGCTGTGCCTGAACCAGAACCATCCTGGATCCAGAACTATTGTCAGTTTTAGGCGCTTTCACCTCAGATACACCAGATTTTTGAGGAGCCATACACGAGAGTTCAGCGACTTTATGGCTACCATTGCTAAGGAAAGGTTTGCCTACAGAAGAAAAAGAAAAAATTGTGATCTCAATGTTGATTAATATTAACAAAATTATAAGTAAGATAATTACTCTCAGAGTAAAAACTGCAAACGCTATCTTGGACTTGAATTAAATATATCTACCTATACAATGAATAAGCAATGCGAAGAAAATATGAAAGAAAAAATGTTCTCACGAATAAGATAGTTAAAGAATGTCTTAGAGATGTTTTCAATAAAAAGTTTAACTTAGCATTCAAACTCTCTGGTCTTGATACATGTGATGATTGCGATAGATATAACAGACAATTAGAACCAGACGTAAGCACTACAGAAAAAAAAATATTTGAAACAGAAAGATGATCATTTAAATTCAGCTGAACCACGATATGTTCTTAGAAGGTTACATAAAGAAGAGTTTGTTTAATCTAAAAATAAGCGAGTGTTGCTTCTGGACCTGCGAAAATGATTTCCGACCAGTAGTTTAACAAACACACAATCTTTTTACCTCTGAAAGCTATGGATACTGAACCAACCTATATGCTTAATGTGGCCAGAAAATATTGCAGGTCGTGGTGGTAATGAAATAGCTTCGTGCATTTTATATTGGGCATCTAAAAATTGTTCTGCTAATGGACTAGAAGAGATAACTATGTGGACAGATAACTGCACTGGCCAAAATCGAATCATTATTGTTGTTTTTGATTATATCTGGATTGTGCAAAAATATCCGGACATTAAATGTATAAACTATTTTTGTCGAAAGCTCACACTCATTTTAGAGTGTGAACATAATAATTCAATTTTATTATTGAAAAAAAAACTGAAGACAATGGAAATCGCTTCACCGCGTGATTGGGCACAGTTTGTAAGAACTTGCGCAAGTAGTAAAAATCTATTCCATGTGCAAGAGATGAGTTTGGATGACATGAAAGATTTTACGTGCTTCTCTGCCAAGGTCCCCTTGGCAGATACGCAGCAGGAGCTCTTTTATATAAAACATATTTGAATGAGGAAATCGTCAAACAAATAACTTAAACAAAAATATCAAAATTCCTAAAAAATACCCTAACTCTGATTTTGAAGAATGTGGCTTCTATTAATAAATCAAAAGTATCAAAAGTATATTGAGTCTATGGCACCAGAAAACTTTTTGAATATACCTAATTATGTCTCATGATATCCTTGGGAATCTGTGAAATCTATAAGGACTGATTTTACCGTCTGAGGAGACGGTAGAATCAGATAACTTTTTATCAGGGAAAAAAATTAATCCGAGGGGATTAATTTTTTTCCCTGATAAAAAGTTATCTAAAACCCGAAAAAACTTAAAATCAGTTGGAGCAAGATCTAGTGAGTATGGCGGATAACGCAAGGTTGCCAGTTGTAGCTCTTGTATTTTCTAAATGGTAAGTTGTGCGGTGTGTGGACGTGCGTTTTGGTGAAAAAGGAGTGAACAAAAACAATTAACAAGTCTCGGTTGTTTGACAGCCAGCTTGTTCATCGTCATATGTGTTGGACTGGCTGGCGAGCTAGCAACTGGCTGGTTAGTGTCGCTGTTGACATGAAAATATAGTAATCTGCCACATTGTCAATTAGGTAAAGGAGTGTAATAAAATACGAGTGTCCGAACCGTTTGTTGTGTAATTTATACAGTATTTAGGTGAAACGCTACTCTGCTGGCAGCTGAATTCACAATAATATGCAATTCGTCACAGCACACCTCTGCAGTAGTTTTGAGCCTGGTCTTCTTCATACTTCTTGTCAAATTAAGTAAGAAGATTAAAGAAAACGCAAATAATTTCCCAGAATAATAAAAGACCAGAGATAAAAAACTGTGAAAGATATTATAGATGAACTGAAAAAAACGTATGTTGAGCGAAGAAGAAGAAATGCAGCTTTTGAATGTGACTTTCAGAAGGAAAAGGACTTTAAGAAAAGGACGAATGGGCATTTTGGTACCTGCTCGAATAGCAATTATTGTAGTGTCGTTGGATAGCTTTTTTCATCAGGAAAAATATTTACTGTGAAGACTTCAAAAAATGAATGACGGAGGCCCATGATGCTAAAGAACCCTAACGGATTAGATAGTCGCTCAGGGTTGAATAAAAAAAATAACAAAAACAAGCCAAAATTACAATCAAAAGTATGAAAAATGTAACACTTACTCCATACGGTGTCTAGTGTAAACGACTCTTCTGATCTGTTGCGTTTCTTCAGCGATCTAAGCCTCCTCCATTCACTCTTTGTATGGCCATAATCAGATCACACCCCGTTTAATCCTGGGCGGAGAACCAAAGCTTCAAAGTTACCTCGTTTCTATGAAAATAGGCCTATGATTCAATACTTTGGTCGCGAGTGTATTCAAAACATATATTCATATGATATGGTGGAGAAAATGGATGATGGTCAGGAGTTACCAATGTGAAATGTTATATTATGTACTTATAATGAAAAAAATGTTTTCTAACTGTGTGCCTTTTTTGCACAGTTAAAATTTACACAGTTAAACTAACGTATATTTCAGGAAGAATAAACGTTTTCACTAAAATTCAAAAAATTCAAAATTCAAAAATAATTTATTCAGTCTAGGCTGTTACAAGCACTTGTGAATGTCATAGAAGCTACGCCATCGGTTCGCAAACCCTAAGCGGGAGACCTTGTAACGAGAAGAACCGGCAAGAAACTCGTCAAGAGCTGCTTTTTTCTCCCTGTATATTTCATACAGAGTCGTCAACATTGAAAAATGAGCTCCACATTTAAAGTGAGGTCATTTTCCATCACAATAATTAACAAAAGTTTGCACACAATGGGTAGGTAGGTTGAAATTAAATACCTACTACATATCGGATAGGTAATTGTGAGAGTAAATAACTTTCAACTAGTTAGGAAATCGCTTTGTCTGCTACTCGAAAGTGCACCTAAGTAGGCAAAATTTACTAAAAAACACATGTTACAATGACATAAAAAAAATATAAATAAAAAAAAACGCAATTTTTACAATTCAATATGCGTTAAGATAGGCACTCAGAAGCAGACCCATTCCCACTGGCAGCACCCGTTCACGAGCATGACGCATGGACCAGCCATCGCTTCGCTCAACCATATTTGAGGGAACGTAACGACCCGCCCCACACGACACCACCGCAGAAATGATTAAAGAGAGCATGACATACTTAGGCTACCCATCCTAAGGCACTGAATTGAAAACTAATATCCAAAAGCTTTTCATAGGCCTTTACTTACAAAACTACTGACTATAGAAAGCAAAAAGATTGCAATTTAAAAAAAAATGAGAAATCAAAACAAGGTTTAGTTATTAATTTTATGTTTTGAGTAAGAAGTGCCATAAATATTGATAATATTAAACAGAAATATATATATATATGTCGGCGCCTGGCTGTCGCCTATAACTATAATGAAATAATTCTTAATACTCTTTTGTTATTAAAGTTTAGCCTATTGTCCAAAATGCTGAGACGGACTAAATAGGACTTCTATGTTTGAATAGTCAAACTAATTAAATCATTTTGATTTATGGTCTGGGAACGACGGTGATTTTGCATACTTCACTGAACGTAGTCGTGGGCCCGCTTTTGTGACGTAATTGTTTATGTGGCATTTATTATAAACAGGGATTCGAACATGCGAACCCTGAAGCTGGGCATTCTTTGCTGAGACGTGGAGCAGATCGAGCGGGGCCCACGAATTCGTTATCCGTTCCAATACCTTAATTAATTTAGTGTTGATTTCAAAATAGAATAATCTAAACAAATTGATGTTGTTGTTAAGCATTCGCTAGCGTTTCCCTTTCGCCCACAAATCTTAGCCGATAATAAATAATAATCGGTCACCCATCTTGATGCCGTCCGAGAGCTCGACCACTACGCTCCGACATATATATAACGGAAAGCCGAGGGATTGAGGCGTTATTCTATTGTCTACCAATGTACAATGGTCACAACACAATATTGATGGAAGTTAAATTACACCGCCAAAATGTAACACAAACGACATTAATGATTCGACAGCTGATAAAGTATTATCACTTGTAATTTCGTATTATAGAGCCAATGGTTTTGCGTACTTGCGTAGGCACATTTCTATATTTTTCATCTGTCTAAACAATGGCCGCTCCAGTCCAACCTTCACAATGACATACGCAACTCCACTCGGTGTTACCCGCTCCAAAAATGAAATTACACGGATATTGAAAATCTATTCAATTTGCTAATAATTAAATGAATTAAAGGAAAATCAACAACGCGCCGTTATATAAATATACGACGCCCTTAGTACAAGCAGACAGAAGCAGACCCATTCCCACTGGCAGCACCCGTTCACGAGCATGACGCATGAACCAGCCATCGCTTCGCTCAACCATATTTGAGGGAACGTAACGACCCGCCTCATACGCCACCACCGCAGAAATGTTTTAAGTGAGCATGACATACTAAAACTAGGTTGGAGTAACTGTTTTCAAACAGTTACTCCAACAAACAGAAGCAAACAGTTATTTTACCTTATTAAACAGTTAAATGTACTCATTATTCAGTAATAGTAACGTATCATAAACAGTAATTTAAACGTTTTCACACTGTGAAAGTTCCAACAGTTACTTTAACTGTTCGAAAATGTTACGTTTACTGTTTCAAACATGACCTATAAATGTATGATCAGTAAAATCAACATTTCGTTACAGTAACTTCAACGAGTTATACAGTTACAGTAAAACAATACTGTTTAAAAATTTACTATAACCTATGCATGTATATTTATATTTAGTATAATTATATTAATTTAGGAAATTATTTACTGCGGGTGCGGTGGCAATCACTTTTGTCCTATGCCTGGTAGTATGGGAATTCCCATATAACTTTATTTTTATGTAGTTACGCCATAAGATTTTGAACGTTATATTTAGTACTTATAGTATAATAAGGTTTAGATTATAACTGATCCAGGTTCAAATTAATGTTTGTGGTCTTGTCTTGTTTAACCATCACCTTATTATTCTCTAAACAATGTGCCAGTCATAAAGTGCACAAACGAAAGGACGTAAAACTAGGCTCCAAGGTCTCGTTAAAAAAAACAGAAAAAACTGATTTGTTTTTTAGAGCTTTTTTATTTCTTAAACAAATTATTTGCAATAACTTACATAAAAATTATCAGTAGGCCTATGTAACGCGGGAACCTCCTACCGCAATGTTGGTGGCGCCATCGCTCGGAGATACGGGGAGTTTAACTGACAGTCGGCCGCGCCGACGCGCGCGCCCTCCAAAGGGATTAGTAGAATTGTAATGGCGGATTTTGTACCTAGATTATTCCCTCTCTGTATTATTTGTGTTAACTTTTATTCTGTAAGGAGTTTTGTGGTAACAAAGTGATTAAAGTAAACGCAAGTGATTCTACTAAACAATGCGTGTATAATTTCCACCGAAACTCACACCCAAACACGAGACTAAAGCACGACTCGTTACATGGCGCCCTTCCGTGTGTGAAAAAGTGAAAAGCACGTGTTGTGAAAACTTGAAAAGAATAAAACAGCGTCAACTGTGCATTACTTTAACAGTTTTGTGAACATTTTTACCTTTTTCGAGCGCCTTACGTGTTTACAATACCTACGTACACAATGACTCGTTCCGGTCGCACGTCGCGTACACATAGCCAACAGCGAGCGCCGGCTTCACAGGAAAACGCCGACGCAGAACACCATTCTGATCGTGATGATGGTGATCGCCCTGGGAATGTGACGATGTCAATGGATAACCTGTCCATGTTGCTGCAAACAATCCAGCAATCGAACGCGGACATGTTCCAGCGGCTACTGCAGGAAGTTCGTTCTTCGACCCCGGTTTCAGACGAGCCGGTCAACGTGACCGTCACCGCCCCCGCCCCTGTCGTGACCGGCAATTTTTCAAAATGCCAAGCCGCTTACAGCGGCAGCGCCGAGGAAAGTTTAGAAGGATTTATTGACGCAGTGGAGGCCTACAAGGATTGCTGCCGAGTGACCGACGAGAATGCGATAAGAGGATTTTCTATTTTACTAACTCATTCTGCCGCTACCTGGTGGCAAGGAGTCAAAGGTACGACGACATCCTGGGCGGAAGCCCTAGATCGACTTCGACGGGCCTTCGGAGACCGTCGACCGCCTCACCGATTATACCGCGACTTATTTTTCAATGAACAAGATATCAACGAGAAAACTGATAAGTTTGTGGCGCGAGCTCGAGCAATACTCGCCCGACTTCCTGTTGACGACCTCACAGAAAAAGCACGACTGGATATGGTGTACGGTCTACTACATCATCGCATCCGGGAACGCCTTCGTCGTGAAGAGTTTCAGTCCTTTGACGAGCTTCTCAGGAAAGCTCATTCTATCGAGGACGCACTAGAGGTAACAGAAGTATCACGCTCAAGCGCAGGGAAGCCGCCAGCCGCCGGCCCCACGCGCCGCCCGACTCCAATCGCGCCGCGCCCGCCGCCTCCGCCGCCGACCCTAGCTGGCTGGCGCGAGTGTGGTGGATCCCAACAAGAAAAAACGTATGTTCTGTTCTTATTGTAAAAAGCCGAATCATTCTAAAGACAATTGTGCTAAACTTAAAAATAAAAGTAATGATAACAGTAGTATTAGCGACGAGAGTAATAATAATAATGTTAATCATATTTATTGTTATGGGTGTGGTGAGAAAGGCGTAATTCGATCGAATTGTCCTAAATGCCATTTGCAGTTTTCTGCGATAGTTATTGGACCAATTTATAACGTCGAGTCAAGTTCAATGACCTCGACCACCGCACCCTGGTCAGCTGTTTGTGTTGACGACAATTCATGTAATTTTCACATAGATAGTGATGGCGCTACTAATATGTATAATCAGATTTCGTGCCCTTTAAAATCTATTGTGTTACCAGATATTGATCGTAAACTCAACAAAAACAGTAATGAAACGAAATCAGATTATAACTTATCAATGTTTAAATCGGTTATTCCTGAATTGTTTTATGTTCGCAAACTTCACAATTTACAAGCAAACTCTGTGTTTTTGCCTGGTCAATTTATGAATGTTTTACCTACAGATTTCTTTGATATGTGTGTTAAGCCGGTAGGGCCACTGCCTAATAATTTTTATATGTGTGTTAAGCCAGTAGGGCCACTGCCTAATAAATGTGATATGTGCGTTAAGATGGCAGGACCAGAACTTAGTAGTGATATGTGCGTTAAGCTGGTAGGGCCTCAACCATATAAAATGTGCATGACCTCAGCAGTACCACCAACGGAACGTAGTAATTTGATTTCGGATGAGTGTTCACTGTCCACATGTGACACTTTTGCAAACATTTTTGTGGACGATGCTAACTTAAGGGAGAGTGAATTTAATACTAATTTGACAGAAAATAAGGATGTTTCGCGTGATGTTAGGGCAACCTTTTCGGACGTTCACGACAGCGTTTCTGCGCCTATTGACAGTCTGATTACGCCAAATCCTAGTATTAATTCAATCAAGGTTTCTTCTTCGTTAGATTTTGATTTCGCGTCTGCAGATTTGCACTCATCCTCAAATCCTTAGGTACAACAACAGCGACCTATTTTGGGTGTAACTATCTTGGGCATAAAGGGAAGGGCTCTGATAGATACAGCTGCGAAACGGTCTGTAGTAGGTTGCACGTTGTATGAGTTATTAAAAATCATAATCAAACATTTTTAGAAACTTTTATGTCCATTAGGTTAGCAGATGGATCTGTGAGAGATATGAAGCTGCTCACAACAACACTGGAAGTTGTTGTAAAACATAAGACCGTGTCACTTGATTTTGTTGTGTTGCCAGATGCATCCGGTAATGATACCTTACTAGGCATTGATTTTCTAGTTAAGGCCGGTATTTCGATGGATTTTGCAACTGCCAAGTGGCATTTCTCTGAGGAACATACACGGTTTCCTATCGAGTTCGAGCCGCCGAGTAATCTAGTCACCTGTTCATCAGCCGACATACTCCGCAGCGACGAAGGTATCATGTTGCAGTCTTCTCAACGTAATAAACTGGCAGGTCTGCTGTTTTCTAATGAGGACATCTTTAAATCAGGGGGAGCTCCAACCACCTTTGCAGAGCATCACATCAACACAGGTAACCATCCACCGGTATCTTCTCCACCCTATCGTCTTACTCCAGCTAAGAAGGAGATAATGAGACAGGAGCTTGACAAGATGCTAAGCGAAGGGGTTATAGAAGAATGCGAGTCAGCCTGGACTGCTCCCGCCGTTTTAGTTCCTAAAAAAGGTAATGGTGTTAGATTTTGTGTCGACTTACCCCGCTATAGTCCAACCAGCCTCCGCGAAGCTCAGTTGCAGGATCCTGAAACAAATAAAGTTATTAAAGATTTAGAAGATACTGACCTGTTAGCTGCTAACCGATGGCTGGAACGCGGATATATCATGTCGCAAGGAGTACTCTTTCGTTTAGATCCTGACTCAGACTCTGATGATCCTCAGCTGGTAGTCCCAGCATCCATGGTAAATAAAATTCTTAAAGAATTTCACGACGTCCCCACTGCGGGCCATCAAGGCATCGAAAGGACGTTAGCTCGTATCAGAAATCGATACTATTTTACAGGTATGCGTAAATTAGTAACTGAATACCTGAATAATTGTGCTGAATGCCAGAAATATAAGATCTCGAATCAGAAATCGGCTGGTCTTTTGCAAACGCCTGTCTTGCAGCAGCGAGGTGAGGTTCTATCCATTGATTTATTCGGCCCTCTGCCAAAAGGTGACAAAGGAGAGACCTGCACGCGTAGCATGACCAACATCGAGATAAGATTCGACTCACAGAACAATGGCTTGTCTACACCGAAATGTCACTTTTGTCGGGTTGAGATCGAGATACTCATGCTCGCATTTTACAACCGTAGACTCGCATTGTTCTTTGTCGTGGCCTAATGTCAAAAGTCGACAAACACGAGCTTTTGTCTTCAACTGACATTAATTTGACAGTTGAGTGGGAGAAATTTGTCTACCACCCTTCGAGTGGTCGAGAAAGATTTGTCGACTTATTTTTTTTTTGAGTTTTTAATTTCGCAATAAAAATAAATCTAAGTTGTCCGTGTTTATATTTTATTAAGGTAAGAAGAGAAGTTACAGCACAAACGACAAAAACAGCTGTCCGGATAGAAAAAAAAAATAAAAATTGTATTAAGTAATTCTTTTTTATTATAAAATTTATAAAAAAAGAAATATAATAAATATTTACTAGTAGTAAATAACGAATAAGTATTTTTTATTCTTAATTTTTTTTATAAATTTTATAAATTAAAATAATACAATAAATAATTTATTGTAAAAAGGTACCTACCTATTCAATAATATTGTTTCCTAATATTACACTTTTTCCCTTCAGTATTTTTTTTACTTTTATTTTACTTAATTTTAATTTATTTACTTAAAAACGTAAATTAAAATTATTTTCATACATTGATTTCAATATTTATTACTAAATTAACAAGTGCGTTGGTCTGTGTCATCTTTTCAAAAATCTCTCAATAAAAGGAAGGCAAACGAACTATATCCATACGGCTATATTTAACTCGGTTTTAAGAGTTTTGCGTCGTGAAACGTATAGAAAGGAACGCCCTTTAAGAGAAATGATGGAAATAATTATAAATATTTACTAGTGGCAACATTATTCTTCTCGAGCTCGAGAGAGCTTTGTCTACGGAAGTGAAAGCTTTTGTGAGTGTCTCTTTATCTTAGTAAAAAATAAGTATCATGTTTAAACTAAATCATTTCGAATCATTTCAGATTATTTCGACGTTTATTGATGTTGAAATAAAAATATTATATTTTAAAACTCATATTTGTATTAAAAGACATAAAAAGGTTGTAAAATTCTGAGAGCGAGTCCCACCACTGTGCTCAGCAATCTAGAGGGTCGAGACGACAAGTCTTCGTAGACAAGAGTCCCGTTTGCTCATGCTACGCGTGCTGGGTCCTTATGGTAGAAGATGCTGCTACCTGATGGGTAGAGCTTTACCCTCTCCTCGATGCATCCGCTGAGACGTGTGCACAAATCCTGATCGATGAATATTTTCTCAGGTATGGTTTTCCTCGCCGTGTCATTTCCGATAACCGTGTTCAATGGGTTGCTGCAGCTATGCAACAATGTATGTTCGTGCTTGGAATCAAACAGAATCTCACTCCTTTGTATCATCCACAGGCTAACCCTGTTGAACGCAAAAATAGAGATATGAAAACTCAGCTGTCGATTCTTGTCAAGAACGAGCATACATCGTGGCCTAAGTACTTGCCTCATATCAGGTTTGCGATGAATAGCGCCATTTGTTCTTCCACTGGTTGTACTCCGGCGTACTTGATGTTTGGTAGGGAGATAAGAACACCTTTCGAGAGTCAAACAGATATAAGGTCTATATTAGATAAAGAAAATTTTATCCCTCAATTCACGCCCTTTTTAAGAAATTTTATTGACAAAATGAAGCTTATTCGCGAGCGGGTAGAAGATGCTCAAGACAAATCTAAACGGTTCGCTGACGAAAAGCTTCGTCCGGCACCTGAGTACAAAGTAGGTGACCTTGTATTAGTAATAAATTCATCCTTAAGCAACGCTAGTAAGGGCGTTACCAAGAAATTTATGCCCAAAAGGGATGGGCCATACTACATTACGAAGCAGGTCTCGCCGACCACATTCGAGGTGTCACATGTGGATAGTGGTGATAGTGTAGGAAAGTTTCATACGACATTCTTAACTCCTTTTGTAACTAGACGGGGCGAAAACGCCGCACCTATTCAGTCTCGACGACCTCGCGGACGTCCACCAAAAGGGAATACTGCTAAGGCCAAGCCACATACGGGACGTTCATGTAGCTTGGAGGGGGAGGATGTAACGCGGGAACCTCCTACCGCAATGTTGGTGGCGCCATCGCTCGGAGATACGGGGAGTTTAACTGACAGTCGGCCGCGCCGACGTGCGCGCCCTCCAAAGGGATTAGTAGAATTGTAATGGCGGATTTTGTACCTAGATTATTCCCTCTCTGTATTATTTGTGTTAACTTTTATTCTGTAAGGAGTTTTGTGGTAACAAAGTGATTAAAGTAAACGCAAGTGATTCTACTAAACAATGCGTGTATAATTTCCACCGAAACTCACACCCAAACACGAGACTAAAGCACGACTCGTTACACCTATTTTATAACTTTGACAGCTTCTGTGGACAACCGAGTTCGGCATAAGGTGTAAGTACATTGCTGCTTCAGTAAAAATCATGTGACGACTCTCTATAAAAGCCCAGCATTGTACTAACAACTTATGCCAAACTCGGTTGTCCAGCGAAACTATCAAAGTTACAAAATAGACCTGCAGATCAGCCCCCGGAGCACGATCAACGAAACACGATTACTATCGCGTGATATAGTGTTTTATCGACACTCAACTGCTTAAATCCAATGTTTTTTGACTGTTCGAAGTGATAAGTCACTATATCATAATAGTTTTAAGTAAGTATGTGGCATGTTTTTGACATTTTCTGAAGTCGAGTTGGCAGATTTTGGCAGATTTTTTGCCAGTGTCGGGCAGATTCGCCATTTTTGAGATGGTCACCCTGCCCGTGGATGAATTCAGTACCTATTTTAATATAATTCTGTCTATTAGACCGCGCGCGGGGCGGCCGCCGCCCGATAAAAAAACCATGTGTGTGACTGTGACCTCCATCTCCATCTTGGAAATGCCGAAATGGGTAAGATTATTTTTCGCTTACGGTCAATAATTAAGCTTCTTTATGTATGGTTCCGTGTTAAACACGCACCACCATGCTGTTCAAAATTGTGCATATTTCTCCATTATTGACCTGACATTAACCTGATTTTTTTTTTGTTTTAGCAGCTATAAAAAACTGAAACGTTGAGTAATCCTAGTCCCCTTTGTCCTCGTTGTCCACCACCCTGGTAAGAACTTATTTTGTCTAACATTTTCATAAAATATTGTTGTTAGAAGATAATTACTTATAAAAATAAAATTTATCACCCATCTGGAAAGAAATAGGTAGGTACACTAGGTACCTAGTTAGATATTTGTAATGGTTTAACTTAAGTTTTTAACAGTTTAAGTTACTGTTGTAAGTGTGTGGAAGTCCGGCATCATATTTTATATTTTTCTAATATTTAAGTTTAACTGAACTTATTGAACCAGATACGCTTTCTAAAGAGACTTGTGTCATCGGAAATTATAAGTAATGTATTAATTTACTTATATTGGTCTAAAAATAATATTAATTGCAATAATCTTTAGATTTATATGATATTTTTTTAAACTCGGCGTGTAGACGGACTTCTCATGCAGTTTGAGGTAAGTCCGTCTAGTACCAATATAACCATAACTAGTGAGGCTATATGAATGAAAGCAGTTTCTAGCAGTGATGCAAAACAGGCGTTGAAATATGTGTTTTATGTCTATGTGCTTACGGTTTAGATTTCAATGATAATTCATTTTATTTTATTTTAAGGCAAGTCCGGCATAACTTTGGTGACAGCGGTTGCAAACATTTTCAATGAAAATAATAACTATTGTTTTTTCCGTAAAATTAAATACTAAGTAAAAACATAAATCTTTATTTCAAATTGAACATTATAGGTACTGACTGCAAAATTAACAATTACCTTCCCTCACTATCATTTAAGAGGTCAGAAATTTTTCAACCATATTTTTTGCATAACTGTCAAATTTATTTAGTATTTAAATATGTCAACATAGTTGTATTTTTTTGTATAAGTATTTATCCCATGTGTACCGCCGTTTTGAGCTATAAAACAAAAAATTGACAGACAGACAAAAGTGACATAATATACGTACAGCTGAAAAGGTTGACAATATCTGCAATCGAGGCATGACCGGCATATGACGGATTTTCCTTATGCATGCTAGACGGACTTCCCAACTATTTACATTTTAAGGTTGGTATATTGTGCATGTAATAATTATGAAATTCAAGCGATATTAATGAATTCATCATCAGTAATAGGTATCTCCAAAAACTCCATTGATTTTCAATTTTTGTTATTTTTTTTAGAAGAGACGTTACACTCCAACTTCAAGTACTTAACGCGAAAAAAAACTGATGACCGATTTCTTTCAACCTAATGATGTTAGCGACATCTATGTTTCTCAGTTCAAACTAGCTCCGTAATATTTTTTTAACGATAGAGGCATAAGAACCTAGTCCTTCAAAAATGGAAGTTATGGCCTCTAGATGGACTTGTCTCCCAGACGGACCACACATTACTTACATTAAAAAAACTCAATCTTGTTTACAACAATAACAACTGAATCTAGGTTATTAATTATATAGGTACCATGATACTTACTACTTTTCAGATAAGTACTTACTTAAACCTATTTCTGCATAAAATTGGGATGTCAGTGCTTTTCTTTCGCTGCTGCATTGAGAGCCATCGAAACCAAATACTATTTCAGTAAGTGGACATAAGCATTTTTAACTAGCTTTTATTAAACTGTAGGTAGGTAGGTACTGTAAGCAGTTGAGTTTGTACTCATATGCAAAAATTTTTAATATACCAACCAACTCACTGGCAGGTAATTCTACTAATATTAATTTGATTTGAGAATTTAAGATGAATCGGAAGAAACAAGTGTTTCTTCGTGGCATTACCAATGATACTTTTTAATATCATTTGGGCATTACCATTACCTGTATAAATAAAGGATCATGCCGGATTCTGGGCCATGATGCGCATTAACCATACATATCTCAAAAAAGAGGACATAAAAAATGGTTTCATAATAAACAATAAATTATTAAATCAATTGTGGCGTTAAAATTGTATAAATTAAATAGTTTCTCAACATATAATATCTTGTCAATTTATTGTCTATGTCTTCTCAATATAGAATAAAATCATCTTTGCTAATCATCCAGTTTACCGATACTGACTTGACAGTACTATCTCACTCTTTGGTCAGATTTAGATTATTAGTCTGTGTCTTAATATGTGCTTATTCTTCTGGGCTGTGGTCAGACAAACAGAAGCAATTTTACTCTTTGGACAGAAATTAGTTTACTCTCGCTTTGCTTTTTGATTAAATCATGATTAAATACTCTTTGTTGAAGTGCGCATGAAGTTTGGTTTATTTCAGTCTCAGTTAAAAATTGGGCAAAAAACATCACGTGATTAATTGACGCTCCCTAATACGAAAATGTCAAACAATTATAACCTCAAAACGACTCCTTAAGATTGAGATTTCTCTTTTCTCCCGCATTATATTTTAATGATATTCTTCCCACAGAATCACTAAAAAATTACTATAGTATATTGGTAATTTCATCCGAGCGCATCATGGCCTAGCTTGTATAGAAAAATCGGCATAATCCTTTAATTCTAAAGTACCTACCTATTAAATAAAAGCCAGTACCTACCTACCTACTTATACGATTATAAACTCTCTCCCCTCTATCTCTCCCTCACTCTTAATATTATGAACCTAAGCAAAAATGTTTACTGCCACTTATAGTTGTAAAACAGCAGTTGTTATCGGGTAGTTATCTAAAGCTGCCGATATTATCGTATGAACAGCGGCTGACCAGCGGCTGCTTATCCGACTCAATACCAAAAGGTCTTACAATTTTTACATTTCCTGAGTCGAAATTGTTATAATTACGAGCCGTTATATACAAATAGGTATTTTTAATATATGAAATACCTACTTTATCATGGTGTAAAACATAAATTAATGTTCAATATTATTAATTACCTACCTACCTATTTTTCAATGTCGTTCAATTCAACACGACAGAATAATAAACTAATGTAACTACCTACCTATTTGTTTATACCGTACATAATTGGTAACTATTTAATCTGTAGGTATGAAACTCCTCTTTGCCACATTTTATTATTATTATTGTGCAATCGTAGGAAATAAATAGGTTAACGCAAGGCTAACAAAGTTTGGCGTACCGTCCTCTCTGTCTACCCTGCAAGAAATAGCGTGGAGATATAATATGTACGTAATAGGTAGGTACCAATAAATAATACTCAACAGTATCACGTGTCGTGGCGGGCGCGGCGGGTAGCTAAAGATGCGCGGGCGGCGTAAGTCAAAAGTTTGCTTGTAGCGTTGTTGCCGCTTCGTTCGCACAAACAAACCTTTGATGTACGCCGCCTGCCGCCGCCGCGCTGCGCTCTTGGTTCAGTAGCGTTCAAAGAGTAAAATAATATATTGGGAAAAGAGCGCCCACTCGTGGCAATTTTTTGAAACACTGATTTGAAAGGCCATCAGCGCCTCTGGAGGTTTGAGCGGAACTAATGACAAGAAATGCGTGAAAATATATTTGCTGAAAATGTTTTTTCATATATATATTTTGTCATTTTTTGTAATATTCTTTATATAAAACAAAAAATATTAATTAAAAACCGACTTCAAAAACCTGCCTCTAAAAAGCAAGAAATAATATTCAAATCATTAGATACGCATTATCATTGTTATAACAACACGTCTATTGAAGTCGGGTGGGGCTGGAGTACAACTTCCTTTTTTTATTCTAAAAGCCCCACCCGACTTCAATAGACGTGTTGTTATAACAATGATAATGCGTATCTAATGATTTGAATATTATTTCTTGCTTTTTAGAGGCAGGTTTTTGAAGTCGGTTTTTTGTTTTTTAAAACAATTTTTTATTTTATTATTTTTAGTGTAAGTACCTTCTATATTAGGTATATTATTATAGGTATATTATTGGATAGAAAAATCGGCTCAGCCAAACGTGAGATATTCGCGGAGAAACATACATCCATACAGGTTAAACTGAGGGAGAACCTTTTTTTTTGAAGTCGGTTAAAAAGACTACACTAAAAGTACCCCTTTCCCAACAAAAAGAAACATCTAATTCGGTTCATAAATAACAAAGTCGTCATGTGAGTTGATGAAAATCATAGTATTTTCAGGATTTCTCGAAAACTACTGAACCGATTTTTTACCGAAAAAATTAAATGGGACCATCTCGCAAGAAAACTCAATCGAACAAAAAAAGAATCATCAAAATCGGTTCATAAATGACGAAGATATGCGCGAACAACGATAAAAAAAAAAAAAACATACAATCGAATTGAGAACCTCCTCCTTTTTGTGAAGTCGGTTAAAAAGAATAAAAGCTAAACAAAAAACACATAAAATAAAAATGTGACTTTCGCTGGATTTGAACTCGATATTCCTAGAACGATTGTGGTACTGTGTATGCGGTGGAGGCAGATGTGGTAATCCGTTAGGCTACTGGGTCGTTACTACGAATGTTGAATTTTATCATTATATTGTAATTCGCTCAATGACCATACTAAAAAAAACATTTCATCTTTTAAAAATAATTTTGTTTTAAATCACTTTACTTACCCAGTTAAGAAGGCGACTTTTATTGTACTGTCCAAAATTTTATTTTGAACATTTTATATTATAAGTACGACTGTAGAGACATCTTTTGGCAAACTTGAAGAATGAATTTTTCATGTATATTTTTTGTCTTTTTTGTAATATTCTTTATAAAAAACTAAAATATTAATTAAAAATAATAAATCGAAATAAAAAACAATAAACAATAATGATAATTCCTAGGATCGAACTCGGTATTCGTCGAATGATGGCGGTATTGACGTACGGTGGTTGTGTAGTAATCCTCTACACTACCAAGACATTAAGTGACGAATTTCCTCATAATATTGCAATTCGCATCATGATCAAAAATAATGATCAAAAATGACTTTTCTTTTCATCTTTTAAAATAATTTTGTTTTAAATTACTTTATAGCTATTTGAAAAGGCGATTTTTATTGTACTGTCTTCTTAATTTATTTATTTTATTTGAATATTATAATTAGTCCGACTGCAGAGACATCTTTTGGCAAACTTGAAGACTTTGTTGTAAAAGTTGATGGTTCTAACTTAGAGATGACGATTTTCTCCCACTTGGGTTGTTCTAAGTGTGCCCCCCCTGGTAGCGTTTCCGTCATCGTAACTAGCGGTGTGTTTTATTATTTTGCGATTGGTGTTATATACTACGAGTGGTAATTGTTGAATTACAAATCAATATGCCGCGATCTTTTGATAGTGTTTGGGAACATTTCTTAGTAGTCTCTGAACGTGATCGGAAAAAACATGTTACGTGTAATTATTGCAATGCAGAATATAAATGTGCCCAGTCTAATAGACTTAAAGAACATTTGATTAAATGTAAACAGTGTCCCCGTGAAGTAAAAAAAATGTACGATTCGGACAAACATAAAAATAATAAACCGGCACTTCCTACTCCGCTTCCTTCACCATCAACATCGCAAATCGCAATCAGAAATCACACAACAGAACCAGCTTCGGCAACACCGTCCACGTCGTCCACGCTGATGGTACCTGAGTCACCTTTATTACTTGAGCATTATAATTCATCATCCTAATATTCTTTTTTTGCAGAACATAAAATTAGAAATTCTGTTGTTCTCGTATTGACGAAAGAAATTGTTCTTCAGTCATAACAGCTGCTTCACAAAACTATTTACTGGTTACTGTAACGTATAAAGTAAGTAGGTAGTACGTAGATAAACAAAAATAACCACTTAGAACATGAAACGGATTCAATAAAACATAATGACAAGTTTCAACTGTAGCCAGCCGCTGATTATGGGTGATCACCGTAGTCAGCGAAAAAAGCAGCTGGTCACCGGCTGGCTGACTAAGATAACAACGGCCTTCACATCTATACTGCCACTGCTTCTTGTTTCTAATCCGGAAAAGTGTATAGTTATTTTGCTTTCAAATCAAATCTCTTCAGACAGTAAGTATTTACTTTATGTGGAAGTCTAGGATGATATTGTTACGGACGCGGGGTACGGGATTGGAAGGAAAACACTCGGTTGCAGAGACGACGCTTTATTTCCAAAAACACACCATAAACTCTCAATGTCGCGGTCCGCTCTTCTGTGTGGCGTAGTCTTCCTGCGAATGACGTAACCACCCAGCGCTGTTACTCGATGACATTCCCCCTACTACTCTTCCGATATCGCGGTCCGCCCTTCCAAGTAGCGTCACGTCCGAACGACGTAGCCTCTCGGCGCTGAACACGACGACATCCTCTTTTCAGGTACTATCGCTAGTACCTGACCTCGCAACTTCTCTTCACTACAAATTCATCTTCTGACTTATCCACTCTACTATACTTCTTCTCTACCACTTTACAACTTCTTCATATTCTTTTTCTCCTTGTTCCTTTCCCTTCTTCTTTACCCAACTACTGCTTCTACTGAACTACATCGATTGTGCGTTTCGCCGCTGCTTATAATCATAATCATAATCATAATCATAATATTTATTTGCAACAAATATGGTACATATTACTGATGTCATAGTAGGAGCTTATAGTTATAGTTTCACATATTTGACCTACAGTAGAGGCATGCAAATATTAGGTCACACAAATTGCAGCAGATTAAATTTATATATTAATAGGTAAGTATAGCAAAAATGTCATATCATTACAGAATTACAAATAAAATAAAAAAATACATTACATTTTCACAAATTAGAGTCAAAATCAATTTTATGTCCGCACGATAGTAACTAAGTATAAATGTCAAAAGCAAAATGAAAATGTCATATTCACCTATTTACCTAACAAAATTAAAACTTTGTGTCAAGAAACTCCTTCACACTATAAAAGTTGTTAGTACTAAGCCATACGTTCAGTTTTTTTTTAAATAATCCTATGTTATTAATACATTTTAAATCGTTTGGTATTTTATTATAAATCTTTACACACATAGCTAGACAACTCTTACGATATTTGGCAGAATTAGGAGTTTCCTTTAGTATGAGCCTGTGTGGATTTCTACGTGACCTATTAGTTTGAATGTCACATGCTTTCTTAAATAAGTGATTGTGTTTCATAATAAAAATGCACATCTGTAGTATATACAGTGATGGCAGTGGTAACAGACCAAACGTCCTGAAAAGCGGTCTACATGATTCATCCTGTCGAATGCCACCTATAGCCCTAACACATTTTTTTTGTGCTATAAACACTCTATTCAAGTTCGTACAGTTACCCCACACAACAAGACCGTAACGCAAAATCGATTCAACGTAAGCATAATAGGTGAGAATGGCGGTATTTTTATCAGTTACCTTTTTTACTTGTCGAATAGCATATGAAAACTTATTTATTCGTTTACAAAGACTTTCCACATGTGGGTCCCAGTTTAAATTTTCATCGATAATGACACCAAGAAATTTAGTATGTGCCACTTCCTTAATTTTTGCAATATTTAATTTGAAATTACATTTTGCATGCTTTGACTTGTTGAATTGAACAAGAACAGATTTATTTAGGTTAATGTTTAAATTATTATCTGCGAGCCAATTACATAGAGAATCAATAGTATTATTAATGTCAATTTCATGATTAATTATAGAATTATGTCCTTTATCGGTAGTTACTATTATTGATATGTCATCCGCGTAAAGTATACATCTATGGTCAATTAAATCGGTTATGTCATTCACGTATAAAAGGAATAAAATGGGTCCCAGAATGCTGCCTTGCGGAACGCCGTATTTATTTTCCCCATAAGCAGATTCAATGTTTATCATGTCTTTGTCTTTAACATTATTAATCGATACGTACTGTCTACGATTTGTCAAAAAGGAAGTTATCCATTGAAGTGGCAAACCTCTAATTCCATGTACTGACAATTTTTGTAGCAGGATATTATGCGATACACAATCAAAAGCCTTAGTCAAATCGAAAAACAGCCCTGTAGTCAAACGGTTATTGTTCAAATTTGTCATGACAGTATTAAACAGGTCATAAATGGCTAATTCAGTCGATTTGTTGTTTTGAAATCCGTACTGTTCTTTTTTTATAATCTCATATTTTTGACAGAACCCCAATAACTGTTTGTACATGCATCTTTCAAACACTTTAGAGAACACTGATGCGAGACTAATTGGGCGATAATTACTCATATCTTCCCTAGAACCCTTTTTGAATAGTGGTTTAACTATCGCTAACTTTAAGGCTTTAGGAAACGTTCCCGTTGAGAAGGATAAATTAATTAGATGTGTTAATACACTAAGTATATCTTCAATGCAAGCCTTTAATATTGCTGTACTAACACCGTCATAACCTTCGGAATACGTATTATTTAATGAAAGCACTTCTTTTTTAACCTCATCTTCAGACATGGGCTTAACAAACATTGAATTTCCGATAAGATGATTTGGTGCTTTCATTGTAACATTAGCTTTAGGTAATGAATTGTCATTAGGGATATCTAAGAAAAAAGTATTGAAAGCATTGGCTATATCAACGGGATCTGTCAATAACATGTCGCCACTTCTAATAGATGAGAAGGCATGAGATTTTGTGGATTTTTTATTAACTTCTCTATTTATGATCGACCATGTCGCCTTAGATTTACTCTTACTTTTGTTAATGAACCTTATGTTACAATTTCTTTTTGATGTTACTATACATTTCTTTAATAGTGATGAATATGATAAGTACTTTTGCTTAAGTAATGGTGATTTATTTTTGTAATACTGGTAGCGAAGTGACCTTTTAGTTTTACAACTATTTTTCAGACCTCTACTTATCCATTTGGACGTTGTATCACTGTTCTGGTATTTTGACCTTACTAGTGGAAAGCACAGCTTGTAAAAAAGACAGAATGTTTCATGAAATTTATCAAAGGCCCTATCCATGTCAGTTTCATTATAAGTGTCTGACCACGAAAGATTTTTTAAACATTTCTTTAATTTATTTATGTTTTCTGGAGAATAGTCTTTTTTATACATGAAGTAGGGATCAGACTTATCGTATTTCTGCTGCACAGGAATACTTAACAATTGGCCTGTATCATGGTCCGATAGGTACAAAGATTTTACAATGTCATTTTACAATATATACCCAATAGAACCTTCTAGTAACTCGAATTTCGATAGTCATTTCGTTATTCTTTTCGATTAGTTAGTCTTTTTCTAGCCATTTTCTGTCCTTTTTCATCTTTTCCATTAATTCTCGACTATACTAGAATGTTCTATTTCTCTATCAAACATGTAAATAAAGATTGTATAAACACGTAAACATTCTAGAAATATCGTAAAAACCATCAAAACACTCTGATCCGACAGAGGATCGAACTGCGGGCTTTCGTGTATAAGGCGACTAGCCACACCATTACGCCATAGTGACTTGACATCTAGCGGCCAAATTGGTCATCGCTTGGTGCTCCATATCACTTCTACGTAATGTGACGTCATGGCCGTCACAATATAATACCTATAGGTATTATATCGTCCTAGGTGGAATTAGTAGAACATGACGGCACGGTGACGGCTTGGCCGGGCAGAAAAACCTGTCATAACGTGTATAAGGCCGGCCACACACAGACAGACGTAATCCCGTTACAGAATTCCGTACATACGTGATTCCGAACGCAGCTAATCCATACAAATCAATGGACTACCACACACATACGGGATTTTTCCGTACGGAATCTTCATACATTATCGAAATTCCGTTCGGAATTCCGTAACGGGATACCGTCTGTGTGTGGCTGTGGCCCCGGCCTAAAGTTCTGATAGATAACTAAAATACAATTACGTTACGACAACTGTTTAAACAGTCAACTGTGGTGCGGTGCGGGCGGGGCGGGGCGGGGAGTGTGGTCAAAAGCCACGCGTCGCTACACGACGCGTCGCACAGTGGGGCAGGAGACCCTCATTCGTACCATCAAATCAACTAAACCAGTTAGACCTTCTAAAATGGATTGGGTGTTATCAAATACGTGTCTTTAGACATAAACTCAAATTTGGTGATTTTTTTTTTTAGTTTTAACAAGACACATCACAATTTTATTTCAATAAAGTAATAATCTAAATAAATTCCTAAAACCTCCTAAGTTCGTCGATACAAACAATATTCGATTATTATTAAAGAAGCGTTAATGCATCATCATCGTCATCATCTTTATCATCATCCTCATCATCAACAGCACCTTCACTAAAATATTTATTTAGGGATGGAGCTTTCAATATGAACAGTGTCTTGAGGGATATCTTTAGAAGTGGCAAAAAGTGGCAAAATTTTAAAATTATTTGTAAAAGCCTATAAAGTACAGAATATTTTCAGATAACAACCATAGCTTAATATTGCTTGAATCTAAACAAAACATCGAATTTATACTAAAGTTCCCAGAATTTGACTTAGACACTTTATTTGTCTCGGCTACTAGAAACTATTTAAGTAATGAAGAAATAAATAATACTAAAACATTGTTACATACCTGAGGTTGAAGGTTCCATGTCTAAATAACGCCAAAAATAGTTCAGTTTCATAAGAAATCGCTCTCAGATGCACGTAAATTACTAGCACTAAATAGCTTATCAACAATATGTCATGTTCACAAGTCTTTTATAACAAACTGAGTACGTAATTAAGCATTACAATACTGTCAAATTATACCTCGGTTAGTGTTCTAAATAAGTGATGAAATGAGGTTACCCTGAAATCATTTTGAGTTTTTGAATTTTCGGTACGTTTTGAGGGTAGCGGCCACTAGCGGCCCCTATGTGCGTCGCGCGCGTCGTGTAGCGACTTGCGTTGATGTAGGAGTATCATTTACCTAATTAAGTTCGCAGCGAGGCCTATCGCACCGAGGTAATTGCCTCGGCAGTTCCGTCACCAGTGTTAGCGCGAGCACCCCGTTTAATTACTACCTAACAGTTTTTTTTTTTTCAGTAAAAGTGTGTAGGTACTTATCAATCAAATGGAAATGGAAGTCGATACGATATCTTCATTGCTTAAAGCGTGGGGTTTTGAAAAATACACAGAAGTATTTCTTGGTAAGTACCTAAGCATAATCTCTAGCGTTGTAGGTACTAACATTGTAGCTAAACTTGAATACCATGCCATTGCGATTACGATTTAGCAAAGGGGGTCCCGTCCCGACACAAATTTTTTTTTCGCGATAATAAATTTGTGTCGTGAAAATAAATGATATTTTGGTCACTATTTTAAATGATTGCATCGCATAGAACACGCAAATATAAGCATCTTTTAGCTAAAAAATATTTCTCTGCGGCCAACAATGGCGGAAATATGGGTTCGAATTCCTCCCGACACTTAGATATAAAATTTCGTCAAAATGATGATAATTGTGGTCGCAAATTTAAGCATCTGCTATTAATTGATCAAAATGTACAAGTTTTAATTTTTTTATAAGTCCCAGTTCCATCCGAAATTGGCCGCAAACTTTCTGTCTAAATTTTTTTCTGCTTTAAGTTGTCTACCTACATTAGGTATGATCTGGTGAAATAGCATGGATAATGTTTTTACATTTATGATATAGCGGGATACCTACCTATTTCAGAAAACATGAGTGTGACTGAACCAGTTCTGCTCTATCATCAAATGATCAGTTTCATGGTATGTATTTATAAGATAAATGTCTGTGCTGTAATGGAATGGAATACTTTATTATATGCACCATGTTTAATTTAAAACAATAAAATTTTATCAGTCATATGTTAAAAATCGATTAAAGACTAAAAAAAAATGGGCTGTAAGGTTGTTAGCATAAAATCATTCAGTAAATGCTTTTATTTTATCTCCTTAAAAATTTACAATTGAGAACAAACGCTTCGTTTCCAATAAGACCCTCAAAGATCTCCATTAAAATGGCCACCTAGCAAAATCGTATTGGGCCAGTAGTTCTTAATTAATTTCGAATTATTAGGTATAGTCGACCAAGAAAGTGCTTTACTTACCAGCTTACCAATTTTTAAGACAGTTCCTAAATCGAAAAAAAAAACAATAAGAATGATTGTCATGTTGACTTGTAAGTGAAACTGGTCTTTAACCCGTTGAGCCCGAATGTGACCGATCGGTCACATTAGACAATAGAAAATCTATTGTGTCTGTTAATTTCTTGTCCATTTTTCACAAACGACTGATAACATTTTTAGTTTTAAATTTTACTTTGATTATATTTATTGTTAGTTATTTTTATGACTAATTTTGTGTGGTGGTTTTGACTTTCCGCCTGCTCTCTTTGTGATCGATTTTTTTCAGTAACCATGAAACTAATTCGTGGTTATGATACCTCGTTAGAAAGCTACAAATACGTCATGTTTTTAAATAATTTGCCTCTAAGATGTAGGTATTGAACTTATTTTGTTTTTTTTTAACCATTTCTGGAACCAGTTGTAAAACAATACAATTTTTTTAACTTTTCTCTCTCTTAAACGTGTATAAAATGATTGCAAACATCGTCCACTATAATAACATATTAATGGGATTGTACCCATTAACTAATAACCCTGTATTATGTATAACGTTAACAGGGCGCGTTGGTAAATCAGGCAATATTGGAAATATACTGACAAGCAAAAATAACAGGTCATTTTCCTCACGAAGTTATATGAAAAGAGACCCATTATTTTTGCTCGTCAGTATACCTGCTAACTTTCTTGGATTATTAACAATTTAACCGTAATACTAAAAACATTAACAGGGCGCATTGGTAAATCAGGCAATGTTGGAAATACAGTGACAAGTAAAAATAACGGGTCATTTGCCTCATGAAGTTATATGAAAAGTGACCCGTTATTTTATTATAATCCTTTAATGACGTACAATTACCATTTTTGTCTTTAAAAAAGAGATGGACATAGAGGCGCTGGAACTACTAGATGCCCTTCAAATCAGTACTTTTAATTATTCCTTTAATTGGACCACAAGCAAAATTTAAAAAACAATTGTGCAGTTGGAAGGCAGCCCGACAGCCAGCAATAAGTAAAGAAGTAAGTAGGTATTTTTATTTCACGAAATGATTGATTACAACGCTTAGTCAACTTATTTGCAAGTTATGTGGGTAGAGCACCAAACAAAATAGTATTTTACATGAATATTACATGAATTTCTTAGTCAGTGTATCAAACCCATTCATTTAACCTTGCCAGTTGCATTATTCGGTCACTTTAGGAAAATCTCGGAATTGAGATGATAAGCTGAAAACTCGTATACATCTTCAATTTGGTGTTCTAAAAGTTGTCTCAAAAGTCACTGAAAATCATGTGTACACTTCGTAAGTTATTCACGGTTGAAGGTCATAAAAAACAGTTTTTTGCCATTATCTCGGTTTCTATAGCTCCAATGATGTTGGCATGTATTGACCAAATATGTAGATAGACAATGAGTATTGCCATGTAAAAGAAAATTTGCCACTTTCATAGCATTTTTCGAGATTTACCCCAATATAAATATTTACCACAATTTACCCCAATTGATATATTCTATTAGATTTTGCCTATTATTTGAATTGAATGATGATTTGAAATTGATTTGAACACAACAAAAAAGAATTATCCAATTCGGTGCAGTCGTTTGAAAGTTATGAGCGTACATACATTTAGACGATTAATTTTTATTTAATATGGATTATTAATTTAAATATTTAATTTGTATTTGAAAAAAAAAACCATTTTAATATTTAACAGACTAACAATGAAGAAGAAGACATCCTAGACAACATTGTCTCTTTATGTGAAGGAAGTATACCAGAGTCACCTCTGTCGTCGGCGGCATCCACCTCGGGGGCCACATATAATATGTCTGGCGACACACCGACGTCGTGTGACAAAAATCTAATTAAATTACTTGAAAAAACACAGGATGGTAAACTACTCCTTAAACAGCGCTCCCAGATCCTGGGAGACCAGATGCGAAAATTACTGACTAGAGAAAAAGCACGAGAAATAGACACGCCGATCCAAAGGCACCGGTGACCGCGGACATATACTTGCATTGGAGCAACGAGATTTGTAAGCGAGTAGTTTTATATTTTTTCATAATAATATGATACCCCACATGCCCTAGTAGCCCCACTTCGAAGTTTGAAACCCCCCTTTCAGTACCTGCTGTAAAAAAATATATTTGTGACATAGTATGCAACGACTGTCAGGTATTTGGTAGTGAGCTTAAGTACACAGTTCCTAAATTTGTAAATATTTTGTGTCGCTTCATACATTGCAGTCATAAAATGGGCCGAAAAATGCAGTTGTATTAAGCGACAAAAAAGTTCTCCGATCGTCACCAAACCCAGCTCAAACGACGCAGAAAAATTCGCTGATTCCAAATATGTATAAAAGTCTATATCGCCCAGAGTGTCGCTTAATACAATTAGCCCGGAACCCGTCGATATGATACCCCACATGCCCTAGTAGCCCCACTTCGAAGTTTGAAACCCCCCTTTCAGTACCTGCTGTAAAAAATATATTTGTGACATAGTATGCAAAATAATTAATTAATTTTTATGACACTACGATTTAAATTTTCAGCAAAAGTATTTCCAGCAGAAAATTGCTCTGTTTACTATACCGCCACCACAGGAGCAGGACGAGCTTACGGGCGTTTATATGCTGTTACGAATTTGAAGGCAAAATATAGAAGGAATAATATATATGAACCTAGGGCACGTCGTTGCTTGGATAAAACTTTAACTCCCAAGTCTGCAAAATCTAATCATAGCTTAACATTGGACATACGAGACTTGATAGATACAGAAGATCCCCAGGAATTAAATACACAGGAAATAGAAGAATGCTTGGAGTGGCTAAAATCATCTGTGGACAACTATGCCCTGTGTGCCGAAAAATGAAACAAAACTAATGGACTGCGACTGCAACGAGTACTATCAGAGACCTAAGTGCAGACTTATTTGAAAGACTTCCCGTGTCTAAAACGATCTTGGGGGCTACATTTAGTAAGTGCTGCGCAACGTCATTATTTTTGTATTTATGCCAAGAGATGTCTTTATTTATTTATTTCCATTGTAAAGTCATGTTCATAAATATAAAGATGTTACAGTTTTTGTAAAATAAATTCAGTCCATGAACGCACACAATAAATAATAGTAACAATAGTTTAACCTATCTAAAATTACTAAGTAAATTATGCATATTAAAAGTCCAGGGTACTTATTGTGTTCATGCAAAATCGATACGTGACGCCAGGGTTGGCAATGTTTAAAACATTTGTTTAAAACAAGTGTTTAAAACACTGTTTTAAACACTGGAAAAAGAACACATCTGTTTAAAACACGTTTTAAAACATTTTGTTTTAAACATGTTTAAAACATATATAAAAAACATTAAGTTTTACTTTATTAGTTTTACTTTATTACTCAAAATAAATATTTTTTGTGCTTTTTAAAACTTTTTACTAGCAACATTATAATTTTAAGGTAAATTGTAGATTGTGATGGCAACTCTGAATTTGGAATTCGGGGAATCCCGCTCTGCTTATGCTGCGGTGTTTTTTTGCTATTGTTATTGTTTAATTGTTCAGTGTAGACTCGGCTGTAGTGAGACTAGTGATAGTGAGTGATTGAATCCGATTGAGTTTCGTTTATTTTTTTTATTTATTTATAATCGCCCTGGTTCTTCCCTTCGAAAGAATGTCATTTCACAGAACTACCTGCATCTACGACAGTGAGTAGTGGAAAAACACTAAGAGTGAAGTGCAAGTATTGCGGAAAGGACTTAGTACGGTTAATCGCCCATATGAGGGCACATCTAGCAAATTGTTCAAATTATGCTGCTAGAAATTCAAACGCATCGACTTCGGCAGCAAGAATCCAAATCCACAATGATTCGAGTGAAGATGGTAAGTGAATAACTTGTATTTTTATTGTTTGTGAAATTTACTATGAAAATATCTAATCTAATTAATTAATAAAAATAATATGTAACTACCTACCTTTCAAAAGCATTGAATCTCTGTCTCTGCATATCTGTACTTTATTTATTGTACACAAAAATATTACTAATGGTGGACTTAATGACTGTAGGCATTTTCTACCAGTCACCCATACATAGGTGATATTACAGATATTACAGGTGGTGCGAACTATAGATAATAAATAAATGGGATAAATACATTTATACATATACTTACTTAAAATACCTATCTAAATACATACTAACATTAGAATAATATACCTCGACAAACCTAAAGGATTGTTTGATTGTTAAACAAATTGAAAGTGTAAAAACTTTGTTAAACATATTTATTTTTGCCTAGTTAGTTACAATTTTATCGCGTGTAATAGATATGTACATGATTTTTTTTTCAACAGACAATGATGCAGCAGCAGCAGGAATCCAGAGTGATGTTGAGCCCGTTACCAAAAAGTCGAGGCAGGTTTCATCAGCGTCGCCAAGTCGCTCAATAATGTCAATGTCGCAGTATGTAGTGAAAACATCGGAAAAGGAAAAGCATAAAATAGATATACAAGTTGCCAGATACTTTTATGCAACAAACATTGCATTCCGACACTCTGAGAATGCAGAATTTGTCAGTTTGATGCAATTGGCTCGACCAGGCTATGTACCACCAAAAAGAAAAAAAATTGGCGGAAACGTGCTAGACGAAGTGTATGGTACCGTAAAATCAAATACGGAAAACAATTTGAAAGGAAAGGTGGTATTGGTATTGGTATTGGTGATGGGCTCTTTTTTCCGCATTTAGACTCCTATTTGGTCCGTTATGCGTGAACACAGCATTGGTGTGGCTAGTCAAGCCATCCCAGCTCCTTCCAGAAGCGCAGAAGCCTCCTGGGGCGTTCACAGGCTTCTAGGAGCGACCTCACGTCTTTGAGGATTTCTGCCCGGTGTGCGGCCAACCCCACGCACTCCAGGATCACGTGGGCGGCTGTTTCCTCTGCGTCCAGGCATCCTCTACATAGGGGACTGTCTGTCGCATTCATGATGAATAGTTGTCGGTTTAAGGCAAGGTGACCTGTAAGTGTGCCTACAACTATTCGGAGGTCTGGACGGTTAAGGCTGAGCAGTCTACAGGTCAACCGCGGCGAGACTGCGGTCATCGCCAACTTGGACTGTCTACAGCTTGTTAGATCTACCCATCGAGTATTATGTGCAGCACGAGTACGTAGTCTAACCCATGAGCGCAGTTGGCTGAACGGGAGTGGCAGAATGGGTATGGGTCCTGCCACTGTTGTAGAAGATCCCTTTCTAGCCAGCTTATCGGCGGCGTCGTTCCCGTGTGATCCACTATGCCCTTTAATCCATTGTAGGATTACTTTGTTTTTGGATGCTAAACGATCCAAAACTTGGTGGCATTCGTATACGATACTGGAGTTGATCGTGTTGGCCTCCAGTGCTGTTAGAACGGCCATGCTGTCGGTCAGTATGCGGATGTTTAGTTCCTTCATACCTCTAGACAGGGCCGTGGTAGCGGCATTTATTATTGCAACGAAAGGTGGTTTGTATGGCAATGGATGGTTGGAGCAACATACGCAATGAACCTATTGTGTGTGTTAGTGTAACCACTACCGAGGATGATGGTAAGGTTTTTCTCATAGATACAATCGATACTACTGACCAAAGTCACACTGGTGATTATCTTCTGACTCTGGCAGTCGACAGCATTAAAAAGTGTCAAAGTTTTGGTTGTCATGTGCGTAGCTTTGTAACAGACAACGCTGCCAATATGGCAAAGATGAGAAGACAATTGACGCAGTTAGAAGATAGTGAGATTGGCGATATTGTTATGGTTGTTGCACATATGGTTGTTCAGCTCATTTATTAAATTTATTTGCTAAAGACATTGAACAAGTGGACATTAAAAGTAAAGTAAAAAAAAATATAAAGTACTTCAAGTATCATCATTTTCCTGGAGCAAAGTACAGAGAAGCCGGTGGAAAGGCACTTGTACCTCAAGATGTGCGTTGGAATACATTAGCAGACTGTCTCCAATCATATGTCAGTAATTGGCATTGTCTTGCCAAAGTATGCAGTGAGCACAGATCCATAATAGAAAATTACTAAGTAAATTATGCATATTAAAAGTCCAGGGTACTTATTGTGTTCATGCAAAATCGATACGTGACGTGACGCAACACTAGATTTGTGTCACATCTCTTGCTAACTAACCGGATGCGAACTACTTTTCCGCCTGTCATGGCCGCCGTGTAGCACGCTACGGAGACGCTCCGTAAATAAATCAATAAACAAAACCTGAAGCAAGTAAAATCTACTGTGAATAGAAAATATCGCGAAGTGTGATACAAGGCTAGTGAGGCACAAGTTACAAAGTCGGTTTGTACAACCAGTGAATTCTGTGTAAAGAGATATAGCGAAGCCGCCATTTTCATGTAAAACCACTGTATTGAATCGTGTAGCTACGACCAATAAACATCGTATAATTTGAGTGAATGTGTTATCAATTGAACGGCTGACCCCTCCAATCGAACCCGCGACCAAATACTCTGAGGTGTTAGAGGTGAAAGTGCATCAATTTAGATCGACGACGCGTCACATCTTCGACATCCACTTCCTCGATCACAGTTCACCGGTTCGGAGAAGCCGCTGAAATATCGCTTGAGGGGACGAGACGGCACCACCCAAGACGACGCGTTTGGTGAACATTTTCTGGTGGCACATGAGAGGGACTCAGCCAGCGGGAGAGACGGCCCGAATCAGCACAGCATTCCTGGAGTAGGAGTAGCATCCAGTTCTACGCGAAGCAGCGGGAAACCTGAGAAGCATCAAGGCGCGAAGCAGCGAAAAACGCGGTCGTGAAATACGCGGGAATCAGCGTGACAACTATCCGCCAATCAGAGCGCCGCGCCGTAGCGAGCCGCCAACCGCACAATAGAATAGAAGGGTGTCATTAGAATACCGACCTTATTTGCTCGAGTTAAGGAGCAAAGTCGACCGAAGCGGCCAACAGTCAACGTGCAACAGGAATTATCTACACTTCGAGGCGACGTGTTTTGGTGATAACGTATCACCACTGATAAGTTGAAAAGGGACAACAGTGTATCGCCGCGATAAAGTGATAAGTGAAATTGGACACTCGAAGGGACACGCTTACTGTAAGTAGATAATAAGTTTTATTAAATTGTGTAGCACTTTGTAAAATATCTGTTTACTTGTTTACGTAGACGCGACTGCCGCAATAAGTATTAGCAATAAAAGAGCATAGGATTATTTCATTGCCTTAATCGTGTAATGTTATGGTTTAGTATAACAACTGTTTAGGAATAAGTTGTATTTTGTTTTGTTTGTATTGACATTGAGTGTGACAGTCGTCGGTCACTACTGTCTGTTATCAATTGTCGCAGTTGTTATCTTTTTATGTTATAGGGATAGTGTGTAAACTATATAGTTTTAGTGCGGACAGTCGACGCGACAGTTTGTTTATGTAAAATAATTGTTCATAATAGGTTGTAGCGATCAGTGTCATTTATAAAACCTGTGTATTACCTATACACAGGTTTTATAATTAAGGAATTGTAGTCATATAAGTGTTGTTGTTTGTTAATCAAACGTAGCGTGTTTAACAAATAATTTATAAATTGTCGCAGTTAGTTTGTGTTTATACATAGTTAGGTATATTTTATTGTAATACGTAGCGTGGAGTACTTTCATTTGGTAAAAATGGATACCAAATCAGCTAGGCATACTTTCAATGCTCGTGCTCGGATGCTCCGAGACTTTTATAATTCTGTGGAGACTTCCACATCTCCAATTGCCGTGCGGGTGATAAACCGGCAATTTGAAAAATATTACTGAGATTTGTTGCAGGCTTACGAGGCGTTGGCGGCCAGCGGAGCCGAAGATGTGGACGACCTGGGGCAGGAGTTCTCAAAAATTAACGTTATGATGATTTCAGTCCAAACAAAGGTGGAGGAGACCGAGGCGGGGCCCTCACCATCAATGAAGACTGACGCAGCTGCAAGTGGCTTGCAGGCTGCCGGGAGCGTAGCGGCAAAGCTTCCGTTCAACTGGGGCAGTTTAGCGGTAACCCGATGGATTGGGTAAGCTTTTACGATCTGTTTATGTCGTTGGTGCACAACAGGCCCAATCTTCCCGAAGCGGAGAAGCACTACTACCTGCGGAGCTGCTTGGTAGGCGAGCCACTGCAGCTGGTGAAGCATCTCCCAGTGGACGCCAGCAACTATGAGGTAGCGCTCAATTTACTTAAAGATAGGTAGCAAAACACAAGGTTGTTGGCCGATACCTACCTGCAACAGATTGTATCTCTGCCCAATGTGCCTTCGACGCTAGAAGGATTGAGGCAGGGCTTCTACAATCCATTGCTGGAGTCGACGCAGGCCCTGACAAAGCTAGGGCTGCCTGTAGCAGAGTGGTCCTACTTTTTAATTTTCATTCTGTTGCAGAAGTTGCCCGCCCAACTGAGGAATCAGTTGAGGCGGAGCGGAGCAGCTCCAGGGGAACTGCCGTCCTATGCGGCATTAATGGCCTTCCTCGACGGGGTGTGCCGGAGGCAACTCGTCGCTTCTTCAAACGTCGAGCCGGAGAGGCCAGAGTCCAGAGAGACGAAAACAAAATAAAAAAGATTTTACAGATTGGTTAATAGAATATTCATGGCGGAGAAAAAGTATGGTCCGCCATGGAGATCCTTTTGAGGAATTAATAAATGCTATCCCCCCTTCTCTACTCTCCATTTTTTCCTCTGTTTGCCCCCCGTCAAATGTAAGATCCGCTACGTCACAGAATACATAATTGGCTACGTGGCGAATTTTTATATGATATTTGAATTTGCATAATTTAAAAAAAATGTGTAATTCACTTGAATTTAGAGATTTCAAAAATTTTGTGGAAATTACACGGAGAACACTTTTCCGAAGAACTACCCATTGATTGTATTGGGTTCGTTCGGATGACTACAGAACATAATAACTCGCGGATGTCTTCCAAAAAGTCATACCCAAAAAGTTCGCCTTGTTTCATTGCTTGAGGCAGACGAGGAGCTTTGCAATACCAACATTTTTCGCCAATTTCACAAGGAAAATAGCAGAAAGTAGTGTACCTTGTTCGCCGAATGAAGCTAGTACGGAAAAGGTGTGCTTGCACACCATTGGACGCAGAGAAGAGGTTAAGACCGTGTTCACAATGCGAGTCACAATTAGTCTGTAGTTGCACTCCGAACCGTTCAGACGTCTCCCGCGTACCATGTTCGATAACCATAAGGTCTAACTAATCTAAATAGTTAACGATATTTTCATACTTAACGATATTTTAATGGTATCTGATAAAGACTTTACGATTTCCTTAACCAGAATATCACATAAATATAAATAAAGATATATTAAATTTTGTTTGGCACTTACTTAACCATCAAAGAAATAAATGTACTTATGAAAAGTTTAATAAAATATGTTGTTAGATTTTCGTGACATTTTAAACTATTAAAGTTATTATACACAAGTTATTATAATTTTAATTATTGTTGTTTATTTAACTAAATTATTTTAACACTAAAGCACTGCTTAAGTATAATATAATCTATAATATTTATGTTATAAACCTAATATTTTAATATTATAATTTTAATTAACGCTGTTACTGTCTTAATTATATTTTTTAATACTAAAGTAATTTTTAAGTAAAATAGCATATTATAGCAGTATTTTGCCATTGAATTAAAAGCCATTCCGGGCGCTAAAAAGTGTGGATGGAATGGCGTAAAGTAAGTACTTGCAACATAATAATATTGTTAAAAGTTCGCGCCTTGAACATATTATCCGTAGTTACTATCCCCGTCAATTGGTAATGCGCCTAGCGGCCATGATTTTAACGTCAAAAACGAAAACAATTGGTATTTTTCATATACCTAGCCCCTTTCTTATTGAAAATAAGAATCCAATAATTAATATTATTATATTACCTATTAGAATTTTACTAAAAAATTGGCCAAAAAAACATCACGTTATTAATGGACGCCCCCTAATGATGAATTCGACATTATGCTATTATTACGTTAACAACCCCACCGATATAACCTCCAAATAAGATTGCTGAAAACTATTGTTACTCTTCAAATTAAATATAAACTTCAAGATGATAAACTATTCCAGTATTATAATGTGATGAATGTCTTCGATAAAGCAAAATTTGCAATTGTTGTAGAAAATAGTCAAAATATCAAGTTGTTAAAAACCAAAACAAGACCAACTTCTCTGCGTACATTGCAACATCTCATAATGTGTATGAAATACTTAAATGTACCAACAACTATGATAAAAGAGTATGGATGTGTAACCTTCCCAAAATACTAAATGAACTACCAAAATTTTTTGTAGATAAAATCAAAGATAAATACCATGCAAATTAAAAATACATTGAAAAAGTATTATTTAAAATATCAATTCCTATACAAAAGGTCGGATCGCCATCCAAATAGGGCCTCACAATCTTTAATTTTAAGATTTGCCTGCAAATGTATTTGTATTTAAAACTAAAAAAAATATAAACAGTTTTATTTTAATTTTAAATGCGCTATAAGGAAGCGCTTATAGCGGTAAAGCTACAGTGCGACGATTCGAGCCCATCGTGGGAGGCGCTACAGGCCTTTCTAGGGCAAGCTTGGACAGTCTTCGAGGAATAGGAGCCTGTCCATTATTCGGACAAGATTAATATTAAGTAGGTACCGATTAACCTTCTTTTCGTTTATTATTTTTAGGTTTTTTATTATGTAAGTAACTATTGATTTTTAAAATAAACTATATTTTTAATTTATTACTGTAGTTAAAATGTAATTTTGGGCGACGTGGAACGCAACTGTTCTTGTTAAGTCCTGGGTAGGTCATTTGAGAAGGAAGGAAATTTGCTTTTTCAGAAAAATGTCCATACTGTCACCAGTACTACACAAAGGACCTAAATCTGGAAAGGTGCAACGGCTGTGGGAACATTGTAGCTCCGAAATGGAGCTATTGCGAGGTTTGCGGCATTGAAACACAACGTGCGAAACGTTAAACGCTCAAAATATTTATCCAACTGCGCCAAAATCCGCAAACTCGATCCCCAAACTTCAACATCCCTTAGCGTGTCCTCACCAGATATGTTCGACGAGTTGGAAATAAGCCCGGAAGAATTGGATTGGTTAGAATCTACAGCTATAACCGATTCGGAAAAGGTGCCAGCGACGACATCAACAGAATTAACGCTCAGTGCAGATGAAGTAACAGAGGAGATAAATTCGAAGGAGTCGGAGAATATATCTCCTCTATTACTCATATTACAGTGAGTGAGTGAGTGAGTGATTTACTCTTTTATATATATAGATTATATATATCATCGGATATTATTATATAGTTAAATGTAGCTGATCCCTGGATATTTTTGACGGCTCTATTTAAATTAAAACAGGGAGAAAAAAATAGCCCTTGGCGAGTTTCTTGCCGGTTCTTCTCGTTACAAGGTCTCCTGCCGTAGGATTTGCGAACCGATGGCGTAGCTTCATTGACGTTCATAATTGTTGGTAAAAACCTAAATTGAATAAATGAAATTGAATTTGATGTGTATATATGTATAATATCGGATTTTAAAGATTACCAGTAACTTATAATTATTTCAGATACTGAGATTCCAACTAAATCTAGGAAAAAAAGGATTCTTATTACGAGAAACCATGAAAAATTTCATTAGTAAGTAGCTTATTTTTATCTATTGTATTGGCTTGTTCTAAAATGCACATAAATGATGTACTTTTTATTTTACAGAGATCCAGACATAATCTCCCATCATACGCACCCATTGATGATTCATTAGATATTAGCAATATTAGACATAGGGATGAAACATATGTCCCGTCTACGGACGACGATACTTTGATGGATGGTACTAAGAGTGATGCTGATGATTCACGTCATGTAGAGTAAGATTCGGATTTGCCAGACCATAGACTATTAACGGACACCGAGACACCGCAGAATACCTTGTTGTCAGATTAAATTGTAACATCTAGTCCTCCTCTACTAGATGTTGCAAGCAATGTTATTATCGGAGCGAACGCAAACGTTCTAGCTGAGGACAGTGTTACCTCAATTATCGAAAATTCCGATTCTTTTAATGTGTTGGAATCTCTGTTCTCAATGCTTATTCCACCTCGTGAACAATCTTCGTGTCAACAACACCCAACAAAAGTAATGGATGGGATTTCACAAAAAAACACACAATTACAAGTCAAAGTCGCGTTTCTGATAATGCCATCATTCCTGATTTTCCTGAGGGTTCGGAGTTTGGCGACAGTCGCGTTTCTGATAATGCCATCATTCCTGATTTTCCTGAGGGCTCGGAGTTTGACGACAGTCGCGTTCCTGATAATGCCATCATTCCTGTTTGTCCTGAGGGCTCGGAGTTTGGCGACAGTCGCGTTTCTAATAATGCCATCATTCCTGATTTTCCTGAGGGCTCGGAGTTTGACGACAGCGACAGAGATGCAACTTACAATCCTGCATCTGAGGATTCCTCCAGTGTCACAAGTGACACTGAAGAATTGAATGACACACATCAAAATCAGGAATTGAGTCTCGGACGTCGTCGTCGCTTAAAGAAACCCCAGGTGGATGAGATCTTTTCTTCCTAACTTAACTTCTGAGACTGTGAATTAGTTCCACTATAAATTATTATTTAATTTGTTACAGATCTCAGTGGTTTTGGCAGAGAATATATAAACGACATGGCACTAGAACAATGCATTCAATTTGCGGAAGAGAGAGGCCTTATTTCTACGGATAAACTTTGTTCTTATCATAGACGTCCCATGACTTTGACTGTTGGAGTGGGAGCTGGCCATTTGGGCAAATTTTGCTGCTGCAAAAGTAATTGCTGCAATCAGTCAATTAGTAGAGCTGCAGGATCGTGGTTCGGGAATATTAAATTACCTATAACGGTAATTTTCCAAATTATGTTTGCCTTCAGCGATCAAGCAACATACAATCAACTTAAGAGGGAAGTAGCAGAAGATGATGGACCAGTGAAGGAATAGACGTTTGACGAACAAACTCTTTCAATGTCTTTCAATTTTTTTTTCTGACAACATCACATACATTGCTCCAATCCCAAAGTAAGTAGCTATAGCACTTGTGTTATGGAAATCAGAAACAACGGTGGTATGACACACACCCAGTCCTGAGACAATATTGAAAAGTTCATTTTCTACATTGACCCAGCCGGGGATCGAACCCGGGACCTCAAGAGATGGTGACACCTTGAAAACCGGCGTGCGAACCACTCGACCACGGAGGTCGTCATTAAATGTTCTGTCATTGCAACAAAATTAAAAAATATTGTTAATAAATACGTCTCGACGTGCACGCGTCGCGCAGAATTCTGTGCCGGCACCACAACGAAACGCAGAGCAGGACAGACACATGTCTGCGTCGTATGTGCCTGCGCCGCAGCGTATGTAGTTCATGACGTTCCATGCTTTACAAAATCTGCTCTGCTCTGCCCTGCGTGGACCTGCGTCGCCTGCGTCTCAGCATACGCCTAGCTTTATCATTAAGAATTTATTGTCCGCAGATTGGTACAGTTATTGTCGAGAGACTATAGCTGTTTACGAGTTGGAGCACCAGGAGGAATATGGAAAAATTGGAGGTCCTGGAAAAGTGGTGCAGATAGACGAGTCTAAGTTTCGCGGAAGAAAATACAATAGAGGACGACATATTGAAGGCCACTGGGTGATCGGAATGATTGAGGATAATAATGATGTTTTAAGGCTGGAGGTGTGTCCTAGTCCTGATAACGTGCGAACGGCAGAGGTGTTGATACCACTTATTCAAAAACATGTTGAGGTAGGCTCTATTATCCATACTGATTTCTGGAGAGCCTACCTTACCCTGCCTGATTACAGTTACACACATAAACGGGTTAATCACAGTGATACAGAAAACAGATTTATAGCGCCAGAGGGACACACACACAGCGTATAGACAGTCAGTGGCGAGGCCTTAAGAAAACTTTTAGACAAAGACAAAATAAAAAAGATTTTACAGATTGGTTAATAGAATATTCATGGCGGAGAAAAAGTATGGTCCGCCATGGGGATACTCTTGAGGAATTAATAAATGCTATCCCTCTTCTCTATTTATGTGTACATTTCTCTAGTTCAACCAGTTTTGACATATTGTATCAGTATATGGGGAGGCGCTACTAAAACAAAATTTTTGGACTTAGAGAGAGCACAAAGATCTTTGCTAAAAGTTATTTATTTTAAACCTTACAGATTTCCGACACAAGATTTATATGTACCATGTGAGCTTCTCTCCGTCCGCAAGTTGTATGTATTGAATTTGACTCTTAAAATACACAAGTCCCTTGAATACAACCCTAACTTTGAAAACAGAAGAAGAAATAGAGATGTAGTTAATATTGTAGGCGTTAGTACTGCTTTTGCTAGACGGCAACAGTCGAATCAATCTTGCTATCTATACAACCATATAAATACACAGTTAAATATTAATCCTAAAACCAATAAAGAATGTAAAATACTCATTACCAATTGGCTAAAAGATAAAGATTATAATGACATTGAAGAACTTATAAAATAATCAACTCACACACACACACATACACACACAAACAAGCACACACACACACGCACACACACTTTTCTTAATAGCATTAGTTAATACTTTTGAATTAGTTCTTGTACCTCTAAAAATGTAAAGTATTATTTCACAAGTATTTATTCTTTAAAATCAATTACATTGTATGATGTGAAAGAGCGTGGTCTCTTGACACAAGTATAATAATACTTAAAAGGGGATCTCAGTATATTACTTTTTGTAATAACTTGATGTTACTGAATAAATATTTTTTGATTTTTTTCTCTACTGTCCTCTTTTTCCTCTGATTGCCCCCCGTTAAATGTAAGATCCGCTACGTGGCGAATTTTTATATGATATTTGAATTTGCATAATCTTTAAAAAAAACGTGTAATTCACTTGAATTTAGACTATTTGTTTTTGAGGTTAGACCTTATGGTTTAACCAAAATACTTAAAGTTATTTTCATACTTTTTTAATGATATTTTAATGGTATCTGATAAAGACTTTAACATTTCCTTAACCAGAATATCACATAAATATAAATAATGATGTATTAAATTTCATATAGTCTGGCACTTAACCATGAAAGAAATAAATGTACTTATGAAAAGTTTAATAAAATATGTTGTTAGATTTTCGTGACATTTTAAACTATTAAGTTATTATAATTTCAATTATTGTTGTTTATTTAACTAAATTATTTAAGACTACAGCACTGTTTAAGTATAATATAATCTATAATATTTATGTCATAAACCTAATATTTTAATATTATAATTTTAATTAATGCTGTTACTGTCCTAATTATATTATTTTAATACTAAAGTAATGTTTAAGTAATATAGCAGTATATTACCAATGAATTAAACGCCATTCCGGGCGCTAAAAAAGAGAAGGATAGAATGGCGAAAAGTAAGTAACGGGTGGCGCAAAAGTAAAGACCCTATTTGGTTCAGCTATAACATTTTTTCTAAATTAGAAAACTAGATTTAGGTTTTTTTAAATGTATATTTGTGCCATTAAATTTCGTACCATTAGGATTTAAAGATGATGTCTTTTAAATGGTGACCTCCAGAGTTGATACACATTTGAGCCCTATTTATGACATTTTGCATAACTTGCCGTAACGTTGCGATATGTTCGTTATTTCTTGACGAATGTTTTCTTTTAGAGCTGCGAGAGTCTGTGGCTTGTTCACATACACCCGAGATTTCAAAAAACCCCAAAGAAAGAAGTCTGGACTGGTCAGATCGGGTGATCTTGCAGGCCAAGGCAAATCGCCAAAACGAGAGATAACTCGGCCTGGAAAAGCGTCCCTCACTAAATCCATATTTATTCCACGTTCTTGGGGAGTAAAACGGTCCATGTTTATTTTCAGTGTATTTTATATTTGTTCACTACACAATTTTCAACAACAGAATGACAGAAAATGTCATATAAAAAAAATAAAAGTATTTTCTTTAGTGCCAGTACTTTTGCGCCACCCGTTATTTACTTGCAATTGCAACGTAATAATATTGTTTTAAAGTTCGCGCCTCGAACATATCGTTAGCAATAATATTGGAAGATTATTTAAAATGGCAACATTAGTTTTTATTCGTAATTTATTTCCGTGTTTTAGTTCGAAAACGACTAGACGCGTAGTGCTGTTATTGGCTATGCGTTACCGCCGAATGGTTTTTAAACCAATAAGCGAGCAGTATGTTTTGGAGGGAAAATGTAGCGAGGTCGCCATCTTGACAATGCCGAGCGTTCATTCTTGCTTGTGATTTTGTCTTGGTAACATTGGTTTTTAGTAATTGGGAAATTGAGTATGTACTATTGTGGGAAAAGAAATAAAGTATTTGTTGTGATATCTGGGGTTATTATTCGACGTCCTTCTTGAGAGAATATCCCGAGTTCCTGAGACCAACGGTATCCAGGCATCTGCGATGGCGTCCAGAGAGATCATCGGCTGCAGCTTCCGAGCCTCGTGTTCCCGAGCTTCGGCCAGGTTCCGGCAGTTGGTAGTATGGATCATCTATCAATATTATCCGTAGTTATTACTTTGTCTGTGATATTATGATTTTCTCTAACTCCCGGGACTTTCCTATTTAGTTTAGTGTACACACTACTACGCTACGACAAAGTTTTTTGACAGCAGTAGAGATTTTAGTGAAATTTTTAATAGAGATTTGTGATTAGAGATAATGACGAATTCGACATTATGTCATGATGACGTCAACAACCCCACCGAAGTGGGGAAATATCATCATCTAGAAAATATTTATAACCTCCAAATTAGATTGCTGAAAACTATTGTTACTCTTAAAATTAAATATAAACTTAAAGCTAATTATGATCAACTATTCCAGTATTGTAATGTGATGAATGTCTTCGATAAAGCTAAATTTGCAATTGTTATAGAAAATAGTCAAAATAAAAACTAAAATCGGACCAACATCTCTGCGTACATTTGCAACATCTCACCTATGGTAAAAGATTATGGAGTGTAATAACTAACAACCTTCCCAAAATATTAAATGAACTACCGAAAATTTTTGTAGATAAAAACGAAGATAAAAGTACCATGCAAATTAAAAAATACATTGAAAAAGTATTATTTTAAAGATCAATTCCTATACAAAAGGTCGGATCCACATCCAAATTCCAACCTAACTAACCAATAAAAGGGTGACTAGGACCTCACAATCTTTAATTTTAAGATTTGCCTGCAAATGTATTTGTATTAAAAACTAAATTAAAAATAAAAAGTTTAATTTTTATTTTTATTTTAAGTGCGCTATAAGAATGCGCTTGTAGCGGTAAAACTACAGTGCGACGATTCGAGCCTATTGTGGGAGGCACTAAAGGCCTTTCTAGGGTAAGTTTGGACAGCCTTCGAGAGATCGGAGCCTGTCCATTATTCGGATAAGATCAGTTTTAAGTAGGTACCGATAAACCTTTTTTTCGTTAATTATTTTTAGGTCTTCTATTATGTTATAAACCTATTAGATTTATTAAATAAATAAACGATATTTTTAATTTATTACTGTAGTTAAAATGCTATTTTGTGCGACGTGTAACACAACTGTTTTTAATAAGTCCTGGGTGGGTCATTTGAGAAGTAATTCGCATAAGAAAAATAACCGTTCAATAAAACATAGCGATTGGTTCGATTAGAAAAATAACTGTTCAATAAAATTATAGCTTTAAGGGCAGGTACGATGCTCCATTATATTTTTGCCCATTGACCTTTCCTATGTGCTAAAGTTTGCTTTAACATTAAAGCTGATCGCACATTTGTAAGCACCGTACGCGCCGCACGCGCCGAACGCGCCGCATTTTAGAATTCGTTGTATGCAATTATATGAAACCTCGTATATTTATCCGCACCGTACGCGCCGCATTTCGAAAAATACGGTAGGCATCCGAACTCCGAAGGAACCATTCTGATGACGTCATAAAACGCGGCGCGTACGGCGCGTGCGGCGCGTGCTGCTACTCAGTGTTGCCTCATTCAGATCCAAAGAGCTGAACGATTTGCACGTACTGAACGTACCTACACGCCCGAAATGGACGAATTGGCTTTAATATCGTTTGTACAACAATATGAAGAGTTGTATAATTTACGACATCCCCACTATATGAACCAGCAAAGACGGGATAACATATGGGAAGAAATTGGAGAACAAATGAATGAAACTGGTAAGAAATTATAATTTTTATTTCAAAAGAATTTTAAGACCTACAGTCATCGAATTGTAACATACAACTAAAAACGCACTCGACATTGGCACTTGACCGGTTTATATTATATTCTGTTTAAAAAATCACTGTTGCCGTCTTCCAGCACGTACTCTTTGTCTTTGCCACGGAACTGCTCCCCTTTCGGAATAAAAATATTCCTTTAAGGCATTTCTTACTGCCAGAGCATCAGAAGTTGACTGTCCTCCAATACCTGTGAAATTTTCCAATGCATGCATGTCTCTCAACGTTATCATTTGATCTCTTTCTGACCAATAACATGTATCATCGCGTAAAATATTATGTAGGCAACATATTGCCGTAACGACTGTGACAGTATGATTGTGACTCATAAGTAATCTCCTTTCAAATAATCTAAATTTTTTCACTAATATACCAAACGTATCTTCAACTGTATTTCGTGCTCGGCTCAGGCGGTAGTTAAATATTTTTTTTCCTTCGTCTCCTCTGGCGTCGTCACGTGAATAAGGTCTCATTAAATACGTACTTAATCCGAATGCTTCGTCTGCAATTATTACATGTGGCAAGACTGTGTTTCCTCCTGGAAGTGCTTTTGGTGATGGCATGTTTAAACTTCCGTCGCTTAAACGCTTTCCCAAATTAGAATTTTTAAATATGTTGGCATCTGAATTCTTACCACAAGTGCCAACATCTATGGCAATAAATTTATAATTTGCGTCTACCAATGCCAGTAACACTGTACTAAAATGTTTTTTGTAGCAATAATACATAGAACCACTGTGCGCCGGAGCTTGAAATAATATATGTTTACCGTCAAGAGCTGCAACAGCATTTGAAAAATTCCACTTTTCGCGAAATATTATTTCTGACGACATCCACAAAAATTCATCTGGCGTAGGCATTACAATCGGTTGTAGTATTTGATATATAACTTTACATGTTGAATAAATTATTGTACGGATTGTGCTCTCGCCCATACGGAAATTATCCGACAGCGATGTAAAAGAATTTCCGGTTGCTAAAAACCTGAAAAGAAACATTTTTACATTAGATATTTTATATTCTGTTTTCTTGATTTATTAAAAAATTGTTCCCAGGTGCAGCATGTAGAGAAAGATGGACAAGAATCCGAGAAAACTATAGAAAGGCGTTGAGTTTAAGGAAGACAAAAAGTGGTCAAGCCGCATCCAAAATAAAACCACCTAAATATAACAAAGAGCTAAGCTTCCTCTTTCCCTATATAAACGATGAAGAACATAGAGTTTCAAATATATCAGTACCAGCACGAGAAACGCCCTCTTCAGTTAATTCTCCACATTCTGAGTCTGGAGAAGATTTCCAACAAGCGGAATCGCCACTACCGAGATACACTCCAACTCGCTCCTGTAGTCGTACGTCATCGCACAGATCCACAGAAAATGCTACCACTAGTGTAGCAACAGTACTAACAGACTATTTAGCCAAACAAAACCGGTCACGTGAGTCTGCGCAAAATAATATTAATGTAAACCAAGATCCTATAATAGATTTTTTTATGAGTATGGCTAGAACTATAAAATAAAAATAATAAAAAAATCATTTATTTCTCTTTTTACAATAAGTGGCTTAGGATAAAGTTTTATAACTTAAAGGAAGAGACTACTGAGAGAAGTGTACAAAGACTTGATAAAAAGAAACAACTGTACATCAAAGGTCAATTGTTTCAATTAGTGCATAATGCAGAAATAGAAACGCTAAATGAAAAGGAGGCTACTTCTGAATCTATTGATACGGTTCACTCCCCTGAAATGACCCTCTTTACGTTGCCGCCGAATTCTCTACAAAATACTACAGTGTCTCATTTGACAAATGCTGAGTCTGTACGTCCACGTATTGCACCGACCACCCCGACTGTCATATCTGGAGTGTCTCATTTAACGAATGCTGAATCTGTACGTCCACGTAATGCACCGACCACTTCGACTGTCACATCTGGAGTGTCTCATTTTGAAACTGTACGTCCACGTATTGCACCAACCACTTCTACTGGCACGATACCTCAACAAGAAATGGCATCAATACACCCTACACATCAAATAACGATAATGAGTGACGAGATTATTAATGCACCGACCACTTCGACCGCCACGATACCTCAACAAGTAATGATTATGAGTGACGAGATTATTAATGCATCCTATGATCATGAGAGCTCTGAGTTGGATGAAGAACTAAAGAAATACGTAGTATTTAAGAAATACTAATTGTTGATTTTATGTTCTTTTCTAAATAATACTTGATTATTACCTCTAAATTCTTAATAAAACTTATCAATAAATAATACCTCAAACATACAACAAGTCTTTCCTCTGGTCCGATTGCCCTTCTAAATCTTGAATTTTCCATAGTAAGATGTGGTTTTAGAATATGTAGCAATTCTTGAAATTACCTGTATGTCATGTGCAGATATCTGAAAAATCGTTGATCATCATCTATTAAATCTGGAAATAACGTATGATATTCTCCATATAAGTTCCTTTTTAAATTAATGTTGTGAATCCAGAGTCTTTTTTTTCTTAGAATTTCATTTTCTTCTTCTTCTGCCAATAAGCAGGCTATTACAACAATTTCTTCCATAGCAAAATGTCACCGCACCGTTTCACACCAGAGGCAAGAAAAAACTGCAAAAATTGTTGGCAGCACACAGAAATGTGACGCGTTCGGTGCGTATGGTGCTGACAAATATGCGACCCAATTTTAAAATACGGCGCGTTCGGCACGTGCGGCGCGTACGGTGCTTACAAATGTGCGATCAGCTTTAACTTTTACCATAAGAATAAGTTTTTATTTATTCTTATGCTTTTACTCTCCTGCTGCCTATAAATATGTTCATTCTACATTGAATAAATCATTACCACACCCGAGAACACGGGTCAATTGGTATACACGGGAAAATAAACGGAGTGCATAAAGGCCTACTCAAACCTGACCGGTATCCTGTACCGGTGGCGGTAACGGTATACCCGACCGATATCCCGACCGGTATATTGTATGGCATTACCGCAGCTGTTGCGGAACACCTTTGAAAAGCGCGATACCGCATACCCATCGGGATATCGATACCGCCACCGGTACAGGATACTAGTTAGAGAGCTCGAGAAACGGATGTGCGATGCACGCTTATACGACAAAACTGAAAAGCGACTTACTGAATTGCGAATGCACGCTTGTGCGACACACTGACGTGCGACGTAGTTGTGTTGTGACTGCGAAAATAACATTTATTTTGAGGTCTAACACGGTGGACATGATTTAAAAAGGGGTGAAAATGGGGTTCAAATTCTGTATGGAAAAAGAATATAAAATAGACATCACAACTATAAAATTAGGAGGAGCACTTCTTAAAATAAATAAGCAAACACATATTTTGGTATTTTGAAAATCATCCCTTATATTTTTTAAGTGAAAATCGTAATTTTATGGAATGGAAATCTAACGCAACGTAAATTGCTAATGTAAGTAATGTTCTTTCGGCTTGCGGATATACCCTTCTAATTTTAGGTACACCTACGTATATTTTGGCTATGATTATGTTACGATTACGACCAATTTAGTTACTCAGCAAGGGCTTCAAGACAAGGACGCTTGCGAAGTGCGAAGAAAGCAAAAATGCAAATAATTTTTGACTTAACTTGGATAATAGGTAGGCTATAATTATGGATAGGTATTGATGTAAAGGAAAAAAAATGCCTTTTTTAGCTAAATGTCCGTACTGTCACCAGTACTACTCAAAGGACCTAAATCTGGAAAGGTGCAACGGCTGTCGGAACATTGTAGCTCCGAAATGGAGCTATTGCGAGGTTTGCGGCATTGAAACACAACGTGCGAAACGTTTAAAACGCTCAAAATATTTATCCAACTGCGCAAAAATCCGCAAACTCGATTCCCAACCTTCAACATCCCGTAGCATGTCCTCACCAGATATGTTCGACGAGTTGGAACTAAGCCCGGAGGAATTGGATCGGTTAGAATCTACAGCTATAACCGGTTCGGAAAAGGTGCCAGCGACGACATCAACAGAATTAACGCTCAGTACAGATGAAGTCATAGAGGAGATAAATACGAAGGAGAATTTATCTCCTCTATTACTAATATTCTATATATTGTAATGTCGTCCATTACTGATTGGCAATCATCGGTAATCTGTGGCTATCGATGACTCAGCGATTGTTCCGCTAGAATGCATCCAATGTCGCATTGACGTGTGACACGAGCTGTCAGAGCTCATTCTTATTTTTTACTCTTTGCGATCGAGAGCGAAATAATGGCTGTCTTTTATTCGGACGAAAATCCAAGATTTATCGTTAAAATGCGATAAATCCTACCTTTAAGTAGGCTTAAAATGCCTTTTCTTTTCTTATAATTGCATAATTTTATAATGTGCTATAATGCATTAAGCATTATGCACTGTCATATTTGACACCTTTTTGGAAAACGCAAAATTGCGTTTTTTTTATGTATCGATTTGAATCATAATCTCCTCGTGCTTCATCATGCATAATTCCTGGTGGGCGCAAGTTGGTAAAACCACGCCGCTGATATGACGCCGTGAGGGTCTTATAGAGGTATTTAACTACCACAACAAGGTCAGAATTTTTTATGTACCTATTTAATTTCATTTAGTCATGGTGCTATATGTCAAGTCTTTATATTCCAAATCTTTATATGTCAAGTCTTTATATTCCAAATCTTTATATGTCCAATCTTTATATTCCAAATCTTTATATGCCAAATCTTTATATTCCAAATCTTTATATTCAATGTTGTTATATTCAATGTTGTTATATTTCATATCCTATATTTAAATCTTTGTATGTCAAATCTTTTTATTCAAAATTTCTACGTTGTTTGTATAAAACTTTAGAATCCTTTAACTCAGTAAAATGCTGTATCCACATTTGGTCTCAACAACATGTATTTGATATAAGTTTAACTTTTCTCTAAAAATTCAATGTAACTATAATAACTATTAAAAGCAAGGGAATTTAAATAAAACCACAGTTTTGTTACAAGTGTATTTTATTTTTAGCCACTCCCCGGCAGATTAAAAGTCCATCTCTACCGCAGACCTATCCGAGGTTATTTTTTTATCATTTGGTTCTTTATTTGGCGGAGCAACCTCTGCCTGGCGCCCGAGTCATTTTGTTTCTTTTCCACATCACACACATAAATAATTTTTAAAAACATTACAATATAATTATATATATCAATATATAAATGTCGGAGCGTGAGCATCGTGCTGCTCAAGATTATTGGAACCCCTAGCGCCATCTATTGAGTTTAGTCGTAACTATCAAGTCGGAAACGTCAAGTGGCTCACTTGGGTAAGGTCGATACAGCGAGTGTGTGATCTGTGCAGGACGTGTGACAGTTGACAGGTTTGATGTTTGTCAGTTTGACAGTTGACAGCCTTGACGTTTCCGGAGGCGGGAAAATGTGGAGAGCGCGATCGGGGGGTAGTCGGTGGGACATTCTGTTACCGACAGCCGTAGTGAACGGTCGTTCATTTGAGTTCACCTCGCTGTGTCGAACTTGCCGCGTTTACCGACTTGAATCCGTGTGAATCTGTTCGATCATCCGTTATTTTGAGCTAACTCGATGTTGATTGTAAGAATAGAGGTTGTGTATTGTAAAGAAACTATTATTTCGTGCTCGGCGGTGAATAACCTTATCCTGACTCCGTCATAAATATATATTTCAATCGTGGAAGTTATCTTGCATCATAACACATTTGAACCCTGTTGCATAACCTTTATTTATAGGATTTTAATAGTTCATAATGCGAATACAGGCATGTTTCCTCAATATGAATTCCCTAATGCTCATGAAATTGCATTTGAACATAAAATATTGATATTCTGTTTTCAATCGTTCTTGCTCGTTACTCCGGGGGGGCACCGAAAGTAACAGTGGATCCGAAACTTCTGTGAAATTTTGTTTTTTTTTTAACAAAATCTGAGAGAGACTCGTCTAAAACTGGTGATCCTCGGAGACGAAGTGAATTCTTATCTACTAACGCAATGTTAGGGGCCTTACCTTGGACAAAACAGAAACTTTTAGAGGGCATAATTCAGTTAGTGTCAGCATATGTTTAGGTTTTTTTTTAATAATGGCAACCGCCTTTGTAGATGTTTGGTTTATATATAAAAAAAACTAAACATCTACAAAGGCAATCTTGACATCAAACCATGGAGTGACAAGACAAAAGAAAAAAGACACCCGCTGTCTGACATAGACATACCAAAGATAACTAAACAAATACAAAAGCTGACACACGGCCCTAAAATCAGTGGATTGCCACTGATTTTAGGGCCGTGTGTAGAGAGTGTCGGGAGAGTGAAATCGGGACTGAAATCGTCCGTACTCTAAACACGTCCCTGCCACTTGACTGTGTAGCAAAGCGCTCGTCGAAAAGATGCCGCTGACACTCTCAAAACAAATAAATTGTCATCGCTCTGGCACTTACTGCGGTCGACCAAGTCAGAGACACAAAATTATGTGTTGTCACCACTTCACTCACAGGCACCACCACGGTGAAATCGGCTCCAATTTCACTAGTCCCTAGACGATAACCGCCCCTAAATCGTGGGTTCGCCCGACCCGATTTCAGAGTAGGGACGAACGATAGGCCTACACACGAGGCGAACAATCAACAACTGATAAGTTTCTTGCTCTTCTTGTCAGCTAAAAAAGTCTGGAACACCCGTAGGAAAATATAGACGATTCAAAAGTACTCAATAATTAAGTTTATTTGAATAAAGCTTATTTGACTTTGACTTTGATCAAGGAAGCGATTTAGGGCGTTCCCCACCACTCTCCCGATACGATATTGCCACTGATTTTAGGGCTGTCTGTAGACCGCTTAATAAACTTAAAGTTCTTAATTCTATAACGTGAGCACTGGATGATATTTATACAATTATGATGTAGTCCGAATTCAGTCGTCAGTCGCTCAAGAACTTAGTTTGGAGATAGACCCAAAATAGCGCAGTAATAAGAAACGTAACAAAACTTAACATGTCATCTAAATCGACATCGACGTATGACGAGTACGTGGAGATGGGGGCGTTGGCACCGCCAAATACCCCACATACAGTGAGCAGCAGCGCGAACGGTATGTACAAAATGATTTTTTATTTTTAAATTTGTGCGAATATCAACCATTCTGCAAACCAATAAGGTGCACAGTGGGTGAACTTGATCTTTGGCCAACCGTATACGATAATATGCTTAAATGTTTTATCAGATTTTTCACTATCCAATTTTTTGTGTTCCGAGACCAAAAGTCGCAAAAAGGAACACTTATAGAATCACCTCGGGTTCTGTCCATCTGTATGTCTGTCACAGCAGATTACCTCAGAAACCGCTGGACGTAGAAAGTTGAAATTTAGTTTCGACATAGTAATCAATGGCCCAATCACAGAAATGAATAAAAAAATGATAAGTTTGATAAAAGGGGCTAATTTTGGGGGTAAAACAGGAAATAAAAAATAAAAGTGTCTTTCTGTATTGTCGAATTTGAACTTTTAATTTTAACTCAAAAACAACTAAAGCTATTGACATAAAATTTATATTTTGTAATCCTGGAACAAACAAAGCTTTATTTCATCGTAACATCTTAAACAGATCCAAAGATTATCATGATGACCAAGGATGTTCTCTAGCTGCATATGTCTGTCGGCGGGTTAATCTCAAACAATACTGAACAGATTTTATCTAACTTAGCCTTTGTTCAATGTCATATTAATTGGCTCCGAAGAATGATTATATCCCCCCGGACGCGTCTGTCTTTGCAGGGCTTATTTCAAATACTATTTATTGAACGGATCTTAATACAGTTTTCAATAATACTTTTAAGGGATTACCAGAAAAGCTTAAGGCTGTGTATAACGATAAAATCACAGAGTCAAAGTTTTAATGGTGCTAAAATATTACAGAAATCACTACAGAAGACTCCTCCGGCTCGAGCCAGTCAAGGCGCATCGGATCAGTTTTGCTGCCAGTTTTGATACCAACTGGTGGAGCTGTAATGCCAGCTTCAAAGGGCGAGTTAAAAGTGGAACAACTAAGAAACTCTATGAGTTATTTAATTACCACAACCACAACCATCACTTTTGAAGTACAAAAAAATAAAATATTTGTCACAATAGCACTTTGTTGTGTTATTATACTAATAATATTATCGTCAGCATTGCTTATTTATGTGGTCAAATAAAAAATACCACTATGCATGAAACTCACAAGTTGGTAATAAGAATAAGCATTTAATGGCACACTTTTTTAATGACGCACTAAACGAGCAAGAACGGTTAGAACTGAATATCAATATTTTATGTTCAAATGCAATTTAATGACTATTAGGGAAATCATATTGAGAAAACATGCCTGTATTCGCATAATGAACTATTAAAATCCTATAAATAAAGGTGGATGCAACAGGGTTCAAATGTGTTAGGATGCAAGATAACTTCCACGATTTAAATATATATGCATGGCAATGAAGAAATGGCATTCGAAGTACGTGAACAAATTGTTGATCTCGTGAAGCAAAACTGGCATGAGTTTTCTGGTTTTTCTGATAATGGATGTGGTGAAGTGATAACTACAACACATCACAGGAATACTATACTGATATGATTATGTCTTCAACTTAAGGTACTTTATGTGAGTTGATCGCAACAGGCAGCAGAATATACAGGGTGTATGGGACAGCTTGGCAAAAACTGAAACAGTAGCTTCAGACCATGATTTATAATTGAAAATAGCTGGAATTTTCTTCAGGAAAATTTTCAAATTTTCCGAGTTATTTTCCACTTAATCTATGATGTGTTGATAACTAACAACAAAATCCTGCCCTATAAACATATTTTTAATAAAAAAAATGACAAAATCCTTACCCCGCAATGTACGCGTAAATTAGAAAATCTTTTAAAGCGCGCGAACTCAGCTGTTCGTTCGGCTACCGCCCGCAAGATCACTGCACTGACGAACGGAGTGGCAACGGCGCGCGCGCGGCAAAGCAAAGCGAACCGATCAAAGAGACCGCCGCGCCGCGCCGGTCGCCGCCGCTTGCGTCGCGCGCGCGATCCGCGAACGTTTTTCTTTCAGTTTGACTGCGGCACCGCGTTTGCTTGCACGTTCGGAAGCTAGCTCACCGCTCGCTCGTGGATCAAATTGTCGTGAAGTGTTTCTGACTTCGTGTATTGTGTCTGTTTATTTATTTCAAATAATTGTGATATTTTTTACATTATGAATCGACGTAATGAATCGTTTACTGCTCGTGAATATGGCCAAATGTTAATGTGTTATGGTGAAGCTCGGGGGAACGCGTCACTGGCCCTAAGACTTTATGTGCAAAGACATCCCAATGATCGTCATCCAGCCCACAGTCGTACCATTACTCGGGCATATCAACGAGTACTAGAAAATATGCCTATTGTGCCGCGGCAGGAAGGCGCTGGCAGATCAATTAGTGCTCGTTCGGAAAATGCCATTTTAGATGTTGTCCGACGTGATCCGCGTTTGGGAACCCGTACTTCTGCGAAAATTGTAAGGCGTAATCACGGGCCCCGCGTTTCACATTGGGCTGTACACAAAGTGCTCCGGAAGAACAGGCAACGTCCGTACCGTATCCACAAAGTGCAGGCGCTGGTGCCTGGCGACGCAATCCGTCGAGTAGCTTACTGCAGCTGGCTTATTGATCGGCAGCGATTAAATCGCCAGTTCATTTCCAGAGTGGTTTGGTCCGACGAGTCCACATTTACAAGAAACGGTATGTGGAACCGACGTAATGCCCACATATGGGCACATAACAATCCATACGCATTTCAGCAGACGGGCCATCAGACGCGTTGGTCACTGAATGTTTGGGCTGGCGTGTACAATAACCGGATTTTAGGCCCCGTGTTCTTGCCGACGCGAATGGACGGTCGACGGTATTTGGATATTCCTACAGGGCGATTTTGAAATTTTTATGGAAATTCTGCGGGCTGACCAAGACCAAGAATGGGAGCTTATGGAAGACCTCCCCCTAGCCCAACTGCCTACCATTTGGTTCCAGCACGACGGCGCCCCGCCACATGTGGTACGTCCAGTCCGGCAGTACTTGGACAGCGTTTTCCCAAACCGCTGGATAGGGAGATTCGGTCCTCATGCATGGCCACCACGCTCACCTGACCTAACCCCATTGGATTTTTTCCTGTGGGGTTACATAAAAGAACGCGTTTACGTGACGGAGTGCGATACCGCGGCCCAAAGGGAACAGCGCCTTAGAGAAGCTTTCGCAAAATTAAACGATCAAATAAACGAAGATGCAACAATGATGCCCCGTCTTCATGCTGAGACTCTTCGCCGGGCAGAACTGTGCGTGGAGCTTGGAGGAAACCACTTCGAGCCATTCCTAATACGACCCGAGAGATTTTAGGTAAGAATTAATTTCATCATTTGTTAATTGTTTATTGTGTGTTAAGTTATGTGTATTGTGTGTGTGTGTTGTGTATTATGTGTTAAGCTTATTTATTCCAAAGTGGCACACACACGCTCGCGCTCCCGTTGCTCTCGATATTTAATGGATAGTAGGAAAGAGAGCGCGCACTGCACGCGCGCGCTGTCGGGTCGACGGTACGCAACGCGTTGTTTGCAATACATTGCGCAGTCGAAGTAAAATTGGAAAATTTAAAACGTTTACCTAGCATTTCCTGGAAAATAATTCACTCACAAAATATTTATAATAATGGTCAGAATTCATAGTTTTTGTTTTTGCCAAGCTGTCCCATACACCCTGTATGATTTTGTTTTTGAGGTTTACCGCAATTGCAAGTTATATGTAAAAGGTGGTGCTGAAGGTTGTCCGGTTAAGCACCTTCGCTTTTCAGGCGATCTAACTGGTGGTCATTTTGTTGTTCATGTTTCATATGAGGTTCAATTTTCTGGGGTAGAACTAAATTCTACACTCAATCCAATCTCTGTAAAGGCTAAGAAAATTTGTAATTGATATTATACCTTTTTCATCAATGATTTAGATTCTTCTATGGATATTTCTTTCCAGCCAGTAGATTTATCTATTTCTCAGTCAACTCGCTCGAAACCGAAGCGTAGAGCTAGATATACAGGTGCAACGAGAAAAAATCAACAAAAACGGGCACAAAAAAGTATTCAAAAGCACACCCTGAAGTGCACAAGCGAGCTGCTGCAAATTACCAGCAGGCACATCCTGAACTGCACAGAGCGTCTCAGTCTCAATACAACGCGCAGGCAACCGCAAATCAATAGATTACAAAGTACCTTTCAGGTATATCTTACAATCCAGGAATGGGTAACAAAAACGATCGTGTGGTGAGTTTAGGCAATATGATCAATAAGTGTCAGTGGTGCAATGCACTCAAACGGAAGGACGAGACTCTTGGAATGTGTTGTGGTAGGGGAAAGGTGCAACTTGAAGCATTACATAGTCTACCTGATCCTCTATACAGTTTAGTAATGGATCTGCACCCTGACCTGAGCATTGAGCATTTTATGGGTAATATTCGTAAATACAAAAACTGATTCCAAATGACATCTTTTGGCGAACAGCAGGTAGGGTTTTATGCCAACATTTAAAGTACAGGGTCAGGTCTATCATTTGACTGTTTTGACTGGAAGCCTTTTACTGGAACCAGGTGAGAAAGCAAAATTCTTGCAAATTTATTTCGTTGTAGAAGACGTTAAAGAAGTAAGTTTAAGGTGCTCAAATTACGAGTATCAAGGATTGAAATCAAGTTTGGTTAAACAGTTACAAAAAATGCTTCATGATGTTAATCCTTACATTAAAGACCTTAAAAGTACAATTGATAAAGTTCCCCCTAAATGTGAAACGTGAAGAGGTGAAGGTGTGTGACAGGTGAAGGTCATAGAGGACGTTTTAACGTCCCAACGACAAACGAAGTTGCTTTGGTAATGGTTGATCAGCAATTTGAGAAACGGAACATTATATTGGAAAACCGTAGTACTTCTTTACGTCGGATAAGTGAACTGCATCGGTCATACATGTATTACAATATCCCTTATTATTCTGTTATGACGAAGATGGTTATTTTATTAATTTGCCTCAAATTGATCCCTGAACAAAACTGCCCCTAAAAATGATTTCATCAGGCAGTTTCTATTCCTATCGTAGTATGATAAGAGACGGTGAAAATAACTTTCTCCTACGTTTTGGCGCTCTTTTCAGTCAGAATTTAGTGGATCAATGTGTTAAAATAAAAACCGAGAGACTAAATTATATACGACATAATCAGGCAAAGTTGCGTGCAGATAATTATATACATTTAAAGGATGCAGTTAGACGACAAGATCACAAGATGCTGATGCCAATCAATTGGGGCAAATGGTAGTTTTACCGTCGTCTTTCACTGGTGGTCCAAGGTACCATTGGCAACAGCGTCGCTTAACAACTCCTAAGGTTAAAACCGCTTGCACACCGCGCCGTCACAACAATTACGTTTAGTTCGTGCAGGGGCGATAGGCGCACACGAATTTTGTTGCTAACTGGTTAAGCGACGCTGTTGCCCATAGTACATGCACGAGCGTACCCAGGACGCCATGACATATGTACGCAACTAGTATCGCCCTGATCTCTTTGGAACGTTTACCTGCAACCCTCGCTGGAAGATATTTCAATAGTTTTACTTCCGGGACAATTGTCTTATGATCGTCAAGATATAATTGCTCGAGTAGTGTTTCATATTAAAGTAAAAAAACTGATTAATATATTGATTAAAGGACAAATATTCGGAGAAATACGATGCTATATGTATTCAGTTGAGTGGCAAAAACGTAGTCTGCCACACGTTCATATTCTTCTATGGCTGAAAACTAGCACAACACCAGATTCTATCGACAAAGTAATCTGCACTGAAATACCTGACCCTGCACTTAACCCAAAACTTCATGAAATAGTAAAGTCGAATATGATTCATGGCCCTTGTGGAAGCTTTAATCATAAATCACCTTGTATGAAGGACGGCAACTGCACTAAGCGATATTACCGACCTCTACAGAGGGTAACACAAAAAGGTGATGATGGCTATCCACAGTATCAGAGACGATCCCCTGGTGAAGGCGGTTTTACTGTTAATATTTAAACTTTTAACCCTGTACTATTAAAAACTTTACGCACTTAAAAACGTTGAGTACTGCAATTCTGTGAAATCTATATAATATTTATGCAAGTATGTTAATAAAGGATCGGACCAGGCTACATTTGCACTAGAAAATGAAAAAGATGAAGTGAATATTTATGAGAGCGGAAGATACATAAGTAGCTCAAAAGCAGTGTGGCGCATTCGTGGGTTTTCGATACACGAACGATTCCCTACAGTTGTTCATTTAGCAGTTCATTTGGGAAACGGTCAGAGAGTTTACTTTAACTCAAATAACCTCGCTGACAAAGTAGCTAATCCACCAAAAACTACGCTTTTAGCTTTTTTCGAACTATGTCAATCAGACAACTTTGCTAAAACTCTACTTTACTCTGAAGAACCAGCATATTACGTATGGAATAAGAGTAATTTCATAAGACGAAAAAGAGGAGTACAAGTTGATGGTTGGCCTGGTGCGATGAAGGAACACGCTTTAGGTAGGGTCTATACTGTTCACCCGAACAATACGGAGTGTTATCATTTGCGTTTACTGTTACTGCTACATGAAGTGCGGAGCCCAACTTCATTCGAAACACTAAAAACTGTGAATGGTGTATTGCAGCCTACTTTTCAAGCTGCTTGCAAAATGTTGGGTTTGCTTGAAGATGACCAACACTGGCATGATACGTTGGAGGAGGCAGCAGTCGGCAGCACTTTGTCAGTCACCAGCAAAAATACAAGAACTGTTTACAATCATGTTAGTCTTTTGTCAAATATCAGACCCACTAGCCCTTTGGGAAGACTTCAAACATCATTTATCTGAAGATTTTAAGCGTAGGCTGTAAAAAGAGATCGGAGACAATGTAGAGAATTTTGAAACTCAAATTTTAAATTAATGTATATCTGAAATTGAAGAAGCAGTGCTTACGTTAGGTGCAAAATCGATAGATACGTACGGTTTACCAAAACCAACAAAGCCACAAGTTGTCGGTAATAGAGAGTACATGAGAGAAATTAATTTCGATATAGTAGCTTTAGATAGTTTTGTAAACAATAATACGAAATTATTGACCGCCGAGCAAAAGTCTGTATATGACCAAGTCATGAAAAGTTTAGAAGAAAGTGAAGGAATTTTTTTTCTTTCTGAACGCACCTGGTAGTACAGGTAAGACCTACCTTATAAACTTGCTCTTGGCAAAAGTAAGAAGCACTCGAGATATTACTGCTACATTATGAAGGAGGTAGAACTGCACACGCGCTGCAAAGCAAAGCAATCTTGCTGAAGTACTTAAAAATACTAAGCTTATAGTATGGAACAAAATAACGATGGCACACAAAAGAGGAGTCGAAGCCTTGAATTGGAGTTTGCAGGACACACGAAATAGTAAGAATATAATGGGTGGTTTGACAGTGTTGCTGGCAGGAGATTTTCGCCGGACTTTACCTTTACTTTACTTACTTGATACATAGTAGATTTAACTTCTGGGAGTCATTGTTCGAGGAAGAGGTGGCGGCGGAAAACAAGATAACTTCATAAAGTAAAACTGCGACGCAGTCCAACGAAATTCTAAATCTTGATCAGACATTTTGTTGTACGTCGAAAATCAGTAAGTTCATTTCAAAAAAATGATGGACGATTTAATTGACGAACAGCAAAGTGTACCCCGGCGAAAACGATTCACTATAAATAATCCTAATAGTTTAAGTAGTAATCAAAATTGTTGATGATAATGTTGCTGGTGTTTTGTATAATGATATTGAGGAATCAAACATCGAACAAGATCAATCTTCTTTACAATTAAATTTTGATTTAGAGACAAAATTAAAAGAATATGCTATACTCAGAACTCCGGATATTTTTTTGGAAATTCTTAACGATATTCAATTTTTTGACAAAAATGATTGGTCTAAGATTCAAAAAGTTTATAATCACACACCAGGTTTTGTAGAATTAAGAGACGAATGATGAAATTAAACCTTTCGATCAATTACGTAATTTGTCTTATGCCGACAAGGCATATGCCGCACTTTCTTTTTGTATTCTCAAACAGAGAGAAGCCTTGCAGGGCAATTTAAAGGATCTGATCACTTGGGCTCGTGATTATAGCATTATTAACTCAGTCCGAGATCCTTTACACAAAAGTGCTTTGCGCAAGATACCCCCATCTAATAAATACTTGTTCAATGAGGTCTCATTTACAGCTTTTTTGGAGAAGAACGGAAGTGTCAAAAAAGTGTTTTTGCCACAAAACAAGACTAGTAATGTTTCTGCTTCGCAAGCGAGGACAAGCAAAGCCATACGCCGTCCTTCGCAAGAGCCAGCAGCTTTTCATGGAAAAAGAACGTGAAAGGAACTGTGAGTGTGAATGAGAGGTGAATAGTTTGAAAGTAAAGCGATGAAAAGAACGAAACAGGAACGACAGGTTGCATGTGAGCGAGATAGTAAACTATATATTTTAGAAGTAAGAAAGACATGAAAAATAAAGATAATTATGGCCGAATCACTCTTTTACTTTTATGGCGCTGAGGTTATCCGCAGCGCCATATTAAATGTATTAATAACAATATTTCCACTTTTTTATAAAGGTGGAAATATTGTTATTAATACGTTTCATTTAATAATAAATATTGGTATACGTTAATTACATATATTGACACTATGAGAATCGCTGACGCCGCCCTTACAAGTGGGCTATACCTAAATATTGCAATATGAAGTAAATGCTGAATCTACGGAGCTTGCCCGCTGCTGCCGTGTGACCAGCGCCGAGGCTAAGCACCGGAACGTAATCGCCCGCACTTCGTATCCAACAACGATCGGGTCAATTTCATTTTGAATTAGATATAATTTTATCACTGTAATTTCTTTTAATAAATTGTTTAAATTTAATTTCGGTTTGTTTTTAAGTCCTACGGCTGCTGCCTTCGTGATTGGCGCAGTCGGTAGGATTTTCGCGGTCGGTTTCGCGCTGCGTCCAAGAAAATTTCCGTTAACGCAATCGCACGAGCCGCTCGACTGGCTATCAAGTCACGCTTCGAAAATCCGAACCCGAAGAAGCAGCCAGCAGCTCCAGTATCCAGACATCGATACACCAGAGAGCCGAAATGTTTATCTTACACTTGAATCGTTCTCGTGTTGCCTTCTGTCGTATTCCTAAGTCCTTTTAACTTTATTCACCTTAGAAAAATCAAATAAGTACCAAATCAAGTTTAAGTCGCAAAAAATGTTTGGATAGTGAACGTCAAAAAATCGAGTTAGTGATTAAATTTTCTTCTGTACCAGAAGGTCCATGTTGCTCTAAGCGCACGCTAGGCACGCTAGCACATTTTTCTCATTGTTTCAGGTTCGGCTATAATCAATCATGGAATCGACAGACGCAAAAGAATTAGAAAAAAATAAAGTTATCCAATTAAAGGATGAATTAAAAATAAGATTTTATCAACAACAGGTCTAAAATTGATTGAAAAATTTATCCAAGACAACATGATCAATTGCTCCCAGCGATTTAATGTTTTATGTATAAATATTTTATTCTGTAATGTGTGAGCAATAAAGAGTTTTATATATCTATTTATCAAGAACAAAAATGGCATAATGGATTTTTTTTCAAAAGTGAAAATGAAAAGATTATCAGAACAGATTGAATTCAATAACCTAAAATTTAAACTTTAGTTATTAAAAAAAAAAGATTGTCAAGAATAAAAAGTACCCATGAAGAGTCATCAACAGGAAAGTTACAAGGTATTATACAATGATTATACAAATCAATCTCAACTATTAGATAAATTGTCAAATCAAGGTCAAACAACAGAAATCCAAATGTTTTCTACCTCAGATATTGTTTCGTACCTACAGGGACACACAGACACAAAGAAAACGACTCGCCCCAAATTCGTGATTCACCCGAAATTCGTGATTCACGTTTCCTCGTGTCTGTGTGTAGCAGTCTGCTACCAGAATGTTGTTAGCGGACCGATCCACGCAACTGACAACTTTGGCCGGAGACTGGCAACTTTGCCCACTAAAATGACCCCTCAGATAGTTACGCGAAATTGGTAGAAATCACTGCACAACCACCTGCCCCGGTGTTTCGAAGAGTATATATTCTGTGGTCTCGGTCGGCTTACAACGACATTCGGACAACCAAATTAAATTAAATTAACTTAAAAACACTTACTGACTACCCCAGATCCAACCGTCTCGACTCCGATGCCGACACGCAGCACAATATCTGGCAGGGGGACAGTTCTGGTGGTGGTTCATCCACTAATCCCACTATCCCCTTTTGGCCAAAACAACCCCAGAAAACGACAATGTACCACCCCGTCCCAGCACGGCGTCACTTCGGTCAAATTTTCTTTCTTGCGATGTTCACTTGCACTTCCACAATAGTGTCCGATTTTCTTGGATAAATTTCGTAACATACGAATAATAAAGTTAGATTTACAATAACAAACAATAAAAACTACGTTTAGCAACTAAAGGAAAACAAACCAAAACACAAACCGATTCCCTTCGATTTTGTTAAACAGAAAAAAGCAAGTCACAAAATGGCGGGCGACGCTCGAATGTAAAACGAAAGAATCTAAAAATAGCTTGCCACCGCCAGCCGGCCGCGAAACAAAAAACCCTGTCGCGACCGCTCGGCAAGCGTCAGGTAAAATCGTCACTCATTTGACAACGCAATGTCAGTGACGAAGCGCGCAAATTCAAACCGTATCATTTAGATTAAACAGATATAAGTATTTACAGTGAAAATAAAGTAGACAATGTGAAAGAATGGATAAAACAAGTTGAACGCGTGGCAGCTTTGGCAAATTGGTCACAAAACTTGACACTGGTAAACGCTTCCATGAGATTAAGAGGTCCCGCTAGTGATTGGCACAAGGCCGATGGTAAATATATATTTTTGGAGGAATTAATAATATAATAATAATAATAATAATTTATTGCAGGCAAAAAACCCATAGTAAAAACATTACATTGTGTATAAATTAATGGAAAAATAAAGTAAAAATTAATGGAAAAATAAAGTAAAAGAAAGATTTAACATAAAAATGACATTTGCTGAATTTATTACTTACCAATCAAAAAGAACTAAAAAGTCATATACAACAAAAATGCAGTATTTGAACGTTCCGACAGTAATTACAGATGACGATAAGGTTTCGTTAATTTTGGATGGCATTGTAAACAATCGTTGGTCAATAAGCTACACAGTGTTTCCAAAATATTGAAGAACTGCTTAATCATGCTTCTGCTTTAGACAAAACCGATAGAAAAACGCAACGCAAAACACGTTTTATCATTAAATTAACTTATATTTACAATATGACAAGATAACATGCGCTCTCCGAGCTGTAGCCACACCTGAGCATGTTCTCCCTGCTTCGGCCTACTTGAGTCCTTAGTCTATTTAAGGACTTCCAAGTTGCTCAAGGTAGATCATGGCCAGGGGGGAGTTGTTCTTGGGTACTTAGTCTATTTTTTGATACCTCTTAAAGTAACAAAGGTTTAATTTTTTGCTGCCTTTTCGCATGTTACTTAAAACAATGCTTTGGAAGATAAAGGCATTATAGACATATCGCGGCAATATTGCCAGTGTAGCTATTAAAACCTCTTTAATTTTAACTATGCGGTCTAACATGTCATACATAGAGTTCCACTGTGTGCTCGCGTCTTGTTTTAGTTTTAATTCTGCCGTATTCATCTGTTTTTGAACCGTTTTCAGTGTGTTAAGTCCGGTCGTGCTTCTTTGGAAGTGCTCTACTATTTGTTTTACTCTATTTAATGTTTCCGAAATGGTTTCAATGCCAGCATGTACAGTGAGGTTTAGTGTAGCCACTGATCATCATTGTCCTAAATGAACTGCTGCAAGTATATTCACGCATATGACTCTTACTTTATTTTCAATCTGCTAGTGCCTTATCTCGTCTTTCAAAAACTGGTGAAGATTGGCGGCTGTATCTCTCGTCACATCCGAGTAAATTTGCGCACAACTAATCCGCCTCTGGATTAATATAATGTGCGGTAATCGCTATAAAACTTTCATTTTTATCGGTACAACCATCTGTACTCTACTATTCGTTTTACTCTATTTAATGTTTCCGAAATGGTTTCAATGCCAGCATGTACAGTGAGGTTTAGTGTAGCCACTGATCATCATTGTCCTAAATGAACTGCTGCAAGTATATTCACGGATATGACTCTTACTTTATTTTCAATCGGCTAGTGCCTTATCTCGTCTTTCAAAAACTGGTGAAGATTGGCGGCTGTATCTCTCGTCACATCCGAGTAAATTTGCGCACAACTAATCCGCCTCTGGATTAATATAATGTGCGGTAATCGCTATAAAACTTTCATTTTTATCGATACAACCATCTGTAGTTTCGGTTTTTATTTGTTCTTTAAGCTGCAAGTGTACCGCTGTAACTACAAACTTTCTGATAGTGTCTTTCTGGTTGGCAAACTGTAGGATGGATATGAATAGTGCTATGAATTTTTCAATTTTCTATAATTAACAACATTTAGTGGATGATACTCTTTAGCAATCACATTTATCAATTGTTTATCTGTTTTTACTTTTTTATTAGGAGCTAGGGGTTTTTGAGTGAATTCGTCCATTTTGAATTGCAATGATTTCTGTATTGCAGACACTGATGCCGACGGTGCTGTATTTGAGTCATTCTCAATTTCTTGCTATGCTGTGCAAATAGTTAGGGTGTTTTCGTTTTAAATGTCTAGACCCTAAACTGCTGGATATTATACAAATCTTTTCGGAACAATAATATCCTTTTTTCCTTTTTTTGTTTCTTCCTCCACAAAATGGCTCCAGTGTTCTGGTTTTGGTTTTACTTCGAGATGCCATTGTTTATATCGAATTATCTTGCCTTCGTGTACACTGAACTAATCACTACAAATGTCTAAATAAAGATATACAAAATTACATTCCGTTAATTACACTACACTATTCACAATTAAATGTTTTTACGCAAAAAAAAATTATTTAAGTATTTGAACAGTCCAAGTCTATTCTATTTTTATTCACATTCATCACAACACATTAAAATAATAAGATAAGTATTTTGTCTTTCGTCTCTAAGTAACCTAACTCGCCTCGCGCGACGGCGTTGTGTTAGGTCGACGACCGACGACGACGGTCGAAGGCAAGTGGCGGCGGCGTCGCCGACTGATGTCGTTATACAGGGTCATTTTTGGACCCCTTTTCAAACTTTGTCTGGTCATTCTATAACAGCAGTACAATCAATTTATGAAGTAAAACAAAAATAATTTTTTTATATTTTTACCCCAAACTTTTCCCTACACAAATTGAAATTTTTGTCACCGTTTGCGCGTCGGACGGTCGACCCGCGCGAGCCCCCCTCCCGCCACTCGCCTTCCCCCGCTCGCGTCCCGTTCGTGACGGTGAGCGTGCGCGCCTAGATTTTTAGGATATCAAAAGTGGTTGAAAACTGTGAATTTAAAACGAAATAATTTAAAATTATCTCATCTAATTTTTTTTATTACTTCCTTGAACTATTATTTGATATTGTAAAGGGGTCGCAAAATTACCCTGTATTGCAACGAGCATTATCTTTCAGTCGCCGACGACGTATAATGAATGAGATCGCACGTACGTACTTTATATCTATAATTAAAATGAGTAAATGAGTATAATATTATGAATATTGATCTATTGATTACTTCGATCAAAAAATACGAACGTATTGGGAATAACAAAATTAAAGATTACTGTAATAAAATTATTAAAAGTAATGCTCAGGTGTCAGTATGTGCAGAAGTCGTCCAATGTTGCAATCGATCGACATTCCGAAGTAGTTAAAGAACTTTTCTTCGTTGCTTCCTAAAAGCGGATAAAGTATGACATGTTGACTATGTTGTTCTCTGTAGGATAATATGTTCTGCACCCACAGCTTCCGATTTATTCTTCTTCGTTGACGGCGGCGCAAAAGAAGATAAAGCAATTCAAACTTCTTCAAACTCCATGTTCAAATTAATAGAAATAACTTAGGAAGATTAGAAACTATTTCAAAATACGTCTAATCTCTTGAACTATTTGCCACCCATGACATAAGCGTGGACGATCGACAACTGTCGAAGACATCTGACCGTCCGGATCCGGACCGAGACACTTTTAGTCGATCGGTTCGCATCGATCGAACTTTTGCATTGAATCGACCTTATTTCAATGTTACCAAAGTCGTATTGTCTGGATCCGTGACGGAAAAATGTTTGCTCGTAAAGAACACGGATCACCGCGGCACCTGCTATGTTCGACAGCCGATCTAACTAATGTTTTTAGTTGAAGCTAGAGTTGGGAGGTGTTTGTCTTTTTTATCTTTTTTGGTTGGATAATACTTTCTTTATTCAATTATGCGGTGCATAACAGCGAATTTTCTATGTGCTTTTTGTGTATTTTTTATTCTTTTTGGTTAACTATTACTTGTTCATTCAACTAGGGTGCACACATTTTTCTTATTCTGGTCGTATTCTGCCTGTTAGATATTGTGGTAATAGATATACTTGTTCATTCAACTAGGGTGCACACATTTTTCTTATTCTGGTCGTATTCTGCCTGTTAGATATTGTGGTAATAGATATGGTGTCACCATGTCTAACGTTTCAAGGTTTGGTTCCAGCTGGATCAAATTAGGAAACGATATTTTGCTTAAGTTAGTTTTTGTAGTTTTCAAAGGTTGGAGTTGAAATATTTTTATCTCAATAACTGAGCAGTAAATTTTTCTCATTGTTCGAGTTATTTCTTAATATTATGAATTTATTTATCCACACTAGATAGTGAGTCTAATTTTATTCGTGCTTTCATAATTTACAATGAATTGTTGTTCGGTGTGAACAAAACACAGTGACTCAGTCGCTCAGAGCAGTCGCTCGTGGGTTCGAGTCCCGACTGAGGCGCTGGTGAAGAGTTGTTTGTTTCTAGTAAATTATTTAACAAAAGACATTATACTATACATTTATTTATTTAATTTAAATAAAAAAGTACTTGTACTTACCTTAATTTTTTATATTTATTATGGTACAAACGATAAATAGAAATACAATTATTGAAATATTTTTCAAACTCTAAAGTTTTTTGGATAGTATATTTTGCGAGAAATATAATAGGTAAAATAAAAACCCTGTAAATATTTTCTCTACATTGACGACCTTGTTTATAACAAATGTATTATTTTTTCTAGCGCCAAGAAAGAGACCAAGCCCAAGGCTCCACCGAAAAGGAAGGCGCCAAAGAAAACATCGCCGCCTACTACATCTGGATCTGGGTGGCAGCTCGACTCGGATAGCGAGGAGGAAGCGCAGGCGCAAGCTACCCGACGTATCAAGAACCAACCCTTGCAGTCAGTGCTGTCACGGCGTGTCGCCGACGGATACCTGCGCCGCGCCAAATTTAGAGACGGCGATGTTTTTGGTGATGTAAAAATCTATAATACCAAAGAAATTTTAGCCGTAGACCCGAAGGACCGCTGGGAGCACGCGGTCGTCTCCCTCAAATACCAGACAGACGGAAACGCTCCCGAGCTTCTGCACACATTTTTCTTATTCTGGTCGTATTCTGCCTGTTAGATATTGTGGTAATAGATATAGTAATTTTTTAATTGTGTTTGCATAATCATTTGCCATCTAATTGTATTTAAAAAAATATCCAATGCAATAACTATTTAATATTAATGTTGAGAAGTACTAGAAAGAAGAAAGAAAAAACATTTATTTTGAAAACACACAACGATACACAACATCACAAAGACAGTACAAAGAACTACACACATACAAGGCCAATAAACGATAACGTTGCGCATCGTCGCGTGATGCCAAAACTGTACTCGACTCAGTATAAGCAGCAGGCTATGCCTGCTGCACTGATATTCTGCCGAGCACAGTAATGACATCAGACCACCTAGCCAAAGTAACATTTACAAATTTTCGCTATCGCTTCGCTTCGAAACATGTATGGATTTGACGTTTTAAAATTCGATTGTTAACGAAACCTTATGTCAATCCCATACATATTTCGAAAGCGAAGCGATAACGAAGATTAGCGAATGTTACTTTGGCTAGGCCCTCAGGACCGAAAAACACAGATATTTACACATTAAATAGTTTTACAAAATAGGTATACAAAAGAAAAATTAAAAATAGGTAGCACAGAGATTTGCCTTTCATTTATGGGAGAATACACACAGCAATTAATTTAATCTGTGCAGTACGTAGTCTAGCTAGTCTGTGGTCAAGCGCACACAAAACGCAAAACTGACAGGTGACAGCACTGACAGTTCAGTAACTGTTTTTTCGTTTTTTCGGCAAAAAAAAAACAATTTTACCTCCACGCACTAGTTATTATTTTAAAAACATGGACAAATGGACACGTTGTGGGTGGACACGTCATCAGCCGCCATAGAGAAATAACATTGATGCAACGTGGCATGCAAAAAACAAGAAGAACACAGAAGTACATGTAACAAAACAAACATAACAAATGCGAACAGGACTTAATACAAAGAACCATCTTTATCTCGCACCTCGGAAGTGATCAAACAATCAACTATGCTCTGTAAAACGGTTATTTCCTTGAATAATGCATTTTTCGTTCATTGGGTGGCGTCACGCAACTTTACTCTGTCATGTTTTATTACATTGTAAGCGTATAGTATGGAAGTTAGGTATTCATTCGTAGTTAGATTTCTTAGAAGTAAAAGGTTATCAGTTGGTCTGTTAAATCCTGGTTCTCGTAGTAAACACCATGAAAAATTCCTTGTAGCATTGGATCGACACAACTTAGACATCTTTGCTTGATAGCCATTGATATGAGACCTGGCTTAGGGAAGGAGAAGAGGCTTGTGCTCCTCCTGGCTACCGTTTGCGACACATCCAGCGTCCGCCTAATGTCCGCTCCCGTGGTGGTGGAGTGGGCTTTTATATTAAAAATGGCATGAACCATCACAGGGCTCCCAAATACCCGCACATGATTAAGATCTGGTTTTCTGCCAGTCCAGAGCTTGTATGGTGTTTTTTGTAAGCCAGAGGCCAGTGTTCTATTTCTTAAGTAAACTGTAGTGTTGACCGCTTCAGCCTAATTTTTTTTCCATCTTTGCATCAAATAAAAGACACCGAGCTCTTTCCACACTAGTTATATTTAGCCGTTCACATAGGTCATTTTGTTCTGGTGTATGGGGATTTGTTTTTTTGGTGTAAAATACCATTTTTCTTCAAAAACTCTTCAAACTCAGGAGAACAAAACTCAATACACTCCCTCTACAGCGCCATTCTTCATATTGTTCAGATCTTTACTGTTAATATGGCTTAATCTTCTATGTCATAACAAACTGGTTGTTTTCATCGCTAAACTTGCCAACAAACAATCCTGTTTTATGTCTAATTTGTATACACCATTTGATAGGTATGCTTTTGCAACAAGAATATTGTTGTGATTTAAGATCTTGCAATCATCTCCTTCGAAAATAACTTGGTTTCCTTTTTGTATCAATTCACTCACAGAAAGAAGATTCGTTGTGAGGTTAGGAATACATAAGACATTTTTCACAGTTATATTGAATTCTGAACCATCCGCTACTGTGGTTATCTGCGTATTTCCTAAGCATAACACTGGTACTGTAATTTTATTAGCTACCACAATGTTTTTCATAGTTGGGTTGTAGGATGCATTCGTAAGAAGTTTCTCATTGGTAATCATGTGTGCACTGGCGCCGGAATCAATGTACCAATCTGTACATTTGTAGGTGGAGTACATGAAAAAGACACTGAACGCAGCACTTTCTTTGTTTTTAGCATTCTCTTTCAGTTTTTCTTTTTTGAATTTACATTGGCTTTTGTAATGTTCAATTCGTCCACAACCATAACAACGAATTGTTTTGACAGGTTTCAAGATGACGTATTATTTGACATTTCTGCAGTTTTACCACCTGTCTTCGCGTGACGTAAACTTTTTGACAAAAAAGCGCCCTCTGTTCCAGTGCTATCAACCTCAGAGCTCATATCTAATAACTTCGCTTTGATGACATCTGTACTAATGGCTAATCCAGAATGTTCGATGGCCATTATCATTGGACTGAATTTTGAACCCTGTGCCTTGCAACTTTCGAGCTGTATCCACAATTTGGGTTACGTAGTTTGTCATAGACTCGCTATCTTCCAGCCGGATCGAAATCAAACGTCTGAGTAAACTGATTTTTCTTTGAAAACCGGAGTCATCAAATAATTTTTTTAGACGTATCTATACATCCCGAGCAAATATCTCATCTTTGATATGGACATACAAACTTGAATCTATTGTCATGATTAGTTTTGCTTTAATCTTCTTATCATCAACAACAACTGCAGGGTCCGGATCAGTTTTTATATCAGTGCCTTCCAACAACAGAAAGTTCTCGACGGCGAACGCCCACTCGTCGTAGTTTTCGCGACCCTTGGATTTGGGCACGTTGACTAGATAGCTGCCGGCCATTTTCAATAGCGACACGAGGTCGCGGAGAAGCACTTTGGAATAAAATTTGTATTTCGGGAAATCTAGTCCGGCTTACGTAATTTTTTTAATTACGCACACTGACTCTATGAAAAAAAGTCGCTTTTGATCGCAAATTAATCAGTTTTTACTTTATTTTAATCGCGAAATATGGGACTGGGCCCATAAACTAATAGAACACGACTGCTTGCAAACAAAGACTATTTTTTTAACCAACATAAGGCTAGGCACAGACGATTATCACAGATTATAAAACTTACTTGACATTAAATCAAATGGTTTTTACGAGCCGGATTATATTGTTATTTTATACGTAAATAGCAATACATATCTGTTGAATAATATTTAGCTCAAGTCTTATGACTCAGAAACAAGGACAAACAAGACCTTTACTTACAAAGTCTTAGGGCAGTTACATCTACAATTTCATAATTGGTGTTGGACCTAGCCCTAGGTCTAACCTAAGGCTAAGTCCAACACCAATTTTGAAAAACAAAAACCAAAATTAAAAACAGTCTGTTAGAAATTAATATTGAAGGGAAGCCGTGTTCCTGTATGCTTTTATTATTAATGCTCACAATGTGTCACCAAAGAGGGTAAGTCGGATTGATGACAAAAAGATGAGATACCTGTGGACAAACGAGGTAGACAAGTCTAGCAGTACTGCTATGTCTGCATCTATTAATAGAGATTCATGAACATATTGAGTCTTTTCATGTAAAAGAAAGTCACTACACTACAAGATCATATAAATATTTAAGTGCAAATCTGACCGTGAAACAAACGTACAAATTGTTTTAAACTAAGCATCCGGAGTTAGCTGGTACAGTGTACACATATTACTGGTCTTATTTTAGTAAAAACGTTGATCTCTTTTTTGGTAGCCCTGCTAATGATGTCTATCCTCAATTTGAATCTCTAAAAAATTTAAACGCAAAGCGAGTAGCTGTAGCTGAGCTTTTAGTTAACAAAAGGAGAAGCAAAAAGTTCTACGGAACACTACAAAACAGCACTGCTACGGCAAAGAAAAATAATAAAACAGTATCCCTTTGTTTTGATTATATGGCAGTGGTTGACTTACTTAAAATTTCTATTCAAGAAGTATATTATTTATTACAGACAATTAAGTGCAAACATATTTGGCACGAAGAATGAAGATTTGTTCGATATTCTTCATGAAATACATGTGTAGAACTTTTGGCAGAGTTGAAAAGATTCTGAGAAAACATTCAACTATCCTGAACAAAGAAGAATATTATGAATTTTATAAGGAAGTAAGAAGTGTGAAAATATTAGGAACAGACTGGAAACTATATGACACCTAGAGTCTTAAATAAATACTACCGAGATGTTGACCACATAAGTGAGATGAAAAGAATCTATATAAAAATAACCAGAGCAGGTGCTGTTGTTGTTAAATGTATGAAAAATTTTCAATTTGATTTTAATGAAGAGTTTGTACCAGTGACCAAGTGAGGCATTAAAAAAACCAGCTATATAGAATGTGTTCAAAAGTACTTCCATTGTCACATCCCATAACCCATTGGTATACGTTAAATACATAACCCATTGGTATACGTTAAATACGTATATTGACACTATGAGGATCGCTGACGCCGCCCTTACAAGTGGGCTATACCTAAATGTTGCAACATGAAGTAAATGCTGAATCTATGGAACGTGCCCGCTGCTGCCGTGTGACCAGCGCCGAGGCCAAGCACCGGAACGTCATTGCCCGCACTTCATATCCAACAACGATCAGGTCAATTTCATTTTAATTTAGATATAATTTTATTACTGTAATTTCTTTTAATAAATTGTTTAAATTTAATTTCGGTTTTTTCAAGTCCTACGACTGATGCTTTCGTAATTGGCGCATTCGGTAGGATTTTCGCGGTTGGTTTCGCGCTTCGTCCAAAAAGATTTCCGTTATCGCACGAGCCGCCCGAGTGGTTATCAAGTCGCGCTTCGAAAATTCGAACCCGAAGAAGCAGCCAGCAGCTCCAGTATCCAGACATCGATACGCCAGAGAACCGAAATGTTTATGTGAGTACACTTGAATTGAATCGTTCTCGTGTTGCCTCCTGCCGTATTCCTAAGTCCTTTTAATTTTAATCACCATTTTTCACCCTATAAAAATTAAATCAAATACCAAATCAAGTTTAAGTCGCAAAAAATGTTTGGATAGTGAAAGTCAAAAAATGAAATTAGTGATTACCACGGATTTCTAACACGTTTTCCTCATTGATTCAGGTTCGGCTATAATCAATCATGGCGTCCACAGACGCAAAACAATTAGAAAAAAATAATGTTATCCAATGGGGAGGCGAAGGCAAAGTGAATTACAGATGGCGCTTCAGTCTTTGGACCCATTGTCAGTTTAAGCTTATATTGTCTTGACCGTGTATTACGTGATTTTATTTTCTTAGAATATATTTTTTTCGGTTTTGCGGACAAACAACATTCTATGGTAACTTTAGCTCAGATAAAAGAAGAATTACGGAAAAGAAAAGCCAAAACAACAGGCAAGAAAGTTTATAGCACCCTACAAAAAATTGCTAACAAGCATTACATTTCTTTAAATTTCGTGTAAGATTTACAAGTATGTATAAAAAGATAGTATAAAAGATTTTATTTAGAAGTATAAAAAGATTTTATTTCAGATTAGAAGCATATGATTTAAACTTTAACATACCAACTGAGTGTGAATTTTCGTGTTTATAGTTGCCTCATGATGCCTTCTGTGCAATAGTAATTTCAGGTTTCTGTACTGGAATTTCTGTACCATCCAAAATTACACGAACCGTTTTATCATATTTATTTTATTATTCTAAGTTTCTTGAATGACTCTGGCATATAAAATTCTATTAATTCTCTGTTTGGCCCCAATATTGGGATTATTCCATATTTGATATACCTACCAAGTATATCAAATATGGAATAAGCCCAATATTGGTTCATCCAAGTTATAAATATGTTAGAAACTGCTGAGGTTGGAATTTTAAAGAACAAAGCTGTTATAATTCAAATGTTGTTTTATTTTGGCGAAGCTTCATTAGATTCATGAAACATTCCTTTTGATTTATAATGTTTCTCAGGCTCAGTAAAGGAGAAAATCGAGGGAAAAGCATCTTCTTTTGATATTTTTTTGCCCAATATTTTTTTTGTTACTGGGAAATCGATGAACTCCAATATTTAAACAGTTACATGCACAACAATGCGGCATTTTCTCAGTATAAAATCAAAAAGTGCGATACTCCAAGAGATTCCGGCACAATAGTATTCTTTTACACAATTACTGGTTGACTGGGAGAGAATGCCTCATGGAATTAAGTCCGCCATTTGTTTGTATTTTGTATACTTGCAATAAAGATTAAATAAATAAATAAATAAATAAATTCCCATATGTTTTGACACTTTCTTTGAGGCGGCCGGGTACCAAAGACAAGACGCCACCTATCGGGATAAAATTGCGGTTTTCCTCCCCATTAAAGGAAGAATTAAAAATAAGATTTTTAACAACAACAGATATAAAAAATGAATTGATTGAAAGAATAATCCAAGACAATATGATAAAGAATGAAAATGGCATAATGGAAAATTTTTGAAAAGAGAAAATAAAAAGATTTAAAATTAGAACTTTATTTTAGTTAGGTATTAAAAGAAAAAGATTGTCAAGAATAAAAACAATAAAGAGTCATCATCAGGAAAGTTACAAGGTATGGATACAATGATTAAACGAAATAGTCTCAACTATTAGATAAATTGTCAAATCAAGGTCAAACAACAGGAATAAAAATATTTTCTACCTCAGATACAAGTCAAGCCATCCCCATTTACAGTGAAAATGAAGTAGACAATGTGAAAAAATGGATAAAACAAGTTGAACGAGAGGCAGCTTTGGCAAATTGGTCACAAAACTTGACACTGGTAAAAGCTTCCATGACGCTAGTGATTGACACAAGGCCGATGGTAAAAATATATTCTGTTGGAATTTATGGAAAAATAAAATAATAGAAAGATTTAACATAAAAATAAAATTTTCTGAATTTATTACTTACCAATCAAAAAGAACTTCTTAAAGCCCCACGGAGACTATAACAAAATACATATTATTATACAACAAAAATGCAATTACTGTCGGTAAGCGTTCTACTTACCGACAGTAATTACAGATGATAAAGTTTCGTTAATTTTTGATGGCATTGCAGATATTCGTTGGTCAATTAGCTACAAAGTGTTGTCAAAATATTGAAGAACTGCTCAACCTAGCTTTGGCTTTAGACAAAATCGATAGAAAAACGCAACGCAAAACACGTATTAACTTATATTTGCAATATGACAAGAGAATAATTTAAAGGTATATTAGTTACTTAGATGGTACTTGATCTATTTTTAATACCTACCTCTTAGGCTCAGAAAGTGTTGTTATTTGTAAGTTACAAAGGTAAAATTTGTTTTTGCCGCCTTTTTCGCATGTTACTCAAAGCAATGCTTTGGTAGATAACGGTATGTCGGCGCAAAATCATAACAAACAGCAAGCGCATGACGCCAGCCAGGCGCGCGACCTGCGCGACAGCGCCTGCCCTCCGAGGGACAGCCGTCCGTGAGTGGGGTTGCTGATCAACCCGACGACCAACAGCCGCAACCGCAGCCGGAGCCACGACCAAAAGGGTATCCGCCGATAGTGGTGGAGATGCTTCCGAATTGGACAGAGCACTTCCGCGTCCTAGAAGGGAAGCTCGGCCACGCCCCTTACGCCCGCCCCCCTTTCCGTGGTGCGATTTATAGCGAAGACGCCTGATGAGTACCGGTGCGCACAGCTAAGGCAGGCCACACCATCTCGTGGTATTGCTACTCGCCGCCCGAAGACCGCCCTACGAAAGTAGCTATAAGGGGGCTCCCCCCAGCACCCCCCTGGACCAGATCAAGGCCGAGCTAGAGAAACACGGCTTTGTAGCGCTCCACTGCCAGGCGATCGCCGCCAGTAAAAGGCAAACCAGGCTGTATTTTCCATGTGCAGCTCGAGCACCTGGAGGACTCCGAGCTGACCCGCCTCTACGCTAACACCGAGCTACATAAAGTATGATTTGCGGACAAAATGATGTATTATGTACCTAACACTTTCTACAAATTAAGCTAACTGACAGCGATTTATGCTCATTATTTTGTTAACAGGTTCTAGATGTTTTAAACTTTTTTGGACACGGTTCCTATCAGACACCAGTTGGAGAACTGAGACAGATAAATATGTCTCAACCCTCTGTCTCTCGCTGCATAGCATAAGTTGTGGATGGGTTAAACCATGATGAAGTGTTCAATAATTGGGTTTCATTCCCAGACACCTTGACAAAATTGGACCAAATAACTAGTCAAAAAATAAGACAACAACCCCTGACTACGTCAACAACCCCACCGACCTGCGCTATAAGAAAGCGCTTGCAGCGGTAAAGCTACAGTGCGACGATTCGAGCCCATCGTGGGAGGCGCTACAGGCCTTTATAGAGCAAGCTTGGACAGTCTTCGAGGAATTGGAGCCTGTCTATTATTCGGACAAGATTAATTTTAAGAAGGTACCGATTAACTTTCTTTTCGTAGATAATTTTAATGTCTTTTATTAAGTATGTACTTACCTATAGATTTACAAATTAAACGATATTTTTAATTCATTGCTGCTGTACTTAAAATGTTATTTTGTGCGACGTGTAACACAACTGTTCTTAATAAGTACTGCGTGAGTGATTTGAGAAGTAATTTGCCTAAGAAAAATAACTGTTCAATATAACGTAGCGATTCGTTCAATAAGAAAAATAACTTTTCAATAAAATTATAGCTATTATAGGCTCCATTATATTTCTGCCCAATAGGAAACTATGTGCTTAAGAAATTTGTTGAACATTAAACTACTGCATTAAATAACTCATTACCACACCCGAGAACACTACTGGTCAATTGGTATAGCAAAATAAACGGAGTACACGAGCTCGACAAACAGATGTGTAATGCACTCTTGTGCGAAAAAACTGAACAGCGACTCACTGTAAGGAGAATGCACGCTTTTGCGACACACTGAGTCACTGAAGTGCGACATCACTCTATAGTCCGATCAACGGGGCTTATGCAACCCGAATAATTCTCCCGTCCATGAAATTTGGCATGTGATGAAGTTAGGTAATACAGATTACAGATGCACAATAAGCCAATAAATTTTATTACGAGAAGTTAGGTATTTTTACCTAAACATGGAAATTGCTTATATCTCTCTGTGAATATTTCCTCGGGCTGAAACACTTTATGTATACGTACTTATGTACTTGTTATAATAAGTATGTGAAGGAATCCAATCTTTTTTCTATTTCAGAGATACCCCAAATTTAACTTTTAACAATTTTCAATATATCTTCTATTGAAAAAATTATCTGTCGATTATTATTTTTTAATATGTTCTTATATCCTTAAATAAATAGCTTTATTCAGTAAGCCAATAAATTTTCTTCTTTAATCATATTTTTTTAATTTTTTGACTTTAAGAGGTTATTTACGTAATGTGAAAAAATAGTCGGTCCACTTTTATACGTTTATTAGATAAATTATTTTATATTAAAACAGATTTAACAATAATCCAATCATTTTTTGAACGCGCATATATTTTTTAGTATAGTCGCCGCTTTATGATAGAGCATAAGGGTTGACCTTCACTTGACTACTCAGCGCTGCTTTGTCACGCACTTTTGGACTAGTGTAGGCGAGTTTGGTGGCCACTGTTATCAAAAATAATTAAGAGTTTCAAGAGTTCAAGAATAGTGGTAGGTATTTTTGAATGAAACAATTAATAAGTGTGTTTATAAGTAGATATCAGATTTAATGCATTTGCATATAACTCTCTCTAATTACGGCGTTAATGCATATTTTAGCCTTTTTTCCCAATTGGTCATATTTATTTAAGTAGCGGGAGCTAAATATAGGCAGCTTTTTAAGCTAGCCTCTATTTAAATCAATAGAAATACTGTAAACAATGATTGAACATGCCAACGCCATTCCTCATTCCTTAGCTGAAAAGTTGCGAATAAAGTTAAAGTTAGACGCTATTTCGCGCAAAAAACCAGAGCTTCGAAGAAAACGAAGAACATTAATGCCTTCATTAATGGCACAGGTACCCTGCGTAAAAAGTATCTCCAGATTCTCCAGAAATGGCGCCAAATTTGGCCAATGACATCAGTTGATATAGAGAGGTCGTTTTCGGCGTTCAAATTGATATTGGGTGAAAAATTTTTTTTTTTTAGTTTTCATTGTGCATATTTTGGACATATTAATAGTTTTTAGTGCATATTTTAATTTGTTGGCACTTTGTTAGTGCATATAATCCGATGTCAATTTATTAGTAATGACTATTATGAGTCACTAATTTTTATTTAATTTTAGCCAATGGAAATTGGTTTACACATTACTGCCCAAAAAGTTCGCATAAGAAATGAATTGGCAAAGCGCTTGGTACTGACCCTTGAAGTATCTACTTTGTAAGGGTGATATATATCACACCCTTTCTCAGAAAAAAACAACTATAAAGTTTATACTCACCAGTGTTTCCACGCTCAACAAATTTGCAGACAATCCAGGGACTTACTTTACCTCTCTCACTCCAAATTGCATACTCTCATCTTTAATGACATCACCTGAGCCACATGCATACAACTTTTGGCCGTTTGCTACATTAATATCAACATCACTGTTAAAGTCTCTATAATTAGCTTGCGGTAGGACATGTGAGATGAAAGGACGCTCCTGAGTCCACTACCCATTCATTGTCATTACTCTTGATGGTGCTATAAGCAGCTAGAAAAGTGTTACCCTTTTTCTCTTTGTTTGCATTAGGATTATTCGGACATATCAATGCTTTATGCGGTCCATTGCATATAAAGCATCTTATCTCTTTCTCCTGCTTTTCACGCTTCTGCTGCGTTTGTTTTTGCTGATTGCCTTTACTTACTGTTCGTGGAACTACTCTTGTACCTTGAACGGCTATCTCTTGCAACCAATGCATTCTCAGTGGATGTTGAAGGTATTGGACTATACTGTTGAAGCAATATTGTTTTGACGTAGTTAGATGTCAGTGTGATGTTTGCATTCTCTATTGTCATCTTCAGGGGTGTATGTATACTCTTCAGTAAGTCCTTGTAACATAAGCGCTGCTAGTAATCCAACATCTACTTCCTTACCAATATCTCGTAACTGTTGAGCTACTTTCAGTATTTGCGTAACATAGTCCTTCATACAGCTGAATTGCTCTAACTCGAAGCTTACACGATCCTATTTGATTTTGAGGAGTTCTCATGAATATCTTCGAATTCCAAGGTTCAATGCCAATGAAATTAACATGAGACCACCCTTAAGGTATTCCTTTCCAACAAAACAAGAATCATCTAAATCGGTTCATAAACAAAGAAGTTATGTCTGTAGATCCATAAAAACTCGAGTCATTTTTATTTTACCAGTATTTTCAGGATTACTCGAAAACTACGGAACCGATTTCAAATTAAAAAAATGAACGTGAACGTAGAAGGAAGAAATAACTCAGGTTACTGCCAATATAATACAAAAAGTTTTGTTCAAATCGTTCCAGTAGTTTAAAAGTTAACAGAATTGGCCTCGTTACGATTAGGGAATGCAAACCGGTTTCACCGAAACCGAAAAAAACGGTTTTTCGGTCGATTTCACACGCAAAATAAAACCGGTTTTTTAAACGAACAACCGGTTTTGTCCAGTTTTTTTCTGATTAAATTATTAAGGTATTCCTTTCCAACAAAACAAGAATCATCTAAATCGGTTCATAAACAAAGAAGTTATGTCTGTAGATCCATAAAAACTCGAGTCATTTTTATTTTACCAGTATTTTCAGGATTACTCGAAAACTACGGAACCGATTTCAAATTAAAAAAATGAACGTGAACGTAGAAGGAAGAAATAACTCAGGTTACTGCCAATATAATACAAAAAGTTTTGTTCAAATCGTTCCAGTAGTTTAAAAGTTAACAGAATTGGCCTCGTTACGATTAGGGAATGCAAACCGGTTTCACCGAAACCGAAAAAAACGGTTTTTCGGTCGATTTCACACGCAAAATAAAACCGGTTTTTTAAACGAAAAACCGGTTTTGTCCAGTTTTTTTCTGATTAAATTAAGTTAAGTTTCATGCTTTGCAATACATACAAAACGAAAAAGCACCGCCCCATTTTGATTGACTGCTTCAAGTAGTTCAGTTTAGTGACCTACTTGTGCGGCTGAACGGGTCGAAGGTGCTTATAGCGACTTACGTAAGTCAATTATGGAAATTTATTATTCATCATTATCTTCTTGCTGTGCTGTGCCTTTTCCTATTTACTTGGGGTCGGCCTTCCCTGTCCTTCTCTTCCACTGTGCATGGTTGAGTGTCAGGTTGGGGTCGATGTCGGCTTCTTTCAGGTCGCGCTGAACCGTCATCAGCCAAGTGGCAGATGTTCCATCGCGCCTACGTGTCGTCGTTGGGATGTTTAGGGCTATTTTCACCATGTGATCGTCCGGCGCCTTCGGTACATGCCCGAACCACTGTAGACGTATCTTTCAGCTTTTCTGTTATGGGTGCTACTAGCCAGCATAGTGACGCCCGCTGACCAGCGTCTCTCTGGCGTATGGAGTTTGTTTAAATGTTGTTTATTTGTGGCCCAACATTCGGATCCAAACAGCATGGCAGGTCTGATGGCTGTTTTGTAAACTCGTCCCTTCACAAAGATCTCTATAAGATGGCTATGCCTCTAAAGAGAGGCATTCGACTATCGCACATGACGCCTGTGAGCTGTCGCCATTTCATCCAGCCCGTTTGAGCTATATGGAGGACGTCGCTGTCAATCTTTCCGTCATAGCTTAGCACGGAGCCAATGTATTTGAACTGGTTGACTGTTGGTAGGTGGTCATTTCCCACATAGAAGCTAAAGTCATCGGGGTGTGATGTGCTATCGAAAATACATGATAGGTACGTGCTCCGCTTTCTTTCGGCTGATTATGGGGCCATTTTCTTCCAGCGACTCCACCCAGCCGTTTAAATCACGCTGGAGATCTATCGCATTGTTAGATATGAGGGCCACGTCGGTCGTCTGCATAGAGAAGATTCTAAGGCCCTCCTTTCGTTGACACTTTTTATTAGTTAAATAATCCATTGTGACGTTAAATACAAGTCGACTGTGGAAAGGAAAAAATGCTAAAGCGCCAAAATGCTAGTTGTGGGAAATGAGGTTTAAAGTTTCATTTTTTCGAAAAAAATTATAACTTTTTTGTTATTAACGTAAGCAAATTCATATGTATGAAAGACCATATTATTATTTTTTTCCCAAATTTAGGAAATACTCATTGGTTTCTAATTCTATTATATCGCGAAATACTTGTCACTTAAGCAAAAATACTTATTTTTTTTGAGAAAACTCCAGTCAGGAAAAAATTACTTATGTCCACAATATTGTAAAAACCCAGTCAGTGAAAACTGATTATAAGTCACAATGATCTTTTCTAGGACAATGACAAAATGCTTAATGACCTTAACTTTAACAGATGCAGTGAAGAAAAGTTTACTCAATTACCCATGTTGGCGATGATTTACCCGAACCCTTTAGGGAAAATTGCTTAAATGCACCAATGCTGTAGAATAAATGCAAACAAGTATTGCTGAACACCAACTCAATTACTCTACACCCTGAAATTTTAATCATTTGGTTCCCGCCGTGTGGTGGTTCCACTCATGATTACAAGCAACTTTTACTAAAGGGCCAACTTTCCTACTCGTAAAAAAAAATCAGCTGTTCCATACATTAAGGTCGTATAGGTATTGCACTTTTGTATGGAACAGCTGATTTTTTTTTACGAGTAGGAGAGTTGGCCCCATAGTAAAAGTTGCTTGTAATCATGAGTGGAACCACCCCACGGCGGGAACCAAATGATTAAAATTTCAGGGTGTATATTAGATTTCTTTTTTACTTATCGATATCAGTAATAAGTATTACTATGTTTCAGTTAATTGTCTATTATTTCGCCCTGGTGCGCGGGCTGCTGAAGCAGTCCGCGGGCATCGCCCTGGTGGACTGTAAACGGCGGCCTTTGGAGAGGCTACTGCTATGCTACTGCTCGGCTACTGCCATCCGATCAAATCACATTGTAATTTGTCTGCAAGTTGCAGTGCGGTGTGGTGATGGTGATGCACGGTGAAAATTAATGCTGTATTATTTTTTCTGAAAACTTGCTGGCTAATATTAAAATCATCATCATATCGGCCTCACGACACTTACTGCTGGGTACAGGGCTCCCCCAAGGATCTCCACGACGATCGGTCTTGCGCTGCTTGTATCCAGCGGCGCACCGCGACCTTCACCATCGTTGATCCACCTTGTCGGAGGCCTACCCACGGAACGTCGTCCAGTATGGGGTCGCCATTCCAAAACCTTTCCGCCCCAACGGCCGTCGGTTCTTTTCGCTATGTGTCCAGCCCACTGATACTTCAACTGAACAATCCTTCGAGCGATGTCGGTAACTTTAGTTCTCCTGCAGATTTCCTAATTTCTGATTCGATCACGCAAGGAAACGCTTATCATGGCTCTCCATTGCAAGCTGGGTGACCTTGAGCCTCCTTATGAGACTCATAGTGAGCGACCACGTTTCACTGCGGTAAATCATTATCACTGACAACACGCACTGACTTTCGTCTTGAGACACTAAGGTAAATTTGAAGCGAAGATATTTCAAAGCTTCCCGAATGCTGCCCATCCCACAACTTCAAGTGTAGTGTTCTCAACATGAACTGGAGCGGGCACAATATGCGCATTCGACATAATTTTCGTCTTACCCATGTTCATCTTGAGACCCACTCTTTGGGGAGCAAAGCACTACTGAGATCTTCGAGCATTGTGTTCAGTTCTTCCAAGATCTCAGCCAGTACTTTATCATCGGCAAAACGAAGATATGTTAGGTATTGACCATTAATGTTGATGCCGAGTCCTTTTCAGTTTAAGAGTTTAAAGATGTCCTCTGATGCAGCAGTGAACAGTTTCAAAGAAATTACATTTCCCTGCAGTTGCATTGGATTTGTGCTCTAGTTCTGTACTCGTACTCGACCGGATCGACATGGTGGCATTTTCGTGTTAGTACCTGAACATCTCGATATACATGCAGTCCACTACCCTTGGCACCTCCGGAGAGACTGCAGTACCGCCCAGGTTTCTATTGAATCAAAGGCTGTCTTTTAGTCCACGAACGCCAAGCAGAGTGGCAAATTATACTCCTCAGTCTTCTGTATGACCTGCCGCAGCGTATGGATGTGGTCCATGGCGCTAAGCCTTTACGGAACCTGGCTTGTTCGGGAGGTTGGAAGTTGCCAAACCTGCGAGCGAGACGATTCGTAAAGACTCTCGAAAACAACTTATAAATATGGCTCAGAAGTGAGATGGGTCTGTAGTTCTTTAAGAGAGTCATGCCTTCGGCGTTCTGCCTTCAACGATGACGGAATTTAAAAGCTTCTGGAGGATTTTAGTATTGGCTTATCACCCGCTTTAAGAAGTTCTGTAGTGATCGGTTGTTATTCAGCTGTTTGAGAGCCATACTCCGACGACCTGAGTAGTGCAGAGGTCAACATTATTTGGGTGGGTGAAACCAGGGAAGCATCAAAATCGGTGACTTCCCATTGAGTGTCTTGGAAGCGTGAAGTAATTAGTATTACTATGTTTCAGTTAATCGAAATAATGTCAAATTATGACTTCTGTATTGTAATATACGTTGCATCAATAAATCTGAGAGTAGTATTTTCGCTAACGTACTAGAGTAATAATAACACAAACAGCTAGCAAAAATTGCTTAAGCGCCAACCGTTCTTACTTCTTAAACCAATGATGTTTTGCTAAAGCGCCAAACCATTGTAGTCTATAAAATGCTTAAATTACTAAATCAATATTACATTTCAAATTTGAATAAACGAAAATTGCTCAAGTGGTACAAATGAAATAAAGGTGGACCGGATAAAAATTTTTATGCTACATTTGTTACAAAAATAATAAAAATACGTCGCTTTAGTCATATTGACAGCGTAAATTTGTGAAAAACGTTGAATTTTAGAAATGCTAAAGCGCCAAAAAAGTGCTCCGATTGCTTTGAAACCTAGACAGATCGACGAAGAAAAAAAAGCGCTATCCAATGATATATATATAACTCATAATGGCCAAAGTGGCGCTTTAGCATTTTTTCCTTTCCACAGTCGAAGTGGACTCAGAGTAGACCCTTGATGTACCCCTACCATCAAGTCAAAGCTTACACTCGTGCCTGCAGGGCAGACCAATTGTGTTGAGATTGAGACATTTGTGACATGCCGATGTAAAGTGCGATGTGTAACTCCGGGACAGAATGCGCGTGGAGGGCTTTCCAGATCAGAGGGCCTAGCCAAAGTAACATTGGCAAATCTTCGTTATCGCTTCGCTTTCGAAACATGTATGGGATTGACATAAGGTTTCGTTAACAATCGAATTTTAAAACGTCAAATCCATACATGTTTCGAAAGCGAAGCAATAACGAAAATTTGCAAATGTTACTTTGGCTAGGGGGGCAGATCGCGAGGCACGTGGTCGAACGCCTTTTCCAGTTCTATAAACACCATAATGCAGGTTCGTGCTATTAGCTTTTGCCTTTTTGATGAGGATTCTTATGGCTTGAATTGTGTCTGATGTGCGTTTGCCAGCCACAGCATTTCAGAGCAATGATTTTGATGTCGTTTTGTAGATAATATTTCTATGTATTGTAAAAATGAAAAAAAAAACCACACTCATTTCGAATTAAAAATTATTTTAGTAATTTTTTGACATACCTATTTAAGTTAAAAGTTAACATAATATATTTTTTTACTTGATAGATGATATTGTTAGCTTTCGAAAAGTATTTTCTTTTATAACTGTAGGACTTTTAAATCCGGAGAAATTAATAAATTTTCGGCAAGGCCATCTAAAATTAAAAGTCAAATTTAAAATGCGGGTCATTCCAACAGGAGAGGGGATAGACCCCAAAATGTGGGGGGTTATGTCGATAAAATTGATCATTAATATGATCAATATTATCAACGGCATATAATTATGCCTTTAAAAGCTCCGACATCGCTAACCAAACAAATTGTATGTATATTTTGTTTTATTTATATGAAAACAATGAGCTCTTTAGTAGCTTATTACGTCTACGTAATCATTTGCCCTTAGTTATATTTTTTGTATTTTAGTTACACAAATTATTTCCTAGGACCTGCAATGATTTCCTACGAAATATATGGGAGTTTGTTGAGATGTCTGACTTTTTAGTCTCAAACTTGGGTTGGTCCCCATACCATAGAAGTATTTGATCATCGAGAAGCAGGATCGATTGGCGTTACAAAAATTGTGTAAAATGGTAATGTTCTTGATAACTGTGCATTTTTTGATAAACTGTGAATAGGGATACTCTTAAAATTGTAAACATTTTAACTAAATCAATAAAAATTTAGTATTGCACATTTTCCAATATTTTCTTCAAAACCGGTTTTAACCGGTTTTGGATTCAAAACCGGCAAAAAAACCGTTTTCACTTCGGTTTTGCATTCCCTAGTTACGATACTGTTTTTACCTATCTCCTTTATGACATAGCGTAATGAATTGTACCTAAGATTATACTGCCAACATAATAAAAAAAGGTTTGTACAAATCGGTCCAGTAGTTTAAAAGTTATGCGCGTACATACAAACAAACAAACAAACAGACAAAAATTCCAAAAACGATTGTTTTGGGTTTAGTATCATATACTTAACATGGAGCACTTTTTTAAAAAAATGTTGAATGTACAGAATTGGCCTCGTTACGATTTTATTATATGTATATGTCACCTTAAACCCCGTTTTGACTGTCAAAACTAGTTTTAACTAAGTGCCTTTGTAAGAACTAGTTTTACCTAGTCAAAACTAGAATTTACTACAAAGTGTATTTCAATTTGAGTTAAAACTAGTTCTTACTGAGAGCTTTAGTTAAAACTAGTATTAGAGAATCGTGTTTGGAGAAATGACTCAATCACAAGCGAATCGAATCGAATAGAACCTGCTTTATTCCTGTAGGACCTGGGTTAGGTTAGAAATTTAAGGCGAGTGCGAAGCGCAGCGGAGCGTGAGCCTTAAATTTCGGGGTTATTTTTTTATAACAGACAACAGAAATATTTTCTTTTATTATAATAACTGACAGCAAACGTACCTACGTTTGACGGACGTATCTACGTTTGCTGTTTACAAAGCAACAGGTGTCACCCCCGAGTCAGGTGACATCTCTTGACCAATCAGAATGAGGTACGATGAAGTTTGACCTAGCTCGAAACAGTTCTTACTGAATCAGTTTGTTAAAACGCGTTTTGACTAGTCAAAACTAGTTTTAACTAATAAAATTTATTTAGCAGCAGTAAATACTAATTGCAACAAAGGCCTTAAGTAAAAACTAGTTTTGACTAGTCAAACGTTTTTACTAAAAACGGGTTTTTACTGTAACATAAAGATACCCGCCCTCGCTTCGCTTCGGTGTAGTGTGGAATTTGACACCATGTATATGTTACGGCTAATACCCGAAGTGCGGCTAAACCTAGTTCTAGCCGGCTAAAACTAGGTGTAACCGGCTAAAACTAGGTGTAGCCGATAGCTGTTGGCTAAAACTAGGTGTAGCCGATTTGCTCGCGGCTAATACTAGGTGTAGCCGGCTAAAACTAGGTGCAGCATGGGATATAAAAAAGGTTTTTTGTTGTCTGTTAAAAAAAAATAACCTCGAAATTTAAAGCTCACGCTCCGCTGCGCTTCGCGCTCGCCTTAATTTTCTAACCTAACCCGGGACCTACAGGAGTAAAGCAGATCGGTCACACCTAGTTTTAGCCAACAGCTATCGGCTACACCTAGTTTTTGCCGGCTAGAACTAGGTTTAGCCGCACTTCGGGTATTAGCCGTTACATATACATATAAACTTACCTCTTGAATCACTCTATCACTAAAACCGCATCAAAAGCCGTTGCGTAGTTTTAAACATCTAAGGATACATAGTGACAAACAGCGGGAAGCGACTTTGTTTTAGACTATGTACTGTAGTGAGCACGGTGGCCACCAAACTCGCCTACACTCTACTCCAAAAGTGCGTGGCAAAGCAGCGCCGAGTAGTCAAGTTGAGGTCAACCCTTATGCTCTAGCATAAATCGGCGACTATCCTTAAAAATATATGCGCGTTCAAAAAATTATTGGATTATTGTTAAATCTGTTTTAATATAAAATAATTTATCTAATAAACGTATAAAAGTGGACCGACTATTTTTTCACATTACGTAAATAACCTCTTAAAGTCAAAAAATTAAAAAAATATGATTGAAGAAGAAAATTTATTGGCTTACTGAACAAAGCTATGTATTTAAAGATACAAAAACATATTAAAAAATAATAATCAACAGATAATTTTTTCAATAGAAGATATATTGAAAAATGTTAAAAATTGAATTTGAAGTACCTCTAAAATAAAAAAAAGATTGGATTCCTTTACATACTTATTCTAAAACGTACATAAGTACGTATACAGGAAGTGTTTCAGCCCGAGGAAATATTCACAGATAGATATAAGCAATTTTCATATTTAGGTAAAAATACCTAACTTCTCGTTACAAAATTTATTGGCTTATTGTGCATCTGTAATCTTTATTACCTAACTTCATCACATGCCAAATTTCATAGACGGGAGAATTATTCGGATGTCTCCATACAACAAATATGCTCATTAATTGGACTACTAGTGCGACTGCGACACAAACGATTCTTATTTTGCATCTACAGGGTTATTTGTAAAACACCAACAACCTCGCAGGAGTAGGTTACTATCATCATCAAAAAAAAATTGTAACATCTTTACTACCCTACTTAAAGTAGGGTCCACACGGCAGCGACTTTAATCGATAGCGACTCGCTGGCGATGTCAAAATCTCTGTGTGGACGTGAATATTAGCAGCGATTTAAAGTCGCTGTCAATGCGGCGATCGAATCGCTGTAAATCTGAAAAGTCGACAGTCGCCAAACAGTCGCCAGCGACATCGTTGATGTGTGGAGGTGTACGCCGTGCGTGAGCGATTTTAAAATGGCGGACCTACGTAAATATTCTCGGGCTTTTGTAACTGAATTTATAGAATTATACCGGGAATTACTTTCATTATGGATGGTTAAGAGTAAAGATTACTCCAACAGAGATTTAAAGTCACAAAGCTATGAGATATTAGTGGAAAAATTTAAGGAGGTGGAGCCAAACGCTGATCGAGATTTTGTGATAAAAAAAAATAAAAATATTAGGGATGTTTGGCGAAGACAACACGAAAAGATTGAAAAAAGCTTGAAATCCGGAATGGCTGTGGAAGATATTCCTACTCCATCATTATGGTATTATGATTTACTCAACTTCTTGAAAGATCAAGAAACGACTAGAAGTTCAATAACTAACATTAAAATAGGAAACAAAGATCGGGTAAGATGCGAAATAAAAATACAATTTATGCTTTAGGACTCGTATACTATATTTGTTTATTCATATTGTTATCAAAGAACATTATGTAAAGGTATTTAAATTAGTGAAACGGTTTTGCCACGAAACACTACCCTCATTATTGAAATATTGCATATATTGATCTCGAACATGTCTAGCCATGGTTTGACTTTGACCTTGATTCGTTATTTGTAAATCTAGCAATTCGTTGTTGGCTCTGTAACCTGTGCTTTTGTTGCCATCTTCTAAATTTTCAATATCCACACCCACTCGGATATATTGATTACAATTTCGACGCAAAAAGTTATGCAATATACATGCTGTCATTATTATTTTGTCAATGGTTTTCACATCTAAATTGATTGAAGTTTTGAATATTCGGAATCGATTGACTAAAATACCAAAAACGTTTTCAATAATGCGACGGGCTCTTGATAGTCTATAATTGAATATTCTTTGTTGAGGACTTAAGTATGGACCTGGGTAAGGTTTCATCAAATCTGGGCGTAAAGAAAATGCATCATCCCCCACGAAGACGTATGGCAAAACAGTTTCACTATTCATTATCCTTGCTGCCCTAGGAATATTTAAGGATCCTGTGTTTAGTTTCTCATAAAATATACTTCTATTAATAACTCCACCATCAGATATTCGGCCATTAATTCCTATATCTACCATTATAAATTCGTAATTTGCATTTGCTATTGCTAATAATATTGTCGTTTTTGACATTTATTGTGTTATATATACCTCAATGAGATGAATAACAATAACAATATTCGTGGAGCACCACGTGGCAGAGGCCATCCCGGCGGCAACCGCCGAGCAGCCCGCGACGCACAACGTGCGTACAATCACTTCAACGAACGCCAACAATTACAAAATTGGGCTTACGAGCCGGAACCATATGACCCGGACCGTGAAGTGAGGAACCGCCAACCGACCCAACGATCCCAGGCATTCCGGGGGAGGAACGGAGGCAGGAAGAATCCGAAGAAAGAGGAATTACAAACTGTCGTTCCGAAGACAGTAGATGAGGGAGCTAGGGATGAACCCCTCTATGACATTGGCCCCCATTCTTCTTTAATACCGGATTTTGATGTGTATAGCCAGAACTTCGAGTTTTCAGGGTTTATACCATTAATAAATGAGACTTATGAAAAGATGAGGGGAGTGGACCCCCGATTACACGAGAGATTACCACTTTCAATGTTCTCACATGCAATGTCGACCCATTTAAATCTAGAGGTTTTGGAAGTAGCCAGGAAAGCCGGCCAAAACGTGTTAAACTTGAGGACTGACGCCAGAGAAATACTGCCAGATTACCAAGTTATACCACAACCCATCGTTGACTACATATCACACGTCACCGACGTAGTTACACAAGATGGAAAGGAAGTCAGGCTAAATTTGCCAGAAATAGCTATACCACAAGCGCCAATAGTAGCAGATAATTTAGAAGTTATGCCTAGTGGATCTTTCGGCCCATTGGACGCCCAAACACATAACGTTTATGAGTGCTACATATCACCTTTGGTTTCATCAAACAGAGTTTTAGCCTCTCAACGGGAAGAAGAGGAGTATGAGCCAATACCGCAGGAACAGATCGCTGGAAATTTAGTCCCGAACAGGAACCTGTTAGGATTCGAGCCAGTTGATATCCCAACCGCAGGGGCACGGTCAAGACTAGCCGGAATAAACTTTGAAAGCAACGCTACCCTGGAAGGACGCTACCGATACTCGAACCTACTACATACTAGAGTTTACATCGTATTAGCTGAAATGAAAGACCGGTTCAAGATGGTAGAAATTAAACGTGATAATAATGATCAGGGTTTGAACGTCGTCAATAAGATAAAGAAGAGACTCACATCTGGCAACTTACTCTAATAAAACAACGCTGAAATCCTTTTTATAGTTAAAGTAGTATGATCCACTATTTGCTGGGGGCACAATTTTTACATGTTTCCCGTCCATAGCTCCTAAGCAATGAGGAAACTGCCACCTTTCTTCAAATGTTTTTGCTATGTCTAACCATTCTTCTTCAGTTTCAGGAAACTAGAACAAAAATAGGTATTTATATTTATATTTTATTTCAGGGACCTGTCGATGAGGAATTAGGAATAAATAGAAATGAAGATGTAGATTCTGATGTATTTTCGGAGTCAACGCAATCACCAGCACCCTCAACAGTGTCTACTACGGCATCTCGTGATAGTAATAAAAAGAAGAGACCAAGAGAAGATATTCTTAGTAAAATCAATGCTCATCTCAGCGAACCTATTCCGACAGACCGTTGGGAACATACAGCAAAATCATGGGCTGGTATTTTAAAGAGTTTACCAAATGATCAACAAATTTTTGCCGAGAAATTAGTTAACGACGTTTTGTTTGAAGCACGAATGAATTCCCTTTCTCGTCAAAGTCGTATTGATGTAAATCATTATGTTAATATACAATTGCTTTCTCAAAATGAAAATGTTCAAAGTGCTTATAATTCAAATGCTACTACTGATGATACTTTTTCACAAAGCCTTTTGATAGATCCTGTGAGTGGTCAATTAGTTCATGTTCCTCAGGAGACGAACAATCAGTCACTAGAAATTGCAGAAACCCAATTGCTCAATTCTAAAACATCTCAAAAGCTTACGATGTAATTTAATAATTTTCAACCATAATGTATAACTGTTAGCACATAGTAAATACGTAACAGAAAAGTTTAGTTTTACTAAAAAGCACCTTTAAACCTACCTTAAAATATTCTTCTTGCAATGTAGTTATGATCGCATCACATGTTTCTGGAATTATCTTGCTTAGAGATTGCTTAGATATTGCAACGCTGTATTGTAAATCCTCATAAGATCGTCCGGTTGCTAGAAATCGCAATGTAGCTGATAATCGTTCGTGAGCTGTTATCGCTTTTCTCATGCACGTATCTTGTTTTGTTAGCATTGGCTCCAACAGAGACAACAACTGTTGATATGTACAAGAGTCCATTCGTAAATAGTTTCTAAAATCGTTCGGTTCTTGTAGTGCTAGCTCGGCCATTAAATTTATATGCGAATATCTTGGTCTTTGAAGTAACCATTTTTTCGCCCAACATCTTCTATTTTTCTTTTCTCTCTCTTTGTCATATATACAAACGGCTGCTAGCGCTAGTAACATTCGACGCCTTTCTTCGGACATTACAAAGAAACGTTCACAAATAAAAAAAGTCAATAACAGACACCGGTATACACATCTACTTTCCCCTATATATTATTATACTCTTTGCGTCTACTGCCTTCTACTGCGAAACGAATACTGATAAATCGCTATAATATAGACACAAAAGTCATAAGTCGCTAGCGAGTCACCGTCGATTAAAGTCGCTGCGTGTGTACCGTCCATTATGCAGATGACACGGCCCTATTGGTCTATGGAAAAAATTGGGCTTCCGCCAAGTGCTATGCTGAGACTGCACTGCGTAATTTATTTATTTATTTATTTATTTATTTATTTATTCATGGAAAACAAACAGCATTCATGTATTAATTATAGATAAGATAAAACTAGAACAAACATGCCTTTATCAGTTTTCACAGATAGAAATTAATACAATCCAGATGAAAAAAGAAAAAAAAAATAGATGAAAAACATGCATTATCAAACTAAGAGCAAAATTGCTTTTTAATATTGTACCTACTCATAGACAAAATAAAAATAACACATAAGAAAAAATAGAGTAATATATGAATATATATATATATATATATATAGAGCCATACCAATATCTGTCAAAGAAAAACTACATTATTTAATAGGGAATGTCCGAAAGAAATCAAATTGGCTGAATATTTTTCTATAGGTAGGAATAAGGTCCCTTAGTAATAGAAAAAAGTTTCAGAATTTTCGGTTGAGTAAAAAGAAAATTAAAAATCAAAGTCTCTTCGACTTCACAAATGTATGAAAGTAACAGCAGAATGGAGATTGTACCTTTGCCGCTAACTGCCAAAAATACTACACGTATTTAAAAAAAAAAGTTTTGCCATTTTGTCTTGAATCTTTTTTTTTAATACCATGTTGTGGTTGTGGCAGGTGGTGGCAAAGGTATAATCTCCATTCTGCTGTTACTTTCATACATTTGTGAAGTCGAAGAGACTTTGATTTTTAAAAATTGTTTTAATGCATCCGAAAATTATGAAACTTTATTCTATTACTAAGGGACCTTATTCCTACCTAGAGAAAAATATTCAGCCAATTTGATTTTTTTCGGACATTCCCCATTGTCAAAGAAATCTACATTAATTTTATTTTTGAAATAATTCGATCCCGCTGTAAATAAGTCAGTATTTTCTGAATGATTTTGATTGAAATCAGTTAATACCCTGTTAAAGTAAGAATTAGATCTATAATTTGGAATACATGTATCTACTTGAAATTTAAGGTAATTTCGCCTTGTGTTAATGCGGACGGGCAGTTTTATATTTATCAAAGAAAGTAGATCACTACAATCCATTTTGCCATTAATTATGTTAAGAAGGAAAGTTAGATCAGTCGCCTCTCTTCGCAAGGTCAAAGGAAGTAAATGATGGTGCTTGCACTTGATCTCATAGTCCGAGCCCAAGTTTAACCTGTGTTTGTAATTTAGAAATTTAAGAAACTTTTTCTGGACTCTTTCGATTTTTTGAATGTAAAATTGGTATTGAGGATTCCACACTTGACTTGCATATTCTAATTGACTTCTCACTAATGAACAGTACAGAATTTTCAGCGTCTTCACCGTTTCAAAGTGTTTGGTGCTTCTTATAATGAACCCCAAAGTCCTAATAGCTTTAGATGTGATAGCGTCAATGTGTTTGTCATATAGGAGCTTAGAATCCAAAATTACACCAAGATCTCTAATGGAATCAGTACGTACAAGTGATTGGTTGTTCAATTTATAGTCAAAACAGATAATATTTTTGGATCTACTGAAAGAAATACAATTACACTTAGAGACGTTCAAATCAAGTTTGTTAATGAAACAGTAGCTTTGCAGTCTATCGAGATCCTCCTGCAAAAGAAGACAGTCGTTCAGTCCTATAATTTTTTTATAGATTTTCATGTCATCGGCAAATAACAAGAATTTAGAATGACGGAAACATTTGTTAATATCATTGATAAAAAGTAAAAATAAGAGTGGTCCTAGAATTGAGCCTTGTGGTACTCCAGAAGGCACAGCAGAGAAACGTGGATGAGATGAAAACCCTTTTAGAACGACAGTCTGACATCGGTGATCAACGTAAGAACCGAACCATCTCAGGAGATCTCCGTGAATACCGGCAGAATGCAACTTATCAAGAAGGATCATATGATCAATTCGATCAAATGCCTTGGTGTAATCTGTGTATACAGCGTCAATTTGGCCTCCAGACTGCATACCTGAAGTCACATCCTCAGTAAATGCTACAAGATTACTAACCGTTGATCTTCCCTTCAGGAAACCATGTTGCTCTGGTAAGAAAGTATGTTTTAGAGCTTCGTAAATTTGTAGGTGGACTATTTTTTCCAGGATCTTAGCCAAAACACAAAGTTTAGAAATTGGTCTATAGTTACTAACTTCGCGCTTAGAACCCTTCTTGTAATGTCAGCAAATGGCTGTCCACAAATTTATTGACACTTAATTTGTAAAAGTCACATGTTCTAAAATTCAGCATCGATAGGTCTCCCAAGACTGAATTACCTACTTCAGCCTCAGATGTTATACTACACAATTGCCAGGACACAGACTTTCATTCGTGTCTCTGTAAGCCATTGAAATCTGTAAGTAGTGTAAAGTATTTAGGCGTTCACCTTGACGATAGGCTTGACTGGCATGTCCAGATTGAAACTCTTACAAGTAGAGTCCGGAAACTAATTTATAAGTAGAGTCCGGAAACTAACTGATGAATCGTGCTCGTAACCGTTGCAATACCGTGATTAGGGACACCCGAAGACGCCACATTCATCAGTCTATTGAAAATGAAGAAGATCCAGCTAAGGTCTGGAAATTTTTAAGATCTCTTGGTGTTGGAAAATCTCGCATCAACGATCCTGGTAGTAATATCGATTTCGACCAACTTAATAGTCATTTCACAACATCTGTGCCTATTGATGGCATCTGTAAAACCCAAACTTTGCAAAATCTTTCAAATATGCCAACTCAGGACTCCTTGTTTTTTCTTAATCAATTCACAGACTGTGATGTAAAGAGAACTATCTTGTCAATCAACTCAAGTGCAGTGGGTGCTGATTCTATTAGCCGTAAAATGATCCTTCCCATCCTTAATATCCTTACTCCTATAATCACCCATATTCTAAATACATCCATTTCCAGTGGAACGTTTCCTACATCCTGGAAAGACGCAAATGTCATTCCTCTCCCTAAAAAACATAAACCGGCTATGTTTTCTGATTTTCGACCAATATCTATCCTTCCCTTCCTCTCCAAAGTCCTTGAAAAACTTGTCCACTGTCAGCTTACTGACTATCTAAATAAAAACCACTCCTTTAACCCCTTTCAGTCTGGCTTCAGAAGAGGCCATAGCACTTCTACTGCTCTTGTAAAGATTACTGATGACATACGCTTCGGGATGGAGAATCAACAGCTTACAGTGCTTACATTACTGGACTTTAGCAATGCATTTAACTCAGTTGATTTCGACATCCTTCTTGGTGTTTTACGTTCTCTGAACATATCTCCAGCTGCAATTGATTGGTTTCAAAGTTACCTGCTAGGGCGACGGCAGCGCATTCGCTTTGGAGATTCTTTTTCCGGATGGTGCGATATTAATGCCGGTGTTCCTCAGGGTGGCGTCTTATCTCCTTTTCTTTTCTCTCTCTTTATAAATTCAATCACACAGTTTATTTCTAGTTCCTATCACCTCTATGCTGACGATCTACAAATATACACACAGGCGCCACTATCAGAACTTTCACAAGCAATATCGGTGACTAACTCAGATCTCGCACTAATAAGTAGTTGGACTAAGTCTTATGGTCTGACCGTTAATCCAGCTAAGACACAGTGCATTATTATTGGTAGTCGTTATTTTGTCTCGAGAATCGATTTTGAACAGCTTCCTGTTGTGTCCTTTGACGGCACTGTCATTCCGTTCTCCAATACCGTCAGAAACCTCGGTGTAGTGTTTGATCAGCATCTTTCATGGAGACCTCATGTTGAAAGTTTAAGGAAAAAGGTGTTCGCTGCGTATGGTTCTCTCAACCGGCTTCGTAATTTTCTGCCGACCAGTACCAAAATCACTCTGGCGCAATCTCTTTTATTATCCATTATTGACTACGCTGATGTCTGCTACACTGATCTGTCAGAGGAACTACTTAATAAATTGGAGCGTCTACAGAATGTTTGCATCCGCTTCATTTTCAATCTTCGTAAATTTGACCACGTGTCACACTTCCGTAATAAGCTCAACTGGCTCCCTATTCGCCGGCGCAGGGACTTGCATACTCTTACCCTTCTCTACTCCATACTTTTCCTACCAACTTCCCCACCTTACCTTAAAGATCTTTTTACCTTTCGTTCTTCAATTTCACTTTCTTCTTTGCGCTCTTCCTCTAACCTTACCCTCAATATTCCTCGCCACGCTACCGACTTCGCTTCCTATTCCTTTTCCGTCCATGCTGTTCGTTTGTGGAACTCTCTGCCGGAGAGCATCAGAAAGGCTCAGACTCCAAGGTCATTTAGAGAACAAGTTCGGAGTCATTTTCTCTCTTCTTCCCGCGACTAATATTTCTTGTCTATATTTATCTCCTTCACCATAGATTATGTACTTATCCTTTAGTATTTTTGTATATTCATATTCTGTCCTCTAAAGTGCACCTATTCCCCTATTTTCCTAATTATCTTATTTTATTTCGCCCAAGGTTGCCTGGAAGAAATTGCTATGTAGCAATAAGGCCGCCTGTTGTATGTTTTCTTGTTCTTTTTTTCTGATTGTATCGTTGTTTCTATTATGTGCAATAAAGTCTTTATTATTATTATTATTATTATTATATTTTTTAAAATCTACGTCACTCGGCTGACCGTACCACTCTCTTTACGGTTTACTTCGGATTATGCCAGTCTGTACTACTTATCCTACTGAAAGAAAGAAAGAAGAAAGAAAATATATTTATTTGGACATACACAACGAATACACAACATGAAAGTACATGAAATAGACATATCACAAAAACAGTAAAATAACACATTGTGCAACGTTGTGATGCCAAAACTGTGCTCAACTCAGTATAAGCAGCAAGCTAGGCCTGCTGCACTGGTATTCTGCTGAGCACAGCAATGACATCAGAAACGGCGAACACGACACAAATACAATAAAATAATTATAAAAAAAGCAAAACTAAATACAAGTAACACAAAATTAAAACTATACACAAAGGTTGAAAGAAATTAAATTCTTTTGCCTTCCCAGCAAACCACAATCCATAAACAAACTATTGTGCGACGGGACTATCAAAACATTTATTTAGTCTGTGACCTCTTTTTTGACAGTCAATTTGACAATGACATTACATGATGACAGTCATGAAATTTTGTGGTTGTTCTTGTTTGTGTTGTGTTGTGGACATAACAATTTCTATATTTTAAACTAAGCGAAAATTAGATGACATCCACATAAATTAAATAATTTTGCCGTTGCCATTGAAACTGGTAGATAATTAACAAACAAAATGCACAGAGATGTAACAAAACAAAGATTAAACTTGCGACTATTTACGAACGATACAAAGACAAAAAATGTGAGCTAACTCTAAACTCGCACCCCAAGTGTACAAACAACCAAGCCGCCCAAAGCCCAGCATGAATCACAATAAGTAAGTAACTATTCAAGTAACTGTGTTTTAAGTAAATACTCTTTAAATGATTTACTAAATGCTTTTCGTGTTTTTAGTGTGTAAAGAGGTGGGGGCAAGTTGTTCCAACACTTTGAGGCCGAGTATTTGAAAGACCCACGGAAAGCAGCAGTACTGTGGGCTGGTGTCTGAATCATGTAACAAGCCGCTCTTGTATTGTACCTATTATAATCTCTTGCCCACCTGAGTTTAGAATACAAATATTCAGGAGCTTTAGACTGAATAATGTCAAAGAGTAAAGTGGCAAAATGCAGCTCTCTACGGGAGTTCATTTTTAGTAAATTAGATTTATTTATAAAAGGTGTAACATGTGCTCTCGGAGGGATGGAGAAACAGAAACGAGCACACGCATTCTGTACACGCTGAAGTAGCTGTTTAGTTTTCGAGAGTAGACAAGGGCCAAATACCGTATCAGCGTAGTTCAGTTTGGAAAGTACTAGTGACTCACATAATCTGACTCTCAAATCCTCAGAGAGAAAAGGGCGATATCTGTAGAGAACCTTGAGTCGGTAAAAACAGTTACGAACAACTTCAAGGGTGTTCTTTTCGAAGCGCATGTTAGACTCGAAAATCACTCCCAAGTTTCTCGCTTCATAGACCCTCTCAACAGGCTGGCTAGCAATGGTGATTTGTGGCTGGCGTTCAGAAATAGAGAAAACCTGTTTATTAGATCCAAGAATCATAAATTTGGTCTTGTTTGGATTCAATACCAGACTATTTCTGTTTGACCATTCAGACAGATGCTGCAGATCTTTATTCATCAACTCCACTGCTCCAGATGTCTCATTAGGATGGAAACTGAGATACAACTGGACATCATCAGCATAAAGATGGTACTGACAATGTTGTATGCTTTCAGTTATATCTGCTGTGAATAAAATGAAAAGGAGGGGAACCAGTATTGAACCCTGTGGAACGCCTTTAGATAAGGCCTTGCATTGTGAGTAAGCAACCGTACCATCATCCCCCTTGACCTCCACGATTTGAGAGCGGTTCAGCAGATAATTATGGAACCAGTGAACTGCAGCAGCATCGAACCCATAATATGAGAGCTTTGAGAGGAGTAGTGGAATATCCAAACAGTCAAAGGCACGTGAATAGTCGAGGAGGATGAGAACCGTGCCCATTCCCCTATCTTGTGCAGAGAGTATATCATCTACTACGTTAAGAAGTGCCGTAGATGTACTGCGTTTTTTTCGGAAACCTGACTGAGCCTGTGGAAGAAAAATTCGATTCCAGGTATTTGATCATTTGCATGCCCACTATGTATAGTACATATAGTCCTTATGGCTGAGACCATGGAAGACCTGAACACAATGCTCGAAGATCTCCGTAGTGCTTCCCAAAGAGTGGGTCTTAGGATGAACATGGAAAAGACGAAAATTATGTCAAATGCCCATGTTGTACCCTCTCCAGTTCATGTTGGGAACACTACACTTGAAGTTGTTAACCATTACGTATACCTAGGACAGGCAGTCCAGTTAGGTAGGTCCAACTTCGAGAAAGAGATCTCTCGCCGAATCCAACTCGGGTGGGCAGCATTCGGGAAGCTTCAAAAAATCTTCGCGTCCGACTTACCTCAGTGTCTCAAGACGAAAGTCTATGAACAGTGTGTGTTGCCAGTGATGACTTACGGCAGTGAAACGTGGCCGCTAACTATGGGTCTCATAAGGAGGCTCAAGGTCGCTCAGCGTGCAATGGAGAGAGCCATGCTCGGCGTTTCCCTACGTCAGGAGTTCCCAACCAGGGGGGCATGCCCCCCTTGGGGGGCGTAGTGGAATACCAGGGGGGGCGTAATCGGTACGTTTAATTTTCGGAAATAGTACTTAAGCGCAATACACACTAAGCCCGCCGGGCCGCCGCCGACACAACCCGTTGGCCTGTATGAAAAGAATCAAATCAAAGACAAAAAGTTGCCGACATATATCGTCGGCCCGGCGGACTCAGAGTGTATTGCGCTCTACATATACAAGTTTCGACAAGTCACAACACGCGTACCCCCGCCCTACCTTCCCGCTTGCATCCATCTATCACTCGTAAAACAATTGGGAACATTTGCGTGAAATTGTTGTTTGTGAGATATTTAGAAGTGAAATTGTGTCTTCACTTTAATAAAAGGTAAGTTTCTTAGTATTCCTACTAACTTAAATCAAACTTTTCCGCTATTTGTTTTTGTTTTTCAACATTTCTCAAAAAGTAACTTTGTACCTACCTACCTAAATTAAGCTGGTGTGTAGGTATTGTCTTAAAATTAGTTCGTTTTATTTTAATTATTAAGCTCGTTCATGTTAAAAATAATTATTTTAATATTACGTAATAATAAACGTTTAGTTTATAAAATTATGTACCTACCTATGTATGTAGTATTGTGAAAGTACAAAGTAGGTAAGTTATTGTGTCAACAAATCGCAATAGTATTCAAATAATTATTTTAATCACTTTTTTATCTATTCAACCATATTGGCAGAGGCGAAATAGGCCGCGCTGGTGCGATATTTTTTCCCACAACCACACAGGTTCGAATGATCATAGGCTTGAATGACGTTGTTTCGAAAAACGTTTTCACTGCCACATGATGTTTTCGAATTTCGATTTTAAGGATTCGAACGTATGAGGCAGTAAAAATGTTTTTCAAAACAACGTCATTCGCGACTAGGTACGTCACTCAAGCCTCATGCGTTTAGTTATCCATCTTTATAAATGTGTATGTACTATTGTTACAGATTAGAAATGGCAGCTAAAAAAAGAAAGTTTTCCGAAGATTATATTAAATTTGGATTTACCTTCATAGAAAAAGACGAGCTACATTTGCCGCAGTGTGTAATATGCATGAAAGTTTTGAGCAATGATAGCATGAGGCCCACTCGCCTTGAGAGGCATTTGAACCAGCAACATCCTACTCTGGTTTCGAAATCTAAAGAGTTTTTTTCATCCAAGGCAGAATCACTCAAGCGCATGAGATTGGATAAGTCAGGAAGTTATCATGCAGGTGTATCAAAACATCTCAAAGCTTCATTTGAAATAGCTTTTTTGATAGCAAAACAAAAAAAACCTCACACCATCGGGGAGGATTTAATCAAACCATGTATCCTTAAAGCCACGAAAATAATATTAGGAGAAGAATCAGAGCAAAAAATTAATTCCATATCTCTCTCTAATAACACTGTCAAGCGAAGAATCGACGATATTGCATCAGACATAAAATTACAAATTATAAATAAAGTCAAACTATCACCATTTTTTGCCATTAGTTGTGATGAGTCCACAGACATCGTTAATTGTGCACAACTAATCATTTATTATATTATATCATTTATTATAAACCAGAATCGTAGCGAGAAACAGAATGTGAACTGTAGAAGAGGTGCATATTTAGCTGATAGTTTTCATTACGATAGTGGCCCGATAGGTTTACCACATATGTCACCAGAAGCGTATCGTTCAATTGTTCAGTGTAACGACAGTAAAAACATGATGGCAAGCTCGAGCCCTTCAATATCTGAGGAAGCGGTGAATTTAGCAAACGATACTATAATATCGCTTGGGCATTTGTCTATGGCGGCGGCTGTGGCGACAGCGACAGAGGAGTGCATCGAGACAGCGGTAACCCCTGTGCAACCGATGGCCTTTGTCAGATAGAAAGTTATACCAAAAAGTGTCATGAAAACTTAAGAGAAATTGATTTTCCAGCTGAGTTAGGGAAGTGTTGTGATAAAATGTGTAATGAGAATGGACACAGGATAGTGATAGATAATCTGTATCGTAGTATTGTGGATTCTTTGACGGAGGCAGCTAAGTTTTCTAATGGCCAAACATTTTATAAAAAGCGTGGTCGTACCGTTATCGGTTGGAATAGATATGTAAGGGAGGCACACTTAAGGTCTAGGCAGGCGTTTTTTAACTGGTGTTGGTATGGTAAGCCGCGAACGGGTCGTTTATATAATGAAATGTGTATCGCTAGGAAATCGTTTAAATCACAACTGAAATTTTGTCAAAATAGACAGGACCAAATAAGAATGGATATATTAGCTTCAGAACACAATAACAAAAACTTCTCTAAGTTCTGGAAACAGACTAAAAAATTGAACCCAAAACCACCTGTACCAGTGAGTGTGGATGGCGTTTCTGATCCAAGAGAGATAGCAAATCTGTTTAAGAAACAATTCGAGGCGCGACCGATACTTAAGCCTGCGGCTGACAGGAGGGATGTTGAGACCGTCGTGGAAGGTATACCTGTTCGATTCTCTGCGTCAGCTGTTAGATCCATAATTAAACAGATGACGCGTGGCAGGTCGCCGGGGCACGACGGTCTCAGTATTGAACACCTGCAATACGCGGGGCCACACCTCCCTAGGGTTTTGTCTCTTTTATATACCTTGTGTATTAGTCATTCTTATTTGCCTGCTGATCTTGTGAGGACTATTGTGGTGCCTATCACTAAGAATAAAACTGGTGATCTTTCTGACCGAGTAAACTATAGACCTATTTCTTTGGCCACTGTGTTAGCTAAGGTACTTGATGGTCTGCTTGGGCGTCAATTGGACGAAAATTTACAACTTAATGATGCACAATTTGGATTTCGACCCAACCTTTCGACTGAAAGTGCCATATTGACGCTTAAGCATACCGTCAAGTATTATACCCTAAGGAAAACGCCGGTTTATGCTGCGTTTTTGGATCTATCCAGGGCATTTGACCTGGTTGATTATGACGTATTATGGTCGAAGTTGAAGGACTCCGGGTTCCCACCGGAATTAACAAAGACTTTTCAATATTGGTACGGTCATCAAGTCAATCAGGTCAGATGGTCGGGTGAGTTGTCTGAAGAATATATAATGGAGTGTGGTGTGAGGCAAGGTGGACTATCTTCTCCGTCACTATTTAATTTGTACATGGATGCACTCATCGTGGAGCTTAGCAGCGCCAACATTGGCTGTTCTATCGATGGCGTTATGGTCAATAATATCAGTTACGCTGATGATATGGTGTTGCTGGGTCCTTCGGTGGGTGCCCTGAGAAAGTTGATAGCAATATGTGAATCCTATGCCTCCGCCCACGGCCTCCTCTATAACGTCAAAAAGAGCGAACTTCTTGTTTTCCAAGCTCAGGGAGGTCGTACACTTTCATCTGTGCCACCTGTAAAGTTATTAGGTACCGACCTTAGCAGAGTATCACAATTTAAATATTTGGGGCACATTGTCACCGAGAACATGTCTGATGATTGTGATATAGAGCGTGAGAGGAGAGCGTTGGCAGTCAGATGCAACATGCTGGCCCGCAGGTTTGCAAAGTGTACACGGGAAGTGAAGATCTCTTTGTTCAAGTCCTTTTGCCAATCATTTTACTCCTGTAGCCTGTGGGTCAAGTACACGCAAAAGACTTTTAACGCACTCCGCGTGCAATATAACAATGCCTTCCGGATGTTGATGGGTCTTCCCCGATACTGTAGTGCGTCAGGTATGTTTGCGGAGGCCCGAATTGATGACTTTTTCGCCATTATTCGCAAGCGTATTGCCTCTATGCGGCACAGGGTCCGGGGAAGCTCTAACAGCATCCTGATTGCAATAAAGGATAAACCAGACTGCCCTATCGCTAGGCATTGGACCCAGATGCACATGTACGGGTCATGTAAATATCTAAATTAATTTAAATTGAAATTGATAAAATTCTCGTTTATTTTGTTTTAAAGTTACTAACATAGTCTAAGTAATACTAACAAATATGGATGTAATATGTCTGAAATAAATTTTATATTATTATATATTATTATTATTATGTTAGATATGTCAGCGGAGATCACATTGAGGAAGAGATTTTTCACTCCCAATCGTTAGCAGCAGGCACTAAATCTGAAGATATATTCAATTTAATATCGGACTTTATCGAAAGAAATGACTTGGATTGGAATAAACTTATTGGACTATGCACAGACGGCGCTCCTGCAATGATAGGTTCACGATCAGGCTTGGCTCAAAAACTTAAGGAAAAGAACCCCGCCTTAGTTAGTACGCATTGTGTTATTCATCGGGAAGCTTTGGCTTCGAAAACTTTGCCACAGAATTTATGCCAGATTTTAAACTCTGCCATAAAGATCGTAAACTACATCAAAACTAGTGCTTTGAACAGTCGGCTATTCACTTTGCTTTGCGAGGATCTCGATTCTGATCACAAGGTCCTCCTATTCCACACAGAAGTGCGTTGGTTGTCAAAAGGCAACATGTTAGCTCGCCTTTATGAATTAAGAGAAGAGGTAATCCTCTTCCTTGAATTTAAAGAAAATTATAATTTTATGCAACTATTCAAGGATGAAAAATTTCAGTGGAAGCTAGCCTATTTAGCTGATATTTTTGAGGCCCTGAATCAGCTAAACTTGAAACTTCAAGGCAGAAATGGCAATTTGATTAGTAACTATGATCATATTCAAGGCTTCATATTAAAGCTACAACTTTGGAAAAATAAGGTATCTGCTGAAAACACATTTCCTTTTTCACGGCTATCCGAAGCGATTAATGATCAAAAACTGGATAATGATTTGAAATTTGAAATAGAAACTCATCTACAAGCATTGGAAAACGAATTTCACCGGTACTATCGAGATGTTAATTCCGAGTCACCAATATGGCGCATGACCAGAAACCCATTTGTTGTCGAGGTCTCAGATTTGCCTGAAGATGTTCAGGAAGAATTTCTAGAAATGAAGGCTGACTCGACCATGAAAGATGACTTCCATCTCTTGACATTAGAGAAATTTTGGGCAAACGATTTCTTGTTAATCCCAAAATTGCTTCACTTGCTTTAAGAATAATTATTCCATTTTCGACCACATATTTATGTGAGACAGGTTTTTCAGCTTTGGTTATAATAAAAACTAAACAGCGAAATCGTCTTGCCGTCGATAGCGATTTAACCATTGCTCTAGCAAAGACTGAACCCAGAATCGACATACTGGTACAGAAGATGCAAGCTCAAGTATCTCATTAGTATTTAATATTTAAAATAAAACTAGCATATTTACCTAAATGTGAAAGTAATTAATGGTATTTAAGTGTAGATACATACACTTCTCTTATTAGATCCTTAAAACATAAATATCTACAAATATCTGTATGGAACTCTTTGTTTTTAATTTTAATTCAAATAAATTATATATTTGTAAAAAAAAATTGTGTGTTTTTAATGTTTTTAAACTTAAGGGGGCATGAGAATATTATTTTTGAATTGGGGAGGCTCAGTGAAATAAAGGTTGGGAAACCCTGCCCTACGTGATCAAATCAGAAACGAGGAGATCCGCAGGAGAACTAAAGTAACCGACATCGCTCGAAGGATTGCTCAGCTGAAGTGGCCATGGGCGGGACACATAGCGAGAAGAACCGATGGCCGTTGGGGCAGAAAGGTTCTGGAATGGCGACCGCGCACCGGACGACGCTCCGTGGGTAGGCCCCCGACAAGGTGGACCGACGATCTGGTGAAGGTCGCGGAAAGCCAGTGGATGCAGACAGCGCAGGACCGATCGTCGTGGAGATCCTTAGGGGAGGCCTATACCCAGCAGTGGGTGTCGTGTGGCTGATATGATGATGATGATGATGATGCCCACTGCCTTTTCAACAATTTTTGACAGACAAGGTAGTATACTAATTGGCCGCAGATCATGGACACTGGTAGGGTTAGATTTTTTTGGTATAGGCTTAATAAGAGCCGTCTTCCAAATGTCCGAGAAATGCGAATCAGTCAGGGATTTGTTTACCATAGCTGTAATAGCACTGAGAGAGTAAGGCAAAGTCATGATAATCATCTGTAATGAGATACCGTCAATGCCAACTGCATCCGAGTGAAGACCATGAATAATGTCCGCAACAGATTTTTCTGAAATTGGGGAAAGACTAAATGTTGAAGTGCCATGCCTGTGATACTCATAGAACGTCAACTGAGAGATACTAGTGGAAGAAGAACCGGGAACATTAAGAAAATGGTCATTTATAGTGTCAGGCTCAAGACCAGGTATAGAAAACTCTTTGTTATTTTTTATAACAACATGTTTCTTTAGATTTTTCCACAATGTTTTTGGATTATTTATATTCTTATTTATGTGCTGATGAAAATAACAACGTTTCTCTTGAAATAAGGCTGATATAATAACACTTTTCATATCTTTATAAAATACTTTATGTGATTCACATTTGGTCTTCTTCCATCTAGCATGTGCAAGGTCCCTGGTGAGCATCATTTGTTTGACAGTGTCAGTGATCCATGGGTATGATTGCTCTTTAATTATGACAGTTTTGAGAGGAGCATGAAGTTCAAAGAGTTGTAATACAAGTGAATTGAAAGCAGCAACCATGGAATCAAGTTCAGGTAATTTTTCTATGTAGTTCCAATCAATTAGACCCAAATCTCTTACAAAAAGCTCAGGAATTATGTCCTTGTATGGCCTATAGGTTATGTAACGAGGAGCAGGCTTCACCTTCCTAATGCACATGTCTGCTGAGACAACAGCATGTTTTCCCAATTCGGGAATATGTAAAACATTTACATCACTAACACTGGCGTCTGTAGTTCTGTACATAACAAATCAATTAAAGTTTCACTGTGATCAGTGAAATGAGTTGGGGAATTGACTTTTAGATTTAGGCTAAAGGTTTCCAAAAAATGCAGTATCAATTTAGTTTTATTATCGTTACTTTTTGTCATGTCAACATTAAAATCACCCAACAGGACAACATAATCATGACGAGCGAGTGCGCAGACCGACAGAGACAGTGCATCAATAAAAATGTTCATGTCCATCCACGGTGGTCTGTAGGCAGTGCCTATCGCAACTTGGAGGGAGCCTACTGCATTTCTGTCTCGGCAGGAACTAACAAAACATCCAGACTAAAACTTGAGCGTGCTCAGCGAGCTGTCCTCAAGGTCTTACTATGTAAGCCTAGGATCTATCCAACCGCGAAACTGTATATGGAGAGTAAGGTTCTCACAGTTAGGCAGTTGGCTATCTTGCGATCGATCCTCCGTAAACATTCTTCACTGCCTCTCGATAACGTTACGTCATCTAGACGCCACGGTAATCTTGTTTGTCCACAGTTTAGTTGTCGTACAACTTGGGCTAAATACCAGTATAATGCTCTTAGTTCAAAACTTTATAACAGAGTTCACAAGATTAAACGAATATACTCACTTAGTAATAAAAAAATAAAATAAAAAAATCAGTGCATGAATATCTTGTATCCCTTAATTACGATGAGACCGAAAGTTTAATTAAATAACACACTCATTCCACCACACACACACACACACACACACACACACACACTCCCACACATATTATATAAACAGACACATACTCATTTAGTCTTGTAACGTAATAATACTTACGTTTTTTTTTCAACGCTTTACCTGCGCTTTACAAAGTTTTTATACTTAATGCTACAAGGGGGAATCACCAACTCTTAAAATACAGGATTCGTCCTAGTTTAGGAGTCGGAGTTATTTTGTTTTTATGTGTAAAAATCTTTGTATTAATGTAAAGTAAAAGTGTAATGTACTTGTTTTGGTTGAATAAAAGTTATTTATTTATTATTTATTTATTTATCATAGACAACAACATTTGTTCTACGACTTTTCCGAAAACAGACAAAAACAATAGGGAATATGCATAAGTCACCGATTTTGATAAATCTGAGCTTGATCGCTTCGGACACGTATAAAAACATGATGGAAGAGAAAAATAATAATGTATTATTTTAGTTTTATCACACGATGAAATCAGGGAAAAATAACGATTTTTTTTTCACTTTCGAATATAATGAACTTAACAGTCAGATAGAACATCGAATAAGAAATATTTTTTTGTATGACACATATGTACTTTAAGGCAAAATTTAGGGCGATAATTGAAAAAAAATTAAAATTCTTGGCTAACTCCATAGTAAACGCGTGCCTGAAACGTGACGTCATATATCATGTCCGTTTTGTATGGAGCGTTTTCGGCGGTTGCTGCTGCGTTCTAACTTCAAGTAACTATATCACGAGAAAAAACGCAAGAAAAAGTTTTGATATTACAGTTGATTTTCTCACGCATTATACTTTTGATTTTGATAAAAAAAAATTTGATGCATATTTCCTATTCACCCTCCATACAAATGTCCGAACAGCTGAAGGATTTTTGTATGAAAAGACTAATTTTTTTTTGGCTGTTTTTGAAAAAGTAGTAGAACAAAATTGTTGTTGTATATGATGTTAATAATCTACTCATGCGGGATTCCCTACTTGATATCGAAACTTGACATAGCGAACGCCGCGACGTCGAAAACGGTGCGCCGACTGGTCTTCAAAGCGATGGTAATGTCGCGACAGCGAATGTCTCGATGTCGAACCATCACTGCATCGAATGGTTAACACAATGAATGTCTTGACATCTAAAGGTCGTGGTATAGATTAACTATGTCGTCGAAAACCCAAAGAAATAAGTACTTAGTAGGTTCGAACACACAAAATAAAATGTAAACATTAAATAAAAATATGGATGTGAAAGTCAAGAAAAGTACGTTAAAATATTGTCAAGTAATCGCATTTAAATAAATAAATCAAATTCGTTGTTTTATTTTTCCTTTAGTAGTTAATAATATTATGCATGATTTCCGTTCTACGCCTACGTGTTTTAGAACGCAGCAAGATATATTTTCTAACTACCCTCGTTGAAAGTAGTATTTTTACATTTGTTTTATTCCTTGCGTTCGTTGGTTTCTAACTAAAATGAGTGAAATTAATTAAGATGAATAAATAATGAAAAAATATTAGAAAAAATCGACTCACCCGTAGCAACTCAAACGGGATTCGAACCGGCACCCTTGCCATTACGGTTTTTTCCAGCTAGCGATTAATCGCTAAACCGCGAAACCGCTTGAGACGCACACACTACAGTTAAAAACCGCCAAACGGCCCGTGAATTTTCACAGTTTTAAGAAGGATTTGAAGATAGCAGTATGTGTTGTTGCTCTGACACTAAGTAATAGAAAGAGAAGACGTCAGCGTAAATTTCACAAATATTGGATCCATCCACTCACTAGCCGTAGATTCGAGAAAGGTTTCTTTCATAAGAAATATCAAAGTTTAAGAGAACATCCTGATAATTTTCTTTATTACTATAGAATGTCAGTGGACAGCTTCGATAAGATTTTACAAATTGGTAAAATCTTATGAATTTACAATGAAACGACTCCGACTCGGTTGATGACATAGTTGCAATCGCGTTAATGCAACCACTGCTCTTCACGACAGTCTACCGAATACTGACCTAAAAACCGCCCGCGGTTAAACGCAGTGCGTGCGCGGCAACTAAGTTCTATGGATTACAAGTTTTGCCGCGGTTTTAATCCACGAGCATTTTGTAAAATTCCACGGTTTTAAAATCAGTCGCGGGAAAAAACCGCAAGTGCGGCCGCTTGTATTTGTTTTCTAGACTTACAAATTCACGCGATTAAAAACCACAGCGGTTTAGCCGTAGTGCGGCCTAGGCCTTAGGGCGCATTCACGAACAACAACAAAACATGGTATAAACAGCCAGTGCAAACTTAAAAACATTGGGTGGAGCGGTCGGCGGACGCGGCGTGTTCCAAATTTAAAATAAGGAAAACTATAAAATATTGGAGGGATACCTAACTCTGTGACTTTGAGCTGTGTGTGCCGTATTAAGGATCA